>OX463806.1:14211207-15548707 GCA_949825045.1 Argyresthia goedartella
AGAAATTTACAAATAACATGCAAAACTGAAACACTCAACTTAACTTGAAACTCAAATATGTATCCATTGTCACACCAAACATAAAAATACAACGAGGCATATTTCAAGGCGATGCCCTGAGTCCCCTTTGGTTTTGCCTAGCATTAAACCCACTTTCATACAATCTCAATAGACTTCAAAACGGATTTCAAATAAATAACAAACACAACGATAGACAATTATTATTATCACACCTCCTATACATGGATGACATAAAATTATATAGCTTTAACGAAAAAGAACTAAACAAACTGGGTTGACTGTACCCAAAAGTTTTCTCAGGACATCAAAATGAAGTTTGGCATAGATAAATGCAAAACCATGTCAGTAAAAGACACACAACAAAATGAAAAAAATATAATAATAATAATAATATCTATGATATAGAATAATAATATAATATATATATATTAAAACAACAACAACAAAAACAACAACAACAACAACAACAACAACAACAACAACAACAACAACAACAACAACAACAACAACAACAACAACAACAACAACAACAACAACAACGACAACGACATTAACGACAACGACAACAACAACAACAACAACAACAACAACAACAACAACAACAACAACAACAACAACAACAACAACAACAACAACAACAACAACAACAACAACAACAACAACAACAACAACAACAACAACAACAACAACATTGCAGGCACTGGTGATGTGTTGGATGGTTTCGGAATTTCCATGGCACAGTCGACGCATATCTGTAGGTAGGTTAGGGAAGTATGTGTTTTTGGTAATTCCTGGTGGCTATGACTTGGTCCTGAATTGCTAACATGAAAGCTTCAGTCTCTGGAAACAACTCCCCTCGCCGCAGCCACATGTGGCTGCCGCAGGTCGAGGAGATATCTTCCATGCAGAGACTTCTGCTGCCATACTGCAATTTTGTCAGTATTTTGTACAATTTTTTCATTTTGTTGTGTGTCTTTTGCGTGAAGGTTGAGTGTTGTGTATTTTGTATCTGCTTCTGATATGCATTGATATAGTGTATAGTTTTGGGACCGGTGATGGAAGACTGTTCTGAGTGATTTAATTTGCTTGTTATGTAAGTTTTGGATGTCTATAAGGCCTCTTCCTCCTTCGAATGGTGGCAGGGTGAGACGCTGAAGGCAGGATTTTGGGTGATGTTTTCGGTTTTTAGTAAGCCTAGTGTTGATTATTGTCTGTAATTTCTTAATATCAGTTTGTGAACATGTTATAATGCCAAACGAGTAAGTCAGAATGGGGATGGCATATGTGTTAATTGCTTTAATGGTATTGCGGGAGTTGAGTTGTGATTTTATGATTTGATTAAGTCAATTTAATTCAATTAAGATTAATTTTATGTCATCCATGTATAGGAGATGTGATATTAATAATTGTCTATCGTTGTGTGTGTTATATATTTGATTTCCGTTTTGAAGTCTATTGAGATTGTATGAAAGTGGGTTTAATGCTAGGCAAAACCAAAGGGGACTCATGGCATCGCCTTGAAATATGCCTCATTGTATTTTTATGTTTGGTGTGACAATGGATACATCTTTGAGTTTCAAGTTAAGTTGAGTGTTCCAGTTTTGCATGGTATTTGTAAATTTCCTACAAAAAATAGTAATTCGGGTTAACTTTGTAGTGCTTCAATATGTGTATCAGCCAGCTGATGATTATTATTGTTGTTGTTGTTGTCATTGTCGTTGTCGCTGTCGCTGTCGCTGTCGCTGTCGCTGTCGCTGTCGCTGTCGCTGTCGCTGTCGCTGTCGCTGTCACTGTCGCTGTCGCTGTCGCTGTCGCTGTCGCTGTCGCTGTCACTGTCGCTATCTCTGTCGCTGTCGCTATCGCTGTCGCTTTCGCTGTCGCTGTCACTGTCGCTGTCGCTGTCGCTGTCGCTGTCGCTGTCGCTGTCGCTGTAGCTGTCGCTGTCGCTGTCGCTGTCGCTGTCGCTGTAGCTGTCGCTGTCGCTGTCGCTGTCGCTGTCGCTGTCGCTGTCGCTGTCGCTGTCGCTGTCGCTGTCGCTGTCGCTGTCGCTGTCGCTATCGCTGTCGCTGTCGTTGTCATTGTTTTTGTTGTTGTTGTTGTTGTTGTTGTCGTTGTCTGCGGCAGCCACATGTGGCTGCGGCGAGGGGAGTTGTTTCCAGAGACTGAAGCTTTCATGCTCGCAATTCAGGACCAAGTCATAGCCACCAGGAATTACCAAAAACACATACTTCCCTAACCTACCTACAGATATGTGTCGACTGTGCCATGGAAATTCCGAAACCATCCAACACATCACCAGTGCCTGCTCATCATTAGCTCAAACAGATTATAAACACAGACATGACCAAGTTGCCGCGATAATCCATCAATACATAGCTTATAACTCCAAACTTATCACGAAAAAAACTCCTTACTACAGATATCAACCTTCATCCATATTAGAAAACAAAAATTATAAAATATATTGGGACAGAACTATAATTACCGATAAAACAATACACTACAATAGACCTGATATAACAGTGCTTGATAAAATTAACAAAATTGTATACCTTATAGATATTGCTATATCCAACACTCACAATCTTAACAGCACGCAAGCTACAAAGATAACTAAATACAATGATCTTTCAATAGAGATCCACGCTCAATGGAGGGTAAAGACAGTGAAAACAGTACCCATTATAATATCATTACATTCGTACTTAAAAAAAAAAAATTACATCCATCAACATATACACTACTGCAAAAGGCCGTTATTTTAAACACTTGCAGGATCGTCCGCAAATTCATGGGAAATTCATCTTAATCATTCATTCATCACTATGCACTTGGCTTAGGCCCGTGCCGTAAAATAACCTCCTATGAATAGGAGAGAAAATGAAAGAAATAATAATAATAATAACAATAATAATAATTTATATAATATAATATATAATAATAATAATAATAATAATATATATAATATAATATAGAATAATAATATAATATATATATAAAAACAACAACGGCAACGGCAACGGCAACGGCAACGGCAACGGCAACGGCAACGGCAACGGCAACGGCAACGGCAACGGCAACGGCAACGGCAACGGCAACGGCAACGGCAACGGCAACGGCAACGGCAACGGCAACGGCAACGGCAACGTCAACGGCAACGGCAACGGCAACGGCAACGGCAACGGCAACGGCAACGGCAACGGCAACGGCAACGGCAACGGCAACGTTAACGGCAACGGCAACGGCAACGGCAACGGCAACGGCAACGGCAACGACAACGACAACGACAACGACAGCGACAACGACAACGACAACGACAACGACAACGACAACGACAACGACAACAACAAAAACAACAATAATAGTCATCAGCTGGCTGATACACATATTGAAGCACTACAAAGTAAACCCGATTTACTATTTTTTGTAGGAAATTTACAAATACCATGCAAAACTGAAACACTCAACTTAACTTGAAACTCAAATATGTATCCATTGTCACACCAAACATAAAAATACAACGAGGCATATTTCAAGGCGATGCCCTGAGTCCCCTTTGGTTTTGCCTAGCATTAAACCCACTTTCATACAATCTCAATAGACTTCAAAACGGATTTCAAATAAATAACAAACACAACGATAGACAATTATTATTATCACACCTCCTATACATGGATGACATAAAATTATATAGCTTTAACGAAAAAGAACTAAACAAACTGGGCTGACTGTACCCAAAAGTTTTCTCAGGACATCAAAATGAAGTTTGGCATAGATAAATGCAAAACCATGTCAGTAAAACGAGGCACTCTAGAACAGAACAGTTATGTACTTGAATCTGGAGATCAAATAGAAGCTATGGATAATGGCCAAAGCTACATGTACTAAGGGTTTCAACAGGCACGGAAAATAAACTTTAAAGAAACCAGGACAAAACTCACAATAAAATTTAAACAACGACTTAATCAAATCTTAAAAACACAACTCAACTCCCGCAATACCATTAAAGAAATTAACACTTATGCCATCCCCATTCTGACTTACTCGTTTGGCATTATAACATGGTCACAAACTGATATCAAGAAATTACAGACAATAATCAACACTAGGCTTACTAAAAACCGAAAACAGTACCCAAAATCCTGCATTCAGCGTCTCACCCTGCCACGATTCGAAGGAGGAAGAGGCCTTATAGACATCCAAAACTTACATAACAAGCAAATTAAATCACTCAGAACAGTCTTCCATCACCGGTCCCAAAACTATACTGTTTAATATTTATGCGTCGGAAACGCACCGGTTTTTTGTTGCGCGAATCGATCGCGAATAATCGGGACATCACTAGCGAAAACGGACTAGCAGCTGTCACTCGTACCGGAACGAGATGTAAAATTGGAGGTTATTTTTACTTTTGGTCTTGTCTCATCGGGAGAACAACATGGCTGCTCGGGCACCGTGGCATTGATTGGTATTTCGGTGTATCAATTACTAAATACAGGCATCGGGCCTGGTCGGGTGTAAATCTACCACATTCGCGTCAGCGGTCAAGTGACCCGTGGCGTGATTGAGAATCGTCGTATCGGCCGGCGATTCCACGTGTTGGCAGGCAATACGCCGGCGGCAGCGTCGGGCAGCGACAGCGAAACGACGGCAAGGATTCAATCCATATCCTATCCCAACTGTGCCCCCTTTCCCGAATTCCTGTCTCGAATCGAGCTTTCGATCTCCTGTCTACGGTGACAAGGTAAACAAAATTCATCATTCTTTTCTCTCACGTGCGGGCAAAGGCACACCCCCTCATGACTCCACGCCGTTCGGTTTAGGCGTGGAATTAAACATTTTGGTAGCAGAAGCGCGGTTTCCTAGTGGGAAATCATCGATTCACGGTTGTAGGGCTGCCTTTGTCACATTGTAGTTGGGAGAAAAGAATATCTCAGATTGGCTCAAGTCGGCAATGAGTCTGTGGTCGGTATACCACGATTAAAGTTCATTTTCGGTAAGTGAATGTATAAGTGCCAATTTAGTTAACAGTTGTTATAAATTTGTAGTCGGAAACTACTGTTACCAGCGCATAAAGGATTGAACGGTCATTCTGCGAAGCCTAGATTGTATTACTTACGGTGGAACGTCGGGTTCTGTAGTCCTACAGTGTTATTTCGGTTTACACAGCAGGGTCGGGCTATTTAAGGGGTATTAAGCTGATTTGCTGACCTCAAAGGAAGTGTGGTTCATAAGAAGCCACTTATTATCCGGTTGACCGCTTTCGCGCGCGCGCGAAAACCTCTGTCGATCGGACCCTAATTCCGGTTATCGCCGCTCGCTAAGTGGCGTCGCGCGGCGCCTTACAAAAACATTATTTATGACTTAGGTACTTAAGAATACTGCTCGAAGTTTTGTTTTTGTTAGAGATCGTAAACAAACCATTGTAATGGACTGGCGTTGTTTATTTTAAAGACTCTTTGTACAGTCATACATTGATGTAAACACAGACTTCGAGCGAAAAATGGACTAAGGTCAATATAAACATTTTTTATTAAAAAAAGTAAATCGACAACCTATGTTTTTTATGTATTTAAAAGATTTCTGTATTACATTTACACATGAAAAAATAATAAACATGCATTTCGTAGATAAAAAATATTTATTTAAAATCTTACAAACTTTCGCAAGCATTTGCCAGCGTGCCGTGGTTAAATTTCGACCTTGGGCAAACAATGTCGGTTTTTAACTTTTACATGAGGCATTTCAATATTGTTTATGTTTAAAACGAGTGTTAGATAATCGTTCTTCAACTTATAGATTGTAATTGGAATAAAACATGAAAGTTTCACCAGAAATAGAGGAAACATACCTTACCTACCTACCTTACCTATTGACCGCGAGCGTGTTTACGAAACTCGTAAATTATGGCACAAAAACACTTTTCTACCTAAATCCTTTTGTACAAGTAGTCAGAAGGGGTGAATAAACAGTTATATACAAGAATATTAACAGTTATCAGCTAAAACACACAATACTTACCACAAAACACAATTTTTATCACAATTTGTCGAACACAAACACGCGAGGTCATGCGACTGAGTTTTGTTTTTTTTTTTCAATCCTTCCACTCGTTGAATGTAGTGATGTCACATCAAAAAATAAAGACCAGTTCACTGAGAAAGAGATAGAATACAGTCCATACGGATAAAGTGACTGGTGTAAAAGAAATAGCATGTTTTTGTCACTGCGTCGTCAAATAAATCCTTTGGATAGTATACTATCCAGTGCGATCTACGGAAGAAAATTTCTGGATGGTATAGTATCAAAGTCCGGTCAACCGGTTATTTTGTATTGTTTTCATAATCAAGTTTTGTGGGTTATTTTTGTATTGTGTTTTATGGTGGCATTCTCTAATTGATTTAGAGTATATATTTATAAGGTGTGTGTCCACAGGGCGACCATATTAAATATTGTTTAGGATTTAATTGTTTAGTGGTTGCCTTGGGTTTTACAACTTAGTTTTAATTTCTGTGCCCAGCGTTGACGGGAAAGTGCTGGTATCTGGCTGTGCTTAGTTTGGCAGTGAAGCATAGGACCAGGAACAATTAAATCGGTAACCATGGCACCTTCGCCCTTGACGGTACTGCGATATGGTGTCCGTGAGGAGATGAGATGGCTCGCCCATACTCACAAGTATGTGGAGCGACCCGACATGGACGATGTCCTGCTCAAGCGTGTGGAGGACGCAATGACACGCGTCGGGAAGGTGTGTCGGCTGGCTGCCGAGGCTGAAGCCCTCGGGCTTACGGATGAGGCCTCGGTGGCTGCAGTGAGGCAGCTCTGCGCGGATGCTGACCAAGCGATGGAGTGCTTGGGCGACATCGAGCGTCGCACCGAAAAAATTAAGCGGTCGCGTCGGGATGACCGCGAAGAGGGTAGCGGAGACCCCCCCCCTAAGGGTGTGGTTGGACGGCTTCCACACCTGGAGATTCCGGCCTTCGGTGGGGCAATTGATGAGTGGCCGGCATTCATCAATTTGTTCGATAGCCTGGTCCACGGTCGGGACGACCTGGACAGCGCCTACAAGTTGGCCCAGCTATTGATGGCACTGCGGGGTGAACCGTAGGAGTTGGTCGGTCACCTAACGGTTACGGCGGGTAATTATGAGATTGCCCGGGTCATATTGTTTGACCGCTACCAACACAAAAGGCGGTTGGTTGATGCGCAGCTGGGGAAGCTGTTCAGCATCCCAAGAGTAACCCGGGATGTTGACATCCGGGTACAGGTGCTCAACCCTGTGCTGGTGGCCACTAAGGCCCTTCAGAACCTTGGTCTGCCGGTAGACCAATGGTCATATATTGTGTTATATATGGTTTTGTCACGGTTGCCTGCAGCTGTTCAAAGTCGGTTTGAACAGCTGCATGGGGGCAGTAGCTCGGAACTGCCCACGCTCGTCCAATTAACGGAGTTTTTGGAGGGTGAAAGCAGGCGATGCGACACCATGGATTCGGAGGCCAGTGTGCAGCGCCAACCCGCGCGGATGCGGGAGGGGCCGCGCCCCCCACCCCCACGGGGGGGTGGTCGGTCAAAACAATTTGGCGTTTTGAGTGCCGCGCCGTCGGGTGACGGCTGTGTGCACTGCGACAGTGCCGGTCATGAGGTGACCAGTTGCGCCAACTTTAAGGCGCTCGGTGTGGCTGCCCGCAGGAAGGTGGTCTTCCGCCACCGATTGTGTTTCGGTTGTTTGGGGCCGCACCCGCTGAGCGAGTGCTCACGGGCGTCCCCCTGTGAGGGCTGCGGTGGCAGGCACCACGTCGTGTTGTGCCTGAACCGGTCAGGCCCATCGGACGGTCACCAGGGCCGGACTCAGGTTGGTCGGTCACAGGGCCCAACCAGGGCCAGACCCAGTCCCCCTCCGGGCAACGGGAGTCACCAACGGGGTGACTGGGGTACCCGCGGACGGGACCCCCCCCCGAGGGAAAGGGGGCAGCGCGGGGGGTAACAGGCGGGATAGCCGGGGTTCGGTCGCCGCTGTCCAGGGCCAGCGAGGACTTCGGGCCGCTGGCTCACCGCGTGTTACGGGCGGGTGTCAGATGGCACCTATGAGTGGCGCGAAGGCTGGGAGCCCACCACCTTCTGCGCCACCCTGCCCGTCGCTCTGGGAGGCGAACAGGGAGGCGAACAGTCGGATGTCGCCCCCATTCCTAGAGCGCCCCAGGTTGGATCCGCTCTCCCCCCTCCATCCACGGTGGCCACCGGGCACACCGTTCACAGTCCGGTATGGTCGGGTACCGGGACAGCGTGGGGCCTATTATGCGGGTTGGGACCCCCTGATGTACATACGGTCTGATATGCCACCGGTGGCATATCAGCCGCCGAGTTACCAGGCCGACGGGGGTCCCAGCGGGTTCGGATCCCGCGGAGGTTCCCGCTAGGGACACGCCGCCCACTTACAAGGTGCCGCCACTCCACAGACGGTCATGCTCCCCACCGCCTCGGTGATAGCGTGGAGTTCGGACGGCAAATCTTGTGTAGCACGAGCACTATTGGACTCGGGGGCCCAAGGGTGCTTAGTCTCGTGCAACCTTGTAAGACGGTTGGGCATTTCGGTAAGGGAGTACCCACATTCCATTCGGGGAATTGGGAACACGGAAGTCGGTTCCGTTAAGGGAGTATGTCGGATTACTCTCTCGTCACGGGTGGATTCATCGGTGAATCTGACGGTCACGGCATTAGTCATGCCTAATGTGATGGGCTCACACCCTCACGTACGGTTGTCGCCCTCGGTGCGACAGTTGGTCGCTGGGTTGTCACTGGCTGACCCGGAGTTCGACATTCCGGGCCCAGTAGACATTTTATTGGGTGTCGATGCCTTAGGATACCTGTTGGTGCCAGGTGTCCACGTGTTGCAGGCGACTGGTCTGGTTTCGGTCAACACCAGACTGGGCCATGCGGTAATGGGTCCGGTCATGCCGGCTGCCCCACGCCTAGCGACTCGTAGTCCCTTATTCGGTTCTGTACTCTCGGAGGTGATACAGAAGTTTTGGGAGGTGGAGGAACCACCTACGGTACGCCGGTTGGACCCGGTTGAAGAAGAGTGTGAACAGTTTTATCGGAACAATACTGGTCGCCTTCGGTCAGGTCGATTTCTCACACGTCTTCCATTTCGGAGTGATCGCCCACCGCTGGGCAGTTCACACCATGCAGCCGAGACGCGGCTTCTGTCGATGGAACGACGCATGAAGCGTGACGGGATTTTCCGGCAGAAGTACGTCGACTTCATGCGGGAATACGAGTCGCTCGGCCACATGTCGGTTTCGGGTATCGACTGGAAGCGTGAAGACCACTGCTTCCTGCCTCATCACGCGGTCTTGAGGACCCCGGAGGGCAAAATACGGGTGGTGGTTCGATGGATCGGCATCAACATCTAACGGCATGAACCTGAACCAGTGTTTGCATTCAGGGCCGAAGTTGAATCATGACATCGCGGATGTTATCACACGGTTCCGTCGACACAATGTTGTGTTTGTAGCTGACATCCGGATGATGTTTAGACAGACGGTCATTCACCCTGACGATAGACGGTATCAGCTGATACGGTGGCGAGAGAGCCCAGATCAGCCCATCAGGGTGTACGTGCTGAACACCAACACGTACGGGCTACGGTCTAGTCCTTATTTGGCGATTCGCACTCTTCGGGAGTTAGCGGATCGAGAACGGTTAAATTTCCCTAGAGGAGCAGCGATCCTGGAGCAGGATCTCTACGTGGACGATATCTGTACCGGTGCAGATTCCGTAGAGGAGGCGCTCGCTCGACGGGACGAGCTAGTTGAGCTCTTACGGGGTGGAGGTTACGAGCTCCGGAAATGGATGTCGAACTCTCCAGAGTTACTGACTGGTCTTCCGGATGACTATCAGCAGGATCCCCACATTTTTGAAAATTTGGAAAATCCAAATATGTTGTCGGTATTAGGCGTCCAGTACCAGCCGGTGTCAGACATGTTCTCGTATCGGGTCGAGTTGGACTCCCCGAAGGTCTGGACGAAACGGAACGTCCTTTCAACGGTGGCTAGGACATTTGATCCAAACGGGTGGATCACCCCGGTAACATTTCAGCTCAAGTGTTTTATGCAGCAATTGCGGTCTGCTGAGCTGAAATGGGACGACCCGATCGGCGGGTCATTGAGCTCAGAGTGGGACTCGTTCTTTTCGACCGGTACAGCTCGCTCGACAAGCTGGTCAATGTGACCGCCTGGATCTGCCGATTTGCGCGGAATTGTCGGAATTCTGAGGCGCAACGAGTGCGGACACAGGTCCTGACACCACGGGAACGGAACCATGCGTTGTTCGCATTGGTACGGAACGTGCAGACGGTGCACTTTAAGTCCGAACTGGACATTCTGAGACGCGGACGCGTCCAACTGAAGGGAGCTGTGGCTCGGCTCAACCCGTTCATTGACCCTCAAGGATTGCTGAGGGTAGGAGGTCGGCTGCGGAATGCCAACCTGCCTTATGCGGCTCGCCACCCGTTGTTACTCCCTAGGAAAGGGAAGTTGGTCGAACTGTTGATACAGGATCGACACATTCGGAATGGGCATATCGGATGCCACGCCTTGATGGCGTTTCTCCAGCGCGAGTTCTGGATTCTATCGGGACGACGCATAGTGCGTAGGGTCGTATTTCGGTGCCTGCCTTGTTATCGGGCCAAGGCGGCTACAGTAGTGAAGAATTGTTACTTTTGGATCACCCCCCTCGCCTTGCTCGGGGGTGATCCAAAAGTAACAATCCTCCAATGGTAAATGTTCTTATGCAAAATAAAATATCATCGTTTCGCTTCGTGTGTAATCCGCGCGTCCGCGATTGCACATCTACACCGATCTGCGATCAAACCTCATACCTTTTATGCATTATAAATACAGCGCCGCCGCATGCACGTCTGTTCGTATCATTTACGAGTATGTAGAGACATAGTTAAACAGACAACTGGGCGCATAATACAGAAATGGCTACAACATGATCGCATCATCGCTTCCCAATGCTCATACCTTATATCATTAAGAAGTAATTTATCTTACACACGTTACCTACACAGATTTTCTTACGTATGTTAGGTACTACGACAATGGTCTAGCCTCCTACCGCATTAATCGGAATATGAATTATATTATTGGAATGATAGCGTGCCCCGCGGGTTTATGCAATTGGGGATGTCTAATGACGTCGATTTAGAACGTATCAACGTAAACAAAGCAACTAAACCTTTAGTTTGCAGTATCCTTAGATCCCATTTACAAAATCTCTTTTTAAATTAGTTAGTTTAGTTTATCATGTATAGAATCATGAACTCAATGTCTCTCTTTATTGTACAATATGATTTTTCATACAGGATGTTACAGAAGAAGTGTATTAACTCAACGAGGTAGGCGAGGTACATCATTCCAAACAACTTCCGTTATGAAATTGATTTCATCGGATTAACTATTATTTTTTTCTCCTATACAGGGTGTAACAGTATATTTTTACTTTCATATTTTAGGAGGTTGTCTTGTACATCGTTCTGATCAACTTTCAATATGAAACCGATTTGAACAGAACAACTTTATTTTTCACTTCTCCATACAAATCAGCTGATAGCCCGATACAAAACGTGTAGAGAAGTGAAAAATAAAGTTGCTCTGATCAAATCGGTTTCATAGTAAAAGTTGATCAGAATGATGTTCCTAACAACCCCCCTAAAATATGAATACATCTTTCTGTTACATCTTGTATAATTTGAGCTGGGTGGTCTGATGATTTACAGGGTGTTGTTGGTAATAGAAAGGGGATTTTAATCAGAAAGGGGGAAATGTGTCGAATGTTGTTCAGAATGATGTCCCTAAGAACATCTATCATATTATCATACCCTTTCTGTTACATGCTGTATATGCGTTTATAGCAACGTAAAAATAAAGTTGTTTTGACTAAATCGATGTTTATTACACCCTGTATTATTGTAGAGAAAGTGTTATGTACCTGATGCTAGCGTCTATATCGACTGAAATCTCCAAAATCCTGATTCTTTAGTATAAAATAAGTAAGTTTTTTCTCATGATATGTATAACGATGGGCTTGCCCCCTAACCATCATGCAACTAATGGGGAACCATGGTGGCTAAACACATGCAAATATTTATGCCCTAGCTACCTCATCATGGAATAAACCATGAAACACAAACGAATACCGAATCACACCTTTTCCCATGTGGAGTGGCAGAGGCATAATTATTGCGTCCGCGTTCAGTTGAATCCATACTTAATGTTGTGTGACAGAGGGGCTAGCTCATCGATGCGCTATAAAACTATAGCATTATGTCTTTTACAGTTTGGGGTGGCAGATGCACAACTGAGCCCTAGTTCAGCCGGTATTCATTTTGAATGACAAGAGGGGATAGCCCAGCATTAGCCAAGTATGTTGTCAAGTCCTCACTATGCAGGACATAATGCCTCAGCAACCTCATCTGGGAAAAAAGGCACGAGGGTTTAACTTAAACTGGTTTTTAGATATTATTCAATACCATAATAATAATAATAATAATAATAAATCTTTATTTCAGGATGTAAAATCCCATATCGATAGATACCTTAAAACTAGACATAGATATAAAATATAACAATAGTAACTCTAGCCTAGCTAGGGATTTTGGTCTTCGGTCTCGCTTCCCTATAGCGTCGGTAGACAATGCCCTCCGGCCAGTTATCTTTGGCCAGGAACATTGTCTTGAGATCGGCCGGCACCCGAAGTTTGAAGGACAGAAAGTCCTTGGGTCTATCTGACTCCAAAAGATCAATCTGCACCGTCGAAACCTCTGTCGCCTGCTTGGGACTGCGCGGCGGATTCTTCTTCAGCCTTTCCAGGATGTGACGCTCGATGTCCTGGCAGGTCATGTTCACGTCGAGCCGGGAAAGGTAGATTAGGGCCGTGGGAGCGGCAGCTTTGAGGCTGCACTCATCGGCGGGGGCGGTGCCACGCTGATTGCGGCTGCGTCTGGAGCGGCGCTTCCTGGTTTGAACCAGGATGAAACCTTCCCCATCAACTGTCGCGTTCGGCGGGCCACGAGCGGGCCTGGCCGGCTGCGCGCGCGGCGCAGCCTGCAGCTTCTGTTGTTCGGCGGCGGGCGGTGCGGGGCGCGGGCGGCGGCGGCGGGCACGGCGGGACACAGCAGCATACGTTTCTTTTTGGGCTTCCAGTGATTTGGATGAACCAGAAGAGACCGCATTCGGTGCTGGTCGGCATGGCTTCGTGACGTCACGAAGCGGTGCGGTGTTCGTCAACGCGGGCTTAGCAACCCGCGTAACTGGGTCAGTCGCTTGTTGGGCATTTTTGCTGACCGTCGCGTTGTCGTCGCGCGCGTCGGCTATTCGCTGCGTCGGCAGCGAGGTATTGGCCTGACGCAATACTAACAACTCACGTTTTAGTTCAGTGCAAATGCCTTCCGAAGTCTCCAACTTGCTCCGGATGTCGGTGACGTCAGCCTGTAGTCGCACGATATCCTTCAGCAGCCGGGTGGCGTCGACGTGGTCGAATGTCACCGGCGGCAGCTTGTTCAGGTCGCGGGCCACGTAGGTCGGGACGTCATCGGGTTCGGTCTCCTTGAACACCCGGAAGATGTCCTGAAGATCCTTCTTCCCGCTTGCAGCACCCCTCCGCGCGACAAGGCGCACAGTGGTGATGGCGGTTTCTTGCAGCACAGTCTTGGCGGCGGCGATCTCAACCTCCTTGAAGCTGGTCGAGCAGATCTGCTCCAGGGAGACCTCGTCCATCACGTCCAGCTTCTGTTGTACGAAGGCGAGCAGCTCGTTCACCAAGATGGTGTCCGCGCGCTTGGCTGGTACAGCCATGGCGTAACGATATTGCGAAAACTAGGTTGTCGCTAATTTACGGGGCATCGTCGCGTACGCTGCTAGGAAGCGTCCGTTCGTGCCGGTGTCACAGTAGCGATTGATTGACCATAGTATCATCATCATATGATATTCAACCAGTCTAACATGACCCCTTATATTTCACCTCTCTCTTGAGTCAGGTACATAGCATGACCATAAGTGATCATCATCTCCTATTGCTTTAAGAAGGAAAGGAATGTAACAACATATTCCAATTTGGTAACTATAAGGTAGCGAGCAAATTGTTGACAAATAGATAATTGTAAAGGGACTTTTATACATCTATTAAGTAAGGTTGAAAATTGTATGAAAAACGCGTTGGCAATTTCATGAGAAAGGCGAATTTACACAAAGATCTCACCTTTATATAATTGGCCTATATAAGAGCGATCTGGATACATTGTGCATCATAATATTTTTTAACCGTCTGCAGTTGAAGACTTAAAACTCCGCAAGTATGTAAGTACTTATAACTATACATACATACATACATAGCGTCACGCCTTTTCCCATACGGGGTGGCAGAGGCAAACCTGTGCCCACTTTCAGCCAGTGTTTCAATACTCCATTTTGCGTGACAGGGGGCTAGCCCATCGCCGCAGCTATGGAGTAATGAAGGTTTCCTCACGATGTTTTCCATCACCGTTAGTGTCCGTATAACGTACTTAAGATAAATGACTTATCTCATTGGTCATGGTCAGCACCGGGATTCGAACCTGCATCTCCTGCGTGAGAGGCAAGCATGAAACCCACTAGACCACGGAGCTCTTATAACTATATTTTTGCAAATTAGTTTTATCATTGATCGTTTTGTTTTTACAGGTCGTCTCTGAATCCCTTTGACTCCGATGTAGAGGACATCCCGCCGACACAACCAGCGCCTAAGAAATCAACCAGCAAACCTAAGGCCTCCGCTGCTAAGAAGAGTAAGCCGAAAGCCAGTAAGGCGTCTACAGCGGCGGTGGCTGCAAGCAAGTCACTATTTGGGAGCGATTCGGAATCAGAGACTGAGCCTCCACCAAAGAAGAAGTCTAAGAGCCCTCGAGTATTTCCGGATTCTGATGTGAGTTAAATTATATTTTACCAACTACCTACGGCTATCCAGTGATGCAATCTTTATCATTAGTATATTTATTTCATGAAGGTGATATAAACAAGGCTAGCATGCATTCCACCGCAGAGAAATAAGCTATCCCTATTTTCGTATTTTTCTAGCCCAATCAGCATTCCTGTTTTTTAGGTACATTACATTACATCTCAACTTAATCTAGTAGGTAGCGGATATGTCATTAAACATTTATTTTAATTGTGTTGTGTCTTATTTACAGGATGAGGAAGATCGAACCCAGCCTATCCGAGCAGCAGCTCTACGCAGTTTCCTGAGCAGACGCGTTGGATCCGGCTACACGTTCCAGAAGGATCTGACTAAACAGGGGGCCTACTATGTGGAGCTGACAATCCACAACAGCAAGGATGCTGAGCGGCATGGTAACAATCGTTATAAAAATGCTCTTATCACATACAAGTCCACCATAGATGATGATTCAGATGTTTGGAAAGTTATCACGAGAGCTGTCACAGCGGCCAAAGCAGACTTTAGGCACATCCAGCCAGTTCTTTACCCATCTAATGTTTTTTAAATAGTAATTTATTTCAGCCAATGAAAAATTCCAAAAATCTAAAATACAAAACCGAAAGAATATATTATTCAGTCATAACAACATAACACTTTAAGCACATCCAACCAATTCTTTACACATTTAATGTTTTTTAAATAGTAATTTATTTCAGCTAATGAAAAATTCCAAAAATCTAAAATACAAAACCGAAAGAATATATTATTCCATCATAACAACATAACACTTTAAGCACATCCAGCCAGTTCTTTACCCATCTAATGTTTTTTTAAATAGTAATTTATTTCAGCCAATGAAAAATTCCAAATATCTAAAATACAAAACCGAAAGAATATATTATTCAGTCATAACAACATAACACTTTAAGCACATCCAACCAATTCTTTACACATTTAATGTTTTTTAAATAGTAATTTATTTCAGCTAATGAAAAATTCCAAAAATCTAAAATACAAAACCGAAAGAATATATTATTCCATCATAACAACATAACACTTTAAGCACATCCAACCAATTCTTTACCCATCTAATGTTTTTTAAATAGTAATTTATTTCAGCTAATGAAAAATTCCAAAAATCTGAAATACAAAACCGAAAGAATATAATATTCCATCATAACAACATAACACTTTAAGCACATCCAACCAATTCTTTACCCGTCTAATGTTTTTTTAAATAGTAATTTATTTCAGCTAATGAAAAATTCCAAAAATCTAAAATACAAAACCGAAAGAATATATTATTCCATCATAACAACATAACACTTTAAGCACATCCAACCAATTCTTTACCCGTCTAATGTTTTTTAAATAGTAATTTATTTCAGCTAATGAAAAATTCCAAAAATCTAAAATACAAAACCGAAAGAATATAATATTCCATCATAACAACATAACACTTTAAGCACATCCAACCAATTCTTTACCCATCTAATGTTTTTTAAATAGTAATTTTTTTCAGCTAATGAAAAATTCCAAAAATCTAAAATACAAAACTAAAAGAATATATTATTCCATCATAACAACACAACATCATTTTACTTCGAGTACACACTTATAATTAAAGTTAAAATCTGTAATTGAAGCAGACACAATGGTTTACTGTAAAGCATGCAGTTTGAATGTTTCCAACATATCTGCACATAAAAGGACTAATATTCATAAATCTAACTGTTTAATTCAAACAAGTTATGAAAATGTTCAAATACTAGCCAGTGCATTTAAGAATAAAATTGTAAGTTATCGAATAAATGCTACAGAAGGTATAATCTCGCCTGAAGTGTTTCTGCAAGAAATAACTGATACTACTATTTCCTTGATAAGCGAGTGTTTGAAAGTTCATAAGTCGGTAAAAATTGGTTTCGAGCTTTTCATATCATTTATCCTACTGAAAAATGAGCAAACGTCTTTAAAATCATTTAATACATCATACAACATCGTTTACCAAAGTACTGATATTTTGAAACTATTACAGATGTGTTATGATAGAATGATTTCCAAATGCTCTGAGTTTGAATCATCAGAATCTGGATGGTCTGTAGAGTTTGTGAGTCATTTAGAAGTGAATATTGTTAAATATAATCCTTTACGTGCTGGGTCTCATATACCACTTCCACCAAGAATAAGAAATACTAAATCATGTATAAACATCTGCAATGATGATGAATTTTGTTTCGCATGGTGTATTATTGCTCATATTTATCCTGTACAACGAAATAAGAATAGAGTATCATCATATCCCCATTACTCAACAATATTAAATGTTGATGGTATTACATTCCCTCCAAGCGTAGACGATATAAGAAAATTTGAGAAAAATAATCCCACCATTAGCGTAAATGTTTATGGTTTAGAAAAGCATGACACAGTCGTTGGTCCTTTGTACAAAACAGCTAAACGCAAGCTCTTTCATGTCAACTTACTATACATTAGCAGAAATGGTAAAAATCATTTCTGTTTAATTTCCAATTTTGAACGATTGGTACATAAACAGATAACAAAAAATAGAAAAAAGATGTTTTTATGTGATGAATGCTTCTCGTATTTTGATAGTGAGGATAAATTAAATAATCATGATTGTGCAAGAGTAAAAACTATTCTACCTGAAGAGAACTCAAAACTAAGGTTTTCTCATTACGAAAGAACACAGAGAATACCCATTGTAATATACGGTGATTTTGAAAGTTTATTACGAGAGTGTTCTGATAAAAGTAAATCAGCTTATACAGAGAACATTCAAATACATGAGGCTTCTTGTTTTGCCTATTTTATTTGTTGCGATTCAAATCCTGAACTAAATAACTTTGTTTCATACAGAGGACCAGATTGCTCGAAGAAATTTGTAGAATCATTAGTACATGATTTACAAACTTTATATGAAATACTAGCAGTTAAAAGGGTAATCAATCCATTGAGTGAGTCACAACAACTTTCTTTTGAAAATGCAAAAGAATGTTATATCTGTGAAAATGTTTTTTCCGACAATGATGTAAAAGTAAAAGATCATGATCATTTCACAGGTCAATATAGAGGGGCTGCCCACAATAAATGTAACTTGGAAGTTGTAGATTGTCCATTCATCCCAATCATATTTCACAATTTATCAGGATACGATTACCATCTATTTATTAATGAGCTATCAAATGTTTTTGGTAGAATTAACTTAATACCCAAAACCAAGGAAAAGTATATCTCATTCACAAAATTTATCCCAATAAATGCAGAAAACATTATTCAGATGAAATTTATTGACTCATTTAATTTCTTGAGTTCAAGCTTAGATAGTTTAGTACGAACTATGAAGTCTGAAGATTTTAAACAGTTAAAATCTTTTTTTAATGATGAGAAATTATTTAATTTGGCATGTCAGAAAGGGGTTTATTGCTATGACTATGTGGACAAGTGGGATCGGTATGATGAAATACAGCTGCCTGAGAAGTCAAAGTTTTATAACAAACTGACATCTCAAAATATTACTGATGATGATTACAAACATGCTTTGACTGTTTGGAAAGCTTTTGGGATTGAAACCCTTGGTGAATATACTGATCTATATTTAAAGTGTGACGTTTTGTTGTTATGTGATGTATTCGAAAAGTTCCGAAATATGAGTTTAAAATTTTACAAGCTTGACCCATGTCACTATGTATCATCACCTTCATTAAGTTGGGATGCCATGCTTTTATACACAAATGTGGTACTGGATTTAATTTCGGATATAGAAATATATCAGCTAATAGAGAAGGGTATACGTGGAGGTCTTGCTCAATGTTCTCTGAGATATGCTAAAGCGAATAATAAATATCTTCCGAATTACAACTCTAATGAAACAGACAGTTTTTTGGTTTATCTAGATTGTGTCAATTTATATGGATACGCTATGATGCAGAAACTCCCAATGAAAAATTTTCGATTCTTAGAAACTTGTGAAGTTGAAATGTTTGACCTAAGTAACTTATCAAAAGATGACAAAACGGGATACATTCTGGAGGTAGATTTGCATTATCCATCTGAATTGCATGATGACCATTCGGATCTACCCTTTGCATCTGAAAAGTTTACTCCTTTTGGTAGTAAAAACACAAAATTGATAGCAAGTGTTTATGATAAACATAAGTACATTATACATTATACACACTTAAAGGAATGTCTTGAACATGGTCTGATATTATTAAAAATACATAGAATTTTATCGTTTGAGCAAGATAACTTCTTGAAGCCGTATATAATGCTAAATACATTTCTCAGACAGCAGGCGAATTCTGATTTTGAAAGAGATTTTTTCAAAAAACAGAACAATTCAATTTTTGGAAAAACAATAGAAAATAAGAGAAAGCATGTTGATGTTAAATTGGTTAACATTTGGAAAGATAATTCAAATATCACGAATAAGATCATTGGGGCTGAAAAGTATGTAAGTCTTCCAAATTTTAAAGATATTTCGATTTTTTCACAAACTTTAGTAGCCATTCAATTGCATAAATCAAAAGTAATTCTAGATCGCCCAATTTATGTTGGATTCACCATCTTGGAATTAGCGAAATGTCATATATATAATTTTCACTATAATGTGATGAAAGGTCTCTATAAAGATAACATTCAACTTTGTTACACTGACACTGATAGTTTGTTGTATTTGATCAAAACTAGAGACTTTTACAGCGATCTCCGCAATAATATCAAACATTTTGACACCAGTAATTTTGAAAAAAATAATATATATAATATACCCTCCAATAATGCTAAAATACCCGGTTACTTTAAAGATGAGATGGGTGGTGAGATAGTGACAGAGTTTGTAGGTCTAAGAGCTAAACTTTACTGTATTAAATCGCAAAAAGCTATAATAACTAAAGCTAAGGGAATAAAAAAGTGTGTAACCCGAAAACTTAATTTTAAGAAATATAAGGATGCTTTACTTTATAATGAATGTATTAGAGATAATATGTTTATAATCAAATCTCGAAAACATAAAATTTATACACAAAGAATAAATAAATTAGTTTTGTCGAGAGATGATGATAAGCGTGTCATTTTAGATGATAATATTTCTACTTTACCTTGGGGACACTGTGAAACTATATTTTAACCTTATAACCTTGTCTTCATATACCCTTTAATTAATAGATATAACCTATTACATAAGCAACTAATGGATTGTATGACAAATGTTTATCATGTTTATCAGAATAAATATCAAATTATGTTATAAAAAAATGTTTTATTTTTTCTTACTTTAGTAGTCCTAATTCACGATTGCATTGAGGTAATACGAATTTTGTCCAGCCTTTTATTTTCAAACATTTAAAATTATAACATCTAATTACTTGGTAAGTTCAAGCTATAAAAAATTAAAAACGCAATCGTTAATTAGTGCTAATCACCTAATAGAAATCTTTGTTAAAATAAAAAAGAATATTTCATTTCAGAAGAATTTTTTATTTGAAATAGGTAATTTGTCATGCTTATATTTTAGAGACGATACATATTTATCGGAAACTTAATAAGGAACATCGTAACAACCACTTCCTTCCCCTAGTTCTTTAGAAATCTTAGAAACAAGGGATTCCGCCAATCTTAGCACTTCATCATAGTGCTGGTTTGCTATATACTGCACGCTCACAGTAGGATTGTCATCACTATCTTCTTTATCACTTAAGTCATGTATTTGAATTTTTATCATTCGATGTCCCTTTTGCTTTGATTTCTTCATAACAAACGAGGAATTAGCAGGAGTATGAGTGACACGTGTAAAGCGTCTTATAACTTTCTTTTTTTTTGCTGCTGCTTCATTTCCGCTCTCCTTATTAACATCTGGGTTTTTTTCATCAGCTTGTGAATGGAATAGCGTGGGATAATTTTTGCTGATGTAGTCGTCAACATTTTGCACATAATAGTAAGGATTGGTGATCGGCGTGTCTTCTTCAAGATCAATTGTAAGCTCTGCCATTATCTGAAAACACAAAAGTATGCAACAATTAGAAAAAAGCTATGAAATCAAAACATGAATAGCTGAAACTGTTATCTATTAGGAAATCAGAAATGGTAGGAGTTAGACTAGGTACATAGTAATCATACTTACTTATTTTAATTTAATATGACTGCTCAGATGAGGTGTGCTTTGGACTGGAGCTGTGAAACTTGTATGATGTAATTGGATGTCATACTCCCTCTTACTAAGGCCATAAGTAGGCAGCACCTTTTAAAGAATGTAAACAAATCTAAAAACTTCTTATCCAATTACAACACAGTTTTGATGAATTTGGATAATTCGGAATCATGTTGCAACTTCTAATCCCATGTATTGAATGCTTATAAATCATGTGATATATTGAAAGCAGATATCATACCTAATAATGAAGTTGGTCAAGCAAGCCGTATCTTTAGAAATTAAGCAAATCAATGCTGGTGCTCCATCCAGATCTTACAGACATGGTGTACTGCTTCCTAATACAATTCGATCCATAATATGCGGTCCTTCTAACTGTGGAAAAACAAACATCATGATAACTTTACTAATACATGAAAATGGTCTCAAGTTTCATAATGTCTATCTTTATAGCAAAACAGCCTTTCAACCTAAATATTGTTTTCTGAAAGATGTCTTTAGTTTAATTCCTAGTATACATTTCTTTATATTTAAGACCGATAAGGATCTTATTTCCCCAACTGATGCAAAAAGCAATTCCATCTTCATATTTGATGATGTAACTTGTGAAAATCAGATAAATATTAGAAATCACTACTCGATGGGTAGGCATAAACAAATAGATTATTTCTATTTATCACAAACTTATTCAAAAATACCGAAACAGCTCATAAGAGACAATGTTAATTTCCTAATTATATTCAGGCAGGATGATATAAACTTGAACCATATTTATGATGAACATGTTAATTCTGATATGAGCTGGATTGACTTTAAAAAACTATGTGCTGAGATATGGAAGGAATTATATATGTTTTTGTTAATAAACAAAGACTGTAGTTTAAAAAATGGTCGGTATAGAAAAGGGTTTGATGTTTTTGTAGAGTTTGATTAAAAGGCTGACTTTAAAAAAAAAACAATTCAAAAATCAACTTTTTATACATAAATAGAAACCCTGGATAACATTTAAATCATTCCACATCAATAGCTGGAAGACTTAACCAGATTACATAAAATGAATTCTAAATTGAACTCAAATGTTAAAAAACAGTTAATAGAGTCTGTAAAAGCAATTAAAAGTAAAGCAAAACGGTTACGTGAAGAGGAAAATAACTATGATATGAGAACACGAAAAATGTTCAAAGCTATAGTTGATCCTTTAGATACATTGGTTACACTTGGTAGCAATACAAAGTCTATAAGAGAATGTAGTAAAGGGCACATCAATAAGATAGTTTCATCGATAATACCTGAAAATGATGAAATGTCTCTAGAACTAGCCGACCAAGACTGTAGTAATGAATGTATTAGTAAAATGGATTACCCAGCAGAAAGCTGTGTTACACCTGTTAAACATAATGATTTTTCTAACGATTTAAGTTTTAGTACCCCAGAACCATTGAGTGAAAATAATAGTGAATATAGGGAATTGAATATTCCTTTTGGAATACGAAGCGAGAACAATTTGTTATTGATTGGGAATACCGTAGTATCGATTTCAGGGCCGCAAGATGGTACAAGAATGATTAGAGTGGGTGATAAGAAATATATGATAACACCAGGAATAGAGCAGTTATTATTAAAGAGTAAACCTGAATTAAAGACCATTACTGAGAGTGATAAAATTGCTTATAAAGAGATATTACGTTCAACAAATGCTCACAAAAGGGATTTCAATCCTTCTGCACAAATCAAAGGCGATAAGGGTATAAAGTATTGTAAAATCATTAGACCATTATTCTCTGATAAAAATGTTGAGGATATTAAGCAAGGAGGATATTTAAGACCTCTAAAAAAATATAAAAAAAACACTGACTATGTTTATTGGGATGATCCAAATGAGCTAATAGAAAGATTGAAAATTTTAATTGCATCTAAAGATGCTGGAAACACAAGCCATAATAATGAAATAATATCAATTATTGAAGAACTAAAAGAAGCCGGCATCATAAAAAAATAAATAAAAGCGAATGTTCGTTAAACTATAGCTTAGTTATATTCTTTCAGTTAAACATGAATGTTGATAAATTTGGCCATCATGTTCACAAAAGAATTATAAATACTAAACAACTTGAAAATAGATTTGATCTCCAACATAAAACCTTAAAGCATATTGGGGAACCAATTGATCCTGCTGACTGCGCCACTAAAAACTATGTTGATAAATTACTTTGTGAACTTACAAAAAAAATAAAAACAGTTGAACAGTTACTTTCTCAATTGAATAACGATGTTAATAAAGTAGATAGAAAATTAGATGATATTGCACAAAAACAAAAAAGAAAATGAGCAAACAAACGGTGGTAAATGAAATACATAAAAATGCTCGAAAACATTTTCCGCGAAGAAGTGTCATATTAAAAGATATCGATGATTTATGGCAAGCTGATTTAATAGATATGCAATCTTTTTCAAACGAGAACTCAAAAAATAAATTTATTTTAGCAGTCATCGATTCATTCTCAAAATATGCTTGGGCATATCCACTTAAGCAGAAGAACAAAGAATCTGTTGCTGAAGCATTTCAAATGTTAATAGATAAGGGACGTATTCCAAAAAACCTACAAACTGATTTGGGTACAGAATTTTATAACACAAGTTTTCATAGTTTAATAAAAAAATATGGCATAAACCATTATTCCACATATTCTACTAAGAAGGCATCTATAGTAGAAAGATTTATAAGGACGTTGAAAAACAAATTGTATAAGCATTTTAGTATGAATGGGAATTATAAATGGGCTGATGGTATATTAGATACCGCATTGAGGTCGTATAATGCTTCCTTTCACAGAACTATTGGATTAGCTCCAGATAAAGTTAATATATATAATAAAAAACAAATTCTGAATAGATACAAAGCACAGCAGAGCAAATTGCAGACCATGAGTCCTCCTAGCAAATTAAAAGTTGGAGATTTTGTTAGAATAAGCAAATACAAAGGAACGTTTGAAAAAGGATATACTCCCAATTGGTCAACAGAGGTGTTTAAAATAATAAAAGTTAACAATACAGCTCCTCCCACATACCTCTTAATTGATGCAAAAAGCCAGCCAATATTAGGGGCATTTTATAAACAAGAACTTCAAATAACTCCGCACCCCGATATTTATTTAGTTGAAAAAGTATTAAAAACTAAAGGCAATCGTCTATTGGTTAAGTGGCTAGGCTTTTCTTCTAACGAGAACAGTTGGATAGATAAATCTAAAGTTTTATAACCAGGTCCTATCGTAATAAGTTATCATTCCATTCCAGAGTTCGTTCGAGGATAGTTAACAGCTAAACTATTTTCCTGGTATACCTTTTTTATAATCATGAACAAAAAGAAATCATCGTTAAAACCCAGAGAGAAAATCTCAAAAAGAAGGATCGTTATTAAAAAATCGGGTGCAGGATTCAAAAAGACGTTCAAAAATATGATCAATCATGCTAAAAAACATGTTCAGAAACTTAAACCTAAATGCAAAAAAGCAGCAATCGAGCTAGCTATCGCAGCAGCTAAAGAGTTTGCTTCAGATTTACCTATGGGCATACCACGAATCATACCAGTACCGAAAACTGGCGGATTTTTACCTCTGATCCCGATATTTGCTGGATTGTCGACAGTAGGTAGTTTAGCAGGTGGAGCAGCAGGTATTGCTAAAGCAGTCAACACAATAAAATCGGCAAAAAAACGTTTATCTGAACTAAAACGATTCAATGAGAAAATGAATGATGTATGTATCGGTCAAGGTTTACAGCTCAAGCAGCATGGAAGCGGGTTAGGTATATATACAACTCAAAAAAACTAAGTAAACGGCTACCTAACAGAGCTCTCAGCAACATTGATATATTAAATAATTCGAATGATATACCATATTTTCGAGGGGTATTCATGAGAAACGAATTACCGAAAAAACCTTTAAGAAATGAGTGTGGTATAATTAATTTAGACAGTTCTGAGAATTCTGGAACACATTGGGTAGCCTATGCCAAAATGAAGGATAAAATTGAATATTTTGACAGTTATGGAAACTTAAGACCCCCGAGAGAGTTTTTAAATTATATGGGATCCTGCATTAACTATAATTATGAGAATTTTCAAAAACATAATACTTTTAACTGTGGCCATCTTTGTTTGAAATATCTTAAGAAGTTTTGGGAAAATGTGGGAAGATAAATATTACCTAGTTGTAATTTATAATTCAGTCCTCCATAATGTCTCTAACGCTCACTATCACCGGTGATAAATCTATGCTGGAGTCAAGATATATGCCTTCTCTTACGTTAGATGGTCTTTACGAATGTGGTTTAATATATTTTTCAGCATTTAATTCAATACCAAATATAGATCATAATAACAATGTTTTCTCATATGGAAGAGAAAAAAATGAAATAAAAATACCTACTGGCTTGTATGATTTATATGATATAAATGAGTACCTCGCAGACAGAATTGAAAATTGTGAGTTTCAGATAAGACCGAATAACAACACCATGAAATGCGCAATATTTTGTAGTAAACCCATTAATTTTGATGTTGAAAATAGTATTGGATCTTTACTAGGGTTTGAAAAGGTGACATTAGAAGCAAATAAATGGCATGAGTCGGCTAAAGTTGTTAACATTCTGCCGACAACTGTTATAAGGATTGAATGTGATTTAGTTCAAGGCTCATATACGAACGGTGCTCTCACACATATTATTTATGAATTTGTTCCAAATGTTCCTCCAGGTCATAGATTTGTGGAAACTCCTAGTACTATGATTTATTTTCCTGTTAAACAAAGCGTTATTTCAGAAATACATATAAACATTTTAGACTTGGATGGTAATCAAATCAATTTCAGAGGTGAAAGTATCCAATTGTGTCTTCACTTGAGAAAAAGACGATGATTGTTTTCTACAATAACAATAATTATAAAGTCCCTAACATGGGAGTCAAGTGTGTTATTAGAAGGAATGTTGTTAAGCGATTAACACGTACTCCCGCAAAAAATAAAAATATCACTAAAAATAACATAGATTTTCTGAAAGCACTTGGTTTCAAGCTATGAATATTCTTCATATAAACAATGTGGCGCAGTTTGATAACTCTATAGAGAGTTATGAAGTTCATACATACAACCCATACAACAATAGTTTCAATGAAAATGATGAAATAAGAATTCCTATTCACCAGCAGGATATCTATATTCTCCCTTCAGCCAGTTGTATTTACATAGAAGGCTGTGTTGTTATTTCTCATAAGGATGCAACTGGTAAAATTGTGAAAAAAGATGTTAATTTTTGCAATAATGCAATAACATTTCTTTTCCAAGATATAAGGTATGAGATCAATGGGGTTGAAATAGATCGTGTAAGAAATGCTGGCATAACAACAACGTTAAAATCTTATATTTCAATGAATGAAGGTGAAAACAAGGCAGCTGCAGTTTGGGGGTGGAACACTAATGGATTGAAAAATCATGGTGGAAATTTCAGTGCTCTTTTACCGTTAAATAAAGTTTTAGGATTTGCAGAAGACTATAATAAAGTAATCATTAATTGTAAACATGAGCTCATTCTTAATAGAGGTAGCTCAAATCTAAACAGCGTCATAACGGATGCAGATAATTCTGTAACCATTGATATTCAACGAATACAATGGCGAATGCCGCATGTGAAGGTTTCAGATAAGCAAAGGCTAATATTGCTGAAGCATTTAGAAAAAGACATTCCCATACAAATTCCATTCAGAAATTGGGATCTATATGAATATCCACTTTTGCCTAAAACAACAAAGCATACATGGGCAGTTAAAACAGCATCTCAATTAGAAAAACCTCGGTATGTCATATTTGGTCTGCAAACCGATAAAAAAAATAGTAAAATTAATGATAGTTCTATTTTTGATCACTGTGCTCTAAAAAATGTGACGCTATATTTAAATTCACATTATTACCCGTATGATGCTCTTAACCTTAAATTTGATGAGAATAAGTACTATATATTATACGAAATGTATGCTAAATTCCGTCAGTTGTTCTACAACCTTCCGATCGACCCATTACTTAATCTTCAAACTTTCAAGGAGAAAGCCCCTCTAGTCGTCATTGACTGTTCGAGGCAAAATGAAATTCTAAAAACTGGTCCAGTTGATGTAAGACTAGAAATTGAAACTTCGAAGGAATTTCCAGACAAAACAAGTGCTTATTGTTTAATCATTAACGACCGTCTTATTGAATATAAACCACTGAGCAACATTGTGCGTAAATTATCATGAAAGTGTTTGTAGATGTTCAGGGATTTAAATCAGAAAAAAATTGTTTTATACTAAAAGAATTGGCTGTACTATATGATGACAAAGTACAAGTGTTTTTATTTAAGCCCCCGTGTCCATACTCTGATTTAACAGCCATGGAAAAAAAACATGTTACTTGGATAGAGAGGAATAGGAAAATTTCATGGTGTGAAGGAATCGTACCTTACGAATATCATACATCATATTTTTTATCTTTCTTTAAAAATAAAGAAATTTATTGTAAGGGTCTTGAAAAAGTGTCATGGTTGAAAAATATTTTAGATAATAATAATATTTATAATGTTGAGGAATATGGATGTCCTAATTTATTGAATTTGTATAAAGAGTATAATTTATGTTCTGATATTTATAGCTGTATTTATCACCCAACAATATGTGCGTTGAAAAACGTAATGTGTATAAAAAAATGGTGTGTTTTAAATAATAAAGTATTCAATAACTAATTTACAGTATGGTTATTTATTTCAATTACTTAATTTATGGAGATCCTATTATTTAGATATTTTTAGCAGAAGTGAGTATTTTTATCATCATCTGTTGATCACATAACATTAAAACTAATTTAGACATGATGAGTTCAAGCATACATATTACCAAGACAGAAATATCGAACTAGACTATCGATATGAGACAGGCATTAGAATACTAAGTAGTTAAGCTTAGAAACATAGTTGGATCTGTCGTAGTAGTTAACTCTAACTTTAACTTAATCATTGAACAATGGGCCACGAATGCGCCATGGGCCATGATCAATGGATCATGCTCGAGCAAAGCGGGGTTCAAAATAAAATAGGCATACTTTTGCTCGATTGAGTACTAGAAAAACTACAAATGATCAGAATGATATGGGTTCTGAATTAGAATTTTATTTAGCGTGAGAATACTAACCATCGGAGAATTGTTACGCATGGATCACCCCCGAGCAAGGCGAGGGGGTGATCCAAAAGTAACAATTCTTCACTACTGGCTACGATGCAGCCCCAGATGGGCGATTTGCCCTCGGATAGGGTTAACGAAAACCGGCCCTTTGCGGGTGTCGGAACGGATTTCGCGGGACCATTCATGGTCAAGTTTTCACAGCTACGGAACGCTAAATTAGTGAATGCATACCTGTGCGTCTTCGTGTGCTTGGCCACGAAGGCAGTCCACTTGGAGGTGGTCAGTGACCTCACTACGGAGGCATTTATCGCTTGTCTAGATCGGTTCGTCTCACGAAGGGGCCTCCCGACATTAATCCGTTCGGACAACGGCACAAACTTTGTCGGAGCCAGGCGATATCTGCAGGAGGTCACTCAATTCCTGAACGGTAACCAGGACGCCATCGGTACGGCTTGCTCCCGACGAGGGATTGAATGGGTTTTCAGTCCGCCGGGATGTCCTCATTGGGGAGGAATTTTTGAGGCTGCGGTTAAATCGGCTAAGTCGCACCTGACGAGGATCATCGGTGAGACCTCTCTACGCTTTGAAGAGCTTGCGACGCTGTTCTGTAAAATTGAAATGACACTGAACTCGCGTCCGTTGTGCCCGCTCAGTTCGGATCCAAATGATTTGGAAGCGTTGACGCCGGGTCACTTCCTGATAGGTCAGCCCCTTAACGCCCTGCCAGAATACCCATTCGGTGATGTTAAGTTAAGTCGGTTAACTAGGTGGCAGATGTTGCAGCAGATGGCTCAAGATTTTTGGAAACGGTGGTCCCTTGAGTACTTGCACATCTTGCAGCAGCGCCTTAAGTGGACTGACCGGACGAGCCCCCCTCAAGTCGGTGATTTGGTGCTGATTAAGGATGCGAACCTGCCATCATTGAGATGGAGACGAGGACGGATCGTCAATTTGTACACGGGTCGGGATGGCACGCCTCGATCAGCAGAAGTCAGGGTGGGGGACTCGGTCCTCAAGAGAGCGGTCGCAACACTTTCTCGCCTTCCTATTGATTAGAGACAGGTTCGGGCCTGTCCGGGCGGGTGACTGTTTAATATTTATGCGTCGGAAACGCACCGGTTTTTTGTTGCGCGAATCGATCGCGAGTAATCGAGACATCACTAGCGAAAACGGACTAGCAGCTGTCACTCGTACCGGAACGAGATGTAAAATTGGAGGTTATTTTTACTTTTGGTCTTGTCTCATCGGGAGAACAACATGGCTGCTCGGGCACCGTGGCATTGATTGGTATTTCGGTGTATCAATTACTAAATACAGGCATCGGGCCTGGTCGGAGTGTAAATCTACCACATTCGCGTCAGCGGTCAAGTGACCCGTGGCGTGATTGAAAATGTCGTATCGGCCGGCGATTCCACGTGTCGGCAGTCAATACGCCGGCGGCAGCGTCGGGCAGCGACAGCGAAACGACGGCAAGGATTCAATCCATATCCTATCCCAACTGTGCCCCCTTTCCCGAATTCCTGTCTCGAATCGAGCCTTCGATCTCCTGTCTACGGTGACAAGGTAAACAAAATTCATCATTCTTTTCTCTCACGTGCGGGCAAAGGCACACCCCCTCATGACTCCACGCCGTTCGGTTTAGGCGTGGAATTAAACATATACACTATATCAATGCATATCAGAAGCAGATACAAAATACACACCACTCAACCTACACGCAAAAGACACACAACAAAATGAAAAAATTATAATAATAATAATAATATATATTATATAGAATAATAATATAATATATATATAAAAACAACAACAACAACAACAAAAACAACAACAACAACAACAACAACAACAACAACAACAACAACAACGACAACGACAACGACAACGACAACGACAACGACAACGACAACGACAACGACAACGACAACGACAACGACAACGACAACGACAACGACAACGACAACAAATTTACATCCATCAACATATACACTACCGCAAAAGGCCGTTATTTTAAACACTTGCAGGATCGTCCGCAAATTCATGGGAAATTCATCTTAATCATTCATTCATCACTATGCACTTGGCTTAGGCCCGTGCCGTAAAATAACCTCCTATGAATAGGAGAGAAAATTAAAGAAATAATAATAATAATAACAACAATAATAATAAATATAATATAATATATAATAATAATAATTATAATATATATGATATAATATAGAATAATAATATAATATATATATAAAAACAACAACGGCAGCGGCAACGGCAACGGCAACGGCAACGGCAACGGCAACGGCAACGGCAACGGCAACGGCAACGGCAACGGCAACGGCAATGGCAACGGCAACGGCAACGGCAACGGCAACGGCAACGGCAAGGGCAACGGCAAGGGCAACGGCAACGGCAACGGCAACGGCAACGACAACGACAACGACAACGACAGCGACAACGACAACGACAACGACAACGACAACGACAACGACAACAACAAAAACAACAATAATAGTCATCAGCTGGCTGATACACATATTGAAGCACTACAAAGTTAACCCGATTTACTATTTTTTGTAGGAAATTTACAAATACCATGCAAAACTGAAACACTCAACTTAACTTGAAACTCAAACATGTATCCATTGTCACACCAAACATAAAAAAAAAACGAGGCATATTTCAAGGCGATGCCCTGAGTCCCCTTTGGTTTTGCCTAGCATTAAACCCACTTTCATACAATCTCAATAGACTTCAAAACGGATTTCAAATAAATAACAAACACAACGATAGACAATTATTATTATCACACCTCCTATACATGGATGACATAAAATTATATAGCTTAAACGAAAAAGAACTAAACAAACTGGGCTGACTGTACCCAAAAGTTTTCTCAGGACATCAAAATGAAGTTTGGCATAGATAAATGCAAAACCATGTCAGTAAAACGAGGCACTCTAGAACAGAACAGTTATGTACTTGAATCTGGAGATCAAATAGAAGCTATGGATAATGGCCAAAGCTACAAGTACTTAGGGTTTCAACAGGCACGGAAAATAAACTTTAAAGAAACCAGGACAAAACTCACAATAAAATTTAAACAACGACTTAATCAAATCTTAAAATCACAACTCAACTCCCGCAATAGCATTAAAGAAATTAACACTTATGCCATCCCCATTCTGACTTACTCGTTTGGCATTATAACATGGTCACAAACTGATATCAAGAAATTACAGACAATAATCAACACTAGGCTTACTAAAAACCGAAAACATTACCCAAAATCCTGCATTCAGCGTCTCACCCTGCCACGATTCGAAGGAGGAAGAGGCCTTATAGACATCCAAAACTTACATAACAAGCAAATTAAATCACTCAGAACAGTCTTCCATCACCGGTCCCAAAACTATACACTATATCAATGCATATCAGAAGCAGATACAAAATACACAACACTCAACCTTCACGCAAAAGACACACAACAAAATTAAAAAAATATAATAATAATAATAATATATATAATATAGAATAATAATATAATATAAAAAAAACAAAAGACGACGACGACGACGACGACGACGACGACGACGACGACGACGACGACGACGACGACGACGACGACGACGACTATAACGACAACGACAACGACAACGACAACGACAACGACAACGACAACGACAACGACAACGACAATGACAACGACAACGACAACGACAACGACAACGACAACGACAACGACAACGACAACGACAACGACAACGACAACGACAACGACCACGACGACGACCACGACGACGACGACGACGACGACCACAACGACGACGACGACGACGACGACGACGACGACGACGACGACGACGACGACGACGACGACGACGACGACGACGACGACGACAACAACAACAACAACAACAACAACAACAACATTGCAGGCAATGGTGATGTGTTGGATGGTTTCGGAATTTCCATGGCACAGTCGACGCATATCTGTAGGTAGGTTAGGGAAGTATGTGTTTTTGGTAATTCCTGGTGGCTATGACTTGGTCCTGAATTGCGAGCATGAAAGCTTCTTCTTCTTCTTTCTAAGTAGGGAAAACTCAGCGTAGTCAAGAGGGTTCCGGAACCGCTTCCAGCGAGCGTGTTCTTTAAGCTTTTCGCGGGAGATCTTGATCAGAGGTCGACTGTACCATATTGGATAGGTATTGCTTTTGTGTTTTAGAACTTTAGGGACGTATTGGTTTATGCTACTCCGCAGGTGTTCGTAGAAAACTTTGACGGCTTCGTCTACCGTGTTCCCGCTTAGTGCTGACTCCCAGTCTACCAGATTAAGAGCTTCAAGTATGCCGTCGTAATCAGCTCTGTTGAATTGAAGTTTAAGGAATGGTCTAGCTTTCAGTGGTTTAACGGTAATATCGGAAGCGTCTATGCTAAATACAGGGTGGAAAGTATCCGGTTTAGATAGTGGATATTCTACTTCCGCCAAATCCACCGGAAAGCTTGAAAAGGCTAGATCCAACACGTTATTGCTAGTGTTTTTAAGATAATTGAATTGTGTAAGACCTAACAGACCAAACTCATCCAGTAGATCTGTAGCTAAGTTCTGTATTTCCACCGGTCCTTTTTTTGTACTAGGGGGCCGTTGCTACTCCATTGTATACACGGAAGATTGAAATCACCTAACAAAAGGAAAGAGCTGTCCGTATTATTAGTGACTGCCAACGTTGCTTTGGATAAAAATGAGTTTATGTCTTGGGCTTGAATCTGTAGGTTCGTACAGTCACTTCGTATGTATGCTACCGCTATATGAAGATCAGAAGTGGAGTTAAGGTTCTTACCCGGTATTGTGATCCAGATAGTGTCAGTGGGAGAGCATCCCCATTCCTCCCTAACGTAAGCGCATAGATCGCGTTTTATACAAATCATAACTCCACCGCCAGTTTGTTTGTTTGTCATAGTAGTGTTCCGATCACAACGGAAAACCTCGTATCTTTGGTCACACAGTTCAGAGTCTAGTATACCTGCATGTAGCCACGTTTCTGTGATCGCGATAACATCGAAGTTGTTCTGTAGTATGTTATTGAACAGAGTGTGACATTTTGTACGCAGCCCGCGTACATTTTGGTAATATATGGATAGTTTGCTAAGCATTATGACGGTGTGTTGTCATAAATCGCTGACTGGGCCAAGGCCTATACCACGGAATGTAGGGAGTGGCGTCGTTCGTATTATAGGGTATGTATGGGACTCGGAGTATACCAAATATAATAATCACAAAAAGTTAGATTGTGCTTACATGCTCTATGCGGGAGCGAGATGTCATGATTGTATCACTCAATGCAATGTGTGTGTATGGAAGGATAGTGTGAAGGTGTGTTTGTGTGTGTGTAGTGTAATAGTAATAATAGTATGTGAGTATTAGTATATTTATGAAATATGAAAATACCAACTTATCTGGATTTATGCGATATTCTTGAGTTAATTCATATTTTAATGCGCTAGATTGAGGGCGACAAATCATTAAACTATCTTTTTTAGATCGTCTTCGCTGGCCACATGAATAATTTGAGTTTTGTCGCCCTTCCTCACAAAAATTCGACAATTTTTTATCCATATAAATGTGTACATTTTTGCTGTGGCGAGTTGACGTACTTTTTTATACAAATTTCTATTTTCAATCGTCAGATGTTCATTTACGAATATGTCTTTTCTCTCGCCTGGTAAACCTATGTCTTGCGTAGTGAGTCCCTTGTTTTTGCGAACACCGTGAATTATTGAATCTTTCAGTACGCGGTTCCTGACTTTGGTGATGATGGCTCGGGGGACTCCGGGGGTTTTCTTCATGGCTGGATCCGGGTCGCGAACTCGAGGTCTGTTGCTGCCAGGGAAACACCAACATGCTTGGCAATGTTCGTAACGATGTCGGAGAGCACCTCATTCTTTGACTCCGGAACATTAGTTATTTCAATGTTTTGTAGTCTGTCCCATTGAAGTTTCATATTTAGGTTGGATTGGACTTTGCTTATGTCGCTCTTCAGTTCCGATATTTCAATTTCTTGGCTCTTATTATAAAATATATTGGGACAGAACTATAATTACCGATAAAACAATACACTACAATAGACCTGATATAACAGTGCTTGATAAAATTAACAAAATTGTATACCTTATAGATATTGCTATATCCAACACTCACAATCTTAACAGCACGCAAGCTATAAAGATAACTAAATACAATGATCTTTCAATAGAGATCCACGCTCAATGGAGGGTAAAGACAGTGAAAACAGTACCATTATAATATCATCCCCAAATCATTACATTCGTACTTAAAAACAATAAATTTACATCCATCAACATATACACTACTGCAAAAGGCCGTTATTTTAAACACTTGCAGGATCGTCCGCAAATTCATGGGAAATTCATCTTAATCATTCATTCATCATTTCGTATTTTGTACAATTTTTTCATTTTGTTGTGTGTCTTTTGCGTGAAGGTTAAGTGTTGTGTATTTTGTATCTGCTTCTGATATGCATTGATATAGTGTATAGTTTTGGGACCGGTGATGGAAGACTGTTCTGAGTGATTTAATTTGCTTGTTATGTAAGTTTTGGATGTCTATAAGGCCTCTTCCTCCTTCGAATGGTGGCAGGGTGAGACGCTGAAGGCAGGATTTTGGGTGATGTTTTCGGTTTTTAGTAAGCCTAGTGTTGATTATTGTCTGTAATTTCTTGATATCAGTTTGTGACCAAGTTATAATGCTAAACGAGTAAGTCATAATGGGGATGGCATATGTGTTAATTGCTTTAATGGTATTGCGGGAGTTGAGTTGTGATTTTAAGATTTGATTAAGTCAATTTAATTCAATTAAGATTAATTTTATGTCATCCATGTATAGGAGATGTGATAATAATAATTGTCTATCGTTGTGTGTGTTATTTATTTGAAATCCGTTTTGAAGTCTATTGAGATTGTATGAAAGTGGGTTTAATGCTAGGCAAAACCAAAGGGGACTCATGGCATCGCCTTGAAATATGCCTCGTTGTATTTTTATGTTTGGTGTGACAATGGATACATCTTTGAGTTTCAAGTTAAGTTGAGTGTTCCAGTTTTGCATGGTATTTGTAAATTTCCTACAAAAAATAGTAATTCGGGTTAACTTTGTAGTGCTTCAATATGTGTATCAGCCAGCTGATGATTATTATTGTTGTTGTTGTTGTTGTTGTCGTTGTCGTTGTCGCTGTCGCTGTCGCTGTCGCTGTCGCTGTCGCTGTCGCTGTCGCTGTCGCTGTCGCTGTCGCTGTCGCTGTCGCTGTCGCTGTCGCTGTCGCTGTCGCTGTCGCTGTCGCTGTCGCTGTCGCTGTCGCTGTCGCTGTCGCTGTCGCTGTCGCTGTCGCTGTCGCTGTCGCTGTCGCTGTCGCTGTCGCTGTCGCTGTCGCTGTCGCTGTCGCTGTCGCTGTCGCTGTCGCTGTCGCTGTCGTTGTCGCTGTCACTGTCGCTGTTGCTGTCGCTGTCGATGTCGTTGTCGTTGTTTTTGTTGTTGTTGTTGTTGTTGTCGTTGTCTGCGGCAGCCACATGTGGCTGCGGCGAGGGGAGTTGTTTCCAGAGACTGAAGCTTTCATGCTCGCAATTCAGGACCAAGTCATAGCCACCAGGAATTACCAAAAACACATACTTCCCTAACCTACCTACCGATATGCGTCGACTGTGCCATGGAATTTCCGAAACCATCCAACACATCACCAGTGCCTGCACATCATTAGCTCAAACAGATTATAAACACAGACATGACCAAGTTGCCGCTATAATCCATCAATACATAGCTTATAACTCCAAACTTATCACGAAAAAAACTCCTTACTACAGATATCAACCTTCATCCATATTAGAAAACGAAAATTATAAAATATATTGGGACAGAACTATAATTACCGATAAAACAATACACTACAATAGACCTGATATAACAGTGCTTGATAAAATTAACAAAATTGTATACCTTATGGATATTGCTATATCCAACACTCACAATCTTAACAGCACGCAAGCTACAAAGATAACTAAATACAATGATCTTTCAATAGAGATCCACGCTCAATGGAGGGTAAAGACAGTGAAAACAGTACCATTATAATATCATCCCCAAATCATTACATTCGTACTTAAAAACAATAAATTTACATCCATCAACATATACACTACTGCAAAAGGCCGTTATTTTAAACACTTGCAGGATCGTCCGCAAATTCATGGGAAATTCATCTTAATCATTCATTCATCACTATGCACTTGGCTTAGGCCCGTGCCGTAAAATAACCTCCTATGAATAGGAGAGAAAATGAAAGAAATAATAATAATAATAACAATAATAATAATATATATAATATAATATATAATAATAATAATAATATATATAATATAATATAGAATAATAATATAATATATATATAAAAACAACGGCAACGGCAACGGCAACGGCAACGGCAACGGCAACGGCAACGGCAACGGCAACGGCAACGGCAACGGCAACGGCAACGGCAACGGCAACGGCAACGTCAACGTCAACGGCAACGGCAACGGCAACGGCAACGGCAACGGCAACGGCAACGGCAACAGCAACGGCAACGGCAACGGCAACGGCAACGGCAACGGCAACGGCAACGGCAACGGCAACGGCAACGGCAACGGCAACGACAACGACAACGACAGCGACAACGACAACGACAACGACAACGACAACGACAACGACAACGACAACGACAACGACAACGACAACGACAACAACAAAAACAACAATAATAGTCATCAGCTGGCTGATACACATATTGAAGCACTACAAAGTTAACCCGATTTACTATTTTTTGTAGAAAATTTACAAATACCATGCAAAACTGAAACACTCAACTTAACTTGAAACTCAAATATGTTTCAATTGTCACACCAAACATAAAAATACAACGAGGCATATTTCAAGGCGATGCCCTGAGTCCCCTTTGGTTTTGCCTAGCATTAAACCCACTTTCATACAATCTCAATAGACTTCAAAACGGATTTCAAATAAATAACAAACACAACGATATACAATTATTATTATCACACCTCCTATACATGGATGACATAAAATTAATCTTAATTGAATTAAATTGACTTAATCAAATCTTAAAATCACAACTCAACTCCCGCAATACCATTAAAGCAATTAACACATATGCCATCCCCATTCTGACTTACTCGTTTGGCATTATAACACGGTCACAAACTGATATCAAGAAATTACAGACAATAATCAACACTAGGCTTACTAAAAACCGAAAACATCACCCAAAATCCTGCCTTCAGCGTCTCACCCTGCCACGATTCGAAGGAGGAAGAGGCCTTATAGACATCCAAAACTTACATAACAAGCAAATTAAATCACTCAGAACAGTCTTCCATCACCGGTCCCAAAACTATACACTATATCAATGCATATCAGAAGCAGATACAAAATACACAACACTCAACCTTCACGCAAAAGACACAACAAAATGAAAAAAATGTACAAAATATGTACTGACAAAATTGCAGTATGGCAGCAGAAGTCTCTGCATGGAAGATATCTCCTCGACCTGCGGCAGCCACATGTGGCTGCGGCGAGGGGAGTTGTTTCCAGAGACGGAAGCTTTCATGCTCGCAACGACGACAACGACAACGACAACAACAACAACAACAACAACAACAACAACAACAACAACAACAACAACAACAACAACAACAACAACAACAACAACAACAACAACAACAACAACAACAACAACAACAACAACAACAACAACAACAACAACAACAACAACAACAACAACAACAACAACAACAACAACAACAACAACAACAACAACAACAACAACAACAACAACAACAACATTGCAGGCAATGGTGATGTGTTGGATGGTTTCGGAATTTCCATGGCACAGTCGACGCATATCTGTAGGTAGGTTAGGGAAGTATGTGTTTTTGGTAATTCCTGGTGGCTATGACTTGGTCCTGAATTGCGAGCATGAAAGCTTCAGTCTCTGGAAACAACTCCCCTCGCCGCAGCCACATGTGGCTGCCGCAGGTCGAGGAGATATCTTCCATGCAGAGACTTCTGCTGCCATACTGCAATTTTGTCAGTATTTTGTACAATTTTTTCATTTTGTTGTGTGTCTTTTGCGTGAAGGTTAAGTGTTGTGTATTTTGTATCTGCTTCTGATATGCATTGATATAGTGTATAGTTTTGGGACCGGTGATGGAAGACTGTTCTGAGTGATTTAATTTGCTTGTTATGTAAGTTTTGGATGTCTATAAGGCCTCTTCCTCCTTCGAATGGTGGCAGGGTGAGACGCTGAAGGCAGGATTTTGGGTGATGTTTTCGGTTTTTAGTAAGCCTAGTGTTGATTATTGTCTGTAATTTCTTGATATCAGTTTGTGACCAAGTTATAATGCTAAACGAGTAAGTCATAATGGGGATGGCATATGTGTTAATTGCTTTAATGGTATTGCGGGAGTTGAGTTGTGATTTTAAGATTTGATTAAGTCAATTTAATTCAATTAAGATTAATTTTATGTCATCCATGTATAGGAGATGTGATAATAATAATTGTCTATCGTTGTGTGTGTTATTTATTTGAAATCCGTTTTGAAGTCTATTGAGATTGTATGAAAGTGGGTTTAATGCTAGGCAAAACCAAAGGGGACTCATGGCATCGCCTTGAAATATGCCTCGTTGTATTTTTATGTTTGGTGTGACAATGGATACATCTTTGAGTTTCAAGTTAAGTTGAGTGTTCCAGTTTTGCATGGTATTTGTAAATTTCCTACAAAAAATAGTAATTCGGGTTAACTTTGTAGTGCTTCAATATGTGTATCAGCCAGCTGATGATTATTATTGTTGTTGTTGTTGTTGTTGTCGTTGTCGTTGTCGCTGTCGCTGTCGCTGTCGCTGTCGCTGTCGCTGTCGCTGTCGCTGTCGCTGTCGCTGTCGCTGTCGCTGTCGCTGTCGCTGTCGCTGTCGCTGTCGCTGTCGCTGTCGCTGTCGCTGTCGCTGTCGCTGTCGCTATCGCTGTCGCTGTCGCTGTCGCTGTCGCTGTCGCTGTCGCTGTCGCTGTCGCTGTCGCTGTCGCTGTCGCTGTCGTTGTCGCTGTCGCTGTCGCTGTCGATGTCGTTGTCGTTGTTTTTGTTGTTGTTGTTGTTGTTGTCGTTGTCTGCGGCAGCCACATGTGGCTGCGGCGAGGGGAGTTGTTTCCAGAGACTGAAGCTTTCATGCTCGCAATTCAGGACCAAGTCATAGCCACCAGGAATTACCAAAAACACGTACGCTGTCGCTGACGCTGTCGCTGTCGTTGTCGCTGTCGCTGTCGCTGTCGCTGTTGCTGTCGCTGTCGCTATCGCTGTCGCTGTCGCTGTCGCTGTCGCTGTCGCTGTCGCTGTCGCTGTCGCTGTCGCTGTCGCTGTCGCTGTCGCTGTCGCTGTCGCTGTCGCTGTCGCTGTCGCTGTCGCTGTCGCTGTCGCTGTCGCTGTCGCTGTCGCTGTCGCTGTCGCTGTCGCTGTCGCTGTCGCTGTCGCTGTCGCTGTCGCTGTCGCTGTCGCTGTCGCTGTCGCTGTCGATGTCGTTGTCGTTGTTTTTGTTGTTGTTGTTGTTGTTGTTGTCGTTGTCTGCGGCAGCCACATGTGGCTGCGGCGAGGGGAGTTGTTTCCAGAGACTGAAGCTTTCATGCTCGCAATTCAGGACCAAGTCATAGCCACCAGGAATTACCAAAAACACATACTTCCCTAACCTACCTACAGATATGCGTCGACTGTGCCATGGAAATTCCGAAACCATCCAACACATCACCAGTGCCTGCACATCATTAGCTCAAACAGATTATAAACACAGACATGACCAAGTTGCCGCGATAATCCATCAATACATAGCTAATAACTCCAAACTTATCACGAAAAAAACTCCTTACTACAGATATCAACCTTCATCCATATTAGAAAACGAAAATTATAAAATATATTGGGACAGAACTATAATTACCGGTAAAACAATACACTACAATAGACCTGATATAACAGTGCTTGATAAAATTAACAAAATTGTATACCTTATAGATATTGCTATATCCAACACTCACAATCTTAACAGCACGCAAGCTACAAAGATAACTAAATACAATGATCTTTCAATAGAGATCCACGCTCAATGGAGGGTAAAGACAGTGAAAACAGTACCATTATAATATCATCCCCAAATCATTACATTCGTACTTAAAAACAATAAATTTACATCCATCAACATATACACTACTGCAAAAGGCCGTTATTTTAAACACTTGCAGGATCGTCCGCAAATTCATGGGAAATTCATCTTAATCATTCATTCATCACTATGCACTTGGCTTAGGCCCGTGCCGTAAAATAACCTCCTATGAATAGGAGAGAAAATGAAAGAAATAATAATAATAATAACAATAATAATAATATATATAATATAATATATAATAATAATAATAATATATATAATATAATATAGAATAATAATATAATATATATATAAAAACAACAACGGCAACGGCAACGGCAACGGCAACGGCAACGGCAACGGCAACGGCAACGGCAACGGCAACGGCAACGGCAACGGCAACGGCAACGGCAACGGCAACGGCAACGGCAACGGCAACGGCAACGGCAACGGCAACGGCAACGGCAACGGCAACGGCAACGGCAACGGCAACGGCAACGGCAACGGCAACGGCAACGGCAACGGCTACGGCAACGGCAACGGCAACGGCAACGGCAACGGCAACGGCAACGGCAACGGCAACGGCAACGGCAACGGCAACGGCAACGGCAACGGCAACGGCAACGGCAACGACAACGACAACGACAGCGACAACGACAACGACAACGACAACAACAACAACAACAACAACAATAATAGTCATCAGCTGGCTGATACACATATTGAAGCACTACAAAGTTAACCCGATTTACTATTTTTTGTAGGAAATTTACAAATACCATGCAAAACTGAAACACTCAACTTAACTTAAAACTCAAATATGTATCAATTGTCACACCAAACATAAACATACAACGAGGCATATTTCAAGGCGATGCCCTGAGTCCCCTTTGGTTTTGCCTAGCATTAAACCCACTTTCATACAATCTCAATAGACTTCAAAACGGATTTCAAATAAATAACAAACACAACGATAGACAATTATTATTATCACACCTCCTATACATGGATGACATAAAATTAATCTTAATTGAATTAAATTGACTTAATCAAATCTTAAAATCACAACTCAACTCCCGCAATACCATTAAAGCAATTAACACATATGCCATCCCCATTCTGACTTACTCGTTTGGCATTATAACACGGTCACAAACTGATATCAAGAAATTACAGACAATAATCAACACTAGGCTTACTAAAAACCGAAAACATCACCCAAAATCCTGCCTTCAGCGTCTCACCCTGCCACGATTCGAAGGAGGAAGAGGCCTTATAGACATCCAAAACTTACATAACAAGCAAATTAAATCACTCAGAACAGTCTTCCATCACCGGTCCCAAAACTATACACTATATCAATGCATATCAGAAGCAGATACAAAATACACAACACTCAACCTTCACGCAAAAGACACAACAAAATGAAAAAATTGTACAAAATACTGACAAAATTGCAGTATGGCAGCAGAAGTCTCTGCATGGAAGATATCTCCTCGACCTGCGGCAGCCACATGTGGCTGCGGCGAGGGGAGTTGTTTCCAGAGACGGAAGCTTTCATGCTCGCAACGACGACAACGACAACGACGACGACGACGACGACGACGACGACGACGACGACGACGACGACGACGACGACGACGACGACGACGACGACGACGACGACGACGACGACGACGACGACGACGACGACGACGACGACGACGACGACGACGACGACGACGACGACGACGACGACGACGACGACGACGACGACGACGACGACGACGACGACGACGACGACGACGACGACGACGACGACGACGACGACGACGACGACGACGACGACGACGACGACGACGACGACGACGACGACGACGACGACGACGACGACGACGACGACGACGACGACGACGACGACGACGACGACGACGACGACGACGACGACGACGACGACGACGACGACGACGACGACGACGACGACGACGACGACGACGACGACGACGACGACGACGACGACGACGACGACGACGACGACGACGACAACGACAACGACAACGACAACGACAACAACAACAACAACAACAACAACAACAACAACAACAACAACAACAACAACAACAACAACAACAACAACAACAACAACAACAACAACAACAACAACAACAACAACAACAACAACATTGCAGGCAATGGTGATGTGTTGAATGGTTTCGGAATTTCCATGGCACAGTCGACGCATATCTGTAGGTAGGTTAGGGAAGTATGTGTTTTTGGTAATTCCTGGTGGCTATGACTTGGTCCTGAATTGCGAGCATGAAAGCTTCAGTCTCTGGAAACAACTCCCCTCGCCGCAGCCACATGTGGCTGCCGCAGGTCGAGGAGATATCTTCCATGCAGAGACTTCTGCTGCCATACTGCAATTTTGTCAGTATTTTGTACAATTTTTTCATTTTGTTGTGTGTCTTTTGCGTGAAGGTTAAGTGTTCTGTATTTTGTATCTGCTTCTGATATGCATTGATATAGTGTATAGTTTTGGGACCGGTGATGGAAGACTGTTCTGAGTGATTTAATTTGCTTGTTATGTAAGTTTTGGATGTCTATAAGGCCTCTTCCTCCTTCGAATGGTGGCAGGGTGAGACGCTGAAGGCAGGATTTTGGGTGATGTTTTCGGTTTTTAGTAAGCCTAGTGTTGATTATTGTCTGTAATTTCTTGATATCAGTTTGTGACCAAGTTATAATGCTAAACGAGTAAGTCATAATGGGGATGGCATATGTGTTAATTGCTTTAATGGTATTGCGGGAGTTGAGTTGTGATTTTAAGATTTGATTAAGTCAATTTAATTCAATTAAGATTAATTTTATGTCATCCATGTATAGGAGATGTGATAATAATAATTGTCTATCGTTGTGTGTGTTATTTATTTGAAATCCGTTTTGAAGTCTATTGAGATTGTATGAAAGTGGGTTTAATGCTAGGCAAAACCAAAGGGGACTCATGGCATCGCCTTGAAATATGCCTCGTTGTATTTTTATGTTTGGTGTGACAATGGATACATCTTTGAGTTTCAAGTTAAGTTGAGTGTTCCAGTGTTGCATGGTATTTGTAAATTTCCTACAAAAAATAGTAATTCGGGTTAACTTTGTAGTGCTTCAATATGTGTAACAGCCAGCTGATGATTATTATTGTTGTTGTTGTTGTCGTTGTCGTTGTCGTTGTCGCTGTCGCTGTCGCTGTCGCTGTCGCTGTCGCTGTCGCTGTCGCTGTCGCTGTCGCTGTCGCTGTCGCTGTCGCTGTCGCTGTCGCTGTCGCTGTCGCTGTGGCTGTCGCTGTCGCTGTCGCTGTCGCTGTCGCTGTCGCTGTCGCTGTCGCTGTCGCTGTCGCTGTCGCTGTCGCTGTCGCTGTAGCTGTAGCTGTCGCTGTCGCTGTCGCTGTCGCTGTCGCTGTCGCTGTCGCTGTCGCTGTCGCTGTCGTTGTCGCTGTCGCTGTCGCTGTCGCTGTCGCTGTCGCTGTCGCTGTCGCTGTCGCTGTCGATGTCGTTGTCGTTGTTTTTGTTGTTGTTGTTGTTGTTGTTGTCGTTGTCTGCGGCAGCCACATGTGGCTGCGGCGAGGGGAGTTGTTTCCAGAGACTGAAGCTTTCATGCTCGCAATTCAGGACCAAGTCATAGCCACCAGGAATTACCAAAAACACATACTTCCCTAACCTACCTACAGATATGCGTCGACTGTGCCATGGAAATTCCGAAACCATCCAACACATCACCAGTGCCTGCACATCATTAGCTCAAACAGATTATTAACACAGACATGACCAAGTTGCCGCGATAATCCATCAATACATAGCTTATAACTCCAAACTTATCACGAAAAAAACTCCTTACTACAGATATCAACCTTCATCCATATTAGAAAACGAAAATTATAAAATATATTGGGACAGAACTATAATTACCGATAAAACAATACACTACAATAGACCTGATATAACAGTGCTTGATAAAATTAACAAAATTGTATACCTTATAGATATTGCTATATCCAACACTCACAATCTTAACAGCACGCAAGCTACAAAGATAACTAAATACAATGATCTTTCAATAGAGATCCACGCTCAATGGAGGGTAAAGACAGTGAAAACAGTACCATTATAATATCATCCCCAAATCATTACATTCGTACTTAAAAACAATAAATTTACATCCATCAACATATACACTACTGCAAAGGGCCGTTATTTTAAACACTTGCAGGATCGTCCGCAAATTCATGGGAAATTCATCTTAATCATTCATTCATCACTATGCACTTGGCTTAGGCCCGTGCGGTAAAATAACCTCCTATGAATAGGAGAGAAAATGAAAGAAATAATAATAATAATAACAATAATAATAATATATATAATATAATATAATAATAATAATAATAATATATATAATATAATATAGAATATTAATATAATATATATATAAAAACAACAACGGCAACGGCAACGGCAACGGCAACGGCAACGTCAACGTCAACGGCAACGGCAACGGCAACGGCAACGGCAACGGCAACGGCAACGGCAACGGCAACGGCAACGGCAACGGCAACGGCAACGGCAACGGCAACGGCAACGGCAACGGCAACGGCAACGGCAACGGCAACGGCAACGGCAACGGCAACGACAACGACAACGACAACAACAAAAACAACAATAATAGTCATCAGCTGGCTGATACACATATTGAAGCACTACAAAGTTAACCCGATTTACTATTTTTTGTAGGAAATTTACAAATACCATGCAAAACTGAAACACTCAACTTAACTTGAAACTCAAATATGTATCCATTGTCACACCAAACATAAAAATACAACGAGGCATATTTCAAGGCGATGCCCTGAGTCCCCTTTGGTTTTGCCTAGCATTAAACCCACTTTCATACAATCTCAATAGACTTCAAAACGGATTTCAAATAAATAACAAACACAACGATAGACAATTATTATTATCACACCTCCTATACATGGATGACATAAAATTATATAGCTTTAACGAAAAAGAACTAAACAAACTGGGCTGACTGTACCCAAAAGTTTTCTCAGGACATCAAAATGAAGTTTGGCATAGATAAATGCAAAACCATGTCAGTAAAACGAGGCACTCTAGAACAGAACAGTTATGTACTTGAATCTGGAGATCAAATAGAAGCTATGGATAATGGCCAAAGCTACAAGTACTTAGGGTTTCAACAGGCACGGAAAATAAACTTTAAAGAAACCAGGACAAAACTCACAATAAAATTTAAACAACGACTTAATCAAATCTTAAAATCACAACTCAACTCCCGCAATACCATTAAAGAAATTAACACTTATGCCATCCCCATTCTGACTTACTCGTTTGGCATTATAACATGGTCACAAACTGATATCAAGAAATTACAGACAATAATCAACACTAGGCTTACTAAAAACCGAAAACATTACCCAAAATCCTGCATTCAGCGTCTCACCCTGCCACGATTCGAAGGAGGAAGAGGCCTTATAGACATCCAAAACTTACATAACAAGCAAATTAAATCACTCAGAACAGTCTTCCATCACCGGTCCCAAAACTATACACTTTGAGTTTGAGTTTCAAGTTAAGTTGAGTGTTCCAGTTTTGCATGGTATTTGTAAATTTTCTACAAAAAATAGTAATTCAGGTTAACTTTGTAGTGCTTCAATATGTGTATCAGCCAGCTGATGATTATTATTGTTGTCGTCGTCGTCGTCGTCGTCGTCGTTTTTATATATATATTATTATTTTATAATATATTATATATATTATTATTATTATTATTATTATTATTATTGTATATTATATATATTATTATTATTATTATTATTATTATTTTTTCATTTTGTTGTGTGTCTTTTGCGTGAAGGTTGAGTGGTGTGTATTTTGTATCTGCTTCTGATATGCATTGATATAGTGTATAGTTTTGGGACCGGTGATGGAAGACTGTTCTGAGTGATTTAATTTGCTTATTATGTAGGTTTTGGATGTCTATAAGGCCTCTTCCTCCTTCGAATCGTGGCAGGGTGAGACGCTGAAGGCAGGATTTTGGGTAATGTTTTCGGTTTTTAGTAAGCCTAGTGTTGATTATTGTCTGTAATTTCTTGATATCAGTTTGTGACCATGTTATAATGCCAAACGAGTAAGTCAGAATGGGGATGGCATAAGTGTTAATTGCTTTAATGGTATTGCGGGAGTTGAGTTGTGATTTTAAGATTTGATTAAGTCGTTGTTTAAATTTTATTGTGAGTTTTGTCCTGGTTTCTTTAAAGTTTATTTTCCGTGCCTGTTGAAACCCTAAGTACTTGTAGCTTTGGCCATTATCCATAGCTTCTATTTGATCTCCAGATTCAAGTACATAACTGTTCTGTTCTAGAGTGCCTCGTTTTACTGACATGGTTTTGCATTTATCTATGCCAAATCTTCATTTTGATGTCCTGAGAAAACTTTTGGGTACAGTCAGCCCAGTTTGTTTAGTTCTTTTTCGTTAAAGCTATATAATTTTATGTCATCCATGTATAGGAGGTGTAATAATAATAGTTGTCTTTCGTTGTGTTTGTTATTTATTTGAATTCCGTTTTGAAGTCTATTGAGATTGTATGAAAGTGGGTTTAATGCTAGGCAAAACCAAAGGGGACTCAGGGCATCGCCTTGAAATATGCCTCGTTGTATTTTTATGTTTGGTGTGACAATGGATACATATTTGAGTTTCAAGTTAAGTTGAGTGTTTCAGTTTTGCATGGTATTTGTAAATTTCCTAAAAAAAATAGTAAATCGGGTTAACTTTGTAGTGTTTCAATATGTGTATCAGCCAGCTGATGACTATTATTGCTGTTTTTGTTGTTGTCGTTGTCGTTGTCGTTGTCGTTGTCGTTGTCGTTGTCGCTGTCGTTTTCGTTGTCGTTGTCGTTGCCGTTGCCGTTGCCGTTGCCGTTGCCGTTGCCGTTGCCGTTGCCGTTGCCGTTGCCGTTGCCTTTGCCGTTGCCGTTGCCGTTGCCGTTGCCGTTGCCGTTGCCGTTGCCGTTGCCGTTGCCGTTGCCGTTGCCGTTGCCGTTGCCGTTGCCGTTGCCGTTGCCGTTGCCGTTGCCGTTGCCGTTGCCGTTGCCGTTGCCGTTGCCGTTGCCGTTGCCGTTGCCGTTGCCGTTGCCGTTGCCGTTGCCGTTGCCGTTGCCGTTGCCGTTGCCGTTGCCGTTGCCGTTGCTGTTGCCGTTGACGTTGCCGTTGCCGTTGCCGTTGCTATTGCCGTTGCCGTTGCCGTTGTTGTTTTTATATATATATTACATTGTTATTCTATATAATATTATATATATTATTATTATTATTATTATTATTATATATTATATTATATATATTATTATTATTGTTATTATTATTATTATTATTATATATTATATTATATATATTATTATTATTGTTATTATTATTATTATTTCTTTCATTTTCTCTCCTATTCATAGGAGGTTATTTTACGGCACGGGCCTAAGCCAAGTGCATAGTGATGAATGAATGATTAAGATGAATTTCCCATGAATTTGCGGACGATCCTGCAAGTGTTTAAAATAACGGCCTTTTGCAGTAGTGTATATGTTGATGGATGTAAATTTATTGTCTTTAAGTACGAATGTAATGATTTGGGGATGATATTATAATGGGTACTGTTTTCACTGTCTTTACCCTCCATTGAGCGTGGATCTCTATTGAAAGATCATTGTATTTAGTTATCTTTGTAGCTTGCGTGCTGTTAAGATTGTGAGTGTTGGATATAGCAATATCTATAAGGTATACAATTTTGTTAATTTTATCAAGCACTGTTATATCAGGTCTATTGTAGTGTATTGTTTTATCGGTAATTATAGTTCTGTCCCAATATATTTTATAATTTTCGTTTTCTAATATGGATGAAGGTTGATATCTGTAGTAAGGAGTTTTTTTCGTGATAAGTTTGGAGTTATAAGCTATGTATTGATGGATTATCGCGGCAACTCGGTCATGTCTGTGTTTATAATCTGTTTGAGCTAATGATGAGCAGGCACTGGTGATGTGTTGGATGGTTTCGGAATTTCCATGGCACAGTCGACGCATATCTGTAGGTAGGTTAGGGAAGTATGTGTGTTTGGTAATTCCTGGTGGCTATGACTTGGTCCTGAATTGCGAGCATGAAAGCTTCAGTCTCTGGAAACAACTCCCCTCGCCGCAGCCACATGTGGCTGCCGCAGACAACGACAACAACAACAACAACAACAACAACAACAAAAACAACGACAACGACATCGACAGCGACAGCGACAGCGACAGCGACAGCGACAGCGACAGCGACAGCGACAGTGACAGCGACAGCGACAGCGACAGCGATAGCGGCAGCGACAGCGACAGCGGCAGCGACAGCGACAGCGACAGCGACAGCGACAGCGACAGCGACAGCGACAGCGACAGCGACAGTGACAGCGACAGCGACAGCGACAGCGACAGCGACAGCGACAGCGACAGCGACAGCGACAGCGAAAGCGACAGCGACAGCGACAGCGACAGCGACAGCGACAGCGACAGCGACAGCGACAGCGACAACGACAACGACAACGACAACGACAACAACAATAATAATCATCAGCTGGCTGATACACATATTGAAGTACTAAAAAGTTAACCCGATTTACAATTTTTTGTAGGAAATTTACAATTACCATGCAAAACTGGAACACTCAACTTAACTTGAAACTCAAAGATGTATCCATTGTCACACCAAAAAAAATACAACGAGGCATATTTCAAGGCGATGCCCTGAGTCCCCTTTGGTTTTGCCTAGCATTAAACCCACTTTCATACAATCTCAATAGACTTCAAAACGGATTTCAAATAAATAACACACACAACGATAGACAATTATTATTATCACACCTCCTATACATGGATGACATAAAATTATATAGCTTTAACGAAAAAGAACTAAACAAACTGGCTGACTGTACCCAAAAGTTTTCTCAGGACATCAAAATGAAGTTTGGCATAGATAAATGCAAAACCATGTCAGTAAAACGAGGCACTCTAGAACAGAACAGTTCTGTACTTGAATCTGGAGATCAAATAGAAGCTATGGATAATGGCCAAAGCTACAAGTACTCAGGGTTTCAACAGGCACGGAAAATAAACTTTAAAGAAACCAGGACAAAACTCACAATAAAATTTAAACAACGACTTAATCAAATCTTAAAATCACAACTCAACTCCCGCAATACCATTAAAGCAATTAACACTTATGCCATCCCCATTCTGACTTACTCGTTTGGCATTATAACATGGTCACAAACTGATATCAAGAAATTACAGACAATAATCAACACTAGGCTTACTAAAAACAGAAAACATCACCCAAAATCCTGCCTTCAGCGTCTCATCCTGCCACGATTCGAAGGAGGAAGAGGCCTTATAGATATCCAAAACTTACAAAACAAGCAAATTAAATCACTCAGAACAGTCTTCCATCACCGGTCCCAAAACTATACACTTGTCACATTAATGAGATCAGGAAGGTTGACCTCAATAGCGGGAACAGTTAATTTAGAGAGTAATAATAAAAAAGGAGAGTAGAAACGAAAGAGTCAGGTTGTGGGTTCTTTATTTTACAAATCTTACCTAGGCGAAACTTATATTTACAACCTACCTAAAATAACCTAACAGTATTTACACCTAACCTAACTGAAATGGCTCTGGGAGACTAAGGTAAGCGGACGGATTAGATGTCTTTCAGTAGTATTGTAGCGTCGTAGGAATTCTAGGCTCGAGCAGATGTCCGTGGAACCAGGAACGTAAGTAGGTGGCCGTAGATGAAGAACTCAGGAGGGCAGCAGGAACTCAGGGTCCGAGGATCGTTAGTGGAACCTCTGGACCATAAGTAGGCGGCCGGAGTTGAGGACCGCAGGAGAGTAGCGGGAACTCCGGGCCGCAAGTAGATCAGCGATACCCCAGGCAGAGGTCTCGGGTACGGTATCAAGGTACGGTAGGCGAAGAGAAAAGGCTTCCGCTGCAGCTAGGGTTGCGCTTCCGGTCATCAGCTTCTTGAGAATTCCCGGGCCAGCTGGGCCCGAGAATTGGCCTTTTTTCCTTTGCTCTGTTTGAGAGCTGAAGACGAACTCCCCTTAGTTTTCAAGCGATTCATAAGGAAACCTCCTTCTCGTTCCAAAGTTCGTGTTTTAAAAAACTCGCTAATTCGAAATAATTAAATGAAGTACACTCTCAGTGGCCAATAAAATATAGTTCTTGACAGAGGTTTTGACCTACATGGTCTGTATGAAATACAAGTTTAATTTTTGACAATAGAACTCAATGTCATCTAAAAACAAAGTAAATAAAAATAAATAAATAAATAAATAAATAAGTCCCAAGCCTTCTAAAACCAAGAAAAACCTAAGCGCAATCGCACAATCCCAGCGCCGTTTTTGAGTCGCAAGTTTAGCTGCGCTTGGAGAGTCGTGATCACCGAAGTAAAACACTACAACAGATCGCGGCGAAATCGCTGAGACAGGATTACCCTGAAGATATAATAATCCTGTCCCAAGAATCTCAGAGCAGCGCTACACCGACTTCAGGGTGTCGAGAAGTTATCAGTGACTTGAAGCTTAGACTTCTCTACAAGGAGCAAGTCAATCAGCTGCCTCAGCGGGAGTACGCCGAGGTTGCAAGCAGGGTATCGAGAGGTTGTGGTATCTGCCACAATTTGCAGTAATTAATTCTGCACGGTATACGAGTATGTCGATGTGAGTTTTGTTCTAAAGTGAAAGTTCTATCAGCATTAAGAGTATTTAGTTACCATAATTTTTGTGCGTGAATAAAGAATTCCTGAGATGTGAGTTACGTTTTATTTATATGAGATAGTGAAAAAGTCAAAGCAAGCATATTGTAGGGAAAATCCTTCAGTTCATTTGGTTCTTCCAGTCAAGGCAGGCCTAGGATAGGAAAAACCCTACAGTTCCCCAAAAACCCCGAGAAAAAAAAAAACTCATGTATTTTTTTTTTAATCTAGTTAACGATAAAATATTTACATTAATAGTGACCACCTCTGCACAAGCATAATATCTAACACAATTCTTCTTTCATACATCACGCAGCCAATGGTTGGGGTAGGGTTCACGATCTATGACACAAACTCCAGAGATGGCACCAATGAGTCACACTCCCTTGACGTAGGCTTTTCATAAGTCGTCACCCGCTCGGCTTCTAGAACCAGGCTATTTACAGTAACAGAGTCAAGCATTGTGGAAACAGTCCACGACTCTGACAGTAAACACAAGGTGTCTAAAGAAGGAGACCTCAAGATAGTTCCTTAGAAGAGGTACTAGATAGTTAGAAGTAGAACTAGATAGTTATCTAGTAGTTAGTTGAGATAGGATCTGTAGTCGGTTAGGTATTTCCAACCACTGAATACTGGTCACGACGAATTCATAGTAACTATATCCAACCTGTCTCCTGACTTAGCGGCAATAAATGAGACCTGGCTTCATGAGGGCCAAGAGGGCTGCGCACCCGTCGTGCCTGGTTATCGTCTGCGTCACACCCCGCGGCCGCGCGGGACGCGTGCGCGCGGTGGTGGCGTCGGCTTCTATGTGAAGCGCGGCGTCGCGGCCCGGCTCTGCCCGCTCCCCCCCGCGCCCGCGGATACCCCCGCCGCTGCGGTTGAGCAGATGTTTATGCGAGTCAACATCGGGGGAAAAAAAACTTTTAATCGGCACGGCTTACCGGCCACGCTGAGTTGGCGCTGTCACTTTCTTTGATGCGATTACAGACTCGTTGACTTCTATGACTGATTACGATAGTGTCTTACTGTTAGATGACTTTAACATTAACGTGGCTGACGATCGCGACCCAAATTTTTCCCGGTTGACGGAGTTTTTGACATCACTGAAATTGACACAAATTGTGGAACGACCGACCCATTTCACAGACCACAGTGAGACGACTATTGACTTGATATGTACTGACGCGCGGATTCGTGGGACCGACGTTCATCACATACCAGACCTAGGCCGGCATGCGTTCCTTACCGTCGACCTCGACGTTAAAAAGAAAAAGCCTCAACCTAGGTATGTGACATATCGACCCATAACTGACATAGATCGCGATCAATTTGATAAAGACCGAGACTCATTAGACTGGGATAGTATTTTACTACTGGACAACGTGGACGATATGGTACAACTTTTTACTCGACTTTTAACAGACCTATTTGACAGACACGCGCCCATACGGACTATAGTTGTGAGGGATGCTCCTAAACCATGGCTCACGAACAACGTGCGTTTGATGATGCGCCTACGAGACGAAGCACATAGGAAGTACAAGGCTACAAGGCTAGAAGGGCACAGAAAGTACTACCTAGAGTTAAAACACCTGGTGCTGTCTGCCTTGTATCATGAAAAATGTGCTTTTTTCGAGGCGCACGTAAATCGTTGCTGTTCCGACCCGAGACGTTTGTGGAAGACCCTCAAGCGAACAGTTCTGCCGGGCAAGCGGAATGCGGAGCTACCCTCACACTATAACGACCCTGACATTATTAATGACCACTTTCTAAATGTTCCAGGAAAACCCGACGTGACTATGTCACAGCTTACTTACTTTGAGTTCAACCGACACCATAGGGCTGCTAACTTCACTCTAAATACATTGACTCCTTTGGCTGTATCGAAGATCCTGATGAAAATCAAGACAAATGCTACCGGACTCGACTATATTAACATCGACATGCTGCTATTGACCATGCCGCGGACACTACCGATCTTGACTGACATGGTTAATCGCAGCATACTGACCAACACTTTCCCGACTGACTGGAAAATTGCAAAGGTTACCCCACTCCCTAAAATTCCTAATCCCGTTCATATCTCCGATCTCCGTCCCATCAGTATCCTTCCCTGTCTCTCCAAGATAATAGAGAGGGCAGTATGTGCTCAGCTGTCGGGGTATCTGGAGGGAAATGGCATACTACCGGAATTGCAGTCAGGCTTCAGGAAGGGTAGAGGGACTTCAACAGCCCTTATTGACGTAGTGGACAACATCCTGTCGGAGCTTGACCAAGGTAGAAGCACAATTCTGGTGTTGCTAGATTTCTCCCGAGCTTTCGACTGTCTGAGCGCGCCCCTCTTATTATCGAAAATGTCTTATTATGGTTTTGACAGTACCACGGTGAAGTGGTTTGACAGCTACCTCTCGGACCGTGCGCAGGTTATTGGATTGAAAAAAAGCGATGGTACTATGTTGTTTTCCTCGATAAAGCGCTTAACAAGGGGTGTGCCTCAAGGGTCGACATTAGGCCCCCTTTTGTTTATTCTTTACACAGCAGAGATAGTTTCTGTCGTGGAGAGCAGCATGTGCCATCTCTACGCAGATGATACCCAGCTATATATATCATCCGTCCCTTCCGACATCAACACTGCAGTCCAGTCCATAAATAACGATCTAGAGCGGGTGGCGTCATGGTCAGAGAGGAGCTGTCTAGTGCTAAACCCTAGAAAATCTAAGTACATGATCCTTGGTACAAAATGTCAGATCCATAATACCGTCCAAGCCCTAGCCCTCAATGATATAGCTATCAGGGACGACACAGTGGAAAGGGTCGTAGAAGCAAAAAATCTTGGGTTGTTGATGGACGGTGAGCTTCGATTCAAAAATCATATCAGAAACGTAGTCAGCAATTGTTTCTACCGCCTTAAGATTCTTTATAATATACGTGATTACCTTAGCACTGATTTGCGTGTCAGGCTAAGTGAATCATTGATATTATCTAGATTAAACTACTGTGATGTCGGATATGGTAGCTGTATACTTGGTCGGTCGAAAAGGTTAATTCAACGTGTGCAAAACGCATGCATACGTTTTTGTTTTAAAATCCCTCCTAGATCCCATATCACCCCATACTTGGATGCAGCTAAACTTCTGAACATGGAAGCTCGTCGGCATTTACACCTAGCCAAACTACTCTTTGGTGTAATACACACGCAAACCCCACCCTACTTGTACACCAAGATAAAATGGGCGACCAGGCTACGTGGCGTGCACAAGCACAGAATACTTACACCGGCGCATCTAACGGCGACTTTCCGCGGGATTTTCAGATTTGCGGCATCTAAGTGTTGGAATGATATTCCCCCTCCAGTCCGTGAAGCGGCTAGTAGGTGTGCCTTTGGGCGGAAACTCAGGGCACATTTGCTAGATCAGCAGAGACTACTCCTCCCCTCCGTACCAACCTCACGCCGCAATAAGACTTGAGTCTGTGGTCGCTCATTGTCAGTGGGACCGAAAAACCAACACTTAAATTTAATTAAAAGAGGGATTGAAAAGCGCGGGCCATGTTTATTTATTTAACTTTTTGTATGTGTCATATATAACAGCCATATCTATATTTACCATTATTGTTACCTATTTTTTATATATTCTTTATATTTATGTATTTATGGATTGTACCACGCCGCGGTCTGGGGCGCTCGCGAGGTAACACTTGGCGCTGACTGAAAATCAGCGTTGAAGGCCTGGCCTTCAACATAATGCTGAGTCAGACGCCATTTATAATGACAGTGACACACCACGACTGTCATTTCATTTTATAACATATGTCAATGCAACTATTTATCTCTGTGTTTTGTTTCTTTGTTGTAATTGTAGTGTGTTCACTGTCTTTATAATAAATGTTTCTCTCTTTCTTTCTTTCTTTCAACTACAAAGAGTTTCCTATCTACCAAGTGTTAATAGAAGAGTATTTAAATGGCTTAATAACCTATTTAAATTATAAAGAGACATTGATATTTACAAATTATACAAAGAAGGTTTAATAACCTTCATGCATTATGCAGGAGCTATATTTTAAAATCCTTCACATGCCAACGGCTTTTAGTACCGCTTGGGTCTTCGAGTATGTACACTAAAGGAGATAGCTTTTGTATTATTTTACATTTTAGATATCTAGGAGCAAGCTTGGCAGTAAAATAGTTACCGGCATTGCTAAGAACGTAATTTTTACGCCAGACTATGTCACCTACGTAAAATTCTTTGAAGTCATGTCTCAAGTCATAACGGGCTGCATTCTTAGTGTGAGCTACATGCAGAGCAACTTGAGAAGCAGGAAAGACTGAGGTTACGATCTCCGAGGCAGGATAATCCTTGACTAAAATTTCTATCTGTTTTTTGAGATTGATGAGGGTGTCGGCAGGAGTTTCCAGGCGGATCCGCACCTCATATTCAAGTTCTGGTTTGTTCAGGTAGGAGACTCTGAAGGTCCGAGCCATTGTGCTGAGGTATCTATAAGGTAAGTACCTAACGTAATCTAAACTATTTTAACCTAGCCTACCTATTTAGAAGAAACTAAATCTAGTCCGAAAGAGTTTGGCCAAAAATAGGATTTAGTCACTAGTGAGAGTGAGTTTTAAAATTTAGAGGAAAGATTCTGTAAAATAAAGACCAGTAAGGGCGCCAAAACTGTCACGTTACTGAGATAAGGAAGGTTGACCTCAATAGCGGGAACAGTTAATTTAGAGAGTAATAATAAAAAAGGAGAGCAGAAACGAAAGAGTCAGGTTGTGGGTTCTTTATTTTACAAATCTTATCTAGGCTAAACTTATATTTACAACCTACCTAAAATAACCTAACAGTATTTACACCTAACCTAACTGAAATGGCTCTGGGAGACTAAGGTAAGCAGACGGATTAGATGTGTTTCAGTAGTATTGTAGCGTCGTAGGAATTCTAGGCTCGAGCAGATGTCCGTGGAACCTCAGGAACGTAAGTAGGTGGCCGTAGATGAAGAACTCAGGAGGGCAGCAGGAACTCAGGGTCCGAGGATCGTTAGTGGAACCTCAGGACCATAAGTAGGCGGCTGGAGTTGAGGACCGCAGGAGAGTAGCGGGAACTCCGGGCCGCAAGTAGATCAGCGGTACCCCAGGCAGAGGTCTCGGGTACGGTATCAAGGTACGGTAGGCGAAGAGAAAAGGCTTCCGCTGCAGCTAGAGTTGGGCTTCCGGTCATCAGCTTCTTAAGAATTCCCGGGCCAACTGGGCCCGGGAATTGGCCTTTTTACCTTTGCTCTGTTTGAGAGCTGAAGACGAACTCCCCTTAGTTTTCAAGCGATTCATAAGGAAACCTCCTTTTCGTTCCAAAGTTCGTGTTTTAAAAAACTCGCTAATTCGAAATAATTAAATGAAGTACACTCCCAGTGGCCAATAAAATATAGTTCTTTACAGAGGTATTGACCTACATGGTCTGTATGAAATACAAGTTTAAATTTTGACAATAGAACTCAATGTCATCTAAAAACAAAGTAAATAAAAATAAATAAATAAATAAGTCCCAAGTCTTCAAAAACCAAGAAAAACCTTAGCGCAATCGCACAATCCCAGCGCCGTTTTTTGAGTCGCAAGTTTAGCTGCGCTTGGAGAGTCGTGATCACCGAAGTAAAACACTACAACAGATCGCGGCGAAATCGCGGCTCACCTTTAGCGGATGACCTACTCACTGGAGCGTCCAAACTTTTTTAGCATCATTTTGGGGTCATTTGATCATCTTCCTGAAAGTTTCAGGGTGCGGAATTCAATAGTTTTTAAGATATGATTTTTGAAAATCTGAAAATACTTTGTAAAATGATGTAACGCAACAATAATAATATGTTTAAATCTTGTCTGTGGTCAAAATACATTACCTACATTTCGTTGTACGCATATTTGAAAAGATGAGAATTCTCAAAAAAAAGGAGGAAATGTGGAATATTTTTTTAATAATACCTATTTTAATAAAAACGTTCATTTAACTTGCAATTTATGTTTGTTTATTTATTTTACGTCAATCAAAGTTAATTTAGCATTTCTTTCGTAAAATATCACTTTTGATAATAAAAAGGTTGTCATTTTTGTTTAAAACGGAACGCATTTTGTTGGGGCGTTTTGCCGCGTTTTTGGTTGGGCGGCAAAGTAGTAGTCCCTTTTCTAGTAGTTTCGCAAATATTCTATTTGCTTGTTCTCTAGATCAGCGGTTCCCGAATTCTTTTGGCTACGGAACCCTATTTGGCTCACCATTTTTGTGCGGAACCCTAGGTCAAGTAAGAAGTAAACTTACTGTAACATTGTTTTTTTACGTGAGATCACACCATACTGAGGCTTTTCGGCTTGGTGTTCGCATCTTGTAAGTATAGTTTAACTTTAAAAGAAAGACTTTTTAAGATAAAAATATTTATTTAGTTATAACAAAAAGATATTTAATTTAGATAAACTTAATGCGAAGAATGAAATCTTTTCATAGTTTTTGACAAAATAACATTGAAGTCAGGTTTTATGTCTGACAATTGGATTCGGAGGTCTGGTGCAGCACTTAGCCTACTCCTAAACTTATTTTTCATGTAGGCGTAAGCTGAAAACCCAGCCTCGCATCTATAAGTTGACAAAAATGGAAGTAACGCCATGATAGCCTTTTCGACGATGCCCGGGTATTCGTTTTTCAGGCCAAACCAAAATTGGCTCTAGTTCGTGGTAGCTTTTGATTCAAAAAGTTGTTTGAGTGTGGATGAATTTTTAATATCAATTAAATTTTCATACTCCGACACAGTCAATGTTGAAGGTTTGGTATGAATCCTAAATGGACTTCGGACCCATTTGATTTCCTGTAACTGTAACTTTTCTTCTGGAAAATATTCGTCCAAAGACTTTTTCAGGTTTGTCAAATGTTAACATATAACAAGCACGCAGGTGACAACTTCTGATATGCATGGGTTTAATAAATCCTCGGCGATTGTATGAAGTTTTCCAGCTCGTGCAATCCTATAACTTAGCATAAATGAGGCTTTCGTTGCGTTTTCATTATCGGTTTTTGCATATTTTTGTAAAGCCGTCACACCTGCTTGATGTACATCTCTATGTCTTTAAAAAAAACTAATGTTTTTATCTTTGAGGTGAGGATGATTAGTGTCAAGGTGACGCTTAAGTTTTGCAGGTGCCAGAGAGCTATTAAACAAAATCCTGTTACAAACAACACATTTCCCATCAGGATTTTCAGCATTCCTTACCGGTATAAATCCATAGCTCAGATAGGACTCATCATATTTCCTCTTTTTTGAAGAAGTTCCCTCTTGACGTTCAGTCCGGTCGGTAGTTGGTGTCTCTGCATTTTGCTGATTTTGTACAACAAAAGAGTCTTCCGTACCTATTCTCTGAAAAAAATATGTAATAAAAAATAAGTTCTTATAAAAGTGCTGGCACCCTATTTAGTACCAATCACCCTGGCTGGCACACACATGTGACTTTAAAAAAAAATAGAATTAAGTTATAAAATCGCAGCTTAGTTTGTGTGAGTGTCCCCGTACACGACAGCCACAAACGCCGCTGCAAGAAACTAGAAGCGGCCACTAAGGAAGCTGAAGCGCGCGGCAGTCACGTTTATGGACATGCGCGCCGTATCATAATAGATATAAGGTGAGGTGGATGACGTGTGGCGGCGTTTTGAAGCGTGAGGTGGCCACGCGCTGCTCGCTTCTTGTGGTCGCCATACGCTTCAAAACGCCGCCACAAACACCCGTGTGCGGCGACACACAGGTTATTATGAGTAGGTACATTAAATTAAATGATTATTTTCTTACTAAACAACTAGCACCACTGGTATCTTCCGAAATGTTTTCAATTAACTCTCCTTCTGGTGATGGTGAGACTTGGTCAAAAGCTTGGTTAGGTTGGTTAGTACTAGCATTAGTGTTCGAAAAGCTTGGACCACGTTTCCCCTTAGCAAGCCCAGTTTTTAGCCATTTATCCATAGTTAACTGTAAGTAAGAAACAGAAATATTTTAGGAAAAATCTACTTCTTATCGTTTTATAATAAGTAAAAATATTAAAACATACCTGCTTATCATAACAATGCGCGTAAAACTGAAAACAATCACTGCAATTACTATCTTTAATGTTGCTTTTTATCGTTACTGTCGAGTTTTGAGCATGTGTCATCAAAAACGTAATCACGTGCAGTCTCACTTATCGTGCTGACTCGACTGATTTAGTGACTGGCGGGCGGCGCGGGCGGACGCTGTGACCCCCGCTCCAGCCGCCGCAGCTCCCCGTCCGGCCGCCAGACCTTGCTACTCGTCGCGAACTCGTATTTACACTCGCGAGCGGTACCAACCTACATAGATAGGTACCTAAACGTAATTTCGGAATATAATATTTTAAATTAAGATAATAATTACGTCCATTTAAAAAAAAACCCATATCTATATCTAAATATATCAAAGGTACGAGTAAAATTAAAAATAGCTAGCTAGACTAGAAAAAAAAACATCGAAATCTTGAATTTTTGCGGAACCCCTGAGAGCCTTCTACGGAACCCCAGGGTTCCGCGGAACACCATTCGGGAACCGCTGCTCTAGATATTTACAAGCAAAAACAACTGGCTAGAGTAGGTTATTGTGGCTACTTTTCAATCGGGTTATAGGTTATGTGAGAACGTTGAAGAAGATAAACCGGAGCGGAGCGTATGCAAACAAAAACTATTGGCTAGAGTAGGTTATTGTGGCTACTTTTTTAATCGGGTTATAGGTTATGTTAGAACGTTGAAGAAGCTAAACCGGAGCGGAGCGGAGCGGAGCGTATGCAAACAAAAACGATTGGCTAGAGTAGGTTATTGTGGCTACTTTTCAATCGGGTTATAGGTTATGTTAGAACGTTGAAGAAGCTAAACCGGAGCGGAGCGCAGCGTATGCAAACAAAAACGATTGGCTAGAGTAGGTTATTGTGGCTACTTTTCATGTAAATTTTGATGATAGCATTATGGAGCATTTGTGGAGGAGAAAGGTGTCGAGGCAGAAAAATTACCCTTTCGAAGAAAGCAACTAGGCATTTCCGCGCGAGGGGGAAGTAGTAGTGGGGGGGGGGGCATCTACCCCCCTCCCCCATCCCCCCCTCCACCCCTCAGGGTCAACAAAAGTAGGTCATCCGCTAAAGTCCTTCCGAAATCGCTGAGACAGGATTACCCTGAAGATATAATAATCCTGTCCCAAGAATCTCAGAGCAGCGCTACACCGACTTCAGGGTGTCAAGAAGTTATCAGTGACTTGAAGCTCAGACTTCTCAACAAGGAGCAAGTCAATCAGCTGCCTCAGCGGGAGTACGCCGAGGTTGCAAGCAGGGTAACGAGAGGTTGTGGTATCTGTCACAATTTGCAGTAATTAATTCTGCATGGTACACGAGTACGTCGATGTGAGTTTTGTTCTAAGGTGAAAGTTCTATCAGCATTAAGAGTATTTAGTTACCATAATTTTTGTGCGTGAATAAAGAATTCCTGAGATGTGAGTTACGTTTTATTTATATGAGATAGTGAAAAACTGTCAAAGCAAGCATATTGTAGGGAAAATCCTTCAGTTCATTTGGTTCTTCCAGCCAAGGCAGGCTTAGGATAGGAAAAACCCTACATTATCATTAAACGTATGCAATAATCACATAGGTGTGATTCTATCCGGTTCGAAAGGAACCAAAAACTTATGGTGGTGTCATAATTAACCATAAATCTATTAAATAAGTAGCGGTACGCGACCTCGACACCTGAGGGGAATGGGTTTTTTCCAATTAAATTTAATTTGCAAGTGGACTGTATTTTTAGCGATAGATTTAGGTATTTTGAGTTTAGGCACGCAGAAGAAAGGATTGGCAATGCACTAACCTGATTATCTCTGCTCTGCTGTCTGCTTTCGACGTGGTTGGCCAACCAATATACGCACTCTGAAGAAATGTTCTTAAAGTTCTAGGTAGGTATATAGCACAAATCACAACAGTTTTGGATTAAATTCACTCTGGGAGGCTATAAGCGAAACCTCAACCAATATGGCGGTAAATTTAGCCGAAAATAATGAGCGAGTGACCGTCCGATGCTAGCTGCATCTCGTTACACAGTGCATGCCAAAAGGAAGGATGAGGTTTGACAGGTAATGGGAAAAAATACAGTCTACCCTCTTATAAAAATATAAAAACGAAACCCAACAATAGATAAAGAAAGATCCCAAAGACATTTAATAAAAGTAATGTTCTTTAAACCATATAGATTCCCGACTGATAAATTATATAAAATGAGTAACCTACTAACAGTGAGAAAATTGTATATGCTGTTTACTATTTTGCGATTACACAAAAGGCTAAGTTATGATACCGCTATTTTAGAAAGAAGAAGGCACCATACAGTTGCACCTGTCCGTCTAAACTTTACCACTTTTGCTAAGAAGCAGTATAGTAATCAATCAGCACATCTATATAATCAAGTTAACAAACTGCTATGCATATACACAAAGACCTTTTATGAAACAAAAAAAATAATTACTACATGGATTAAAACAATAAACTATGAAGAAACAGAAAAGCTGTTGGACTATACTAACTAATCTTCTATTCTGCATGCAGATTTTACTCATAGGTACCTTTACACACACACCCACACACACACACATACACACCCTTACACATTCGTCAATAACTTAAAACTAAACTTAAACACTTGCTAAACTACAAGATATGGCAGGGAAACAACTTAAAAATTATATGCTTCCAAATAATAATAACCTACTTAAATAATAAATAAATCTAAAATACATAAAACTACACAAATAAACCACCCCAGAACGCTCCCGGACCAAAGGTACCCATTACGCTGGCAGCGTTGCCGCGCTGCACAGCAAGTGAGACCCTTTGCACCAGGAACGCTCCGGAGCGGTAGTCATGGCCTCGGTCCCTCAAGCGACGCCCAATGTCAATGATGAAGGCCCTACCCTGCGATCCCCACACCCCCGTGGTCTCGACGGCCAATGGAACAAACCAATAACTCCCCATCAGCTGTGCGTACTTACCGCATTTCTGCCGCGCCGCCGACTCCGCAGCCGCACCAGCAGTCTGCATGGTGGAGCCTATATGAGATGCCGCGAAAGTGCACACGCACGTCGCATCCCACAAAAGGCTACGGCCCCTCTCCCAAGGTATCAAAGTGACACCGTCCGGACGTTTCCCGTCGCTGCGACACAAACCAGGCGGCTCAAGAACCGCCGGTATGTTAGCCGAGACGAGAGCCCTCCGGACGATGTCATTGATGGAGTGATGACGAGACTGCCTCCCTGCACTTCTGACGCAGTGTAGTCCGTGACGCCCCAGCGAATCGACTGACACACCGCAAACACAGCGGTGTGGCTCACAAATGCTACATCCCAACCGAAGCGCCACGGCCACGCGCAGGGAGTTGTCATCTAGATGGGTGCCTAAATGAGGAGACGGCAACGCATGCAGCCAAGCACCAGATTCCGGCTGGGAGATCGCGCGCAGACGAGCAAGCTCCGCTCCCGAGGACTGCCCCAACAACCCGTCAAGTGTCGACTTACATATCTCCTCATCCCAGGAGCGCTGCACGCCTGGCTTCTCCGGAACGTCTCCCGCCGGGCAACGTACCCGCCACAGCTGAAGAGCCTCGTCCTCAAATGGGATGCTGAACCCGTCACCATTAATATTCAAAATACGAGTGACAAGCTCCAACACCCCCCGCGAAGAGGCTAAGAAGGCGGGGAGTTCCGTGTCCCGAAGGCGACGAACGCCGAGACCACCAAACCGTATAGGCATCGCTGCCTGCGACCACTGTGAGGGAGACATATTAACGTTTAAAATAGTCTCCAAAAGACACTTCAACGCCTCGTCGTCATAAGCGTCTGTCTCCCCTCGGCACAGCCAAACCGGAGCAGTTCGCAAAGTATAGGTTAACCTTGGCTGGGACAGACAACTCCTGAGAATAGTAAGAGCCACATGCGCGGACAACTCCTTGAGATGTGGCTTAGCTCCAGCCAGGGTTTTCAACTTTCCTCGCAGAACCCCCGGCACGCCTTCCGGAAAAATGGGTGCGCCTAACAGAGTGAAATCAGGTTTATCAAGAACTTTCAGCCCCGGCATCAATTCCTCCAGCTTAGCTCTGGAACCTTGTGCCAAGTCACCAGAAGAAGAAAACACCTCACACTTCTCTGAGTTCAGGCGGAGACCCAAGTCCCCTAGGCCACTGATAACCGTTTTCAAATCAGCCACAACAGTCTCTAGTGGTCCCCCGATGGTACCATCGTCTAAGTACCAGACGTTCAAAGGGGAACTCAATGATTTAACAACGTCGTGGATGGCCAAGCTGAATAGCAGTGGGCCCAGGGGGTCACCCTGTTGCGCACCCACCCGCGACTCCACCAGATTTTCACCAAAATACAGGTTGGTTGGGCTTGAGTAACACTGGTGGAGGAACGGATAGAGGGACGGAACCAGTTCGTTGACCTTTCCCAGAATGACGTCTCGCTCAACTGTATTGAATGCATTCTGGAGGTCAACCTTCACAATGACGCTGTCGGAGTTTTCCCGATCGAACAAAAACGCTCGGGTGGCGTGGATTGCGGCCTCGCAACCTAAAGGTACTCCGAACCCCAATTGCTGCGGCTGAAGAATAGATGATGCGACTCCCCTGGCTGCCCTGCATCCGAGTTTGGCCACTAAGCGCCGAAGGACACTCCCCACTGCTATGGGACGAATCCCCCCGCCCTTCTTATGCAGAGTACATAGGGAAGCGCCATAAAGAAAAGGGCACACTTCCCTATTGACCATTCCCTTAAGCATGAAGTTCACTAAATTAACTAGTGAACGCAGGAGAGTCGCACCGCTATCCCCAGCCGCCACTGAAATCAACTCCTTCAGTATGTCGGGGCGGATCCCATCCAAGCCCGCTGCGGACCCGCTATTGAAAGACGTGATTGCCTCCAACACGTCAGCCGCTTCAACCGCCAATGTTTCGCTTGAGAGGGCGGGTTCCGGAGGGAAGTGGAGGTCACGTGACGGTGGCGGGTGCTTTTGCCGCAGGGACTCCAAAGTCTCCTCACTGTCAGCTGCCACAGAGCAGTCAGACAGGAGGATCCGAACAGCACCGCCAACGTCGCCATCGTGAACCTTGGACTCGACGTACTTGTAAAAAGCACGCTGGCCAATATTACCTCCCTTCCTTGAATAAACATCCGATGACTGAAGGCCGCCCAGAGAACTAGCTGTAATGTTGTCTTTTACCTTACTGGTAAGAGACCGGCCCCTGTCATCGGACAAAGGAACCCGGAGGCATGAATAAGCAAAGCTTAGGAGATCCTGCCAATCGTTGGTCTCATTAGTCTCCACACACCTCTCAATAAGCTCCGACAACTTCCCTGCGGCCAGACTTCTGGCCCCCTTGGGGACGTGTTTTAGAAGTCGGACATTTCTTCTCAAGGAAGGCAAATCACTGAGCGTCGGCGGTGGCGAACTACCGACCACATCAGCAGGCGAAATACCAGCGACATCTGCAGGCGCATTACCGCCCCGTCGCTGTGACTGTTGCGGTCGAACAATATTTTTGTGCACCTGCCCAATGTGAGACTTCAAACCACGCGGAACAATAAATTCCCTTGTGGAACCGGGGCAATGAGGACATGTTGCCTTAGTTACACTCATGCTTAGTTACATTACTACATTTCTATTTTCCAACACACATTTAAAAATTTCCACCATAGTAGTAAATAATAATAATAATAATTAAATTTTTGCCAAATAAATTAATTAGAAATCTACAGTCAATAATAATGTCAAATATAGCTTAAATAATCCGCATTCAATTCAGTCATAAATATCCCTAATACTATTTATTGTTATTATAACACTATTAATTATTATCAAACAATATCAAACATTAAATTAATTGTACTTACAACAAAACATAAGTGGTTCCAATGTCAACTACATACTTAAAACATAGAGAAAAAAAAAAATATCAGTCAAAAAATGTTTGTCTTAAAACATAAAATTAAAATAGTCACAAAATCAAAAAATAAAAGAATTAAAAATCTAATTCTAAAACAAAGCAAAAAAAAATGAAAAAATAATATAAATACTTTCTACGTTAGACGGGTTTCGAACCAGAGCAACCTCTTCGTTGTATTTGTTTTCGGCCGAGAGCGAGGCCCGCTGAGCCACCAACGTTGTGGAATTTCTTGGCGAAATAGAAGTATCGATGCAGCGTTTTTTATTTCATAAATGAGCGGTACTTCGAGTTGGCATAATATTTTCGCTTGACACCCACTGTGCCATATGAACGTTCACACTGAATTTAGATTTTTCACTGATACTCGACTGAAAATCACTGTTCTTCTTGAAGAAACCACGCACAACAAAGCAAATGGGTGCACTAGCCCGCCTGAGCGTTTTGTGTCGTTTAGTTTGTTGATTTATTGCCGCTTGGTGTCCTTGTCACTGTTTTGATGAATTGTCACTTTTCAGGTTGTGATAACAGTCCTGTAGGTCAATTGTCACTTGTTCTTTAAGTCAAAAAAAAGAATCCAGGTATATTTACACGAATTCTATTTTAAATTTGATTAAGATGTAGATCGTCTTCAAACTGCTTGTTTACATCGCAGCACCCCCCTTACACACCCTCACACACACCCACTTCACATAATCTGTACTTAATTAAGTTTATTTCTGAAACTGAATTATTTCAATGTATACTTTGTTATGGAGAGTGAGACCTTCTGGCACAGGTATTTTATACTTAATAGGAGGTCTTTACCTTGTATTAGTTATAAGTAAAAAGTTTTTGAAATAAATAAACAATTTCAAAAAAAATAAATAAAATAAACAATTTCAATCCTAAAATCAAAATAAACGAGAAACAGGTTACACGTATAGCCAAAGCAAGAAATTTGGGTTTAATTATGGACGAAGACCTACGTTTCGAGGACCATATAAACTCAAAAGTCAGAACAGTCTTCTACAGACTGAAGATTTTGTATGGTCTACGTAAAAACCTAAGTATCAAGGTCCGGGAAACTTTAACAGAGTCTCTGGTGCTATCGTTATTACATTTTTGCGATGCTGTTTATGGGCCGAGAATATATAAAAAGACTGAAACGGTAATACAGAGAGTGCAAAATGCGCAAGGTTCTGCTACAATATTAAAAGGAGAGCCCATATCACCCCTTATCTGCACAAGAATAGCGTTTTGAAGATGGCAGCTCGTCGGAGAGCACATTGTGAATGTCGACTAAACAAAGTAATCCACTCCAAAAGACCTGACTATCTGTTCAAAAAGCTGACATTCTCCAAAACCCTCCACAGTATAGGAACACGCTCGACGGCGGAGAATAAGCTGTCGATCCCCAGGCACTAATCCAGCTGGATTTGGAATGATGTACCACCGCCCAAGACTGCCTATGTATAATATAAAGATACATTCAAATGATCTATTAAGAAATATATTTTAGGTGAGCAAATAACTTCAGTTTAACATTAACCTAACCTAACCAAGTATTTTTATTATCTTTGACCTAACCGTTATGGCCTGCATAGGTGCCTGATGAAACTGGATTTTGTTTGCTTCTGCCTGCTCCATAGCTAAGTTGTGCTTAGTTTATTATTATCATTATTAAATATATATGTTTTTAATTGTGTTTTTGGTATTTTCTTTTTGTAAAGAAAATATTTGTAGTTTTTCCCTTTTCTTTCCCTTTTTGTATAAATATTTGTTACTATTTTTACAAGTGCCTACCTAATATTGACCCACGAGTAAATTGTACTTCTGGTGTTCTGGAGGGACGGCTGAAAACCAGCGCTGAAGCTGAGACTTGTTTCAGTTCAGCATTGCTGAGCCGGTTCTTATTGACACTATCTCTATTCATCTGATTTATTTGTAATGAATGTTGTTTAATTGTGTTAATAAAGAAATATCAATATCAATCTCAATAAATGAATCAATCTCAATCAACCAATCAACCTCATTCAATCAATCTCAATTAATCGATCATTAATAAAACTAATCAATTAATCAATCTCAATCAATCAATCTCAATCAATCAATCAATCTCAACCAATCAATCGCAATCAATCAATCTCAATCAATCAATCTCAATCAATCAACCTCAAACTATCAACCTCAAACAATCAATCAATCTCAGTTGATCAATCGATCAATGAACAGGTCTTTATAATGCTGCGGTGAGAGGCCATTGAGGCCGGCGGCTAAGCCACTCGAATCATCAATCAATCAATAAATCTTAATCAATCAATCAAACTCAATCAATTAATCAATCTCAATCAATTAATCGATTATTTAATCTCAATCATTCAATAAATATTAATCAATCAAACAATATCAATCTCAATCAATCTATCAAACAATCAATCAATCAATCAACCTCAATAAATCAATCTCAAGGCTGTATGGCTGTATGCCTTTATGGCTGTATGCCTTTATGGCTGTATGCCTTTATGGCTGTATGGCTGTATGGCTGTATGGCATTAAATCCTACTCAAAAAACCTAATTTTTTGCCAATTTTGCCTCAAAGGACACAGGTAATACAGTCCTAGAGAAGTATAAGCATTGCACCTTGTGATTGATACACAATTATGAATGGCTGAATATCAGTTTTTCATGTTTCAAAAGTTTCAGGAACAGATTTTCAATGTTCTGATAATAAAATCGTTACTCCAATGTAAGGGAGAAGTTGTTTATTTATTTACAGAGTTAAACCGGCGACACCGGCACAATTGTGTTCAGCAGATGGTCGAACTATTTCGAATTATTCTTAAAAAATCGCAGTGGCAAAAAGTTTCAATAAATGCCGTTAAAAGTTGAAAGCAGGAGGAACTTGAGATATATCCACCAGTCCATTTATTTAGACATTGGCCAGGCGGTCAGCAGAGATGACTCACTATTTTCATATCACAGATATGATATTGTGATGTGATGTAGATAGATGAGATGGCTGGCACCTTTGAATTTCGGTCTTAATAAGTTCCTAGGTGCAATCTTTCTAAAATGAAACACTTCTTAGTTTGGTTGGTTTTATATAATTTTACATTATGAAACATAATATTACACTCATTCGTCGCATAGAGCGATAAGCTAATACCTAATCTTCACATCTAAATTTCTTACACATATAAGATACTCTTAAATATTTTCATAATTTCTACACACTATGTTAGGCTGCAGCCACAGGACACGAAACACTGTATTTATTTTGCTAAACTAAAATCTTTGAAAATGGTTAAGGCATACTTTTCCTCAACTACCAGTTATTTATTAGAATAGTAAACCCCCGACGAAAAGGAGGGTTGCTAAGTTTGAAGCACCTGTCTGTGTATATGTCTGTGGCACTCTAGCGCTCAAACGGGCGGACGGATTTTAATGCGGTCTGTAAATATTAGTAGACTTCCCTGCGATTGTTCTTTGCTATGTTTTATTAAAATCGGTGGTTCAAAATTAATCAGCTTAACAAGATATAAATTTTGTCGGATGTTTTTTTATTTATAGATATAATGACATTATTAGGCCCTATGCACTCGGAGCTACTAGAAAGGAACTAAACCGGTTGGTAACTCAGGTTACTGACACATACCTATACACACGGACTGAACCACAGACGTTTCCGCAAACAAGTAGTGCCGAGTGCGGCGTCCCATTTGATGGGATATTTTCTGAGCAGGTTTCTTTCAATATGTAATAGATGGGGCGTTGAAGACACCCTTTCCTTTTTCTTTTAGCGCATGATGAGTGTTGTAATTATGGGTAGAGGACACTAAAACAAATAATAAATTATTGGAAATATGGTATTCCAAAGTATTACGTTAACGAGATAATTGGAAGTAAAGTGATCTAAATATTTGGGAACATTGATTTTTTAATTGCTCAGGCCCTTAAACAATTTAGACGGGAAACATTTTATTATAGACGGCTCATCTCATATCTCATGCTTGCATTTCATTAGAGGTCGAAATTGTCACAAAAGTCTGTTCCAATTGGCCCTTGTAGGGTATAGTAGCGAGATCATTGCAATGCATCGTACCATTCCTATCTCTCTATTTATTCCTATCTTTATAAAACTCCCAAGGTGTTTCCCTGTCTCCCCCTTCGTCCTAGTCATGTAAACCGGAGGGCGGCGTGGTCTCATTAATTAGTGATAACGTCTCCTTATAGCTATCACCCACCGTAAGATTGTCAAAACCGTTAGTTTATAAAACGATTTTTTCTCTCGATAGTTTACAAAGTATCGATAAATTGTAAACTGTTCCATACATATAAAACCGTTAAATTGTGAACTGGTTTCAGCTTGATTTGCAAAAAGAATACCAGGGAAAACACTGCGTTAGCTTAGGTGAAGACTAGAATAGTCTTCGTGTTAGGTTGACATGTAAGTACAAAAGAAACGTAAATTCTAAACCCTGTTCGTCTGGTTTACAATTTGTCGATAGTTTACAAACTAACGCGTTAGTTTATAAGCAAACAGTTTTGAAAATCTTACGGTGATATATCTATTCATGACAGAAGAGACTGGTATTGCGCCGGTTTCTGAATTTAAAAAAATACTAAGTTAATAATTAAGTATTGTTATGTCCCTTTCTTTTTTGTGACATCGGTAGAGACAGAACGATACTTAAGTATTTGATTAGTGAAATTCTCAATTCAGAAACCGGCGCAATTATCTACTAAGATTTTGAGTAGCGGTTGAGAATTTGGCGATAGAAAGTTCTTTACAGCACTGTCTGTCTGTAGGTACAAAATCCGAATTTGACATCTAGTGGGTAAAAAGTTCTGAATTTTAATTCTACTTTAAATTAATGTAGGTATATAATCTAATAATGTACTTCAAAGTTAAAGTTCATCATAAGATACATCTTCGGACAAATTTTATATAATTATGGTCTAAGATACGGAACGGGTGAAAATCTACCCTCGTCCGTTATTCGATGAGGTGTAAGATTATATTATATGTTATCTTAATAAACTTTGATATTTTGCATCTGGGTTACCTGCCTAAATCTGGTGCCGATGCTGTGAAATAATATAAATGTTAAGTATCATTTTTATTTCGCCAACATAAAGATCGTCTATCATCACGAAACTTGGAATGGTACCATCGACCTGAACTGGTATCACTTGAAGGTGGGAGATTCAGATTCAGTTTTTTTTTATGGAATATAAATAAATAAATTCTCTTATTCAAAGTCAAAATGATACTTACTTATAACTAAAAGTCATTTTTTATATAAAAAAGACTACACCGTTTCGGATGGTGGGCCCCGAGGTTAAGAAGAAACGGCAAGAAACTACCCCATACCTTCTTTTTTTTCAACTGACTTCACAACAGGTACTGGTTTCGGTCTAAGGAAATTCGCCGGCAAGTGCTAGACTTCGAATTTCTGTGCACTGAGATGGTATGGACCATGCAGTTTTGTCATCCAAGTATTCCTTAATACTATAGTGGACTTTCTTATCAGCTCATTTTTAACATAATTTTTTAAACTCTTTCAGGAAGGATCAATGATTCCTGTGGTATTTTATTGTATGGAGATGGAACCCGGGGACACTTACTAGTAAATCCAATGCATTTCTCGTGACGATGTTTTCATCATCATCACCTATCATCGATATAATAAAATAAATGTCTTTCACCGGTATATGTATGACACTTACACACTTCGTCATATTTAACAGAATCGGCACCAGATTTAGATAGGCAACCCAAGTGTAGATATCAATTAGATAACATATTATCTTACTCCTGATCGAATAACAGATGAGGTATATCTCCTAAAACGGCCCAGTACCAACCGTCAAACGGAATCTATTTTAACGATGTTTCGATATCCATTGTAAGCTTTGATTACATGCTGTTAGGTAAGTAAAACTCGAGTACAACGCAAAAGTACTTTACAAATCTCTCAGGATATGAAGTCTACCTTCTAAACTCAATGCAGTGTGGACCCAACCAGAATACCATTGTGAACTATGTACCGTGAACCCTAAACGGCTATTTACACGTTAGTTTTCAAATCTCTGAAAGGAAGTTAACAGTATCTCAAATACCCGCAATGACGCACTACAAGGCTGAAGGCATATTTCTGTCGGAGGTACAGCGCGAAAAATTAACCGAGATTCACGATGAACCTAGCACGGGCAGAGGTGTCTCAGGTCGCAGAACAGCGGGTTCACTGAGGGTGTATGAGGCGGGCGGGGGCAGCGGGAGCTTGCTTGTCATCGGGCCACTTCAAAACCACGTTGGCGGCGGGCGGTGCGGGAGGCAGGGTGACAGGGGGCTCAACCACTACTGGGAGCCCCCCTTCGCGTTCCGGAGGAAACACGTGTTCCATGTAGGCCCCAACCCGACGGTAGCCGAGCGGTGGCCGCGGCGCGCCTTCGTACGGTAGAACCACGATGAGAGGTGCGGTGTCTGGAGTGATATCGTTGAGTGCCTGCGGGCGGGCAGGCACAGGCGGGGCAGGGCAGGCCGACAGCCCGCTGACCCTGGCGCTGAAGCTCTCCATCACTGCCATCAGCTCGTAAAGACGCTCGTCGCACAGCACTGGGTTCTCTGGAATGTTGAACACCTAGACTGAGGATGGCTGCACGTCCCAAAGGCAATAAAGTCTGCCGGATTGAGCTCTTTTTTAATTTACGAAATCAAAACTCGCTAGCTCGCACAGCAAAAAATAAAAAGTTCAAAACGGGAAACAAAGACCCAAAATAATCACCTTGAAGATAAATCTTTAAAATACTGGGCACCCCATTGATGGTGCACCTGGTCTTGGACACCAGTTCATAGTTGACAGCGCCTATCTTGTTGTTTGATAGGTCAGCCAGGCACAGCGCAGGTAGACCGTGGAAGTCTTTGTCCAGGGCTGTGATGTTGTTGTGGTGAGCCAGGAGTTCTTCCAGGGCTGGCAGGAATGTCTGCGGATATAAAAGTATGGTTGAAGTCGGAAGTAGGAAGGGCGGTTTGTTACGCATAGCGTCGTTTAAGGCAAAATGTACAAACGCAATATATCCCATATGTGTATGTACTCGTATATGACATAATTCAAGAACATATTTAGCTTATAACTACGTACTATTTATATTATGTTATGTTATCCTAGGACAGGTTTCAGTTTCATTTCAAGTATCTTTGTTAAAATCATCGAAAATAATTAATGGTAAGGCGTTCCTGAATAATTATGAGTAGGTAATATTTTATTTAGGAACGCAAATATTTTGGTAGCCAGCTTGGCTTTTAGACATCTGCTACTATTATTTTCATTAAAAATACACTTACGCGTTCTATTTTTTTAAACGATAGACCTATTCTTTTCAGCTTTCTCGATTTTTGTAAAGTCCCGTCCAAAGACTTAAGGTTGTTATCATAAAAGTATAGCGACTTCAGCGACGGCATCAGTCTTAGATCTTTTGGTAAACTCTGAAGCTCATTTTTCGCTGCGTGCATGAATATTATGTTCTTTGCATTCTGAAATTTAATTAAAGTGATGATTTGGCTAATAAAAGTTGTTGGATAATCAGAGATAGATTTAGAATTAATTGCATCGAAACGATAGCCAGGATTTAAAATTTATAAGCCTAAAATTAAATTACCACAGGCAATTCGTTGTCAATAGTCTTGAAATGGTTCCCGTTGATAAATATCCACTCCAGATTATCTAAGTCCCTCAGAGCGCCGTTGAGTGTACTCAAATTATTGATCCCGAGGTGGATGTGCTTCAGAGGTTTTGGCAACGCATTCCTCTCTATCTTTGATATCTGGTTGCTGGCCACCAACAAATGTTCTAACTCTTGAACGTCCTGTAAAAATGAATCAATTATCATTAATGAAATGAAAGTATGGGCGCACAAAGTGTGAACGACAATTTCGTTCACCACATCTCAAGATACACAAATATATGGTATGAGTAGGATTATTACTATTTATGAGTAAAATATTAAGGCAGAGCTGAGTATAATGCCAAACACACCATTTTCTGTATATTTTTCTCTTCTCTCATTTTATTTGTCCTACATTGAAATTTACAGAATCGGGCCCCTATCCAACAATAACACACTTTCTCATACTGGGTGTTTACTGGGCAGGCACAGTTAGAATCTGACGCTAGTCCATCAGATTCTAGTCAAAAATAAACGAGTCATTTACCCGGAAGTCATCCTCGGTGAGCCTGGTGAGTTTATTCCGGCACAAGTCCAGGGTCTTCACGTGCGGCAGGTGACGCAGGACGTTCCTGGGCATCTCCTGCAGGGAGTTGTCGGCTATGCTGAAGTAGTTCAGCAGGTCCAGCTTGGTGAACACACTCTCTTGGAGCAAGCTGTAAACAATTAAATCCTTAATTAATGGCAGGAGGTTAATTTTGATAAAATTGAGTGATTGTAAGGGTTTTGTACCAAAAGTGTGTCATATGGGACTCTATTACATGTTATTACTAAGCCTCCGCTGACCGTCCGTCCATCCTTCTGACCGTCAGCGGGCTGTATCTCATGAACCGCAATGGTTGGAGCGTAAGTATTTTCACAGAATTTGTATGTTGCCGCTAAAGCAACAAATAATGAACCACGTGAGATTTTATCATGTATATACAAGGCAGTCAATATACAAATGTGGCGCCATCGGTTTGACGTCATAAAAGCCAACTAAACAACTTTAAGACACATGTGATTTAATATGATCTAATTATAATTTATAAGAATTTAATTCCATGGATTTAGATTAATTATTGATAATGGTATAGTTTAAATCGTCGGAAATGAACTTAGCAAATACAACTAAGTGAGAGGTCAATATTTCGAGGTTATCAAGACACGGCGCCAAACAGGCGCTAGGACTAGCTAGAGGCCGCGGCCGGAGCGGCGGCGCCCGCGCATCTGTTTTTCCACTGTCACGTCACTGACGTGGCTTCTTAACCCAAGTACAGTGCATTTCCTTTCAGATGTTTGTTCGGTCTTCAGAATATTTTTCTGATTGTTGACTTGGTTTTACATCTTCACTGTCTACAGCCAGATACAATCGGATATTTTTGTCTTTATGACATAAAAGCCTAAGAAGCCACGTTAACATTTTTTTCGTAAAATTATTATAAAGCGGTAAAGCTTATTTTGTATTGGTTTTAAACTTTCACGTAACTTTTTAAACTACTTGGTAAAAGTTCGTGCAGAACTACTAAGTCGTATGGTTACTATGGTTACGCGGTGCAAAAATTTGTTATTGCGTTACTGGGCAAATGTCAATTTATACTTCAATGTACAGCAAGAGTTGATCAATATCATAAAAACTTATATCTTGCTCTCTTATATCATAGAGCAATAGCGACCGTCGCTGAGGTGTGGCAATCAGTAGCCTTGTCATGTAACTCGGACATCGAGGAAAAAAACAATACCAATCAAACAACTTATCAAGTAATTCGAAGTTATAAGAATTTCAATCGCTTTTGAAAATTTTACCAATCACACACCTTATCAAGTAATATTGATTTTTATAGGAATTTCAATCGCTTTTGAAAAATTTACATATCAGACACCTTATCAAGTAATTCTGATTTATAGGAATTTCAATCGCTTTTGAAAAACTTACCAATCAAACACCTTATCATGTCATTCTGATTTATTATAATTTCAATCGCTTTTGAAAAATTTACCAATCAGGCACCTTATCAAGTCATTCCAAGTCATAAGAATTTCAACTGCTTTTGAAAAATTTTCCAATCAGATACCTTATCAAGTCATTCTGACTTATAGGAATTTCAATCGCATATGAAAAAAAGACAAATCAGACACCTTATCAAGTCATTCTGACTTATAGGAATTTTAATCGCTTTTGAAAAATTAGACCAATCAGACACCTTGTCAAGTAATTTTGACTTGTAGGAATTTCAATCGCTTTTGAAAAATTGACAAACCAGACACCTTATCAAGTCATTCTAACTTATAGGAATCTTAATCGCTTTTGAAAAATTAGACCAATCAGACACCTTGTCAAGTAATTCTGACATAGGATTTCAATCGCTTTTGAAAAATTTACCAATCAGTCACCTTATCAAGTTATTCTGATTTATAGGAATTTCAATTTATTTTGAAAAATTAACTAATCAGACACCTTGTCAAGTAATTCTGACATTTCAATTGCATTTGAAAAATTTACCATTCAGACACCTTATCAAGTAATTCTGGCTTATAGGAAATGTATTTGCTTTTGAAAAATTGGTAAATCACATCACGATTATTCCACATGGGCTGTCTTTTGGTAACGACCTTGCTTGTCTATCTTTATATGTTCTGATCTACAGATATCGAGAGATAGGTCCTTGGTGCTAAGCTTGTATCGGAACCAGTGTCGCCGAAAATTAAGAACACGCACACATCTACACCACTCATACATCAATCCTTCCGCATTTATTGGTCAGTGCAATGTCATGCACCTATCGTCCGAACACACCTACACTACCGCAGGTACACTAGCTAGCCGAGCTAGTGCTGGGACATCGCAAGGACAGCGTGTTTCATCAATCCATTATAATTTATAGACAGTGGTATTTATGCCGGGTTATATAAATAAAATAATACTTTGTTTGTTAATATGACATATTTATTTTACAAGAAATACCTATTACTATGTTTACAGGCTGTAACACATACGGGGTGCCAAACCGAAAAGGATTGTCTGGGACATGATTTTGAACAACTTTCTCAATGCATCTGATTTAATCAGAGAAACGTTATTTTTTACTTCCCCATACAAATCAGCTGACCTGACTGAAAATGTACTGCAAACTGTAAAATAATGTTGCTCTGATCAAATTGTTTTAATAGAGAAGGATGTTTAGATAGATGTCTTAACAACCGCCTTTCGGCATATATACCCTTCCTGTATAATCCTGTACAGTACAATACTACCTATTGACAAGAAAAATGTAAATATTTATTAAGAACTTGGCGTTTTGACAATTTAGGCGTAGCATTTTTTGCTAAGAAATGCAGTCTTATATTAGTATATCTTCTCATTAGAGCTTTGATTAGTAATAGTAGATGATTACCCAATGGGTTTTGTTGGAGTTGGTAAAAAATCTATTTCTTTCCATCGATTCAAAAACATAATTCTCACTATCACTATTCAAATCACTATACGTCGTCTCTGCGTGCGTGTAACAACAGTTCGCCTCCGTTGCTCGATGCATATTTACTTTCGTATTTAGATAAGTGTGAAATATTCATTGCGTGTTAGCTTGGCAATATGTAGTGAAATTAAGATACAAAACAACCAATGGATAATAAACCTAGCGAGATCAACATGACATTGTCACTTTAATGATCAACTCGTGACGAATTTTTCGTGAATGATTTATTTCCGTAATAATGTTTATTCCTTGTGTTTTAAGAAGAAATAATAGTTGGAATGAGACTTACAAGTGATATGTTACTCCGCCGTTCTTGGAGTTCACAATCCCGCTTCTATTTTTGCACATGAGTATTGCACAGGTCGGCATTTTCGAAAAACAGCGGAAATGAATTAGTCACTGCGGTCGCCCGGTGACTACCGAGAATTTTTAATATGAAGACTATCGGGGCTAGATTTGTTCGCACGTGCAACGCCCCTCAACCTATCTCTCGATATCTGTGTTCTGATCAGACAATTTTTCTAAAGCGATTGTCATGTCAGAATTAGGTGATAAGGTGAACACGCAAATTTTTCATACGAGCTATCTTTTATTGCGAATTTGCTTGTTTTTGCGATTGTGTCTCGTGTTCTGTGTAAACTTATTATGTAATTCTGACATAGGGGAATCGCTTTTGAATAATTTACCAATCATAAAATGATGATTTCACAGTCACACGAGCTGTCTTCTATTGCGACTTGGCTTATTTATACGATGGCGACTCGTGTTCTATAAATTCTTGTAATTCTAACACCTAGGAAATTCCATCGCTTGAAAATTTAACCAATTACAACAAAATAATTTCATACAAGCACTCTTTTATTGCTTGTTTATGCGATGTCATGATTATAATACACTACTAGAGTACAGTGTGTACCATACAGTACATATAAGTAACCGAAATTCAAATAGGTAGAATCGATATAAGGTTTAGGTTGTTTAGCGTTGTCTGTCAGTCAGTCAGTTTAGCATTTTATAGGCCGCGTTATTAGGCAGCCATAAAAAATTAAACGCGAATAGGAACCTCATTTGCTTGGTACCACCTCCCGGTCGCTGGCATTGCCAAGGGGTTGATAAAACGCTAAATCGACTGCTCAAACTAAACCTAATATCGATTGTATCATTTGTACCCATTTGAATTTCGTTTTCATCTTCGAGTTAAATTAATTAGTAAACACAGAACCTAAAAAGGAACTTTTGCTTTTCATAGGATGTGAACTCAAATAACATGACAAAAGGTTCGAAATCGCGATGCCTTAAAAAAATATGGCGGAGAATGTGTTGATCTTCTTAGTTTGCCCGGGTAGTAAATGAACCCATGCGCAATGAATGCCGAGTGGCAATGACGCAACAGCCACGGTCAACTCTAAGCTTATTGTTTAATTATTATGCATTATTTTTCAAATATGTACCATTAACTACCTAAAAAAATATTCTCCAAACGCCAAATAATGAATTTATTAATGCATAATAATTAAACAAAAACTAAAACATGGAAAAAACAATCTAACCCTAATTGATTATCAAACATATTTTATTTATTATATGCTTTCCGAGAGGCTTTTGCAGAGTCATTCTCAAACCAGTTAAGTACTTCAAATCTCAATTTATTTAACAGCAAAGCAGAACTCCCAGATTATTTTCTGTCAGTTATCCACACTCCTTTCAATTCAAATCGTTTAATTTATATCATGTGTATTTCTAGTGGATTTCTAGAATTGGATAAGAATTACCTTACCAGCCAAACTGGCTTTTTTGTGACTGTGTATTCACAAGTGAAAATGTAATCAAATGCTAAACTGCAAATAATTGGAACTTTTTTTTACGAAAATAGAGTATAATAAAAAACCTATAAATTTATAGAAAATTTCTTGACTATGTTACACAATTTTAATAGATAATAATTAATTAATTAATAGAAAAATAGAAAATTCAGATAATATAATGAATACCGTTTTCATTCCAAATAAGAAACCGTGAATCTTGCAAAGTTATACCAACATAATCACCTATCTTTTGCTTAAAGATAGGTGATTATGTTGTTCTATACAACGCTGAGGTATCTCGAGTTTTCGAAACATTCTTTGCCAATGCACACAACAGAACGTCTAAATTCACCTTCATATGAAGCAGAGACTTTGTTAAAACAGCACTAGCGTCCGTAATGTAGATAAAAAATTACCCAGGAGATTTAGGTTTTGATTCCTTGACTTAAAAAATACTTCAGATCTGAGAGAACAGTCAAAATCATTAGTTTGGTAATTCTAGTGATAGCCGCCCCACAATTAGCGTATATATTCAATAAATGTATTGACGATGGAGCTTTCCCAGACGTTTATTTATTTATTTATTAATACATTTTTCTTAATATTACACCTTGCATTACACTTTCTAAATATTTACCTACTTACAGGTGACCACATCATGTAAAGTTTTGTTTACAGTTTTTAATTACAATTTCAAGATAAGGTAAAAAAACTTGAATGACAAATGAAACTACACGAGAATTACAAAAAAGAAAAAAAAGTTACACAATTTACAAAAAGTTAAGTTTAGCTTCTTCTAAGATAAGAAAATTTTCCAACTTAGACCTAAAAGAAGGCAGCTTGTCATGGAAAACATCGACGTCAATTTTGGTACTTGAATGCAGTGCTTTATATGAGCGAATCATTCTAGTGAGAGGTGAGTTTATACCTAGGTTGGTTTTCCAAGGTCGGGTTCTGAAGATTTTGTACGTGCCGGGGCGCGGAATTCTGGCTGGAACCACTATGCTAAAACTTGAGGACTTGTCCAACACTTGTCCAACACTTGAGGACAATCTATATCCCCATTGAGGACCTTGTGGATTAATGTGAGATCTAGAATCTTTCTCCGGACAGATAGAGAAGTCATATTTAAATACGACATTCTGTCTGTGTACGATTGCTGATGAACATTTTTGAATCCCAGATTCGCGAGGTTACTGACGAATCGTTATCGAACTCTTTCGATTTTGTCTTTAAACACCTGGTAAAATGGGCTCCAGGCCTGAGAACAATATTCTAGTATACATTATTATTATTATAGATCTAACCAAGGTATTGTACAACAGTATTTTAGTTCTACAATTTATAAAGGGTTTTGAAGTTCTTATGTCGAACCGCAACATTCTAGATGCTTTTTTGAGAATGGTATCTATATGTGAGCCAAAAGTTAGCCTACTATCAATCAAGACACCGAGATCGCGAATAGTCTCCACTCTCTGCAGGCTTGTGACATTTATACTGTACTGTGTCAGGTAGATATTTTTATTTTGGGTACATGATATTTGGTAGCACTTATCAGGGTTGAGAGTCATTCTGTTGTCCAAACACCATTGACACAAACTGTCTATGTCATGTTGTAATAATTGATGGCCTTTTCCATCCTTAGAAACAGTACTGAGTATTTTTAAGTCATACAAACATATAGGGCTCTGAGTGAGGGAAACAATTCACAATGTCGTTTATGAATATAAAGAACAATAGGGGACCTAGGTGAGATCCCTCCGGGACGCCTGATATTGCCTTGAACGATCTGGATTGAGTGCCATTGACCACAACAAAAGACCTTCTTTCTTTGAGATATCCATTGCAACAAGGGGTTGCTCACTCCAAAGCGGGCTCCAGTTTCTCGATGAGAATTTCATGGTCAACCCTATCGAACGCTTTGCTAAAATCGGTGTATACGACATCGACTTTTTGTCGCTTGTCCACGAAACCAGCAAGGCGATCGACAAATGCCACAAGGTTTGTATTTGTCGATCTTCCCTTCAGAAAACCATGTTGTCTGTCCGAAAGCTGGTGAAAGACGTGGCTTTTTAGACAAGAGTACACGAATGTTTCGAAAACTTTTGCGAATATAGGTAGTATTGTGATAGGTCTGTACTTTTTTATGTCATTACTAATGCCCTCCTTGGGTAAAGGTACAATTTTCCTAAACTTCCAATGCTCGGGGAAAACCCCAGATTTTAAAGACTGATTGTAAATCATGTGGGAGACAAGGGTGAATCTTCAAATAGCAGACTAATATCTGTTCTTCCAGCACTAAGTAAAATATTCGAAAACCTTATACTCAATCAAATGATGACACGTCACCGTACAAAATAACTCCGTCAAACAATACACGGTATATACGGTTGCAGGCAGTACCCTTAAATGTCATATTTTTTCTGCATGTGTAAAAATCAGCGTTCCTCAAGTTCCATATTAGGCCCTTTCTTATACCTGGTATATAAACGATCTGCCTTTTAAGGTGGAGATATTGAATGACATAGTAATGTTTGCTGATAATACTTAACTGTTCTTTAAAATTGAAAGACAAAAAGAAGATTTTGATGTTATTAATGATGTATTGTCTTTACCATGAATTGGTCCACAGTTAATAATATATTGTTAATCGCTGATAAAAGCAGCTGTATCAAATTCTCACTTCCAAACGTCAGGCAAGTTTAGTGTTAGACCGCAATACCTTAGAATAAGTAAATCTAAAAGTAGCGGTTATTAATATTTTTGTATAACAGAAAAGCGCCAATCGAACAATTTATAACTTGAAAAGCACAGACTCCCTGAGATATTTTTTAAAGAAATTGACATATTTACTGTACCCGGTCAATTTATTTTCGAAAATATAATGGATGTACGCCTTACAACATATTCCAAATTTTGCGATAGCTGTAACGTTAATCAAAGAAATAATCACAGATGGTCTAAACCTAGTCTAAAAAAAGTCCCGTCCCAACATAATCACGTTGACCCAATCAGCTGTCACGTAATAAATAAATTTAACTTTGACTTTGTTTATTTTTCGATATCTCGTTTTTAGGGTCCCGTACCCGAAGGGTACCAAACGAGACCCTATTACTAAGCCTCCGCTGTCCGTCCGTCTGTCCGTCTGTCACCGGGCAGTTATTAAGTTTTTTATCATATTTGATTTTATTTCTGTAAATAAGTTACTCAATTTCTATTCACTTCCAGTTTCAATGTGCAAAGAGTTTCGTTAACCTGATTACATAGTTCAATACTTACATACTACATATATAACACTCTTTGTTCCATGTTTCGATATACAGTATAGGCGTTCTAACTAGGCCAACAATGTAAATAAATGTCACGTGATCACGAAACTCGATATTCCAAAGGGATCACTCGATGTTGGTTACCACATTCAGTAAAAAACTGGACTAAAATCTGCTTAAAAATAAAATTATTTTCCAAAATTCTAATGATGGCAACGAAAGAAGGTTTGCTAAAAATCTATTCTGAGTTGTGGACCAAATACATCAAGCACTTCATAAAAGAAAAATCGAAAATGCTGGAGGCGGAGCTCGATTGTCTAATGGACACGACAACCCCCGACCCCGTGACTACACCTTTTATAATTAATGTTAGTGACAACAGAGATTCACTTGATACTGACTATAGCTAAAGCAGTTGTTGCATTAGATGCTTTCTGAGCAGGTTTTTTTAAATCCAATAGATGGCGATGAAGTCGTTCCTTCTCGGTTTTTTCTTCCGCGCATGATTAATGTAATGTGGTAAATATGGCTGTTTCTTTAAAGATTTGAAAGTGCGTGATTGTGGGATGCAAATATTGGAGTTTGCCTCTTATATAAGCCGATGATCAAGTGATTCTTGTTTCGTCATTGAAAGAGCTGTAGGAGATGGTAACTCTCATGATTGAAATTCAATGTAAGTAAAACCAATCAGAATCAGAATCAGAATTTTTTATTGTGGATCGTAGTTATAAATAAGATATTATATTTCACAATGTTCTAACGTCCTGCCATTAGGCATACAAATAAATAAATCAACAGGTGATACATTGATTAAAGTAACGCAAGTAACTAGAATAACTAAACATGTCAAAACAAGAAATTGATAGCTTGTCAATACAACACAACATTCAGGCATACAAAAAGATAAAATTAAATTAAATGAGAATTTAATTAGATTAGATTATTGTCACGAATTAAAATCTCAGAAATATATATATATATATTAAGATGTCAACACGTTAGCATACATTGCGCATTATCTTAACAAATATTCATTTATGGAGTAATATGCCTCAGCAGCTAGATATTCCTTCAGTTTTAATTTAAACAAGTTCGTATTCAAAATATGTGCCGGTATCCTATTATATATTTTAGATGTCATACCGAAAATGCTTTTGCTGAACAGCGCTGTTTGGTGGGTAGGAGCATGTATTTTTTTGTTGTTGCGGTGGCTTGTTAGGTTTTGAAACAGTTCGGGATTGGTTTTAACAAACATAATTATTTCATATATGTATAACGAAGGCAGAGTTAGCAGTTTATAGTGTTTGAACAGCGGTTTGCAGCTGTCCGTTCGTTTCAATGAGAAGATAGTCCTAATACATTTCTTCTGGGCTTTAAAAGCACTGTCTTTGTTAACTCCGTTACCCCAGAATATTATGCCATAACGAAGTGTTGATCCTACAAATCCATGATATGCAGTCAGTACTGACGAAGTATCGACAACTTTACGCAGCATAAATAGTGCATACGAAAATTTGTTAAGTTTTTTGGTAACGCAATCTATTTGGTCTTTCCAGCTTAATTTATTGTCAATTTGTAGTCCCAAGAATTTTGTAACCTGCACTTCTTCAATGATAGCATCGTCATGTTTGATATTTAATTGCGTCCGCTCTTTTAACTGTCATATGTCATGGTCATGGTCATGGTAACCAAGGTCATGGTTTTAGAAAAGAATAAAGAAGTATCAGAGTGTGTCGTTTTACTTACATGCACTTTTATTCCTTTCTTCTTAAATGATTCTTTTATGAAAGTTACCATCTCTTGCAGCTCATCTACCGACTAGTAAGAACAACTTGATCATCGGCAGAGGCACTTGATAAGTATCCACAACACAATCACGCACTTTGAAATCATTGAAACAACATCCATTTACATCATTCATCCTGCACGAAAGAAAAAACCAAACTCGGACGACCAAAGCGCCATCTATTTATATAAAAAACGGCCCAAAAGTGTCTTATTGTTTTAGTTGTAATCATAAATAAACATATTTTTTATTATTATCACATCTCCTATACATGGATGACATAAAATTAATCTTAATTGAATTAAATTGACTTAATCAAATCTTAAAATCACAACTCAACTCCCGCAATACCATTAAAGCAATTAACACATATGCCATCCCCATTCTGACTTACTCGTTTGGCATTATAACATGGTCACAAACTGATATCAAGAAATTACAGACAATAATAAACACTAGGCTTACTAAAAACCGAAAACATCACCCAAAATCCTGCCTTCAGCGTCTCACCCTGCCACGATTCGAAGGAGGAAGAGGCCTTATAGACATCCAAAACTTACATAACAAGCAAATTAAATCACTCAGAACAGTCTTCCATCACCGGTCCCAAAACTATACACTATATCAATGCATATCAGAAGCAGATACAAAATACACAACGCACTCGCAATTCAGGACCAAGTCATAGCCACCAGGAATTACCAAAAACACATACTTCGCTTACCCAACCTACCTACAGATATGCGTCGACGGTGCCATAGAAATTCCGAAACCATCCAACACATCACCAGTGCCACATTTTGGAGGTTTGCATTTGTCGAAGTAGTTTGCAACGTGACGAGTTGATGATCCAGGGAGTCGTATTACAGTTGTTGCGGCGAGGTCACGTTGTCACAGCGATCCTTGAAAAGGCGGGCGCAGGCTCACGAACCGGGTTGGTTCGGAGGCTTATCGTCGACCAGCTGTTGGAATTGTAGGTGCCGTGGTCGTAAGCCTGGGTGGCCCACGACAGTGTTTCGGGATGCGGGCTCAACTGATTACGTTGAGACTGACCGTCGATCCGGTGATGAGCTGCGGACTTAGCTGGTGCCAAGATTTACCGTCGAGCTGATGAGGCTGCCTGCTTGTGTTCGGATAACGGGACTTCTACGGAAGCCACTTTTGTTATCCCACCGCTGCCACCAATTTGTTATGAGGCAGTCCCCGTAAGAGTTTAAAAAAAAAACTCTCTGGTATTCACAAACACTTTATTAGCAAAACACAATCCCAAATCTTATAATATACTGAATAACTCAATTACATGAATTCACTCGTGACGAGATGAAAATATTGCAAAAAGACAGAGTAACGACTAACTCGAGTTTAGGTAAAAAATGGTTTTTATACAATGCAACCATGACGTCATTGGCTTTACACGGCATGTGGCTTTTCTGCTGACCTAAGAAATCGGTACATAGTGTTACTGGATATAACAGTTCGTCGGACAAGTCGGGTGCGGGGAGGTACTCTACAGGAGATGTAGACAAAAAATGTGACGGAGTTAGCGCAAGCGGTTCTGAGGGATCCGAACTTTGAGCATATAGAGGTCTGCTATTGAGCACTGCCTCAATCTGTGTAAGCACAGTAGACATCTCCTCAAACGTGAGAATTTGTTTTCCAATTACGCGAAATAGTAATGATTTTGCGCTTTTAATATTAGCTTCCCATATACCACCAAAATGGGCGGTAGTCGGAGGGTTCATCTTCCACGTAATGCGGGTTTTAGCGAGTTCGTTACTAAAAGTTTTATAATATTCGTCGGATTGTATAAATTCGTGGAGTTGGTTAAAATAAGCTTTCGATGAAACGAAATTAACATTATCAGAATATAAAAAGGTACATGGTCCTCGTCGCGACGTAAAACGTTTAAATGCATCTATAAAACCAGCAGAAGTCAAACTCGATACCAACTCTAAATGTACGGCTTTTGTCACTAAACAAATAAAAATACATAAATATGCTTTAACACTGCGTACGCCGCGCTTTCGATATGGAGTAATATTCAGGGGTCCTGCATAGTCAGTTCCTGTGTGCAAAAACGCTTTGCACTGCTCTAATCTGCATTTAGGCAAGTCAGCCATAATCGGTGAATTAGCTTTAGGGTTTAACCTGAAACAGCTATTGCATTTTTGTAAGCGTTGTCTAACAACACGGCGAGCGGAAAGTATCCAGTATCTAGTTTTTAATATGCCTATTAACAGCTGCGGGCCTGCGTGGGAGTTATCACGGTGATAACTATCAACAATTAAATGCACCACGTTATCACGTTTAGGTAAGTTCATAGGGTGCTTAGATGCATAACCCAACGACGAATTGGCTAGTCGACCTCCGACGCGCAAGATTCCATTTTCAATAAATGGAAATAATTTTTGGAGTTTTTGAGAGCAACGTCGCCCTTTTGAAATATTTTTAATGTCGTCGGAGAAATATATAGACTGTATGACACGAATTATTTCGAACTCGGCGGTATTTAAATCGTTAGCGGTGATTACGTCATTTCGCGGGAGCTTCTTCGAGAAGCGGAGCACGTAAACAAAAGCTCGAAGAAGTTTATTCCAAGAGGAACATCGCGAAGCAAGCGTAAGAACAGGATGTTCTATTTCAGTGACGCTAGTAATCACGTGAAAGGGGCTCCCTTTAAAAATCTGAGTTGGCAACACTGGATGTAAACAGCTCTGTAGTTTTTATTTCAATTAAATTAGTCAAAATTGCTTTTCTGCACGAGTAAACCTAATTTAAGTAGTAATTAGTGATTAAATAATGTGTAGATAAGAAACAGCTGTGCAAACATACAAGCTTTGGAAAAAACAAGACCGATTGTACCGGCCGATTGAACTGTCAAAATCAGTTCAAATAGCTACGACGTAAACGGGGGAAGTATCGTTTTATTTCTGTATTTATATCAATAATCTCACCTTTCACACCCGTAACAAACTAAACAAACCTTCATATAAGTGAAACACTTGCCGTACACTCACTCAGGTACCGTTTTGTCTCTCTTTACTTGGCAAAAGCGGAAGCAAAGTTGAAGACGCAACATTCTGCCACATTCAACAAAAACACACACTTAACACCTTCATTGTGCAATAAACTCCCTAGTGTTCGCTAGTATTCCACCCGGTCATACACTGACACCTATTCGCGGTTTTTTTTCAGGCGAAAAAGGGTGCAATGCTGACCCGAAGCAAGATGAGCACACGCGATGTGGAGTTGAAGCTGAAAGCGACCTTGCTGGAGCTCAAGAAGAGCCAAGAGCTTTGTGAAATACTTCTACGAGAGCGAGATGAGTGTGAAGAGGAGATAGAAAAGCAAATTAAGAAAAATTCGGCGCTAAAAGAAGAGCTCAGTGAGTTGGACATCCAATGCCAGGAGTAGGGTAACATTGGGGGTTCTGCATCACAAATTCGCGCCGCTCGCTTCGCTCGCTCCGCTCGGTTTGTGCTGCAAAACCCCACAATGTTATCCTACCCTGCAGGTTTTAAACGGCAACCTGTTTATTCTGAAGTGTGTCTAATTCATACTGCACCTCTTTTCTATTGACTGATGACGACCTGAGCTACAAAATCTTATTGTACGCTATGCAGTTAACAATTAGTCTGCTTGACAGACATAAAATAATGAAAATTGTGTCCACTAAGTGATCAATAATTTTCATTTCAAGATATAAAAAATAGCAGCAAAACCTTCGCGTTTCGAGAGATGTCTTTACTTGATACGTGGTACGTGGTACGTGGCACTTGTTGCGACATCTCTCTCAACACTTAGGTTGGTCTGGTATGTGGCATATGGTACTTGGCACTTGGTATGTGGTACTTGTTCCCTTGCGGTTATGTCTAAAGCTGCTTTCGGGTTGCCCAAACCCTAATCACCTCAAGAGACAAATTTGCATGGTTGACAATGGGACATGTATAAGAGCAGTAGTAAATCGGGCCAATTTAACTAAAGCATCTCACACAGAACCAGTCTAACTGTAGTTTATCTTACACTTCTTATATACTAAAAGAATGAAAAACTTTGATAGCGCGATGTAGGACTTGATTCATTTTATACTGGAGAATTAAAGTTTTAAACCTGAATCCATATTATGATGACCCTTGGAACTCTGATGACAAGGTTGTGACGTATTTCATTCACACTGCATTTGTTTACTTAGAGATGTCGTAGCCATATCGTCGATTTGGCCATATCACAATATGGTCAGAAATGGCTTGACCATATCATGAAATGGGTTGCCATATCATGATATGACCTGTTTTAATGAAAACATGTCTTTTTAAAAGCATTGTTATTCAGCACTGCATGATGTTTTTTTTGTGTTATACATGTCAAACTAACACGAAGACTATTCGAGGGCTTCGCTGCGCTCACTCCCTCTAGTCTTCACCTAAGCTACCGCAGTGTGTGCCCTAAAAGATTTAATCGATTTATGATATTTCACGTTTGGCCATATCGTGATATGGCCAATTCGATGATATGCCTACGACAGAGATATTCCTTATAAGTGTTCCATGTCATAATCATAACAAACTTATGCATATAAGGAGCTATCACGAATAAGGAAGGCGCTATGCGCTTTATACAGGGTGTTGATTTGTAAAGTTACGCCGAGCTCAGAGGTGGTTAAATACATGATACTAAAGCAAAAATAAATTTTTTTTTTCAGTAAAAATTAAATTAATATTTTTTTGATTTTACAAATATTAAAAAAACATAGAAATGTCGTCCAAAAAGTGTTGCACTGGGTGGATTGAGGTTCAGGGCGCGGGGAAGAGTCTATTAGCACTCGGGCGCGGTGACTGGGGGGGGGGGGTGTATCCACACTTTTAGGTAATTTCAGGAAAATTTTCAGATGGTAAACTATCGGCTCTGAGTCGGGTGTAACTTTACAAATCAACACCCTGTATGAATCCATTGCATTGAGAGCTCAACATAATTCAGTTATCCTAAACAATTGTCTCAAAAACCATGCTCTTAAAAACCCTGCTTACATTGAAATTTTCACTGCTTGTTTAGAGTGGACGATATTTTTAATGATGCCAATAAACCCATCAATGTATTTAAAGGTACATCTCATAACCATTTAAAAATTATGTTTCTAATTAAATAAATTAAACACAAACTTTTAAATATCAATTTATTCACATTTACATTTACATGGGATATATTTATTAGATAAAATAGTATGAAGTCATCGTATACTAGAATAAGGTGAGATAGCTAACATAAATAACAAAAACTACTTATTGATATTAATTATCACTATTATCACATATTTTTTTTGAAATTTTTCTAATTAAATTCTCAGTCTCTTCGAGTACATCCTCATATAAATTTTTTACCACATATTGCACAACAACATTTCTATTCTTATTTCGTTCGTCTAGTGCCTCGATTTCAATTTTTATAACACATGATCCCGAAGCATTTTCTTTTTTAATAAAGGAAGCATCATTCAGTTTCCTTTTTTTAGGGGCAATGGTTTTTTCCTTCTTCTTGGATTCCAACCATGCTATCCTCCTATTTTCAGCTTTATCTAGCCAAGCGTTTACATCTTGACCTTCACCCCCAACACCGAACTCATCAATCAAACTAGGGTCCACAGCTGGGGGGCTAACATTGTAGTAGTTGAAGACAGAGTTCTCCGACATTTCTGAAACAACATTCACATGTTTTTTAAAACTTACTGCAGCAATGATTTGAAGTATAATATTATTTTTAAACAGACATGTAAAATAGGTACTCACTTGTAAATAATAAAGTTGCTTGAATAGTTTATTAGATCCTTGAGACTGGAAGTAATCCCTCAGAGCTCTAAGACACTTAGATGTGCACACTGATTAGGTTAAATATACACTGATATAAAATAAACTGCTTGTGATGAGTATAGACTGAGCGAGGGGAAGGGAGGGTTGTTTAGGTTTTGTTAATATAAAAGGAGATCTGCTGACGTAAGTAAAGATGAAACTTAAAACGGATACATTTTCTAGGAATTTCAGAAACTAATCAAACTTTTATAAGTATTCAATAACATAATAATATACATACATACATACATACATACACATGCTTGAACCTTTTCACCTAAGAGGGGTAGGCATAGACTAAAGATCTTCATTTGCTATGATCCTGGTATACTATATGAAATCTATTCTTATGCAAACAATAAATACACATGCTATTTAATGTATTAATAGCTCATTATGTCATCAGAAACTAAAATGAAGTTAATCAAACAACCCGTTTCTTTAAATATTTGTGAAATAAAAGTTGATAAAAATACTAACACTTTTAGACATAGCATTCTTTTACCAAATTCCATTCGCTGCATAATATGCGGGCCATCGAATTGTGGAAAAACAAATGTAATGATAAGTTTGTTATTAAATGAAAATGGGTTAAAATTTCATAACATTTATCTTTATTCGAAAACAGCTTTCCAGCCAAAATATCTATTTTTAGAGGAAGTGATAAGATACATTCCAGAAATTAAATTGTTCCTGTTCCAAGATGAAAAAAATGTTATTCCACCCCACGATGCTTTGACAAAATCAATATTTATTTTTGATGATGTAGTCTGTGAAAATCAGAGTGATATACGTAATTATTTTTCCATGGGTCGACATAAAAAAATTGATTGTTTTTATTTATCGCAAACTTACTCAAAAATACCTAAGCAGTTGATTCGAGATAATGCTAATTTATTAGTTATCTTCAAACAAGATGATGTAAATTTAAAACATATTTATGATGAGCATGTCAATTCTGATATGAGTTGGCATAGATTTAAATCAATGGCTACTGATATATGGAAAGAAAAATACGCATGTTTAATAATTAACAAAGATTGTGAGCTAGATAAGGGAAGGTACAGGAAATATTTTGATATATTTATTAAATTAGAATAAAAGGATTATATATTACTGTCATTAGAAAAAAAATACCACTATAGTGCAAGCTATAAGAACGAACAGAAGTGTACAATTATTAGTACTTTAAAATGGATGTAGATATAAAAAAACAAATAATAAAATCAGTAAGGAATATTAAAAATAAATTAAAAATACTGAAAGAGGAAGAAGATATTTCAGAACGTAAACAACGTAAGATATTAAAACCCATTACTGATCCGTTAGAGTCGATAGTCTCGATACATAAAAACGAAGAGAATAAAAACAATCAAATGGAAGCTTCCAATGAGAATAATGATGATTACTTTAGCTCATGTACAAGTGACACTAGTATGCATACTGAAGATGAATTAGATGATAGTATTTTCCATGATGAAAGGAATAAAAACATTACTTATGGTATAAGAAACGAAGGAGGCAAAGTACTAATAGGAAACGTTCCCATCGTAATAAAGAAAACTGAAGATAGTTCAGTGTTTAGTATTAAAGATAAAAGCTATGTCATTACTCCAGGTCTATCAGAGTTGTTGTTTGAAAATAAACCTAAGATAGATTTGATCACAGAACAAGATAGGTTACTATATAAAGATATTTTAATTGCTACTAATGCACATAGAAGAGGATTTATTCCATCAGGACAAATACAAGGTAATTCAGGAATAAAATATTCAAAAATAATTAAGCCTTTATTTCTTGAAACTGAAACAAAAAAAGTACAACAAGGTGGTAGTTTACCAATATTAAAAAAATATAAATCAAATACTGATTTAGTATACTGGGACAATCCTAATGAACTTATTGATAGGTTAAAACTTTTAGTTGCCTCAAAGAGTGCAGGAAATACCAATCATGATAATGAAATAATTTCTATAATAGAGGAATTAAAAGAAGCAGGTATTATTAGAGAATAAATAGAGCGTAAACTTTTTCATTAAACTAGTTTATTACTGACGGGCTAGCGATGAACATCGATAAGTTTGGACATCATGTATTTAAACGACAGAAAATGGATAGTCACTCAGATTATCTGATTTGTAGTATGACTGATGGATCTTTAAATAAGCTCCTTAAAAATATTGTAAATCCAGTAGATGCTGGAGATTGTGTGAACAAACAATATGTTGATAAGAATATAGAGAGCTTAGAAATTAAACTCAAATCAATAAACCAAAATCTGGCACAAATTGGATCAGAAATCAACAGTATCAAACAAAGTATAGAGTCAGTGAAACAGAAAATTAAAAAAAAATGAGTAAAGAAATTGTAGTGAAAGAAATACATAAGCAAGCAAGAAAAAATTTTCCAAGAAGACATGTTGTGATGAAAGACATTGATGATTTATGGCAAGCTGATCTAATCGACATGCAATCTATTTCTAGAGAAAATTCTAATTTCAAATACATATTGGCTGTTATTGATGTCTTTTCAAAGTATGCTTGGGTATATCCTTTAAAACAAAAGAATATGGAACAAACATTTAAAGCATTCCAACATTTATTTAGTAAAAATCGTATTCCTAAAAATTTGCAAACTGATTTAGGAACTGAATTTTACAACAAGAAACTTAAAACATTGTTCAATCATTATAATATAAATCATTACTCAACATATTCTACTAAGAAAGCTTCTGTAGTAGAAAGATTTATTAGAACCTTTAAAGGTATTATGTATAGATATTTTAGTTTAAAAGGAAACTATGTTTGGTTTAGTCATGATATTCTTTCAAAATTAATAGAAATGTATAATGGCAGAATGCATAGAACAATAGGTTTGAAACCCAATCAAGTAAATGCAAGTCATAAAGAACAGATATTGCAAAAATATAAAAATAATATACGTTTAGATAAAAGGTTCATACAAAATAAAACTATACTTAAGTTTGGAGATTATGTGCGTATAAGTAAGTATAAAGGAACTTTTGAAAAAGGGTATACACCAAATTAGTCGACAGAAATATTTAAAATTATAAAAATCCAGAACACAGACCCTGTCACTTATCTCCTAGAAGATGCTAAAAAAAATCCTATATTAGGATCGTTCTATATTCAAGAATTACAAAAAACTAGACATCCTGATATTTATCTTGTTGAAAAAGTCATAAAAAAGAATGGAAATAAGCTATTCGTAAAATGGTTAGGTTTGCCTTCTAATGAAAACTGTTGGATAGATAAATCAAAAGTTTTATAAGCAAAATATACAAGTTACATTCTCATTCTGATAATACCTCTTCGAAAAGAAACATCTTTTCATACAATTTTTATAAATAGTATTTTACAATTCGTTTAGATTACAATGGTGATGCAAAAATCAAAAACAAATCAAAAAAAATGTATTAATAAAAATGACAAAAATAATATCAAAAAAGGCACTGGAATGAAAAAAACTTTTAAAAATATAGTTTCAATTACAAAAAAGCATATAAAAAAATTTAAACCTCAATGCAAAAAGGCAGCTATCGAACTCGCCATGGCTGTTGTTAAAGAATTGGGTTCAGATTCAGATGAGTCTGTGATTACCCCGCGTGTGATACCTATCCCAAAAGTTGGAGGATTCTTGCCATTGATACCGATATTTGCTGGACTGTCTGCTGCTGGTGGTTTGGCTGGAGGGGCAGCTGGCATTGCTAAAGCAGTTAATGCTATTAAATGCGCTAAGGAACGCTTGAAAGAATTAAAACGACATAACAAGAAAATGGAAACACTGTGTATAGGAAAAGGATTATGTCTCAAAGAGCGTGGTGATGGTTTGGGAATTTATGTAAATAATAAAAAAAACTAAATCATAGGCTACCCAAGAGAGCGCTTACTAATATAGATTTACTTAAATATGGTCAAAACATTCCATTTTTCAGAGGAGTGTTTATGAGGGATGATTTACCTCAGCATCCATTAAAAAAGGAATGTGCTATTATGAATCTTGACAATTCTGAGAATGCTGGAACTCATTGGGTAGCCTATGCAAAATTAGATAATTATGTAGAGTATTATGATAGTTATGGTAATTTAAAGCCACCAGAAGAATTAATCAAATACATAGGACCAAATATATTTTATAATTATGATAACGATCAGAAACGTAACACATACAAATGTGGTCATTTATGTTTAAAGTTTTTAAATGCCTTTTGGGATCTAAATAAATACTGAGTACTTTACGTTTGAGTTCAGTTGTTGCAATGTCTGTGACTCTAACAATCGTTGGTAATAAATCTATTCTCCAATCTGAATTTACATCTCCTTTGAGTTTAGATGGTAATTATGAGTGTGGTTTATTATTTTTTTCCACATTCAATTCAATTCCTAACATACATGAAAGCAATAACGTATTTGCATATGGGAATAATGATGTGATAAAAATTCCAAATGGCATTTATGATTTATCTGCTTTAAATGAATATATAAAATCGAAAATGGAGAATTGTAACATTATGATTCATCCAAATAACAATACTTTAAAATGTTCTTTATTTTGCACTAAACCAATTGATTTTCGCGTGAAAAATAGTATCGGTGCAATGCTTGGATTCTCGAGTACGATTTTGGAAGCGAATAAATGGCATGATTCAACTCATCCAGTGAACATTATACCAGCGTCTGTGATACGAGTCGAATGTGATCTAATACAGGGCTCTTTTACAAATGGTTCACCTACACATATAATACATGAATTTGTGCTTAATATTCCATCAGGATATCAAGTTATTGAAGTACCAAAAAACGTTATTTATTTCCCAATAAAAAATAAATACATTTCATCAGTAACATTAAAAATTTTGGATTTAGAGGGAAACCTAATTAATTTTAACAACGAAAAAATTCAACTGCGTCTTCATCTAAGGAAAAGAAATGATAGTCTTCAATGATAATCATGATGTCTATAAAATAAACAAAAATAATAAATCTAAAGCCATTATCAAGAGCAACGTGAAACAAACCACACGTAAAAAGTTAAAAATAATTACAAAAAGTAATAAGGAATTTCTTCAAACTTTGGGGTTTAAAATATGAGTATTCTAAAAATATCAGATTATCCGCAGTTCGATAATTCTATCGAAAGTTATGAAACGCATACCTACAATCCCTACAATAATAGCTTTAATGAAAATGATGAAATAAGAATACCAATTCATCAGCAAGATATCTACTTACTACCATCATCAAGTGCGATATACATCGAGGGAAAATTTTGTGTGCAGGCTCGAGATCTGGCTGGAGTTATCAAAAAAAAAAAAGTTAATCTAACTAATAATGCAATTTCCTTTCTATTTCAAGACATTAGATATGAAATGAATGGTGTAGAAATAGATCGTGTACGAAATGTTGGAATAACAACAACTATGAAATCTTTAGTATCTATGAGTAGTGGAGAAAATAAAGTAGCAGCTATATGGGGTTGGAACATAGACGGATTTCATGATCAAGATGGTAGTTTTTACGTCTTACTACCATTAAATAAATTATTAGGCTTTGCAGAAGATTATAGAAAAATAATAATAAATTGTAAACATGAACTAATTCTCAATAGAACTAGTACAAGTTTAAATAGTGTAGTTACTGACAAAGATGACTCTGTTACAGTAAGTTTACAAAAAGTGCAATGGCGTATGCCTCATATCAAGGTATCTGACCAGCAAAAGCTTACTTTAATAAAACACTTAGAGAAAGACAAACCTATACAAATCGCATACAGAAATTGGGATCTATATGAATATCCATTATTACCTAAATCTACCAAGCATACATGGTCTGTTAAAACAACTTCACAATTAGAGAAACCACGTTATGTTATATTTGGATTACAAACAAATAGAAAAAATAATAATGTTAAAGACAGTGCCATTTTCGATCATTGTAATTTGAAAAATGTTACTTTATTCTTAAATTCTTACTATTATCCATACGATGCTCTTAATTTGAAATTTGATGAAAACAAGTACAATATATTATACGATATGTATGCTAGATTTCGTCAGTCGTTCTATAATCTTCCTGTAGACCCGTTGATTGATCACCTAACATTTAAAACTAAAGCTCCGTTGTATGTAATTGATTGTTCACGACAAAACGAAAATTTAAAAACAGGACCTGTTGATGTACGTTTAGAAATTGAATGTGAAAAGGATATTCCGGATAACACAAGCGCATATTGCTTAATAATAAACGATCATCTGGTAGAGTACAGACCTTTAAGTAATATAGTACGAAAAATATCATGAAATCATCAGCTATTGTAGATGTACAAGGATTCAGAAGAGAAAATAATGAATTTATTATTAAAGAAATTGCTATCATTTGTGGTGATCAAGTTCAAGTTTTATTAATTCTTCCACCTTTTTCATTTCACCACCTTACATACACAGAAAAGATGCAAATCAGATGGATAGAACGAAATAGAAAAATTTTCTGGAATGATGGCTTCATTACCTATGACAATTTTTTAATGAACACGCAGCCATTCTTGGTTGACAAAACAATTTATTGTAAAGGGGTAGAAAAAGCGACTTGGATTAAGAATATATTTAATCATGATGATGTTATAAATTTAGAATACGTTAAATGTCCTAGTTTGTTAAGTTTGCATAAAGAATATAGATTTTGTAATGATATTTTAAATTGTATGTATCATCCTTCATTTTGTGCACTAAAAAATGTTACATGTTTAAAAAAATGGTGTACTTTTTTAAAAATAATATAAACCATCGTTGAAATATCTTTTTTTTATTTTTCAAATACCTTATTTCCTTTTGTAATTTATAAGAAATATATACGCATAGCGTAGGCGGCGTACCCGTCCTATCAGATAAAAAAAAACAGTAAGATTCTGTAGCTCAGATCGTCATCAGTCAACATAAGCAATTGAAAAGAGCTGCAGTACGAATCAGACACACTTCAGAATAAACAGGTTGCCGTTTAAAACCTGCAGGGTAGGATAACATTGCGGGGTTTTGCAGCACAAACCGAGCGGAGCGAGCGAAGCGAGCGGCGCGAATTTGTGATGCAGAACCCCCAATGTTACCCTACTGCCAGGATCTCAGTGCCCAGAGAGATGAACTACAACACCAAGTCGACTCATTTTACAAGTGTCATGATGTCCACCAAGTAGCATTGCAACACATAAAATCACTTGAACAAAAGCTTGCAGAGGCACACCACGAGCTTCAAGTTTTCAGCGAGCGGGAGGAACAGCGAGACAGTGCTACAACCAGGGCCTTCTATAATGAGGTCATGAGCCAAACTGGCATACCAACTATTGACCTAACAGCTTGTGATCTCACGTGTGATAGTCCTAATAGATCGCAATCAGTAACCACTATGAGCTGTAGTAAAAATAAATTAAAGAAATATGTTAAATTGAATAATTATACAAAAAAAACACAAAAACTAGCTAATAGAAATAAAATAAAATCAAATCAAATCAAATTTATTTATTCGTGCTGAAAAATTACATAGGTAGGTACAATAAGTAGGTATAGCATTTAATTATTACACTGCTGATATTTGTTTTGCGTACCTCAGGGAAGCTCTGTCCCCTACACTAAGTAAAACTTGTATAGTAGGGTTACAGCGTCTCTCTTTGGCTGTGTTTTATGCTCTTATTTAAAATTATTTTATTTAGGTGGTACATTTCAAGATTTTATTTAATGAAAGTATGAATTCAATTTACACATTAATTAATTAAATTTGTAGGTACATAATATAAATTGATTAATTATAGCTTGGATCTTAGATGCCATGGGTGTGAGAGTGTGTGTGAGTGTGTGTGTGTGCGTGTGTTGTGAAGTGTAAGATAAAATATTTAGCTAATTAGTTAGGTATAGCAAATAATTTCTCTGTTTCCTCAAAATTAAGTTGCAACAAGTACCGTGTGATTGTTCTGGTGCATTCGTGCCGATTCAGTGCTAATATGCTGATATATTTACTGACTCTGTTGTATATAAAAGGCCCCATTTTAGATATATGTTTTGCACCAAAGCATGTTGTAGATGGTGGAACTTTGAAAATAATGTTTTTCCTCCTTTTTTGTGTGTTTTCCTCCATACTAGCCGTTGAGATAGTTGTGTGTTGTTTGAGTAGAATTGATTGAATGTAGAGTTGTCGCACTGTCAGCACCGAACACTCTTTGTACAGGTTCTCAGTGGGAAACATTCTGGGTTTAAAGAACATAACTTTAAGTAGTGCCCGTTGAGCTCGTTCCAGTTGCAATAGATGCGTTATCGGGGCAGCTCCCCACGCAGAGATGCAGTATGTCAGTATTGATTGCGCCAGGGCTCTGTACACCATGAGAAGAGTGTCTGGCTGACAATGTGTCTCAGTCTTTTAAATGCATAAATTAATTTTCGGGTTCTTGTTGTTAAGTTCTTGATGTGATCTATCCACGACAGGTATTTATCCAAAGTTACTCCTAAGTATTTGATTGAGTCTGTAGAACTTAAGGACGCACAGGGACAACCGGGAGATCTATTACATGACTCATCGTGCATTTTTTAAATTATCGGTCTGTTCGGTTGGGTGCTTGATCTAATAGAAAAAGTTATAAATTTAGTTTTTGACACATTAAGCGTTAGTAGATTGGCATTCAGCCACTTTGTCACTGTGTCGAGTGCTCGATTGACTATGCGTTCGACACCGCCCCATCTGTTGCTATTAAATAAGAGAACAGTATCATCGGCATATGTTATGATGATTCCATTTTCCAACAAGGTCCTGCACAGATCATTTATGTAGAGGAGAAAGAGCGTAGGGCCTAGTATACTACCTTGGGGTACACCAAAGGTGATGTTACCTTCGGTTCCGGTATGGTGTCCTATTTTTACCTTTTGAGTTCTGTCTGTAAGGTAGCTTTCGAACCATTTTAAGGAAATGCCTCGCACACCGCAGTCTTCAAGCTTTGCCAGTAGTATAGGGATGGAGACGGTGTCAAACGCTTTCGCCAGATCCAAAAAGACACCCAATGTTCTCTTTCTTGCATCAAGGTTTGAGGTTATATATTCAGTGACGGCAGTGATAGCGTCCTCTGTTGACTTGCCTACTCTAAAGCCGTATTGATTTGTTGCAAGTAATTTTTTACTCTCTAAGTATCTAAGAAGACGTCTATTCATAACTTTTTCCAGTATTTTAGAAAGAGCTGGGAGTAGCGATATAGGCCTGTAGTTTGCAGCAACACTTGCATCCCCCCCTTTATGAATTGGGCAAATGATAGATTTTTTTAATACATTTGGAAATACTCCAGTGTCGAGGCTTCTTTGACACAAAAATGTAACAGGTTTTATTATATATGGTAATGCTAGTTGTAGTAATTTACTTGATATCCCATCCCATCCCGGCGCAGAGTCTATTTTAAGTGATTTGATTATTGAACTTATTTCTGCTTCGTCGGTCGATAGGAGTGCGAACGATTTAAGTTGGGAGTTGAACAGATAGTATTTGGATGCAAGGTCTTGCTCTGTTATATTAGATGACTCCAATATTTTATTTGAAAGATTCGAGCCTACATTGATAAAGTATTCGTTAATTTGTTTTATTGTGTCCTCGATACTCGGCGATTTGATCAGTTCCTCGACAGGGTTCTGTTTAATTGGGAAGTTACAGACTCTTTTGATGTTTTGCCATGTCTTTTTGCTATCATTGGTTGCCTTCCTGAGCTCTGATTGTTCGTGTTCTATTTTTAAACGTTTTAGTAAGTTGTTGCATGTGTTTCTGTATTTTAGGTATGATTTTTTTATTTCTTCGTCATTTTTATGTTTATTTGTTTTTTGGTGTAATTTGTCTCTTCTTTGTGTACATTTTATTTGCCCAGGTGTGATCCAAGGTTTTAAATTATTTTTAGATATAGGGACTTTTTTAACTTGAGTGTTTTTATTTAAGAGGGCTATCAGTGTCTGTATAAATTGACTAGTGGCAATTTCAATATCGCTTTTGTCCAATATCGCTTCCCAGTCGGTTTTAGATAATTCTGTACAGACAGCATTGTAATCAATTTTTGTACATGTTTTTCTTGAATTTGTTTTCTTTATGTGAGAAATAGGGATTTGACATATCACTGGTGAGTGATCTGTTATAGTTGCTGGGAGAACTAAGATTGTGGGTATGCCCTTTGTTTTTACCATGCAGTGGTCCAGACAATTTTCCTCTCGAGTGGGAAATGTGTGGCCAGGTAAAATACCATGTGAAGCAAGTAGCGTTAGGTAATCAGAGTGATTATTTGATTTTGTGTCAGTAATGTTGATATTCATGTCACCAAGCAATGTGATATTTGATATTGTCTTCAGGCTCTCCAACAAGTCATCAAGCGAGGCGTTAAAGATATCTATTTTCTTAAAAACTGGAGGTCTATAGATCGTTATAAATGCGTTGTCGTTACCTATTCTGATTACAAGACAATTTGCTTCTTTTATCGGTGGTTCATAAATAGTGACGTTGTGTAATGTCTTTTTAACGTAAACAATAATACCATCATTTTGATTTATATATATTTTAGTGTAATGTGTGTTATAACCTGTTTGAGAAGATGGTATAATGTCCGCTTGTAGCCAGCATTCCGTGAGTATTATAATGTCAAATTCTATATCGGTACGCTGCAGTAGTACTTGAAAGTTTTCGAAATTCTTGTTGCTGCTTCTTATATTTATTGCTATAGCGGCTATATTTTTGTCCTTGTTGTATTCTAGATAAGACTTGCACTCCTCGGGTTCACCTATACGATATGATTTTGCGACACTGACATTGTCAATGTCCGTAATTATCTCATTTAGTCGACTCATTATAGGTGGATGCTATGAGTGTCACAGAGTGACTTACTACTAATATGTGCACAAGTGACCCTAAGAAATGCAAATCTCTATCATGTGACTTTTTATCTAGGAGGGGATGAATTGTGTAGTGGTGTGTGTGTAATAGGGATTGGTATTTGTATGTGTGTATTGTGTAGTTATGTACGTGAGTTTTTTTATATACACTAAAGTTTGGCACAATTCGGCTTGTATATGCAGTATTTTCATGCAATTTAATTAATATATGACGGACTAAGGGTTCTAGACAAGTAATTATCATGCAAAAATCTGTTATTAAAAATAAAAATAAAAAAGATAGTCAAGCATTACTAGATGTTGAAGCCGTTATTATCCGTAGATGTTCTTCGTTTTTTACTTCAATCGCTGGGTGATCATCTTCTTTCTTGATGAAGACCTTTCCACTAGATGTCCAGCAGTACTTCCATTTCTCTGTCTTGACCAATTGTCGGCAATGATAGTGGAGGCTTTTCCCTTTCTTTGTCAGAGCATCATTCATGTAAATAAACTTTTTTTCTCCATCTAGGCCTAAACTTTCCGTATTTAGTTTATTGTTTAAATGTTTTTGATTGTATTTTCTTAGAGCATTAGTCAATAGCTGTTTTCTTTCAGTCGATACAAAATCAACAACTAGGAGTCTGGATGGCTTTCCCTTCTTCAATCTAAACGCTCTCTTTACATCCCGCTTCTCGAAGTCAAGGTCCAGGTGTAGATGTATTTTATGAAGAAGTTCCATTGGCGTTAGTTGATCGTCCGCAGGTAGATTACTGATTTCAAGGGAGGATTCATATAATCTTCTTTTTACATCCTCTAATTCTGACTCTAGCAAACCGATGCTATCAGTGGCTTTATATTCAGTTTTTTCTAGTTTATCAACACGCAGTTTTAGCTCGTCTTGTTGTTTCACTATGTCGCTCATAGCTTTCTTTATTTCAGCGTTGGATTGGATAATATTATCGTTTTGTTTTTTTAGCTCAGTTATGTCGTCACTGATTTTTGAGAGCACCGAGGACTGTTCTGTTTTAAGTTGGGTAAACATCTGTGTAATTGTTCTTACCAGCGTCTCATTCGAATCATCGGTATGTTTTCTCTTTCTTACATTAATATTGTAAGTCTCTTGATCGTCGAAAGTAGGTGTTTGTAATTCCGTGTTTGATTCAGAGTCTCCTAGTAGATTAGTATTAGAGCTCGTCGATATCGTTTGCACTCTTGGTGGGGAATGTTTTACACTCGCCATTCTATTCGTAGTCGATGTGTGAGACGTAGCACTGTTTCGTAGCGCGTAGTCGATAGTGTATCCGTTACGCAGCGTAGTAGCGCGTAGTCGATCGTGTATCCGTTACGCAGCGTAGCACTCGTAGCAGTGCGTAGTGGTACTGATCGGTATTTTCGAGGCCGGTAGTCGCTCTCTGTTTAGCGCAGTGGTTTAGGACGTCGGCCCGCACATGGATGACAGAAATGATCACTGGTTCAAATCACCGCAGCGCCGGCAAGTTATAAGTAGTTGTTTTACTCACAATTCAAACTGTTCGAAGGTCTTCTGGGCGGAGTTGTGGATGCAGTCAGTTGACTGTCAGCAGACTATCCCTTTCGGTGGGTGGAGCCTTTCCGTAAGAACACCGTAGGAGGAACAAGGAATTGAGTTTGTGGCAATCAGCCAATGGTGAATTAATTGTATAGAATTAATCAAAAATTCGTACAAAGATTCACAACTAAAAACACGTTCGCACTAGTGAACAGCCGAGGAGAGAATGCTTGAATGAGAAAATATTTTGTAAAAATGTAAATTGTAGCAAGGAACGTGTCGAATTAATTAAGGAAATCGATGATTGTAGATTATGTTTGGAAAAAACTACAGAAAAGTACGAATGTGACACACGGCGACTCCAGTCAGATATGCATATTTTAAACTCATCATTACAAAGTATTACACGTAAATATGAGTCAGCACAATACGAAATTAAGGAACATGTGTCGGCTATGAATAGTTTGTTGGAGACGTGTAAGTATAATTATGACACTTTCATATCTTTGACCGACAATCACATCTGTGATTGTAAACAAGCTCCAGCGGACTGTTCCGCGCCGACCGTGTGTCCCGCCGAGCAGCCGGCCGAACAGCTGATACTGACCCAGGCGCCGCCGTCAGTCGACTTGAGTACTAATAGTGTTATCAATAACGCCTCCTTCTCTCGGACAAAGGATAGGTATATAATGTACAGCGATGAACTTGGAAAAAATATGGGTTTACAACTTAGTCAGCGCGTGGGCCAGGCAATATTAAATAACTGTATGCCTGGCGCCACATATTCACAAATATTAAACAAAGTGTTGTCATCGCAGTTTTTAGAACCAACCACCCTAATTATTTTAATTGGTAGAAGGGAAAATGTATCTAAAAAACTAATTACTAAATACTTTTCCAAATTAAATTCTTTACAAAATGTAGATAGAATAATATTGTTTGCGTTTCCCTTCAGCCAATCTTTGTCGCAACATGAAAATCATATAAGACATGATTATAATACATTTATACACACATTGACATGTCGTCATACTGAAAAATTTCATTTCATAGACACCAATATTTGTATTGGAAAATATTTTTATTTGACTAAGGATAGGTATTACCTATCTAGGTTTTATACAAAACAGATAGCACAGTCACTATCTTATTTTATTTTGAACTCAGTCAAGTTTTTGACTAATGAAACGCCTGCTTCTATTGAGCAGTGTAATAATAATGACATGTACTCCTTGGAATCTGTTCCAAGCTCTTTAAATTAACCCATAGGACAACAGAGAGTAACTCTGGCAGTAATATTAATATTTGTATAAATATACCTTCATCTTGCCCATTAAATCAAGTTACTAGTAATGAAAAATGTAAAAGTAAGAATATTTTAAACGTGGTTCATCAAAATATACAGGGCATGTTAAGTAAAGAACTGGAAATTGAGTTATTCATGAACTGTAATAATATTGATATTTTATGTATAACAGAGCACTTTTTAAAGAGTTATCAGTTCATGTTCAACTTTAATAACCACCACGTTGCTAGTTCGTTCAACAGAAAAACAGCTGATCGCGGTGGCTCCTTAATACTTGTAAATAATAGTTTTAAATATAAGGAACGAGTTGACATAGTGAGCCTGTCTGTTGAGCGTACCATGGAAATAGCCTGTATTGAACTTGAACAACTTATTGTAATGAGCGTATACAGACCACCAGATTCATCCTTTGATTTATTCGAAAAGAAAATGGATGAAGTGTTGATTAAAATCAGCGATAAAAACAATTTTTTTATAATTTGTGGTGATTTTAATGTTAATCTGTTAGAGGATAATAATATTTGTACTAGATTAAAATCTTTATTTTTATGTCACAACATGAACTATCTGTTTTTGGAGCCTACTAGAATTACTGCAACATCTGCTACCTGCATTGACAATATATTTACTAACATTACGCCCATTTTCAAATCGGTCATCAATAAATTAACCTCTGATCACTCTGGTCAGATAGGTATATTCAATATTAAAATAAAAAAGGACCAAAAAGAGGATATTACATGTGTGCCCGTTAGTGACACTCGGCTTGAACACTACAGGAATAATATTTTAGATAAACTATGGGAAATACCATACAGTGACGATCCAAATTTGTTGTACAACTCAGTATTTAACCTTGTCAAAAATGAATATGATACGGTATTTAAATCAAAAACTATAAAAGTTAATAACAAAGCTTTGTTTAGTGATTGGGCGACAGTTGGAATTCATAGGAGCAGACGAAGATTATATGAACTCTATGAAGAGAAATCATATAACAAAAATACGGCCTTTCTAGATTATGTTCGTAGTTATTCAAAAATGTTTAAACGCGTTTGTGCCGTAGCTAAATCTAATTTCATTAAAAACAAAATTGAATCTAGTAGCAATGTAATGAAAACGACTTGGCAAATTATAAACAGAGAGACTGGAAAGGCCAAAGCTACACATAATAACTTCAAGCTTAAGATAGATAATCAATTGCTAAGTACAGACCTAGAAGTAGCAAAAGCTTTCGAAAATTTCTTTACGGACATTCCAGTTTCAACAACCAAGTCTTTAAATTCATCTCCCGCTGCTGCTGAATCTATACTTAAACAAAACTTTGAGGAATGTAAAACAGATTTTAAATTTAGGCACGTAAATAATGAAGACATTGTAAAAGCGTTTAAATCCCTGGAAATGAAAAAGACAGCTGACGCCCATGGTCTATCAGTAAAAATTATTAGTTCCATTGTAGATTGTATTGCACCTCACCTTTGTTGTATATTTAATCAATGTATAGATAGTCGTGTGTTTCCTGACTTGATGAAACTAAGTAAAGTTATACCTTTATTCAAAGCTGGTAGTACATCAGACCCCACCAATTTTAGACCCATATCGATACTACCAACGCTTAGCAAAATATTTGAAAAACTCATACTTAATCAATTGCAAAGTCATTTTTATCTCAATAATTTAATTCATATTGCTCAGTTTGGTTTCACAAAGGGTCGTTCAACAGCCGATGCTGGTGTTGAACTAATCGACAATATTTTTGATGCCTGGGAAGACGCAATGGATGCAATAGGTGTCTTCTGCGATCTATCCAAGGCTTTTGATTGCGTCCATCATGACACTCTTGTCAGGAAGTTACGCCATTATGGTGTAAAAGATCAGGCACTTGGCCTTCTGGAGTCATATCTAACAGATAGGGTTCAGATGGTCGATGTTAATGGGAAAAGATCACCTGGGTCTTCAATAAGTATGGGCGTACCGCAGGGTTCAATTCTTGGTCCTTTCTTGTTTTTAGTATATATTAATAATTTACCTTACCTTGTTAAAGCAAAACATGGGTTAGTATTGTTTGCCGATGATACTTCTTTGATATTTAAAGTTAAAAGACAGCAATCAAATTATGACGAGGTAAACAATGCTATCTCTAGTATACTGAACTGGTTTACTGTTAACAATTTATTACTTAATGAAAAGAAAACTAATTGTATTAAATTCGTGTTACCCAATGTGAACCCGGTAACTACAGACATATTTATAAAAGGACAGAGATTGGACCTTGTGCAGTCGACTGTCTTTTTGGGCATTACTTTAGACGCCAAACTACAATGGGATCCTCATATAAATAAATTGTCGAACAGACTGAGTTCGGCAGCGTTCGCAGTTAAAAAAATTAGAGCTCTTACCGACGTAGACACCGCTAGACTAGTCTACTTTAGTTACTTTCATAGTCTAATGACCTATGGTATTTTATTGTGGGGTCACGCTGCGAATGCTAATAGTATATTTATTCTGCAGAAACGGGCTGTTCGTGCAATTTATAGATTAGGGCCTAGAGTGTCACTGAGGGAAAAGTTTAAAGAAATCAATATTCTGACATTTGTGTCTCAATATATCTATGACAATCTTGTGTATGTAAAAAGAAATATAACTAATTTTCAGAAGTACAGTGATATACACAATTTTAATACTAGAAATAAAGACAAGTTGGTTGCTTATGTAAGCCGACTACATAAAATTAGTAATTCTTTTAAAGGCAATTGTATACGCTATTACAATAAGGTCCCTACTGATATTAAAAACTTACCTTTAGACAAGTTTAAAATAATAATAAAACAGAAATTGTATAAAAAAGGTTACTACAGGATATCTGATTACTTAGAGGACAGATGTCCATGGGAATAGATTGTTTGAGTAACAGGCTGTTTCGATATATAATTAGCATTCATTTTGTAATTTGACAATATTTTATTTAAAAAAGGAAACGCAAAAGATGCGCCGACTGTGGAGTTTCTTCGGTGAGCTCTTCTCCACAGATTCCGCCATTGGGTTAGTGAACTCACCCAAAAAAATGTAATGACGGATCTAAGTGATGTAACAACATCCTATGGAAATAAATGATTTTTGATTTTTTTGATTTTGATTTTGATTTTGTGAGCTACAGTCTTTTCCTCTGGCAAAGATGAGCGGTTGGGAATAAACTTTTGTAAAGGCCAGTGGTTTAAAGGCTGTGCTAGCCATGGCGGTCCATGGAACCACAACTCATGCTGCATGAGCTGGGAGGGAGTGAGACCCCTGCTAATAGCGTCAGCGGGGTTGAGAACTCCAGCAATATGATATAAGTTATCATGCGAAATATTTGTCTGAATTTGTGAAATGCGGTTGGCGAGATAAGTGTCGAACCTATGTGGCGAAGCGACCGACCAACATAGGGCAACTTCTGAGTCAGAAAAACAATAAATATTATCAATTTTATGTCTTTTAGACAGCGTGTCGTGAACTTGGCGTAGAAGCCTTGACATTAATAAAATTCCATTGAGTTCTAAACGCGCTAAAGTAATTTTTGGTTTAGCGGAAGCTACCCGTGACTTCGAGCAGACAAGCGTCACGATCGGTGGCTGTTCGGCGTTGACAACATGTAGATATATTACGCAGCCGTACGCGGCCTCGCTGGCGTCTGAGAAACCTACCAATGAGACTTGAGCTCCTACTTCTACACCTAGATGTCGCGGGAAATTAAGCTGAGATATCAGCGGCAGCTCTGATAAATACTCTGATTGCCACAAATTGACGATGCGAGAGGGCGCTATGTCATCCCATTGCAAATTCATAAGCCACAGCTCCTTAATTATTAATTTAGCGTATAAAATAACCGGCCCGACGAGACCTAGCACGTCATATAACCGAGCGGTAGCGGATAAGATAGCGCGTTTAGTACACAGCGCGGGCGGTCTAGAGGTATCGAACACGAACACGTCCTGCGCGGGCAGCCATCGCAAACCTAAAATCTTAAAGGTATTTCCATCATCAAAGGAAATAGATTCAGACTTCCGGTGTGACTCAGGTATGTGTTCAAGTAGTTCGCGCGAGTTGGATGTCCATTTAACTAGGGCGAACCCCCCGGTCTTGAAGAGGTTGATGTGTTCGTCCGCTGTCTTAACGGCTTCCCCGAGAGAAGAAGCAGAAGAAGCGAGGTCGTCCATATAGACATCTCTCTCTAACACGGCAGCCGCAGTTGGCCATTTATGCCGTTCATCAGCAGCAAGCTGACGCAGGGTCCTCAGCGCCAAATATGGTGAACTGCGCAAACCAAAGGACACTCGAGTATAGTTATATACCTCTAGCGGATCAGTATCGTCAAATCAGTACAATATCCTTTGATATTTATGATGCTGTGCGTTCACATGAATGCGTAAATACATTTGTTTCACGTCAGCAAAAAATGCGACGTTGAATATGCGGACATTTAATAAAATTGTAAATATATTTGTCTGCAAATTACATCCAGTATATAAAATATCGTTGAGTGACAACCCTGTGTCACTTTTCGCAGACCCGTCCAGAACTGGTCGAACCTTGGATGTCGCTTTATCGTTGCGAATTACAGGGTGGTGCGGTAAAAAATAGCCCGGAGAGAGAGACTCTTCGGGTGCGGTGCGGGAAAGTATACCTTCAGTTAGGTAATCGTGGAAAACATTGTCATAACTAGATTTAAGTGCGGGATCCTTCGAGAACTTTTTCTCGAGAAGTAAAAAGCGCTTTTTAGCTGTTCTAAAAGAATCTCCCAACTTTTCGGGATCATCTTTGAATGGAAGATCAACTGAGTAACTGCCGTCAGCATTACGAACAGTAGTCGAAGTATAAATATCCTCACATTTTTGGTCGTCGGGGCTTAAAAAAGTACGTGAAGGTATTTCCTCATCAGACCAAAATCTCTCGACCAGTTGATGAAGCGGGTCACAGCTAAAAGCACAGAGCGTGTGCGGAGCGGGTTGGGAATCAACTATAGGAGCGTCACCCATTAAAATGTACCCTAGGGTAGTTTCATAAGCATTTGGCATATTATCGGATGGGCCTTTAATTTTATCAAACAATAAAATTTCACAGTACAGTTTCACACCTACCAGCATATCTATTGGCCCAGGTTGTGAAAAGTCATCGTCTGCAAGCGGTAAGTTTTTAATATATCCGAGCGAAGCGTTATCTACGCGCGCACTAGGCAACTGCGTCGTAATCCGGTCCACGACCAGGGGTCTGGTTGTGTATTCGCGCGGGGTTCCTTTTCGCGGCGTGAATTTAAGTGAAGTTACACCTAATATTTTTTGCGAAGTCCCACCGATGCCTTGCACTTCAAAGTAGCGGTTTTGTTTATTTATAGGTAGCGATAGTCGCTTACAGCAAGGAGCGGTTATATAATCACTTTGAGAGCCTGGATCGACCAAACATCTCAACAAGTGAGTGCGGTTAAAAGAATCAATAACTTTTATTTTTGCGGTGGCCAGTAACGTTGTCGTTTGTAGACAATTATTACTGTCGCACGAAATAGTGCAAATGCTACGATCACTCGATGAGGAATGCGGAATGCTTTGGTCGACCATAACTGCACTAGTTATATTATCAACATTAGCGGAACTAAACAAATTATTTTCCTCATGAGCTAACGTACGCACGCCCGGGACGGATTTGGAATCTCCGATTTTTTCACATTTAAAATTATTAGCGGGTTTGGAAACAGTTGTTCCGACATTACAATTGGACTTCGAACTAACGTTAAAATGCAATAACGAATGATGTCTCGCTGAACAATGAGAACAATTTCGCGTCGAAGTACAAGTTGACGTTTTATGTTTTACACTTAAGCAATTGTTGCAGTAAGCGTTCAATTTAATAAAATTATATCTTTCGTGCGGTGTCATTTTCATAAAAGCCGAACACAAATATAGGTGCTCATGTTGTTTAGTTTTACAAAGTCCGCAATTAATATTAATATTAGAACTGCCCGAGTCCGGCCCTGATACGAATGATTTTGTGACGGCTCTCGGGATATGTGACTTAGGCGAGTTAAATATCGGCTTGTTACTAATAACAGCATTGGGTGTCCGAGATAACACTTTGCTTTGTTCTTTGACAAACTCAATTAAACTTTTGTACGTTGGAATGTCTTCCTTGCGATAAGCAATTTCAAATAATTTAATTGTTTCTGCATCTAATTTTTGTAATGCCAACTGCAAGAAAATGAAATCTGTTAAATCGTTCAGTTTCATTTCTTTGAGCGCGTTTACGGATGTATCAAAGTTATTTATAAATGAATCCAAACCGTGGGAACTCGCAGTCGATAGCGATTTAAAATGCAACAGCTGCTTAAGGTAAGTACAGGCTAGCGATCTTTTGTTATCATATTTTTCAATTAAATCATTCCAAATAATGCTATAATTTTGGGCAGTAGCAGGCAACCCGGCGCAAATATCGCGTGCCGTGCCACTCAATTTGCCAATTAAATATTAAATCCTTTCACTATCAGTTAGTGATTTATTATCATGTAAATTGCTGATAAAACAGCGGCCAGTTTTGCGGTTGTCCATCGAAGGAAAGTAATTCAATTACTGGCAAACGGGGTTGTGACCTATTAACACCAGGGGACTGAACCTCGGGTACACTAAATACTTCATTTTCTGACAATAAGTTTTTAATGTAGCAGTAGGTACATATCCTCAAACGAAGTCCACGACTCGTAATCAACTTGTGAATCAGGATGCAGTTGTAAAAACAACAAGTTATACGAATCTAGAACCTTTTCATAATCGTCACGCAACGTGTCTATATTCAATGCACTTGTCTTAAACGCCCTGAACTGTGCGGGATCTGTCTCGGCTTTGTATGCCAATTCCAGAATGTTTTCTACCCTTTTATAGATAACATCACGCCGAACTGTGTAAATTGTTAACTGATTTTTACTTGCGTCATAATCTATTCCCTGGCTAAACTGATCACTCCCTTTCCTACCTTTACCCATCGTAAATAGTAGGTATGAATTCAATTTCAACAAATAAAATAACACACACTCACAGAAGGTCGTAAGTCACTACTATTTCTAAGGACTTAAGACATTTTATGTAAACTCGTGCGAATAATGTACAAAGGACGTATAAAAGACGTAAACGACAGCGATTCTTTATTAACTTAGGATCTATTGCATTGGAAGCATGAGTATGGATACGATAAGATAGTTTCTCAAGTTAACTATAATGGTATGCGCGTATGTAAAGTATTCTTATGCAGTTATAAGAACTTATTTATATGGAATTGCGGAAGAAATATAGATTTGTTAGTTAAATATTGTTAACTAACTTAGCGGAACACAATAATTGTGATAAATGCGAGCGGGACGTAATATTTACGTATTTAAAATTAAGATGCGATGAATTCGTACTGTTGTGATTGTAATATTAGCGGAGTGTAAATAAATGTCGTTAACCGAACCAATTTGAGTTATAAAGATTGCAAATGGCGGCCGTGCGGTGGTACGATTAGAACGACAAAGGAATGTATGCACACGTGTATCAAAATTGATCACGAGGAATGAAATATATTAGGAAATAATAAGATAGTGAAAAACTTTCAAAGCAAGCATATTGTAGGGAAAATCCTTCAGTTCATTTGGTTCTTCCAGCCAAGGCAGGCCTAGGATAGGAAAAACCCTACAGTTCCCCAAAAACCCCGAGAAAAAAAAAATATTTTCTCATGTATTTTTTTTTAATCTAGTTTACGATAAATATTTACATTAATAGTGACCACCTCTACACAAGCATAATATCTAACACAATTCTTCTTTCATACATCACGCAGCCAATGGTTGGGGTAGGGTTCACGATCTATGACACAAACTCCAGAGATGGCACCAATGAGTCACACTCCCTTGACGTAGGCTTTTCATAAGTCGTCACCCGCTCGGCTTCTAGAACCAGGGTATTTACAGTAACAGAGTCAAGCATTGTGGAAACAGTCAACGACTCTGACAGTAAACACAAGGTGTCTAATGAAGGAGACCTCAAGATACTTCCTTAGAAGAGAAGGTACTACATAGTTAGAAGTAGAACTAGATAGTTATCTAGTAGTTGATGAGATAGGATCTGTAGTCGGTTAGGTATTTCCAACTACAAAGAGTTTCCTATCTACCAAGTGTTAATAGAAGAGTATTTAAATGGCTTAATAACCTATTTAAATTATAAAGAGACATTGATATTTACAAATTATACAAAGAAGGTTTAATAACCTTCATGCATTATGCAGGAGCTATATTTTAAAATCCTTCACATGCCAACGGCTTTTAGTACCGCTTGGGTCTTCGAGTATGTACACTAAAGGAGATAGCTTTTGTATTATTTTACATTTTAGATATCTAGGAGCAAGCTTGGCAGTAAAATAGTTACCGGCATTGCTAAGAACGTAATTTTTACGCCAGACTATGTCACCTACGTAAAATTCTTTGAAGTCATGTATCAAGTCATAACGGGCTGCATTCTTAGTGTGAGCTACATGCAGAGCAACTTGAGAAGCAGGAAGGACTGAGGTTACGATCTCCGAGGCAGGATAATCCTTGACTAAATTTTCTATCTGTTTTTTGAGATTGATGAGGGTGTCGGCAGGAGTTTCCAGGCGGATCCGCACCTCATATTCAAGTTCTGGTTTGTTCAGGTAGGAGACTCTGAAGGTCCGAGCCATTGTGCTGAGGTATCTATAAGGTAAGTACCTAACGTAGTCTAAACTATTTTAACCTAGCCTACCTATTTAGAAGAAACTAAATCTAGTCCGAAAGAGTTTGGCCAAAAATAGGATTTAGTCACTAGTGAGAGTGAGTTTTAAAATTTAGAGGAAAGATTCTGTAAAATAAAGACCAGTAAGGGCGCCAAAACTGTCACGTTACTGAGATCAGGAAGGTTGACCTCAATAGCGGGAACAGTTAATTTAGAGAGTAATAATAAAAAAGGAGAGCAGAAACGAAAGAGTCAGGTTGTGGGTTCTTTATTTTACAAATCTTATCTAGGCTAAACTTATATTTACAACCTACCTAAAATAACCTAACAGTATTTACACCTAACCTAACTGAAATGGCTCTGGGAGACTAAGGTAAGTAGACGGATTAGATGTCTTTCAGAAGTATTGTAGCGTCGTAGGAATTCTAGGCTCGAGCAGATGTCCGTGGAACCTCAGGAACGTAAGTAGGTGGCCGTAGATGAAGAACTCAGGAGGGCAGCAGGAACTCAGGGTCCGAGGATCGTTAGTGGAACCTCAGGACCATAAGTAGGCGGCTGGAGTTGAGGTCCGCAGGAGAGTAGCGGGAACTCCGGGCCGCAAGTAGATCAGCGGTACCCCAGGCAGAGGTCTCGGGTACGGTATCAAGGTAAGGTAGGCGAAGAGAAAAGGCTTCCGCTGCAGCTAGGGTAGGGCTTCCGGTCATCAGCTTCTTAAGAATTCCCAGGCCAACTGGGCCCGGGAATTGGCCTTTTTACCTTTGCTCTGTTTGAGAGCTGAAGACGAACTCCCCTTAGTTTTCAAGCGATTCATAAGGAAACCTCCTTTTCGTTCCAAAGTTCGTATTTTAAAAAACTCGCTAATTCGAAATAATTAAATGAAGTACACTCCCAGTGGCCAATAAAATATAGTTCTTTACAGAGGTTTTGACCTACATGGTCTGTATGAAATACAAGTTTAAATTTTGACAATAGAACTCAATGTCATCTAAAAACAAAGTAAATAAAAATAAATAAATAAATAAGTCCCAAGTCTTCTAAAACCAAGAAAAACCTTAGCGCAATCGCACAATCCCAGCGCCGTTTTTTGAGTCGCAAGTTTAGCTGCGCTTGGAGAGTCGTGATCACCGAAGTAAAACACTACAACAGATCGCGGCGAAATCGCGGCTCACCTTTAGCGGATGACCTACTCACTGGAGCGTCCAAACTTTTTTAGCATCATTTTGGGGTCATTTGATCATCTTCCTGAAAGTTTCAGGGTGCGGAATTCAATAGTTTTTAAGATATGATTTTTGAAAATCTGAAAATACTTTGTAAAATGATGTAACGCAACGCAAATAATATGTTTAAATCTTGTCTGTGGTCAAAATACATTACCTACATTTCGTTGTACGCATATTTGAAAAGATGAGAATTCTCAAAAAAAAGGAGGAAATGTGGAATATTTTTTTAATAATACCTATTTTAATAAAAACGTTCATTTAACTTGCAATTTATGTTTGTTTATTTATTTTACGTCAATCAAAGTTAATTTAGCATTTCTTTCGTAAAATATCACTTTTGATAATAAAAAGGTTGTCATTTTTGTTTAAAACTGAACGCATTTTGTTGGGGCGTTTTGCCGCGTTTTTGGTTGGGCGGCAAAGTAGTAGTCCCTTTTCTAGTAGTTTCGCGAATGTTCTATTTGCTTGTTCTCTAGATATTTACAAGCAAAAACAACTGGCTAGAGTAGGTTATTGTGGCTACTTTTCAATCGGGTTATAGGTTATGTGAGAACGTTGAAGAAGATAAACCGGAGCGGAGCGGAGCGGAGCGTATGCAAACAAAAACTATTGGCTAGAGTAGGTTATTGTGGCTACTTTTCAATCGGGTTATAGGTTATGTTAGAACGTTGAAGAAGCTAAACCGGAGCGGAGCGGAGTGGAGCGTATGCAAACAAAAACGATTGGCTAGAGTAGGTTATTGTGGCTACTTTTCAATCGGGTTATAGGTTATGTTAGAACGTTGAAGAAGCTAAACCGGAGCGGAGCGCAGCGTATGCAAACAAAAACGATTGGCTAGAGTAGGTTATTGTGGCTACTTTTCATGTAAATTTTGATGATAGCATTATGGAGCATTTGTGGAGGAGAAAGGTGTCGAGGCAGAAAAATTACCCTTTCGAAGAAAGCAACTAGGCATTTCCGCGCGGGGGGGAAGTAGTAGGGGGGGGGGGGGGGGCATCTACCCCCTTCCCCCTCCCCCCACTTAAAGATCAAGGTCAGTCAAAATTTTGTTTTAATTTAACAACATAACCTCAAAACTTTAAATTATCATATCTGTAGGGGGGGCATCTACCCCCCTCCCCCATCCCCCCCTCCACCCCTCAGGGTCAACAAAAGTAGGTCATCCGCTAAAGTCCTTCCGAAATCGCTGAGACAGGATTACCCTGAAGATATAATAATCCTGTCCCAAGAATCTCAGAGCAGCGCTACACCGACTTCAGGGTGTCAAGAAGTTATCAGTGACTTGAAGCTCAGACTTCTCTACAAGGAGCAAGTCAATCAGCTGCCTCAGTGGGAGTACGCCGAGGTTGCAAGCAGGGTAACGAGAGGTTGTGGTATCTGTCACAATTTGCAGTAATTAATTCTGCACGGTACACGAGTACGTCGATGTGAGTTTTGTTCTAAAGTGAAAGTTCTATCAGCATTAAGAGTATTTAGTTACCATAATTTTTGTGCGTGAATAAAGAATTCCTGAGATGTGAGTTACGTTTTATTTATATGGATAGTGAAAAACTGTCAAAGCAAGCATATTGTAGGGAAAATCCTTCAGTTCATTTGGTTCTTCCAGCCAAGGAAGGCTTAGGATAGGAAAAACCCTACATTATCTTTAAACCTATGCAATAATCACATAGGTGTGATTCTATCCGGTTCGAAAGGAACCAAAAACTTATGGTGGTGTCATAATTAACCATAAATCTATTAAATAAGTAGCGGTACGCGACCTCGACACCTGAGGGGAATGGGTTTTTTCGAATTAAATTTAATTTGCAAGTGGACTGTATTTTTAGCGATAGATTTAGGTATTTTGAGTTTAGGCACGCAGAAGAAAGGATTGGCAATGCACTAACCTGATTATCTCTGCTCTGCTGTCTGCTTTCGACGTGGTTGGCCAACCAATATACGCACTCTGAAGAAATGTTCTTAAAGTTCTAGGTAGGTATATAGCACAAATCACAACAGTTTTGGATTAAATTCACTCTGGGAGGCTATAAGCGAAACCTCAACCAATATGGCGGTAAATTTAGCCGAAAATAATGAGCGAGTGACCGTCCGATGCTAGCTGCATCTCGTTACACAGTGCATGCCAAAAGGAAGGATGAGGTTTGACAGGTAATGGGAAAAAATACAGTCTACCCTCTTATAAAAATATAAAAACGAAACCCAACAAAAAAGAAAGATCCCAAAGACATTTAATAAAAGTAATGTTCTTTAAACCATATAGATTCCCGACTGATAAATTATATAAAATGAGTAACCTACTAACAGTGAGAAAATTGTATATCCTGTTTACTATTTTGCGATTACACAAAAGGCTAAGTTATGATACCGCTATTTTAGAAAGAAGAAGGCACCATACAGTTGCACCTGTCCATCTAAACTTTACCACTTTTGCTAAGAAGCAGTATAGTAATCAATCAGCACATCTATATAATCAAGTTAACAAACTGCTATGCATATACACAAAGACCTTTAATGAAACAAAAAAAATAATTACTACATGGATTAAAACAATAAACTATGAAGAAACAGAAAAGCTGTTGGACTATACTAACTAATCTTCTATTCTACATGCAGATTTTACTCATAGGTACCTTTACACACACACCCACACACACACACATACACACCCTTACACACCCTCACACACACCCACTTCACATAATCTGTACTTAATTAAGTTTATTTCTGAAACTGAATTATTTCAATGTATACTTTGTAATGGAGAGTGAGACCTTCTGGCACAGGTATTTTATACTTAATAGGAGGTCTTTACCTTGTATTAGTTATAAGTAAAAAGTTTTTGAAATAAATAAACAATTTCAAAAAAAATAAATAAAATAAACAATTTCAATCCTAAAATCAAAATAAACGAGAAACAGGTTACACGTATAGCCAAAGCAAGAAATTTGGGTTTAATTATGGACGAAGACCTACGTTTCGAGGACCATATAAACTCAAAAGTCAGAACAGTCTTCTACAGACTGAAGATTTTGTATGGTCTACGTAAAAACCTAAGTATCAAGGTCCGGGAAACTTTAACAGAGTCTCTGGTGCTATCGTTATTACATTTTTGCGATGCTGTTTATGGGCCGAGAATATATAAAAAGACTGAAACGGTAATACAGAGAGTGCAAAATGCGCAAGGTTCTGCTACAATATTAAGAGGAGAGCCCATATCACCCCTTATCTGAACAAGAATAGCGTTTTGAAGATGGCAGCTCGTCGGAGAGCACATTGTGAATGTCGACTAAACAAAGTAATCCACTCCAAAAGACCTGACTATCTGTTCAAAAAGCTGACATTCTCCAAAACCCTCCACAGTAGAGGAACACGCTCGACGGCGGAGAATAAGCTGTCGATCCCCAGGCACTAATCCAGCTGGATTTGGAATGATGTACCACCGCCCAAGACTGCCTATGTATAATATAAAGATACATTCAAATGATCTATTAAGAAATATCTTTTAGGTGAGCAAATAACTGCAGTTTAACATTAACCTAACCTAACCAAGTATTTTTATTATCTTTGACCTAACCGTTATGGCCTGCATAGGTGCCTGATGAAACTGGATTTTGTTTGCTTCTGCCTGCTCCATAGCTAAGTTGTGCTTAGTTTATTATTATTATTATTAAATATATATGTTTTTAATTGTGTTTTTGGTATTTTCTTTTTGTAAAGAAAATATTTGTAGTTTTTCCCTTTTCTTTCCCTTTTTGTATAAATATTTGTTACTATTTTTACAAGTGCCTACCTAATATTGACCCACGAGTAAATTGTACTTCTGGTGTTCTGGAGGGACGGCTGAAAACCAGCGCTGAAGCTGAGACTTGTTTCAGTTCAGCATTGCTGAGCCGGTTCTTATTGACACTATCTCTATTCATCTGATTTATTTGTAATGAATGTTGTTTAATTGTGTTAATAAAGAAATATCAATATCAATCTCAATAAATGAATCAATCTCAATCAATCAATCAACCTCATTCAATCAATCTCAATTAATCGATCATTAATAAAACTAATCAATTAATCAATCTCAATCAATCAATCTCAATCAATCAATCAATCTCAACCAATCAATCGCAATCAATCAATCTCAATCAATCAATCTCAATCAATCAACCTCAAACTATCAACCTCAAACAATCAATCAATCTCAGTTGATCAATCGATCAATGAACAGGTCTTTATAATGCTGCGGTGAGAGGCCATTGAGGCCGGCGGCTAAGCCACTCGAATCATCAATCAATCAATAAATCTTAATCAATCAATCAAACTCAATCAATTAATCAATCTCAAACAATTAATCGATTATTTAATCTCAATCAATCAATAAATCTTAATCAATCAAAGAATATCAATCTCTATCAATCTATCAAACAATCAATCAATCAATCAACCTCAATCAATCAATCTCAAGGCTGTATGGCTGTATGCCTTTATGGCTGTATGCCTTTATGGCTGTATGCCTTTATGGCTGTATGCCTTTATGGCTGTATGCCTTTATGGCTGTATGCCTTTATGGCTGTATGCCTTTATAGCTGTATGCCTTTATGGCTGTATGCCTTTATGGCTGTATGCCTTTATGGCTGTATGCCTTTATGGCTGTATGGCTGTATGGCATTAAATCCTACTCAAAAAACCTAATTTTTAGCCAATTTTGCCTCAAAGGACACAGGTAATACAGTCCTAGAGAAGTATAAGCATTGCACCTTGTGATTGATACACAATTATGAATGGCTGAATATCAGTTTTTCATGTTTCAAAAGTTTCAGGAACAGATTTTCAATGTTCTGATAATAAAATCGTTACTCCAATGTAAGGGAGAAGTTGTTTATTTATTTACAGAGTTAAACCGGCGACACCGGCACAATTGTGTTCAGCAGATGGTCGAACTATTTCGAATTATTCTTAAAAAATCGCAGTGGCAAAAAGTTTCAATAAATGCCGTTAAAAGTTGAAAGCAGGAGGAACTTGAGATATATCCACCAGTCCATTTATTTAGACATTGGCCAGGCGGTCAGCAGAGATGACTCACTATTTTCATATCACAGATATGATATTGTGATGTGATGTAGATAGATGAGATGGCTGGCACCTTTGAATTTCGGTCTTAATAAGTTCCTAGGTGCAATCTTTCTAAAATGAAACACTTCTTAGTTTGGTTGGTTTTATATAATTTTACATTATGAAACATAATATTACACTCATTCGTCGCATAGAGCGATAAGCTAATACCTAATCTTCACATCTAAATTACTTACACATATAAGATACTCTTAAATATTTTCATAATTTCTACACACTATGTTAGGCTGCAGCCACAGGACACGAAACACTGTATTTATTTTGCTAAACTAAAATCTTTGAAAATGGTTAAGGCATACTTTTCCTCAACTACCAGTTATTTATTAGAATAGTAAACCTCCGACGAAAAGGAGGGTTGCTAAGTATGAAGCACCTGTCTGTGTATATGTCTGTGGCACTCTAGCGCTCAAACGGGCGGACGGATTTTAATGCGGTCTGTAAATATTAGTAGACTTCCCTGCGATTGTTCTTTGCTATGTTTTATTAAAATCGGTGGTTCAAAATTAATCAGCTTAACAAGATATAAATTTTGTCGGATGTTTTTTTATTTATAGATATAATGACATTATTAGGCCCTATGCACTCGGAGCTACTAGAAAGGAACTAAACCGGTTGGTAACTCAGGTTACTGACACATACCTATACACACGGACTGAACCACAGACGTTTCCGCAAACAAGTAGTGCCGAGTGCGGCGTCCCATTTGATGGGATATTTTCTGAGCAGGTTTCTTTCAATACGTAATAGATGGGGCGTTGAAGACACCCTTTCCTTTTTCTTTTAGCGCATGATGAGTGTTGTAATTATGGGTAGAGGACACTAAAACAAATAATAAATTATTGGAAATATGGTATTCCAAAGTATTACGTTAACGAGATAATTGGAAGTAAAGTGATCTAATATTTGGGAACATTGATTTTTTAATTGCTCAGGCCCTTAAACAATTTAGACGGGAAACATTTTATTATAGACGGCTCATCTCATATCTCATGCTTGCATTTCATTAGAGGTCGAAATTGTCACAAAAGTCTGTTCCAATAGGCCCTTGTAGGGTATAGTAGCGAGATCATTGCAATGCATCGTACCATTCCTATCTCTCTATTCATTCCTATCTTTATAAAACTCCCAAGGTGTTTCCCTGTCTCCCCCTTCGTCCTAGTCATGTAAACCGGAGGGCGGCGTGGTCTCATTAATTTGTGATAACGTCGCCTTATAGCTATCACCCACCGTAAGATTGTCAAAACCGTTAGTTTATAAAACGATTTTTTCTCTCGATAGTTTACAAAGTATCGATAAATTGTAAACTGTTCCATACATATAAAACCGTTAAATTGTGAACTGGTTTCAGCTTGATTTGCAAAAATAATACCAGGGAAAACACTGCGTTAGCTTAGGTGAAGACTAGAATAGTCTTCGTGTTAGGTTGACATGTAAGTACAAAAGAAACGTAAATTCTAAACCCTGTTCGTCTGGTTTACAATTTGTCGATAGTTTACAAACTAACGCGTTAGTTTATAAGCAAACAGTTTTGAAAATCTTACGGTGATATATCTATTCATGACAGAAGAGACTGGTATTGCGCCGGTTTCTGAATTTAAAAAAATACTAAGTTAATAATTTTGTATTGTTATGTCCCTTTCTTTTTTGTGACATCGGTAGAGACAGAACGATACTTAAGTATTTGATTAGTGAAATTCTCAATTCAGAAACCGGCGCAATTATCTACTAAGATTTTGAGTAGCGGTTGAGAATTTGGCGATAGAAAGTTCTTTACAGCACTGTCTGTCTGTAGGTACAAAATCCGAATTTGACATCTAGTGGGTAAAAAGTTCTGAATTTTAATTCTACTTTAAGTTAATGTAGGTATATTATCTAATAATGTACTTCAAAGTTAAAGTTCATCATAAGATACATCTTCGGACAAATTTTATATAATTATGGTCTAAGATACGGAACGGGTGAAAATCTACCCTCGTCCGTTATTCAATGAGGTGTAAGATTATATTATATGTTATCTTAATAAACTTTGATATATTGCATCTGGGTTACCTGCCTAAATCTGGTGCCGATGCTGTGAAATAATATAAATTTTAAGTATCATTTTTATTTCGCCAACATAAAGATCGTCTATCATCACGAAACTTGGAATGGTACCATCGACCTGAACTGGTATAACTTGAAGGTGGGAGATTCAGATTCAGATTTTTTTTTATGGAATAATTAAATAAATTATCTTATTCAAAGTCAAAATGATACTTACTTATAACTAAAAGTAATTTTTTATATAAAAAAGACTACACCGTTTCGGATGGTGGGCCCTGGGGTTAAGAAGAAACGGCAAGAAACTCCCCCATACCTTCTTTTTTTTTCAACTGACTTCACAACAGGTACTGGTTTCGGTCTAAGGAAATTCGCCGGCAAGTGCTAGACTTCGAATTTCTGTGCGCTGAGATGGTATGGACCATGCAGTTTTGTCATCCAAGTATTCCTTAATACTATAGTGGACTTTCTTATCAGCTCATTTTTAACATATTTTTTTAAACTCTTTCAGGAGGGATCAATGATTCCTGTGGTATTGTATTGTATGGAGACGGAACCCGGGGACACTTACTAGTAAATCCAATGCATTTCTCGTGACGATGTTTTCATCATCATCACCTATCATCGATATAATAAAATAAATGTCTTTCACCGGTATATGTATGACACTTACACACTTCGTCATATTTAACAGAATCGGCACCAGATTTAGATAGGCAACCCAAGTGTAGATATCAATTAGATAACATATTATCTTACTCCTGATCGAATAACAGATGAGGTATATCTCCTAAAACGGCCCAGTACCAACCGTCAAACGGAAACTATTTTAACGATGTTTAGATATCCATTGTAAGCTTTGATTACATGCTGTTAGGTAAGTAAAACTCGAGTACAACGCAAAAGTACTTTACAAATCTCTCAGGATATGAAGTCTACCTTCTAAACTCAATGCAGTGTGGCCGCAACCAGAATACCATTGTGAACTATGTACCGTGAACCCTAAACGGCTATTTACACGTTAGTTTTCAAATCTCTGAACGGAAGTTAACAGTATCTCAAATACCCGCAATGACGCCCTACAAGGCTGAAGGCATATTTCTGTCGGAGGTACAGCGCGAAAAATTAACCGAGATTCACGATGAACCTAGCACGGGCAGAGGTGTCTCAGGTCGCAGAACAGCGGGTTCACTGAGGGTATGTGAGGCGGGCGGGGGCAGCGGGAGCTTGCTTGTCATCAAGCCACTTCAAAACCACGTTGGCGGCGGGCGGTGCGGGAGGCAGGGTGACAGGGGGCTCAACCACTACTGGGAGCCCCCCTTCGCGTTCCGGAGGAAACACGTGTTCCATGTAGGCCCCGACCCGACGGTAGCCGAGCGGTGGCCGCGGCGCGCCTTCGTACGGTAGAACCACGATGAGAGGTGCGGTGTCTGGAGTGATATCGTTGAGTGCCTGCGGGCGGGCAGGCACAGGCGGGGCGGGGCAGGCCGACAGCCCGCTGACCCTGGCGCTGAAGCTCTCCATCACTGCCATCAGCTCGTAAAGACGCTCGTCGCACAGCACTGGGTTCTCTGGAATGTTGAACACCTAGACTGAGGATGGCTGCACGTCCCAAAGGCAATAAAGTCTGCCGGTTTGAGCTCTTTTTTAATTTACGACGCAAGCAGGAGATCTGTCGTACAGACTTGATTTGACCAGACAAGAAGTATCGTGGAATTCCCACATGTATTTTATTATTTCGCAAGATCTGTGTCATGCATAGGTAAAGAATACAAAGAAGACAAAGGATGCTGGATTTTCACTGTAAAGGCAAGTTACTAATATGATTTACTAAGGTCATTTCCATCGCCAAGCATTTCAAATCAAAACTCGCTAGCTCGCACAGCAAAAAATAAAAATTTCAAAACGGGAAACAAAGACCCAAAATAATCACCTTGAAGATAAATCTTTAAAATACTGGGCACCCCATTGATGGTGCACCTGGTCTTGGACACCAGTTCATAGTTGACAGCGCCTATCTTGTTGTATGATAGGTCAGCCAGGCACAGCGCAGGTAGACCGTGGAAGTCTTTGTCCAGGGCTGTGATGTTGTTGTGGTGAGCCAGGAGTTCTTCCAGGGCTGGCAGGAATGTCTGCGGATATAAAAGTATGGTTGAAGTCGGAAGTAGGAAGGGCGGTATGTTACGCATAGCGTCGTTTAAGGCAAAATGTACAAACGCAATATATCCCATATGTGTATGTATTCGTATATGACATAATTCAAGAACATATTTAGCTTATAACTACGTACTATTTATATTATGTTATGTTATCCTAGGACAGTCGCCAATTTGCAATATATTCAAGAATATCGGTGTATTATTCGCCTAGGCACACATTGGGCAGAAGCAAATTATTTTTTTATTGAAAAAAAGACGCAGTATAAAAATACATGTTAGTAGGTCGGTAATTGAAGGGGTTTCAGTTTCATTTCAAGTATCTTTGTTAAAATCATCGAAAATAATTAATGGTAAGGCATTCCTGAATAATTATGAGTAGGTAATATTAATAGGTAATATCTAGTTACACTTCATTTCAAAAACCTAAGCTTAGGTAATTAATTTTCACAATCGCCACAGCAAACTTATATATCGAAATCAGAAATTATAGGTACCTAGAATTTGATCAAACGATTATTATATCAATTATCATAGATAATCGTACATGATGGAAGGTAATGATGACAGTGATGAGAGTACATGATCATATTCGATCATCTTTATTTATTTTAATTCTGTCTAATATCTTTAAAAATCAACAACATTAAAACGCATTTGGACGTTTAACAAACCTTGGACGTCTCTTCCAGCGTTGTGATGTGGTTATGCGAGATATCAAGAAGCCTCAATTCATCTTGGCCAATCAGGTCCTCAGGAGAAATCTGCTGGATAAAGTTGTGGCTGACGTTCAACCGAAGTAGACCATGTAGACCCATCAGGGCGCTTCCAATGCTATGCAAGTTATTGTGGTCAAGCCGAAGTTCCAGGACCCTGGTCTCTGCGTCTACCAAGTTCTGAAAGTAACATAATCAAATATTAATCAAGTGTGATAATCTGTGAAAAGTCAGCAAGCAGTGGGCAGATCACCTGCCCGAGGGTATCATCAAATTTGTTGACAGAGGGTCGTGAATATTGGCGCTATAGTGTCGAAGCCGTCTATGCCCAGCGGTCGTCTTATTTTTCCAGAACTATGCTACTACATGGTGGCAACAACAGGTTATACCTGCCAAAGGTATAAAGGCACAGACTGTTCGAGTTAAATAAAATCGAGACCTAAGTGCGGTTTTGGTAAGATGATATTACCTGGTTTTAAAACACGACCTTCGGGCAGACAGTTAAGTAGGTGGTTATTTCATGCTACATGCTTTAGGATTCGCGTATCGGAAATGGTCGGGATTGATTGTTCCCTCGCGTGTCATAAATCTTAGCTTCTTGAAGAAAAAACAACTACTAACTCACTTCCATATTTCCGGTCAGATGGCTTATTTTGTTGAAGGAAAGATCGATAACGGACAGCCTCTTCAATCCCTTGATCTCTTGCAACGAAAACTCTGTCAGTTGGTTATGAGTTAGATTAAGATATCTCAGGGATTTAAGGCTTTTTAGAGAGCCGTTTAAGTGCTTCAACTGATTGTAGGCAATATCCAAATCTGCTAGATTCTCTGCATCAGCAAACTCGTCTTCAGCAAGCTATAAAATAGGGATATGTGTAATTTTATTTAGGAACGCAAATATTTTGGTAGCCAGCTTGGCTTTTAAACATCTGCTACTATTATTTTCATTAAAAATACACTTACGCGTTCTATTTTGTTAAACGATAGACCTATTCTTTTCAGCTTCCTCGATTTTTGTAAAGTCCCGTCCAAAGACTTAAGGTTGTTATCATAAAAGTATAGCGACTCCAGCGACGGCATCAGTCTTAGATCTTTTGGTAAACTCTGAAGCTCATTTTTCGCTGCGTGCATGAATATTATGTTCTTTGCATTCTGAAATTTAATTAAAGTGATGATTTGGCTAATAAAAGTTGTTGGATAATCAGAGATAGATTTAGAATTAATTGCATCGAAACGATAGCCAGGATTTAAAATTTATAAGCCTAAAATTAAATTACCACAGGCAATTCGTTGTCAATAGTCTTGAAATGGTTCCCGTTGATAAATATCCACTCCAGATTATCTAGGTCCCTCAGAGCGCCGTTGAGTGTACTCAAATTATTGATCCCGAGGTGGATGTGCTTCAGAGGTTTTGGCAACGCATTCCTCTCTATCTTTGATATCTGGTTGCTGGCCACCAACAAATGTTCTAACTCTTGAACGTCCTGTAAAAATGAATCAATTATCATCAATGAAATGAAAGTATGGGCGCACAAAGTGTGAACGACAATTTCGTTCACCACATCTCAAGATACACAAATATATGGTATGAGTAGGGGAATGGACATTACTATTTATGAGTAAAATATTAGGGCAGAGCTGAGTATAATACCAAACTCACCATTTTCTGCATATTTTCCTCTTCTCTCATTTTATTTGTCCTACATTGAAATTTACAGAATCGGGCCCCTATCCAACAATAACACACTTTCTCATACTGGGTGTTTACTGGGCAGGCACAGTTAGAATCTGACGCTAGTCCATCAGATTCTAGTCAAAAATAAACGAGTCCTTTACCCGGAAGTCATCCTCGGTGAGCCTGGTGAGTTTATTCCGGCACAAGTCCAGGGTCTTCACGTGCGGCAGGTGACGCAGGACGTTCCTGGGCATCTCCTGCAGGGAGTTGTCGGCTATGCTGAAGTAGTCCAGCAGGTCCAGCTTGGTGAACACACTCTCTTGGAGCAAGCTGTAAACAATTAAATCCTTAATTAATGGCAGGAGGTTAATTTTGATAAAATTGAGTGATGGTAAGGGTTTTGTACCAAAAGTGTGTCATATGGGACTCTATTACATGTTATTACTAAGCCTCCGCTGACCGTCCGTCCATCCTTCTGACCGTCAGCGGGCTGTATCTCATGAACCGCAATGGTTGGAGAGTAAGTATTTTCACAGAATTTGTATGTTGCCGCTAAAGCAACAAATAATGAACCACGTGAGATTTTATCATGTATATACAAGGTAGTCAATATACAAATGTGGCGCCATCGGTTTGACGTCATAAAAGCCAACTAAACAACTTTAAGACACATGTGATTTAATATGATCTAATTATAATTTATAAGAATTTAATTCCATGGATTTAGATTAATTATTGATAATGGTATAGTTTAAATCGTCGGAAATGAACTTAGCAAATACAACTAAGTGAAAGGTCAACATTTCGAGGTTATCAAGACACGGCGCCAAACAGGCGCTAGGACTAGCTAGAGGCCGCGGCCGGAGCGGCGGCGCCCGCGCAACTGTTTTTCCACTGTCACGTCACTGACGTGGCTTCTTAACCCAAGTACAGTGCATTTCCTTTCAGATGTTTGTTCGGTCTTCATAATATTTTTCTGATTGTTGACTTGGTTTTACATCTATACTGTCTACAGCCAGATACAATCGGATATTTTTGTCTTTATGACATAAAAGCCTAAGAAGCCACGTTAACATTTTTTTCATAAAATTATTATAAAGCGATAAAGCTTATTTTGTATTGGTTTTAAACTTTCACGTAACTTTTTAAACTACTTGGTAAAAGTTCGTGCAGAACTACTTAGTCGTATGGTTACTATGGTTACGCGGTGCAAAAATTTGTTATTGCGTTACTGGGCAAATGTCAATTTATACTTCAATGTACAGCAAGAGTTGATCAATATCATAAAAACTTATATCTTGCTCTCTTATATCATAGAGCAATAGCGACCGTCGCTGAGGTGTGGCAATCAGTAGCCTTGTCATGTAACTCGGACATCGAGGAAAAAAACAATACCAATCAAACAACTTATCAAGTAATTCGAAGTTATAAGAATTTCAATCGCTTTTGAAAATTTTACCAATCACACACCTTATCAAGTAATATTGATTTTTATAGGAATTTCAATCGCTTTTGAAAATTTTACATATCACACACCTTATCAAGTAATTCTGATTTATAGGAATTTCAATCGCTTTTGAAAAACTTACCAATCAAACACCTTATCATGTCATTCTGATTTATTATAATTTCAATCGCTTTTGAAAAATTTACCAATCAGGCACCTTATCAAGTCATTCCAACTCATAAGAATTTCAATCGCTTTTGAAAATTTTTCCAATCAGATACCTTATCAAGTCATTCTGACTTAAAGGAATTTCAATCGCATATGAAAAATAGACAAATCAGACACCTTATCAAGTCATTCTGACTTATAGGAATTTTAATCGCTTTTGAAAAATTAGACCAATCAGACACCTTGTCAAGTAATTTTGACTTGTAGGAATTTCAATCGCTTTTGAAAAATTGACAAACCAGACACCTTATCAAGTCATTCTAACTTATAGGAATCTTAATCGCTTTTGAAAAATTAGACCAATCAGACACCTTGTCAAGTAATTCGGACATAGGATTTCAATCGCTTTTGAAAAATTTACCAATCAGTCACCTTATCAAGTTATTCTGATTTATAGGAAATTCAATTTATTTTGAAAAATTAACTAATCAGACACCTTGTCAAGTAATTCTGAAATTTCAATTGCATTTGAAAAATTTACCATTCAGACACCTTATCAAGTAATTCTGGCTTATAGGAAATGTATTTGCTTTTGAAAAATTGGTAAATCACATCACGATTATTCCATATGGGCTGTCTTTTGGTAACGACCTTGCTTGTCTATCTTTATATGTTCTGATCTACAGATATCGAGAGATAGGTCCTTGGTGCTAAGCTTGTATCGGAACCAGTGTCGCCGAAAATTAAGAACACGCACACATCTACACCACTCATACATCAATCCTTCCGCATTTATTGGTCAGTGCAATGTCATGCACCTATCGTCCGAACACACCTACACTACCGCAGGTACACTAGCTAGCCGAGCTAGTGCTGGGACATCGCAAGGACAGCGTGTTTCATCAATCCATTATAATTTATAGACAGTGGTATTTATGCCGGGTTATATAAATAAAATAATACTTTGTTTGTTAATATGACATATTTATTTTACAAGAAATACCTATTACTATGTTTACAGGCTGTAACACATACGGGGTGCCAAACCGAAAAGGATTGTCTGGGACATGATTTTGAACAACTTTCTCAATGCAACTGATTTAATCAGAGAAACGTTATTTTTTACTTCCCCATACAAATCAGCTGACCTGACTGAAAATGTACTGCAAACTGTAAAATAATGTTGCTCTGATCAAATTGTTTTAATAGAGAAGGATGTTTAGATAGATGTCTTAACAACCGCCTTTCGGCATATATACCCTTTCTGTATAATCCTGTACAGTACAATACTACCTACTGACAAGAAAAATGTAAATATTTATTAAGAACTTGGCGTTTTGACAATTTAGGCGTAGCATTTTTTGCTAAGAAATGCAGTCTTATATTAGTATATCTTCTCATTAGAGCTTTGATTAGTAATAGTAGATGATTACCCAATGGGTTTTGTTGGAGTTGGTAAAAAATCTATTTTTTTTCATCGATTCAAAAACATAATTCTCACTATCACTATTCAAATCACTATACGTCGTCTCTGCGTGCGTGTAACAACAGTTCGCTTCCATTGCTCGATGCATATTTACTTTCTTATTTAGATAAGTGTGAAATATTCATTGCGTGTTAGCTTGGCAATATGTAGTGAAATTAAGATACAAAACAACCAATGGATAATAAACCTAGCGAGATCAACATGACATTGTCACTTTAATGATCAACTCGTGACGAATTTTTTGTGAATGATTTATTTCCGTAATAATGTTTATTCCTTGTGTTTTAAGAAGAAATAATAGTTGGAATGAGACTTACAAGTGATATGTTACTCCGCCGTTCTTGGAGTTCACAATCCCGCTTCTATTTTTGCACATGAGTATTGCACAGGTCGGCATTTTCGAAAAACAGCGGAAATGAATTAGTCACTGCGGTCGCCCGGTGACTACCGAGAATTTAATATGAATACTATCGGGGCTAGATTTGTTCGCACGTGCAACGCCCCTCAACCTATCTCTCGATATCTGTGTTCTGATCAGACAATTTTTCTAAAGCGATTGTCATGTCAGAATTAGGTGATAAGGTGAACACGCAAATTTTTCATACGAGCTATCTTTTATTGCGAATTTGCTTGTTTTTGCGATTGTGTCTCGTGTTCTGTGTAAACTTATTATGTAATTCTGACATAGGGGAATCGCTTTTGAATAATTTACCAATCATAAAATGATGATTTCACAGTCACACGAGCTGTCTTCTATTGCGACTTGGCTTATTTATACGATGGCGACTCGTGTTCTATAAATTCTTGTAATTCTAAAACTTAGGAAATTCCATCGCTTGAAAATTTAACCAATTACAACAAAATAATTTCATACAAGCACTCTTTTATTGCTTGTTTATGCGATGTCATGATTATAATACACTACTAGAGTACAGTATGTACAATACAGTACATATAAGTAACCGAAATTAAAATAGGTAGAATCGATATAAGGTTTAGGTTGTTTAGCGTTGTCTGTCAGTCAGTCAGTTTAGCATTTTATAGGCGGCGTTATTAGGCAGCCATAAAAAATGAAACGCGAATAGGAACCTCATTTGCTTGGTACCACCTCCCGGTCGCTGGCATTGCCAAGGGGTTGATAAAACGCTAAATCGACTGCTCAAACTAAACCTAATATCGATTGTATCATTTGTACCCATTTGAATTTCGTTTTCATCTTCGAGTTAAATTAATTAGTAAACACAGAACCTAAAAAGGAACTTTTGCTTTTCATAGGATGTGAACTCAAATAACATGACAAAAGGTTCGAAATCGCGATGCCTTAAAAAAATATGGCGGAGAATGTGTTGATCTTCTTAGTTTGCCCGGGTAGTAAATGAACCCATGCGCAATGAATGCCGAGTGGCAATGACGCAACAGCCACGGTCAACTCTAAGCTTATTGTTTAATTATTATGCATTATTTTTCAAATATGTACCATTAATTACCTAAAAAAATATTCTCCAAACGCCAAATAATGAATTTATTAATGCATAATAATTAAACAAAAACTAAAACTTGGAAAAAACAATCTAACGCTAATTGATTATCAAACATATTTTATTTATTATATGCTTTCCGAGAGGCTTTTGCAGAGTCATTCTCAAACCAGTTAAGTACTTCAAATCTCAATTTATTTAACAGCAAAGCAGAACTCCCAGATTATTTTCTGTCAGTTATCCACACTCCTTTCAATTCAAATCGTTTAATTTATATCATGTGTATTTCTAGTGGATTTCTAGAATTGGATAAGAATTACCTTACCAGCCAAACTGGCTTTTTTGTGACTGTGTATTCACAAGTGAAAATGTAATCAAATGCTAAACTGCAAATAATTGGAACTTTTTTTACGAAAATAGAGTATAATAAAAAACCTATAAATTTATAGAAAATTTCTTGACTATGTTACACAATTTTAATAGATAATAATTAATTAATTAATAGAAAAATAGAAAATTCAGATAATATAATGAATACCGTTTTCATTCCAAATAAGAAACCCTGAATCTTGCAAAGTTATACCAACATAATCACCTATCTTTTGCTTAAAGATAGGTGATTATGTTGTTCTATACAACGCTGAGGTATCTCGAGTTTTCGAAACATTCTTTGCCAATGCACACAACAGAACGTCTAAATTCACCTTCATATGAAGCAGAGACTTTGTTAAAACAGCACTAGCGTCCGTAATGTAGATAAAAAATTACCCAGGAGATTTAGGTTTTGATTCCTTGACTTAAAAATACTTCAGATCTGAGAGAACAGTCAAAATCATTAGTTTGGTAATTCTAGTGATAGCCGCCCCACAATTAGCGTATATATTCAATAAATGTATTGACGATGGAGCTTTCCCAGACGTTTATTTATTTATTTATTAATACATTTTTCTTAATATTACACCTTGCATTACACTTTCTAAATATTTACCTACTTACAGGTGACCACATCATGCAAAGTTTTGTTTACAGTTTTTAATTACAATTTCAAGATAAGGTAAAAAAGACTTGAATGACAAATGAAACTACACGAGAATTACAAAAAAGAAAAAAAAAGTTACACAATTTACAAAAAGTTAAGTTTAGCTTCTTCTAAGATAAGAAAATTTTCCAACTTAGACCTAAAAGAAGGCAGCTTGTCATGGAAAACATCGACGTCAATTTTGGTACTTGAATGCAGTGCATTATATGAGCGAATCATTCTAGTGAGAGGTGAGTTTATACCTAGGTTGGTTTTCCAAGGTCGGGTTCTGAAGATTTTGTACGTGCCGGGGCGCGGAATTCTGGCTGGAACCACTATGCTAAAACTTGAGGACTTGTCCAACACTTGTCCAACACTTGAGGACAATCTATATCCCCATTGAGGACCTTGTGGATCAATGTGAGATCTAGAATCTTTCTCCGGACAGATAGAGAAGTCATATTGAAATACGACATTCTGTCTGTGTACGATTGCTGATGAACATTTTTGAATCCCAGATTCGCGAGGTTACTGACGAATCGTTATTGAACTCTTTCGATTTTGTCTTTAAACACCTGGTAAAATGGGCTCCAGGCCTGAGAACAATATTCTAGTATACATGATTATTATTATAGATCTAACCAAGATATTGTACAACAGTATTATAGTTCTACAATTTATAAAGGGTTTTGAAGTTCTTATGTCGAACCGCAACATTCTAGATGCTTTTTTGAGAATGGTATCTATATGTGAGCCAAAAGTTAGCCTACTATCAATCAAGACACCGAGATCGCGAATAGTCTCCACTCTCTGCAGGCGTGTGACATTTATACTGTACTGTGTCAGGTAGATATTTTTATTTTGGGTACATGATATTTGGTAGCACTTATCAGGGTTGAGAGTCATTCTGTTGTCCAAACACCATTGACACAAACTGTCTATGTCATGTTGTAATAATTGATGGCCATTTCCATCCTTGGAAACAGTACTGAGTATTTTTAAGTCATACAAACATATAGGGCTCTGAGTGAGGGAAACAATTCACAATGTCGTTTATGAATATAAAGAACAATAGGGGACCTAGATGGGATCCCTCCGGGACGCCTGATATTGCCTTGAACGATCTGGATTGAGTGCCATTGACCACAACAAAAGACCTTCTTTCTTTGAGATATCCATTGCAACAAGGGGTTGCTCACTCCAAAGCGGGCTCCAGTTTCTCGATGAGAATTTCATGGTCAACCCTATCGAACGCTTTGCTAAAATCGGTGTATACGACATCGACTTTTTGTCGCTTGTCCACGAAACCAGCAAGGCGATCGACAAATGCCACAAGGTTTGTATTTGTCGATCTTCCCTTCAGAAAGCCATGTTGTCTGTCCGAAAGCTGGTGAAAGACGTGGCTTTTTAGACAAGAGTACACGAGTGTTTCGAAAACTTTTGCGAATATAGGTAGTATTGTGACAGGTCTGTACTTTTTTATGTCATTACTAATGCCCTCCTTGGGTAAAGGTACAATTTTCCTAAACTTCCAATGCTCGGGGAAAACCCCAGATTTCAAAGACTGATTGTAAATCATGTGGGAGACAAGGGTGAATCTTCAAATAGCAGACTAATATCTGTTCTTCCAGCACAAAGTAAAATATTCGAAAACCTTATACTCAATTTACTTCGATTTACTTAACGCCAATAGACAAAATAGAGATTGAAAAACATATAATGACTTTCAACAATACAAACGCAGAAGGGTATGATAAAATATGTACAAAAATAATTAAAGCCTGCAAGAAAGAGATTAGTGAAGTATTAGCTTACTTGATTAATTTGTCCATACAAAGTGGTATTTTTCCAGACAGATTAAAGATAAGCATTGTAAAACCTCTATTCAAAAAAGGTGACAAGAATCTTATAGAAAATTATAGACCTATTACCCTAATACCAATATTTTCGAAACTCTTTGAAAAAGTAATGCATAATAAACTTTCATCTTTTTTGTCAAAGTAGAATATTATAACCGAAAATCAATACGGGTTTCAAAGAGAAAAATCTACAACTCTAGCAACATTTAATTTGGTAAACGACATACTTCTCAGACTAAACGATGATAACTATATGACAATTCTATTCTTTGACATGTCAAAGGCATTCGATTTCGTGTCCCACAAGCTGCTTATGACAAAACTTTATACATACGGTGTAAGAGGACCGGCATATAACTGGGTTCAAACTTACCTAAAAAATAGGTCTCAAACTGTAGAGATTACCGGATATGATGCCGCAAGGAATTTAAAAACTTACAAATCCGAACCTAAAATTAATAAATTCGGCGTGCCTCAAGGTAGTGTACTCGGACCGCTCCTATTTCTGCTCTACATTAACGATATTTCTGAAATTACTAAGTATAGAAATATATTATTCGCTGATGACATAACAGTAATTATAACAACACCAAAACTACATTCATTATCAATACATGAAAAGGAAATAAATGACGTAATATTAAATACTATTAATTGGCTAAATAAAAATAATTTAAATATAAATATTAATAAAACCTGTTATATCAATTTCAATAATATAAATAATCTTAATGTATCGCATAATAATATAATTGTTAAAAATGCTGAATGTGTTAGATTTTTGGGTATGGACATTGATAATAAATTATATTGGAAATTTCAAATAGATCGCGTTTGCAATAAATTAAATAGGTTTTCGTATGCTCTTGGTAAGCTGACTAGAGTGGCTAGCAGAGACACAGCATTAACAGCATACTTTGCATACGTAGAGTCAGTACTGAGATACGGGTTGCTTGTTTGGGGAAACAGCACAGACGTAAACAAGGCATTTGTGGCTCAAAAGAAATGTATTAGATCAATCGTAGGAGTTGCCCCAGACGTATCATGTAAACAATTATTTAAAGCCTTATATATATTGCCTCTACCCTGCCTTTATATTCTAGAAGTAGCTACATTTGTGATGCAAAATAAAAAAATGTTTACAGAAGCGAAAAACTTAACATCTAGGAGTCTAAGGAAACCTAACAAACTTACCCTTGATGTGATCCCAAAAAGTGCAAGATTTACAAAAAACTGCTACGCTATGTGCACAACAATTTGGAACAAATTACCAAGTCACCACCAAATTATAAGTAACAAAAAGAAATTTAAAAAAGTTATAAGATATTGGTTAATGCAACATGTTTTCTACTCGATTAAGGAATTCCTAGCACATAATGTTAAAATTTGTGTCAATTGTAAACTTTGACTAATTTGTTACCTACTATTTAAAATTATGTGGCTCTATGTCATAATTGTTTTGCATGCTATAATTTAATTAGCTGGATGTGTGTATCTGACTGAAACTATATAGTACCAACTTTGTATAACCATATCTATCGCAAATAAAAGTATTTATCTTTATCTTTATCTTTATCAATCAAATGATCTCACACGTCACCGTACAAAATAACTCCGTCAAACAATACACGGTATATACGGTTGCAGGCAGTACCCTTAAATGTCATATTTTTTCTGCATGTGTAAAAATCAGCGTTCCTCAAGTTCCATATTAGGCCCTTTCTTATACCTGGTATATAAACGATCTGCCTTTTAAGGTGGAGATATTGAATGACATAGTAATGTTTGCTGATAATACTTAACTGTTCTTTAAAATTGAAAGACAAAAAGAAGATTTTGATGTTATTAATGATGTATTGTCTTTACCATGAATTGGTCCACAGTTAATAATATATTGTTAATCGCTGATAAAAGCAGCTGTATCAAATTCTCACTTCCAAATATCAGGCAAGTTTAGTGTTAGACCGCAATACCTTAGAATAAGTAAATGTAAAAGTAGCGGTTATAAATATTTTTGTATAACAGAAAAGCGCCAATCGAACAATTTATAACTTGAAAAGCATAGACTCCCTAAGGTATTTTTTAAAGAAATTGACATATTTACTGTACCCGGTCAATTTATTTTCGAAAATATAATGGATGTACGCCTTACAACATATTTCAAATTTTGCGATAGCTGTAACGTTAATCTAAGAAATAATCACAGATGGTCAAAACCTTGTCTAAAAAAAAGTCCCGTCCCAACATAATCACGTTGACCCAATCAGCTGTCACGTAATAAATAAATTTTGACTTTGACTTTGTTTATTTTTCGATATCTCGTTTTTAGGGTCCCGTACCCGAAAGGTACCAAACGGCACCCTATTACTAAGCCTCCGCTGTCCGTCCGTCTGTCCGTCTGTCACCGGGCAGTTATTAAGTTTTTTATCATATTTGATTTTATTTCTGTAAATAAGTTACTCAATTTCTATTCACTTCCAGTTTCAATGTGCAAAGAGTTTCGTTAACCTGATAACATAGTTCAATACTTACATACTACATATATAACACTCTTTTTTCCATGTTTCGATATACAGTATAGGCGTTCTAACTAGGCCAACAATGTAAATAAATGTCACGTGATCACGAAACTCGATATTCCAAAGGGATCACTCGATGTTGGTTACCACATTCAGTAAAAAACTGGACTAAAATCTGCTTAAAAATAAAATAATTTTCCAAAATTCTAATGATGGCAACGAAAGCAGGTTTGCTAAAAATCTATTCTGAGTTGTGGACCAAATACATCAAGCACTTCATAAAAGAAAAATCGAAAATGATGGAGGCGGAGCTCGATTGTCTAATGGACACGACAACCCCCGACCCCGTGACTACACCTTTTATAATTAATGTGAGTGACAACAGAGATTCACTTGATACTGACTATAGCTAAAGCAGTTGTTGCATTAGATGCTTTCTGAGCAGGTTTTTTTAAATCCAATAGATGGCGATGAAGTCGTTCCTTCTCGGTTTTTTCTTCCGCGCATGATTAATGTAATGTGGTAAATATGGCTGTTTCTTTAAAGATTTGAAAGTGCGTGATTGTGGGATGCAAATATTGGAGTTTGCCTCTTATATAAGCCGATGATCAAGTGATTCTTGTTTCGTCATTGAAAGAGCTGTAGGAGATGGTAACTCTCATGATTGAAATTCAATGTAAGTAAAACCAATCAGAATCAGAATCAGAATTTTTTATTGCGGATCGTAGTTATAAATAAGATATTATATTTCACAATGTTCTAACGTCCTGCCATTAGGCATACAAATAAATAAATCAACAGGTGATACATTAATTAAAGTAACGCAAGTAACTAGAATAACTAAACATGTCAAAACAAGAAATTGATAGCTTGTCAATACAACACAACATTCAAGCATACAAAAAGATAAAATTAAATTAAATGAGAATTTAATTAGATTAGATTATCGTCACGAATTAAAATCTCAGAAAAATATATATATATATTAAGATGTCAACACGTTAGCATACATTGCGCATTATCTTAACAAATATTCATTTATGGAGTAATATGCCTCAGCAGCTAGATATTCCTTCAGTTTTAATTTAAACAAGTTCGTATTCAAAATATGTGCCGGTATCCTATTATATATTTTAGATGTCATACCGAAAAAGCTTTTGCTGAACAGCGCTGTTTGGTGGGTAGGAGCATGTATTTTTTTGTTGTTGCGGTGGCTTGTTAGGTTTTGAAACAGTTCGGGATTGGTTTTAACAAACATAATTATTTCATATATGTATAACGAAGGCAGAGTTAGCAGTTTATAGTGTTTGAACAGCGGTTTGCAGCTGTCCGTTCGTTTCAATGAGAAGATAGTCCTAATACATTTCTTCTGGGCTTTAAAAGCACTGTCTTTGTTAACTCCGTTACCCCAGAATATTATGCCATAACGAAGTGTTGATCCTACAAATCCATGATATGCAGTCAGTACTGACGCAGTATCGACAACTTTACGCAGCATAAATAATGCATACGAAAATTTGTTAAGTTTTTTGGTAACGCAATCTATTTGGTCTTTCCAGCTTAATTTATTGTCAATTTGTAGTCCCAAGAATTTTGTAACCTGCACTTCTTCAATGATAGCATCGTCATGTTTGATATTTAATTGCGTCCGCTCTTTTAACTGTCATATGTCATGGTCATGGTCATGGTAACCAAGGTCATGGTTTTAGAAAAGAATAAAGAAGTATCAGAGTGTGTCGTTCTACTTACATGCACTTTTATTCCTTTCTTCTTAAACGATTCTTTTATGAAAGTTACCATCTCTTGCAGCTCATCTACCGATTAGTAAGAACAACTTGATCATCGGCAGAGGCACTTGATAAGTATCCACAACACAATCACGCACTTTGAAATCATTGAAACAACATCCATATTTACCTCATTCACCCTGCACGAAAGAAAAAACCAAACTCGGACGACCAAATCTATTTATATAAAAAACGGCCCAAAAGTGTCTTATTGTTTTGGTTGTAATCATAAATAAACATATTGTTTAAACCCTGAAGTTGTTTCCATTTCCAACCCTGTTTAGTATGTGTTTAGTACATGAATTTTTTATAATTATCTAACGACCTTGCTGGTCGAGATTCAGTTGTTTGTGATAGAAATAGTTTTAAATTTTGATTTCAATAACTAACGGCCGGTTTCCTGGGGGCTGGTTAAGTCAACAAATTGTTAAACTAATTTCAGCCAAACCCCTGCCGCTATTTTGATTACAAGCGGCACGTGATTGGCTCAAATCAGTTTAACCAATTTGTTAACCTAATCAGCGCCTACGAAATCTGCCGAAAAAATCAGGTCCTTAATGACCCAAAACCCAACCCCATTTTGAGGCATCGCAATTTTAAACCTCATGCCATAAAATAAAATTCAAAACCTATACATAACGGGGATATGGCCGTTATTGCAGTCATGGGTCGTTGAGAGGTTAATCAATCTAAAAATAATAATAGTATTTAATTAATTTAATTCATTCGGCAATAAATTTTATCAGTACTTGGCAGTAGATTCAGTGCGGCCATTTCTGTTATTGAGCTTGGCATGTATAGACGTCTCGATTACACGGCGTTGAATGTAGTCCTACCTTGTATTTACTCTTTTATTATTTAATATTATAAAAGTATACTCGTAAAAAAGACTGTCGTTTTACGTTTTCCCGTATACAATGGTAATGGTAATGGAACCCTTCGTGTGCGGGTCCGACGCCCTATTCGCACTTGACCATTTTATTTATCATTTCCGGCAACTCTTCCAACAGCAGATTGGAAAAAATAAATAAACAAATAGTTACAACTTCTGCTGTTTTAGAGAATCCCTACTGACTTCAATATCGTGTGTACACCGTGAATAAATCACTAAAACTACTAACTGGAAGTGAATTTGGAGTCAGTTACTTACCCTATACAAACCCACCTTTATTGATCAACTGACTAATGAAGCTGGCACCTGTGGTTTTGTTTTTGTTTTTCACCATAGCGGCGGACAATAATTCTAGCTTAGCAAAATGTATATCACTGAACCAAAAGTAAAATATCAAAAACAACAGACTTTAATCTAACCCTTATTGATTAGCAACCATTTTTTTTTATTTTAGGCTTTCCTAGAGCAAATGCCCGAGTTACTATACAACAAATTCAAATCACTGAAGGGTTTGCGTTAATTTTTGAAAAGTTCCATTGATTTCTCCACGATCCCACTATCAGATCTAGACCATAAATTAGTAACTTGTTGAGGAGATCTACTTTTATGTCACATCATAAGGACAATTATTTCTTAGCAACCGTATTTAAGTTATCATATCGGAACAGAGAGCTCAATGGCCTAGGGGGTTCCACTCTCACTTCTCACGCAGGAGGTGCAGGATCGAATCCCGGTGCTGACCATGTACCAATTAGATAAGTTATATATCTTAAGTACGTTATACGGGCGATCTAACGTTGATGGAAAACATTGTGAGGTAACCTGCATTACTCCATAGCTGTGGCGATGGGCTTGCCCCCTGTCACGCAAAATGGAGTATTGAATAACTGATATTGATACCTAAGTTTTGCGCAGCTCCGGTGGCCATCTGTGGCCTTCATCATCAGTTCATGCATGATTTGTATAAAAAATACAAAAATTGCCACAGGTCTGCTTATAATATTAAGAGTTCCCCCGATTTCTCCAGGATCCCAACATCAGGTCCAGAACTGATGTCAATAGAACCAATCGGAAGGTACAAGAAACAACCAAAAAATTTTTCTTGGAAAAATCGGGGTACATACATAAAAAAAACAGAAAAGATTTAGAAGAATTCAGAACCTCCTCAATAATTGGTTTATTGACCAAGCTCATACTTAAATAATGCAATTTTTGTTTTTATTTGTTTATTTTTTATTTCATCTTTTAATCATTAGTGATATGGCCAAAAGTAGATGGCCGTAATATTAAAACAGCACGATCTTTTTGAGTTCGCCATTTCATGAAATGCAACTAAGTATATGATATGGCCACGACGTGTAATTACAATATCCTGTCGATTTCGGCCAGCTTCCTGGCCCAATCACTCGGCCTTTTAAAGTACACAACACTCACTTTAATCCCCGGCGTGTTTAGACCTTTCAGGGGGAAATTAAGAGGCAATCAAAGTCCGCGTTTTATAATATTGTAATTGCATTGCAAAACCTAGGGAGAAAGGTGTAGACGGTGGAGTGGAGGTTTTATTGATATAAGAAAACAAATATTTGTGAAATTTTATAAATTTAATAAAATGCACATCAACTCAACTCTTCGTTAAATTAAAAACTAGATTTATTTTGCACTTTTGTGAAAAAAGAACGAGTATTTATTTAATTTTTCACTTTTTTGCTCTAGGCTGTCCAAAATCAATACTTATAAAAGGCTTCTATTATGATGTCTTTTGGGAGCTCTTTTGGATATTTCATCATAAGATGGGCGTCCAGTCTGAATCCGATTTCCTCCTTTTATACTCTTTGAACTATCGATAGAGGTCGGTTTGTTTTTCGTGTATACATTTTTGATTTGGGTTCCTTAGTCTTAAAAAATTCTTGTTGTGGTGTTGTTCAATTTATTATAATCATTTGTTATAACATCAGTTCAAATTCATATTAAATGTCATCGACAAGCAGATTTTTAGATGTTCAGATAGGATTGGCTTACTCTAAATACTTTCGGTTCTGCTTGGAGTTTGAACAAAGGTTCGGCTGAAAAAAGGTTTCTGGGACCTGATACACAACTCTGGGATTTAGAGTATGCAAAACTGCACTACGATTCCCTGTTAGAAGCGAACGCGCGCTGGCGGAGTCACTCGGACTTTTATATTTGGAGTAAAACGATTGACCTACTCTGACAGCCTAATGGCCACAATGTTGGCCCAAACACTCTGGGGATTGAAGTGAGCGTGTCTACTTTGAAAATAACGGGGATGTTTGGGCCAAGTAACTGGCCGCCATCAACAGGATTTTGTAATCACACGACCACGACATATAAATACATAACAATCGTCGAGATATCAATCTATCTACATTCTGATAGTGGGTTCACCTATAAAAACCATGAGTCGTTCAAGTTTAGGGATCCCCAAGATAGAAAAATACAGGTAGATTCGTCTTCTTCTTGGGTCCTCTAACTCCTTGGGGAGCCGCTTATGACCAATAGAAGCGGCCTCAACTATTTCTGGTATCTGATTCTGATTGACCTGGCTTCGTCGGCAATTGTCCTCCTCCAGGAACACTTAGGTCCCCTCTCCTACGTTTCCCTTTAGGGTTACAAAACAAGAGCTTGTTGGGTCAGACGGGACTCTCCCTAGAGTAGTGTGTGCCCAATTCATCGCCATTTCCATGCTAGGATCTCGACATGCGTGGTTTTCTAGTCTACAATCTCCCAAAGATCCTTAATTGATATCGTTTGTGCCCAGAATATTCCTAGGATGTTTCACACGCACTTATGCGAAAACTTGTAGTTTTTGGGAGGTGTCTTTACGCACAGCCATAAAGAAGGACCGATTTCAAGTTGGAGTTGAACGTCCTCATTTTTGGTATAGGTAGATACATTTTGTTATTTTGTAACCGACTTCAAAAAAGCAGGGGGTTCTCAATTCGGTTGTTTGTTACCTCGAAACTTCTATGAAAATATTTCTAAAAATCTTTTGATATTTGAAAGGGTGGCCTTCCAGTTTCGTCTCATTCTTTAACCCCCGACGAAATAGAAGTTTGAAACATCTGTCTGTCTTTCCGTGGTACGTTCACATTGGTGAACGGATTTTAATGCGGTTTTATTTAATTGGTAGTAGACTTGTCCGTGTCAGTTCTTAGATATATTTTATCAAAATCGGTTCTGCGGTTCAATAGTTATCAACCTAAATAGGAAACAATGAACCAAATTTTAGCTGTAAGGTTAATTAATGTGTCCAGGGTATTTTAAATTCAAATTATGTTATTACAAACAATTATTATGAATAACAGCCTAAATGTGGGCACAAATTTTCCTCTACCAACCCGAATGGAAAAAGGTGACCCCCTTTGTTATGTTAAAAATTGTTTAGTGTTTAAATAAAAAATAGCTGGAATTATGATGTCATCCATGTAAACGAAACTGCGTATATTTGCTTTCCTGTGACTTTTCTGTGGTGTTTACGAAATTCTGGCTAAAAGTGCAGTACCTAAGAGGATTTTCCTATATATTCATTAAAAATTCGTAATATGTTTTCACTTGACGGTCAGAAGTCAGTTTTCGTATCCTCATTTTCGTGTAACTGACGACATTCGCATCCCGGGGAGGAAGAAATAGCGCTTGAAATAGTGTTTTAAGTTTTTCACTTGTTTTTAACTTATTAATTTCCTCAACTGATCAATCAGTTCGTAGCAATTTAGCCGTTTTTTGGGAAAATCATGATAAACTCTTGATTTCGGTACAGCAAGAGTTCCGTCTTATCCAGCAAACAAATGTTTCATAAAGCTGGCTACTAAAAGTATTCGTTGAGAGATTCTCGCTCTCGGAACGATCGTAATTGCCGTTCTCGCATAAGGCCAAAAGGGTAATTAAATTACAAAACGGGACCAGCAAATGCAATGAAGCGAGCACTAGTAATACCCAAGAGAGCTGCTTGATAAAACGACCTTCTCAGATTTAGTCCAGTGAAAAGTGGTGAGCCAGGTGAATTGCAAGGTTTAGGTTTCCCGATTTCTGGGCAGTACTGGATTGGGCATCAGTGTTAGGTTAGCGCAATAATGTAGGTGCCATTTTATCTACCTAAGGTAGGTAGACTACCTATCTATAAAATAGATTCTATACAGCTTGTAACTTCCATGGGTACATTTAGCGTTTAAATTTAATTAAGGCATATTTCATACAAATCATATGAGAAACAACAATTACAAACACTTTATAAATTAAAGCGTTAAGTACCTATCAATAGTATCAATTTTATGAAGTTCAGTGGCGGCGCAGTAATGTATAGTGTCCAAATTGATTTCACGTCCAGATTGTTTTGACGTATGACAGATCACGTCAACTGAACTCTCATACATCATAACTACAATGTGTTACTCGTGCATTGCGTGCTCAATTATTTTGTATGAATACAATTATTTAACAATTTTTGATCGAAATATAGGTTCCATATACGCAATTAAAATATAATGCCCATATGGAATTTACATGCTATGTACAAATAAATAGTACCTATTTACTAATTGATTGCAAATATCAACCACTCCAGTGGATGCGGGGGGATAGAAGCGCCGTTATTCCATACTGTCCTACCTACCAGTACTGCGATCATCGAACTGTTTGGACATTATCGTATAACTACTCCTGCCTATTGAATATAAAACGGGAACCAAGGTATTCGATATAATTAGGTTAGGCTAAGTTAGTGCAAATGAATTATTTTTTGGATCGAATCTAGATTCAAAATCTAGTCAATTTTGTTATGCATCAATATCGCCCTTTATTATAGTCGGGAAAACTCCGGTCGTAGTCAAGACCAAGAAAATATTTCACATGTGTCATATGATAAGAACCTATAACTGGCGCGGAGATTCTGAAAGGGTTTTAGATAGAATGACACTCACACTTAACCTAGTCACTGGCAGGTTGTTTATAGTTTGTTTATTCCCACATTGTACATTTATTCCCACTAGTGAAATTGGACAGTCCAGTTGACTGAGTTAGTGGTTTTTTTTCCCCCTAGTTTAGTTGCTCGTCTGTTCTGAACTATAATCCCACCACATTTTCAACCTCATGGCTTTGTAATCAATTCGAAAACGATTGAAAAATTTATTAAGGGTTAAAAACCTCCTAAGAAGATATGTGTTCCTCGTACCTTTTGTATAAGATTTGGAGATGTTTTGCTATAACTAGCAAGTACACCTCTGCTTTATACCTACTTAAAATTATTTCCGTGTAACTTCTTGAAACTTCCTGATCTCCTAGTAATTTACCAAAATTATATTAATTTATTTATTCGTGATACGTGAAAATATTAGCCGCAATATTTATAATGTGAACAAAGGGTCCTTAATAATTAGTACCTTAGAGTTCAAGCCAGGCATAAAGCTTGTTATATTTTCAAATGAGCTAATGGGAAAAAATCCCACTAGTTCAGTCAACCGAACTGACCAATTGAACTAGTGGGAATAAAGGGAATTGTCCACCTTGGCAGGAAATGCTAGAAAATAAATGATGGAAACATGAGTGACATATTAGCAGACTACCGCATATTCTTATAAATAAATATTTATTTATTTAAAAACGCGAATTTGTCTGGAAATATTGCTATCATTTATTTCTAGGATTTCCTGGCAAGTTCTGAAGTTTCTTGTGTATCACCAGATCGTATCTATGGTAAATATCGTAACCTATGGGGACTACTGCCGTACCAAAGTTCCTGTTCTACATTTACCAATAATATACATATATACCTGTAGTGCTTGTGGCGTTACATATTGATTATTCTGTAGCATTAAAAATACCGTATACCGTATGATCATGTATTCTATCATTACTTTACAATAATATTCGGTATTTTTTATATTTTACTATTCATAAATTATTATTTTTTAGATTCTTCACATTTTTTTTATTACTGTTAACTAAATTGTCAAATGTAAATTTATACTTTTGATGATGATGATCTTATTATGCCTCAATATTAGTACATATTTCACTATAAAAAAGTATTTTAGCAAAAACGCTATATATCAAAAGTTGATGCTATTGTTAAAAGCCGTAGTTTAAAAAAAACAGCGTGAAAGCTCAACTTTGACCCAAAAGTCCACGATTTTGCAGTTCGAGAACAGTGTGCGCCCGGGAGCGCCTCATCGTGCGTAACCTGCCGCTCTCCCAGCGTTAAATAGGTACTCCATCCCTCGCTTATGTTGTTGTAAAATAATATATATGGCCATATATATGTTTATAAATAAACTCGTTAGTTAGTGAAATATCGACAAATTGTAAACCAGACCGACAGGGTTTAGAACATGTCAACCTAACATGAAAACTATTCGGTGGCTTCGCTGTGCTCGCCCCCTCTAGTCTTCACCTAAGCTACCGTAGTTTTTTTCCCTGGTATTTCCTTTGCAATTCAAGTTAAAACCAGTTCACATTTAACGGTTTTATTATAAACTAACGCATCGAAAGCAGTACGGTACAGTTTACAATTAATCGATAGTTTGTAAACTAATGAAAGATAAAACGTTAGATAATAAACTAACGGTTTTGACAATCTTACGGTGACATATCAACTATATAACTTGTAAAACACATAAAAATAATAATACCAAAAATACCGTTGGGTATACTATTTTATGGTATCAAACGGTATTTTTCGTATTATAGCAAAAGTACAAATTGGATAATACCGGCCTTAGATCGCTCAGCATTCCTCATCCTCTCCTTGCTTGCGAGTTACCTTCCTCTTTCCTTATCATATGGCCGCCAAGGGAGAGCATACTACGAACTCGGCATAAGCAGGACATTAAGAAATTGGCTAGCTCCTTCTATACCGAAACTTGAGAAACTTTCTTACTGGTATTACAATGAGTTACATAATATTTACATACATGCACATACATTGCTTCTGGCCCCACACTAGGATAACCTGTGATGCGGGAACAGAAACAGCACCGTTATAAACATGTACGACACACAATGTTTTCTTCCCCACCAGCCGGGATAATAAATTGGAGAAATAAATCGAAGAAAATATCTTTTGTCAATGTTTTTGTACTAAACACGGCTTAAGGAGATCCAGTTCGATATTGAAAATACTGATAACTGGACTTTTACGAAATTAATCAAATGCAGCGCAATGCTAGCTAGCTAGGGCAGCTAATGTGTACAAAAACAAACCAAACTTTTAAGATAGGCGTCGTTCAGCAACGATTATCTATACCTACAAATTGTTCCGGTTTCGTCAATAACCTACAAAAGCCAGACGACAAACAAGAGCCACTGTAATTTGTAAGTATAACTACTAATGAGTAAATATAGTGAATAAGATACGAGCAATAAGTTATCATTCAATTTTACTGCTTTAGAAGCGACCCGAGATAACCCACTAACTATCAAACAACGTCTCCTAGTGGCACCACACACTTCTCTGAGTTCACTGACGAAAGGTTACCAATGGAATTTTATGTTCACCATCACTCAAGAATGGCTATAATAGCACACTAAATTCCGCAACAAGGTCAACAAACGGTGAGAGAAATGGGAGAAGATGCGCGAGACAGAAATGAAAAATATATCATGCTACAAAAAATATACCCGAATTGCAATAAATATAATACAAAAAAATGAAATCATTCGATATGGTTAAGCTGATATGATAGATATTACGTAAGATCACAATAATAATAATAAACGTTGTTTTCAACCTACTTTACTAAAAGGGCAGCGTGTATATAGTATTTTACGGTAAGTTTTGACCTTTGATATATATGCATATAGTAAAGAATTGTAAACATGAACTGAAAATCAATCACTTAATTTATCTTCACATTGTCTTCATTGATAGATAGTTTGGAGCATATTTAATGGTAAATGGAATATTGAATAACTGGCTACAAGTAGGCACAATTGTGCCGCTGCAATTCCGTATGTTAAAAAGCGTGAAGCTTTGTTATTTTGTTAAGTGTTGCGAGTACCTAAAAGCAGTTAGATATTAATCCGCGTGCAATTGTTTACCTTAAAGTTTCGGAGTTATTTCTATTCTCAATTACATTAAGTATGCAGGCGGTGTACTATATTTTCGGAAAATTTCTATTTTATATTAGCACCTTTCATCTTCTGATAAGAACAGAACTACAATATCGTGTTGGCAGGTAGGTCGGCAGGTAGAAGAACGTGATGCCGATTAGGTGTTTTGTATAAATAAATATATAACATAAATAAATAAACATTTACATTCAGATACATACATTGCTTCTGGACCTAAACTAGGGTATCCTGTGTCGTGGGAACCAGAAACAGCGGCGTCACACACATAAGAAAATCCAAGACCTGGGAATTTCTTTTTTTTTCATATCTTCAGCCGCGGGTCGAAACCGGGACCTCTCGCATGGTAGGCAGATCCACAACAGCGGTGCCACGAGGTCGTCAAATCATCAAGGTACTTTTTTAAAGTTATGGTTAGGCGCTACCTTCTATATTCTGTCTGTAGGTAAGTGTGTATAGGTATACAGAATACTGAGGCTTTTTTAAGTGATATATTCGGTTTTTCTGTCAGAACACCCTGAAGTCCGCTACTATGTCAAGGTGTGCAATTCACTATAAACAACCTGCCATTGCCTAGGTTAAGTGTGAGTGGCATTTTACCTAAACCCTTTCAGAATCTCCGCGCCTGTTATAAAGGTGAGCTAGCGAGCATTACCTGACAAGTAAAAAATCTTAGGGGATTTTTATTAACATCAAACATCGACAGGGAATTGATCACAGCAACTATAATTTTTACTTTTCCGGACAAATAGACAGAAATAAAATATGTCCCACTGTATTTATTTTAAATGTTGAACTTTAAAAATTGTGGTCAATATAGCTGGCTTAGCATCTCGCAAAGTTCATCTCGCATAGGTGTCAGCTAAATGGCACGACACGTGCGTGAGTAATAATTTCGCAGAATTTGCTCAGGAGCATGATCAATCAATGTGTTCGATCTAGGACGTAAAAATCTCAGCGAGATCAATTGAGTGATCAATGCGGGTCGAGCTCACAGGTCACGGGCAACTTAATTGCTCACTTAACTGAGAAGCACCAAGACAATGTTCCTCGAAGATGTCATAACAACTGACTCAGACCTGTTGTTGCGAGCCTACTACACGTATTTCCTATCGTGTCCAGCAAATAAACTCTGATAAGCTCTACTAGTTACAATAACAAACTCGGTCTAGAAGGGGTCGGGGAATTTTTCTAGATTTATTGAGAGTGTTGAATCATCATACTTCATGCAGCACCCGGTAGTTGTGCTGGTGTTCTACACGATCAGCTACAAACAGCCCTGTCCTGGGCAAGCGCCGCCCACAGACTCGATAACATCCGATCCTGATCGCCGTCCTGGGCTCCCATCTTATCATGGACATGTTTGTCTCATTCAACTCGGTCATACACAATATTATTACAAGAAACTGCTTACGTCACAAATGAGAAATTGTGATGTTTACTTTATGATGTGACCGTCCAACAATACAATAAGCCACTGATCCACTCAAGACGGAAGCTACACCCGAGATAAACTTAGGAATTCACTCAAACCCGGCAGAACTACAATGAGGGCCCACTTGCCTTAGATTATCGTAGTTGAGCTTCAGCCTGGTGATCGAGAGCCCCAGCTCCCGGAAGCTGTGGGTGGGGAAGTCCGCCATCTGCGAGTACGAGATGTCGAGGCTGACTTTGGTCTTGGTGCTGAACTTGTTGGTCAGCGCCTTGGCGATCTCCTCGTAGGTGTCGATGCGCTGACAGGTGACGTGGAGGTGGCCGGTGCCAGCGTCCTCGCGGCGGCAGGTGCAGGGCGAGATCTCGCGGCGCATGGCGCAGTGTAGGGATGCGCCGGCGCCCAGCTGGCCGGCAAGGGCGCACAGCAGAACCGCCACCGACAGCGCATGCGTGTGCGCGATCATCGTGTGTTCACGTCGGGGCAGCTAGCGCGACTGGCTGGCGGCGCTAAGCTTAACTACACTATCAGCGCGCGCACCGCCGCCGCCGCCGCCGCCGCCTCCACGCCGCCCGCCGGCGCCTGCGCCTGCGCCTGCATGCTGACGAAACTCACCCCGCGCACCTACCCTGTCACATCCGTCACATTTAGCAAAACTCAACAAACTTATTCATATCGCTCTTATTAGCACCAATGAATTGTGGTTCCATAGGTAGTTCTAAAATGGCACTACCTGCAGATTTTTCCATTTTTTATGCTATTGAGGAGAACCTGTCAGTGGTTTGCAGAGTCTCAAAGTTCATTAACTTTTTTAACCACCTATGGACAGTGTACCAATTTTTTAACCTAAGAATACCTCTGACTTAATCTTGTCTGGATTTTTGAGATTCTTCTTAACCCCAAATATTTCTGCCGAGAACCTACCAAAATATCAAATATGAATGAATCATTGATCCTTCCTGAAAAGATGTTCAACAACTATGTTAAAAATGAGCTGCTAAGAAAGTCCTATTATAGTATTAAGGAATACTTAGATGACAAAACTACCATCTCAGCGCACAGAAATTCAACGAGGGGCGATGGATAAAGTATCACTCGCCGGCGAATTTCCTTAGACCGAAACCAGTACCTGTTGTAAAGTCACTTTTATAAAAAGAAGGTATGGGGAGTTTCTTGCCGTTTCTTCTTAACCCCGAGGCCCACCTTCCGAAAGGGTGTAGTCTTTTTTTATATAAAAAGAAATACTTGTATAGTTATAAGGAAGTATAATTTTGACGTTGAATAAGATAATTTATTTATTTATATTCTATAAAAACATGAATCTGAATCTGAATCTGGCATTTGGGATCTTGGGATAGACTAAAGAATATGCAACAACTGGATTTACTTAAGGAGAAAGAAAGCGAAGGAGTTGGAAGACCGACAATCTAAACATGGTCACACACAACAGTCGACAGTGCCTCTGCCAACCCGCGTACCAAGACGCTTGACGATCTGTTGTTTTAATGGTTCCATACTTTAAAAGAATAAAACCAGTCAAGTACGAGTCGGACTCACACGCGTATGGTTCCGTACCATAGAACAAGAAAAAATAGAATAAGCAGGTCTCTGATATGGGGACTTCCTTTAATTTATAAAAGCTCGTGAATTTCATATTTTTTTGCTGCAGCGGCAACATAAATACACAATCTGTGAAAATTCAACTTTCTACCTACTACGTTCAAACTTAAACATAGGCATTTACATACAGGCACATACATTGCGTCTGGCCCCACACTAGGATACCCTGTGTCGTGGGAACCAGAAACACCGACTTCACACACATATGTATAAACATCCAAGACCTGGGGTTTTTTTTTCTATATTCCCAGCCGGGGATCGAACCCGGGACCTCTCGCATGGTAGGCGGAGCCGCAACCGAAGCGCCACAGAATTCATGAGATTCAGACTTCAGCGAAGGCTTGGTAATAAGGTGCTGTTTGGCACCCTTCGGGTACGGAACCGTAGGGAAGGAACCCTTATAGGTTCTTCAGATATGATCTCATATAAATAGCCGTAGATGTTTCCAAATGGATTTCCTGAAATCGTAACAAACATTCCAATCGATTCCCACCGGAAATGGAAGCTCTTAAGAGCTATCAATGTTGGCAAATTATTGGCATTTTAATCGGCCCATCCGACTATCTCTGCGTTTGATTGATTGAGCTATGCGCTTCCAGCCACGCGCGTCCGAGTTATTACATGGAGATACACAGGATGATTTTTGAGCCATTCTTCATCCGGTACTTCCGAACAGCTTTAATTTTGAAAACGATGGAGGTAAGTAATAATGTTTTTAGTAGTCAGGCAAAGTTACACGTTTAGCCAGTTACAGAGATATTACGTATTCAGAGATAGATGACCGCTCGGCCCAAAAACTACCTACCATTTTTTTCTTACTTTATGATCATTGGGAAATGTTGTCTAGAATAATGGGTACCAGCGGGCTTAACCACTAATCACCTTGTACATCTCCGCTCGATTACGTCATCTCAGTAATGTGGCGGTACCGACAGGGTATCATTCATGCTGTGCGCCCCACAATGGAATGCCTCTTTATTTCGGCGCTGATCCGTGCGTGCGTAAGTCTCGGGGGTGATATCGGGTCCGATGGGCAGCGAGGATGCGGCCTTCTTGTTGGTCATCTGACCTGCATTACTGTGCAAATTAAGGGTTTGAAATTTTATAAATGTAGGAATGTAGGAATGTCTCTTAAGCCATCTGTGGCCCTATTCCGGTAGCGCAATGATGGCTTAGTTACAATGACGCGTTACCCAAATTGCAGAAGTAACAAAAACTGCACCAAAATTCGTTCGTGAGCTCAAAGCTATTTAAGTATTTAGTTGGATTAGCGCCTCAAAGATTTTCTTCGTTTTTTAAGCTCTGTTTCGTCCAAAAACATTATCCGTGTTCTCCCAGTGATATCCAAACTGCATCCATAACAATAATTTGCCTCTCCCGTTAATCTTTTGTCAATCAAATACTTGTGGTGGGGATTCGCGCTCAGAGAAGAGGCCTATATCCAGAAGACGTACTATCCACCCAACACAATTACTCTTAACTAAACTAAAGGCTTTCAAAAGATTCATACTTAACCCGATGAGGCGCACGCAAAACTCCGTTGTCTCATAGTATTCAATGTAGGTACGGGTGCACTTTCCTCCGGCTCGCGAGGAATGCCGCGTGGTTAGCACTTACTATTAGCAGTGAGCAATAATAGCAAATGGCCGGCGCTAGACTGTGGCGCCAGTATTATTCAACTCACTCAATGCTGAATTCCTGATTTACAAGGCTGATTAAACATTGACGAGATGCGGCGATGAACTCGTCCCGAGCAAGTAAAAAGAAGAATGGATTATCGGCTTTCCACGTTAACGTGGGCGCATCTGTGCCGCTGCTTACCCACCTGTTTGGGAAAAAGGGGTGAAGATAAAATTTATTAGAAAACTGCCCGACATAACGTTAAAACCGAAATAAAATACAAAATCTATTCTCCTAACCTATTCAGGTCAAATGTCGATAGTTAATAAAATCATGTTGCTTTAAATATATTAGGTAGGTAGGTAGGTATAGATACTTCAACTCAGTTGTGCGCGCGGCGCTATGTGTGCGTGCGCTTGTAAATATACAGGTTTCATTTGTGTGGCAGTGACGCGGCAGTTGTCGTCCGAGCAAGATGTGTTCTTATCGCTTTTTCTTACGGGTACAGTCGTTAACAAAAATGTCTAGTTCTTCGCGAAGAAAATGTTTAAGGAGTCAGGTAAATATTTGTTAAATTGAAATTTAGATATAATTAATTTTTATTATGTATCTATTTCCTATAAAAATTAAATAATATTAAAATTAAATGAAACGAATTTCTGAAAAAAGATGCGAGGGATATATTGCAACTAGTAAGTGATCCAGTTTGCAGTGCAAGTCCAATTTTAATATCTAAATTAAGTGAACATTTAAACAGCGTACGGAAAAGAACAGCAATGGCAGTGGGGGGGTATCAGAGAGAACAATAACTAATATATTGGCTGAAGGAAAAGTATCTGAATCTAAATTTAAATCTCCGCATAAAGACCGCAAAAAACGTTCAAAGAAGTTAGAATTAGACAACTTTAACGTTGATGTTATACGTTCAACTATACAAAATTACCATTTAGAACATCACGAGTTACCTACCTTGCTAAAGTTGAAAAGAATATTTCAAGATAAACTTAATTATGATGGAAGTATTTCGACTCTACGCACAGGTTTGTTAAAGTTGGGATACAAATGGCGAAACACTGTGGATAACAGACGTGTTATTATAGAGCGGCATGACATCCAAAAACTGCGGTTTTCTTACCTGAAAAACTTACTCAGATACCGTCAAGAAAATCGGTGTATGGTATATACAGATGAGAGCTATATCTTAACTAGTCATGTGCAAAACAAAGGATGGGGTAATAAAGATGGACCACCTCTAAAGAGAAACATGTCTAAAAGACAAAGAATTATCATTGTGCATGCTGGTTCAGAACAAGGTTTCGTTCCTAACGCACTACTGACATTCAAAGCAGATAGTGTTTCCGGTGATTATCACTCTAACATGAACGCAGAAAACTATGAAAAGTGGCTAAAAGAACGTCTTGTACCGAATCTGCCACCTAACTCTGTAATTGTGCTTGATAATGCCTCATACCATAATGTTCAAAATGACAGAGCTCCAAATTCTAATTCCAAAAAAACAGAAATGCAGAGATCGCAGACAGAAAAACATATAGCTTTTAATCTAGATATGAAAAAAAATGAACTGTATGATTTGATAAAAAAACAAAGAAAACCATATTTGTTATAAGATTGATGACATACTTCAGCTATATGGCATAAAAGTTCTTCGACTGCCACCATATCATCCTGATCTAAACTCCATAGAAAATGTGTGGGGAATTTAAAAAAAAATATTGCTTCGCATAACATCGACCAAAATGTGACGGGAATAATGGAACTAATAAATGAACGTTTAAGTCAAAGTGATGGAGAGATGTGGGGTAATACTTGTCGACATGTACAAAAGAAAGAAGAAGAATACTATCGACATTTTGACATGGAGTCAGAAATCGTAATCAACCTTGGTGAGAGCAGCAAATCCGACAATTTATCATTTGATTTTTCAAGTAGCGATTCAGAATAAGTAATATGTTCAATTCATAAACATTAAATTACAGTGTGCCAATACCAAATTATTGTTTTTTTAAGAATCCGTATATTATCAAACACAACAAGTTAGCGCTCCTGCACACGATAACTGTATTTGTATTTGTACCCGACTGTACCTCTTGTCACGCACACAAAGTCACTATATATGTACAAGGTTTACCCACACATAGCGCCGCGCGCACAACTGAGTTGAAGTATCTATACCATCTTTATAAAGCGACACTTTTGCGAACTAACCTTCATTACATGTTGAGAAGCAAGCAAGTGCAAAAAAGTGCAGCAAAATAAAAGGTTGATAAGCATAAATAAATAGATACCTATTAAAGGAGTAAGCAATAAATCTATATGCTATGCTTCTAATGGCGTCCGCTTGATTGCGTCAGGGTTGTCAAAAAATTTGATTCCAGATTTTGAACGGGAAAAGGCGTGATTTAGCGTGTTTTATTATAGAAGTTAGTACATTTCATAGTGTTTTTTTTTTATTTAAGCTAGCAGGTAGTTTAATATTTAGGTAAATATTTTATTTTACCTAGATATCGAAATATAATATGTATAGAATTATTTCATTGGTCATGGTGAATGGCGAATTAAAAAATAATAATGTCGACTCATATATATAAAAATAAAATATTACCGACCGGGGTACAGGTAAATCTGACTAACTACGTCGGAAGGTGCTAGCATGGGAAAAAAACTAACTATTGATATATATTATGAAACACCCTAACCAAAATAAAGCCGCTCAAGTGCGAGTAGGGCTTCGGACCCATACTCGAAGGGTTCCATACCACGGTGTACGGTAAAACATAAAAAGACAGTCTTTTGCACGAGTGTACCTTTATAATTTTAATAATAAAATATTAAATAGTAGGACTACATTAGAGACATTGAAAAAGAGTTTTGTGTAGTATGTAAGTATTCAAATATTTACTCAGGTAAACGATACTCTTTGCTCATTAAAACCGGAAGTGGATAGAAATTGAGAAACTTATTTATAGAAATAAAATAAAATATGATAAATAACTTAATTTTATTTATTATAATTTGGATCAGCAATTATTAATCGTATAATGACAAATAACTAAGCACAAAACTTAATATCTGCATTTAAAGATCTTTTCCGATAAGATCGGGAGAGTCCAATTTGTTAGCCATTTTGTCCAAAACAAAATGGCTAAGAAAATGGCCATACCAATAATTTCTTATATGGTTCTTAAAACCCGATATGTTTCATTATTTGTTGTTATAGCGGCAAGATACTCCTGTGATCTGCTCTCTACCTATATCGGTTGATCCGATAGAGCCCGGTGAGGGACGGATGGATGGACAGACAGAAGGACAGCGGGGGCTTAGTAATAGGGTCCCGTTTGGCACCCTTCGGGTACGGAACCCTAACAACACCGTTTATATAGATTTTTAAGGATTTTTTAAACTTTTTGAAACTTTTCAACTACTGCTTCATTTTAGTGTAGACGCACATGTATTATATTCTGTTCGTTGCAAAGTCTAGGATCCATATTTCACCTTGCACACGACATTAGCTATTGCCCTATATCATAAGAAGATTGAAACTAGTTACCCATGGTAGTGTCTAGCTAGACAGAGACTGATAGTGAAATAAAAAGAAAATAAGAAAATCAAGCATTGATTAAGTAATTAATCATTTATTAATAATATTTTTTCATGACACAAATATATGTAGGTATAAAGATACAAATAAGCATATGAAAGTTTAGAAATTTTATAGAAGATTTATGGCAAACAACCTGTCAAACTAACATTAAAAAAAGAATCAACTGTTTAGTCTCATGTGACGACCCTAGGAGGGGCCGCCATTAAAAACACAATAAAGCAGAGTGGCCGGAATTAGCGACAATCGGACTTTTTGGACATTTGATTATTTTTTGAATTGTCGTAGGTTCAAAATTGTGTAAAAAAAACCTAGATTCTTGAATAAATGAAGTATCGATAAAAATACACCAAATAGTTTGATGTTATAACTAGGACAGAACTATTTTCCAAAGTTGAAAATTGCGTTAGGTGGCTGCAGATACCCACAATCACCCTACAATTACGATTATAATTTCGATGAAACGTTGGATATGCTATGCTAGTTGGCGGCCGATTAGTGGAGTTCCCAATTTTACGCCAGGAAATTGAGGAGAATATTTGTCGTATGGGATCACTAATATTTGCAGACGCAGATTATATGGTCTAGTAATTATATAAAATAAAAGAGAATTAAATATTATCATACGTTTATAAAAAAAAAACTCTGTTTTTAACACTTCTCTGGCAAACATTAAACTTTATCAAATAGCAGGTGAAGTAAAAGTACGCTTTAATACTTCTACTTTCTCATTATTTTTCTTTGTTTAGCTGTAATATTTATTAGTTAAGGTTTTAAAAAGAACTTTGAATTACTCTGTTAAACTTCAGATACATTATTAAATAAAAGATAATACTTTAAAAAAAAGTAAAATTTGTCATGATATTCTCAGCAAAATAAGTCTAATACATTTTCCCTGGTGATTCACCATTCATGAGATATAGCTATTCTAAAAACTGAAAGATGTTACATATGCAAAACATTGTCCGCACCACCTGCGAGGTGCATTAAAAGGGTTCCATAAAAAAGAGTACCTAAAAGGGACTCTAGTACTTAGCATGCGCTATCAGTGGGTACTTCCGGTCATTCATCCCTCCGTTCGTCCGTCCATCCGTCAGAGTGTCCGTCCATCCGTGCGAACGTCTGTCCATACGTCCGTTGTCTTTCAGCAGGCTATATGTATATATCACATGAACTGTAACAGGTACAGAGAAGAATCTTTTCGAGAGAGTATAATTCTTTTGCCGTTAAAACAAAAAATAACTACATGCTTTTATAAAATTCAAAGGGTATTCCCATACAAGAGACTTGATTTTTTCGGGTGCTCTTGTATGTTGACACGTAACCATTTGTGTATATAGTCCGCCTCGATTTTGACTGAATAAAACATAATGATAATAGACCGTGGAGTAAAACTACCGGGGACACCACGTTAGACATAAGACCGATTACATCAGAATCAGATTTGCACATCTGTATTATGACACAAGAAAAAAACGAAAAAATCTAGTCTCGTCTCATGCTTAGAGAAAATGCATTTATTTAATAAAAAAGCGTGTTTCTTTAATTTTGGTTATATAAATATTTGAAAATTTTTATGCGCGCATTCGCGGACATACAGACGCACAGGCAGGGTTAGGGTCCCCATTTTGGTACCGCTTCGGGTATGAACCTTCTTTAGGTGCCAAATACGCTTAAAGGTGGTTCAGACTGTGACGCTTAAATGTGATAATTAAACAAAAAGTATAAAAATAATCTTCATCAAACCCTATTTGATAAGCAACCACTAAGCAATCGTATCACGACCCATCCAATAGCTAGAAATGAGTCTTTTCGGTGGCCATCTTTAGTTTTCATTATCAGTTTGACTTCGCTTCACCAAGTCATGCTTCCCAAGAGAAAATGCACGAGTTAGTATAAAAAATACCCAAATCGCTATGTGTCTAGATGTGTCTTTTTCATTTGAAGAGTTCCTTGGAGTTAGCCATCGTTGAGAAGCTCTCCTAGTTCCATCACCTTCACTTCACCATAAGCATTAAGACGTGCATAAATTACATTGTTAGGATACTCCACCCCACCCAGGGACGTGGGAGGGGGCATGCTTATAAAAGCGATGCGCGCTTGCGTGACTCACTCCAGCCTCCCTCTGAGGGCGAAGCTTGGGATCTACAAGGTGAGGCGGGATCTCACGTAACCTAAGCGGGATGGGATGGATGGGAATATGTGGACCAGTTTGTCCAGAGGCTGGCTAAGGGCATGTTCGCGCGTGCGGATGCAACACACCACCCGCAAATCTGCGAACTGGCACCGCACTACGCGCGCCCGCCCGACCACCGCCGCCTGCCACGTGACCTGGTTGCCTAGCCGGAGATCATCCACGGAGCACCACACGTGAGAAGACCTCCACCGCCCGCGAGGGCCCCCCGATAACCTGCCCATAGGAGTGGACAGAGGCGCTTCCTCAGGAAGAGATCCGATGATCTGACCCTGACACCCCACGCCCCCCCCCCCTCCCCCCTTCCCAGTGACTCACTTTGTTTGTCTGACTTCAATGCGTGCGGAAGCGCTGCCCTGGCAGCCGTTCGATGCAATCTGCTACGGATTATAGGTACCTCTGTATCTCTTATTATTACTGTAATTGAGTTTAACTGTTGATTGGTAAATGATTCTGTTCCTTTGATGAATAAGTGTTTAAGTTCGTTATGTTGTAAACGGTAATAGTCTTTAGGTTATAAATAATTGTTTTTTTAATTGATATTTCACTTCTTTTCCAATATCATGAGTGGGATAGCAATCCAAGCCTCAAATTTAGCCATTCTTGACTATTTAGATCACAAAACAAAGGAACTTTGTCACTACCCATGCACGTGTGTGATTTTATTTTTATTTTCGCTTGTTTCGATCTTGTTCGTACTATTCGGACATGCCTAACACGCATAGTTCCCGGAGTAGATCGAGGCACCGAGGCCATCGTAGGCACAATCGGTCGCGAGAACATTTACGGAAGTCGCGAAACAAATCACGTAGTCGTCGGGAACGGACTTTTTCCCGCCCGAGACGCCACCCTTTGCGCCCTATAGCTCCCATGCTAGTCATACATCACGGTATTCATTTTCATACTCCAATAGAATAGCGCACTCTTGATACCAGCCTTTCATGCCTGGAAACAATTGAGAATACATTTTCGTCGTCTTCTCCCATTCCGCCGGCAGACACCGCGCCACTAGCTGTAACCCAAGCTATAGTGGACGCAATTCACTTCATAAACCCAGGAAGTTCACGGTACTTTGTGTCAAACTTTGATCCGTCTATCCACGACTTAGACTCCTGGTGTGACGAAGTGGATCGCGCACAGTTGATTAATCGTTGGGACGACAAAGAATGTATGTCACGTGTGGCGGGATGTCTGAAAGATGACGCAAAAACATGGTTGAATGAGTGGTAACCGCAGATAGATCGTGGATTTGTTCCAAACACGAGTTCAAATCGCTTTGCCCCCGAAAGTTAGATTACGCACAATACTTTTTGAGACTATGAATACGACATCCGAAAAGTTCGTATCATTCGCAGAGTACCCACGGCGCACCCTGCTACGCTTGCGTATCGTTAAAGGCCTTAGTGAGCAACTGATGACGTAGATTGTAGACCGCGGCATTGACGACGCACAGGTGCGAGCTGCAGCCGCCAACGCGGACCTCTCCCGGAAAGCATTGTGTCATTTTTGTCAATTAACACAAAAACCCACTCAGAGCAAGGATAGTTCGATAAAAACCATTTCTCACTTTCTGTCACGAAAGCGCGGTCCAGAACATTCAGATTCGAACCGTCGTAAGACTTATTTACTTTGCAAGGGTCCAGGCCATCTATCCCACAAATGCCCCAAGAAGTTCAAACAGTCTAATCCTAACCCTAATACGCGTCCAAACGTTCCAACTGCTTACGACTTTGACCCAGGCAGTGTTTTCAATAAAACTACGCAGATTCCCCTTCCTAACCACTGAAATTGAATATCTCGGCAGCATAATAAGTCAGGGTCAGGATAGGCCGAGCCCTTATAAGATCCAGGCTTTGGTGAATTCACCCGCTCCAGAAAATGACAAACAATTGAGACAAGTTCTGGGACTGGCTGGTTATTTTCGGAAGTATATAGAGGGTTACGCAACGAAAACTTTTTGTATTTCCCAAATAACTAAAAAAGGCGCTCAATTCAAATGGGGCCCAGAACAAGAAAAAGTGTGACAAGAAATCATCTCAATTCTGACTAGCGAGCCCGTCCCACCTATTTTTGACCCGAAACTTCCCACTGAAGTCCATATTGACGCCAGCTCTATTGGATATGGAGCTATCCTTTTACTGACTCATCCGGATAGCAATAAAAGGGTCGTAGCCTACTTCAGTCGGACCACTCAAGGCGCAGAAAGTAGATACCACTCGTATAAGCTAGAAACTCTGGCGGTTGTGAAAGCATTGCAGAGTTTTCGACATTACCTGATCGGTCTTGACTTTAAATTAGTTACTTCATATCACCCAACCTCGTAATTGGGCTCAGATAGCGCAAACTACAGATAATGAGACACAGGGTCTCCTTCAAAAACTTAGAGAAAGCAGCCTAGACTACAATCGCTACGTTGAGAAAGACGGTCTTCTGTACTACAAGTACACCTTGATTGGTGAGCAGCCCCGACTGCTTTGCTTTATAACTAAAGGCCACCGACTAAGCCTACTTCGCGTCTTCCATGATGAGCATAGTCACATCGGTTATGATAAAACCCTGGATTTCATTTTAAAGATTTTTGGTTCACATGCTTGAGGCAATTTGTTAAAAAGTATTTGAAACACTGTTTGATTTGTATTTTGAAAAAACGTGTGCCTAGGGCCCCACAACAAATAATAACTTTCTAGGAGAAACCTGACCAACCTTTCTCTGTGCTATATTCAGATGTTTTAGGCCCTCTCCCTGAGTCAAATGGGTTCAAGTCAAATTTGTGCTTCTTATTGTGGATGCCTTTACCAAATACACTTTTGCTCTACCCTATGAAAAGGCAAGATGTGGAAAAATTGTTGAGAGTATTCACAAACGCAATTTCTCTTTTTGGTGTGCCTAAGATGATTGTAACGGATAGAAGTAGGATGTACGAATCTACTAGGTTCAAGAAAATTGTGAAGGATTTGGGATCAGAGATACACCTAATCACAGCCGAAATGCATCAGTCGAACGGTCAGGTTGAGAGGTATTTCCGCACCGACCCTAAAGTGCATCGCATTGAGACCAATCATAAAGGGACATCCCGGTACGAGATACTCCAACTGACTCTCAACGTGAGCAAACAGAAGACCACTCAAGTATCCCCGCTGAATCTGCTTGTGGGGTCTGACGCGATGACTCCCGTCATCAGGTCGCTGGTTCGAGATATTGCCCAGGACGGTGGACAGCCAAACCGCGAATCTCAGAGAGAATTACGTCGAGCACGTGCAGCTGACCTGCTAAAACGAAACCAGTCTGGTCAAGATGAATATGTAAACCGCAACAGGCGACCCCCGAGGTCATTTAATGCTAATGATTTTGGTTTTCATGATTAAATTCTCGCAGATCACTGGAAAGATGGACCACGGCATGCGAGGTCCCTACAAGGTCACACGCACGCTGCCTGGTGGGCGGTATGAGCTGCGCTTGCTGGCTGCCGCTGCCCAGTATATGGTAATGTAGTGGTTTCAGCACTATACGATCACTGCCTAATTGATAAAGATGAAGATAAAGACGTTAGTAACACCAGATTTGTGTTTTTATTTGATTTAGTTTACACTTTTTATAAAAGGGATCCAACTGGCTCAATAGCCATTACGCTAATCCTCACTATATAATTTAGCTCAGTCGCTGGCCGAAGCCTAAGGTGAAGTGTGTCACATTGACTTCTCACATCCAAGCCTCTTTCTTTTTAAAACTACAAAATAAGTAACAGTGTAAAAGTGAGCACCCACTCTAAAGAGGCCCGTATACAATATAATCGCATAAACAAATATCGAACCTTACAATCATTCCCCCATCCCTTCAAAAAAAAAAGCAACGTTTTTTTTTTTTTTTCAAAGTGGCAACCCTATCTCAAAGTCTAAAATCTAAAATGACAACCCTATCTCAAAGTCTAAAATCTAAAAAACATTAAATGTTAACATTAAGTGAGCTTGCTATGCTTGAAATCTAAAAAACAGTAAATATGCCGCAAGCATAATTTTAAATAACATCGAGTACCCTAATCCTTATCTGTCCAACCATCCCATTTTACCTACTTAATTAAACATTAAATAACAAAACCTAACTACACTTAAGGTGTAGGCTATGTGTAGGCCATACCTTAAAAAACTTAAATTATAATACCTTGGACATATAATACCTTGGACACTATTTACACACATTGATCTAGCCCCAAACTAGGATTCCCTGTATCTTGGGTAATAGACAACGATACACATACTTAAATAGATAAATATTATACATAGATAGATAAAGAACCATGACTAGGGTATAAACATCCGTTCTCATGAAACAAATATTTGCCCCCACCGGGACTCGAACCCGGGACCCTTGGCTTCGTAGGCAGGGTCACTGCCGACTCGGCCATTCGGGTCGTCAACATTATAACATCCTATGATCCCACCATACAATTATTCGCGGCTTAACACTAGCCTACCTAACGCTAGAAAACTCTCTTTTACAAAACGAAGGCAAACAGCTGAATCTAGCTAAGATTTAGCTTCTCGAATGGTTATCATTCGACAAACTTTCTGACAAAAAAACTAGCGAAAAACTTATCAGACAACTATAATACCTCCGTTCCTAAAAATAACACAACTCGATCTTTGCTTAAAGATTGTGAACACATTGTGAACTCTTTCCACCGAATGGAAATATTTCAAAAATTAACGCAGGCAAAGATCAAAGAAAAAAAAATATCATTTTCAAATATAGGAAACGTCGACCATATTAACAGGATTAATCTATAGAACCGTATTACTAAGCCACAGCTTAAGAACGAGTTCATTAAAATTCGTTCCAATAATACAATGAAATCAACTAGCTTTAAAACCGATACTACAACTTACAAACATCTTAACTAATCCATTGGAATTCAGTAAACTACCTTTTACTATTAACAGTTTAAGATAATCGCCGTGAGTTGCAACCAATTACCCAAAATAAGACACTACAAAGAATCTCGAATGTGTATCGAATACCCGAGTTATCCCACGTCAGAAATTACTTTCATTGAGAAACCTTCGTTACCAATTTTATGAACAACCCATACTCTCCCCTTACCAAATCATCCCAACTCTATATTTTAAGAACGCAGGAACCAAAACAGAACCCTATGACGAATAGCTATTGCCTCGTCATACTGCTCTCAAAGATAAAACCAGGCGATCGGTTCAAACAATTATTCAAACTGTCGTTTATAAAAGTTTCTCATATAAAAGTAATCTACCACGGAAATCTAGTATGTTACAGATATTTCTTGGGTCTTTGGTGAACGGTCCTCATCAAACATCATAGTTCAGCAACAACATGAAAAGAAACACCGGTTAATAAACAATTCATAACAATACCGCATACATAGACCACAAACCATCAACCGGGATAAAATTATATCATACTCCTAATGTATAATTATTTAATATCAGACGAACTCCTCAACATAGCACAAAGCGTTTTAAACTATTTGTATTAACAATTACGCCCCGTGACCGTGAGTTCAGACGACGAATTAGCACATTAGACCTCCCAACGATCTCAATGACCTTGTATGGTCCCTGATACAGACGTGCCAACTTCATACATCTTCCCGTTATCCGCCTTGGTACGTATAACAAAACTAAGTCATTCACCCGGAACTATCTGGGTTTTGATCTCATATCGTAATACCGCTTTTGTACACGCTGTGCGTTTGCAATATTTCCTATCGCCTTAGTCAGCAGCCTACCCATACGATTTACCCTTTCATCTATCGTTTCGTCTAAACCAACTGCGTTTAATCCTAATGATCGATCCAACACTGAGCACGGTTCCCTACCAAATAAAATATTATACGGCGACACTTTCGTTGACGCCTGCACGCTAGTGTAATACGCATGTACTACCAAAGGTAAAACCATTGCCTTTGATTACTACCTAAATATTTTGATAACATCGAAGTTAACGTTCTATTCATTCGTTCTACCAAACCGTTACTCTGTGGGTGAAATGAACTTGTATGTATCATTTTAGCCCCAAAGTGCTCTACCGTTTCTTTTACAATTCCCGCCGTAAAAACTGTTCCTCTATCTGAAATAATTTCCCTAATCGGCCCGAACCTACAGAAAACTTCCTCAATTAAAAACCGCACTACATCTTCCGATGTAACCCTAGAGGTAACGCCTTACATATCGCAAACCGCGACGCATACTCTACCGCGACTATAATAAAACGGTTATCTCTCGACGAACGTGGAAACGCTCCTAACACGTCGATTCCTACCTTCTCAAAAATATTCGAGTCCCTAATCGGCATCAAATCTGCTACGCTTTTAACTAATTTCCTTTCTTGATACGGCACGCACGAGGCTATATAACGCTCTATCTCCTTATCGGCTTTCGGCATGAAATATTTCGACCGAAACCTCTTCAACGTCTTTGCGAGACCCAAATGACCTCCTGTCCACGCCTCATCATGTAATTCGTTCATTACATTTTGAAACAAAGACCTAGGCAATACTAATACCTCCCTAATTTCTCCATCTCTACGTACGCTTTTATATAATAAATTATTTCTCAAACAAAAACCACTACGCCATGCTTCCGGACGTTCGCTCAACCGCGTTAACCATCTACTACAAAATGAATCGTTCTCTTGATCCGCCTGTAACGACTCTACATTAATACTAAAAACTTCCAAACCATCATCATCAGGTTCAGAACGAGAAGAAGACTGAGGTCCTTCTGTTTCCCGTTTTCCTTCTTCCATTAGCGGATTCCTACTCAAAAAATCTGCCACTACATTGCTTTTCCCCGAGCAATGAACTATCTCGAAATCCCATTCTTGTATCGCTAACGCCCATCGCGCTAACCTACCAGACATATCTTTTTTCGACTGTAACCAACATAACGCGCTATGGTCTGTAACAACCTGAAAATACGATCCCCAAAGATAATGCCTATAGTGCCTTAACGCCCATACTAACCCCAGACACTCTTTCTCCGTCGTACTATGTTTTTTCTCCGCATCCGTTAACTTCCTAGACGCATAGGCAACCGGACTCATTTTTTCAACGCCCTGCATCAACACTGTACCTAACGCCTCGTTAGACGCATCCACATAAACTCTCGTAGTAACCGACTTATCCCCCGAATAACAGGAAAGTATTGGCGCACTACACATAACCTTCCTAATATAATCGAACGAATTATGCAATTCTTCATTCCATTGAAACTTTACCCCCTTTTTCAATAATTTAGTGAGAGGTAACGATATTCTCGCAAAATTCGATACAAATTTTCTATAATAAGAAAATAAACCTAATAATTGTTTCACAACCTTCGTACATGTTGGAGTTAAAACCTGTTGCATAGCCTTCAGCGTTTTCTCACTAGGTTTGACTCCTTCATTCGAGATTAGATAACCTAGCATCTCAATCTCGCAAAAACCGAATTTACATTTGGATGGCTTGAAGGTCAAGTTCGCTTCTCTAAACCGCCCAAAAACTTTCTGCAACGTATCGGTAAACTCCTCGAACGTTCTACCATACACAATTACATTGTCTACGTAAACCATAACCCCTTTAAATCTTAAATCCGCTAAAACTTTATCCATCATCCGTTGGAAAACCGCTTGACTCGTTGCCAAACCGAACGGAACAACATTAAATTCATAAAGACCCGTGGTCGTGACGAAAGCCGTTTTATGCCTACCTTCCGTAATAACCGTCTGCCAATAACCTGAATTGAGATCTAACTCCGCAAAATACTTGGCCCCGGCCAAACTATCGACAATGTCTTCTATCCGCGGAATAGGATTAATTATCCCTACAATTATTTTTATTTAATTTCCGATAATTCCGATAATTCCGACACAAAACCTCCATGAGTCATCGGGCTTTTTAATTAACACAACGGGCGCAGCATAAAAACTAGTGGATTCCCTAATAACACCTAGTTTCAACATCTCCGCGACCTGCTCCTCAATAATTTCTCGTTGCACCGGCGAAACGCGATACGGGACAATGAACTGGCTCTTCATCATAAGTCTTAATATCGACCGACACTATCTCCGACCTACCTAACTGGTCAGTTGCAAACGCAAATCTATCCGCATTCCTATCCAACAACGTCAAAAATACCTGTTTATCATTCCCACATAAATCCTCATTTACGATAAACCGTTTATCTTCTACCCCAAACGCAAATTCGCACGAATCCGATAACCCCGAGAAATAAACGTAATCGCCCTTTCTTAACTCCTGAAAGTCGATAGAATTTATCACGTCACGATCCTCGATAACCGTGGTTTCCCCGAAGTTCACTTGTTTCCTTCTAGAACCGTCTAGAAAGTCCGACCCTATCTTTTGTTTTCAAATAATCCCTACGTTTTCAAATATCCCTATTTCGTCTTACCGGTGTCGTGTTTTGTTTCGTATGGAAATGATTGAAAAACGGTATTTTTCCCTGAAAAAAACACATACACGAATGAACAAAATCAATATTCATACCGTTCTTTATTAAAAAATCCACCCCTAAAATAATTCTACAATTTAAATCAGTTATTACTGAAAATTCCTGTGAAAAGTTAAAATTGTCCAAACTAAAATCAGGACCTGGGGACTTCTCCATCTTTTGGCTTTTTATTGCTTTTTCCACCAAAAATCTCCAACTAAACCTTCAAGAAAATATAAGAACAGCAACCATAACAACTTAAAAATCTTCAACACATGGGACAAGAACGAGCCTCAAAATCTAAGAAAACAGTCCATAAAACATACCCATGATGTTTTACAAAAGTACCAGTCCCTAGAAACACAACTTGCAAGCAAATGCACCTCAGAAAGAAACCAGAACACACATAAATACCAACTGAGCGACCAAACTCTACACCTTATTAGCAAAAGAAAAGAGCTCTTACATAATGGTACAAAAAAAGAAAACATTATGAGTATAGCAGAAATAAGCAAAAAAATAAGAGAAAATATAAGGAAAGACCGAAAAACAACTAGACTGAAAACGTTAGAGCACCATATACAAAAGACAGGAGGAGTGAAAAAGGCTCTAAAAGAACTACGCGAAACGGGAAATCAATGGATACCAAATTTAAAAAGAAAAGAAAAAAACATAACACATCGCAAAAATATCAGCAACTTAGCAACTAACTTTTACAGACAACTCTATGCAAAACAAGGACCAAATACAGACCAATATCCCAACTACTGCCACATTGCACCAACTGCAGAAACAATAATAGAATCCGTGCAGAAAATCCTACCAAGTGAGGTGGAAAAAGCAATAAAAAGCCAAAAGATGGAGAAGTCCCCAGGTCCTGACAAAATCTCAAATGAGCTGCTTAGAGGAACTATGCAAGAAATAACCCCAGCTTTAACTGAAATATTCAACAACATACTGACAAGCAATATTATTCCACACATATGGTCTCACACCATTGGGTCTCAGTCAAATATCATCTTGATACACAAGAAAGGAGACAAAGGAGACATTGGAAACTATCGACCAATTAGTCTTATGTCCAACGTATACAAGGTTTTTGCAAAGATTATACTGGACAGGATCTGCCCAAAGATAGACGAACAACAGCCCGTGGAGCAAGCTGGCTTCAGAAAAGGCTTCTCCACTATAGACCACATACATACAGTAAAACAAATACTGGAGAAATATAACGAATACAACAAAACAATCTACATTGCATTCATTGACTATGCCAAAGCCTTCGACAGCCTAAACCACAGCTATATATGGGATACTCTAGAGCAACAAGGAATACCAGAAACCTACAGAAGTATAATAAAAACCATATATGCAAATAGCCAGGCAAGAATACAACTCGAAACACTAGGCAACCATTTTCCAATAGAAAGAGGTGTGAGACAAGGGGACCCTTTATCTCCCAAACTATTCTCAGCGGTGCTGGAGAACATATTCCGCAACCTCAGTTGGGAAACATTTGGAATAAATATAAACGGTTCCAAATTGAACCATCTCAGATTTGCAGATGACTTGGTCCTTTTCGAAGAGATACCGGAGAATCTAGAAAAAATGATACAAAGTCTTAACTCAGTGAGCAGGAACGTCGGACTTCAAATGAACTCTAGCAAGACAAAAGTAATGACCAACTCTACAAAAATAGATATAAGTGTAAATCAACAAGTTCTGGAATATGTTGACGAATACACTTACCTGGGCCAGTTAATCTCTACAAATGACCAAACCACAAAGGAAATTGACACAAGAATAGCCAAAGGATGGAAGGCTTACTGGTCCCTAAAGGAAATCATGAAATCACCAGACTTGAGCATGACACTGAAAAGGAGAACGTTTAATTCTTGCATCCTACCCTGTCTCACTTATGGTTGCGAAACATGGGCCTTAACTAGACTCCACAGAGAGAAACTGGCAAAATGTCAAAGAGCAATGGAGAGAAGCATAACAAGGTGCAAACGTCAAGATAGAGTCAGAAACGAAGACCTCAGAACAAAAACCAAACTCACAGACATTCTATCCCGCATAGATCAGCAAAAGTGGAGGTGGACAGGCCACATGATGCGAGATAATAAAGGAAAATGGAGTAGAGTTGTAACGGAATGGTATCCCAGAGATGGAAAAAGAAGTCCCGGCCGACAAATTACGAGATGGGCAGACGACATCAAACTTACAGCTGGCCATCTCTGGACCAGAGTAACACAAGATAGACCACAGTGGATATCGCTAGAGGAGGCCTATGCCAAGAGGCACACTGAGATCAGAGATATTTTATAAACAACAATGCTATTTTAATTTTTTATACTCAGAATAAAAGGCTTATTATTATTATTATTATTAAACTAAAATCTATAACACATTTCCCTACAATTTGCAATAAACTTCCATTTACCGCCTTAACCCGTCTCTTCTCTTCTTGCATACATCTCGCACCCACTTGATCTGCAACGGCTGGGCTGATGCATGAAGCCGTAGCGCCTGTATCTAAAAGAGCTACCACGTTTACATTAGAAGAATTCAATAAAACTAATGGTCTGACCTGCTGATCCGCCTCGACTGCGACGATCTTCCCCATTGGTCGTTCCGCTTCTGTGCTACGCTGCTGAGCTCGTCTGAGGCCCTCACTCCACAGGTCAGCCTGGTCACCGCTATTGGCCTCTAGCGACGACATGTTGCAAAATCCGCTTGCCTAGGACGCAAATTTAATTATTAGTACTAGGTCTAATATGTGGTTCCTGATCACTTGGCGACGGCGAAACATTCGGCGTTCGTCGTGGGTCTTGAGTAGGGCCTTGTTTAATTTGTGTGAAACGGTCTGTCTCCCCCTCCCCTCTATTGCTATTGGCCAAATTCAGTCCAAAAGTTGCCGGGTTCCTAAACACATTTACATTATCATCACTTCCCGGACTTAATTTCTTCATCTGTACCAGTACTGCCCTTAGCGCCTTCTTATCTACAAAATGGCTCAACATTAACTTATTTCTAAGATGCTTTTGCAATCCTCTTAAAAATTGCGTTATAAAAATGTCATCTTTGGTAACTCTAGCCTTCCTCGCCAGGTCCCCTAAATAATGAAAGTAGTCCAACAAACTTCTTTTCTCTTGCTTGGCATTGTAGAACTTCTCTGCAAAGTCTGTGCTTCCAAATTCCTCATAAAATTTATTCACCACCTCTTCAAATGTCTGGGCACTGCCCCTAATTTCCTTAAAAAAATATAAGGCTCCACCTTTTAAATACGAAGGAAATAATAATTTTAATTCCTCCGACGATATAAATTTCTTCCTCGATGCAGCATCTCTGAAGTCTTCTAAAAAGTCTTCAAAGGACTCCTGAGGACTCCCCGAAAAACAAGTTGACAAATCCTCCATCATGAAATAATTTCATAAAATTTTTCACAAAATTTCCGCTGCTATGAAAATCTTCCCACAATATTTTCCTATTCGATTCTTCACTCGCTTGGCAGGTCGAGGTAATTCCTAAATTAAACACTTAGGTACAGAAATATACTTCCTTTCAATGTAGTTTCGATCCCTCCTCGATTCTTCATGGTCTGGATCGACGATCACTATCCCCTTCTATTACGTCACTTCTTATGACGTCACCTTCCTTCTGAAACGGTCTGTCTTATTTCTCCGGTTCGTTTGGCGCCTCCGCCAATGTAGTGGTTTCAGCACTATACGATCACTGCCTAATTTATAAAGATGAAGATAAAGACGTTAGTAACACCAGATTTGTGTTTTTATTTGATTTAGTTTACACTTTTTATAAAAGGGATCCAACTGGCTCGATAGCCATTACGCTAATCCTCACTATATAATTTAGCTCAGTCGCTGGCCGAAGCCTAAGGTGAAGTGTGTCACATTGACTTCTCACATCCAAGCCTCTTTCTTTTTAAAACTATAAAATAAGTAACAGTGTCAAAGTGAGCACCCACTCTAAAGAGGCCCGTATACAATATAATCGCATAAACAAATATCGAACCTTACAGTACCCTGGAAAGCAGAGTGGTGTCTTGAGACTTGCGCTGCATTCTTTGAGCGTGAGCATGCTTTGGGCGTATGTGCTGAGAGATATGCATCCAGACATGTAGAGATCTCGATGTAAGACAGTAGACGGACTGCAAGACGTCTACCGTCAGATAGCTGCGAGTACCTGACTGGTCTTACGAGCGTATAGCGGATGTGGTCCCCGCGAGACGCATGTTTGTATCGTGTAGAGGACGGACTGCGAGACGTTCCTTTGCAATTTTGGTAAATTGCCCTACACGTTGGGTCATGTGGAGGACGGACTGCGAAACGATCCTACCGGCAAAATATGCCCTATATGACAGCGATTGTGTGTGGATCCATGTGTGTTGAAATTCGTATGATTGTTGAATTACTGAATCAATGAATTGCAATGATTGGTGATGAATGGAACGCAATATAAGTGTGATGAATGGAACTTTATGAAGTACTAAGATATCGTCTTAGTACTGCATAAAAAAACAGCTTGTCGGTAATGTCGGTCGGCAGGGTAATGTTTGGTGATTAAAGTAGAGGGCCTTATAAGGAGCTTTGAATGGAAGTGCAGAGTAGGCAAACTCTTTGCCTCAGATGCGCTAATATTCCTTTGTCGATTTCACAGAAGACGACCTGACTGAACACACCACTACCTCCGCCCACCAACAAGCAGAACCAGTCGCAGGCCCATCACTTCAACAGGATGTAACTCCGAGGGCACCTATGCAGAGCCTGCCAGACCTGAGTGATGCTGTCAAGGACGACGCATGATCAGAATGGCCGTGTTAGAATACTCCACCCCACCCAGGGACGCGGGAGGGGGCATGCTTATAAAAGCGACGCGCGCTTGCGTGACTCACTCTGCGTACCATCGTCGGCGCCCCCCGCTACGTGAGGAATGCGACAATCCAGAGGGACCTAAGATGGGAAACCGTGGACCAGTTTGTCCAGAGGCTGGCGAAGGGCATGTTCGCGCGTGCGGATGCGTCACATCTTCCGCACATCGCCGAACTGGCGCCGCACCACGCGCGCCCGCCCGACCGCCGCCGCCTGCCACGCGACCTGGTTGCCTAGCCGGCGATCACCCACTGCATACCAGAGCCACATGAAGACCACCGCCCGCAGGGGCCATCCGATGACCTGTCCACAGGAGTAGACAGAGGCGATTCTTCGGGAAGAGGCAAAGTCTGCCCGTGAAACAACGTAAACAAGAAACGATAGTCGATTATAATTAATAAAGTGTTCAAAAAGTGCAACACCACGTCGGAAAACTGATGAAGTCACTACAACATAACCCCAACAAGTGAGTGATCAGAAAAACTTACCATATAAAAGCGCATATAAGCTGTAATTTGAAAGACAAAAACATTTAGGATATATATAACTACATCTATATGCCAATCCAAGCGGCGAAAAACGAACAACACATTTGAAAAATTCAGAAATCAACAATTCAAAACATTACAATCAACAGCTGATTGGACACTCATTTGACACTGACATCTCACGCACGCAAACAAGTGAAGCCGCCGCCGTACCAACTTAACACACCGAATGGATACGTTCATGAAAGTATTAATTGATTGATTTATGCGATACTGGCGACATCTGGTTGATAAGCGGAGGCTTATGTTAAACTAGCGACATCTGTCATCGCGGTCCGTGAATTATTAGCACATTCAACTTTTGATGCGTTACGAGCCCTGCGATGTCGTAGCAGCTACATCCTTTGCTACGAATTATCTGCTACGAGCTATGAACTGATTGACTAGCAAAGTGTCTTATCCACGTCTTATCATTTCCAAAATGAATTGCTCTGTGTGTCGTAAACAAATAGCGCTAAGTGATTTGTTAAAATGCGTAGCATGCAAAAAACACTTTCATTATCAATGCCTTAATATTACTTGTGCTAAATATTCGGCACTCTACCCAACGAAGAAACTGTGGAGGTGCGATTCATGCTCAAATGTCACTACAAGTCGCGGAAAGAATTCAATAAAGAATACCCAGGCAAGAGGAGCACCTGGTTGCGAAGATAAAGCTTCCTCTAGCATTGGGAAAACATCTGAAAGAAAAGAATCAACGGTGACGGGCCGGATTACTGAAGATAAAAAACCATATATTTATTAAGTAATTCGATGGAGGATCTTTCTAGCCATGATTTGGATATGAGCTCGACCCTCCTTGATACAACTGCAAGAAGCCTGCCGAATGTGACACAAGTGAATGACTCGTTGGTACAGGGTCTAAATGAACAAATTTCTGCTTTGAGCATAGACCTAAACAGCGCACACGAGGAAATTATCACCTTAAATGAAGAAAATACCAAACTGAAACTAGAAGTTCAAGAGCTCAAAAAGAAAATTTTATTCGTGACGAAACTTAGCTCTAGCATCACTTCCACACCAGTTTCAACGATTTCACTAAATTCAAGCTCTACGCAGAGGAAGTCAAAAAAGAAAATCGTATTCGGAAAATTAGAGTCCACTCAAAAGTCCTGTCTAAATACATAGTCAGGTCATAAGTTCTGTCACATGTGCAATATGAAATAATTTAGACATGTTTATTATTTATGTAAACATTTATATAGCAAAATGAACTTAATAAAACATAGATTCTTATGGTAATAAAGTTTATTCAAAATGACCCCCGCGATTTTGAATACAGGCCTTTATTCTGCGCGGCCAGTCGTCTATCGCAGCACGAACGAGGTCCATGTCAATATCGGCGGCTGCCTTAATCAAGGATGCCTTGAGTAACTCCAAATCAGGATGAGGCTTTGAGCAGGCCTTTTCCTCCAAGTGTTGCCATATCTTGTAATCTAACGGACTCAAATCTGGACTGGAGGAGGGCCAGTCTTCGTGCCGGATGAAGTCGATTTCACGCGCCGCCAGCCAGTCTTGTGTGCTTTTCGCTGTATGAGCTGGCGCAGAATCTTGTTGGAATACCCAGTGCCTGTTATAAAACATGGTATGAGAAACAGGTTCCACAAGGTTCTTGAGGACTGTATTTTGATACACAACTGCATTCGTTTTTACGCCTTTCTCACAAAAATGTACCTCAGTTAAGCCCCAATAAGAGACTCCCAACCAACCCATGAGCGAGGATGGAAAATGACCTCGTTGGACACGCGGAATATGGTTGCTCGCTTCTTCACTGCTGTGTGCGTATACCTTATCATTTTATTTGTTGTAGCTCTCTTCCACGGTGAAAATTTTTTCATCCGAAAAAAGAATTTCCCGATGCTTTTTTCCCGCGTACCGCTTCAACAAAGCGCGGCATCTCTTCAGTCTCAGGTCCATTAAACAAGCGTCCAAACGATGTCCTGTTTTTCTTCGATATGCCCTAAGCCCTAAGTCTTCATCTAACACCATTTTCACCGTGGTCCTGCTTAACCCCATCTGAAGGGCCAACAGTTTCTGCTTACGTATGGGATTTCTTTGAATTCGCGCCTTCACAGCTTTTATCACTGCTGGAGTCCTAACAGAGCGAGGGCGACCACTTCTTGACCTGTCATCTACACTAGAGTCTTCATTGTATCGTTATCTTTTGGTTATATTCAAATTTTTCAGTAAGTCGAAATCTGAATTGGCGCGTACCGCAACGATGCAACGCAATAACTGCGACACGGTCTTCTTTAAGTGTCCACCCCATATTTAAAAATGAGGAAAATTCTAAAAAGTGCACATTTTTATTTTCATGAAAAATTCGAAATTCGAATTCAATAAACTTTTTTGTGGCCAGCGTTCTAAATTCAAAAGTTTTTATTGTGTGACAGAACTTATGACCTGACTGTGTATTAACAGCCCTAAGACAATTGAAATAGACACTGCACAAATGCCTGACCAGAACATAAACATTGTCACGGTAGAGGAGATTAACAGTAACAACAAACTTTTACTAGAATCAAACGAACAAGACAAGTCCTATCTTTCTTATGTTTCACGATATACTCGTTCGTGCGTTTGACAGGTTTTATCCGTTGAAAACAGTACAGGTTGAGAAAAAATATCCTAAGCCAAAATGGATTACACCGGGTATTCAAAAATCCTGTGAAACAAAGCGTGAACTTTTTATTCAACTTAAAAATTTAAACCAAGATTCCATAGTTTCAAAAAATTATAAATCCATACTTTCGAAACACTACAAAATATACTGTTCGTTTTTGCACAGGGTGGTATCGTATGCAAAGAAAAAAGACAACGAATGTCTTATTCTATATTCAAAAAATAAAATTCAAACTGTCTGGAATATAGTAAATAAAACTATCAAAGGGGAAAAACAAAAAAAAATTGAAAGTTTTTCGGGACTCACAGATGGTGTTAAAACGATAATCAGTGAGCTCGAGGCCCCAGACTTATTTAACGCTTATTTCAGTACAAGTAGCACTCCTATAAATAAAAACGAGCTACATAGCATTGAACTTCCCAGCTTTCAAAACAACACCATGTTTATCAATCCCATATCTAGACATGAAATTCTAATACTTGTGTCTAGTTTCAATAATAAAAAGTCGTGTGGTTTTGACGGTTTACCAATCACTATTATTAAAGAAATTATAGAGGTAGCTGCCGATCCTCTGGTCTATCTCATAAATCGATCAATAGCCACAGGTATTTTTCCAGAAAGGCTTAAAAAAGCTCATATCATTCCTCTGCACAAAGGTGATAGTAGACTGGAAGTTCAGAATTATCGCGCCATTGCGTTGTTGCCCTGTCTTTCAAAGATCTTCGAAAAATTTTATTCAAACCGTTTGACAAACTTTTTATTAAAATACAAAATACTGTCCAAAACCCAATTTGGTTTTCAAAAGGGTAAGTCAACTATTGATGCTGTTTTCGATATGATGGATTTTGTGGCGGACTCTCTAAATATAAAGTCAAATGTGGTAACTGTTCTACTGGACTTATCAAAGGCTTTTGATTATGTGGATCATCACGTGTTGCTATGCATCCTAAATCGGTACGGTATAAGAGGAAATTGTCTAGAATGGTTAAAGTCTTATCTGACAAACCGCCAACAAAGTGTTAAGCTCCCTATGTTTGACTCCAGGACAAACACACTTTCAAACAAAATATCCCTAAGTACTGAGATGACGCAAGGTGTGCCTCAAGGTAGTGTCCTGGGTCCCCTGCTGTTCATATTATATATTAATCATTTACCCCAAATAGTCAGTAAGAAAATCACTATGTTTGCGGATGATGTCTCAGTATTCTTTAAATTTGAAAGAAATAATACAACACAGCTGTTTCCTGAGATAAATGAAACTATCAATGCCATAGTCAAGTGGTTAAAATCTATTGGACTAAAAACAAATGCAGGAAAAACAAAAATGATTCATTTCCGAAATTATAATACCCCTAGACTGGAACCAAATCTAACTGTGGACAATACTACGGTTGCCCTTGTAGACCAAGCCAAGTTTCTGGGGATTTTCGCAGATGAGTACATGAATTGGAAAAAGCACATAGATACCCTTGAGACAAAACTAAGTAGTTTTTGCTATGCATTGAGATGCTTGTCAACAGTTACTACAACACATGCCATGCTGCAGGCTTACTATGCGTTTTTCCACTCTAGGCTTCTGTACGGCTTGGCATTGTGGGGTGGCAGCGTTGATATAGAAAAGTTGTTTGTCTTGCAAAAGAGATGCGTTCGTATTTTAAGTGGTGTCAAATCAAATATAGTAACTTGTCGCGGCCTATTTTTTAAATTGGAAATACACACTGTCACAGCGCTCTACATTATGGAGCTCTGCAAATTAATAAAGCGTTATCCTGAAAAGTTTCCCACCAGCTCTGAACGCAATAGTAATAGGCTAAGAGATAGGTTCAAGCATGACCTTAAGACTAGGTACTGTAGAACTACGTCCTATAGTAGAAGTACTAGTAATATGGCAGTCTGCGTTTATAATAAACTACCGTCAAATATAAAGCTTCTCTCGGGTGATCAGTTTCTGAAGGCCTTGAAGCAGTACTTACTGCTTATGTGTCCTTATACGTTGACTGAGTTTTATGAACACGGCAAATTATTGTCTTAGAAAGTAGGTATTTACTGTTTTACGGATTAGACTTTTTATTTTATTATTTTTCATACTTTTGAATAGCGACATAAATATTAACTCAAAATAACAATTCAATTTAATTCTAATCCAATAAAATAATGTTTTTATAGAATTATTTATGATTATGTATTTTTTTGTTTTTCCAAGCGGAAAATACTATTATCTAATTTTCTCTTATGTTAATCTAATTTACTTAATCTAATTTAATTCTATTGATAATTATGATTATTAAATTGCCATGCCGCCATTGGTAAAATTACATTAGCACATTATATTATATTACTTAAGATCTGTAACAAATACTGTAATTTATCGCAATAAAATTAAATGAAATGAAAAATGAAGAGGTCCGTCAACCTGACCCCGACTCCCCACGCCCCAGAAGGGGTGCGTGAGATGACTTCGATGAATGTGACTCACTTTGTTTGTCTGACTTCAATGCGTGCGAAAGCGCTGCCCTGGCAGCTGTTCGGTGCAATCTGCTACGGATTTTAGGTACCTCTGTATCTCATATTATTACTCTAATTGATTTTAAGTGTTGATTGATAAATGATTCTGTTCATTTGATGAATAAGTGTTAAAGTTCGTTATGTGTAACCGGTAATAGTCTTTAGGTTATAAATAAATGTTTTTTTTTAGATTTATATTTCACTTCTTTTCCAATAATAATATAGTATATATAGCAACCGTAATAAAGTAATCACATCGTAATTTCTGGGCTGTGGTGTTCATCATCAGTTCCACTTCACAAAATGATGCTTCCCGAGAGTAAGGGCTCGAGCCAGTATGAAAACATTAAAATCTCTATAGGTCTGCCTTTAATATTTGAAGAGTTCCTTCAATTTCTCCAGAATTCCTTCATCAGATCCTCATTTGATGTCAGTAGGACCAATTGGAAGGTAAACATTTCAAACAAAAAATAATAATTTCCAAATCGTTGCATCCGTATTGACACATTTTCATAATTCTTTATTGCACACACATATTCAATTTAAAAGGTTACATTAGGAGAAATCATATGTACAAAGGCGAGCTTATCTCTAAAAAGAGATTTCTTCCAGCAAACCAAGGCATGAAAGGGAAATTTATCATGGAAGGGTAGGCAGTGTACAATATCTACTATCTAATATAATATAAAATACGGAAAATAGTTTCAGTTTCAGTTTAGTTTATTTCTGTACAATATACATTGAGTTGAAAATAATAAAATCTTACTCTAATAATAATAATGTACTAACTATAATATGCTATTCTAAATGTTATATCAATAAAGTTCAGTCAAATAAACACTTTTACAACAAAATAATCAATATTAATCAATTTTGATCATCCGTGAACTCGTTTAGTGAGTAATAACCCTTTTCCAACAGAAAGTACCTCAATTGCGTTTCAAATTTATTATAATTAATTAGTGGTTAATTTTAACTCTATTGGTAGCCTATAAAACAATTTAACAGCCTGATAGCGGGCACTATGCTGCACAATGTTAAGGCGAGGACATAATTTCTGTTCGAGGTCTTTTCTTCTTGAGCTAAGACGTACTTTTCGTTCAGCTTCCGATTCTATATTGTAAAGACGTTTCTTCAAGTCGCATAGTATTACGAATATGTACAGGCTAGGGACTGTCAATATTGCTAGTTCTGCAAAGTGAGCCTTACAGGATTCCCAATGTGGTGCTCGTACTATTATCCTAATTGCCCTTTTCTGAATCGTGAAAGCTGTTTTTATGTTATATTGGTAGCTGTTCCCCCACCATTTAATGCTGTACCTAAGTTTAGATTCCACAAGTGCATAGAATACAGTCTTCAACTGATCTTTTGTAAGTTCATAGCGTAGACTTCTAAGGGCATAGCAAGCTGAACTAATAAAGCCTTCTATAGCTTTTTATTCACATTTCCAGTTAAGCAGTGAGTCTATATGCACACCCAGGAACTTTACTTCATCTACTAGTGAAATTTGTGCACCATTAAGATATATATCTATAGTCTCTTTATTTTTCGCTGTAGTCTTAAAGAGAATTGCCCCTGTTTTGGAGGAGTTAAGTTGGAGATTATTATTTGTAAACCAATTAAAGAACAGTGAAAAAGTGGCATTAACTACGGAACTAAGTTCGTCATTGCTATCTGCCGCAGCTATAGCGTTTGTGTCATCTGCAAAAATAACAAGTTCTACCTCAGGCGCAGAATTATCAATAAAATTTATGAGATCATTAATAAAAGTTATAAACAGAACAGGGCCCAAAATAGAACCTTGTGGAACGCCTCTTGTTATCTTCACTCTTTTAGACTGATAGGTTTTCTCACATCTTTCTATCAGATATTTCATCTGTATGAACTGAAACCGGTTTTGCAAATATGACTTCAATAGTGTCATCGATTTGCCCCTTACCCCATAGAAGTCTAATTTTTTCAATAGTAAGTTATGATCCACTGTATCAAATGCGGAGCTTAGGTCAAGGAATAAACCAGCAACTCTCTTTTTGTCATTTAATTTGGCAACTATTTCATCCAACAATGTATCAATGGCATCTGCTGTGCTTACTCCTTTCTGATAACCAAATTGCCTTTTATTTAGTACTTTATGTTTATTTAAATATCTAACAAGTCTGGTCTTAATGAGTATTTCGAAGATTTTTTAAATAATTGATAACAAGGATATTGCTTTTTTCAAGGATGTTTGAGTTTGTTCAGTAGAACTTCATTCGCGCTCGCCCAACAGACATCGGCGTAGTCGATTAGCGGCAGGAGAAGGGACTGAGCAAGGGTGATTTTGGTCTGCCGTGGCAAAAAGTACTGCAAACGCCTGAGGGAGTGAAAAGACGCAAAGACCCGTCTGCTGACCTCGCTGAAATGTGGAGACCAAGACAGCAGATTTTCAAAAATAACCCCAAGGTTTTTCGCCTGATCTGTATACTCTATTGTGATGCCATTATATAACACAGGAACAATATGTTTTTGTATCAAGGAAAGCGTGTGCCTGGTTCCTAAAAGCATGGCTTGTGATTTGGTCGGGTTTACCAACAGCCCGTATGATAAGGCCCAGTCTTTCACATTCTCGAGGTCAGCATTCAGTGCCTCCACGGTTGAGGCTATTTATATAAAATTTATATAAAACATTTATATAAAACAACATAAAATATTCCTTTGTTGAAAGTCTGTTAAAAATACGACTTTGTTATAGATTCGCGATTTCTCATTGTTGTAGATACTGCTATAATCATTGTTGTGTAGACTCTTTTAAGTTTACTTCATAAATCTCAGACATATTCTTTCTGACATATTTTCTAATATTCAATGTTTGTATTTAGATTTATCTTTGTCACTTCTAAATAAACATTCCAAGCAATCACACCAATATTTTCATTCCCATATTAGACCACTATATTTCCAAATTACAACACGTTATCAGCACGAAATGTGGTAAATGGTTACATGGTTAATGTTAATGTGTATTTGTGTATTTTGTGTGTGACTAAATAGTAAAAAAATGTCACAACAAAGTGGGGATGGTTTATCGAAGTCAAATTCGTCATTCTCAACTTCAATCCCATCGTTTTGCCTACGCAATAAGGACGGGTATCCGACGTGGAAATTCAAGATGATAACTACCTTTTGCATGAGGACCTTTGGGTAACAATATGTGGTTATCATAATGATGACACGACCCCTACCTCAGTCAAAGAGAGAAACGAAGCAAAAGCACTGGCCAAGATCTGCCTTACAATAGACGGTGCATCAATAACGCACGTAAGATGTGCAAAAACCGCAGCCGAAGCCTGGAGATCTTTGGAAAAAGCCTTCGAAGATAAAAGTATGGGACGAAGATTAACTTTAGAGAGAAAGCTATACAGATTGAGTCTGTCAGACTATGATAATATAGAGCTTTACATAAATGCTGTCATGTCAACAGCACAAGATTTGGCAGACATTGACAAGGTAGTAGAAGACACGTCTCTTGCAGCTATACTTTTAGGAGGCCTCACTCCAAAATATGAGCCCCTTATAATGGCACTAGAAAATTGCAACGTAGATGTGACAACTGACTTAGTCAAGACAAAACTACTTAATGAAATGTCCAAAAGTGCAGCTTCACCTTTAGATTCCGTTTTTTATACGAAGACGCAGAAGTCCAAGACGAAATCGAATTCTAAGATAATATGTTATGAATGCAAGGCACCTGGACACAAGAGGCCAGACTGTCCTTTGAGGAAGAAAGAAGTAAAAGCGAATGTGGTAAAAGAAAACGTCAGTGATGTCGGATTTACAGCTTTAAATACTTCTGGCACCTCAAACAAGGAACTTTGGTATGTAGATTCAGGATGTACGAAACACATGACTTCTAGACGAGATTGGCTTCAAGATATTTCGATATCTGAAAAAGGTCATGTTACCGTTGCTAACGGTGAACATATTGAATGCTGCGGAACTGGATATATTTCGATTAATACACCCAAAAACGTAGTCAATAGGATAAATGAAGTTGCCTTTGTACCAGATTTAAAGGCAAACTTGTTATCTGTGAAGAAAGCTGTTGATAAGGGTTTTATATGTGTTTTTGATAAAAATGGATGTAACTTTTATAAAAATAATACTTTTCGTTTTACAGGTGATTCTGTTCTTCATGCTTCGCCCTGTGGTGGATTATACGTCCTTGATGGTATTGTTGACGTTCCGGATACTGCGGCAAATTTAACACAGGATGTTCACTCTGGCTGTCAGGATACTAATTCTTATCAACTCTGGCACAAGAGGTTAGGACACTTGTGTCGTATAGGCATGAATCAACTGAAGAATCACGAGGTAGGCGTAAAGTTTAAAGTAGTAGATAAAAATAATTGTATCGCTTGCGTAGAAGGTAAACAAGCAAGGAAACCTTTCAAGAAGGTGGCTTTTAATAGGGCTACTACTTCTTTGGAACTGATCCATATGGATCTATGTGGACCATTGTCTACAATCTCCTTTCAAGGAAATAAGTATATGCTTACTTTGGTAGACGATTATACTAGGATGGTATTTACCTACTTTATTCATTCCAAAACAGAGGTCAAAAACAAATTCTGTCTTTTTCAAACCTTTGTAGAGAATCAGTTAGATAGGAAAATCAAATCCGTGAGGACCGACGGTGGTAAAGAGTTTGTTAATAAAGAGTTTGTTGATTACCTCGAATCTAAAGGAATTCAACGTCAAACTACCACGCCGTACAGTCCCCAACAAGTTGGATGTGCCGAACGTACTCATCGGTCGATAGTAGAAAAGGCGAGGTCGTTGTTGGCTGAGAGCTCATTGCCCACAGCATATTGGGAAGGTGCTTTCCAGGTCGCCGTATATCTAAAAAATAGGTCCCCTCATCGAGCTTTAGGCGGGCAGATTCCTTTCGACAAGTGGTGGAGTCGTAGAAGTGACCTTGGTCATCTGAAAGTTTTTGGATGTAGAGCACTTGTCCATATACCGTCATGTCACAGGAAAAAGTTAGATTTGAAGGCGAAGGAAGCAATTTTTGTTGGTTATGCTGAAAATCCTAACACCTATATTTTTAGGGATCCATCTAACCCACGACATGTGTTTATGTCCAGAGATGCAACCTTTTTCGAAACTAGCTTTACAATGTTAAAGCAGAGGCAAGTGGAGCCTGTAATGCAGTCAGACCCTATATTATTACTCGAAGAAAGAGATCCTGAGACCGAAGACTGTCAATTCTTTGACTGTGGTCTTCCCGAAGCTGGATCACCTCGACCGGTAAATCAACAAAGTGCGGAAGCATCGGAAACTATTGTAGAACAAAGTCCCCCTATTGAGGATGTGGAGCCAGCAAGTTTGGACGAGGAACAACCTGCCCGTGAGCAGAGGTACCCCTCAAGAAATAGGAAACCACCTGATTTCCTGGCATATAATGTATCATCGGTTGATGCCAGCGATCCAACGACATACTATGAAGCTACTTATGCCGAGGATGCTGATAAATGGCACCACGCGATGGCAAACGAGTATAACTCGTTGACCAAACTTCACACTTGGGACTTAGTTGATCGACCAACCAAAAAGGTTATACCCTGTAAATGGGTTTATAGAATTGAAAAGGATGCATATGGGAATATTACGAAGTATAAAGCGCGACTAGTCGTCAAGGGTTTTCATCAAGTAAAAGACATTGACTACGACGAAACTTTTGCGCCCGTGATTCGTCATTCTTCTCTTCGCACCTTATTTGCTTTAGCTGCGGAGATGGGTCTAAATATGAAGCATCTAGACGTTGATACAGCGTTCCTAAATGGAGATTTGGAAGAAGAAGTCTTTATGGAGCAACCCTTTGGATTTATACAAAAAGACCCTTTGGATTTATACAAAAAGGCAAGGAAAAAAGGTTTGTTTGCTGAAGAAATCCCTCTATGGCCTTAAGCAGGCCCCTCGAGCTTGGAACAAAAAGTTAAATGACACATTATTAAAAATAGGTTTTATAGGAACTCCTTCAGAGCCCTGCGTGTATACTAAACTTTTTGGTCAAGAACTCGTAATCTTGGGTATATTTGTCGATGATATTATTGTCTTTCATAAATCTGATTTGACGTTTGACATTGTCAAGAAAAATTTGTCAACATTCTTTGGAATCAAAGATCTGGGAATATTGAAGTCTTATTTGGGATTACAAATAAGATATGATTCTGAAAGCATCCAAATAAATCAAACTATATTTTAACATTGCTAGATAAGTTCAATATGCGTGAATGTAAGACTGTTAGTACTCCTTTGGTAAAAAAAAACCAATGGAAAAGAGAACTGATGGTGAAATTGGTGAGTATCCTTACCAAAATCTAATAGGATGTCTTATGTACTTGACAGTGAACTCTCGCCCGGACATAGCTTATGTAACGAGCTATTTAAGTCAGTTCAATACGTGTTTCACTAAGGAACATTGGAATGCTGCAAAAAGGGTTCTACAGTACCTGAAGGGTACTTAAAATTACTCTTTGGTTTACAGAAGATGTAAAGAACCTTTAAGAGGCTATTGTGATGCAGACTGGGCAAACTGTCCGATTGATAGGAAGTCATATACTGGCTATACCTTCAAGCTTAGTGGAGGACCAGTATCCTGGGAATCAAGGAAGCAACCTACTGTCGCTCTGTCGTCCACGGAAGCGGAATATATGGCGCTAGCGTCCGCCACAAAGGAAGCGTGTTATTTACGTCGATTCGTTCACGAAATAACAGGTAAACTTACCCCAGTTAGGTTAGCTTCTGACAGCCAGAGTGCCATCAACCTCGTTCGAAATCCAATACACCACAACAGGACGAAGCATATAGATACCAGATTTCACTTTATCAGGGAAAAGGTATTCTGTAATATTGTTGTTCTCGAATACTTATGTAGTAGTGATATGCCTGCAGATGTCCTAACTAAGCCACTTGGGCCTGTTACACACAAAAGGTGTATAGTTGGTTTAGGACTACAAACTTAAGTTTTTTTTTGTTTGTCGAGCACAACATCGATTAAGGGCGGCTGTTGTAGATACTGCTATAATCATTGTTATGTAGACTCTTTTAAGTTTACTTCATAAATCTCAGACATATTCTTTCTGACATATTTTCTAATATTCAATGTTTGTATTTAGATTTATCTTTGTCACTTCAAAATAAACATTCCAAGCAATCACACCAATATTTTCATTCCCATATTAGACCACTATATTTCCAAATTACAACACTCATTAATGATGACAATTAAGAGAAAAAGTGCAAAAATACTTATTGCAGATAATATTATGGTGTACAACTTTTGGTTGAAACTGTTTTTTGATAAAACTTACCTTTTACCAGAAAAACGTAAAAAACCGCTGAAAAAACGCAAAAAACTTTTTTACCAGTAGTGGGCTTGGTGAATACTTTTGATGTGTATATTTTCAGCTCAATGCGAATTCATGCAACCTCAAATGACTATTCTCATTGGAATATTGTATAACAATGTTTTAGAAATGATAAAAATTGACGGCCGCAAAATCACTTACGACGACCAATAATTTCTATACATTTTTAAAACGGCCGCAAACTGACCCCTTCTACTGACAACCAGTTAGATTGCGACCACTCGGTCCTTTTTCACAGGATTTTATAATATACTGGCGGCCGTAAACTAACAGTGAATGAATAATTAAGCCCCAAATTTTAAACAAAACAGTTGGACAATCATGACATGACAAAATTATATTTGAATCATTATGTCAGCTATCCGACCACCCGGCCGCAAACTAAAATTATTGCGATTTAATTTGTCAGTTCGCGGCCACGTAATATTTCACTGATGTCTTCACGATTTCCACTAAATAAGTAAGAAATTTTATTAATTATATACCTCTGATACAAAATCAGCAAGTACATTCATGATAAGTTAAGAGAACAGGAAAATATTCACTTCTAAATCGGCAAGTGCTCGCTGTTTCTTTCCTAGTTTTGCAAACATATCGACTCGGGCACCAAATGCGTCCAAATGAATGAGATCATCTTGTCACCTGATTTATATATTCCAGCCAAATTAAATTACCCCGAATTCTAGCACTATCTTACATTGAAAAATCAGATATTTTTTGGTAAGAAGACATTATTATTATGATAATATTTCTGCAGTAGGTCCCCAACATGGCTGCCAACTACCCCCTGGCCGCCAACTGGCATAATAACCCTAGTTTTATTTCTAACTCCGCGAACATCACAAGACGGGTAATGCTTGAGCTAGACTTTTTCAACTAGAAATATATCGCGACTGTTATTGAAAGAATAACAAAAAATCAGCCCAGTGTGTCGACTACAGAAGAACCGTCGACCAAACCACTACAGGATAATCAGAGACCAAAAATCCCTAGAAGGTACCTACCAAAGAGTTTTCTAATGGTACAATACGGTATTTGACTAGGTAGTCCAATACATCTAGAAACGTGTCCCAAGCTGAACCAATACTAGAACTATTTTTAAAATAAATTGTCAGTATCAGAATTGTGTATTTCCAGCAGTTGTATACATATGACTTTTAATTATCTGACCACTTTTAGGGTATGATAGTACCCATTAATATTAACAACTTTTTCTTATGAACATATGTTCCTCAGAGATTTTTTCTTGTAGGTAACCCATAAATAACTGCGATCAGCTTTTCTGATGAGTTAGTTCAATTTTAGTTCAAAGTGTACAAGCTCCGATGCCACAACGTAGTCTTTGTCAAATGTAGTCTCCATATTGGTCAATCAACATTTTTCGTGTTTCTCATTCATCAAAAACCTTGGCAGGTGTGCCAATCAACATCACAATGTCGTACATAGTGTGAGTTTACACTCACACACCGGCGCGCGCGCGCGGCCTTCGGCTTCTTCGGCCGCACTCGCTGTGCCGGTTTCAATTCTATCAAACAATCGGCGGCCACGCTGTTGGCACTTCAATCAAACCCGTGGCGGAGCAGCGCAGTGCTGACCTCTGCTTAGTAAGTTGGTCAAATATCGACAGAAAGTAAACTGTACCGTACTGGTTCTATCTACTTTTTTCTAAAAGGGGGTGTAGCACCTGCACCTGGCCCACTTGAGCGGGGCCTTTGTGCATGTCCCCTTCGCCTGCGCATCTATTTCAGCCATCCCAACTCCTGCACCAGCTGGAGTAGGAGGCCTGGGTATTCTAGGAGCTCGTGGGTGTTTGTTGTGTCACCTAGGATAGACATCCTGGTTTTTGTTGTGGATGTAGATGTCAGTAGCATGTGCTCTACTGTTTCATCAACTTCCATGCACCCTCTGCACACTGTCCGTTGCACCTGTAATTGTCAAGTGTTTGTTTAGTGTACAACGGCCTGTAATAATATAAGGCTTGTAAGTATTTTTATTTTACTGCGTGGCAGTCTCATTAAGTAATTTGTAAATATAAGGTTGTACTCTTCTATGAAAAGTTTTGTGTTTTTGCAATCTTCTCTGCTAGACCATAATAGGTTTTGTTGCTGTACTGTGGCATCTCTGAGCCTTTTCCGTAGAGCTTCCGCTGATAAGGGCGAGAATGGTGGGGGGCCAATGGCCGGCCTTCCTGCCCCTAATTTTGCTAGCTTGTATGCCTCCCAGTTGCACTGGTCACCTTGGTGACCTTTTACCCACTGGACTGTGACCTTGTTTTTCTCACCTAGCCTGTTGAGTGCCTTGTGGCATTCTAGTATTAGTTTTGATTTTGTCAACGGTCTTTTTATTGAGCTTAGAAAGGCTGCGCACTCCGTTTTAAAGGTAATGTCATTCCCCTCTGCATCATTTACCAAGTGCATTGCCCCGTGTAGGGAGACTCAGTGTTTCAGCTTGAAACACTGTCGTCTCCTTTCCGAAGCTTAGGGAAAGTTTAATGTCAAGTTCTGGCGAGAAAAGACCTCAGTCTGTATTCCTGCTTTTCTTTGAGCCTTTACTGTATATTGTTAAACTTTTATGATTTGGTGTTGTTGGTGTTTCCAAGCCCTTGGCTGTAATTTCATATTTCCTACCGAAGAGGAATTCTGTTTTATGCGATCAATTCCAATAATAGCTTCCGGCACTTCCCCAACAGCCTTTTCTAAAATACGTCATTTTGTAAGCGTAATGACGCAAGCAAAATGACGCGTTAGTTGATCAACTAACGGTTGAAACAGTTAAATAGTTAACTGGTTTAAACTTGAATTGCAAACGAAATACCAGGGCATACACTGCGGTAGCTTAGGTGAAGATTAGGGGGGGCGAGCGCAGCGAAGCCCCCGAATTTTCTTCGTGTTAGGTAGACATGTAAGACAAAAGAAACCTAAATTCTAAACCCTTTTGGTCTGGTTTACTATCTGTCGATAGTTGATCAACTACCGCGTTAGTTGATTTGACTATCTTCCGGTAACATATACATACATAATAAAATTCGTGAGTCAAAGACAGCGGTAAGTACCTACTACTATGCTCGTTGTCTTGTCTCGTTCACTCATTAACTAGTTACGAGCTAAGGAACGAGATACAATATTTTGTAACATATTCGATAAAGAGTAGGTCTTCTCAGAACAATTACCGAATATAAAAAAATCAGGTAATGTAAAGGGATGGAATCCATAGTGAGCTGCAAACCTCAATTAAATGTCGACTCAAACGGCATTAAGTTCAGTAGCAAGCAAGACGTGGAAGATGCTATGAACGCGAGGTAGGGGTGGATCCGCCGCCGCGTGCGGAGCCCCGCCGGCCGACGTGCCGAGTGCCAGCCGCCCCGTCGCCGACCGCTTACTTAAACTACTACTTGTCACGCCGAGCAAAGTCCATCGCATCATAAAATACCGAATCCCGCATAAACCCACCAAGAACATTTTTGATATCTCGATAGAAATCATACACTGCCTTTAGCTCCGATACTTGCTAAACTTTTTAACGATTGTTTTAAACGAGGCATATACCCGACAACGCTAAAGAAGAGCAAAATCGCACCGACTTTTGAGGGGAAAGGTAAGAGGGAGAATATCGATGGATACAGACCAGTTGCAGTTGTGCCCATATTGTCGAAGATCCTAGAGAACGGACTTAGGTCCCGACTCCTTGAATTCCTAGCGTCGCAGACTGGCAGCATCCATACTGCGCGGGACGCTCGACGACTGCACTGGCGAGGGCGGTGGTGCGACGCGTTCTCGAAGCGAGAGAGAGGAAGCTCCAGGTGGCAGTACTTTGCTGCGACCTCTCGAAGGCCTTCGACGTAGCTGATCACGGCTTACTCGCCGTTAAACTCCGGTATTACGGCATTGACGGGAAGGCCTTATCTCTGCTGACGGATGTCCTGAAAAACCGTTCCCAGATCGGAGTTGGTAATGGAGGCAAGATGAGCTCCAAACCGGTGATGACACATATGGGGGTCACGCAATGCTCTTCTGTTTCCAACATCCTGTTTTCGCTCCTGCTCAACGACCTGCCACAAGCAATGACCTCCAGCGAGCTATATATAGACTCGGACGACGTGGCAGGAATTATTACTAACAAAACTATTGGAGGCCTTGAGCTAAGCCTAAACCAATCGCCAAAGCCAAAATCACTGAGCTGTCTCACTAGTACCGCGACAATGGTCTCGTCCTTAACCTGAAAAAATCCCACTTCCTCCACTTCGACCTTTCGGGCCGTCGTCTCGTCCCGCTGACGTCCACGTGAACGGACGTGCGAGTCGAGCATGTGGAGGCTACGACGTTTCTGGTTTTCGAGCTGGACCGCGGTTTGCTAGCGCGGTGGTCCTCGCGTGGACAAGCTGTGTGCGCAGCTCAGCAGCGCGAGCTAAACTGTGGGGCCGGGAAACAGATTGGGAGCAGGCATTCAGCATGCAGAAATTAGCCCTGAGAGCTATAATCCAAATCCGACAGGGCGTATCCGTGAAGCCTCATTTCAAAGCATTCCGGATCTAGACGCTGCCGTCCGTCATCATTCTGCAAGTGGCCGTCTACGTGCGTGAGAACCTGAAATCATTCCGCATGCGGCACAACATCCACGGATGCTCGACCCGCCACGGTCCCAAACTCGTGTTGCTCGCGTCGGTCCCCCACACACTGGTGAAGTCATCGAAGATGACTCACGTTATGGGTCCGGCATTATATAATCGTCTTCCTAACAACAACCGAAGCTCCCAGTCCCAATATGTTTAAATTGCGCCTGAAGAGCTGGCTTGTCGAGCAAACCTTCTATACATTTGCGAAATTCTTAGAACTACCTAACTACATAGTTAATTTCATAATAATAATCATAGCTTATTCTTTAATTTCAATTCAATTATTATCATGTACTTATTCGCTTTTAATTTAATGCTATTCAATTTAATGTTATAATTCAATTTAATGGTATATGTTACATAACGTAATTTAATTAAACTTAATTTATTCTATTGACATGACACGTAACTTACGTTATGTATAAGGTAGACCCTTACTTTGACGGACTCACTACTGGACTAGACCTATTAGAACAACTAGGTGCGAACATTGATATGAATATGCACACATTGATAACAGATGCGACTTCTACACCTATCATCTGTAACAACTCAGACTTAACCATTACTCTAGCACCACGATGTCAACAACGCGTAAAAATACCAGCGAATTTATATACAGGAAACTGTACATTCAATTACATTAAGTTCTGTGAAGGAGTGAGAATTCCGAGTGCTTTTGTGAGATGTGAGAATGGCTTTGATACAACATTTATTTGAAACAGTATAAGATCACAGTAAAACAACCATTAAAAGTAATAGAATTCACTAGTGAGACGTGCCAACTATTTAACAACAATGACGTGGAAATGTGCGACCTAGAAGTAGAGAACTGGCTATTAAAAAATATTTAATTCATAACTCAAGTTACATCACATGAATAAAGAGAAGAAAAGACGTCGATAACTTGTGCATGGAAAACAAGGATTATTTTATTGTCAAAAAATACCCCTTTCTTTCACAAATAACGTAAAACATCACATCCGAACATGAAGCGAAGACCCCATTTTTATCAGACTATACATACAACCCCAGGTTATAAATCAGGAAATAAATAGACAGGTAGAAAACATGCTAAAAGACAACATTACACAGGAATCATATTCTCCTTGGAGTGCCCCAGTACACTTAGTATCCAAAAAACATGACGCATGGAATGAAAAGAATTATCGACTATAGAAAGCTGAACAAATTAACAGTTGACGACAAATAGCCTTTGCCGAATATAACCGACCTTTTTGACAAACTGGGTAGAAGCTGGTATTTTACCACCCCTGATCTGGCAAGGGGGTATCACCAAGTAGAAGTAGCTATCTAGAAGATCTACAGAAGCCTTTACTACTCAGACAGATCACTTTGAATAAAGACATAAGCCCTTCGGATTGAAGACGGCACCAGCTACATTTCAGCGTGCTATTGACATCGTACTGCGTGGACTACAAGGCATTCATTGTCTTGTATATTTAGACGATATAATCATCTATTCGTCAAGCTTACAAGAACACCTACAGGTATGGTCTGCCATCTGGTCTTTGACAGACTACGCAAAACTAACCTCAAGGTACATTAGACAAATCTGACCTTCTAAGAAAGGAGGTCCTGTACCTTGGACACACCATCACCCAACCCAACAACGACAAGATCAAGACCATCCATGACTATCCATTGCCGCTAACGACAACCGATATTAGAGTTTCCTCGGACTTAATGGCTATTATCGACGTTTTATCAAAGACTTTGCCAAAATAACACATCCCATGACAGCTGGACTAAAGAAAAACCGCGCTTTGCCCATCTGCGACGATAAATACTAATAACTATTGGTTAATGCACCTATACTACAATATCCAGACTCCATTAAACCATTCATCTTGACCACAGATTCCCCCGACTTTGTAGTCGGTGCAATAATAAGCCAGGGACCAGCTGGATCAGATTTTTCAGTAGCCTATTCGCGCAGAACCTTAAATGACGCTGAAACCCGATACAGCACTACTGAAAAAGAATTACTCGCCATAGTCTGGGCCGAAAAGCACTTCAGGCCTTATCTATACGGAAAGAAGTTCATTGTAGTTACTGACCATAAACCTCTAGATAAAGCTCCGAAAAATCCCATAACAATTTCCGAATCTAGTCCCGGACGCCCTATGACGATAGATTCAGATACAGATAGTACACTTTCATTATGATGAAAATTCCCATATTCCATAGCAAGCCCACCCAGTGGTACTATCACAGCATCTAACTATTTCGTTATGAAGTAAGATTAGCATTAATTATATTATCTAAATTTTAATATTAATATTTTATAACTTATTAAGTTTTAAATATTATCAAGAATTTTCTATTTTTATTTTTTATATTTCAATTCTTGGAATGCACGATACGCGTAATTTATGATGACGATGAAAAAGAACAACTGGATTAAGTAAAAGAATACCATCATGGAAAGACATGTCATCGTGGCATTAGAGAAACCTAAATTAATTCCACATTAAACGCGCCTACTTTTGGCATAGCATGGATCAAATAATAGCGAGCGTGATAAATTCATGTGAAATTTGTCGTAAGATGAAGTATGACAGAAACCCCGTAAAACCTCAATTTCAACAAACCCAGACGCAGACCAAACCTCTAGAAGAGATATTTATCGACCAGTTTGCTATAGAAGGTCGCTATTGCCTAACTATTATAGATGCCTTCAGCAAAATAGGACAAGCCTTTGAAATCGCCAACCGCTCTACCCCCGAAGTGGTTAGAGCTCTAATAAAATACTTTTCCTTCTATGGCATACCACTGAAAATCAGCTCAGATCCTGGATCTGAATTCAACAACACAATAATGGAAGAACTCCTCTCATTATACAAAGTTGATCTCCACATAGGCACCCGAATGACCCGAACTCTATGGGTCTTCTAATGAGATTTCACGATACCATAAAATAAATTTACAGGCTAGCCAAATACGAGCATAAGTTCACAGATGCCGCATCGGTGATGACTTACGCCATAATGGCAACTATAGCATCCATTCTATCTACCACAGGTTTAACCCCATTCGAAGTACTAGGACACACCAATTCAAGACACGCTTTTGACGCTAATTTAAAAAAACACTTAGTTAAAGATCACGTTAAACGCACATAATACCTTTATAACCATCTAGCAGAACAGACCAAGAAAAAGGAAAACTCCGTTAGGAAAAAAGGAGGCGAAGCAGAATTTCCAATAGAACCCTGTGGTACGTCTCCATGCGCTTAATTCCAGGCGTTAAATAATAAACCAGGCGTCCTGCCCGTCAAATACGGCGTAGCTGTACTTAGCAAAGACAAATGGATAATAGCAAAGACTCTCGACTTTCCATCAGTCGCGGACGATTTGCAGACAAATGTGGCGAGGAAATCGCAGCTCAATAGGTTAGTCAGCTATTTAGACAAGAACTTTACTTGTAATTTCATAGATTTAAAAATACAAACACATTTTATAAAAAATATAACAATAGAAAAGCTTCAGCAAGTTGCACCACATTGTCAAATGTGGACTCATTAACCCCATTGGTATAATTACAAAAATCAAAACCGGAAATTTTTACAATGACGACGCTATTCGTTAAGATTAAATTCTCAGCGAAGTAAAGACCAATCAAAATAAGAGTAAATGAAAACTGACGTTGGTCACTGAGATGGTGCAAACTTTGGCAATTACCACATTTAAACTAACTGACGACCTCATTCAGATTAATTCAGCAATCCAAAGGTAAACTACTGAAGTAAATGAAATCCTGAAAAGGGAATATTTTAATCACCTAGGAAGCCAAATTATTAACACGTACAACTTGTTGATTCATAATATATAAGAATAAGAACAAAACTAGCTTGGCTTTGAGTGGAATTGGTATTTTACACATTGGGTCAGTTGCTGGCGCACTTCAATGCGCATCAAATTCCAGCTTCCAGCAATTCTAGCCAGCAGTTTGGATAAACAAAAGTGCGGTCAACAACAGATGCTGGAGTCATGTTAGTTAAATAAATTTTTTATGCGTGGGAAGATCGTAGGGTCGCTATAGGTGTTTTTTGTGATCTGTCCAAGGAATTTGAATGTGTAGACCACGAAACATTGCTTTTAAAGCTAAAACACTACGGCATAAAAGGCAATAGCTCTAAGCTTATGATATCGTATTTAGAGGGGAGGGTTCAAAAAGTAATAGTAATAGGACAAAATCGATGGTTTCTCAGGTGAAGATGGGAGTCCCACAGGGATCTATTCTGGGCCCGTTCCTTTTCCTCGTATACGTAAATGAATTGCCATTCATGGTACAAAACATGTCAGAGATAGTATTATTTGCAGATGACACGTCACATTTTTTTTAAATTAGGAGACAAGAAAATGACTTGCAGGATACAAATAATGCTCTCTCGCGAGTACTAGACTGGTTTATTGCCAATAACTTGCTTCTGAGTTCAAAAACGACAAAGTACATAAAATTCACTTAACCTAATATAAGGCAAGTTGAGAGTAACATTGTATCGGGGAAAGACAAACTAAAACAAGTAGATGTAACTGTATTTCTCGGCATCACTATTGATGCCAAACATCAGTGGGGTCCCCATGTTGTAAAATTAACAAATGGGCTTAGCTGCGCAGCATATACAGTTAAACGACTCAGGGAATTGACTGACGTTGCAACTGCTAGGCTTGTATATTTTAATTATTTCCATTGCATTATGTCCTACGGCATACTACTATGGGGACTGGCTGCTGACATTGAGACCATCTTCATTTTGCAGAAAGGAGCGATCCGATTTATTTATAAGCCAGGTAATAGAAATTCTCTGAGAGATTTTTTCAAAGTAACCAACATCCTAACAGTTGCAAGTCAATATATCTATGAAAACATAATGTATGTGAGGGCAAATATAGTAGTAGCTTTAAAATCATTGATAGCCGCCACAATGTGTAAACTAGAAATAAACATAAACGGTATTTTCCAATGTTATAAACCCTTATAAATCACAGTACGTTTCAGGGTGATTTCTATCATGCCTCAGTAAAATACCTAAACCATACCTACTTACACAAATCAACCTACAAACTTAGCAGTTGTTCAAGTAACACTGATAGCTCGGGGTGCTGTTCACTATACCTGTCGTATATATATGTTACGGCTTAAGCTAGGTGTGAAACTAAAGTAAACTAACTAACTAATCTTAAGTTTAGCCGGCTAGTCTTAAGATTAATTTCGAGCCTCGGCTAATGTCCGAAGTCATGTTCGTTTGTGAAAACGGATGTTATCTTTAATCGTCTAGACTGCACCGATGCGTTTCGGTTAATGTTGGACATTAGTTAGCTAATGTTGAAAACGAAGTATTCGTACGACTGCGGGGAGCGGGGCGGGGTAATTTTATTCAGATGAGTAAGCTATTTCTAATATCAGGGCAAAACACTGCGGTAGCTTATGTGAAGGGTAAAGGGGGTGAGCGAAGCGAAGCCCCCTTTATACTTCGTGTTAGTTTGAACATGTAAGAACAACAAAAACTATAATAAGACGAGTATAAGTATGTTTTCTTGTTCTTACATGTTCAACCTAACACGAAGGATAAAGGGGGCTTAGCTTCGCTCACCCCTTTTATCCTTTACCTAAGCTACCGCAGTGTTTACGGCTACCGAATCATTATCATCGCTTATTCCAGATTAAGACGGTAATTTTTCAACAGTAGCCTAGTTATACTGAAATATAAACTTAAGTTTAGTCGGCTAATGTCAACCATATCTTCTCACCCATCTTTAGCCTCAACAGCGTCGAGGCTAAACTGCAGTTTAGCCGACTAATGTTGAAATCATTTATCGCAATGAACATTATTTCGGACATTAGCCGAGGCTCGAAATTAATCTTAACACTAGCCAGCTAAACTTAAGTTTAGTTTCACACCTAGCTTTAGCCGTAACATATACAGCAAAATAAAATAATCGTTTGATTAAAGAAGATAAGCTTGTGCTCAGGACTGGGCCGTTGTGTTCAAAGTTACAACTTTATCAAGTTACTCAAGAAAAGGACGTCAGATATTTAAATATGCGTGAGCAAAAGAGATACAGCTACAGCATTATGAAGAACTGAGGACAGATTTTCCACATTAAAAAAATACACACGTCAGTGATTTGACTGTTTTGTAATATTTCCTAAGTTTTGCTATATTTTCTTTCAATACAGGTTTCCTAATTACGGTAGGATTTGCATTTTATCGCACTATAATACCCAATGTTAAAGGCCAAATAGCCACAACAACACCAGAACTAACTCCAAAAATCCGTAACAAAAATTTCCGCGATTGTAAACATTTCTTGTGTTTATTGTGGTGGATCAAGATGACTACAGCAGGGGGTGGTGCCTACAACTTTAAAGTGGTGCTTCTGGGTGAAGGCTGTGTTGGTAAAACATCGCTGCTCCTGCGTTTCATCGAAGATAAATTCAACGACAAGCATTTGACGACCCTGCAAGTATGCATTGTATTTACCGTCCGTATTGGTTTAACCGTCGTGTTTATCGCACCTAGTCCCTTTCTGACGCATGTGGACATGCACTGATTCCGTGAATATATAGTTATCTACGTAACCAGTAAAGCCTTTGTTCGTTTTGTGAATCCTGAAAAGTTCTGTGCTAGACATCTTGGATTTTCATGTTTTCCATTTTTGGTTAGGGCTTCCTGTTCTATATTTTTAGCGACTGTACGTGCTTATGGTATGAATAGTCCATATCCCACTAGGATACTCCGCCCCCTTATCGACACTCTGACCTACTATTTACTCAAAATAACCATCACTATTAAGAAGAATGAACTCAAGCATATGAGCACTTATTCATTTTCTGAAAATGGCTGTAGGATTATTAATGTAATCTCAGCTCTGCAAGCCCTGGTGATACAGACAATAACTCTTTACAGGCAACATTCTTGAACAAAAAACTGAACCTGAATGGAAAGAGGGTAAATCTCTCAATATGGGACACTGCTGGTCAGGAGAAGTTTCATGCTCTTGGACCCATCTACTACAGGAACTCTAACGGGGCTATTCTTGTTTATGACATCACAGATGAGGACTCTTTTGGAAAGGTTTGTACACATATCATACCTATTCTGTCTATGTATTTCTCTGTATAACTCATAATCCCATCACCTCATTTCATAGCTTAGTAAATGAGTACTCACATTGGGGGGCACAAGGTCCCTTTTTTTTTGCTTACATCTCGAAAACAATGCATCATAGGAAAGGGGCCTTCTTTGTGGCTCCCCTCTCTAGGGCTCATCTCAGATGGGTCAGAACTATGTAATCCAATCCCACATCAAAATCGTAATCCCGCAAATCTGTGGGAATGAGGTCATCAATTCCTTGCAGGATCAAGAAAATCAAGATTTTCCATAGTAGGGTGGAAAGTTAGGTATGCCAAAAATGTTACATGCTGTTCCTTGATTTTAGGTTAACATGATGTTTCAAGAAAGACAAGAAATTGACAAGACAAGATTTATTTTATTATTATTATTAAGTAGAATGCTGTATGTATTAAAAAAACAGTCAAGTGCTATTTGAACTCGCGCACGAAAGTTTCCGTACCACCATACAATGGTAGGGATGGTGTGAAATGACTAGTTTGGATTTACATAGCAAAATGTTGTTTACTAAGTAATTGGTGCGGTGGCTACTTTCACACTCCATGTACAAAACCAGGTGCATTCATAAGTTTATATGTGGTACCTATTGAAGGAATTGTTGTATGGGAGCCCCCTTCAATATTAATTTTATTCTGTTTATTAGTATTTGTTGTTGTAGTGGCAACAGAAATACATCATCTGTGAAAATTTCGTCTGTCTAACTATCACGGTTCATGAGACTTGGTGACAGACGGACGGACGGACAGCGGAGGCTTAATAATATGTTCCCGTTTGGCACCCTTCGGGTACTGTAAAACAAGTATTTTTATCGACTTAAATTTTTGTCACAAACTGACATTTTGAAAATAAAATACACAACACAGCTTCTCACACCTCACCTATCATCGTTCCACATTACATGGCATTCATGTGGTCGTCTGGATACCACCATCTCCTCCTGTATGGCTTTCACTAATACTGCTAGTGTTAAATATTGGGAGTTATAATTGATAGCACAATGAGCTGGAAAACATCCGGAAATTACTGTTAGTTTTTAAAAAGCTAAGGCTGTCAGCCACTACAGACACTCTGAACACTGACTATTCTGCATTTGCCCAATTGCTTATCACTTATTGCATCACATTATGAAGCACCTTCCTACTAAGTTTAGTACGCGCACAGAGTCGTCCTAAAACTTATGTATTCAAGGGCAATGACCTCGAGGTCAATGAACTGTGAACGACATTGAGCGTCAAAAAACGGCAAAACTGAGAATTTTCTGGAAAATATACACGAAAGGTCAAGTTTAAGGTCAAGGTCAACGTGAGCGAGGTTAATGAACTTTGAACGACATCTAAGTTAAAAAAACGGCCATTTTCGTCGTTTCCCCACCATAATACTGCCACATCCCGTCCGAATGTATGAACGGGCGATAAAAAATATATAACTCGAAAACTAATTATTTCGGAAATCGTCTATAAATAAATACACTAATAAAGAATAGAAAAAAATCAGCAAAAGCATCTGAAACGGCCGTCTTTCCAAAGTCCTTTGAAATCTTATTGTTTTTTCAATGTTTTACTAGAAATACTGTTTGTACCCAAATGTTTCTATTGCAAAGAAGTTATAAATAACCTAATTATTCACAGGTAAAAAATTGGGTCAAGGAGTTGAAGAAAATGCTGGGTTCAGAAATTTGCCTCATGATTGCCGGAAACAAAATTGATCTTGAGCATGAGCGGACCGTCCCCACTGAAGAGGCAGAAAGGTAAGATTTTACTTTTATTTAACAAACATGGTCTTTGCCCAGCTATAATGATGAAACAACTGAAAGGTTGGAAGTAAAAGATAAAGCCAACTAACAGTAATTTTATATTGTAATCGCAGCTACTCCGAAGCCGTTGGCGCTAAGCACATCTACACCTCCGCAAAGCTTAACCAAGGAGTCGAAGACCTGTTCCTCGACTTAACTAGAGAGATGATGACGCGCGCCGAAGCCACGGTGCAAAAGGAAGAGGGCAGGACGTCCAGGGTGCTTGTGGTGGATGATGAGGCGCCGCAGCCTACCAGCTGCTGCGGGGGCCTGAGGAGCTCTTAAATTTAAAAAGTGGGCGGTTGCAAAGTATAATATTTTGACCCTAATCTGGCAACACCAAAAGGATATATGCAAAAAAAAAGGGCGTCACGAGTTTTCCGGCCGTGCCCATTTATTGCCAGGATATGTAATACATATATGATTTAGCAATGTATGTTTAATGTATTTACTCGCGTTCCATTGTAGATCAGAAATTACCACGATACCACATTCACCATGCGCGAAAGAAAAATGGAGGGGTGTATTCAACACCATCCAAGGCGTGCGTGCCACGATGTTGTGCGCGTGATTTGCAAGTATTGAGAAAAGCACGAAGATATGGCGTGCCAATCTAAAAAGTAAGCAATCCGGGATATAATGACCCTTTTTATCTTTGTACATTGTTACCGACAGCTTGATCTTCAGCTCACTGTCGGCTCAGCTGTACTCACTCGTATCTTATATTCTAAGATGTTTTTACTAACGGTTCATTATGCAGAAAATTATTACCTGTTTTGTTTATGTAATGCTATGATTATATATTGTAAATGAATTATGTCTTGTAAGAGACTTGGGCTCCGCATGCACAATTGTGCCAACTCATAATTTAATTGTAACTCGAAATTGGCGCTGCTGTCTCTCGCTAGGGACATGTCAGCGCCAGAAGGACATTTGAGCTGCTCTTAACTTGAATAGTAACTTGTTCATTTGGCCACATAATGTGCTTTCCTGTACAGATGCGATCTCATCGAGTTACGCCTTCTGGGCTTGGTGCCGTGCTTATATCGTGCGTGCCTAATAGCGACTACGATCTTCCTGTAGATCAACAGTAAGATAATGTCAGTAACTCTATTGGTGGGCCCTATAATGACTCATTATCAATGAGCTATTTGATAATAACCTACCGGCTTTTTTAACAATCTCCAAAATGTGAAGATAGTAGTTACCCAAGCAAAGCGAAAATCATGAACATCGTGTTGCTAATTAGATAATCATAGCAGTTATTCTTATCGAGATCTGCGCAGATCTTTTCAAAACGTTCGTATTTCAGCTAAGTAACCCAAGCTCCGCTCTCTCATTTCAATAGTCAAACTTAACCTAAGTTTCACACTAATTCGTATTTCGGTTAAGTTGACTCTGAAAGAAATCACGTTGCGATGTCGATCGGCTGGTTCGAACGACATGGCGATGTTATTTTTTGTTTTTTTTTTTTGGGGAAAAAATTAATTACCCATGCCCAGGAGTCAGACCTCCCTGCACATTGAGCGGTCATCAGCTGGTGTAGTATGTTTTAGTTAGTTTTAGTTTTTATTTTATAGTTACTGTGAGCCATGGCCTCGGAATATGCCGAAGGCTTTCTACCTGCAATTTGCCCATTTGGGCGATATGTATGTTTATATGATATATATGGGAGGTGTGTGCCTGCGTACCCGATTTACATGGCATGATAGTGGCTTGTTATGGGGGCACATGGCCCTCGCTGCTATGAGGTAGTTATACATATATACACCCCTACTAATAAACGTGGAATAAAAGTTATGACGAGGATTATCCTAGGAATAATCAAAATGTTTACTAATAAACTAGGAATAACTTAAACCTAGCATAACCTCGGCGTAACAGTCCTTTGTACCGCTATTCCAACCCCGACCCTTGTTTAAGGTCGGAATAACCTATTAACGTGGTGCGGTGCGCGTGATTTTGTGTTTGATTTATTTCGGTATTTAATAAAAATGGCCAGGGCAGTTGAGGCAGTGGAGGAAATTGATCACCTGGCGAACCTCATCAATGATATGCAAAACGCAAGAAAAGTGAAAACATTCAAAAGTAGAGAGGACCCATTTGAATTGTACAGCGATGAAGAATTTTGTATAAAATATCGATTTTCCAAAAGAGGTGTTAAGTTTTTGGATCAACTGATAGGTAGTTCTTTGATTATGGATAAACGAGGGAGTGGTTTATCTTAAATTCTCCAAATCTTGATAGCTCTAAGATATTGGGTCCGCAATCAAGTAAGTGATAAAATACATAAGTAATATACATAAGTAACAACACAATTAGGCATGTAAATTGTCCTTTTAATTCGGCGGTACATACCTAAATAAAATGGTTATGAATTGTAATATTTCAGATACAAGATGATGCGGCAGATATTCATGGACTAAGCCAGCAATCAGTCACAACAGTATGTAGACGAGTAGCAAGGGCACTGTTGGAGAAAAGGTTTCATTATATTAAAATGCCCCTTTCTCTCAACGAGCAACTCAAGTGTATGGAAAAATTCGAGACAATAGCTGGATTTAAAACGGTTGTTGGTGCCATAGATTGTACACACATAAAAATACCCTAAAGTTATGGGACCTAGTGGTCAATTTTATATAAATCGAAAAGGATTTAGCTCTTTGAATGTTCAGGTATGTACCTATTGTATTCAATGTAAAAATAATTTTTTTATTTTTATAAATAAATTATTTAAAGATAAATTTATCTCCTTAATATTTTGCAGATCGCTTAGGTGTCGGCACTAGGTAATGTGACTGGGTAACTTCTCCCTGAGAATCCTCCGACTGCACAATCTTAAACAATGATGTTAATGTAAAAATTGTATTTGTAATGTTAATGTAACTTTTAAGAAAAACTGTAACATGTAATTTTAAAAAATTAAAATACTACCTACCGCAATATTTGTAGATTTATTAGTGGAAGTTCCAGTGTGGGCCTGTAAGTCTATTTGCTGGATGATAATCTTTTTTTTGTTATTCTGAAACAAATAATAATATATTTTAATATTAGTGCACACAACAAATTACATGCCTAATTATATAACATACCAGATAAATATCGCTATAATCATCCTCTGGCAGGTCTTTTACGTCTAGTATTTCTTTGGTGAGATCCTGCAAAATAAAAGTAAACCCTTCATGTAACAACCCACCATAGCATATAGTATACCTATGCCTACATTTATATAAAACATTAACTTTAATTCCATCAACATCAAATTCATTTGTATCCACTTCAAACTCTTGCGGTATCATGTCAATAACATCCATTGTGTCTGGAGAAGGAGATGGTGGTTTTGGCCCACCTCCAGTTTTAACCGTCTCCTTTCTGTATTGCGAATATGTAATCCTTCTTTGAAGCCAGTTTTGTACTCTTCCATTGATTCATTAGTTGTTTCTTGTCCCTTATCTTTGCATTTACTGTATTAAAGCTGAAAGTCAATAATAATTTAGTTGGAGCAATATATATACACTCAAGTGTAATTTATCAAGTTAATCAAAATACCTACTTTTCGGTTATTTCTGTCCAAGCATTAATTTTGGCTTTGTTGGTGTTTGTACTAAGATCCTCCTTGTTTTCTATTATTTTTATAAAGGGTTTAATTATTTCCCTTAGTAGTTGCTGTAATGAAAGAACGTGTTCAGAATCACTCGATCTGACGCGTGTTATTTTATTTAAAGCTGTGAATGAAATATACGATGCAATCTTGCTGATGTAAATGACACAATATCTACGTACCTTTTCTTCCGTTTCCCAATTAGTTGCACGGTCTCTTTTAGCTATTTTAGCCATTTTTATATTTAAAAATACAATTTCTTACCGAAAAGTAAACAAGCTCAGACAGACAGTTATTTGACAGATGATAACAACCATAGTTCAAATGTCTTTTTTTTACACTCTTGTCCATGAATTCTGAATGAATGAAGTTATAAAAGTGATGGAACGATGGAATAGATAGGTCGAAGTTATTCCGAGTATATTAGTAAGAAAATATCCTCTCCCTATTCTTACGTTATGCTTAGCATAACTATCCTTAGCATAAGTGTGGTTTAAGGATGATTTAGTAAATTTTTATTAGTAGGGCTGATAATTTTTAAGCTTATCCTAAAGTATTCTATATTTGGGTCATTTAGGGGGACCCTAACCTCAGTCCGGGAGGTTCATCTGTACATTCGAGTCCAAACGAAACAGACAAAAAGCGTCCCAAAGTGTTATCGCAAAGCAGGGTAGCACAAGAAAATGAAACGAATAGTGTAAATTTATTAATAACATCTATTATTCACTACTACTTACTAATAGTATGTCAAACACAACAATAACATCGCATTGATGTATAAACTAAGATAACTTTAATTTTGATCGAACAAATTGTAAGATGTTGTGCTTTATTCAACTTTGTGTAGTGTAGTATGATGTGTGTAATTATATAAATTATTATAGAATAAATAATATTTATGATGTGTGTAATTATATAAATTATTATAGAATAAATAATATTTATTAATTTAAATGAAATAAAAAAAATAAAGTTAATGCTTGTTTTTCTTCTGTCCAAGAATTTGAGCTCGTTTTAATAGCAGGATTTTTCTTTTGAGAAAATCAATACAACTGCCAGTCACAACAGCAGTGTTATACGACATCTTAGAAAATCTTGTAGATCTTTCATGCGAGCCACATATAAGTGTTTACTTGCTCCAAAAATATTAAAATAATATAATATCATCTTGGAATAACACAAATTCATTAGGCAATTCGTATAAAATAGAGACATACTTATCTTTCTTATTTTGTTGTTGATGTTTCTAATGTTGATCTAACATAGTAAATTCTCGATACCAATACAAGAGAGTTGTGGCCAATGGACAAATTAACCTGAATAATTCTTTGCAAAAGGGAATTTATAATATTTACATGACTCCCAATTGCTGGCAATCTAACAGTATTAGCCATTAAATCCGGTACTTTCCTGGATGAACATACAAATATAAAATATGTCATACTTATCGACATGTGAAAAATGGTTCATCAATGTCACCACAGTCTGATAGATTGGTCATTTAATTAATTATTCATCGTATTTTATGAAAGTTTTACCTCAATATTTCATGACGTCATTATGCAGTTTTCAATACAACTTCCGAACTAAATTAACGTTTTGACAGTTCGTAGAGTATCTAAATTGACTTATCAGGAAAGTACCGTATTACAGAAAGTAGCGTCGGCAGACGGTGTGCAATATGAGCGAGATGCAAATAGTGACGTGCCGCCATTGCCAGACCCTTTATTTAAATGAACTAGTTGTACAGGAGTGAAGTGTTTTTAAACAGTAATTTACGCTTATTTCTCTAGGCAATGGGTTGTATTCCCCTAATATAAATTTTACATAACAATAGGTACAAATAATAAATAAGAACAGTTGAATTTATTCTTACTAGTTAAACAGGTTAGAGACAAAAATGAGGAGAAATATTTCGCAGTGACTGCGCTTACGTACACAGCCACGCACCCAAATAATTATATCTAATATTTTTTTGTTAAACCTCTTTACTGTGGATATATCTAGTATAATCCTGAATCCTTTCGACAAGTAATTTCTAACACATTCAACAAAGCCACGTACACCACGAATTCGCATCACAAACACAGACATTTTTTTCATGCAAATTCGCGCAAACTATTTTTACAAGCTTCTATTAAATACAAATTAGTAACATAGAAGTATTTTTTGCACAATGTTTATTCCAAGTGAAACTTAATTATTATATTTTAAAGCCGTTTTTGAATGGTTCCCGCTATCTTTATAGCTGATGAGAATACATAGTATTACATTAGTTTTCCAAAGATAACAGAACCGCGGAAGCACAGATAAAACATCAAACATACATACATACTCACACACACACAAATCACATTGAGCTAGCTCTTTGCAGTCCGCGCCAACTCGCGCAGCCGTCCCATATCGCGATCCGTCAGTACAATAAATGCGTTTTTCTGTTTGGCAGCTTTTAGTTCATACACAAATTGCGGTTTGGTATCACAGTTCGATTTTGTGTTATCGGAACATGTACTAGTGTTTACATTAGAGTTTTTTGTTTTTGCGTCGTTACTTAGCAAGGCGCGTGGTCACTTTTCCTCTTCCGTGTACGGAGCGGGGCGTCTGTTGACGTAGCGGCGGGGCATCTCGTCGCGCTCGAGTTCATCGCGCATGTCCTGCCGCGGGTCTGCGCCGGTGTCGAGCGGCGGCAGATCTAACAGGTACGGCATCATGCTGCGCGATTTCTCCTCATTGGAAAGCCACTCCATCTGGAGGAGGGAACAATAGGATTGAGATATAAACATCTACAGGTACATATTTTGCTGCAAATAGCGGGAACCAAAAAGCCACAAACATTATAGTATTATCAGGAAGACCAAAGAAAGCAACTGCAAATACATGTTTGGGCACACTAGAGGAGAAGAGGGAAGGGCACTGCCTGATGGTGGCGAACTGCAAGATATAACCGCTGATGAATGAAGCTAATGACGACACAGCCTAGGAGTACAAGCCGTGACAAGATTCATCGGTTAAGATGGGTTGAGAGAGAGGTGACAGCGCGTTCAGAGCCAAATTAAAATTGCCGCGATCTGTAATGAACTGCGACGTGAAGTGCCTACCTTCTGCCGATGGTCCACTACCGCATCGTCGCAGATGTCGACGCACATCCTCGCGGTGAGCGTGCCGTCGTCCGAGGCGTACGCGGCCGCCTGCCACGCCACGCCCAGCTTGGACAGCGCGCGGCCCGACATGCCGGCGGTGCGCGCCGCCAGCTCCGAGCACAGCGCGCTGTAGTCGAACTGCTCCACGTTGAGGCGTCTGCTACGATGTTTATTTGCTTGCTTGTTATTGCAGCTATTATTATTTGAGTTCTATCTAGACTAGTAGAAAGTGCAGCTATGTAAGGGCGCGCTAAAGGTGATGTCTCTTGGGACCTTGTCTATGTATTGCGATTGTTGTACTGTGGCGTCTGCAAGCCTCCATTCGTTGTTTTTGCGGTATGGTGTGGAGTTTCGCAGGCGCTGCAGTACAATATTTGCAGGTCATACTATTTATATATGTAATAGGGATTGGGATTAGTCAAGATACATGATCGCCACTGTTTCTATAAAACGTATAACACTCGTACCTCTTCCCTTCCGAAGCGGGCTGCAGCACAAACTTATCAAAGTACAGCCGAATCAGCCGCTCCCTCTCATCGTGTCCGGGCAGTCCAAACTCGATCATCTTGTCTAGCCGGTCGTTGATGGCCGAGTCGAACTGCTGCGGTGTGTTCGAGGCCAGCACGAGCATGATGCGGTTGCTCTGGTCGCTGGTGCGGTAGAGGAATGCGTTGAGCGCGGCCCGCAGGTCCTCGCTGATGTGCTCCGAGGAGCGCTTGCGCAGGAACGCGTCGGCCTCGTCGATGAACAGGAGTACGCCTGGGAGACGGGTTTGGTTAGAGTGAGCTTATTGCTGAAGCGTCATAATCAAGAAAACTAACGAACAAGATTTTTAAATGAGCCAAGGCACCTTTATAAGGTATACAATGATTTTCACTCATTTGTTTGTTACTACTGGTATGTGGAATAATGTGTGTATGGAAATGTTAATAAAAAACATCAAATTAAGTCGGACTCGCACATGAAGGGTGTCGTACCATCGTACAAGAAAAAACGTGAAAAACACGACACTTGTCTTCTTCATTATTTGTTGATCTAGCGGCAACATAAATACACAATTCTATGAAAATTTCAACTCTCTACCCACTACGGTTCATGAGATATAGCTGGACGAACGGACAGACGGACAGCGGTCCTTCGGGTACGGAATTCATAAAAAATATTAATTATCCTATTAAATTCCGTTGACCTACGAATAAATTCTTCGTCTTCTTCAGATAGACATTGTTATCTCTATTGATTCCTATATTCAATATTTTTCATTGCACTTGTCAGAAATGTATGGGATTTGAGCTGTCAAAAGTTAAGCCATTCGCTGAACAGACTGTAAATGAGCCTGCCTGTGAGCAAATGCCCTGAAAACTGCTCAAAAGTGTCGCTCAAATGACACTTTGGTGCTTTCAGTTCTCGAGCGGGAGACGGTGCCATTATGAGTTTGAGTGTCCGCCAAGCCATTGGCATTCGGTAGTGCATCCGGGCCATAGTGTCACTTACCCTTCCTGCTGGTGTTAGCCCAGTCGAACACCTTGTGTATCTCAGCAACGGCGTTCTTGCCCATCGGAGCGACGTCGCCGCCAGTGAGGATAGCGTACTCCATGCCAGAGTGCATCGCCAGTTTCTGCACACACGAGAACTATTCAGGTAAAGTTCATTGATAGGCAAACTGTTTCTATGTTTGATGTAGAGCTATATTTACCCCTGTTTCTCTGAGCGAGTATACGAAAAAAGGGTGTTGCATTTAGGGAATCAAATCTCGAGCCGATCTCGCATAGCCGCGACCTCGCGAGACTAGAAATTAAAACCTCGCGAGATCCCGGCATTTTCGAGATCGGATACTTGGAGAGAAAATGAATTGTTCATTCGGAAAACTAAAACACAATGAATACTACTTAGTTAGGATATGAAGAGAAATGTAATGATAATTCTGTATATTTTTTTGCATATTATTAACGCATTAATTGCTAGCATTTACCTTACTTTATTTGGAAATAAAAAATTGCAACAATCTGCTTAGGAAACAAATATAAAATATGCGAAAAGCGATGCTTACTGCAGCCGCCAAATCACTTCATTCTTGTACGAGATCTCGCCCAACTTAAGGTTCGGGATTGATCTCTTACATTCGGGTGATTTCTCGTTAGATCGAGATCCCGCGAGAACGGGATTGCATTGCCTTGTTGTATTATCTTAATATGGTGGGAGCCAATCTGCTCCGCTGCCCTCCTTACGGGGAGGGCACTTAGGGAATGTACGTCAAGGTTCATTCATCTCACCTTCGAGAACAGCGTCTTTCCCGTCCCGGGCGGCCCATACATCAACAGGTTTCTATAGAAACCCTTGTTGATTCTTGTGTTCTTTGTAGCTATGGCGATATCTCTCAACTTGTCTTCCAACGCTGGTGCTAGCACGACGCCTGCTAAAGCGTCTGACGGCTTCCGGAACCCGGCGATGGCCTTTGAGGCAGTCAGTATGGGATGCTTGGCTGCCTCTATCAGTGAGAACCTTGATGTCTCATTGACGAGATTCGGTTTTCCTATGTTGAGGGAAAGATTTATTAGAAAATGATGTGTCATCCTGTTCGTTTGTATAAATTTATTTTAATGTTTAGTGAAGAATGTTTAAGAGATAAACATGTGATAAGCGAGTTTAATGATTCGTTTAGTAATGAAGACATGAAAGGGTTTGATATTATATACTTATTATAGGCGCTGCAACATCTTGAGGGAGCTAGTGTCTTTGCCGTTCTGTATGGGAATAGACGTAGTTAGATTTTTTGTGGATAGATTAAGGTGATACGAAAAAAATATGGGGTTTTTTCGAATCCATTTACTCCAAATTAAAGTCATCTACAGATTTGATTTTTGGGTTAGCGTTTATTGAGTATTTGATTAAGATTCACAGAAGGAAAACGCGATTGGGTGAATTTTTCTCGATGGAATTTAATTGCGAAAAGACCTCAATTGTTATTTTTTTTGTACTTCTGAAATCCTAACTTATTTCATTGCGGAATGGCATTCAAAATGTGGATATGACTTATTAGTAAACTCTCCTTGAAAATATTTTTAACAAAAAAGCGTAGTTTATTTTTAAACCATTTTTATGTGGTTTGGCGCTACGTTATGTCATTTTTCCCCGATTCCGTCCCTCTCACACTGCGGGTCTTTCCGCCTGGAGTAACGGGGACCTTTGCACGGACAAGGTATCCCCTTAACCTCCCCGTGCCCCAAGCATCATATGAAGCTCGCCTCAACTACCGTCAGAGCCCATCATATGATGCTCTCGATACCAGCTTTTTTAAAACCGGTATGTCTTTGGCAATTTTTGTCGTGTTGGCAAGGATGGAGTGTGTGTAGACGGCCAATGAGCCAAACTTCTATATCCGGTATAATATCTATGGTCTTTCATTGAAAAAATTATTGCAAAGCAAACGTGTCTATAGATATGGTTTCTTTCCGTATTTTATGAAAATTTGAAACGCTGAAATATTGAACAGTTTCTATAACACACTAATATTTTTATTGTTACACATTTTGAAAAGGTAATCTTGTGTAGATTACGTAGGTATCAAACAAAATGTATATGCTGTTGATGTGTTTCTCATGTCGGCTAGATTTTCGGCATTTTCATAGAAGTGTGTGATTCTGATGTCGGTACAAAAATAAACTAAGGTCACAGTGACATTTTCTTCGCTTTGCGTAAGAGAGGGTTTCATTAGCTACTCAGATGTACAACTCTCATAGTTCTAAGATTTACCATTCCAAAATAATCACTTGATATGGCAGTCAAGTGGGGCGCGCCGCGCGGGCCATTTGTATGCCTGGGGCTAGAGCTGTTTCAGCGCCGAGCGGCTGGGGCAACCAGAGGTTAAGGCGACGCAGTAGCATTTTGTGAAACTCAAGTTACGCAAAATAGGAGTATATTAAAGCAGTTGTTTCTTTATACTAGCTTGTTGATCATGAGTGTCAGCAGGGATTCGTGAACGCAAATATAATTTGATTATTTTTGCTCCATAGAACAGTCTCCCTGTCCGTTTCTAAAAATTAAGATGTTTAACCTGTTAATAAAAAATATACTAGTGGCTCTGTGAGCTACAGTCCTCGCGGGTGACACTTTATTTTAATAACACATAGAAACCTGATTACGAAAGTATGAGTTACGTGGAGTAAGAAAGTAGTAAATTATATAGCCTGTTACAGATTTAGTGAATAATCCTTTCCTATCGGCAAAACTCGGAACAACGATAACACCCGAATGGTGCCGATGTGTCTATGAATTACTGTATTATTAAATTACGTGTAGGTATCAAATAAATCGCATACTTTATTTATCAATGTCAAATGTCAAATTGCCCGTTTGACGTATATTACACTGAGATGTTAAAACCACCACGATTCTATCATATAAAGAATTCGTTAGGTAAACAAAAATATAACTAGTTACTGAGGACGTTTTATTTCAATAAAACACACTGATAAAAAACAAATTCCGGTTGGGATGATCTAATGATTCTATAAGGATTGGAACCCCAAAAGTCTAACTATAAGTCAAAACTACAGTAGTAACTGCAGACCTTTTTTATAACAATAAATTTTTGTAATTAATTAAAAATACTATGACATAACAAAAAAGACACCTCAACATAAAACAAAACAAACCAGCAGAGAAATTAATATAAATAAATATTGAAAATAACTTCGCAGGCTTGTCGATCTAAACGTTTCCCTTTTCTTAGTGCTTTCGGCATGTCTGTTATAAATTGTGAATGTGGATCGAATAAAATCAATGTTTATTATTTACAAAAATGACAGACAAGAGTGAAATGTAAAGTAAAAAAAAAATATATAGGTGGCCTGCATTAATACACGAGTCCATGAAGTTTATCACAAAATCTAACATGAATATCAACAAAATATTTCTGTGGTATTAACTACTCTATATAGATACTTCCTCTTGCAATGCGACCGTTCCCTACGTTGTCTCGATGGGTACTGAGTGCGAGTGAAGTAGTAAGACAAAAACGAACATTTCCGAGAAAATACGAAAGGAAAGGATTATTCACTACATCTGTACTATCGCGGTCTCTACAAATCCAACGACAACTCATGTGTTAAAATCCGTCAAGCTGTTTGACCTGTAGCGGTTTTTTTTTAATTTTAAAACCTCCATTTTGAAAAAATCTAAAAACTTAATCGAAAGAAGCTTACATCCGGACATATCTACGAAAGCATTTTTGCCCAATCCTGCAACCTCGCTCGCTCGGTCAATTAAACATACTTACCTTATTCGAAGCCTTATATAAGTAAATGAGAGATATGCCTTTCGTTCTTTCGTTTCCAGTTTCTTTTCGTCCCTATTTGCCCTAAAACGCCATCTCTTTCCTTAGCTCCGCCCCTTTCCAACTCCACCGACACAGTTGTTAGCTTTTAAGTTTCTGGATAGTGATTTTGCCGCCATTGTAGTCGAACATTTACTACCAGACAGAATTTTACTATATTAGGCTCCGAATAAGGTAATGTTAATATATGTTTTATTAACAGGTAATCATCGTACAATAAAACAACTGTATCGTTATTGGAAGCAATAAGTAATAAATAATTGAATAAGTAATAGAGAGAAGTGTTTATTATCGCCTGGTGGTGGTGGAAAGATGTCTATGTGAAAAATATAGGCTTATGTTTAAACGATTACCAAAAATATTATTTTACTACCAATAAATTCGAAATGACTGCCAGAATGGATAAATGTCCACCAAATTGTGTTTGGATAAATTATCACCAAACTTCTTTTTATGTTTCGTGTACTTAAGTTTATGTTTTAAGTATTTTTTGTTGTTCTTACATGTTCAACCTAACACGAAGGATAAAGGGAGCTTCGCTTCGCTCACATCAAAATCGGTTTAGCCGAACGCGAGTTAATCGCGGTTGTCCGCGAAACATACATACATACAAACATACAGGTCAAACTGAGACCCTACTTTTTTTGAACCCCAGTTGCAGTGGGGACCCCACATAGATAAATTGGCTGGTAAGTTAAGTTCTGCGGCTTACGCTGTAACATCAGACAAAGCACGGATGTGGCTACATCTAGGCTAGTATATTTTAGTTACTTTCATAGTGTGATGTCCTATGGTATCTTGTTGTGGGGGAAAGCAGCGGATATTCAAACTATTTTTATTTTACAGAAAAGAGCTATTCGAACAATTTATAATTTAAAACGAACAGACTCCTTAAGAGAGCTTTTTAAAGAAATTGACATACTAACTAGTCAAGTAGCTAGTCAATTTATTTTCGCAAATATAATGTATGTACGCAAGAACCTTACATTTTCCAAAATTAGCGATAGCTGTGATGTTAACCTAAGAAATAATCACAGACTGTGTGCGCCCCGATTTAGACTCGCGAAGGTTAGCAATTCTTTCAAGGGTCAGTGTATTCTCTACTATAATAAGATACCTCTGGAGATTTTGAAATTGCCATTTGAGCAATTTAAAAAGCATGTTAAAGCGACTTTGTCAAAAAAGGGATATTACAATGTTCAAGATTACTTAAATGACAGGACTGTATGAGGTTAACCTAGCCCAACACAGGCTTTGCTGTTAATAATTTTGTAATTATTTATTCCTGCTTATTAATCATAATAATTAAATTTTTCATATTTGTAATAGTTAAGCACAACCTATTTTTAAAAGAGATCTAAAAATCAATCTGTGGGAGTTTCTACGCCCTTCTTCTCCCACAGTGGTCCAATGTAGAGAAGAGGCAAAATTGACGATTGCTAAGTATATGTAAATATCTACAGTAATAAAGTACTTTGACTTTGACTTTTGAAGAACGTACGCACACATATATTTAGACAGAAACATAATGGTCTAGTCATATTTTAGGGGGTGGTTAGGGAAACCATTCTGAGCAACTTTTACTATGAAACCGATTTGATCAGAGAGATCGATTTGAACTTTATTGTTTATTCCTCCATACGTGTTGGTCCGGGCGTTCAGCTGATTTGTATAGAGTAGTAAAAAATAAAGTTGCTCTGATCAAATCGGTCTCATAGTGAAAGTTGCTCAGAATTTTGTCCCTAACAACCCCCTTAAATATGACTACACCTTTCTGTTACACCTTGTATATAAAGGGCATTAAAATGACAGCGATAACATAGAAGTCAAGAAAAATAAATGTATGTATTTAAATAGTATCATAACTTCTATACTACATCGTTTCGGGGGCTGTTTTTATTTTTAATAATAGTTTGACTATAGTGAACTCATTTTTATAAATTTTGTCGCTGGCGATTCTGGTTTTTTTTTCTATGACCTTTTGTTCAAGTCCTTTGATAAAAAAGATTCCGCCTCCGACTATAGGCCAATTTAAGAACTGAAGAATACAAAGATTTTTATCTTCCACCTTTTCATTGAATTCGAGATGCATTTTAGAAGGCGAGGCAAAAATCCACAAAAACAGTACATTTTGATAAATTTGAAGATGTAGTAATACCGGAAAACATATCTGAAAATGTTGTGTGCTTTTTTCAGTGATGTGATTGTACCTAGTCTGGCCATAAATACCGTCTTTTGAATACAAACGTCTATAAAACCGAATGTCATTTGATATGTTTTTGTTTTCGTATGACATAAATAGGCTTCGGTCTTCTAGGAAAGCCTCACTTGACGGCACGAATCCAAGCAGAAGAGATGAAGTGGGGTGTGAAGAAAAACCGAGTCGCTGTTGCAAGTACAACAAACGCCGGTGCAGATCTTCAGTCTGTTACGTTCACTAGGAATCACAGTCAAAATCGTATATCGTACCATTAAAAGATTCATCGAGATGTCCTCTATCGATGACAGACCCAGAAGCGGCCGCCCTCATGATTCTAGGACGCCAGCGGCGATTAAAGCTGTTGCTGAGCGAATCAGCAGAAATCCTCTAAGCAAACAGAAAATCCTGTCTAGGGAGATGACAATTCCACCTAGAACAATGTCTCGCATCATCAAACAGGACCTTAAGCTGGCCGCTTACCGACGAAGTACAGGACAACGCTTGACAGCAGCTTTACGTAACATAAGAGCGACCAGAGCGAAAAAGCTGTTTCAGAAGCACGCTAATAAGGGTGGGTACCAAAGAATCTTGTTTATCGACGAGAAATTCTTTACCGTTGAAGAGAAATACAACTGTCAAAATGACAGGGTGAACGCTCACAGCTCTCAGGAGGCTTCGCAGAAGGTTGCTAAGGTGGAAAAAGGCCATCATCCGGCATCAGTCATGGTTTGGTGGGGCGTATCATACGAGGGTGTTACCAAGCTCCATTTTTGCTAGCAAGGCGTAAAAACGAAAGCGGCAAACTACCAGACATTTTGGAGCCTGTTGTGAAGCCACTCACTCGGACCATGTTTTCCAAAGAGCATTGGCACACAAAGCACCAACCACTCAACAGTGGCTAAAGGACAATTTGCCGGAGTTTATCGCGTGCGAAGATTGGCCCTCAGGAACTCCCGATCTCGGACTACCGATTGTGGTCAGTTTTAGAGGAGAAGGCCTGCTCGAAACCTCATCGGAATGTCGAGTCGCTAAAACGTTATTTGGTGGCAGTGGCGACTTCGATACCTCTAGAAACGATGCGCGCGGCCATAGACGAGTGGCCGGATCGATTGAAGATGTGTGTGAAGGCAAAAGGTGGTCACTTTGAGTACCACCTTTTTATTTAGTTAATTAGGAAATAAAGAATATACCGAACTATATTTTATTACTATTTGTTTGTTTTACTTTGAGCTAGGAATATTTTAAGCAGGGTCAGAATTTATAGCAGGACTAGGTATGCATTACTAATGTCTGTACGGAGTGGATTGGACAAATTAAGAGCTTTTTTTAGATGTCACTTTCAAAATAGTGCCCAAGCCGTACATCCAATTGTACACAATACATGGTAATATAGGCTCCGATGATGACCGAACAATAGCAACTCCTTCTATATATGCCTTACTGGCAAATAAGAGGCAAGCTACATACGAACGACTGTTTCAAGCTGTGAAACAAAATGTACCTAATTTTCGGACACATGACATCAAAATTGATGTTGAAGTAGCTGCGATCGACGCAATAAAATCAATCTATCCATCAGTTAATGTGTCTGGATGCTATTTCCATTATGCACAGGCCATTTTTAAAAATGCTGATAAGTTTGGAGCGACTAGTACTCGAGAGGGATCCAGTCACGCAGCGAAAGGTATTGCATTGGCACATCTTCCCGCACATAAGATCCACGAAGGTTGGATGTGTTTGTTAGGCACATCACCACAATCAGACAACATAGTAAAATTCAACGAATATATTATTAGACAATGGATTAACATTTATGGGATTAATTTGATTTCGTGTTAATTTGATTTCGCTCTAATAATGTAGTCGATAGTTGGAACAAAAATATGATCAATAAATAGAATTAGAAAGAACAAGAATTTGTTATGTTTTATGTCGCAGTAACCCTTTATAAGGCATGAGATAAATAATTTTTTATTGGGTTTTGAGTTTATTACAATGTCATAAGGTTGAAAATATGGTGGCAATATAGTGGACAGATCCTTACAAAGGGAAGATGAATCATTGCATGTTAACATCATATACCCCCAAAATTACATTTGGCCTGAAATTTTTAGTAAAAGTACCAATCAATCAAAGTATATACAAATGGACCAAAAAATACGAAAAATCGCAGAAAAAAACCTTGAAGGATTTGTCACCATTGAAAAATGTTTAACATTGTATCTCTGTTGAAATATTGAATGGTTATCCATGTAATTATATAAACTTAACTAACAGCTCACTCAATTATTTACGAACATATAATTACGATAGATAGTTAAAATTAAGTACTTCTGCCTACGTTTTAATTTATATTATTTATCTATAAAAGTATCTATAAAATTATAAGTTTAATTTATATAATTTACATTTTATATAAATATGTTTATAAAATTATAATTATAAGTTTAAATTGCATGCTATTGTTTAATGCTTAGTCATATTAAGTTACTTCAGAAGAATTAACAGTTTTCTGTATTGAGTATGGTGCTTAATTTATTTAATAAATCGCGCATTATTGTACATTGCTTTGTTTTATTGATGTAGAATTAGAAATCTAGGTCCACTCAGTATTAACAGTTTTATACAAGGTCTCTACATTTGTTCGACATTAACCATTATGTCCTCTATAGGATTGCAGTCAGACTAACAGCCAGTTGCAAGAAACCTTCATTATATTTTAATGCTGACATTTAGTACATAATGCTCCATTAACCTGTGTTTTGCATTGCATCTATACAAATTTAATGCAGAGTCTAATGAACATTAAAAGGTAATGTTTCTTCTGTCAAAAGTCGTCATTAACACTCTTTTCTATTGCAAGAAACAATTTTTACCCTTGATGGAGGATTAATTTTAACATTTCATTATTGAATTTTAATGAACCGTACTTGTGTCATTAGCGGACCAAATATAGCTGATCATCTGAGGAGTGAGGACTGGGTTTCCGCAATACCTATGTTCTAAAGTAATCAGGTAAGCTCTTAAATTATTATTTTAGGTAAAAAGTAAATCGTAAATCCAACGTGTGTAGGTATTATATTAGCATTTTTTATTTTCAGAAATGTCAATGTCATCGTTATCTTCACTATCTGATGAAGAACCAATGCATGGATGAAATATCCCTGACAGAATTGATTTGTGGAATAAATATGATGATGAAGAATTCTTGTCCAGGTTTAGGTTTCCTAAAGGGACGGTAGAAATTATTTTGAGAAAAATTGTTCATTTATTCGAGCCAAACACCAGACGCTTAGAGCTTTTGATGCAAGAACCCAATTAATGATGGCCTTGAGATTCTATGCTTCCAAAAAGTGTTCTAAGTTTCCAAAAAGTGATAGGCGACTTGTCAACTTGTCACAAGGCAACAATTTGTAGGATAATACAAAGAGTGACAACAACAGTGAACAGACGTGGAAGAGACGCATGAGACAGAATAACAGAATTTAGGCTAACCTAAAAATGTGAAAGAAATGTCAAATCGCGTTTTGTTTACCCATGCTTGTCTTACAATTTTATTTTTTTATTGACAACTAAACGTAATCATTCATTTCGTGGAGGAATCATTCACTCTTTTCCCTAATCAGATTAATGAAGGGCGATTGTGAATGATTCCAATATTCGAATGGTTTGATACTACTAATATTAAGATTCGAATCCAAAAACAATCGATAACTAGTTTTCAAATTCGAATGAAATCGCTAGTTCATTCATTCACTTTGCCATACAAAATTAAGCATTAGTCCCGGACGATACAGTCTACTTTTGATATTCGTATAAGTAGTTACTGATTTGCGATCTACTATTTAGTTGACAAATATATTATTTAGGCGATCACAGTTAAGAACTTCGCGGGTAATCGCGTTAGATGTGAGCTCTGTGGTCTTATGCGTTTTACACTTGCTTCTCACACAGGAAATGCAGGTTCGAATCGTGACCATGTAATAATGAGATAATTAATCTATATTGAGTATAATTAATCTGTACGTTCTAATATTGATGGAAAACATCATGAGGAAACCTTCATTACTCCATAGCTGCGGCGATGGGCTAGCCCCCTATAACGCTAAATGGAGTATTGAATAACTGGCTCAAAGTGAGCACAATTGTGCCTCTGCCCCCCATATGGGAAAAGGCGTGACGCTATGTTATGTTATCGCGTTAACACTTTTGTCTAACATCATACTGCGCAGATTATTAAATATAGCAATCTACTGTTACCTTGTGCGTAGCGCGTCGCGTCGAACATACATCGGCACAAAATGGCGGGAACAGAAGAAGTGAACGCCAATATGTTTGTTTATGATTCATTCTCACTCACACATGTTTCGTTTAAATATCTTTCTATTCACTGGTACAAGTAAAAGATAACAACTAGCTTTCAATCAAAATATTTTTTTACTGGGGCGCAATAAAGACTAGGAAAATTCGAATACAAACTAGTAACTTGTAATATTTATAAAGTTCGTTAACTGATTGAATTTACCACACGAAATTGAAACGTTTTTCTATGTAAAATACTCTGAATAGAGTTTACAAAACATAGAGAACTAATAATGAAATTTTTATTATAAGGAATAAAACGATGCTCGATTATCGATTGTTCTAATTCGATTGATGAAGTTATTCGAATAATTTGAATAAAAGCTACAATCGATAACTTTATCGATTGTTATTCACAATCGCCCATCTTTACTGATCATTAGCAGCCCATTTGTAAATTAAAACCTAACTTCGCGACTTCGCGTTAATGAACGTTCATGCAATGGCCATTTATATAATGGCGACATTAAATTTAATTTGGCATTGGCAAATGTCGTGTTAATGAATCGTTTCTTGCAACTGGCTGTAAATTAACTGGCCAACAATTATTGTTCCTCAATAGAAGCCATAACGCGGTTAGCATTATGTTTTGGATCATTAGCTTGTTACAATATTCCATAAAATTATAAATTATCGTCAGAATCAGGATTTTATTTTTATATTGTCATGATCCATCAGTCCCATTTTCTCATTAACCAAATTCTGTAGTAAACTGAAGGCGCCGCCATGCTTTTTCCCCTAAAAATGATGCAAAATGCATCTTGAAATAATATTTTTTAACATTACTTGTGCCAATATTTCCATCCTCATATAATGTTTATCTGCCTGTTTATCCTATGAATTTCACTGAAATTGACAAATAAAGTTCTGTTTATCTGCTGCTGATGTATTTGAGGATGGAAAAACCACCACTTAGTCTCGATATAAATCATTATTATATATTAGTGAATAATGGACCAATCGGCATAGATTCTTTCAAACTAAGCTAAAAAGAGCTTCGCTACGCTGCCTGGTAGAGTGGAGCTTTCCAGGAAACCTTTGAGAAGGTTTGGACAACAGAAACCAGGATGGCTATCCTAGGAGACACAACAAACACCCACAAGCTCCTAGAACACCCAGGCCTCCTTCTGCAGCTGGTGCAGGAGTTGGGATGGCTGAAGTAGATGTGCAGGCGAAGGGGACATGCACAAAGGCCCCGATCAAGAGGGCCAGGTGCAGGCACTACAACCCCCTTGATAGAAGGTTTGGATTCAAGTTGATTCAACTAATCTCCTCCGGATTAGTGTTTCAAGTACATTCCAAGGATAATTCAGAGTGATAACTTAATTTGTTAAGCAATTTGAATCCACAATGCCTGACTAATAGTATTTTCTTTGTTCTGTTTTGTGTCATACAAATCTCCTTAGCTGCGGCAATGAGCTAGCCCCCTGTCACGCAAAATGGAGCAATGAAACTGGCTAAACGGGGGCGCATCTGTGCCTGCATGCAAGTTAAATCAAACATAAAGTGTGTGAGGAAATAAACACCTGGAAAATTATTATATCGGTAAAACATATGTAAATAAATAATAAAAATGCTTAGGAAATTATAATTATGCCGAAGATCTGTAGAACATTATACTACTAACAAAAAAAACGTGCAGAAAAAAAAAACGTGGGCAAAAACGCGAAAGGAAAAGAGAAATACAAGGAATATATTATTACGGAAAAAAAACTTGAAGTTTAACTGTCGGTGGAGGTGGAAAGGGGGTGGAGCTTAGGAAAGAAATGGCGCTATAGGACAGAAAGAAGAGACTGGAAACGAAAAAATCTACTCTCATTTAGGTTGTAGGCTTCCAATAACGGTATTGAAAATTTTTACAATTTCGCACCAAATTTTAATGTAAGTTCTTGTTAGTTATTTAAACGTTATTAAAAAATATTAAGATTCACTCTGTTAGTCCCTTTCTATTTATACTGTATCATATTCCTCTAAAAGTAAACCAATTGTGAAATTCTGAGTTCCACAGTAACAGGGTGCCCAGCCTCAACAATACATGTAACTCACCGATCCTGGCCTCAATGAACCTTGCGGCTACAGAGGTGGTTCCCTTGGCCGTGTAGACACCGAGAGCCAGCAGCGAGATGCCGCCGGCCGCTGCCAGAGTCTTGTCCCAGTCCGTCACTAGGGCGTTGAGCCCACTGCCGATCACCGTGCCGGCGGTCCTGCGCAAGACATCTTAACACTAGAATATTGTTATATTTATCTGTGGTGCTACCTAGTATGTGCGCCATACGCCAAGAGACGGGCCAGAGGACTGCTTTGCGTTTCTAATATTATGTTCAAAATCGGCACCAACAGATGGGAAGATCGCTTCAAAGACCATAACAAATGGAATCAAGTACATAATAACAAGTCACATTTGAAACTTCATCAAAATTCAACAATGTAACCTTGTACTGGAGGCACACACAATTATTTATTTTTTCAAAGTTAGAACTGCCTATTTAATTACTTCCCTTTTTTCAGTTAAAAATACATATTTATTGTAATAATGACAAAGTTTTACAATTTACTTTGGACTACTGAACCTTTCTAAAAAAAACAAACAATTTTTGTAAAAATTTAACACTGGTACACTGTTACGTACCGAAAAACGATCAATCAATTGATCAAAAATAATTGAATGCAATGATGACTGCATTCAATTCACAGATGTTTGAAGTCCGTATTGATTCATTTAATTGAGTCAATGTTTTTAAGATGGTCACCTTTATATAAAGCTAATACTGACAGTTGTCAAATGTATCCTGTTGCAATAGCCCTACTATAGTCGTCGCGGAGGGTCGCTCAGCACACGACAGGGGCCTGGTTTGGCGCACTGGCTGCAAAAAGCGCAAAACGGCATGTTCCACAACCCAGTTCGCGAGTGCTACCATTGGTACAACATAAGACTGCCGCACAGTGAAAGAAATCCTTTGCATATGAAATACTTAGTGTTTGTACTGATTATGCCAAATCACTTTGTCTCTGAAAAAAAGGTGAGGTGTCTTAGGATAAGGTGGGGTGAGAGACAGAGAGGTCTCATTTCATTCAGAGCCAAAGTTATTTGGTCTGAACTAACTTGATACTCTCCATGATAGTGGTCCGGTTCTCCGCAGCCCGGAGTCTGATCTGCTCCAGGGTCAGGTCCCGGTTGTCGCGTTCTGCCTTGGCCCGGGCGCGCGCCTCCGCTTCGATTGTCTTGAGTTTGTTCTTCTCCCGAAGCTCCATCTCATGCTCGATGGTCTGGCGGCGGAGCATTTCTTGCTTCAAGACACTCTCCTCTTGTCTTGATGTAGGGTAAAATCAGTATAATTTTTAGTTATTTGGAATCTATAACATATATTTTTATATAAGGGGATATACATTGCGTCTGGCCCTTCATCATTCATAGACAATTTTTTGCCAGTAAGGTATGGAATTTGTGATAGTTGGTTCATAATGTTCAGTTCAATATTAGAAGTTACTAAGAACATTTAAATACCATAGTTATTGTTGTCGTCAAACAGCAAGTATTATATTATGCTTTTTTAATCTACATAGGCAAGCTTACTTTCTTAGGATCTCCTCTTGGGATTTCTGTTGCTGAATCAGCTGTTCTTCATAGCGCTTCTTTGTCAGCTGATCTTGGTACTGCGCTCGCATTTGGTGCTGTTTGGTTTCTTCCTGTGGGAAAAATATGGCAATTATTCTGACCCATGTTTCATTCACTACAAAATGGTATTCTGAAACTAAAATTTGTGCTACAACAACAAGTGACGTTGGGATTTTGAGTTACCAGGGATTTGCTTTGATTTTAAACTGATAATAACATAAGATAGAAGTAGACATGTACATTATACATTGCACACAGAATTCTCAAGGTGTCAAAACTTACTAACCAGAGAGCTAAACCAACGTTGAAATCCAGTAAAACTAAAAAATTTAGGGTAGCATAACAAGTTTTCCAAGTGAACTAAGTAGTCCCGACATAAGAGGGTTCCCTGGCCTATCACTTTGACCTAAAATAACCTGGTTTGATGCACTACTGATGTCACAAGTGCTACACTGAAGCTTATTGTCTACTAAGCATAAATCATCTGCCAGATACAGATAGTAGGCCTAGATTAATATATCACAGATACAGCCAACCAACCTGTAAAGTTTTACGCTTCTCCTCATGATCGACTCTCCGTTGGTCCAACTTGGACTGTTCAATGGCTGCTTCATATTCCTTGATCTTAGCGAGTTGTTCTTGCTGCCGAGTGGTTTCCTGCAGTTTACTAAGGTCCAGAGCATCCTTTGCATGTCCTAAAGTGACAACAGAATAGTGGACCCAACTTTTTATTTTGTTGAGGGATATTTAAAAAAGCACTATTAGAACTGGCTGGGCATGGCCACAACTTCCACTCTGCCATCCCATGTAGGAACGAGTGGGGCCATGGAGATGGTTTTTACAAAGAGCAATTGGAAATGGTAACAGATGAGCAGAAGGCTATCTAAAAGGTTAGAGTAGTATGTATGCTTTGTTGTGATTTCACAAAACTATCTGTGTGTGCAATATTAATTTTATTGATGTATCAGATAGTGATGACCTAAAGACATGCCTAATGCTGGTGAAAATGGGCCAAACAACATCTATGTGCAGATGTTCAAACAGGGAGGTCAGAGTGTCACTAAGGGGGGGCGCCCCCTTATCTACACTCTGACCGAACTACATAAGAAGGTCGCTTGAAAGTGTCGGTTAGGCCCGCACGCGGCAGCCACCGGGAGGTTATGATAGCATTATGCAATAAGTCGAAATATAACCGGCAAGATTGATAAATAAAGACCAACTAACTTGACGATTCTAGCTGCTTGGCAGCCTGTGCCGCTCGTTCCAGGGCACTGGAATCGAACCGATAAGCCTCCATAGCCTTCTTCTCAGCGTTAGTGAGGTTATGTACTGCACCACGTACATCAGCTGCCGGTTCGCCCGCAGGCGGCGGCGGGTTCGTGCTGTATCCGAATAGCCAAGACATCTTTTCCGACGAGGATGTGGCTCATAAAATACTTGAAACTTTTATTTGGGAGAACAAACTTGAAATTTGGAAAAAAAGATGAAATCTGAAATATGTCAAGAGTAACAGTGTTGCCAGACGCCGATTCACTGTCTATACTATCGGCGCCACAGATTAAGTAAGTAAATAGAGGGAGGTCTATTTTCCATGAACAAAAGAGTAGATACTGACACTCTTTAGTCATACGACCGTACTTCTTTGTATGACTGAAACCAATATAGTTTTGACAGGACAGGTCGCCTACCATTTTATTGAACACCAGTGATGGGGTGAGTTTCGATATAGTACAGCTATCGCCAAAAATTATATTTATTTATTTATTTATTTATTATATTAGGTACACAAAACAGCACTAGAGATAATACATCAAATTACAGCAACAAAACAAGTACAAAAGGGGCTGTCTCCAGCGCCAAAAGTATGTGTACACAGCATGGTGTAAGGTAAATCTAGAACTAACTAAACAAAAACTACATACAATGGAAAGATTACCTACTTAACTATTGGAAAAACTTAATTTATTTTTCTACACTTAAGAGATGAAATCGAACTAAAAAAACTAAATAAAAAACAATTTAAAAACATAAATAAATGATGATCGATATCTGGTACAATCAATGAATTATCATACCTGCTTAAGGATTTTGCGCATTTTATAATAGATAGAATAGATAGTTTATATAATAGTTTTGATTAAGATTAAGTAGTTATAGTTTATATAATAGTTTTGATTAATTCCACGCCTCAACCGAACGGCGTGGAATCATGAGGGGCTGGGTTTTTGCCAGCATGGGAGAGAAAATCTTTAGTTACCTTACCTTGTCGTCGTAGACCGGAAATCGAAAGCTCGATTCGAGGCAGGAATACGGGATAAGGGCACAAGTTTGGGTGGGATTGGGAATGAATCTCACTGTCGCTGCCCGACGCTGTCGCCGGCCTGCTGCCTGCCGACACGTGGAGTCGCCGTCCGATACGACGATGTCCAATCAACACGGATCACTCAACCGCTGACGCGAATCTACTTATTTCCCGACGATGTTTATGATTAACACTCCGACCAGGCTCGACACCTGTATTAGACTCTTGGTACACCGAAATACCATCAATGGCCCGACGCCTGAGCAGACATGTTTGTCCTCCCGACGAGAAAAAGATAACCTCCAATTTTATATCTCGTTTCGATACGAGTGACAGCTGCGGTTCTGTTTCCGTTCCGAGTCGCGCAACAAGAGGAGGTGCGTTCCGAAGCATAAATATTAAACAGTCACCCGCCTAGACAGGCCCTGTCCCTGTCCCTAATCAATAGGAAGGCGAGAAAGTGTTGCGACCGCTCTCTTGAGGACCGAGTCTCCCACCTTGACTTCTGCTGATCGAGGCGTGCCATCCCGACCCGTGTACAAATTGACGATCCGCCCTCGCCTCCATCTCAATGATGGCAGGTTCGCATCCTTAATCAGCACCAAATCACCGACTTGAGGGGGGCTCGTCCGGTCAGTCCACTTAAGGCGCTGCTGCAAGATGTGCAAGTACTCAAGGGACCACCGTTTCCAAAAATCTTGAGCCATCTGCTGCAACATCTGCCACCTAGTTAACCGACTTAACTTAACATCACCGAATGGGTATTTTGGAAGGCCGTTAAGGGGCTGACCTATCAGGAAGTGACCCGGCGTCAACGCTTCCAAGTCATTTGGATCCGAACTGAGCGGGCACAACGGACGCGAGTTCAGTGTCATTTCAATTTTACAGAACAGCGTCGCAAGCTCTTCAAAGCGTAGAGAGGTCTCACCGATGATCCTCGTCAGGTGCGACTTAGCCGATTTAACCGCAGCCTCAAAAATTCCTCCCCAATGAGGACATCCCGGCGGTTTGAAAACCCATTCGATCCCACGTCGGGAGCAAGCCGTACCGATGGCGTCCTGGTTACCGTTCAGGAATTGAGTGACCTCCTGCAGATATCGCCTGGCTCCGACAAAATTTGTGCCGTTGTCCGAACGGATTAATGTCGGGAGGCCCTTTAGTGAGACGAACCGATCTAGACATGCGATAAATGCCTCTGTAGTGAGGTCACTGACCACCTCCAAGTGGACTGCCTTCGTGGCCAAGCACACGAAGACGCACAGGTATGCCTTCACTAATCTGGCGTTCCGTAGCTGTGAAGACTTGACCATGAATGGTCCCGCGAAATCCGTTCCGACACCCGCAAAGGGCCGGATTTCGTTAACCCTATCCGAGGGCAAATCGCCCATCTGGGGCTGCATCGTAGCCGCCTTGGCCCGATAACAAGGCAGGCACCGAAATACGACGCTACGCACTAAGCGTCTTCCCGATAGAATCCAGAACTCGCGCTGGAGAAACGCCATCAAGGCGTGGCATCCGATATGCCCATTCCGAATGTGTCGATCCTGTATCAACAGTTCGACCAACTTCCCTTTCCTAGGGAGTAACAACGGGTGGCGAGCCGCATAAGGCAGGTTGGCATTCCGCAGCCGACCTCCTACCCTCAGCAATCCTTGAGGGTCAATAAATGGGTTGAGCCGAGCCACAGCTCCCTTCAGTTGGACGCGTCCGCGTCTCAGAATGTCCAGTTCGGACTTAAAGTGCACCGTCTGCACGTTCCGTACCAATGCGAACAACGCATGGTTCCGTTCCCGTGGTGTCAGGACCTGTGTCCGCACTCGTTGCGCCTCAGAATTCCGACAATTCCGCGCAAATCGGCAGATCCAGACGGTCACATTGACCAGCTTGTCGAGCGAGCTGTACCGTTCCAGCAGGCTGAACTCCTCTTCCGGCTCTGGTTGCGTCGTACAGACACCGACTGTCAAGGCGCCGTTCGCCGTGGTAACGCGTGGACTCATTGGCCAATCAGATTCGGTTTGAGTCAACCATTTTGGACCCCACCACAAGGGATGTCCAACCAACTCCGGAGCGTGACACCCACGAGACGCACAGTCTGCTGGGTTCATTTCCCCTGGAACATGTCTCCAGATTAAGGGAACCTCCGAATTCAAAATCTGCGAAACCCGATTCTCCACAAAAATCTCCAGCTTGTGAACTGAAGCCTTCAGCCAGCATAACACGATCTGGCTGTCCGTCTAAGCGTAGACCGTATCTTCCAACGCTATTGACCCACGAAGAACCGTCATCGTGTGGTTGAGCAGACGAGTCAGGAGAGCCGCTCCCGAAAGCTCTAACTTGGGAATGGTCAGGCGAGTGCGCAACGGCGCAACCTTGCTCTTGGCCATGACCAACCGCACATCAACCTCCCCCGAGGAGTCGACCGTACGCAGATACACCGCAGCTCCGTAGCCCTTCTCCGAGGCATCGCAAAATCCATGCAGGGTGGCGGTGTATCGTTTGGTGGGGACCAACCTCCGTGGCAGTGAAATCCGATTGATGCCAGGGAGGGTCAAAAAGAACGAGTCCCACTCTGAGCTCAATGACCCGCCGATCGGGTAGTCCCATTTCAGCTCAGCAGACCACAATTGCTGCATAAAACACTTGAGCTGAAATGTTACCGGGGTGATCCACCCGTTTGGATCAAATGTCCTAGCCACCGTTGAAAGGACGTTCCGTTTCGTCCAGACCTTCGGGGAGTCCAACTCGACCCGATACGAAAACATGTCTGACACCGGCTGGTACTGGACGCCTAATACCGACAACATATTTGGATTTTCCAAATTTTCAAAAATGTGGGGATCCTGCTGGTAGTCATCCGGAAGACCAGTCAGTAACTCTGGAGAGTTCGACATCCATTTCCGGTGCTCGTAACCTCCACCCCGTAAGAGCTCAACTAGCTCGTCCCGTCGAGCGAGCGCCTCCTCTACGGAATCTGCACCGGTACAGATATCGTACACGTAGAGGTCCTGCTCCAGGATCGCTGCTGCTCTAGGGAAATTTAACCGTTCTCGATCCGCTAACTCCCGCAGAGTGCGAATCGCCAAATAAGGACTAGACCGTAGCCCGTACGTGTTGGTGTTCAGCTCGTACAACCTGATGTGCTGATCTGGGCTCTCTCGCCACAGTATCAGCTGATACCGTCTATCGTCAGGGTGAATGACCGTCTGTCTAAACATCATCCGGATGTCAGCTACAAACACAACATTGTGTCGACGGAACCGTGTGATAACATCCGCGATGTCATGGTTCAATTTCGGCCCTGAATGCAAACACTGGTTCAGGTTCATGCCGTTAGATGTTGATGCCGATCTATCGAACACTACCCGTATTTTGCCCGCCGGGGTCCTCAAGACCGCGTGATGGGGCAGGAAGCAGTGGTCTTCACGCTTCCAGTCGATACCCGAAACCGACATGTGGCCGAGCGACTCGTATTCCCGCATGAAGTCGAAGTATTCTGCCGGAAAATCCCGTCACGCTTCATGCGTCGTTCCATCGACAGAAGCCGCGTCTCGGCTGCATGGTGTGAACTGCCCAGCGGTGGGCGATCACTCCGGAATGGAAGACGTGTGAGAAATCGACCTGACCGAAGGCGACCAGTATTGTTCCGATAAAACTGTTCACACTCTTCTTCAACCGGGTCCAACCGGCGGACCGTAGGTGGTTCCTCCACCTCCCAAAACTTCTGTATCACCTCCGAGAGTACAGAACCGAATAAGGGACTACGAGTCGCTAGGCGTGGGGCAGCCGGCATGACCGGACCCATTACCGCATGGCCCAGTCTGGTGTTGACCGAAACCAGACCAGTCGCCTGCAACACGTGGACACCTGTCACTAACAGGTATCCCAAGGCATCGACACCCAATAAAATGTCTACTGGGCCCGGAATATCGAACTCCGGGTCAGCCAGTGACAACCCAGCGACCAACTGTCGCACCGAGGGCGACAACCGTACGTGAGGGTGTGAGCCCATCACATTAGGCATGACTAATGCCGTGACCGTCAGATTCACCGATGAATCCACCCGTGACGAGAGAGTAATCCGACATACTCCCTTAACGGAACCGACTTCCGTGTTCCCAATTCCCCGAATGGAATGTGGATACTCCCTTACCGAAATGCCCAACCGTCTTACAAGGTTGCACGAGACTAAGCACCCCTGGGCCCCCGAGTCCAATAGTGCTCGTGCCACACAAGATTTGCCGTCCGAACTCCACGCTATCACCGAGGCGGTGGGGAGCATGACCGTCTGTGGAGTGGCGGCACCCTGTAAGTGGGCGGCGTGTCCCTAGCGGGAACCTCCGCGGGATCCGAACCCGCTGGGACCCCCGTCGGCCTGGTAACTCGGCTGCTGATATGCCACCGGTGGCATATCAGACCGTATGTACATCAGGGGGTCCCAACCCGCATAATAGGCCCCTCGCTGTCCCGGTACCCGACCATACCGGACTGTGAACGGTGTGCCCGGTGGCCACCGTGGATGGAGGGGGGAGAGCGGATCCAACCTGGGGCGCTCTAGGAATGGGGCGAAATCCGACTGTTCACCTCCCTGTTCGCCTCCCAGAGCGATGGGCAGGGTGGCGCAGAAGGTGGTGGGCTCCCAGCCTTCGCGCCACTCATAGGTGCCATCTGACACCCGCCCGTAACACGCGGTGAGCCAGCGGCCCGAAGTCCTCGCTGGCCCTGGACAGCGGCGACCGAACCCCGGCTATCCCGCCTGTTACCCCCCGCGCTGCCCCCTTCCCCTCGGGGGGGGTCCTGTCCGCGGGTACCCCAGTCACCCCGTTGGTGACTCCCGTTGCCCGGAGGGGGACTGGGTCCGGCCCTGGTTGGGCCCTGTGACCGACCAACCTGAGTCCGGCCCTGGTGACCGTCCGAAGGGCCTGACCGGTTCAGGCACAACACGATGTGGTGCTTGCCACCGCAGCACTCACAGGGGGACGCGCGTGAGCACTCGCTCAGCGAGTGCGGCCCCAAACAACCGAAACACAATCGGTGGCGGAAGACCACCTTCCTGCGGGCAGCCACACCGAGCGCCTTAAAGTTGGCGCAACTGGTCACTTCATGACCGGCACTGTCGCAGTGCACACAGCCGTCACCCGACGGCGCGGCACTCAAAACGCCAAATTGTTTTGACCGCCCACCCCCCCGTGGGGGCGGGGGGCGCGGCCCCTCCCGCATCCGCGCGGGTTGGCGCTGCACACTGGCCTCCGAATCCAATGTGTCGCATCGCCTGCATTCACCCTCCAAAAAATCCGTTAATTGGACGAGCGTGGGCAGTTCCGAGCTACTGCCCCCATGCAGCTGTTCAAACCGACTTTGAACAGCTGCAGGCAACCGTGACAAAACCATATATAACACGATTTATGACCATTGGTCTACCGGCAGACCAAGGTTCTGAAGGGCCTTAGTGGCCACCAGCACAGGGTTGAGCACCTGTACCCGGATGTCAACATCCCGGTTTACTCTTGGGATGCTAAACAGCTTCCCCAGCTGCGCATCAACCAACCGCCGTTTGTGTTGGTAGCGGTCAAACAATATGGCCCAAGCAATCTCATAATTGCCCGCCGTGACCGTTAGGTGACGGAACAACTCCTTCGGTTCACCCCGCAGTGCCATCAATAGTTGGGCCAACTTGTAGGCGTTGTCCATGTCGTCCCGACCGTGGACCAGACTATCGAATAAATTGATGAATGCCGGCCACTCATCAATTGCCCCACCGAAGGCCGGAATCTCCAGGTGTGGCAGCCGTCCAACAACACCCTTAGGGGGCGGGTCTCCGCTACCCTCCCCGCGGTCATCCCGACGCGACCGCTTAATTTTTTCGGCGCGACGCTAGATGTCGCCCAAGCACTCCATCGCTTGGTCAGCATCCGCTTCACTGCAGCCACCGAGGCCTCATCCGTAAGCCCGAGGGCTTCAGCCTCCGCAGCCAGCCGACACACCTTCCCGACGCGTGTCATTGCGTCCTCCACACGCTTGAGCAGGACATCGTCCATGTCAGGTCGCTCCACATACTTGTGAGTATGGGCGAGCCATCTCATCTCCTCACGGACACCATACCGCAGTACCGTCAAGGGCGAAGGTGCCATGGTTACCGATTCAATTGTTTCTGGTCCTATGCTTCACTACCGAACTAAGCACAGCCAGAGACCAGCACTTGCCCGTCAGCTCTGGGCACAGAAATTAAAACTAAGTTGTAAAAACCAAGGCAACCACTAAAACAATTAAATCCTAAACAATATTTAATATGGTCGCCCTGTGGACATACACCTTATAAATATACACTCTAAATCAATTAGAGAATGCCACCATAAAACACAATCCAAAAATAACCCACAAAACTTGATTATGAAAACAATACAAAATAATGAGTGGTGGCTCCGAGACTATAAACCTAAGCAATATAGCACCCTAAACCACACTGGATTCCGAAATCCAAGCTATTTTCAAAATAATGAAGGTAGCTGTGACCTTCTAGAAGTGGCCCCTCCGATATGACCCACACTTCTACTGAGGTCAGCAAAATCAGCTTAATACCCCTTAAATAGCCTGACCCTGCTCTGTAAACCGAAATAACACTGCAGTACTATAGAACCCGACGTTCTACCGCAAGTAATACAATCTAGTTACTTCGCAGAATGACTGTTCAATCTTTTATGCGCACAAACAGTAGTTTCCGACTACAAATTTATAATAATTGTTAACTAAATGGACACTTATACTTTCACTAACCGAAATGAACTTTAATTGTGGTACCGACCACAGACTCATTGCCGACTTGCCGGCCAATCTGAGATATTCTTTTCTCCCAACTACAATGTGGCAAAAAAAAACAACCCTACAACCGTGAATCGATGATTTCCCACTAGGAAACCGCGCCCTGCTACCACAATGATTAATTCCACGCCTCAACCGAACGGCGTGGAATCATGAGGGGCTGGGTTTTTGCCAGCATGGGAGAGAAAATCTTTAGTTACCTTACCTTGTCGTCGTAGACCGGAAATCGAAAGCTCGATTCGAGGCAGGAATACGGGATAAGGGCACAAGTTTGGGTGGGATTGGGAATGAATCTCACTGTCGCTGCCCGACGCTGTCGCCGGCGTGCTGCCTGCCGACACGTGGAGTCGCCGTCCGATACGACGATGTCCAATCAACACGGATCACTCAACCGCTGACGCGAATCTACTTATTTCCCGACGATGTTTATGATTAACACTCCGACCAGGCTCGACACCTGTATTAGACTCTTGGTACACCGAAATACCATCAATGGCCCGACGCCTGAGCAGACATGTTTGTTCTCCCGACGAGAAAAAGATAACCTCCAGTTTTACATCTCGTTTCGATACGAGTGACAGCTGCGGTTCTGTTTCCGTTCCGAGTCGCGCAACAAGAGGAGGTGCGTTCCGAAGCATAAATATTAAACAAGTTTACTTACTTTGTTATCGATATTATAAGTATTTAAGAAGACTCGTATTTAACAATGGAAGATCACTGTTTAAATAATATCGATACCTAATCAAAGTCGAAGTGATAATTTATTTTCATACTACGAAAGAAATAAACACAGTCTTTAAATTAAATTATATGGTAACACACTCAATAAACAATTTCAAATACCTTGGTCAAATAGTGACTGACGACGGGATGGCATAGTCATAGAGTGGGAGCTTTGGCAGTTCGGGCGACTAAAAAAACAAAAATCAAATAATCATTTATTCAGGAGAATATATATTTAAATTTCTTGTTTTTACATTAATTGTAAAGAACAAGGGATGTTTACTACTTCCTAAAAAAGGGCGAACCCTGTGGTATAGGATGAGTAGTACTTCCCCATTTCAAAATTAATTTACAAATTAAAGTTCTAGAGATTGATGATAAATTAATATATAGTAATTTATAGACATAATAAGTGGTCCGACCGATTTCGGTCACGGCGACCGCTTCATGAGCTTTCAACTCGCTCGTGTGCTCGCATGTGGCTTGTGTAGCCAATCTTCCTTGAGAAAATCCTCGCGCATTGCGGGCATGTGAGCACAACATTAGTATAATGATACTGAGTTAGCGCAGGTGAACGGGCTTTTAACTCTTCGCGCTTGGTGTCGAGCACGGCGCGCCGGTGAATTTCAAAGTTACGGACTTTGGTTTTAATCAAAGCCCTCCTGGGTCTGACGGCGGCTTGCTTCTCTCACTGGGAAGGCTCCCAGTGGGAAGTGACAGTCGATATCTAGAGACATCACCTCCGTCTTTTTGACGCTGATCTTCAGGCCGAATTTACGGCAAGACTTATCGAGATCAGACATTAGGTGTTGCAGGCTTTCTGGGGATTCTGTCACAAAGCATAGTTTTGTGCGGGCTTTTAGTATCGCCAGGTTGAAAAGACTGCCGTCGGTGCGGAAACGGATGCGGACACCTTCTGGACAGGCTTGTATAACCTCCCGGACTACGACCGCAAAGTACAACGCGAACAATGTAGGATCGAGAACGCAGCCCCTTTTGACCCCACAGTTAACGGGGAAAAACTCTGATTGTTCATCGTTGATAGCAACGCTTCATTGGAGTCTGAGAAGTCTCACAAATCTCTCTGTGCACCCTATCTTTCCGAGCACCACCCAGAAGGCTTCTCGCGGGACGCTGTCAAAGGCCTTCTTAAAGTCAATAAAACACAGGTACATGGGACGGCCCTGCTCTCTGCTTTTCTCTTTCAGTTGACGCACTGAGACGACAGCCTCAGCTATGCCTCGAGGTTGTAAGCCTAACTGGGTCTCAGGTAGCAGGCCTTCTGATGGTTTCATCAGGCGGTTTAGGAGTACTCTGGCGAAGACTTTTTCAGGAACTGATAAAAGCGAAATACCGGGATAGGAACCACAATCGGAACGGGCACCCTTGCTCTTAATTAGAGCCCTTATGTTCGATACTTTAAAAGTAGACGGGACCTGTTCCTTTTTCCACATAAGATCAAAATGCTCCCATATTGCCGAATGTAGGTACTCACTGCCGTTTTAAGCAGTTCTCCCGGTATAAAGTCAGCGCCAACCGCACATTTGTTATGTTGTTGCTTTATTGCAATAACAACCTCGCCTCGTAACAATGGCTCATCCAGTTCGCTAGTTGAGGGATCGAGTAGATGTATTCCAGGTCCGCAGACCGGTCCACATTCAGCAGATTGTTAGAGTGTTCCGCCCATCGTTTAAGTACTTCTTCCTAGCTTTTAAGAAGGCCTTCGCCATTTGCAGGCTTAAGTGGCACTTTTGCAAGAGTAGTCGTACCTATCAGGTTTCTTACCTCACCGTAGAATTGCCCTAGCTGATTATTATCCGCTATTATTCTTAGTTTCCCGGGTTAGCCTGCGCAGCTCCAATTCACTCTGTCTGATCTCCGCAACCACGTTGGTTTGTCATGTGCTGCCTGAGGAGACGCCGGTGTTTGTCGAATGCCTCCTTAACAGCATGAGTACCTAAGGTCAATCAAGGGGTTAAGAGCTCTATCATTCTCATCAAACCAATCCTCGTTCTTACGGACTTTTAGACCCAAGATAGTTGTGGCGGTGTCTAAAATATTAAATACAAACACAGTCATGGTATAGATGAGATACCCCCAATTTTGATTAAACAATGCGCAGAAGAACTATCCACTAGCAACTCAAATAAACCAAAGCTTCGAAGAAGGAATATTTCCAGATCAATCAAAAATTTCCCTAGTTAAACCACTTCATAAAAAAGATGATAAAATGACCTCTAGCAACTACAGACCAAAAGCCCTGTTACCTAGTTTTTCCAAAATTTACGAAAAAGCAATGTGCAAGAGATTGTATAATTTCTTAGAAAAAAATAACATCCTCGATGAGAGCCAACACGGGTTTCGAAAACATAGATCCACAACTCTTGCTGTTTACAAATATATACAAATGGCACTACAACACATAAACGATAAAAAATACGCCCTAGGCCTTCTCCTAGATATGACAAAAGCGTATGACAAAGTATTGTACAAAATCTTACTGGAAAAAATTTATAATTCTGGCATACGAGGACAAGCACACCAATGGTTCCAATCTTACCTACAAAACAGAAAACAAATTGTGCAAATAGAATACCTAAATAAAGAAAAAAATAACATAGAACTCATACGATCCGACGAAAAACAGCAAAATAATTCAATACCCCAAGGAAGTGTACTAGGATGTGTGCTCTTCCTTATCTACATAAATGACTTGCCAAAGGTGCTCAATAGCAATATTACTCAACCTGTATTATTTGCAGATGATGTATCAATACTCATGAAGTTAGATAAAAAATCGGACCCAACAAATGAAATGGTAAATACAATTTCGCTAGTATCAAATTGGCTTCGTGATCATAACCTAGAAATCAAATTCAAAAAAACTAAAATAATAGAATTTAGACCACTTAATAAACCACCATTAAAGATTGCAATAAAATTTGAAAATAACATTATAGAACAAGTAAACACATTTAACTTATTAGGCATACAAATCGATGCAAACCTAAATTGGAAAGACCACGTAAACCACGTAAAAGCCAAATTATCCAAATTTATTTACGCTCTATTCCACTTAAAACAAAGCACAAATACTGCAACTGCATTAACAGCATACTACGCCTACGCATACTCCTGGTTGACGTATGGAATAATGCTATGGGGTAACAGTGTGCATGCAAAACAAATATTTATAATTCAAAAGAAAATGGTCAGAATACTTGCAAAAATTAATAACAAACAAAGCTGTAAACCCTACTTCAAAAAATATGAATTAATGACACTTCCTGCCATGTATATATTCGATACATGTTTATTCGTATTTAATAACCACCGAATATTTCCCCAAGTAAAAGACATACATAGTTTTAATACAAGACATAAAGAAAGATTAAATCTACCACAATCCCGAATAAAAATGCTCAACTGTAGCCCGTACTACATGGCAATTAGACTCTTTAACAAATTACCTATTGATATAAAAAATCAGCCACTATTCACTAAAAGGCTTAAACAATACCTTATTAATATGTGTCCATACACAATTGAGGATTACCTTCAATAAATTGTAAACCTAGAAATAGCTATAAGTGCTTAAATAATTGTTATTAGTTAAGATTTAATACATTCCATTTGATAAGTGTTTTTGCATTACCCGAAAAGGGTCCATAATAGAGACTGTTGTTAAATTTTAAGACCTTATTTATACATTATGGTGCAATAAAGTTTTGATTTGATTTGATTTGAATATGAGTAGATAGAGTCAGCGTGAGTGGTGTGTAATAGAGAAGATGAGAAGTGTAATGTTGTTTGAATGTTTTAGTCTAGTGAGTAGTTGATGTATGTTTTGATTATGTTTATTTGTGATTTTTAACATTCCGTTATTATATTGTTTAGATTGTAAATTATCATATATGTAACGATTTATTTTATTTATTAATTTACTTTGGGTATAAAGATAAAACCGTTAAAATATTTTCAGTTTCCTCATATGTTAGGGATCTCAGCCATTTGTATATAGTTTTTTTTTATTTTCGAATAATGTCGTAGTGTAAATTTCACTGCATTTGCTGATTTGATTGTAGAGATGAAGTCAAAGGAATTTGAAAAATCTTTGCATAAAGTTCGTACGTACCTTTACAGTTTGTTATACTATGTCTATTCGCCTTTTAGTTATTACATAGAATATGTTGGCTCGTAGGATTGCACATTGTAAAAAGCCAGTAAAAAATCTCAGACTTCAAGGAACACTGTAAATCAATCTACACGTGCACCTATGGGTGAACTATACCCAAAAAACTCTTAACGCCCTGCCCGTCCAGCATAACAATGCTTTTAGCATGTTGCTGGGGCTACCATGCTACACCAACAGCATCCTAGAGGTCATTGCAGGTCGGCTCGAGGGCCCGATACTTAAACACTGGGTGAGAGGTGTAGCTGTTCGTGACAGTGCGTGGAAAACTGAGCTGTGCAACAGGCAGGCCTATTTATGTGAAATTGATTGAATTGAATGTAATAGGAAGAAACTAATAAAGATAAAGTAGTTTGACTGTTGCAAACAACATATGGATCCTTTTGTGCTCCAAAATTTAAATATTATTATTATTACAAAAAAATATTCAATAATAAGATACACATAGTTAATTCGACAATTTAATAGCCATAGACAAATATATATACAAATATCCACTCATTTACACACGATTAATTTATAGAGATCGCTAATAACCTTGGCGTACCGTGACGAAGTAAAGTATCAGTAAAATATATTGAAAAATATCAGCAGCACCTACGAGTATAATGACTTTTGGGATATTTTGATGAGTCGTGAATGTCGAATCCTGTGTGAATGAGCTCTTACTCTATTAACAGATGTGAAAGGGAGGTTAGTATTGGTATAGTAGTTTGTTTTAGTCAGCGTTTTTTTTTATTTATTTATTGTTGGTAAAATCATTCCGCAGTAAAATCTTCTTGAGAATTCGCGCGTGTTTTTGCCGTCCAGCCGGATCCGCACACACATTAAGCAATAGTTTTCACCAGTAAATCTTAAATTAAAAGGGTAGCATTTAATAACACATGAATTTTCCCACATCAATGTTACATTGTGGAAAAGGTGGTACATAAATACAAATCAAATCATTGCAATTAAGCACTATTATTTATTTTTATCGATATACTATACAATTTATCGATAATGTGTAAATTTGAGAACATGAAGGTCATACTAGGAGAACATTCTAACACAATTTCAGCCTTGAAGATAGAAAACGAGAACCTGAAATCGGAAGTTAAAGACCTCTCCGGGAGACTTACAATTACAGAACAGTTAATGCGTGAATCTAATATAGAGATTAACGTGATCCCAGAGCACAAGTCTGAAAACCTACCAAATACCATACAGCAACTTTCCACCACCTGTCAGGCTCTGCTCATACGAAGTGAAGACAGCCTTCGTCTAACAGGCTGTCTTCACTTCGTATGAAGATAGACAGTCGTAGAAGAGCCATGTTGTGCTAACATCGCCCATGCTTCTGAGCGTCAGCACTCAATACGGTTTACGATGCGCATTTGGTGCGCACACTGCAATCGTTGTATACTCCCTGGTTTACATTGAAAGCAATAGCCTGCATTCTCCCGCGTTCATTATAAACCGGCGAAAGCGTGCTTACGTCATCCATCTGTCAACTGTCATAGGTCATGACACCCTCTAACAATAGAAATTGTTTATCCTCTACTTTACAGTACATTACCACCTCTTACGCTACGTTAAAATTAAATGAAAGCAATAGATATTCCAAGAATAATTCTCAATTCAATTCAAATTTCACAACACATACCAAATGCTAATTTGACGTTTCTACATACACTGCACTATCCCTTTTTCGTGAGCGCTGTGCACGCGCTATTGTGACGTCACTCATGAGGTCACTCTGGTGAATTGTACGCGCATTGTGAACCGACCTATAGCTCGCTCACAACGCAAATAGCGTTCGTAAGCGCATCGTAAACCGCACCGACTGAGCGAGCCACCAAAAGTGACAGCTGACAATCAAACTTAGAACGGCAACCAGCAGCGTCTCCTGGCGTTCCATAATTGTTTATTTCCTCATTTATTGTCTAGTACCCAAGATACAGGGAATCCTAGTTTGGGGCTAGATCAATGTGTGTAAAATAGTGTCCAAGGTATTATTATTATTATTACTTATTCACCCAAAACAAAGCTAATATAACTACTACGACTCGAAATGACAATAACGACAATAACTAACAAAGATTGGATATTATAACTCAATTTTTGTGTGTCTTCTGTCATTGTCAATGTCTACCGACGCGTTCAAAGCGTTCCGAATGGATATCTTTGATGGCTTTGTTGACGTGACTCGGAACGCGACATATATGTAGGTCCTACATTTTATTAATCTATGGTGTGGGCAATAGAATAAATATTGAACAGTGACAGCTGACAGATAGAAGCATCGCATTGCATGTGCATCCAATCCAAATTGTTATCTATGACTGCATCAAAGAGCAGTGTGACCATATGTGGCAGTTTCTTGCCTTTTTGGCAGTTTTAGTCCAGTAATTTAACCACTGGTAGATTATGGTGACGTTTTATGAAACTGGCAGTTTTTGGCAGTATTTCAAGATATTAAAATATAAGGGAAAACATTACCAAAATTTTAAATGGCAACATCCACTTTACCTGTGGTCTGGGACTGGGACTCATCTTTGTAAATTGTTATTACTTGTTGTGTTTATTTGTTACTTGTTTAATTTTATAATGTTACATAATTAACATTATGTTCATAATAATATTTATTCAGTTTATTCTTTTTAGTAAAACATTGCAGAATATTTAATTACTTTATTTCTGACTCTTCGGATGATAAAAATACTTCTTTTTAATTTTTGTAGACTAGACAGACAGACTTTAATGACAACGTACTGAAACTTTGTTTTTATGTTTTCAAGTTGGAAGAATTAAAGTTTTCAAGTTTCGCACTCAAATAGGAAATTTTGTCAGGCAAAAATATTTCCACAATCTAAATATTTCAAAAAATTGGTTGTCTGTAAAGTCGATTTACGGACGATAATTTTACGAGATAACGTCATAAGTCATAATAAACGCTTAGGCCGATCGTGCCTCTTCACCGCTTGTTCCGCCCTCCCGCTTGCACGCTCGGCTCAGGCAGAATGTGACAATGAGTCATGTTTTTCGTGCGTGCAGCCGGCGTTCATCGATTTATATGACGTTATCACGTCACAGACAACCAATATTTTTTCAAATTTTTAACTTTGTGAATTATTTTGCCTTTGATATTGTTGTTCTTTTTAAAAAAGCGCTGAATAAATTTTAATAAAATTTATATAAGGCTACCTCCAAAGTATGACCTACCGATAAAAAAAAACATCCTAATCCATTCATAATTGACGGAAGAATCGCGTAACAAAAATATAAAAATAAACAAAAGGCGAATTGAGAACCTTCTCCTTTTTAAGTCGTTTCTTTAGCATTTTTGTAAATTAAAATTAAACGTTTAGATTCTAGTCTTTAAAAAGTAGGCATTTTTTCGGCACTTTATTCGAAGTGTGAGGCACAATTTGGCAGGTTTTCATCTTTAGCATGGCAGGATTTCCAATTTCGAGATGGTCATACTGTCAAAGAGTATATAATTTATTAGGGACTGCATCGCAGTTCGCAGTGGAATTATTTATTACCACAGTTTTATGCGATTTATTTGCCTTTTGTTCTGGTTGTACTAAAGGTGCAACGCAGAATTGAATAATTAAACACAGTTTACATACTGCGAGCGAGGTGGTGCGTGGTCATTTTCGGCAACAGACTGTGTGATTGCTGGTTGCTTTGTTGTGACGGGGAGTGGTATTTAGCTAAATCGTCGTCGTAGATGCAACAATATATTTCAGTTTAAAATTTAACTACTAACTTGGTTGAAATGTCATTGAACACTCCGAAATGCAGGACACTCAACCAGGTAAGCAAAATTCCAGATATTGCTAAAAAGGGCGTATCCTAATCACCAGATGATGTAAATACAATTCACTATAGTTATACTAGTATGTATGTTGTACGCTGATCTGACTCTGCTCAGTTATTTATCTGTCCAGTTTGATGTCAGAGATAGTCAAGTCAAAGTCAAATATAAACTGTGGTCTGGGTCAGAGTGTCGATTTAAAACACCACATTCAACACAGGCATTTGGTATTTCGATATTTAGGTACTTAGCTAAACTTTATACTTGATCAGGGTTAGTAAAAGGTTACACATATCAATCACCTACTAGAGATTAAGTTCTTTTTCTTTCAGACCACAAAGAATGTCGCCATGTTGGAATTGGTGAACAGATTATAAACTTTAGACCATCACCAAACACCAGCGTTATAAAGAAGGTATTTTTATGAATATTCACTTGATACTTAAAGAATGTTCATTTTCTTTCTTTGTTCTTTATTTTAGGTCACTCTGCTTTTCAAATAATTCCCCATCCGCAAAAATAAAGTTCACTTAATTATGCGACCATAACATTAATCACTTTTCATTTCATTCTTTGTTATTTCCAGTTTCGGAAGGTGAATTTAGACGGGTCTGACCAAGCAGGGCCTGGCGATATAGACATGAAGCATTCAATTAGTCCTGAATATGAGGTGACTGTGAAGGAGGAGAAGCCAAGTTTCCATCCTCCACTACCTCCAGACTCACCCCCTCGGTCCAGGTCAGCTAGCCCATCCATGAACTTGGGAATGGAAATGACCGAGCTGGATGACACACAGAGGCTGGTGGAACACGCTAGATTAATGATAAGAGAGGAGGCAAATGTAGTTGAAACTGCTGAGAAGAAAAAGGGTTGCCGGGATTTCATACGAGGCACCTGCAATCGCGTGGGCTGCAAGTTTGTCCATGATCTGACACAGAGGGAAGGAGTTTACACGTTTTGCCGCAACTTTCAGAATTCGAATTCAAAATGCACCTATCCACACTGTAAATTTGTGCACGCCACCGTGTTTGAGGAACAGGCTTTCTACCGAACGGGGGTACTGCCTCCGCATACCACAGCGCACCAGAAGAAGCCAGAAGCAACTAATTCTGCTGATATGAAAAATGCTATTAAACTGTTGTTGACGCCGCCGCCGCCACCGCCACCGCCTGGCAAGGCAACAACTAATATCACTAATGCTTACACTAAGACAAGTGACTCAACATCAGTCCCACATAGCTCTCAAAATACACAATCAAAATCCAGGTAACTTGAAATAGACTGCTATAATCTTAATTTTGGCACAAAAAAAAGAGGCTTAATTAAGGTCATGGCTGACGTATACAACCTGCTCCCACTCAGCAAAAAATATTCATTAAATTATTATAATTTTTTGTATCTTTTCGTCTTCTTGCATCGAAGAAACTCGCACTGCGATGCGAGTTGACCCTGTTTATTTATTTATTTATTTATATAAGGCACACCAACAATACAAACACAAACACAGAAAGACTATATTACAAAAACAATACAAGAGTTTGCATCAATTATAGATGTGCACAGCATTGTCAACAATATCAAATCATTTTAAAAACTACAGTGGTAAAATTAAAAGAAATTATTTTAATAATATACCCTGTTTGATTAAACCTATTTTTCTTGTCGTCAACTCGCACCCCCTTAGAAAGTACAGTTAATTGAAAATGGATTAAATCCAGATACTATTATGGTTTATTCTACCTATCTCTTCCTTATCTTTCTCTCCATTCCAACGTACAATAGTGTACATGGAAACGAAAGACCCCAGATAACAAAAGGACTCCATACAAATTCAAATTCTTTGGTTTTGTGCCTAAATAGGTAAATAGTGTTAAAATGTGAAATATATAAAAAAAATAAAAATTGAATGTACATAAGTACCTCAAACTTTCACTTTAGCGCGAGTTGACGACAGCAAAAATAGGTTTTTATCGAACAGGGTCAACTCGCGCCGCGGTTCGAGATGACGACTAACTCAGGTTGGGATGCCTTTGAAGATATTGTTTATACTTTTCACAACAGAGCTTCATCTCTTGTTTGACCATAAGCATATTGGTACCATCATGGAACTCTGTTGTTCTGATAAACCGTTGTGCATTCATTATTTGTTTCAAGATATCGTTTTGCGCTCTTTGTACTATCATTGTGTTGGAATCACTAGCACAACCCATTGTTCTATACCATATGTCCAAATGGGCTTTAACATGACTTTGTAGATGATTAACTTGGTGATGGCTTGTTTTGAGTTTCTCCCCATCAGCCAATGTAGGCGCTCTATATTTTAAATGAATTTCATCTCTTTTTGCTCGATAAAGTATCCGCCAGGTAACCACCAGGTCTAGGTTCATATCCAGGTACTTGATAATGTCACAATCATCTCCCACGAGTGCCATTTAAATAGATTTTGTGGCCGATAGAGTTTGAGTTTCCAAGTGACGTCGTCCTTCCATTATCATGAGTTTTAGCTCATTTACTGCTTTGATAGCGTTGTTTTGTCAATTGGATGTCTTGTGGTATGCCATACTCGTCGCAGCCTTCTTTTTCCAGTTTTTTAAATCTTATGGTATCGGAGGACATATCTGTTAGTATCACTGGTACATGATTTTGAGTTTTAAGTTACCAGAGGGGTGGCTTGTGGCGCAACAATTTAAAATTTTTGTGGCTCAGAGTTTCCAAGTGACGTCGCCAGCTTCCTTATCATGAGTTAGCGCATTTGCGGCTTTGATGTACTTGTTTTGTCAGTTGGTTGTCTTCTGGTATGCCATACTCGTCACAGCCTTCTTTTTTCCAGAATTTTAATCTTATGGCATGCGAGTATACTTTACATTGTGGTGGACGTTCAGGGAGTTCTAGCCCCACATTTCCTTTCTGCGGCGCTTAAATCCCTGTAAAGTTTCTTGATGCTATCTTTTCTGACGGGCGTATTTCCGAAGCACTGGTACAGTTACTGGAATTTCCTTTTCCTGTACGAGATTCAGCCATGAATCACCACTTGAAAGACAATTTCCTTTTTCAAACACAAACCATAATCATTACATTACATCATTAGTTCAGATAAATGTTTCTCTTCATTTTGTTTTCCATCTGCCAGCAGATTAGATTGCCTGTCTTGCGTAGCGTGTGGAGGCCCCAACCATTGATGCAGCCTCGTTCAGGGCTTTAGGATAGATGTGTGAGCATCAGCGTGTTAGGTCGTTTAAACCGTACCACCTCTCCTTTTGTGTTGAGCAGCACTCTAACCCTCTGGCACATGAGTGCCAGAGGGTTAGCATGCTGCAGGAGGCGTCTTTTGTAGTGTCTCAGCCTGTTCTCAATCTCCTGCTTCACGGTATGCATCACCAGGTACTCGAGAATTTCGGTGTTTCTCGTAATTCAGATAAAGATGGACCACTGAGGAGCCACTGAAGGTCTTTTGTATCTCAATGTGATTTCTTCCTTTTTGGTCAGGATGTGAGTCTTCCAGTAGAGACCTCTGTCGAGATGGCAACCGAGGTACTTCACACATGTTTTGTGTGGTAAAGTCTCGCCTTTCAATGTGATTGCTGGACATTCACCTTTCCTCAAGGTAAAGGTTTTGTGTACAGACTTTGTGGGACTTGCTTTTATCCGCCAATTGTCTAGCCAGTGTTCCAGTTTGTTAACTTGAGATTGCAGCAGTCTGGATGCTTCAGCTGGATCTTTACTGCTAGAGAGGCAGGCTGTGTCGTCAGCGTATATGGCACATTCTCTGTTTCTGGTATGTCTGCAATGAAGATGGTATAACACCGGCCCCAGTACAGATCCCTGAGGGAATCCTGCTTGGCATTCTCTAAAGGAGGAGTAGCTTTCGCCGTACTTCAGCTGGAACAGTGTGCATTCCAGATAGAATTTCATAAGTGTATGAATCGTGTGTGGAATCCAGCCTTTGATTTTGTATAGTAGTCCTATAGTAGTGTATACGGTCGAACGCCTGCTGGATGTCCAGAAAAACGGCAGAGCAGTACTCCTTCTTTTCCATCAATTAGTTTAGATGATTATATTTGTTTATTTTTAATTGTTCTCCATGAATATGAGAATTAAGTGTTTGACTTGTAAAAGTGCATTATTTTTGCCTTCTTACAATAAATGTTTTGAGTATTGAGTTTTGAATTTGAGTCGGCATCCAAACATGTTTCTATGTGGTAAAAAAGTCTAGCTAGGCCTTTTACAATAAAGAAGACGATCAAATCTGGTTTGCATCTGGACTTACATTTATTTGGATCTGTTGGCCAGTTAGGCAGGCTCTGCTGTTGAGGCTGAGTGAGATGGTTCTTGTCCAAGCATTTTTTCAGCACACTACCCGTTGTGGTAGTCAATCTTGAAGCCCAGTGAGTGAGGTTGGCATTCCGATCGCCACCTGCTTTGAAGCGTAAACCTATGGTATTGAACAGCTTATCTTAGCGTTCCTCAGCTATTTTATGATTGGGTGGGCAGAATACTGCAGAAACATTAAATGATCCATTTCGGTCTTCTATTGAGATAGTAGCGGCTTGTAAGTAAGAATGCTTGAATTGCAGAAGTTCATGATTATGATACGAATCTTATAGTAATGACAAATATGGATTTTAGGTTGTTAGGTTTACAGAGCACAACCATAATCCATATTATAATAAATATTTTCGCCGGGTAAGAGCGGGGTCATATAAGTCAGTGATTTTCTTTATACCCAGCAGTGAGCGGAAACAAGCTGCCGATGATGATGATGGTGATGATGAATCTTATTTTATTTTTCTCTGACTTCGCTCGAAGGTGCGGTTGAATATTGTATTTTTTTGAACTTGAATTTTTCTGAACACCAAGCAAAGCTCAGTCACTCAAGTATTGCAAGATTAATGTCACAAGATAGTATTGGTTATATGTGGCTGCAAATTTCTGTCATACCACATTAATCCCTGCATGGGAATAGTCTGAATATTTGAAGATACATTGTTGTTAACTTCTTTTGTTGTGTTGGTGCTTATTTCCAGTACTTCTATGCCACTGGTGAAGGTCATCCCCGAAGCCAGTGCAGCTGCCTCTATCGGGAACTCTCTCGCCAAACCCTGGACTGCGCCCGAGATCAACGGAGGTAATATTCTGTTTCATTTAACTACCAATAAACTTCTTATCGCGATAGTTTGCGAAATCTTCTTTAAGGCAATCACGTATTGAAATTTGATTAAATGTATCGAAAAACAATTTCATTTTATAAATGTCTCTTATCACTATGTATGTTATGTGCGCCCACATAAACATCGTGACAGAAATATGCTTTTAAAATAGTATGCAGTTCCTTTCTCTTAATGCTAGTGGCAAGTTACGTGTCACGATGCTTAGGTGGGCACCCGGCAAGATTTTGGCATAGTGGAAAGCAGTTCAACATATACCTATAAAACATAACGTTCTTGCTTGCTCTACTGAAAAATATGATTGATACGCAATAAGCCCATTCACTTTATGCTCGTGTTATGTAGTACCACGTTTAAAAGTCACTTCCAAAACTCGCCCACACTGAAAGGTCGACAAAATCACCAACTGAACGGTTATTACTGCAATAATAAAACGGATAAAATAATAATTTTATACATTACAACATTGTAACTAGAATTTGTAGTTCGGTCATTATCAACCAATGGCTGACGCGATTGTCGCGCTTATCAGAAAATACATCAGCACAGTCTACATCCTTGTAAATTTTATACGTGGTACTATTTGTAAAAATATACATGTTTGCTTCGCGTAGTCACACGCAACATCTGAGAATATTTGGTATTCCTTTCCTAATGTGGTCTTTCACAGCGGTCCAATGTAGAGAAGAAGCAAAAACCGTTTTCTAAACATACAGTGATGGTCACATAATTAAAGACACCCCCTTACTGACCACCAAAATCTTAATTATGGTAATAATATCATTAGCTAAATTAGGTATTTAACCTCATGTAATTGTTATAAAACCATTCGTTCGTTAGTTCTGTTCGTTAGTAGTTTAGACACTGCTCAATGTGGTAAAGTAACACAAACTTTTTTTCAACACACTTGCTCGTAAAGTGACCCTTATGACGTTGGTTTTAGAATCATATTGCTCATCATATTATACACGCGTGCGGTAATAAACATTACCGTACAAGTGTGGTAATGGATGTAGTTTTTAATTTTTCAACTATGAACAAGCAATGACAGCAAAGAGTTTTTATATACGGTGACTTTTAATTCACCCCGGAAATTTTTACAGGCGACTTGTATTACTGTCATAAAATTATTTTAGGGCTTATCACTGAAAAATTTATATCCTTACACTTAAAAAGGAAGGGAGAAGTTGTCTACAAATTTTCGTAAATTATGGACGCCACAGGCGCGCCACGGCGGCAAAGGCGGTTTGGCAACGTCCCGCGCATCAGCTGTGTTTAGATGTACAACCCGACCGAGCTAGAAAAAGTTTGCACCTTGCGTCGATATACAAAGGTGAGCGGGGAAACGGGGTGCCATCTAGCTCGGTCGGGTTGTATTCTAGTCATCATTGATAACAATTTTTCCTTCCTACTTTGACGGCCTTAGGACCGACAAAACAAGCTTATTAGGTAGTAAGGTACCTCTCGACCTACTTACTCTTGTCTGTACGTTAATAAGGTGATTGAAGTAGGCAGGTATAACCCGGTTTTTATAATCTCTGGGACCTGGATTTGTGACGTCATTATGGCGGCGCTCTAATGTTATTGCATTCCAGCAAGTTCCAGCTAGACATTATGTAACCGTGTCGTAAGTAGGTAAGTAGTGTAGTGATAAATGAGTAAGAACATTCACTAACAAAACACGTATAATTTATTTTAATAATAAAATCAAAAGTTTACAACAAAATATTAAATGACAACCGTGTCCAAGACCGAAAATTAAACCAGAAAAGAGATCACAAACTGAACTTGTCTATGTCGCGAAAGACACCACCGAAATTGCTGGTTCGTTTAAAATGACATCAATACCTTAGTAACGCGCTTTTGACGCTGTATGCGCACTTTGATCAGGACTCGACGTGAAAATTGAATAATTGTATGAGGAGTATTATATGAATGATTGCCCAAAAGTAAGCCGAAAATATCTTTGACGGTGGCGTACAAATGCCTTTAGGAATTTAGATGTTTGTAATGATGAACAGACGACATAATACTGTTCAAAGATTCAAAGTTGTCGAAAGAGTGAAGCCGCGCTATGAAACGAAATTTAAATTAAAATACATACGACAGTTCAAATAAACAAAAATATGGATTGGGTCAAAAATACGGGGTTTCCTGAAGCCGGCGTCCAACTTCCTCGTTCACGTACGCCTGCCTGCCTGCGTCTGCCTGCGTCTGCCTGCGTCTGCCTGCTCCAAAGCACGCCTTGGTGAGGACTACGCGTCTGCGGTGCCGGTTTCAAAAAATTGGGGTTATGGCTCGATGCGCAGCTCTCCACCAAAAGCTACAAATAAGATATAATGATAAGTACCAGAATAACGCTAACACGACCAAAATGCCACCACGGAATATAAACACCAAATACATACCCAGATCGCTTCCAACGTCTGGCCTGTAAGTTCAGATGAAATATCGGAAAACGCCAGCAATATTTTAGGCCGGCATCAATTCTTGACCAAGGACAATTCTTCTTGCGTCAAGGCTGCCCAAAACACACTACACGACAACTCACAACGCGATCAAAACTGGCCAAACGAAAAAAATGTGCAACAAAATGCTTTCGACTCGAACAGCTCAATCAAAATGAGTTTTTCCAGTCCTGCCAAAACTGACAACTACCAATAAGAATCTAGAATAATTCGAACTTTCAATTTCGCATAAACTTATAAAACATCAACCAGCCTGTATTGAAATAAAAAATTGCATTACAAAGGAGTCTTAAAACGACATCTACGAGTTCACGCTGCAGTAGGTACTACCTACATATTTTATGTTGTTATGGCGTAGTTAAAAAATTGGAATCAACGACGTATTTACAGTTATCAATCGAAATCAAAAATTATGGTGTTTACAATAATTTTAAATGAAAAGTTCTACGTAGAGTATTTTAGTAATTGTTCAAAATGTCTACCGTTTTGATTGATGTAGAGCTGAAATCCATTTTCTTTGAGTGACCACAACACATCACTTTGTCGTTTCACAACCCGAAAAGCTCTTTTAATACGTTCTTTTAGTTCAAGTTTAGGTGAACTAGGCGTTTGATCTCACTTCACAAATCTCTCAGTACGATGCTCAAAAGCCACTGGCAAAACTGAATACGTGGTGCTCTGTCTCTTTCAGTTAACTCCTGCTCTTTGCGAAAATGGTACGGGTATTGTCCGGAACTGTTCACAATTTTCCAGGCACAATACTGGCTGATGCCAAAGTGCCGCGCTGCCTCATGCGTACTGCGCCGCGGATCCTTCTCGAACCAATCGAGTACATCATCGTAGATGTTGTACGTCGGTCGGCCTCTAGCTTGTGCATGAGCGGGTTCAAAAAATTGTCCGTAATCCAATGAGTTTTTGATACACTCCTAGAAAAGTCGACTCATCCGGAACCCTCCAGTTAGGGTGAAGCTCTTGATAGAGCCTTCGAGCCGCTGACAAACTCTCACCAGCTAAAAAGTACGCCCGTAACATCATCGTGTACTCACGAGGACCGAACTCGCGCCGCCAGAACATCGTCACGTGGTTACGCCATCGTGTTCGCGTGTGAAAGCCCACACGGTCGCGATTCGTCTAGTGGTTGGTTACGGGGGTGATTGATAACAGCGAAAGGGGTGAGAGTATTTGTAGTGCATAGGAATAGTTTTCGCTTGATATTATTTCCGCGTTGTTGCCAGTTTTCGCGCAAGTCCGTATAGTTTGTCAACAAAACATTAGCCCTACTAGGATGCTCACACATTTTAAATTAAGGAAACATTTTGTTACAAAAATAAATTTAAAAAGAACCTACTATTTTCTATTGTTAAACGTCTTATGTCGTGTCACAAGTTAGCCCTGAAAAATTCCGGGGTGAATTAAAAGTAACCGTGTATATCAACTATGGACAAGTAATGACAGCAAAGAGTTTTCATGCTGGAAAAATATTACTTTAGCTGACTTTAAGTATTAATTAAGTAAAGTATTAATTAACATGTTGTTGTTAAAATAAGACTAAACATTTATTTTCATCAAATTACAAGCAAACTAAGAAAACATGTATTTCGATTACTCTGATAAAATTTAATATTTGGCTCTTTGTTTGACTTTTGCATTGCCTCTGGCAGTCTGAGTCAACGAGTGAAATAATAATAAAAAAAAATGCGAAATAAATAAAATAAAAAAAAATATAAAAAGTGCGCGCCAATTTTCAAAAAATTAAACTTTTTAATGTGAACATGTCGAGTACTTACTTATTCTTACCTACCTGTTTTTTATATTCCTCACAAGTGTGTTGAAAAACGTCGTATGAGACTCGTGAGCAATAGCAGCTATGTCCGCCTTTGCTCCCGCTTGGTGGCGTTGGCGTAGTTGGAGGCAAAGAGTTTCATCCTTCTGAGGTTAAGTTCAAAAGCACGTCCCGTGATCATTCTCATACACTTGGCACTGGCAAAATTTATCTCAAATGAGGTTATCCCACCTTATATTAAAAGAAGAAGAAAAATAATTTGACGCCTTTGACAGATAGACAGCCTCTAACTACACAAGCGCCATCTGCAACGAGCTTTTCAGATTAGGTGCCATTGGTAATAACTTACTTGGCTCTTGACTGCCCTCGCCTGTGCTGCGCTGCGGCTCGAGCTGGTAAACCACCCTCGTAGGTATGTTATTACCAAGTTTGCTCCCTTGTTCCATAATGTACTACAACGTACTGTAGGTGGCCAGCTAATTAAAGACAATAGAAGCTGTGTTCTAAATTTAAAAAAGACGAACACTAAATTCTGTTTTTCGTGGTTTTGTCGCGTAATTTTATGAAACATTACCGATAAAACTTTTTGATTAAAATTAATACGTTTTAAACCAATCAATATGTGAAAAAACAAAAATTGCGATTCGTCCATATCGCTAGGAAGATTATTTTGAACTTTCACAAGAAAGGTGGGTCATACAGAAAAATAGCAAACCATTTGAACTGTTCTAAGGACATGGTTATGAATGTTATTAAACATTTCAAGTAGTTCAACACGACCAAAAACATACCTAGAAAACCGAGACCAAGGAAAACTATTCTGCGGGAAGACTCTAAGATGGTATTGTTGGCAAAAAAGATCCGTTCAATGGATCAGAACTGATAAGTTCGGAGGTGTTTGGTGCAGAAGGGTCGAAGGGTGTGTCTGCAACAACAATTAGATGGAGACTATGTGAGGCAAACTTTTACGGAAGAGTGTCCCGGAAGGTGCCACTTTTGAAAAAGCAAAATGTTAAGGCATGATTAGCGTTACTAAAAAATATGAAAACTGAACTGAACGAGAGTGCATGTATCCACTCTATGTACATTTTTCTGATGAAAAAATATATATAATTAATTCTGACGGAAAACAATATGCTAGACGCAGCCCGAACAAAGAAATAGATCAAAAGTATACCAAGAAGGTAGTCAAACTTGGGGGCGGAAATATCAAGATAGCCGGATAATAGAGGGCAACATGGATAAACTCCAGTACAAGAATATTTTAGGACAAGCCATACTGCCCTATGCCGAGAAAAATTACCGGTCATTTGGACTTTCCAACAGGATGCTGATCCGAAACACACTGATATTTTTTTTCTCGAAACTTAAATGGTATCAATTACGTATTATTGACAACACTGTGTTGTGAGGCCAAATATTACAATTAAAATTTGAACAGTGAAGCAGGCCAATGTCACAGATGTCCACCGAAATACAAATATAAGTATGGGAACCTAAAACGTTTTGCTTAAACCTAATTAAAAATAATTATATGAAAAATAAATAAACAGACTAATTATGTTGGTACCTATGGAGAATGTGTTGAGAGTGATATGTGTTATGTGGAGTGTGATATGATATTGTGATGGAGGAAGTGTTATATGTAGCCCTAGTGTTTTTCGGAAGGTGAGAAGGGAGGGAAGGGGAGGGGGTGGGGGTATAATATTAAGTCCTACCTATTTATTAGTGAGTACCATCATTACTCGACTTTAGAATGTGTTCTTAGTGCAATAAAATGGGTCAACAAGACTAAAGTGTTTATTATACAAATTTAGAATACGGAATAAAGGGGAGTTTTGGGCGTAGTTGGTGTTATTGCGTGGTGTGTGGAAAGATTGATTGAATTTACAGGTATTTCAGTAAGTACTGAGGCAAAATCTAAATCTTACTCGGTTCCTCTGGTTATTGGTGCGGCTACTTTCATACTTCATAGACAGAACCAGGTGAAAATTCACCTGGTTCTCATAAATAAGAGTGTGTGTGTGTGTGTGTGTGGTATTGATTTAAAATGTAGTCGGCTTATTTATTTGTACAAAAATACTCATAGCCACGTTTTGGATGATTTCATTATTCCTTAAAAATAACAACAACGTGATCCATGAATTATATGATTCATTTAGCAAAGATGAAACGAATCGCGATAAAAAATGTTGATTAATGGTTTTGTGACGAAAAGCAGGTATTTACGATTGAGTAAGTAATAAATACTTCGTCTCCTACGAAACAAGACGACGAGTGTATTAACGCCCAATGAAAAACGTATAGTAGCTTACGTTTATAAGCATGCCTTATGAATTCCACATGAACAGATGCAACATGGTGCATTCCTCAATGCAACGTTCTGTAAGTAGCGAAGTGTCAGTTACATCTGTTTTGTATGGATATTGATCAGACTGACAATTTCTTTCTTTGAATACGTTAATAACCATGTTTTTCTCATTACTCGTAAAGCTGTTAAAAATATTATACAAATGAATAAACAACAAAATGTATACCTACTCGAATCGAAATAACCATTACTCTCCTTTTGACGCAATCAATCAAATAAGTGCAAACGTTTTGACGTTTTTTTCGAGCGAACAAATTTCCTTGGACGTTAAAAATATCAATAAAACAACAATTTTCAACTGACAATAAATAACATTACCAAAAAATAATAATATAACCTTAATCCGTGAAAACAAACTGAGACGCATTCGAAACTCGAATGACAGCATTGATTGACAGCATCGGCGACATTTAGCGTGAACTTCATTCAAAATGGCGGCCCAAATGTTTACGTTCCATATCACAGACAGCATGATTGAATTTGACATTTTAACTGGTCGAAATTTTGAACTTTATAACATGGTAATAGAATTCAAAACCTATAACGGCCCTTTGGGTACCCAGGAGGGTACCCAAAGTCAATCAACGGGAGTACCAGAAAACATTAGACTACACTATAATATAACTTACTGTGACGCCCCGCCTACGATCCTCCTTCTGCACGGCACCTGCTGGGTGAACAAAGCTGCGCCTGCCCCCCGGAGCGACGACATCTTGCGCCTGCAGCCGCTGCCCCGCCCCGGTAATCCCCGCCGCCAAGAACCGGTCAGTACGCATCACCTTGCTCTTCTGCTCGCCTGGTACTTTCAACGATGATTAAGCGCACCCCGCCAACAACACCCGCAACGGCTGGCAACGTCTCACCGATGACTCACCATGCTTCTGAGCCCAACTTAAGCGCATCTAAGATAGATGATGCTGGCTCCTCCTCGGACTACGGTTTTCAGCACAACAAAAGGAAGAAGAGTGAATATGACGTCCAACCTGATTTTACAAAATTCCGTGATGAAATTATGCAAGTCATTAAAGAGTTTAAGGATCAACAAAATCAGAATTTCACCACCCTGCGCGCATCCATGGACGAAATTAAATCTCAAAATTCCAAACTACAGGAATTTGTTGATTTCACGTCGGCAAAATATGATGAAGTTATTGTTCAGATGAAAAAAATTGAATCCGAGAGACAGGATTATCGCCAGAACATTTGCAACCTGGAAGATAAAGTTGAGTTTTTGGAACGTCAGTTGAGGGGTTCAAGCATTGAGATTAGGAATATTCCTAAACCAAAAATCGAATCCAAGCAGGATCTCAACAACTTGGTTACAAAGTTTGCTGACGTTGTAAAGGCTCCGATTAATAGCTCCGACATAAAAGATGTCTACCGCGTTAACTCTAAGAAAGAGAACAAAGCGATAGTTGTGGACTTCACTTCGGTTCTCACGAAGGAACGACTGCTAGATTCGGTTAAAACTTTCAACAAAGAGAATAAAGGCGATAAACTGAACACCATGCACTTCGGAATCACATGCCCCAAGGAATCTGTATTCGTGTCGGAATGTCTCACAATCAAAACCAAGAAACTCTTTTTTAAGGCAAGAGAATTTGCTAGTCAGTATAAGTTCAAATACTGCTGGTCCTCGTATGGAAAAATTTACTTGCGCAAGTTTGATGGAGAGCCCTGCGCACGTATTGACTCCGATTCTGATCTCACGAAATTGATAGATTTAAATGATTAATAATCCTGCTTTTTAATATGTATTTCAACCTGTTCATCATTACTAAAAGTAATGTTATCTCTAAGGAATACCTCACTATGACACTCACTCACTCATATCATATTTACACATACCATCTTCACACTATTTTACCTCACATACTAACACACACATACCCAAACACTCGCCTCGAAGACACCCTACACGACCAACTCATACATCTTATGCAACTTGTAACCCATCAACATAATGCTACTGATCACTTCTTCTGCTCCATCGAACCAAGCGGTAAAAGAGCTCCATGATATACAAAATGAAATAGACAATATAAGGGTGTCTGAATCTTTACCATGTGATGTTCAGGAATGCAAATCCTATTCTCTCAGACTCCCTAACTGTCTTACTATACTCACGCAAAATATCCGCAGCATAGGGCATAATATAGACAACTACCAGATATTTTTAGAACAACTAGCTATTGATTGCGACATCATGGTCTTGACTGAATGTTGGGTATCATGTAACAAAATAATACCGATACTCGATGATTACAACAGCTTCTCTACTACACATAACCCCATTCAGAACGACGGTGTTGTTGTCTACGCTAAGAATAACCTTAGTACCACGGTTGAAGAACCAACTTTTGCTGAAGGCAACTGCCTGGTAATCAAAATTGGGGTGGAGACGGCCATTATAGCCATCTATCGCTCCCCATCATATAAAAACCTAGAAAATTTTCTTAATTCAATGGACTCAGTTCTTGAAAGCGTATCTAATTTCAAAAACATTACTGTAGTCGGAGATATTAATATCAACATCCATCCAGATACAAGAAAAAATACAGCTGATGAATATTTAGACCTCTGCTCATTTCATGGGTTATTGCCAGCTCATACACTCCCGACCCATCAGGATGGTTCCTGTCTTGACCATATAATCTTAAAGACTAAGCATCCAGCATTAACTCTTGTTACTAATTCTACAGTCACAGATCACCAAGCCGCTCTTCTATGCCTTGGCTGTAACATCCACAGAATATCGCCTTCTAGAGAGCGCACAATATTAAACAATGAAGGTTTCAAACTAGCCATGGAAAATATCGACCTGCAGCCAATATATACAAGTACCGATCCAAACATTGCATTGAATTACCTTATATCTAAAATCAAACAATCAATTGAAGCGAACACAGTGACAAAGAAAATTTCTCGTCGTAAGCATATTATAAAACCATGGATCACTACAGGAATTCTACGATGTGTGGCAAACAGAGATCAACTGCATGCTAAATTAAAATTGAACCCTAAGAACTTAATCCTTAAAACCACGTATATCCGATATAGAAACACATGCAGTAACTTGCTTAAAAACCTAAAAATAAATTATGATAAGAAACAAATACAAGAAGCAGGTAAAAATACAAAAAAAATATGGGAAGTAATTAAAAACATAACACATACTAAAAGAGTAAAAACAGCTGCCACTGAACTTCTCACGTCTACCAAGAATAATAACAATGTCGATGATATAAATGACTTTTTCATAAACATAGCCAGTAATATAGCTGCCAAAACGTATGGTGTTATTGAGCCAATTGATACCACTGAGGATGTCCCCCCATCTCACTCTCATCCCCAATTCTTTGTTTTAATCAATGCAAATGAACGCGAAGTGGAAACACTTATCAAAAGACTTAAAAATAATAGTTCAACTGGTTGGGACAAAATTCCTAATACAATTCTAAAGGATTTACAGCTACATTCTCGTCGCTCCACTGACCTACATCTTCAATATTTGCCTGGACACTGGATGTTTTCCCACTGTTCTAAAAAAATCAGTTGTCCACCCTATACATAAAGCTGGGGATAGAGACCGTGTTAATAATTACAGACCTATTTCAATTCTGCCTTCCATTTCTAAACTCTTAGAGCGCATATTAAATGGTAGGCTAATCGACTATCTTGAAAAGAAAGGCTTGCTCTCCGATCAACAGTTTGGTTTTAGATCTGGAAAATCCACTGATGACGCTGTCCATGAACTCACAAGTCATATTGTTGAGTGTATGGACACTGGGCTGAAGACAATAGGTGTTTTTCTCGATCTAGCAAAGGCCTTTGACACGGTCTCTATCCCTATACTGCTAACAAAATTGGAAAAAATGGGAATCCGAGGTACTCAACTTAAACTTTTCAGAGACTATCTTGATAATAGAGAGCAGTGTGTCAAAATAGGCGAATGTGTCAGTTCTGACCTTAAAGTTACTCAAGGTGTGCCTCAGGGAAGCATATTAGGTCCCACACTCTTTCTTATTTATATCAATGATCTGTGCGATGTTAAACTTCAAAACGGACGAATTTTCTCTTACGCAGGTGATACGGCACTCATTTTCGCTACGAAAACCTGGGATCAAACTTTTAAATATGCTCAGGAGGGTTTTAACAGGGTAACGAAATTGTTACTTAGCAATGTTCTCTCATTAAATACTGATAAAACTAAGTACATGGCTTTTACAGTACGAAACTCTTCCCAACCGGCACCGAGATTTCAGATCATTGCTCATACCTGCCAAAGACCTGTGGACAGCAACTGCTGCTGCAGCTTTCTTGAAAAGACCGACACAATAAGGTACCTGGGTGTTCTGTTGGACAAAAATTTAAACTTTTCGCAACACATAAAATTAATCACCAACAGAGTACGTAAACTCATTTACGTCTTTAAAAATCTCAGGCATGTTGCGGACCCACGGCTCTTAAGACAGGTTTACTTGGCACTGTGTCAGTCGATTATTACCTACTGCATTTCATCTTGGGGTGGTGCCGGTAAAACGGATATGTTGGGCCTAGAGAGAGCTCAAAGAGCTATTCTCAAGGTTTGTACTTTTAGGCCTAAACTCTTTCCAACATATCACCTTTATCAGACATGTGGTGTCCTCACTGTTCGCCAACTCTTCATACAACATCTAGTTCTCAGACAGCACTCAAAACTTTTCTTTGACCCAGCTGTACTCTCTACACGTCGTAATGACAGAGTTTTCAATACGTCATCAATGAAAAAACACAGATTGGCTTTTTCTGAAAGGTTTTTCCTGATCTTGGGCCCTCGTCTATATAACAGCATCAATCGAATTCTCAATATGTATCCCCTCAATAAGAACATCTGCAAAACTCACCTAACGAAGTGGTTACAAAATCTCTGCTATGAAGAAACCGAATGTCTTCTTAAAACATAGTTACAATTTGCTTTTTTTCACATCACACACACACACACACACACTATCATACAATTACACACCCTGCATTTAACTTTCATTAGTTTTGTGCAGACAGAACTCAACACCTCAACCACTCACCCTGCTTTTCATCTACTTTAGTTTATAATCTTACATCCTATCATCTCGAAAGAGCAGGCACATTTTTTCTTATCATTTTTTAATTCTAATTCTATATCCATAATTTTTGTTTTTGCCCCAGTACCTAGACGAAACCGAATCTACTTGAGAAGTAAGTTGCTCATCCCTTACATGTAATTTATCGAGCACCATTTGACTACCGAGATACAGTGTTTTTCACTAGTTCGGTTGTCACAGATCCCTCCTATTTTACGATATAAATGTTCCTAATTAAGTATATCCTTAGTTTTGTAAGTAAAATCTTGTAAACCATAATAATAATATCAATAAAGATTTCATTTCATAACCCGTCCAAGTGAAATTGCTCGTTAGTTTCATATTACACGTTTGTTACTTTGAGTTGATTTAATTTGAGAGTACTTGTTGTTGATTGATTTGTCGCTTCTTAACTTAGTAGAATTAATTTATTTACAAAAATTCTACCTTCTCGTGACGGGACTATAGATCACATTTTGTAGTTTTCACATCTGAAGAATCTATTTGCCTTTGTGGGATACTTATGTTATTACATACAGTACCTATATTATTATAGTAATTGTATAATTTATTTAATTTATTAATATGTAAGTAAGTTCTCGCTTATTTCGTTACTATCTGCCCGTGGCGCGGCTTCGCAACGCGTTTTTCGTTTTCTCATAGTACCCCGTCATAAAACTATTTGTTTACCATTTTAGAGGCACTTTTACAGGTTTTTGAAATCCAAATCGACATTGTGTCGGCCTTTTGTCGGCCCGTTTTTAACCATAATACGCATCAGACCTCAGATTAACGAAGCTCTTTGCTTAAAAACGTTACAAATGCATCGTACTGTCAAACACAAGTTCCGTCACCAACAGAGAGGTTGTATGTATGAAGGTATATTGATAAATCAACGACGAAGGAGTGATGCTATGCCTACCAACGCCATCTAGCGAAATAGGCTGAACTTTCCATACAAAATATTTTTCGATTTTTTAGCTGTTTCTTTTCGTTTTTCGTAATTTTATTTTTATCTAAACCTCCTCTGAACTGAGGAGAATAAAACCAAGTAGGAATAAATAAACCGATCGGGCCATTTTAGAGATTTTGTAAGAGAACAGCGATTTATTTTTATAAGAATAGATTTTTATGTACACCTACCCCTGCTCTGCAATCAACCTTTCCCATATTAACCTGGTTTGCTGGAAGAGATCTCTTATTAGAGATTAGCTCGCCTTTGTACACTATTTACATATAACTCTAATTTTTTATAGAATTTGTGTGCAATAAACAAATTATGAATAATAACTTCAAATTTTCATGGAAGGTCAAAGTTGACTCGAGTAGAGCGTTAACTCGCGTTCCATCTGTCGGGCCTTGATATATTTTTTAGTTCCTATTCATGTTTCCATCTCAAGTCAAGACATGGAAACGCCTGAACTCAACCTCAATATGTTTCTTTTTGTTTCAGCATACACACTCTAGTCCTAAACCCATCTTAAAGCAAAGCGAAGTTTGAATGACGTTAAGAAATGTCTTCTAGTGTGAATTACTTCGACGTGTTACGACGCTGTGCGGAGTCGATTGGTGACAACATAAAACATTGGGAAAGCGAATGTGTTTTATTATTGTTACATAGTCAAACAACTAGTTATCGAATAATGTATTCATTTCAGAGAGCGCCACACCAGACCAAAAGGCTGAAAAGAATGATCCCAGCAAATGCGAAGGATGCGTTGTCAACGAAAACAGGTTCGTTTACGTATGAGTATTGAAACTAAACAAGGCTTAAGTTGTGCGATTTCACCAAAATGCTCTGTAACTTCAAAATACTAGTGCTAGGAAATACCAATAAGTCGCTTTGACGTCGTAGTGTAACTTTGCGCGCATCAAGAATGCGTAGGATAAGATACTCGCCTTATATTCTTTACTCAACTATTTAGGTACCTATCTTGCGGCTTTAAGCTAATAAATAAAGGACCTAAAAGACCACACAAGACTTCCAGTCAGGCAGACATATTGGACGGACGATGTGGGTGGACATAGGAAGATAATAAGCCTAACACGTTTCGGTCAGGTTGTAAGGAGTAAAAAATTTACACATCGAAAGTCGGACGACATCTATGGCATTGCGCTTCGAGGATCTGCATCCGCAAGGTACCGGGTTCGAATCTCGGCTGGGAAGGAAGAGAAAAAACCCAGGGCTTTGATGTTGCTATGTGTGAGACGTCGGCGTTTCTGGTTCCCAGGTCACAGGGTATCCTAGTGTGGGGCCAGAAGCAATGTATGTGCCTACACATCAATGTTAAATGCTATTCTCGTAAACTTAATAAAAGCACTGTTAGTTAAATTCTAAAATATTTATAAATCATACAATTTCTAATTTCGATTCTGAATTTGACTGCTTGTGTCCTGTCCTGGTTTAATTCAAATTGTCGTTTTACCAATGACAATCTCTTCAAATGACCGCCCGCATAAAATAATCGCGTGCTGATTGGTCAAACCTATATTTGATGTTGGCGGACATTGTTATAAACGTCATTCTAAAGGGATTGAGATGGGTTGACAGGGAAACAATAGAACTACTGCAAAAATATTTGATTGTGCCCGAGTGAATACAGCAACGCTAAGCTTTAGCTTTTCTTTACAGATTACAACATTTCATGACGATAGCAAAGAGTATGACAGAGTCACTGCAGGATGTGACACAGAAAATGGAGGCTCTCGATTTGCAGGAGAAACGATTTAATGCAGTCGTCGTATACCTTTCTAAGACAATGGCAAGTTAACTCACTATTGATACTGGAGCGTAGTTTTGGTATCAACATTTCAAAGGGATTGTCTCATCCAGTTGCCCCTGCTTGTATTTGTACCATGCTTTTTACGTTGTGTCATTTCTGTCTTTTGATGACGTACACTGAGCCAAGCCAACATTATTGTCAATTTGACTACAAAACATTAAACACACGCAACCCATTAAGTAACTTAATCAATAAGTCAAAGTTTTTATTCTCAGTTTTATTTGCTGAATTAACAAAATTCATCGACAACGTACACGTACATAGTTTTCGGACGATGTTTAACGTTGTAATAAAGTCACAGCGTTACATTGTCACTTCTATGTTTAAACAAAAACTTTGTAGCAATGTAACTTGACCTATCCTTTTCTTCAATATGATCAACCTGACAACTCTTATATTGTCCCTTTGACATCTGAACGATGTCTCTGTAGCAATGCAATATTAACTACCTACCTACCTACCTACCACCTACCATTCAAAGTTGTTAATCTAACAACTCTTACATTGTCCCTTTAACAACTGAGTGATGTCTCTGTAGCAATGCAATCTAACCTAACCTTCTATTCAATGTTGTTAATCTGACAAATCTTATATTTTTCCTTTGACAACCGAGCGTTGTCTTGAAAATTACTTTTTAACGTTATTTGCGCAATAATTGTTGCTGTCAGAAATTTTTAACAACAATTATTTTGCAAATAACATTAAAGAAGAATTTGCTCTTTTAAAGAGTTTTCCGTTAAACAACGTTAACAAAACATCGCTCAGGTGTCAAAGGGACAATATAAGAATAAACTTATACGAAATCAACATTGGTAGCAGACGAGGGAACGTAAATATTATATAAAACAATCAATTAGTAGACATCGTATTTTAAAGCATCCAAAAGCTCCTTGAAACAGGTCCTTTTACAATACACATTGGTACTTAGTAGTGAATCATTATGAATAAACATTGAGTATTATTTATTATAACTCACTAACCGTACTAACAACTATTATTAATTAACCTTTATTTATTAATTAATGATAACTTTAAGTGATTAGTTTTACAAATACTTTAAAAGTACTCCTTTCCACATTTAAAATTTATTTTGATAATGGCAATTGTTACAATTGAAGAACCTTTCTAGAACATCTTAAAAATGCATTTACTAAATGAGAGTACATTTTACTAGATAGTATATAGAAAAATATAGATCTATATAAAGAGAAGGTTTACTACAAAAAAGCCCCGTAAACTCTAAAGATTTAACTCTTTGATACTTACTACTACTTTACCAATATTGATAGAAGCCGGCGAACAATGAAATTGCAATACAAACTAAATACTAATAATAAAATTTTGAATTCGAGAATATTTCAATGTTATCCGTATTAATACAGTATTTACCTAGGTTCCTGTTCCAAAAATTTTCTTAAAAATATTTGTCTACTTAAAAATATATGCGAATACATTTCATAAATTTTAGGACGTTAATAACGTATTTTCCACCTGTTTATTTTTTATTATAAACTATTCATGATGTAATTATAATAGAAACACAGCTTATATTATCTAGTTGCATAATGTCACATAGAAATTTAAATTTTTACCAAGTTTCATTCATCATTTTCGGTATTCACGGAACACAACCAAATTTCACTTTATTTTTGTACAGCTATATATCTGTCTCCGTCCACAAGAGGAGGACGGCGGCGGCGGAGCGCACAGTGGGACGGATTTTTAAATTGCGGACGTGTTTTTGTTAAATATCATTATTTTATTTATGGAAATCAATAGTCCCAATTAAGGCAATCATATGTTCTCAGAGCACTTATTGATGTAAATGTTATAATTTGCAAGAAAAAAATATTTAATAAAAATAATGAATGGAGCGATATCTAATTTGCTCTATGAGTAACAAGTCTTAAAAGTGCTCAAACTGGTTTTGGTAGGCTTAATCTAAGGTTATTTGAGTACAACAACAAATATATAACATGGCCCCGGACTTCCTGGTTCTCCGGATAAACGAAGCTGAACTTAGGTACTTTTGGCGATATAACCCACTACATTGATAGAGTTGTATTTTCCCTATAGTTATTAATAAATGAAGCAAAAAGATTATTATTTATCGTCTTTCTAGTCGTTTCCTCATGGCTGAGGATTGACATATCCACTCAGCTGTGGGGACATGAATAGATCATTGATTATTTTCCATAGGTTTTGAACTTTATTACCAAGCGATAAGGTTCAAAATCCCGGGCCATTTTTTTATCTACCCACAGGCGGGTGGAGATAAATATACATAAACACTATTTATTAATAATATTCATTACATCTGATCGTGACTGTCATGGTTGTTGGTACGGGGCTCGACCAAGGATCTCCATTTTGTTCTGTCCTGGGCTGCGTTATTGCCTCGCGTAGACCAAATTGCAGGTATTCCTGCGTGTGACTACACCAGCATGCAGTTGGTCTTCCCCTAGTTCTTGCACCTTCCTTTCATTTACATATACGTTCCATAGACGTGCTATATGTCACAGATAGACTAGCATTCGGATTGTCCAGGATTCAGTACCATATAGAAATATGGACCATTATTACAAAATATATTTACATTTTATGATTATTTATATCAAACTCGTACTGCCTTTTTAACATTGTTATATGATCAGTGATTTCATTCATACTGTATAAGTGAAATAGATAAAGCGTTGACTCGATGTACGTGTCCTCAATTGATCTCAGAGCCCGGCAAATTCTGTCCTAACATTTCTAAAAGAGATGAGACACTACTATTGTCTGAGTATATAATGATGATGTATGATTTTATACATTTTTAACCCACCTGCAAGACTAAAACATATTTTGTGGTATTTATTCTAAATTGTTAATCTTGAACAGCAATTTATTAAATTGTTTTAAGCCTAGAAGGAGGATCTAGTTATGTTCTTTATAAATAATTTCAAGTGTTCACTAGCAATGGTTATGGTTATTGTATATTACTCTGAGAACATGGTTGCCTTAATTAGGACTATCGATTACCATAAATAAACTAATGATATGTAACAAAAAAACTCAAGTCCACAATTTCGAAATCCGTCCCACTGTGCGCCCGCACGCCTCAGGAGAGATAGCGATATGTCGAACGAACATTGGCGTTTGCCTCATATTGCACTTGATCGGCTGCCGCCGGCGTCTTAATCAGTGTCTTTAAAGTATACAATAACAAGTTGTGTATTCTTACAATATAACCACGTAGGTATTTTGGTCGGAGATTATTATTACAAAAAATAAAACCTTCTGTAGAAATTGCTCCATTTGTCACACACAAAATGTCCACTTGTCACCACGAAACTCCACAGGAATGAACGATTGTCGATAAGAAATGCTTGATGAAAGACACTCTCCTCTTTAGGCGCCTCATATCATGTTGTGCCTCCATTAATAATCGTTAATGTTGCTGTACAAGTCTTCTTTTGTCAATTTCTTTATGTTAGATTGCTCCGACACAATGTCAAACATGAACGCATACGGGTAGAATAAGTAGAATTTAATTGAGATGGTCATGATCGTAACATAATCTTGTGATGGTATTGATTTCAGGGCGAGAATCCTTCTAACGGATTTGTAAATTGTCAGATAGCCAGTCTCCTGACAAGCCTTGGTCCCGAAGCCTATTTACTAGGAAGGCAATGATAGTCACACATTTCTACATTGAATTTCGGTCTAGAAGAAAGCTGTCTGGTTTTAATAAGAGAACAGTCGGTAAGGTATTGAGTTGCACGTGAGTAATCAGTAATCACCTAACCCCGATTTATGAATTGGGAATTTCACAAATCAATATCCTTGTTTCTGTTGATGTCACAAAAAAAGAACGAGACAGAACGATAGTTAGTGAATTTCTTAGTTCAGAACCGGACCGAGTTTGATTTCTCGCGGTATATTGTGACACAGCTGCCAAGATTGATCGACACTCAATGACAAGCAGTTTCTGGTTACTTACAAGTCGTTATTTATAGAAATGAAAGAGCCGCACAGTATGCCAAGAAAGGAAAAACGCGATATCGTGTTTTTATTGCACCAATGGACAGTTCTTACCAATACAAATACAAGAGTAATAGAATACCCAACCGCCAATTCCCTTTCGTGTCTTCAGGATAAAACGGCAAAGTTGATAAAATTTCTAACCTAAAAATATACATGATTTCACGCCCAAGATATTAACAGTAGATCATAAATTATTTTAGGGTATGTTAGAACTGCTAATGCTTCATCACGCAAGCTTTTGTTCTCTTCATTAGGTACCAGTGGTAAGCCACAATTATTATTTTTTTGTTTTAAAGATTATTGTTACTTTCTCCTGAGTCCTTCAACTTCTGTAGGGCTTTCCTTCACTACGGCGTAGAGCACTATCTCTTCTAAGTGTATATTCAAAATGAGACGAAAATTCCGAGGTACAATTGAGAAAATGATTTTTAAAGTTCTGCCTCAGAGTAGTCAATGTACTCATACAGGCAAGGCAAGTGTAGGCAAGACCTTACTCCTGTAACTTTTTATAAGCTTATTGTTAAGTTTATACAAACATTATGTACATCTTATATGTAATGTTGTGCATTAAAACTTTTTAGCGAAGGACCGCTACACAATTAAAAACGAGGTTTTCAACAGGGTGACCTTGACGTAATTCAATTTTCAGTTTCTATCCTGAACGATCTCCGATACGATTGTTGGACGATTCCGTTAAGGTCATCCTGTTTAAAAAAATATAAAGATTTAAAACCGCGTTTTCAGTTGTGTAGCTAGTCCTTAAGCGCTAGAGCCTGGCTGGACCCGTCGCGACCCGTCGTCGTCGTCGGTCGTTGCGTAATTGCTTGCGCATTCGTCGCTGTGCGTTCGGGTGTCTTACTAATTTCACTTCAGTTTATTTATCATGTCATGAACTACTTGGCTATTGAACAACATTGATTTGAATTGTGATTTGGATTTTGGTTTTACTTAAAACGACGACTTGTGCCATGTATCCCGGATCTACCTACTTAGTAGTTTTATAGATATAAAACATTTATTAAAAACCGCAAAGATAACTTTGTCATTTATACAAACACTATGAAAAACAAAGTTACAACACAAACATCCAGACACATAATTACTTGCTACAACGGAACCCTTCATGGGTGAGTCGACTCACACTTGGCCACTTTTTTATCACATATTATATATATATATATATATACTGTCGAGAGTTCGTGCCCTCGACCCCTTTTTCCCGACTCGAGTCAGTCAAAATGTCCCGAGAATTTCTTCCGGGACCAGAATTGAGATTCGGACTTTACCAGTTTATGCATCCGTTGCCTGCTTATTCCCTTTCTGTTACACTGTTACACTGTTCTGTTACACTGTAGAGGTCTCATATTTGGTGGTGCAAGATGAACCCCTTAATATGTTAATCTGCCGCGCCGGAGTTACTGCATTAATCCCCTCTTTGCCGCCCATACCATATTTATTTTATAGTAATTTCACACTCCTCATACAGTGAACAACCCATGGTTTTTATCGCCGGTCTGCCATGCATCTACTTAAGACATAAATATAAAGAATCAAAACATTTTTTGATTTCATCAACAAGAGTTTGGCGAAATTAATTATTATTTTTTCTCAATTATGCCCCGGAATTTTCATCTCATTTTAAATTCACACTTAGAAGAGATGGTGTTCTATGCCATAGTGAAGGAAAACCGTACAGAAGTTGAAGGACACAGATAAAAAAAAAACTTCAAAACGAAAAAATAATAATTGTGGCTTACCACTAGTACCTACTGAAGAGAAAAAAAGCTTGCGTGATGAAGCTTTAGCAGTGCTAATATACCCTAAAATAATTTTTGATCTACTTTTAATATCTTGGGCGTGAAATCATTTTTTTATTTTTTTTAGTTAGAAATTTTATGAACTTTGGCATTTTTTCCTGAAGTATATTTAAGTTGGACTCAATTTAAGCATTAGTTTGTAACATTATGTTTCGAATGATTCGTTGTTTCTATACTATATTTTAACTGCTAAATGCTATATTAAAACTTTATAAAGATTTAATTTCGCACAATAATCTAATTAGTAATTGAATATGTACAGTTTAAGTAACAAGATCAAAATTGTATTATATACGAACGACGTTATGTATTGTAATTGTAATATCTACCAATTTGACATTTATATTTTACGGTGTAATATTAATTATCATAATATGTATAATAATTACAATACGAAAATATCAGGTAATGTGATAATTATTATATATAACATAACATTATTTTCGTCATTTCAACAATATATAACTAGTAGATATATATAGTAGATATTTTGTTAATAAAAGTTAGTAAATCTTTATTGGAATCCCTGAACTTTTATTTTACATGTCACATTACATTACATTTCACGTCACGAACATTTGGACCCGGCCTAAAAGTGTTAGTCTACTGACAAACTCTAAGTTTTATTCTAAAGTTCAAACAATATTTCTGGAGATCTGCTAGGCTTTTATACAGTAATAAGTGTGAATACAAAATGGTTGGACCGGTCAAATCTGACGCCAAAGCATCAAAATTTACTGGAGGTGAAAAATGTATATTCTATCACCTTTTTTGTGTATTTTAATTGTATCAGCTGTATATTTGGCTCATTTGTTCCTCGTGTTCCACAACGCTTACAATGTCTTTAGAGTTCCACGAAGGGCTACGTGCGAAGGTGGTAAGTAAAATAAATAAAAGTAAAATAATGTAAAGATTTGTGTACGTGTGTTGCCACAACATTACCGCCAGAAACATGTTGAGTTGAGACCCGATCAAAATGGGGTAGCACATGGTACAGTGGCTACATCGTCATCGCATCTACTGTCGCTAGATAGGGGTAAGTTAGTTGTTCTAAGCTGTACTGGACTATTATGAATGAATGATGAATGAATGGTGCTTCTCCAGCCAGGGTTCTAAACCTGTTCCGGTCTTTCGGCCGGCATACCAGAGAGCACGAGTTTTGAGGGGGGGCGGAATGACCTGCTCGATAGGAGTGGAAGGAGCGTGAATTCAATCGACCGACTCTTCAGCCTGAAGCCAATATAGGATATGTGGAATGGGGAGGATATAGGATTTGGAGAGCAGCTGTTGTTTTCTTCAAGTTCATGTTTTCCTTCTATTTTCAGGTATTGTTTTAGGTTGAGTTTCCTGTCCTGTCGTGTTCGTTTGGGTTATCCGGTAAGGTCTCCGTTTCGCTTTCGCTGTCTGTTTCTGGAATATGGTATATTTGGCTCGATGCCTTTCTGACTTCGTCCCTGTTGTGTGCTGATTCTGTCAGTAACTGTGTTCTTTACCGCAGTATTTGATGTCATGCTTAAGGGAATCTTTCCAGGTGTAAATGGGTCGGCCAACTTTCTTCTTCTTTGCTTCGTATTCCAATGCAGCGTGGAGTAGGTGTTTTTGTGGGCGTCGTAGAATATGTGTATAGTAACACATCCGATGGTTTTTGATTTGTTTGGTTATTGTTTTGCCCTGTAGTAAGTCATGAATTTTGTGGTGTCTTGGATAGCTTCTGGCGTTCTCAAACATGTCTCTGAGGATCAGGCGTTCATATTTTCTTAGTCTAGAACGGTTTGCTTTGGTGAGGGCTGCCGCTTTAAGTCCGTATGTTATACACGGTGCAATAACCATTTTGTAAATCAGGCGTACTATTTTCCAGTCCATGTTGGATTTCTTTATAAAATGCATTAGGGCCTTGGAATTGCCTATGGCTTGCCGGCATCTCTTCTTTATTGTGTCTCTCCTACTATGTCCTGCCGTTATATATGTGCCGAGATATTTTATTTCGTCTACGGGTCGTATTGGAACTCCGTCCAATACGATCACTTGTGGGCGCTGGGTGTTTATGGGGTCTCTTATAAGAATTTTCGTCTTTGTTTCGTTAGTATCGAGAGCTACTGTTTTTAATAGTGCTTTCAAGTGCGTGACGATTTGTTACGTTATGTTGTAAATCTTGACAAACGATGATGAGGTCATCCGCGAAGGAGAGAATAAGTGGTAAGACTATTTCTTCATCTTGGTCCAGTTTTATGTTGGGAATTTCTTCTTCCAGTGTTTTGAGGACATCATCCATTAATATTGTAAATAGTCTTGGTGACAGTGGACAGCCTTGTTTTACTCCTTTTCCTTTGTTGATCAAGTTACTTTGCTGTCCGAACCATTTGATGCAGGTCCGTTCATACATGCAGGCTTTTATTATCCTATTGGTTAAAATCTTATTGGTCCTTGAAAGGAGAATATCCTTGAGCACGTTTAGGTCTATAGTATCAAATGCTTTGGCGATATCTAGCGCCAGTACATATGTTCTGTTACCCGCGCGCCATTCTTCGTCTAATACTCTGCGTAGTGTGAAGATGTGGTCATCGGTGGATCTATTGCGGAGAAATGCTGCTTGGTAGTTCCCGAGTTCTTTTGGTTATCTCGTCTAGTTTGATGAGCAGGTATGTCGCGTATATGCGATATCCTGTATTACACATTGTTGTACGGCGATAGTCATTGGTGTCTTGAGGGTTTCTGATTTTGGGGATAGGTACTTGGACCGTTTCATTCCAGGACTCCGGTATTATATTTTCTGTCCATGCTCTGTGCATTGTTTTGGTAATAACCTTTACCAGTTGTGGCGGTAGGTATTCCTTTGTACAGTTCCGGGACTACCTGATCTGTACCCGGCGCTGTTCCGTTACGCATGCGGCTGATTATCGTTTTTATGTCGGCTATTGTTGGACCATTTTCTAGATAGTCAGGGTTTAATGAAATTTCGTTAGGGATAATCATATTTTTAGGGCCTTCTGATTTCCTTAATTCCTGTTCCCAGCGTGACATTGGGATAAATCGTTGTTTTTTTCCAACGTCTCGATTGAAGCTGGTGTCGTCTGTAATAGTGGTACACGATTTGCATGCGTTTGCTTGGGTGTTTTTTCCTAGGCCTTCAAAAAATGCTCTGCATTCTCGTTTTTCTTCATTATCAATAATATCCTCAAGACGTCGTCGGCATTCTTTGAGTTGTTTATTGATTGTTTGGTCGGTTGGTCGACGTCTTTTAAGGAATTTGGCCTTTTGTAAATTTGCCAGAGCAATTCGGTGTTCCCGCGATCTAGCGGGTTTTACGGAAAGTGTTTTTTGGGCTTCTGACTTCATAAACCCTGTAATAGATTCCCACGGAATTTCGGGCGTATATTCGTCGTCATTTTCTATAAATTTGTAGTTGTTCGCCGTAAGTTCTTCCATAATCCCGTTATGGTATTTTACTTTTGTGTCATTCATTTCATCTCTTGCTAGGGCGGTGTACGAACACTGTTTATAGTTGAACTTTAAAGCTGTTATCGCTTTGTACTTAGTTTGGGTTGTACTCTTTGTTGATTCCATTTGCGTGTCGCCAGTTCTTGGAAGCAGGTTTAGTGGGTCTATTTCACCCCAGATTATCTTGTGGACGGAAATATGCAGGTAGCTCCATTGTCCTTTGATGAAGTTAAATGTGTGTGGCGCATTATTCGAGATAATTATATGGTCTAATTGTGATTTTGTTTTCCCGTTAGACCATGTGGCCCGACATGACTTGCGAGCCCAGGTGGTTTCTACTTTTAAGTTTTCGCGGGAACAAATATCCATTAGCATTTCTCCGATGATATTTGATGATTTGTGTAGGAGATTTGTTCCTATAATTCCCTTTTTCCTGTATTCCTTTGTATCGCCTAGTCCGATATGCGCGTTAAAGTCACCTAGCATTAATATTTTGGCTTTGTTTGGTTTCTTTTGAATAATCTTTATAAGGTGCGAAAACGCTGCGGTTGCTCTCGTGGAAGAGCTGGGGATATGTGCGTTTATTACATATAGTTGATAAGTGGCCGATGTTATTGTTGCTGCCATGGTTTCCAGGTCGCGATTTATATTGTGGACCGTTAAGTTCAGGTCCTTTCTAATTAGTATAGCTAAGCCACAGTGTGCGATGCTGGTTGTGCCTGATAGATACCAGAGATAGTGTTTTGACACGTATGTCCCCGATGTCATGTTTGTTTCCTGTATACAGGCTTTACATATAGCCATCATCAATGTTGAGTCTCTTAGGTATTTCGGCGCATCCTCTAACGTTCCAAGTAGCAATGCGCATACGCTCGCATGTGACTTTTGGTTTAAATATGGGGCTGTGTCGTATCATCGTATATCCGGTGTTGTCAGGGATGTCATCTATTGATGTTATGGTTGACCCTGAGGAGGTCATGGGTGTTGCATTAAGTATCGGGGAAGGTATGTTGTTATCAGTTTGGCTGTCGGTTGCTAGATTCGTGGGTAAATTTTGTGATTCAAGCAAGTATACGCTGTCGTAGTGGTTTCCTGTGAAGTTGAGGTTGATAGATCCCACTGCATCCGCGGGATTCTTGGGCCTGTATGTGAGCGATGGTGTATTTTGCTGGTGGATTGTTACGTTAATTAGAAAGTATTCGGCGGCTGCTATTATAATCTCCTCTCCAGCCCAAGTGCCGTAATTGCGCAGATTTTTAATGTAGTCATTGAGGGTTTCTTCAGGCTCGGCGATTGCAAACTTTATGTTCTGTTCATCGCAGTTTTCTTCTACATATTTAACTAGGTCCTTACGAATGTGGGTGTGGTCGAGTGTTAATTGATATAGGTGATTAATTTGGTCAGCAATTGCGTGGAATAGGCAGTTACCATCTCTCGGCATTGATAAGGCTTTCATCTTTTTGGAATGTTGTTGAAAGAAAGAACTTAGAGCTAATTTGATTAATTTGAACTACCTACGTACCTATTGTTAATGGTACGGGTTGTGGCTGTCAAAGTTTGTGCGTATCTTTGCGCACTTATTCTCGGTATTTTCTAAGAGAATTGGAGGCTGGGCCTGGAAGCTATAAAATAGGCGTGAGAGAGACCCGCTTAGGACAAAGAGTCTTTGATTTTATTTTGTTATTGTTCGTCAGCTGCCTTTCGTTAATTGCCTGTTTTCTGCAAGATGGTAAAATGATCCTTTTATGATGTGCAAGTATTGGCTTTTACTCGCTATTTCTCAGAATATGCAGTAGGCTTGCATTATTGTTTATTTTATTTTTGTAACAGGTCAAGATGGGCTGGTTGGACCGGATGGTGGCAAATAGTTTAGTTTTGTTTTATTGTGCTTGGGTAAGTTCCTGCCTAGTTTTGTATTTTCGTATACCTATCACCTACCTATTTGTACGGGACTATGCCTATGGAATAGTTTAGAGTTGGCGTAGTAATTTGGAGCGAGAGCAGTATCTGTTTATGAAATGGTAACCAGCATTACGAAGGATGTTACCTGCCAGATATAAAGTTAGTTTTGCTGTTTTATCTGATATAGGGCTATCTTAATCGGAGCAATCTCACCAGGTTATTGCTCAGCTAGTGACACTCTCTGCACTGACATCACCTACTTCAGTTCACTTCATTAGTGCGTAGTAGTGAGGTCCGTGACACGGGTCGAGGTTCAGTCCCTGTACAAGGCCCTATTGTTTATTGCTCGTTGGAATTCTTTTTTTCTTAGCTCGTTGTCCAGAGAAGGGGCTTGTTGCACAAAAAAAACGTATTTGCTTCGCCGTTTTGCAGCTGTGTTAGTTTGAGGAATGTTTTCTGTCGTAATTTATCTCTTTTGTTTAACTTTTTCTGTCCGGTATTGTTTGGGTTTTAGTGTCCTTATTCACGTGCCTGCAGGAAGTGCATGAAAGGGCCTGCCTCTTGGCGTGGGATAACACCACGACTCGTTGCGCAACTCTAGTTTCTATTGACTTAGTATTTATGATGATGTATCAAGCACCACGAATGTCTGTGATGAAATGAAATAAGTCTGTTTCCCAGGTTGTTGCTGTTGAGAGAGCTTAATTTTATGGGTTAGATTCACTTAAGAAATACCTTAAATAATGAAGATTCTACGTCCTATGTAGAGTTTGGCTAGGGAATGGCGAACCCACTAATTTTTAAAGTTGCAACACTGGCGTTTTGACACATTCTGTCAACGTGCTGTCAACGTCTCGGTGATCGCATTGTTGTTTGTGTTCATTTATTGAGTTTTGCGTTAATAACGAATTGAATCATGAGTAAACCGATTAAAAGTAGCGTACGAGAGCTTCTGTTTAAAATGATGAGCAAACATAAAGAAAAACAAGAGAAGAAAGATGCCTTAATCAAGCAAAAAACGGAATGTTTAGACGGCGTCGTAAAATTTATAGGTTAGTTGAGCACAGTGATTTTGATACTTTAAGAAAACATTGACTTCAAAATTTTGATTAATAGAAGTTAGCAATGAATTGCTAACTTCTATTAATCAAAAGCTTTATTTGTTACAGTAATGTATACTTAACTTATATGATGTTAGAATTACGAAGATTCACTTTTTCTAAAATATCTTTTCAAACTCAAAGAATTGGAACAAAAAGAGTTACTTAGTCAGAATAAATATTTTCAAGATATCTCTTCTATGACAGGTAATTAAATCTATAAGTACTAATATTATTACCTATAAATGCGAAGATGTGTGTCTGTCTTTAACGCTTTGGCGCCAGAGCTACCCGACCGATTTTGATGAAATTTGGCATGGATATTAGTTAAGGTACGAGAATGGACATAAGCTAAATTGTTATTCTACCCTAGTTGCGTGATAATTATTTATTTATTTTGTAGGTCTGAGCTGTTCAACATTAAAGAGAATAAATAAGGAAGGTAAAACAAATGAAGGTGTCTTCAGAACTCCAGACAAAAAAAAGACCTCACCCATCTAAAATATCCAATCTAGATAGTTTTGATATTCAAGCTATCAGGAACAAGATAAATGAATTCTATTTACTTAAAAAACAAGTGCCTACCCTTAGAAGCCTTTTGGCTGATTTAAGAGAAAGCATAAACTTTACGGGATGCCGAGAAACACTACGGCAAATTTTGCTAAAGAATGGTTTCGAATTTAAGAAAAATAAAAATCAACGATCTGTACTTATTGAAAGATACGACCTCGAAGCCTGGCGACACCAATATTTAAGGATCATTGCTGCAAAACGTGCTGAAGGTAAACAAATAATATATCTTGATGAAACATACATCCATCAAAACTATAAGCCAAAAATGTCATGGCAAGGACCTTCGACGCAGGGTGTTATCGACAACATTTCCACAGGAAAACGATTTATAATCGTTCATGCTGGCTCAGAGAATGGATTTGTGCCCAATTCACTGTTAACATTCAGCACTAAGTCAACCAAAGCAGACTAACATCATGATATGAATTCATCAAATTTTAAAAAGTGGTTTTGCGAGAAACTGATACCCAATTTGAGTGCAAATAGCGTCATAGTGATGGACAACGCCAGTTACCATACGGTTCAAATTAATAAGGCACCCAACACCAGCACTCGGAAAGCAGATATACAAGACTGGCTGCGGGCTAATCAAATAATGTTTGAAGAATGTCAGTCCAGATCGGAACTATTGGTTTTGGTACAAAAACATAAACCAGAGCCGATTTATGAAGCAGATGAAATCGTAAAAGAGCACGGCCATGAGGTATTAAGATTACCTCCCTACCATTGCGACCTCAATCCTATTGAGCTCATATGGAGTCTTGGAAAGCGAAAAGTGGCAAGTAAAAATATTTCTAAATCAGCAGCGCAGTTAGAAGAACTCATAAAAGAAGAATTCCAAAGCTTAACAGCAGATGACTGGAAAAAAAATGCCGATCATGTACTGCGTGTTGAAGACCAGTACCGAACCAGGGATGGAATAACCGAACATATGGAACAATTTATAATAAGCGTCCGGGATGATGAGTCGAGCAGCTCAGATGAGTCAGATATGGGAGTAGAATATCTAGATTCTGACTTTGACTATAGCGAATAAATACATGTTTTTATTGAACATATGACTTTAATTTTTCCTGACCATTTACGTGATATTAATTTATCTAGTAATCATTTTCATACAAATTTGCTTCAAACTGTTGTCTTTTCACGCCATTAATCAATATTCAATATTTTTTGTGCAATACAATACAATTTATTATAAAAGTATCAAAATCGTTTTTTCCAACTATTTTCTGTGTTGCCTACTTCATAAATTTTGAATTTGCCGCGCTTTGCTAGGTTCATGATAGAATAGCCAAACTCTAATCGTTTGTGTCCGGAGTAAGTAATCCGGAGAAAGCAATTCATTGATAAGGTTAGGTTATTGCTGAGGAGATATCCCAGTGTCATGACACACCTAATGTGCTGGATAGGGTCGGTTAATACTCCAGGATAACGGCGTGTCGGTAGGGAGTACTGTTATGTATTGCGTGAGACGTAAACTCGGGGTCTCTTCTAGTAGATTCGTCTGTGGAGATAAATATTGGTTGCATGCGTCAGGACACTGAATAGGAACGGGCTCACCAGGCAACACTCGTTGAGTTGTCTCAGCTATGTGCACCTATTGTCGTACACAATATTGTACGCGTATTGTCACAGCAGCGTGGCGTAGCCTATTATCTGGTAGGGCGCAGCTCAGAACCTATCTAATTCACACTTTACGCACTCTACTTTCACACTTGTAGCTATATTAGACACTCTCATATCATCTCGCTGATACAAAATCTCCGAAACGCGAGAAACCAGAGACAGAACAAAGGCGCGCGCCGGGTTGTAAACTATTGTTTGTTTTAATGCGTTTGCAAGATGTCGGAGGTCTATAGACACGTCCGTTCGGTCCGGCAACACAAACGCCACTCTTCTCTAAGCTGTACTGGACTATTAGGTATAAATATTATAGTAACTGTGGATCCTGCCCACAATCCTGCCGCGAGATACCATAAAATCCTTAAACAGCTTGAAAAAAATACTTATGACTAAGAAGCACTGGGTAATAAATAATAGAGCCCTCAGATCAATTTCTTCTGTTGTTCCAGAAACAGTATTTATGCCCTAAGTTAATATTGTGTTTGGTATTTCAAATCCTTGTTCGATTGTACAGCCCCATTAGTCGAGGTGGGAGGAACATCGTTCCTTGGTGTGGTGTACTGTACTTGCGCGGATCGCCTGTTAGGGTCGTCTGCCAAGTCCTGATGCTGCGTCAGGACTGGTCGCTGGTCCCCGGCCATTGCGCTGCTGCCAGAACAAACCTTGACCTGGCCAAGATACTTCCTAACTGGAAAATCCGGTACTCCGTCCATGGACGTGACATAGGTTTGTATTTGGGGCAGGCAATTAAATTATATAAGCCTCATTATATTTGCAGTTCGACATGTAATAACAAATACACGGTGGGGATATCACTGGCACAAATGCTTTCTTTTGCCCCTTAACACGAGTATTTCGGGCAAACTTTGGAAATCTACAGGGTGTTTGGTAGATCGATGCAAAGACTTAACCGTCTTACCACAAAAATCTTTAACCATTGTTTAACACATGATTATAAAAATCGTTACCACAAAACTGATTTTAGCGTCTTAGCAGGGATAGGCATGGCTTATATTATGTGATCAATTTAGGCAACCGAGAAAGCTTGTTTAGTGAGTGTCTTGTTTGTCAAGATGGCGGAATTATTGACCAGCTGTTCTGCTGTGTTGGTTTTGTTTACGAAAAAGCGGTTTTTTCTCCATTAAAGTCCAAGTTTTATCGTGAGGAAACCTTCATATTTCCATAGGACATCGTGGGGAAACCTCCTTAGTGGCCGCGATGGGCTATCCCCCTGTCATGCAAAATGGACTTAATTATCTAAAAGTGGGCACAACTGTGCCTCTGCCACCCCGTATCGAAAAACATAAAGCTATATATCATCCAATGATGAAATTTATGGTGGGCTACTGGGAGACAGTGTATACGTCGCGCGACACGTTATGAGCGGTGGCCTTGAATGCGCAGTAGTCACTTCAATAGCTGTACATATGCGCAGTAATTCCTGCTAACGTCGCCCAGCGCTCTTAACTTACTTATACTGTGGGATGAAATTTGTACATCTGCTACTGGTGTGCCCATCCACTATAAAAACCATACTAGCCGCAAGCCACAGCAATCTTGGGAGAAGTTTCATCTGCCTGAGATCTACTCAACCATACAGGGCGGTCGCTCAAGCTGGAGTTGGGAGTTAGGCCAGTTTGTGAAGGAGATAAGCCGGATTTTCTCTATGGGATGTAATGAATTATGTATTAAGATGCAGGCAGATACACGAAGACAGTGGCGCTGGTGCCAATGAGACTGGTAGCCAGTACTGCCTCATGTAAATCTAGCTAGACGGGTGCTCTATTCACCCCAGCACTCGCAGACAGCATGGGACAGGCTTGATTTTATAAGGCCAATACAAGGTTTTTACAAGGCCAACACCAAGCCAGCCAGCACTGGCCTCGGGTAAACCAAGCTTAACATCTCAAGTTGTGAAATAAATATTGCTTGCCAGTCTTTCTAGTGCCCGTTCAGCAATATTTATTTTACATCTTGAGATGTAATTTATATTAGACTATATCCCATAGTGAAAAGCTGGCTTTATTCATTAAGGACCCCTGGAATGAAAGGAAATAAAGTGAAGCAGTAATAATACCACCTTTTGATATCAACATTTTTAATTTGTTTATTAACAATTTTATTAATATCGCCAATTCCTTGAAGGATTTTCTATCTCCATTATTAATGTTTCTATCTGAGGGATCAATGTTTACACCACAATTCATGTTCATCTTCTATCACATTTGTGGGTTTTTATTTCCATATTTGATTCAAGTATGTATGGCGGCTTTGCTGGTGCTGAAAAGACAAGATTTCAATTAAATTATACCAAAATGCTAAGGTAGAGGTGGATGAAACACTTGGTTATAGGGGATGACGGACAGTGGACCGTAGCGATAGAAAATACAAGGGGAAAGATAGGGCCATCCAGTGGGCATTGTCCGACGATATTATCAAGTCAACATCTCTCTGCATGCAGTTGGCAAAGAACTTTGGAGAATGGCGCGATAGAAGAGACTTGTCTTTGATCGACTTGACTCACTAACTAAGAGGCCTATGCCCAGAAGTGGGTTGATGTGTGCTGAAAACGATTATGAAGATTTCTTACCTTTTCTGTTTCGAAATCCTGGAAAATTAGGTGTTGTTTTGTTGATCGTCATCACTACCCAGGGTAAGTGCAGGGCGGGCAGTATGATCCAAGAACTTCCTTTTCTGAGCAAGGGATAAATAATAATATCCCGAACCAAAACAAACAAATTGTCTGACGAATTATCAGTGACAGATCCGTGTGTGTGTCGTTCCGTTTCGCTGCTTAGTTTTTAGTCGTGTTTGATAAAAGTACAAAAGTGAACGGTTTTTCTACACAAAAATAAGGATTTACCACTACTTTACCTAACTAATTACATTAAGCGTACAATTTTCCATCAAATTATGTATTCATTATTCGCGTAAAATGAAACTGAACGTTTTTTAGGGTTCCGTACCCGAAGGGTTCCAAACGACCTATTACTAAGACTTCGCTGTCCGTCCGTCCGTCTGTCACCAGGCTGTATCTCAAGAACCTAGCTAGCTAGAGAGTTGAAATTTTCACAGATTATGTATTTCTGTTGCCGCTATAACAACAAATACTAAAAAACAGGATAAAATAAATATTTAAGGGGGCTCCCATACAACATAGTTTATCTATAATAATTACAAAATTAAATAAGAATTGAATCATTTTAAAATTAATTCCGATAAAACACTTAATTAAAATAATTTTAATTAATTTTGATTAAGTATCAGATAACTTCAGACTTGGTTTTTACAGAGCTTTGAAGAGCACGAAAAGTTTCAGTCATCAAAAAAGAAGTTTTTCGGAAACAATTTAAAAAATAAACCGGTGTTTTTTTTTATTTCGCAAACCTTTTTAAAAACATGCTTGGTTATTGCTCTATCATTTGAGGTATCAGTTACGCGGATATCTCGCGAATTCTTGAAATTAAGTCTTGCAAACTAGATGTAGGAAGAAGACAATTTTTTTAGACAGACTGATATGAATTCTATTTAAAAAAAAATGTTGTTTAAAATGTGAACCTAGGTTCCTCACACCACCGGCACGAGTGCGCCTTCTTACTTCTGTGGTCGTAATTTTCAACATAACTTCCTCTCACATGATGTCAAAAGCCAGTCTTAATTTTAAACTCCTCTTTCATGTTAATCGCTTGGTTCATTATATACCAGTTCTTTGACCGTGCCTAGGGTTACCAGGCCTAAAAATACAAAATCCTGTCTGCCAAGCCTAAAAATCCTGATTTTGAAAAAAAAAACCGGCCACGTGTATCAAATAAAAATCAAAGTATTTATTAACGTTTTTAATCATATTATTTATTCCTATATTTTTGGTTGCTAGCAACCGCTTTAAAAAAGTTGGCTTTTCTAGTTATTTCACTATAAAATTGTTCGCACGTCACGTGTTTATAGTTGTATTGCGTAAGCAATATGGCTCTTACTGACTCCACTGAAAGACTTTTTCTTTCTTTGGTCCTCTGAGAAGTCATGAGAGGAAATACTCTCTCCACATTTGCGTTGTGTGGCATAATACTAAAGAAATACTGACAAATCTTCAGAAGTTCTGAAACTCTTGAGCTGTCATTAATAATTGTATAAAAAAATACACCATTGCTTTTCAGCAAGCTCTTCATAAGAATCGCTCTGCATTGTGTTAAGACAATTCTTAGGCAGACAGAACTCTTCAAATAGTTTTGCGTCATCTATAGGAATTCCTTTGTCCCTCAAATACACTAGAGCATCTGTGATTTTTTCTAACTGTAGATCCTTCTTTAAACACATCCATTTGAAGCATTTGAAGGAGTGTAAGGGTGTCATCCAAATCTTTATGTAGTGCGGCACCCATCGCTCGAGCGGGAGGACAAGTATGACAAAAATCCGGTCTGACGTAAAATCCGGGCGGAGTCCGGTCTAATACCTAAAAATCCGGTCAAGACCGGCTTTATCCGGTCAGATGGTAACCCTAACCGAGCCCCACACAAAAAAGCCCATTGGGGTCATGTCTGGTGAATGAGAATGAAGGAATGGGTCCGTCTCTACCGATCCAGCAATTGGGAAAACAGTCGTCAAGATAGCATCTCACATTAATTGTCCAATGCGCTTGACTGTTCTTGCTGGAATATTAGTTCCCGCTCCATTGGAGCTCCAGACTTAAACCAAGCGATTACCACAAAAGAGGTTGGTCTCAAAAATAAGACTGGCTTTTGACATCATGACAGAGGAGATGATTTTGAAAATTACGACCACAGAAGTCTGAACGCGAAAAGCGCGGGAAACGTCCGTATCCGGTATGGTGGTGTTACCAAACTCATCAAATCATCTATCCCCTTTACTCCGTTTCCTCTTCCATCGCACTGCGATGAAATATCTACAAGGTGTCCGCCGGCAGATTTTACACTTAAAAAATAAATAAAAAATTAAATATGAATACAAGTAAGGTTATTTATTGATTATTTTACAAAAAAACATGCGGGTTTTAGTTTTTAAAAGTCACTCCACTTAGATCGATCCGCGCTTTTGTTGTTGAGGCGTATTTCGCGAACAATAATTCGATTAATGTGGCAAGGCGTCGTTTCTGTTCGCACTTCGATATTCGAAGATTAAGTGATGGTCCGTCGAACCATTTGATATGGGCGTGACAAACAGAATATGCGTTATTGGAGTGCGAGCAACCCGAAAGAGGCCCATCAAATGACTCTCTACAGCCCCAAGACCACTTTTTGGTGCGCCATTTCCGGCAAAGGCATAATTGGTCCTTATTTTTTCGGCGAACGTGAAATCGTTAATTTACAATAATACTACGTGATGCTGGATAACTTTTTTATACCGGAACTGCATCGTCATGTTGGCTATAATAATCGGACCCATTTTCAGCAGGATGGGACCACGGCATACACCGCTAGGATCTCTAAGGCCAAGGTGAGAGAGCTTTTCCTTGGAAAATTGATAATTCGCTTTGGCGACCTTACCTGGTCCTCCAGATCACCAGATTTGACCCCATGCTACTTTTTCCTGCGGGGTTATGTTAAGTTTCACGTATACAGTGATTCACCATCAATAATAAGGGCCCTCCAGGAAAATATCCTACGCGAGATCGCAGCTATCGGTCCAGATCTTTACAAGCGAGTTTTTACGAACATGAGGAGTAAATTTCAACAATGCCTGCAGCTAAACGGACGCCATCTAAGTGGAGTGATTTAAAAAAATAAAATCCGCATGTTTTTTGTGTAAAATAATAAATAACTTTACTTGTATCGATATTTTATTTTTTATTTGTTTTTTAAGTGTAAAATCTGCCGGCGGACACCCTCTTTAAGTGCCGTCTTTGAAAATATAATTTGTAGTATCTGTATATTTTTCTCGCCCATCTGTAAATATATTAAACGAAATTAATAACATTTTGTCAATTCTCCCGAAACCTTTTCTGGTTTTGGGTGATTCAACTCGAATCACCAATCATTTAGGTGCGATATCTGTGATTCCTACGGATCTCAAATTGTAAATATTGTAAATTAAATAGTCATAATTTATGTATTCTAAACACCGGTTCAGCCTGGAGAGAATAAAATTATCGTGTTTTACCACGGATAAATTACACAACAATAATAAACATTTGGCAATGATCATTTCCTTATAGTTATTTCCTTTCCGTGTATTATTGCATCCGATGTGCCCCAAAAACCCCGAAATAAGCATAGATTGTATGTAGTAACGCTGATTGAAACGCCTTTAAAAGCTGTGTCGACCAAAAGCTTGCCAATGTAAATATTCATTGTGATGACAAATTGTTTGCCGAGGTTTTGAAGGAAGCTGCAGATACGAAAATGCCTATTAAAAATGGTAGAACAAGAAAAATTCCGTCACCTCCGTGGTGGGATGCGGAGTGTTCGTATGCAGCTCACTCACTTCCCTCAGGAAAGAAAAGAAGCTGAACTAAATTATTGTAATTGTATGTCTGCACAAAATAATTATGAACTGTATATAGAAATTGCTAACGCTACGAAAAAAAACTTCTTAAAAAGAAAAAATATGGCTGGCACTATTTTTGTGCCTCTCTTTGTCCAGGAGGGTTACCACAACGTCTTATGCCGATTCAGATTAGGAACCTAATTTGATCCGCAAAATTACCGTGACCGTCTTAAAACAAGTCGTGGTATTATGTAAATAAAGCCCATTAAGGCGAATTGGAATGGAAATGCTTGCCATGGTGATGTTCTTGTTTTGAACCTAATTTGAATCGGAAAAAGATTGTGGTAAACCCCCTGGTGTTTCACCGTCACTTGTATGAAAAAAATTAAGACGATTTAGATCGGCTTATGAAGCGCGTTGTACGCCTAAATTATCTGTTCGTTTGGCAGATGACTTTATGGACAATCTAACTCTAGGTCCTTTTGTACCAGAAGAAATATCCCTTACGAATTAACAAACTAGTCATAGTAATAGCGGCTTAAACTCTCCTTTCACCTTAGATGTACTGAAGGGAATACTTTCACATGTAAAATATTTGTCTCCCGGCGACGATGGTATAATGTACCTACTCATTTATAGTTAATCTCTCGGATATCCGAGAGATTATGAGTAGGTAGGTAGGGTATCACTGTTGGTTTTTCTAAACGTCATACATTTAGAAGTAAAAACAGGCATAATACCTCCTTCCTGGAGATTACAAAATATTATTCCATTTCTTAAATCTGGCAAATCCCGAGATAATCCATCATCCTACAGGCCAATGGCACTCTCATCTGTTTTAGCCAAAATCACAAATAATCTTAATAAAATGAAAATGAATGAAAATGAAAATATTTATTTGTAACAAGATTGACTTAATACTACAAGGTAACACAGTAGATGTATGCTTAGTTAGTAATCTTACATTTAGATTGTAGAAAGCACAAAGCTCCCCGTACTAGTATAAACTGTATTACGGAAGAGCACCGTAGTCTCCTCAACCACAAGTAATTGTTGCACTAGGCTAGGACTATGCAACGTAAACATACTGCTGTTATTCACTGTGAAAGTATTTTGGAAGTAAAAAAGGAAAGACAAAGAAAAAAAATAACAAGTCCATCAGTCCCTATTAGACTTTACTTAGGTATCATTATTATAAAGTTATGATAATATTATTGTTTTGTTTTAATATAATAGAAAGTTATAATTAGATATATGAATAGATGCATAGGTAGTCAGAGATAGATTTTGAATGCATATATATATATATATAGGTATATATTTTTTATTGTAGATAAATATGTATATTTATATAGCTATATAGAGCACAAAAATTTCGTCACCTAATGGTTTCTAGAAACTTCTCCGTTTGATCATAATCTAAGGTTATCAGATGCTTTTCAAGCAGTTTAGTACACGAATACGATGATGCGTCAACCAATGTTTATTGATATTACGGCACATTTTGTTATAAAGCGATGGTCCTCGATAATAAGTGAAGGATTGGGCAAAAGTAGTGCGACACCGGGGGACGTCATAAGCAAGATTTTTACGTCTATTTTCAGTATTGTCACGGGCAGTTTGTCGGTGTTGTATGATTACTAAGGCTTTGATGTACAGTTGTCGAACAGTAAGCTCTAAAAAGTCTTTGTATAACTTTGTTGTGGGATAAAGGAAATTTTTGTGATTTTAACTTTTATTACAGCTCCCTTCCTCCCCATGCGGAGATAGCGTAGGTAACTATGGACTGGCACAGAAAGTAGTAAATAGACTTGATCAGTGATGAGTCATTCAAATGTCTAATTCTCTTGAAAATACATATTAATTTTTGGACTCTCCCTGCAAGAACAACTATCTGTTTCTTCCAGTTTAGGTGTTGGTCGATATAAACACCAAGATACTTAATATAAGAGGAGGCAGTGAGGGCAGGACAGGAGCAAGCAGCTGCATCGTTGCAGGAGTGAGATTTTATCCCAAAATCAGAATCTGGCTAGAATGGTTCATTGAGGGCAACCATTTATTATCTTCATCCCAGTATTGATTTAGGAAGGGTAAAGAAACCATTGATAGTTAAGCTATCATTACTACTAATATCCGATTGGCCTTCACAAATAATGAATCTGTTTTGGCTGCCTTTTTGGATATTCGTGGAGCGTATGATAGCGTAGTTGTCCCAATTTTAAGTCCGTGTGGAAGGGCCTCCCCCAAGGTTGTGTCCTTTCTCCCATTTTATATAGTGTTTATACTTATGATCTTCAATATTCTCTGGATGGTTTAGTATGCCGATGATTTTGTATTTCATTTAGTGGGAAATCTGTAGACCTTCTTTGTTCATCCTTATCTACATGTTTTGAGAATTTTCGCCCTTGGCTGGTTGATAATGGTTTGGACCTTTCTGCTGATAAAAGTACGATATCTTTATTCACTAGGCATCGTAAAATACATTCAGATGTTGATGTCTCATATAATAACAATATTATTCCAGTCAAAAACAAAGTAAAAGTTTTCACGGTCTTGCAAATTGTGAGTATATTATTGCTAAATGTGAACGCCTTTTGAACATCATTAGATCTGTCTTGCAAACCTCAGCAAGACATCTGTCTTGCTGAGGTTTGGTAGGGTGTCCATCCCGAGTGTCGCGGAATTTAAAAAATAAGACTATTCAATCCAAAGCTCTCAGAATTATTTTAGGAGCTATGAACTCTATTCCGATAAATGGCTTACAAGCTGAATGTGTGAAACCTCCCCTGCACATCAAAAGGCAATTTTTATCGGACAGATTTCTAAGTCGTTAGCAGGTTTCTATATACTCTTTGCAGTGTAAATTGGCTCATTTATCAGACTTAATATCATCAGCAGACAATTGGAAACGAAAGAGCAAGCCTCTTTTGATCCAAAGTTTAATCAAATATAACACTATTCCTTCCCCTCATTATAATTCAAAGATCTTACCTGTATTTGAATGTTCGTTTGATGCTCTGGTACTCGTTCCCGATGTGAAAAATGAAAATGAAAATGAAAAAAAATATTTATTAAAATAGCACACAATTATAGTATGTAGGTACAGTTTTACAATTCAAATAGGCACGTTCTTTCGTAAATGTTATACCATTTTGTTGGCTATTTTGGCGAAAATTTACAATTTGTATTACTTTTGGTCCTCACACTAGGCAAGCCTGTATCGTGAGTGACCATTTAACGATTTCTAGCATATTTTGCCATCACTTGGAGAAACTTATTGATAGGTATAGCTTTAACAATTTTGGTTTTTATCATTAATGTTATGTAATTTAAAGGAATTAAATTTATTTTATTATAATAAAAGTTAATTTATATTAAATTAGGACATAATACTTATATTTAAGAAAAGGGTTTAAGGAGTTGTTCCGTGTCCTCATACGAAAGGGTTTTTAGAAGTTTCGTGATTTCAATTTTACTTTCGTGGATTGACAAAGACCTAGAATTTCCTGAATTTCTTAGCTTTCTGTGTATACCGTTGTAGACCAACAGCGCGGCCGCATCCCCAAAGCGGCGAGCAAAATTAGTGCAGGTACGTGGTGCCGGGGCCCTGTAAGTTCGACGCGAGCACATGTGGCCATAACTCTCAGAGAGTATGATATTTTTGTGGGCTGATAGACTGACTTTCAACAGATAGAGCTGGCGCACGGTAAGGACTTGAGCTTCATTGTAGAGGTCAGTTGTGGCATATCTGAAAGGTCTCCGTAACATTGATTTCAGAACTGAGCGTTGCGCCCTCTCTACACTTAGCATTACTGTTTTACCGGCACTACCCCAGACAGAAATACAATAAACTAGAATCGATTGACACAGGGCATAATACACTGTTTTAAGTGTATCTACAGAGGCTGCATTTCTGAGGTTTCTCATAATGTAGGCGATCCTACGGATACGTCCTGAAAGAATTTTCAGGTGTTCGTGGAAATTTAGTTTTTCATCTACCATCACACCCAGGTATCTGATTTCCTGAGCTCTGGATATGCTTTTACAGTCGCAGTTTTCTTTTACTGTACATAGATGAATCTTCAAATCAGTGGAGTCTGGAGGGGCCGATGCAGATGTCTTGTGAAAGCAAAGGTATTTTGTTTTAGATGCGTTTAGTGTTAGTAAATTATGTTGTAGCCATCTAGATATAGTCATCATTCCTGTTTCGGCAGCTAAAAATGCCTCTTGCCATTTTTTCCATGAAATAATACAACTGTGTCATCGGCGTAGCAAATCAATTCAGCGTTTTTATTTTTAAGTTGCAGTATGTCGTTCATGTACAAAATAAACAACGTCGGGCCCAGTATACTTCCTTGAGGAACTCCAAAGTTGATTGGTTTGGGGTCACTCCTGTGCCGGCCAACTCCCAGACACTGCTTCCGCCCTGTCAAGTAGCTCTTAAACCATTCAAGGGCCAGACCTCGAATTCCCGAAATTCCTAGCTTTTTTAGCAAGATAGGGACGGAAACAGTATCAAAGGCTTTGGCTAGGTCCAGGAATACGCCAACACATCTTTGTCCTACATCAAGTCTGTTCGATATTAATGACGTAAGAAGGGAAACCGCATCCTCGGTAGACTTTCCCTGTCTGAAACCGAACTGCCGTGCAGAGAGGATCTTGTTTTGTTCAAGGTACCGTACAAGTCGCCCATTCATCACCTTTTCCAATATTTTTGAAAAAGTACCAAGCAAGGAGATTGGTCTGTAGTTGCCGGGAGAGTCTTTCGCACCACCTTTATGTATTGGACAAATAGATGCAATCTTCCACTGATCTGGGAAATGTCCCGTGGAAAGGCTGAGATTGCAAATAAATGTAAAAGGTTCAGCTATGACATGAAAAATCCTTTTCAGAAGCAAATTTCTCAATCCATCTATACCAGGTGCTTTGTTATTTTGGAGTTTTTTTATCATTGAATGTATTTCATTTGCATCTGTCGGTTTAAGAAAAAAGGAGTCCTTGGAGTTGGATTCTGGTTTAATGGAAGTTGCTAGTGATTCCTCAGTTTCAGACAGGTTTTCCAGTATCTCATTTGCCAGTGTCTGCCCCACCGTTGAGAAGAACTCATTGCACTTGTCTAGGGATTGCTTTGGATTAGAAGTACCTGGGATCTGCGTCAATTCTGTTGGTTCTTTTTTGTTTGAATTTAGGTGGCATATGTTTTTAATTGTAGTCCAGAGTTTCTTAGGATTTCCTTGATTCTTTTTTAGTTCTCCGTCTTCATGCACTGTCTTTAATTTTCGCAGGAGATCGTTGCAGAAGTTTCGGTAACGTTTATAAATTAGTTGAAGTGTTGCGTTGTTTTGGTTCTGCTCAAGACGTGCTTCGCTGTGTAACCGATCGCGATGTTTAATGCAATGGACAAGCCCAGGCGTAATCCAAGGTTTTATTATATATTTCGATCTAGTGATTCGTTTTTCAGAGGTGTGACTTCCCACAATTTTTGTCAGTATTTCAGTGAAGATAGTAACCGACTCATCGACACTTTCTTTCGATGTGACACTGGACCAGTCCACTGTTTCTAATTCCTCCCTTATAGCGTCGTAATCTACTTTCAGAAATGTATGCGTTTGTCTAGTTATTTTGTTTTTATTTATAGCCAAGCCGATCATTGTCATACTGTGATCAGTCACACCTGTCTCACATACCACTCCGACAACTGGGGCTCGTGATTTCACAAATATATGATCAATACACGAGTTTCCACGTGTGGGTTTTGTGATAGCGGGTAGTAAACCATTTTCGGCATTTAGGCAAAGATATTCGGAACTATCACCATCATTGCTACCTGTCAAGATATTTATATTTATGTCACCACCCAAGACTAAATTTGTCCTATCCCCGAGTTTATGCAGGGTCGATTGCAAGTCTGAGAGAAATTTGTCAGTATTTCCAAACGACGGCGACCTGTATATGCCTATGATTGTAATTATGTTGGGAATCTCGACAAGCAGGCAGTCTGCCTCTTTAAAGTATGGTTCCGAAACCAAGGCATTCCAGATGTCTCTTATATATATAACTACACCACTATTCTTATTTATAAATTTATTTGTTTGATGTTCAGTATATCCTGGTATTTGGGGTATGATTGATTGATTGATTGATGTGAGACTTAACTTTGGCATATTTAAATATTAACAGACATAATGCTGAATTGGCTAATACATTAAACACTGTTTGCATGCATATCATGCAATATATACTGATGCCTCGAAACACCCAGATAGCTGTGTGGGGGTGGGCCTATACCACCCTCAATATAACATTGTATAACCAGTTAAACTTCCTCCGCAATCTTCTGTGTATACTGGTGAATGTGTGAGCCTTAAAAGCTGTCGAATATATAATGTTAGTGAAACTGAAACATTCTATAATTTTGACGGATTCGCTTAGTTCTCTCAAGGCTTTGTTAAAATTCCCCTTCTTCTCTATTGATATTCCTGTCTGTCTGTTTGTGGCACTGACAGATAGAGCATTATTATGAAGAGGGTTTAGGGTGCTTTTATTAAAATTCGAATGTGTGAAAAAACTTAGCGTCATTTAACCTCTTAAATACCACCGGCGTTAATAACGCCACGTTTCCGTTATAGGTTTTAAATTTTATTACCATGGCACAAGGTTTAAAATCGCGACCCGTCCCAACTGCCCTCGGTTTCTGAGAGGTTAAATATTTTTGGATATACAGATGTAACAGAAAGGTGTATTTTAAGGGGTTGTGGACATAATTTTGAACAACTTTCAATGTAAAACCGATTTGATCAGAGCAACTTTATTGTTCACTTCTCCATACAAATCGCTGAACGTTTAATTTAATTTACTTATATTGTAAGGTTTTTGAAAAAACTAGCGCCATCTATCAAGAGTTTGTTATATAATATTGTAGAAATGCGTAGTTAGTTCAATGTTGGAAATACATATGGCGGTCTATCGCCTTTAAATTTCAGATGGTTTTAACTCAAAGTAGAACTTTATTCACTATAATTGCAATAAGTTGTTTTATATAGAAAACAAATGAGTATTATTTTATTTAGATTATTTTATGATGTTATAAAGTCTATTTCTAGTTGAACTGTGTGATCTAAAATATAAAGTGTGTATACGGTGTAGACCAGTAACCAATCAGAGCACTGAGTTTCGAAAGGAAATGAAACGAACCAATCAGAATGACTCGCGGAGTTTTACATTGTGGGTTGACGATCATGCCTTGCGTAGGACTTTTTGGTGGGAATAGAAAATATAAAAGTGATGGGTCGAGATGAAAGGGCCATCTTTTGGTTACTGGTCGTCGAGTGAAATTTAAGTTAAAACTCAAATAATATTTTCAGAAGTGTGTTAATTATTCTTTTTGTGTTAGATGTTTTCTGATAGTAACTTGCCTGAGTTGGGTAATATCGATATTACCCCTATTGTAAGCAAGGAAATAAAGAAGTTATTTCCTGCTATAACCTCCGATATCCCAAGAATAGATAGGTAATGCCACATTTCAGAAGGGGGATTGTTTGAACGCAATCTGGAACAAAGGCTTTCCGTTCGACCGTTGTTTCAGGAATACCAAAAGAGATCGTTAACTTAAGCGACGCTGTCGCGATAAATGCGTAACTTCTGGACCCTCGGATTCTGGGTCTACGAGCCGGTACAAACGCCGCCGTACCAGTCCGCGTCGGGAACAAACGGGTAGCCAAAACCGGGGCAGCAGGTCCCGTGAACGGCGTCCGCAAGGCGGTCGGTCGCGTTCATACCGGGCGCGATCAAGCGGAGCGCGATCAACCCGAGCGCGGCACAGTGGGGCACAGAGGAGCCTGACGCCATCAAGTCGGGCTAGTTCAAGTGAATGTCACCGCGGCAAGCGAGGGGGGAGCGCGTGCCCGCCCGGCGTGCGAGGAGCGTAGCCCTCGCCGGCACCGCAGCCGCGCACCAGCAAGAGACGAGCCCGATCCGAGTGAGGGACGCCGAAGTCGGAGCCGCGAGCGGGAAGTCCTGCCACGAGATCATCGCCGGCGGCGTCGCTCTAGTTCCAGTTCACGGAGAAGTAATACGCCGATGGAAGAACGCCGCGTACTCAGGTCAGTTCGAAAATATTATTACAAAATATACAAATAAATAAATAAATAAATACAAATACAGTTACAAAATATTATTCCATTTCTTAAATCTGGCAAATCCCGAGATAATCCATCATCCTACAGGCCAATGGCACTCTCATCTGTTTTAGCCAAAATCACAAATAATCTTAATAAAATGAAAATGAATGAAAATGAAAATATTTATTTGTAACAAGATTGACTTAATACTACAAGGTAACACAGTAGATGTATGCTTAGTTAGTAATCTTACATTTAGATTGTAGAAAGCACAAAGCTCCCCGTACTAGTATAAACTGTATTACGGAAGAGCACCGTAGTCTCCTCAACCACAAGTAATTGTTGCACTAGGCTAGGACTATGCAACGTAAACATACTGCTGTTATTCACTGTGAAAGTATTTTGGAAGTAAAAAAGGAAAGACAAAGAAAAAAAATAACAAGTCCATCAGTCCCTATTAGACTTTACTTAGGTATCATTATTATAAAGTTATGATAATATTATTGTTTTGTTTTAATATAATAGAAAGTTATAATTAGATATATGAATAGATGCATAGGTAGTCAGAGATAGATTTTGAATGCATATATATATATATATAGGTATATATTTTTTATTGTAGATAAATATGTATATTTATATAGCTATATAGAGCACAAAAATTTCGTCACCTAATGGTTTCTAGAAACTTCTCCGTTTGATCATAATCTAAGGTTATCAGATGCTTTTCAAGCAGTTTAGTACACGAATACGATGATGCGTCAACCAATGTTTATTGATATTACGGCACATTTTGTTATAAAGCGATGGTCCTCGATAATAAGTGAAGGATTGGGCAAAAGTAGTGCGACACCGGGGGACGTCATAAGCAAGATTTTTACGTCTATTTTCAGTATTGTCACGGGCAGTTTGTCGGTGTTGTATGATTACTAAGGCTTTGATGTACAGTTGTCGAACAGTAAGCTCTAAAAAGTCTTTGTATAACTTTGTTGTGGGATAAAGGAAATTTTTGTGATTTTAACTTTTATTACAGCTCCCTTCCTCCCCATGCGGAGATAGCGTAGGTAACTATGGACTGGCACAGAAAGTAGTAAATAGACTTGATCAGTGATGAGTCATTCAAATGTCTAATTCTCTTGAAAATACATATTAATTTTTGGACTCTCCCTGCAAGAACAACTATCTGTTTCTTCCAGTTTAGGTGTTGGTCGATATAAACACCAAGATACTTAATATAAGAGGAGGCAGTGAGGGCAGGACAGGAGCAAGCAGCTGCATCGTTGCAGGAGTGAGATTTTATCCCAAAATCAGAATCTGGCTAGAATGGTTCATTGAGGGCAACAATTTATTATCTTCATCCCAGTATTGATTTAGGAAGGGTAAAGAAACCATTGATAGTTAAGCTATCATTACTACTAATATCCGATTGGCCTTCACAAATAATGAATCTGTTTTGGCTGCCTTTTTGGATATTCGTGGAGCGTATGATAGCGTAGTTGTCCCAATTTTAAGTCCGTGTGGAAGGGCCTCCCCCAAGGTTGTGTCCTTTCTCCCATTTTATATAGTGTTTATACTTATGATCTTCAATATTCTCTGGATGGTTTAGTATGCCGATGATTTTGTATTTCATTTAGTGGGAAATCTGTAGACCTTCTTTGTTCATCCTTATCTACATGTTTTGAGAATTTTCGCCCTTGGCTGGTTGATAATGGTTTGGACCTTTCTGCTGATAAAAGTACGATATCTTTATTCACTAGGCATCGTAAAATACATTCAGATGTTGATGTCTCATATAATAACAATATTATTCCAGTCAAAAACAAAGTAAAAGTTTTCACGGTCTTGCAAATTGTGAGTATATTATTGCTAAATGTGAACGCCTTTTGAACATCATTAGATCTGTCTTGCAAACCTCAGCAAGACATCTGTCTTGCTGAGGTTTGGTAGGGTGTCCATCCCGAGTGTCGCGGAATTTAAAAAATAAGACTATTCAATCCAAAGCTCTCAGAATTATTTTAGGAGCTATGAACTCTATTCCGATAAATGGCTTACAAGCTGAATGTGTGAAACCTCCCCTGCACATCAAAAGGCAATTTTTATCGGACAGATTTCTAAGTCGTTAGCAGGTTTCTATATACTCTTTGCAGTGTAAATTGGCTCATTTATCAGACTTAATATCATCAGCAGACAATTGGAAACGAAAGAGCAAGCCTCTTTTGATCCAAAGTTTAATCAAATATAACACTATTCCTTCCCCTCATTATAATTCAAAGATCTTACCTGTATTTGAATGTTCGTTTGATGCTCTGGTACTCGTTCCCGATGTGAGACTTAACTTTGGCATATTTAAATATTAAGAGACATAATGCTGAATTGGCTAATACATTAAACACTGTTTGCATGCATATCATGCAATATATACTGATGCCTCGAAACACCCAGATAGCTGTGTGGGGGTGGGCCTATACCACCCTCAATATAACATTGTATAACCAGTTAAACTTCCTCCGCAATCTTCTGTGTATACTGGTGAATGTGTGGGCCTTAAAAGCTGTCGAATATATAATGTTAGTGAAACTGAAACATTCTATAATTTTGACGGATTCGCTTAGTTCTCTCAAGGCTTTGTTAAAATTCCCCTTCTTCTCTATTGATATTCCTGTCTGTCTGTTTGTGGCACTGACAGATAGAGCATTATTATGAAGAGGGTTTAGGGTGCTTTTATTAAAATTCGAATGTGTGAAAAAACTTAGCGTCATTTAACCTCTTAAATACCACCGGCGTTAATAACGCCACGTTTCCGTTATAGGTTTTAAATTTTATTACCATGGCACAAGGTTTAAAATCGCGACCCGTCCCAACTGCCCTCGGTTTCTGAGAGGTTAAATATTTTTGGATATACAGATGTAACAGAAAGGTGTATTTTAAGGGGTTGTGGACATAATTTTGAACAACTTTCAATGTAAAACCGATTTGATCAGAGCAACTTTATTGTTCACTTCTCCATACAAATCGCTGAACGTTTAATTTAATTTACTTATATTGTAAGGTTTTTGAAAAAACTAGCGCCATCTATCAAGAGTTTGTTATATAATATTGTAGAAATGCGTAGTTAGTTCAATGTTGGAAATACATATGGCGGTCTATCGCCTTTAAATTTCAGATGGTTTTAACTCAAAGTAGAACTTTATTCACTATAATTGCAATAAGTTGTTTTATATAGAAAACAAATGAGTATTATTTTATTTAGATTATTTTATGATGTTATAAAGTCTATTTCTAGTTGAACTGTGTGATCTAAAATATAAAGTGTGTATACGGTGTAGACCAGTAACCAATCAGAGCACTGAGTTTCGAAAGGAAATGAAACGAACCAATCAGAATGACTCGCGGAGTTTTACATTGTGGGTTGACGATCATGCCTTGCGTAGGACTTTTTGGTGGGAATAGAAAATATAAAAGTGATGGGTCGAGATGAAAGGGCCATCTTTTGGTTACTGGTCGTCGAGTGAAATTTAAGTTAAAACTCAAATAATATTTTCAGAAGTGTGTTAATTATTCTTTTTGTGTTAGATGTTTTCTGATAGTAACTTGCCTGAGTTGGGTAATATCGATATTACCCCTATTGTAAGCAAGGAAATAAAGAAGTTATTTCCTGCTATAACCTCCGATATCCCAAGAATAGATAGGTAATGCCACATTTCAGAAGGGGGATTGTTTGAACGCAATCTGGAACAAAGGCTTTCCGTTCGACCGTTGTTTCAGGAATACCAAAAGAGATCGTTAACTTAAGCGACGCTGTCGCGATAAATGCGTAACTTCTGGACCCTCGGATTCTGGGTCTACGAGCCGGTACAAACGCCGCCGTACCAGTCCGCGTCGGGAACAAACGGGTAGCCAAAACCGGGGCAGCAGGTCCCGTGAACGGCGTCCGCAAGGCGGTCGGTCGCGTTCATACCGGGCGCGATCAAGCGGAGCGCGATCAACCCGAGCGCGGCACAGTGGGGCACAGAGGAGCCTGACGCCATCAAGTCGGGCTAGTTCAAGTGAATGTCACCGCGGCAAGCGAGGGGGGAGCGCGTGCCCGCCCGGCGTGCGAGGAGCGTAGCCCTCGCCGGCACCGCAGCCGCGCACCAGCAAGAGACGAGCCCGATCCGAGTGAGGGACGCCGAAGTCGGAGCCGCGAGCGGGAAGTCCTGCCACGAGATCATCGCCGGCGGCGTCGCTCTAGTTCCAGTTCACGGAGAAGTAATACGCCGATGGAAGAACGCCGCGTACTCAGGTCAGTTCGAAAATATTATTACAAAATATACAAATAAATAAATAAATAAATACAAATACAGTTACAAAATATTATTCCATTTCTTAAATCTGGCAAATCCCGAGATAATCCATCATCCTACAGGCCAATGGCACTCTCATCTGTTTTAGCCAAAATCACAAATAATCTTAATAAAATGAAAATGAATGAAAATGAAAATATTTATTTGTAACAAGATTGACTTAATACTACAAGGTAACACAGTAGATGTATGCTTAGTTAGTAATCTTACATTTAGATTGTAGAAAGCACAAAGCTCCCCGTACTAGTATAAACTGTATTACGGAAGAGCACCGTAGTCTCCTCAACCACAAGTAATTGTTGCACTAGGCTAGGACTATGCAACGTAAACATACTGCTGTTATTCACTGTGAAAGTATTTTGGAAGTAAAAAAGGAAAGACAAAGAAAAAAAATAACAAGTCCATCAGTCCCTATTAGACTTTACTTAGGTATCATTATTATAAAGTTATGATAATATTATTGTTTTGTTTTAATATAATAGAAAGTTATAATTAGATATATGAATAGATGCATAGGTAGTCAGAGATAGATTTTGAATGCATATATATATATATAGGTATATATTTTTTATTGTAGATAAATATGTATATTTATATAGCTATATAGAGCACAAAAATTTCGTCACCTAATGGTTTCTAGAAACTTCTCCGTTTGATCATAATCTAAGGTTATCAGATGCTTTTCAAGCAGTTTAGTACACGAATACGATGATGCGTCAACCAATGTTTATTGATATTACGGCACATTTTGTTATAAAGCGATGGTCCTCGATAATAAGTGAAGGATTGGGCAAAAGTAGTGCGACACCGGGGGACGTCATAAGCAAGATTTTTACGTCTATTTTCAGTATTGTCACGGGCAGTTTGTCGGTGTTGTATGATTACTAAGGCTTTGATGTACAGTTGTCGAACAGTAAGCTCTAAAAAGTCTTTGTATAACTTTGTTGTGGGATAAAGGAAATTTTTGTGATTTTAACTTTTATTACAGCTCCCTTCCTCCCCATGCGGAGATAGCGTAGGTAACTATGGACTGGCACAGAAAGTAGTAAATAGACTTGATCAGTGATGAGTCATTCAAATGTCTAATTCTCTTGAAAATACATATTAATTTTTGGACTCTCCCTGCAAGAACAACTATCTGTTTCTTCCAGTTTAGGTGTTGGTCGATATAAACACCAAGATACTTAATATAAGAGGAGGCAGTGAGGGCAGGACAGGAGCAAGCAGCTGCATCGTTGCAGGAGTGAGATTTTATCCCAAAATCAGAATCTGGCTAGAATGGTTCATTGAGGGCAACAATTTATTATCTTCATCCCAGTATTGATTTAGGAAGGGTAAAGAAACCATTGATAGTTAAGCTATCATTACTACTAATATCCGATTGGCCTTCACAAATAATGAATCTGTTTTGGCTGCCTTTTTGGATATTCGTGGAGCGTATGATAGCGTAGTTGTCCCAATTTTAAGTCCGTGTGGAAGGGCCTCCCCCAAGGTTGTGTCCTTTCTCCCATTTTATATAGTGTTTATACTTATGATCTTCAATATTCTCTGGATGGTTTAGTATGCCGATGATTTTGTATTTCATTTAGTGGGAAATCTGTAGACCTTCTTTGTTCATCCTTATCTACATGTTTTGAGAATTTTCGCCCTTGGCTGGTTGATAATGGTTTGGACCTTTCTGCTGATAAAAGTACGATATCTTTATTCACTAGGCATCGTAAAATACATTCAGATGTTGATGTCTCATATAATAACAATATTATTCCAGTCAAAAACAAAGTAAAAGTTTTCACGGTCTTGCAAATTGTGAGTATATTATTGCTAAATGTGAACGCCTTTTGAACATCATTAGATCTGTCTTGCAAACCTCAGCAAGACATCTGTCTTGCTGAGGTTTGGTAGGGTGTCCATCCCGAGTGTCGCGGAATTTAAAAAATAAGACTATTCAATCCAAAGCTCTCAGAATTATTTTAGGAGCTATGAACTCTATTCCGATAAATGGCTTACAAGCTGAATGTGTGAAACCTCCCCTGCACATCAAAAGGCAATTTTTATCGGACAGATTTCTAAGTCGTTAGCAGGTTTCTATATACTCTTTGCAGTGTAAATTGGCTCATTTATCAGACTTAATATCATCAGCAGACAATTGGAAACGAAAGAGCAAGCCTCTTTTGATCCAAAGTTTAATCAAATATAACACTATTCCTTCCCCTCATTATAATTCAAAGATCTTACCTGTATTTGAATGTTCGTTTGATGCTCTGGTACTCGTTCCCGATGTGAGACTTAACTTTGGCATATTTAAATATTAAGAGACATAATGCTGAATTGGCTAATACATTAAACACTGTTTGCATGCATATCATGCAATATATACTGATGCCTCGAAACACCCAGATAGCTGTGTGGGGGTGGGCCTATACCACCCTCAATATAACATTGTATAACCAGTTAAACTTCCTCCGCAATCTTCTGTGTATACTGGTGAATGTGTGGGCCTTAAAAGCTGTCGAATATATAATGTTAGTGAAACTGAAACATTCTATAATTTTGACGGATTCGCTTAGTTCTCTCAAGGCTTTGTTAAAATTCCCCTTCTTCTCTATTGATATTCCTGTCTGTCTGTTTGTGGCACTGACAGATAGAGCATTATTATGAAGAGGGTTTAGGGTGCTTTTATTAAAATTCGAATGTGTGAAAAAACTTAGCGTCATTTAACCTCTTAAATACCACCGGCGTTAATAACGCCACGTTTCCGTTATAGGTTTTAAATTTTATTACCATGGCACAAGGTTTAAAATCGCGACCCGTCCCAACTGCCCTCGGTTTCTGAGAGGTTAAATATTTTTGGATATACAGATGTAACAGAAAGGTGTATTTTAAGGGGTTGTGGACATAATTTTGAACAACTTTCAATGTAAAACCGATTTGATCAGAGCAACTTTATTGTTCACTTCTCCATACAAATCGCTGAACGTTTAATTTAATTTACTTATATTGTAAGGTTTTTGAAAAAACTAGCGCCATCTATCAAGAGTTTGTTATATAATATTGTAGAAATGCGTAGTTAGTTCAATGTTGGAAATACATATGGCGGTCTATCGCCTTTAAATTTCAGATGGTTTTAACTCAAAGTAGAACTTTATTCACTATAATTGCAATAAGTTGTTTTATATAGAAAACAAATGAGTATTATTTTATTTAGATTATTTTATGATGTTATAAAGTCTATTTCTAGTTGAACTGTGTGATCTAAAATATAAAGTGTGTATACGGTGTAGACCAGTAACCAATCAGAGCACTGAGTTTCGAAAGGAAATGAAACGAACCAATCAGAATGACTCGCGGAGTTTTACATTGTGGGTTGACGATCATGCCTTGCGTAGGACTTTTTGGTGGGAATAGAAAATATAAAAGTGATGGGTCGAGATGAAAGGGCCATCTTTTGGTTACTGGTCGTCGAGTGAAATTTAAGTTAAAACTCAAATAATATTTTCAGAAGTGTGTTAATTATTCTTTTTGTGTTAGATGTTTTCTGATAGTAACTTGCCTGAGTTGGGTAATATCGATATTACCCCTATTGTAAGCAAGGAAATAAAGAAGTTATTTCCTGCTATAACCTCCGATATCCCAAGAATAGATAGGTAATGCCACATTTCAGAAGGGGGATTGTTTGAACGCAATCTGGAACAAAGGCTTTCCGTTCGACCGTTGTTTCAGGAATACCAAAAGAGATCGTTAACTTAAGCGACGCTGTCGCGATAAATGCGTAACTTCTGGATCCTCGGATTCTGGGTCTACGAGCCGGTACAAACGCCGCCGTACCAGTCCGCGTCGGGAACAAACGGGTAGCCAAAACCGGGGCAGCAGGTACCGTGAACGGCGTCCGCAAGGCGGTCGGTCGCGTTCATACCGGGCGCGATCAAGCGGAGCGCGATCAACCCGAGCGCGGCACAGGGGGGCACAGAGGAGCCTGACGCCATCAAGTCGGGCTAGTTCAAGTGAATGTCACCGCGGCAAGCGAGGGGGGAGCGCGTGCCCGCCCGGCGTGCGAGGAGCGTAGCCCTCGCCGGCACCGCAGCCGCGCACCAGCAAGAGACGAGCCCGATCCGAGTGAGGGACGCCGAAGTCGGAGCCGCGAGCGGGAAGTCCTGCCACGAGATCATCGCCGGCGGCGTCGCTCTAGTTCCAGTTCACGGAGAAGTAATACGCCGATGGAAGAACGCCGCGTACTCAGGTCAGTTCGAAAATATTATTACAAAATATACAAATAAATAAATAAATAAATACAAATACAGTTACAAAATATTATTCCATTTCTTAAATCTGGCAAATCCCGAGATAATCCATCATCCTACAGGCCAATGGCACTCTCATCTGTTTTAGCCAAAATCACAAATAATCTTAATAAAATGAAAATGAATGAAAATGAAAATATTTATTTGTAACAAGATTGACTTAATACTACAAGGTAACACAGTAGATGTATGCTTAGTTAGTAATCTTACATTTAGATTGTAGAAAGCACAAAGCTCCCCGTACTAGTATAAACTGTATTACGGAAGAGCACCGTAGTCTCCTCAACCACAAGTAATTGTTGCACTAGGCTAGGACTATGCAACGTAAACATACTGCTGTTATTCACTGTGAAAGTATTTTGGAAGTAAAAAAGGAAAGACAAAGAAAAAAAATAACAAGTCCATCAGTCCCTATTAGACTTTACTTAGGTATCATTATTATAAAGTTATGATAATATTATTGTTTTGTTTTAATATAATAGAAAGTTATAATTAGATATATGAATAGATGCATAGGTAGTCAGAGATAGATTTTGAATGCATATATATATATATATAGGTATATATTTTTTATTGTAGATAAATATGTATATTTATATAGCTATATAGAGCACAAAAATTTCGTCACCTAATGGTTTCTAGAAACTTCTCCGTTTGATCATAATCTAAGGTTATCAGATGCTTTTCAAGCAGTTTAGTACACGAATACGATGATGCGTCAACCAATGTTTATTGATATTACGGCACATTTTGTTATAAAGCGATGGTCCTCGATAATAAGTGAAGGATTGGGCAAAAGTAGTGCGACACCGGGGGACGTCATAAGCAAGATTTTTACGTCTATTTTCAGTATTGTCACGGGCAGTTTGTCGGTGTTGTATGATTACTAAGGCTTTGATGTACAGTTGTCGAACAGTAAGCTCTAAAAAGTCTTTGTATAACTTTGTTGTGGGATAAAGGAAATTTTTGTGATTTATAACTTTTATTACAGCTCCCTTCCTCCCCATGCGGAGATAGCGTAGGTAACTATGGACTGGCACAGAAAGTAGTAATTAGACTTGATCAGTGATGAGTCATTCAAATGTCTAATTCTCTTGAAAATACATATTAATTTTTGGACTCTCCCTGCAAGAACAACTATCTGTTTCTTCCAGTTTAGGTGTTGGTCGATATAAACACCAAGATACTTAATATAAGAGGAGGCAGTGAGGGCAGGACAGGAGCAAGCAGCTGCATCGTTGCAGGAGTGAGATTTTATCCCAAAATCAGAATCTGGCTAGAATGGTTCATTGAGGGCAACAATTTATTATCTTCATCCCAGTATTGATTTAGGAAGGGTAAAGAAACCATTGATAGTTAAGCTATCATTACTACTAATATCCGATTGGCCTTCACAAATAATGAATCTGTTTTGGCTGCCTTTTTGGATATTCGTGGAGCGTATGATAGCGTAGTTGTCCCAATTTTAAGTCCGTGTGGAAGGGCCTCCCCCAAGGTTGTGTCCTTTCTCCCATTTTATATAGTGTTTATACTTATGATCTTCAATATTCTCTGGATGGTTTAGTATGCCGATGATTTTGTATTTCATTTAGTGGGAAATCTGTAGACCTTCTTTGTTCATCCTTATCTACATGTTTTGAGAATTTTCGCCCTTGGCTGGTTGATAATGGTTTGGACCTTTCTGCTGATAAAAGTACGATATCTTTATTCACTAGGCATCGTAAAATACATTCAGATGTTGATGTCTCATATAATAACAATATTATTCCAGTCAAAAACAAAGTAAAAGTTTTCACGGTCTTGCAAATTGTGAGTATATTATTGCTAAATGTGAACGCCTTTTGAACATCATTAGATCTGTCTTGCAAACCTCAGCAAGACATCTGTCTTGCTGAGGTTTGGTAGGGTGTCCATCCCGAGTGTCGCGGAATTTAAAAAATAAGACTATTCAATCCAAAGCTCTCAGAATTATTTTAGGAGCTATGAACTCTATTCCGATAAATGGCTTACAAGCTGAATGTGTGAAACCTCCCCTGCACATCAAAAGGCAATTTTTATCGGACAGATTTCTAAGTCGTTAGCAGGTTTCTATATACTCTTTGCAGTGTAAATTGGCTCATTTATCAGACTTAATATCATCAGCAGACAATTGGAAACGAAAGAGCAAGCCTCTTTTGATCCAAAGTTTAATCAAATATAACACTATTCCTTCCCCTCATTATAATTCAAAGATCTTACCTGTATTTGAATGTTCGTTTGATGCTCTGGTACTCGTTCCCGATGTGAGACTTAACTTTGGCATATTTAAATATTAAGAGACATAATGCTGAATTGGCTAATACATTAAACACTGTTTGCATGCATATCATGCAATATATACTGATGCCTCGAAACACCCAGATAGCTGTGTGGGGGTGGGCCTATACCACCCTCAATATAACATTGTATAACCAGTTAAACTTCCTCCGCAATCTTCTGTGTATACTGGTGAATGTGTGGGCCTTAAAAGCTGTCGAATATATAATGTTAGTGAAACTGAAACATTCTATAATTTTGACGGATTCGCTTAGTTCTCTCAAGGCTTTGTTAAAATTCCCCTTCTTCTCTATTGATATTCCTGTCTGTCTGTTTGTGGCACTGACAGATAGAGCATTATTATGAAGAGGGTTTAGGGTGCTTTTATTAAAATTCGAATGTGTGAAAAAACTTAGCGTCATTTAACCTCTTAAATACCACCGGCGTTAATAACGCCACGTTTCCGTTATAGGTTTTAAATTTTATTACCATGGCACAAGGTTTAAAATCGCGACCCGTCCCAACTGCCCTCGGTTTCTGAGAGGTTAAATATTTTTGGATATACAGATGTAACAGAAAGGTGTATTATATATATGGACATAATTTTGAACAACTTTCAATGTAAAACCGATTTGATCAGAGCAACTTTATTGTTCACTTCTCCATACAAATCGCTGAACGTTTAATTTAATTTACTTATATTGTAAGGTTTTTGAAAAAACTAGCGCCATCTATCAAGAGTTTGTTATATAATATTGTAGAAATGCGTAGTTAGTTCAATGTTGGAAATACATATGGCGGTCTATCGCCTTTAAATTTCAGATGGTTTTAACTCAAAGTAGAACTTTATTCACTATAATTGCAATAAGTTGTTTTATATAGAAAACAAATGAGTATTATTTTATTTAGATTATTTTATGATGTTATAAAGTCTATTTCTAGTTGAACTGTGTGATCTAAAATATAAAGTGTGTATACGGTGTAGACCAGTAACCAATCAGAGCACTGAGTTTCGAAAGGAAATGAAACGAACCAATCAGAATGACTCGCGGAGTTTTACATTGTGGGTTGACGATCATGCCTTGCGTAGGACTTTTTGGTGGGAATAGAAAATATAAAAGTGATGGGTCGAGATGAAAGGGCCATCTTTTGGTTACTGGTCGTCGAGTGAAATTTAAGTTAAAACTCAAATAATATTTTCAGAAGTGTGTTAATTATTCTTTTTGTGTTAGATGTTTTCTGATAGTAACTTGCCTGAGTTGGGTAATATCGATATTACCCCTATTGTAAGCAAGGAAATAAAGAAGTTATTTCCTGCTATAACCTCCGATATCCCAAGAATAGATAGGTAATGCCACATTTCAGAAGGGGGATTGTTTGAACGCAATCTGGAACAAAGGCTTTCCGTTCGACCGTTGTTTCAGGAATACCAAAAGAGATCGTTAACTTAAGCGACGCTGTCGCGATAAATGCGTAACTTCTGGATCCTCGGATTCTGGGTCTACGAGCCGGTACAAAAGCCGCCGTACCAGTCCGCGTCGGGAACAAACGGGTAGCCAAAACCGGGGCAGCAGGTCCCGTGAACGGCGTCCGCAAGGCGGTCGGTCGCGTTCATACCGGGCGCGATCAAGCGGAGCGCGATCAACCCGAGCGCGGCACAGTGGGGCACAGAGGAGCCTGACGCCATCAAGTCGGGCTAGTTCAAGTGAATGTCACCGCGGCAAGCGAGGGGGGAGCGCGTGCCCGCCCGGCGTGCGAGGAGCGTAGCCCTCGCCGGCACCGCAGCCGCGCACCAGCAAGAGACGAGCCCGATCCGAGTGAGGGACGCCGAAGTCGGAGCCGCGAGCGGGAAGTCCTGCCACGAGATCATCGCCGGCGGCGTCGCTCTAGTTCCAGTTCACGGAGAAGTAATACGCCGATGGAAGAACGCCGCGTACTCAGGTCAGTTCGCTCACCGATTCCAACCAAGGACTTTAGTCGTTTAATCGATAATTTAGCTAAAAGCAGGCAATCTAATTATCAGTCAAACATGGTTCCCTCATCCAATCCAGCATCACCAGGTCATCGTATAGACCTTTGGCTAAATAAAGTCAATCAATGTGCCCTTATCTATGAATGGGACGATAAACAAAAAATCCACTTTGCCTTACAAAAACTAGAAGGAAATGCGAAGACTTGGTATGACAGCTTACCTATTAGATGATATGATGAGACGAAAGTTGGAGTCAGTAGAAAACTAATTTATGACAAAATGTCCTTACTGAATATGTGTAAAATCAGCGGAAAGGATGCAGCTGATTGTATCGTACACGGGCTTATGGATAGAACATTACGGACAGCGGCACAATCAATTCGATGTAAAGAACCAGAACAACTGTTAGAGTTTTTATCTAGTAGCAAGGAATTTATTATACAAACTAATAAGTCTGAATACAAGCCTAAGCCACACCAGGACATCAATGTCCAAAAAACATCACAGATCTGTTTTAATTTTCGGGAAAGAGGTCACTTAGCTTCAAATTGTCCAAAACCAATAGTCAAATGTACAACATGTTCCAAAATTGGACATAAAACCGAGAACTGTTATAAGAATAAAGATACGTCCAATAAAAGTGCGATTCGTATTTACAATGACAGACATAGCTCCGATAAATACTACAAAACTGTTAAGGTGGATGGTGTCGAATCTCTGGCGTTTGTTGATCTAGGTAGCGAAGTAACAATTTTAAAAGCTAGCGTATTAGCACTTCTAAACAAAGTACCTGAAGTAAGCTACATTAAAAACATCAAAGTTTTCGGAAATTCACTGATACCCACGATAGGTCAAGTATCGGTACACATAAAAATTGACGGCATCAGTGGAGATGTCTCGGCCCTAGTAGTAGATGATGAATACCTAGAAACTTCACTGTTGATAGGGCAGGATTTTACGGACCAAAAACACATTTTGATTGTCAAAGACAGCAATACCCTACGGTTTCATACTATGGAATCTGTTTTGTGTGCAAACAATGGCACAAATGATGACTCATTAGATATATATAAAGTTAAAGTGGAGAAAGATTGGGTTATTGACAATCACTGCATGGTTGATGTGTGTACCGAGCCCTGTTACACAGGCGATTTATACATAGAACCGAAAATAATTGGAACAGAAGGGTCTGAGCTAGTTTTTTAGTATTTATTCGTTGATAAACTCGGTCGAGGTAAAATGATTGTGTCTCAGTGTACCGATAGAATTGTTACTCTGACACACGGCACTACCCTTGCTCGAGGACAGCATTATGAATAAGGGAGTCGAAAATGCTTTCGGGTAAGTACTAGGGAGTCATTACCCGAAAGCATGATTCAGACTGGCCCAAATTTGGCGCACTCAGATAGGAAAAAGATAGTAACGCTACTTAATAACTTTAGAGACTGTTTTGCTATGAATATCCAAGAAATATCAAGGAGAAATGAAAATCGAATTAAATGATAGCAGACCAGTCGTTTACAGACCATATATACTACCTTTAGCCGAAAAACAAATAGTACGTGACATGGTTGATGAGTTAGTTGGAGCAGACATTACGCAGGAGTCAATTTCAGATTATGCAAGTCCAATCATTCTAGTGAAAAAGAAGAATGGAAAATTTAGACTATGCATAGACTATAGGGCCTTGAATAATAAAACCGTCAAAGAGCATTTCCCTATGCCAATTATTGAAGAGCAGGTAAACAGACTAACAGGAAAGAAATGCTTCATTGCCCTGGACCTGGCCAGCGGTTACTATCAAGTAAAGGTTGCAAATGACGAAACCTTGGCTGTGGTTGAGTCATTAAAAAGGTTTAGAATTTAGCTCGAAACCTTGGCTGTGGTTGAGTCATTAAAAAGGTTTAGAATTTATGTTCTAGGAATTCCTTTTAAGGTAGTAACTGATTGCAGTGCCTTTAGAACAACCTTGACTAAACGCGACCTCATTCCTAGAATCGCTAGGTGGTGGCTGCAACTTCAAGAGTTTCAGTTTGACATTGAATATAGACAAGGGACAAAGATGTATCACGTCGACGCCCTAAGTCGAAACCCTACGATAACAACTAATAATAATGAGCATCAACTATCAACTGAAAATGCAGAGTGTGGGTTTTGGCCAAATTTCATGCACATAGAACCGGAAAATTGGTTGTTAACGTTACAGTTAGGGGATCATGAAATCCGAAGGACTAGAGATATTTTGATTTCTAAAGATAAGGTTGGGGAAATACTGTCTATAAAAAGAGATTATGTCATACAAAACAACCAGTTGTATAGGTATATTGACGAACAAAAGAAGGAACTACGTTGGGTAGTACCAAAGGGAGCACGGTGGCAGATATGCAAACTCAATCATGACGACATAGGCCATTTTGCTTTTGACAAGACTTATGATCGCATCAAGAAAACTTAATGGTTTCCCAAAATGCGACAGTTTATAAAGAAATATGTAAAAGCATGTTTAAATTGCGCGTACCATGCTGATAACAGCCACGCAAAAGAAGGATTTTTAAACCCCATTGAAAAGACTCCTATACCAATGCATATCGATCACCTTGGCCCATTTGTCCGTAGTAAAAATAGCAACGCATATCTATTAATAATTGTCGACGCTTTCACCAAATATGCGTTTATAAAACCAGTAAGAGACACTAAGACTAAAAACGTTATAAGGGTAATGCAGGATTTGTTTTACACCTTTAGAATACCAAATCGAATAATTTGTGACCGTGGTAGTAGCTTTACATCGAACTTGTTTCAAAGCTTTTGTTCTGAAAAGAAAATAAAATTGATTTTCAACGCAGTCGCCTGCCCGAGAGCAAACGGGCAGGTTGAACGATATAACCGGACTATATTGAAACCACTCAGTATACAAACTCATAACTTAGATGAAAGGAGTTGGGACGAGTACGTTGGAGTAGTGCAATGGGGTATGAATAATACATTACATAAGTCTATAGGAAAAACTCCTGCGGAAATGTTATTCGGAGTTTCTATGAATTGTGAAATAAGTGGGAATTTTGACAGTGTATTAGACATAACTCGATCAAATGTAGATATAGAAGAAATAAGACAAAATGCTATTAAAAATATTAAAAAAGTCAGAAAGAACAGAAAATTTATTTTGATAATAGTAAACCCCCCACTATTTACAAAGAAGGAGATTTGGTGAAAATAACCAAAGTCTCCTTTGACAACGACGGCAAAAGTAAAAAATTGGTTGAGAAGTATTTAGGACCTTATAGGGTTTCCAGGGTCTTAGGCAATGATAGGTACTGTATAACTGAAATCGATGGATTTTCTAACAAAACAAAGAGAAGGTACCGAGGAACTATTGCTGCGGACCTAATGCAACCTTGGATACATTTAGCTGCATTAAGTGTAGACGAGGAGTAATAAATAGTATTGTATAGTATTAAGAATAATTTTTAATAATGATCGTTAAAGATGCGATTGTGTGATTCATAACACGATTTATATTATGTTGGTCAAAGGTCACCTAAAGAGAGCCAATGCTAATGTGTAGTAAGTGTTACTATGGATACTGTAGTTGTGATAAAATATTTTTCAGGAGTGGCGCTGCGGATACAGTGCGGCTGGAGGTCACGGACTCTGTGACTGCCACTCCTCCAGACCCACAAGGCTGCGGATACTGCGGCTGAGGGTCACGAAAGATGCGACTGCCACTACGAGATCCATGGGTACTGGTTATTTACACTACGCTGCGGACGCTGCGGCAAGAAGTTGCGGATACTGCGACATTAATTTCCTAAACCTGCGGATACTGCAGTCGTCGGTCAGATATAGATTTATAAAATCGGATGTTTACTGCGGAAGCTGCGCAGGCTCACGCTCTCTTATTAAAATAGGTATAACGTGAAGATTATTGATATACCTACGTTCAGATAGTTATCTTACGTTATCTTTGTTATTTGATTTATAAAGGTATGATGATATTTATTTTGTAGCCAGGGGCGTTTTTTTTAATATATATATTTTTATACCCAGGTAAAACAGACATAATTTCATTTTATTTATACCTGTGAAATGTCAAAATTACTCAGATTAATAATTAGATAAACGTTAACTAGGATTGACAAATTGGTAGTTAATATAATATATATGTTTATAATTAATACAAGGAAAGGCCTAGTGTAAGGTTAAGGTTGCGTGTATGAGGACATTACACACGTCAGGATGGACGAGTGTAAGGTTTTTGAAAAACTAGCGCCATCTATCAAGAGTTTGTTATATAATATTGTAGAAATGCGTAGTTAGTTCAATGTTGGAAAGACATATGGCGGTCGATCGCCTTTAAATTTCAGATGGTTTTAACTCAAAGTAGAACTTTATTCACTATAATTGCAATAAGTTGTTTTATATAGAAAACAAATGAGTATTATTTTATTTAGATTATTTTATGATGTTATAAAGTCTATTTCTAGTTGAACTGTGTGATCTAAAATATAAAGTGTGTATACGGTGTAGACCAATAACCAATCAGAGCACTGAGTTTCGAAAGGAAATGAAACGAACCAATCAGAATGACTCGCGGAGTTTTACATTGTGGGTTGGCGATCATGCCTTGAGTAGGACTTTTTGGTGGGAAAAGAAAATATAAAAGTGATGGGTCGAGATGAAAGAGCCCTCTTTTGGTTACTGGTCGTCGAGTGAAATGTAAGTTAAAACTCAAATTATATTTTCAGAAGTGTGCTAATTATTCTTTTTGTGTTAGATGTTTTCTGATAGTAACTTGCCTGAGTTGGGTAATATCGATATCACCCCTATTGTAAGCAAGGAAATAAAGACTGAAATGTAACGATACTACGTGTTATTTTCTGCTATAACCTCCGATATCCCAAGAATAGATAGGTAATGCCACAATATACTTTTTATTATGAGCTGTTAACCCTTTCTGGCGTAGTGAAAATAATCGGCACGGAAGAATGGCCGGGGAATCAGGGGGGTGGTGCCCACCCATTGAAACAAAAACAACAACTATCGCTGGAGAAATATGAGCTTCTAAACCTTTCTAGCGTCGTCAACGTAATTGTTACTAAGGAAAACCCCTCAGTATCCCCCGCTTCCCCATTGAAACAAAATAACGGATTCTCCTTGAAATTGGAGCTGTTACCCTTACATGCTCGATATGTAGGGAAGGGCGGATAAATTATGAATTAACAACGGTACAATACAATCACATAATTTTAAATTATATAAAAATAATGTGGAACGACCCCCTTAAAACAGAAACAACGTATGCTGCTAGACCTAGAGATGTTAACCCGAACAAACTTGGAATGGAGGACGGGGGGTTGTGGGGGCTGCTAATCAAGCAAAGCAGGGAGCAAGAGCTAGTAATATATAATGTATAATTGAAATGTGAAATTGATTTTTTATTGCCCAACACCCTTTATTTGATAGCCAAACACGACCCTGTAACGGTAGCATCTGACTAAGGATCTGTTCTAAATAAAGAGTCGGATAAACCACCGGATAATTCTATTTGGAGAAGGATAGATCAGGGTCGTGAGAAGTCGGTATTGCTGATTGAACGTATTACACCCAGAAGTGACTCGCCGAGTGGTTTGGTTCTTCTGCGGCGTCGCCAATGAATTTCAGCTTTCAGTCGTCAATGCGGGGCAGGTCTCCGTCTCGACTTCGGTGACTTGCTCCAAGGGTCTCGTAGTTCGTAGGTTAGCCGAAAGCTGGGCATTCATACCTAAGGCTTGGAAATTTGCCACCACGGGCTTGGTAATTGGCAATCAAAGGCTTGGACCCTGGAAAGAGACAGATGTGAGAACAGAGTTTACGAAATTGCCCCAATGTCCCGACGTTCGGCGGTCGTAGCCCATCGCGAGTCCATTCCCGGCGAGACGCTTAGTGCAACTAGGCATCAGAAGCAGCTGTTGTAGGGAAAGATATAGAAACAGATATCGAAGATACATACCTACATACATTACATACATACATACATTTGGTCGGGATGTTGTTGTACGGTCAGTTGAATAAATAAATTGGCAGTTCATAAATTTTTCGTCAGATGAAAATTTGAACTTCGAAGTTACTGGTTCGATTTTGTTCACAATCGATATTTAGGGCTCTGGTTGGAATCGAATCATGATTCTGAAGTCAGATTTTGAAAAAGTGGCCGCCATTTTGAACTTCGTAGTTACCGGTTCGATAGAACACAAAATAAATCTTATTAAATATAAGTATAGCCGAACATTATTTAACGATTCGGCTTCACCACATTTCAAAATCAGAAGATATATCAAGAACCTCTCAAAGTAAAAGACACTATAATAAAAAAACTTACTCAGCATTTGGGATGTTAATCACTTTTACAGCAGTCATACGCGGTAGGAACAGTAAAATTTTGAACAATTGGGATGATGCACGTTAGTCAAGTTAGATACTTTTTAAGAACTGTCGAAACAGTCGATTTATATGAGAGTTATATTGAAATCCGAAACATGACGTCATATTTAGTTGAAATCAAATTATCTCTGGCACAAAATGATGTTAATTCATTCAATTGCTTAAAATGATTAACGACTGTGATATTGACGGTAATTTTTCTTGTTAGGGCTATCAATTTAAACAGAATTAGTATTTTTGACTACCATTAATGTATCATTTCCATTAGGTATTTTTTATAGAGCTTTGCAGAAAATCCAACAGATGGTGCTGTGAATCGCAATTTGTTTCTTGCGCTTCTATTACTTAAACGGGTCCATAAATCGAAAAATGGTCCTATCATGTTGATATAATTTCTAAAAGATATATCCAAATGATACCCCTATTTTATATTATACTCTATCTCATAGTGTATAGTGTGCGAGATGTCATGGTATAAATGCTTTAAAAAAAAATATCGATATGATCATTTTTTTATTTATAGACCCGTTTGAGAAAAGAAGCGCAGGAACCCAAGAGAGATTCACAGCACCATCTGTTGGACTTTGTGGAACAGTGTTTTTTTCTTCTCTCATTAAAATATTTTTATTTTTTGACTGTGTTTTATTATGGTAAAAATTTGGCTAACTTGGCGATATCCGCCGCCATTGCGGTTCCTCAGTTTTGTCTTAGTGAGACTACATCCGACTTTTTTATACGTCCATGATGTAGATTAGTAGATTTTACACCTTTTACACAGACCTTAAATACAGATTTTCTTGCAGACTTTAAAGAAGAACGACCGTGTCGTTAAAAAATCAGCTCCAGAATGACCTCGTGACAAAAGAAAATAAAAGAACTCTGAGCTAAAGTTATATACACAGTCAGGTCATAAGTTCTGTCACACAATAAAAACTTTTGAATTTAGAACGCTGGCCACAAAAAAAGTTTATTGAATTCGAATTTCGAATTTTTCATGAAAATAAAAATGTGTACTTTTTAGAATTTTCCTTATTTTTAAATATGGAGTGGACACTTAAAGAAGACCGTGTCGCAGTTATTGCGTTGCATCGTTGCGGTTACGCGCCAATTCAGATTATCGACTTACTGAAAAATTTGAATATAAACAAAAGATTCGTTTATCGTACCATAAAACGATACAATGAAGACTCTAGTGTAGATGACAGGTCAAGAAGTGGTCGCCCTCGCTCTGTTAGGACTCCAGCAGTGATAAAAGCTGTGAAGGCGCGAATTCAAAGAAATCCCATACGTAAGCACAAACTGTTGGCCCTTCAGATGGGGTTAAGCAGGAACACGGTGAAAAGGGTGTTAAATGAAGACTTAGGGCTTAGGGTATATCGAAGAAAAACAGGACATCGTTTGGACGCTCGTTTAATGGACCTGAGACTGAAGAGATGCCGCGCTTTATTGAAGTGGTACGCGGGAAAAAAGCATCGGGAAATTCTTTTTTCGGATGAAAAAATTTTCACCGTGGAAGAGAGCTACAACAAACAAAATGATAAGGTGTACGCACACAGCAGTGAAGAAGCGAGCAACCGTATTCCGCGTGTCCAACGAGGTCATTTTCCATCCTCGCTCATGGTTTGGTTGGGAGTCTCTTATTGGGGCTTAACTGAGGTACATTTTTGTGAGAAAGGCGTAAAACGAATGCAGTTGTGTATCAAAATACAGTCCTCAAGAACCTTGTGGAACCTGTTTCTCATACCATGTTTAATAACAGGCACTGGGTATTCCAACAAGATTGTGCGCCAGCTCATAGAGCGAAAAGCACACAAGACAAGCTGGCGGCGCGTGAAATCGACTTCATCCGGCACGAAGACTGGCCCTCCTCCAGTCCAGATTTGAGTCCGTTAGATTACAAGATATGGCAACACTTAGAGGAAAAGGCCTGCTCAAAGCCTCATCCTGATTTGGAGTCACTCAAGACATCCTTGATTAAGGCAGCCGCCGATATTGACATGGACCTCGTTCGTGCTGCGATAGACGACTGGCCGCGCAGAATAAAGGCCTGTATTCAAAATCGCGGGGGTCATTTTGAATAAACTTTATTACCATAAGAATCTATGTTTTATTAAGTTCATTTTGCTATATAAATGTTTACATAAATAATAAACATGTCTAAATTATTTCATATTGCACATGTGACAGAACTTATGACCTGACTATGTACAATGACAAACTATATACTTTTAACATAAAAAACAACTCAAAACAAGGTTCTACTACAATATATACAAACTTAACTCATCATCATCATCATCAGCCTCTCAGGGGACCCACTGTTGGGTATAGGCCTCCTCATAAACACGCCATTCAGAACGGTCCTGCGCAACCCGCGTCCATTGGTTTCCTGCCACCTTCGCCACATCGTTGGACCATCTGGCGGATGGTCTGCCGACCGATCTTTCGCCTCCTCTTGGCCACCACTCTGTCACCGATCTGGTCCGTCTTCCGTCTTCTCGCCTTGTCAAGTGTCCTGCCTATTGAAGAAAAAGTTTGGTTGCTAGTGACACCAAGGCTATGTTATTCTGTGCCCGACACTTTTATAAGAGAGCTGGTGACCAATGGTGAGATACTTGTCAACAAGGTATCCAGTGAGGACCGGCTGGCTGACGTTTTCAGAAAGCCACTCCCAAGACCCAGGATCAGAAAGATCTCAGAACTCATAGGTCTTTGTTGAGAGGAGATATTGAAGAAAAAGTTTGGTCGCTAGTGACAACAAGCCTTTGCTATTCTGTGTCAGTGAAAATTGAAAATTTCGCAATGTTTGTTTACTAAATCTGTTTTGATCTTTTGTGGTTTTAATAAAGCTTAATTTGAATAATATAAGTCTTCATACTTCTGCAGACTATCACCGCCAAGTCTGCCCACTTCCACTTGAGCCGTGCTATCCGCTTACCCACATCAGCCCCCTTAGTTCGGCGTCTGATTTCGGTATTACGGATACGGTCTGACAGCCTGATGCCTAGCATGGCACGCTCCATGGCTCTTTGTGCTACTCTTTGTGCCGTGACTTTGTGCACAATCTCCTTCGTGAGCGTCCATGTTTCGGCACCGTATGTGAGAGTGGGCAGAACACCTTGGTTAAATACCTTTGTCTTCAGACATTGAGGGATGTTAGAGGTCAGAACATCCCTTAGTTTTGCGAAAGCAGCCCATCCTAGCTGGACTCGTCTAGCGATCTCCTTTACCTGGCTCTGTCGACCAAAAGACAAACAATGTCTAAGATAGATATACTCATCAACCACTTCTGGGGGAAGGTTATCCGCAATAATGTCGATACCGTTGCTTGTGGGAGTGTCTGTCGTAATCTTTGTCTTGGACATGTTCATCTTGAGGCCGACCTTAGGGATGCCTCATGCAATTCTGCGAGCATGGTCTGGAGATCAACAACGATCTCAGCCACCAGGACCAGATCGTCAGCGAATCTCAGGAGCGAAAGATACACACCGTTGATATTGAGACCTCTTCGCTCCAGTCTACAGAAGACGGCTCAGTGCTCGACACTGTCGAATGCCTTTTCGTATTCTACGAAGGCGAATGTAGAGAATACAACCGGCCCCTATGGGCCGGTTGTATTCTCTACATTTCTCCATCAGTTGTTTGACAGTGTGAATATGGTAAAATGTGGAGTATCCCTTACGGAAGCCGGCTTGCTTGACAGGTTGGTATTCGTCGAGTTGGCGCGTCAGACCGTTGCACAGGACTTTGGCAAAAAAATTATAGACCTGTGAGAGCAGGCTGATGGGTCTATAATTTTGCAGGTTGGCTTTATCTCCTTTCTTGTGAAGAATAGTAACTACAGCGTTCTTCCAGGCCCTTGGGGTGACTCCATTCATTGCACACTGTTGTAGAGTTTATTCAGTACTTTGAATAAGGGATTGCCTCCTGCCTGCAGTATTTCCACAAATACTCCATCCTCACCAGCCGCTTTTCCGCGATTCATCTGACCAAGAACGTAACCCACTTCATCTTCCGTGATAAGAGGCAGGTCATTCCATTATTGTTCCACTGGTTCCGCTCTTGGGTCAGACTCTTCATGCGTAGTCGGCTCCGCTGATGTGGATGCATAAAGTACTGAATAAAAATGTTACACTATTTTCACTATGCCATTCCTGTCTGTATTTATGTTTCCTGAACTGTCTTTAAGTTTCATAATTTGTTGTTTAGATACAAACTTAACTACTACTTAAAAATAAGCAAGACGCTAAATTAACGCATCGTTACAACCCTAGTGAAAAACTTTAGAAACAAGACATGTGCGGACCCGTAGCATGCCGACCCCGCGGGGCCTGTTGATGTGGGAAAATGAGGGACAGAGCTATGAGCTGTGTAAAGGATCTGCTATACGGCAGAAGAGGTGGTTGCTGACAACAAGCAGCGTCTGCAGTGGAATCGCTTTTTGTACGATGGCCCGCGATTTTTAACCATAATAGAGTACAATTTTTTACAAAACCCATAGTAAGCTAAGATATTCGTTCATCATAGGATACTTACAAACCCTCACCGGCTTGAGCGTTTATATGTTTTAAGGTTCGTAATTCGGATATATCCAGAAAAACCATAGAACCTCGAATGTATGTTTGTTGCTAATATTTATCAAGTAACAAATCTCAGATGAATTACTCTCTGTGTAACAAACATACAGTGCCCCTCCCAAAAAAATGCGTAATATTCTCCATTGCTAAGCAATAAGCGTAACGTAAGAAACTGCAAAATAAAGTTGGAAGATGTGCTTCGTAAACGCTCAACCATAGACGATAATACCACAATATGCATATCCGGTCAAATCATTGATTGTGTTTTGTCTGATGTAATGCTCCTATCAGCGTAAGCCGCAGAACTTAAGACGTTCATAGTCCCCATATAAAGTTACAAAACTATCACTTACGTCCAAACAGTTTGATAAATTCCACGCCTTAACCGACAGGGCGTGGAATCTTGGTAGGGTTGTTTTTCAGTGCCGTGTGGTCTGCGGAGTGTGTTCTCGCGCGGAGCGCGAGAACCACTACGGTTGCGGGGTCGAGGACTTATGGTTGCCTCATGCCCGCGGCGTCAACTCGGGGGGTAACGTCCCCCCCGGTCTTGGGTGGCCCCTACTTGTCAGGGGCCTCGCGTGGTCTTCGTTGTGCTGTGCTTTCGCCGTCTATTGGCATACACTGGCGACAACGGTGCGGGAGCTTCTTCTTCTTCACTGTGCCGTGCGTTCGCCCTCTTCTGCGGGCTTACACTGGCGACAGTGGGATGAGCAGCAACTCTCTTGGGAGTGGTCTGCCTTCAGGCGGACGTGCGTGATGCGGAGCAATGTCGTGGAGATGTGCGTGGCGGCTGTTGTCGGCGCAGTCGTACATGCGCCGTGCCAGCCGCGCGACGAATTTCTCCACGGTGGGCATCCGGGTATCCCTCATGATGGTGGTGTTGCGCACGTACCGCCCGGCTCCTGTGATCACCCGCAGGGAGATGTTCTGGAACCGCTGCAGCCGTGCCTTCTGGGTCTTCGACAGCAGGGCGTACCATGCTGGAGCCGCGTAGGTGAGCCGCGAGCGCACATAGGCCTTGTACACCCGCAGCTTGGCTCTCAGAGGCAGGCTGGACGACAGGACAGGCCGGAGCATTGCCCGCGCGGCTTTGGCCCGGTTGATGCAGTGTTGCACCATCGGGACCATGCGCAGCGAGCAGTCGATGTTGCAACCGAGGTATTTCACCGTCGATTGCCACTCGATGTCCCGGCCCCTCAGCTGTAGCGGGGTCGGACGGCGGGAGCGGGTGGTCAACAGGGCTGTTGTCTTCCCGACGTTCACCGCGGTCCGCCACTTGTCCAGCCAGGGTGGCAGCAGGTCCAGGAGTCGCTGCATCTTCCTGCAGGCGAGCTCAATTTTGCGCGACGACGCGAAGTAGGCGCTGTCGTCGGCGTAGAGGGCGAGCACAACGTCTTCCACCCCCTCCTCGAGATGGCCCTCGAGTGTGGGGATGTCGTTGGTGTAGAGCGCGTAGAGCACCGGCGAAAGGCAGCTGCCTTGCGGGACTCCTGCGCTGATGGCCTTCGTCTGGGAGTGTGCATTCTCGACCGAGACGAAGAACCGCCGGTCTTCCAGGAAGGAGGCCACGATCTGCCCGATCATTGGGGGCACACCTGCGTCCAGGAGCTTGAAGAGGAGCCCCTCGTGCCACACTCGGTCAAAGGCCTTCTCGATGTCAAGAAAGACCCCGACGGTGTATCGGCCCCTGTTCAGCTCCGACGCCAGGTAGTGTAGGACTCTCGCCAACTGGAGCGTCGTGCTGTGGCTGTCACGGAAGCCATGTTGCTCTGCCCTCAGCTGGATGTGGGGCAGGATTCTCCGTAACAGCAGGCGCTCAAACAGCTTGGCGATATGAGGCAGCAGGGTGATCGGGCGGTAGCCTCCCGGGTGTCTTCTGTCCTTCCCCGGCTTGGGGATGACGATCACCTTGCCCTCCTTCCAGAGGGCGGGGAAGTGTCTGGTGCGCAGGATGCCGTTGAACAGCCGCGTCAGCGAGACGACGGCTCTCCTTGGCAACTGTACTAGGGCCCCCGCGACGACTCCGTCCGGGCCCGGGGCCTTCCGCTGGTTCAGCTTCAGGGCCACCTTCCGGACTTCGCGGGGTGACATGAAGTAGTCGCCGGCGAGGGGAGGCGCGGGGGCCGCCAGGAAGCGCTCTACGCGCTCCACAACAGCGGCGTTGTGCTCGTAGTCGGCGATGGGGTTGGGCTGGAACTGCCCAGCGAAGTGGTCGGCCAGGATGGCGGCTCGATCTCGTGCGGCGTAGCGGCGCCTGCCCGTGTGATCAAACATGGGGCAGACCGGCTCGGGAGTTGACGTCAGGCTGCGGTTCAGGCGGTGAAGGGCGGTGTCATCTTGGGAGGCCTGGTCTATGGTGCGTTCCCAGGACTGTCCCCTCAGCTCGATGATGCCCGCGCGCAGTTCTTCTCCGAGCCGGTTGATCTCTGCCTTGATCACGGGGCAGCGCGTGTGGTGCCAGGTTCGACAAAGACGGCGCTTGAGGTCCAACTTCTTGCGGAGGTGTGGAGGGAGCCTCTCCTTCCGCAAGACCGGCGGTGGCTTGGTGGTGGTGGCTGCGGCTTGAGCGGTGGTGATGGCTGTGGTGATGGCCACTGCCGCGGCTTCTACCTCTTCCTTGGTAGAAACACCGCCGGGGAGCTGCGTTGTGTTCAACTCCAGCTGGTATTTGTGCCAGTCCGTCTTCGTTCTTGGACGCGGTGCCGACGTGAGATCGGCCTCCACCCCGAGGACCAGCAAGATAGGCAGGTGGGGGGTGTCGATGTCGTACAGCTCCCCGATGGCGATGGGGAACTGTACGTTCTTGACCAGGGCGACGTCTAGTACATCCGGGCGATGCATGGGGTTCGTTGGGTAGTGTGTCGGGGCCCCCGGGCTGAGTACTTCGTAGTTGGAGTTCTCAGCATCTTCCTGTAGGGCCCTTCCGGCGGAGTTGATGCTGTGGGACCCCCACTGGTGGTGCTTGGCGTTGAGATCGCCTGCGACCAGTGTGGGGGTCGCTCCTTCCATCATCGCTCGGATGTCTTCCGGGTAGAAATGGTGGACGTCGCCGGGAGGCTTGTAGGCTGCGAAGACTTTGAGCTCCGTGTCGGCCGTCTTCAGACGGACGCCTATGGACCGCGTCGTCTTGAAGGCGGGCAGCTCCAACTCTTCGTGGACGAGGTCCCGTCTCACGAGAACCGCCGTGCCTCTGTACGGCACGTCCCTCGGAGATAACTCGTCGCGGCGGTACACGAAGAAGTTGGGCAGTCGGAGCTCTCGGCTGGGGTGCAGCTTCGTCTCGCACAGAAGCATGACATGCACATCATGCTCCTGCACGAGTAGCCTCAGGTCTTGCATCTTGTTGGTGATCCCGTCCGGGTTCCAGTACACAAGCCTTAGGTCTTTAGGCATTGTGTCCGGACGAGATTGTGGCCTTCAGTGTCGATAACCCCCGCAGCAGGGGCAGCAACGGATCGCGTCTATCCACGATCGCCTGTATGGCCGCGCTGATAAGGTCGATGGCGTCGAGCAGCGCGGCCATGAGTGGAGCCTCCTGGCGCTCCGTGGATAGGGCTGCGGGTGCTGCCGGCTCCCGTGGGCGGGGGCGGGCTGGCAGTGGGGGGCGGCTCGCAGGATGGGCGGGCTCAAGTGGTGGCTCGGCGGCGGGCTCTTCAGACGCCTTCTTCTTGTTCCGACGCTTCTTGCCCCGCTTCCTACGGGGTTTCGCCTCTTCGCCTCGGGTGGTGGGCGGGTTGGCCGGCGTTCTGATGGTGGCGCCCTTGGTCTCGCCCGGCTGGGCAAGGCGGGGGCGCTTTATCGGCGGCGATGTTGGTGACCCCAGCGGCTCCACATCTGGGTGTGTGGAGGGGCCGGGGCGGGCCTCTTGTTGAGTGGCGACATGGGTCGCAGGTTGAGGGGCCGTGCGGGCCGCGGGTTGGGCAGCCGTGCGGGCCGTGGGTTGGGCAGCCGGGCAGGCCGCGGGTTGGGCAGCCGGGCGGGCCGTTGGGCGCGCGGTCTTCTTGGGGCGCTGTTGTTGGGGCGGCAGTGGCGGCGCGATAGTGATGCCGCGCTTGCGTGCCTCCTCCTTCAGCGCCTTGCAACGGCGGCTGTTGGCCGGATGGCCTTGGCCGCAGTTGGCGCAGGTGGCGGCCTCAGATTTTGGCCGCTGACAGTCGATAGCTGCGTGCCCTTCTCCACATCGCACGCAGCGTACAAGGCGGCGACAGTTGGTCGAGGAGTGGCCGAACGACTGGCATCGATGGCACTGCGAGGGCCCCTTTGGGCCGCGCCATCCCTCAATGGTGATGCCCGGCATGCAGAGCAGCTCCTTCACCCTGTAGAGCCTCTCGATGCTGCCGGGAGTCTGCTTCTCCGCCAGCAGGGCGAAGAAAAGGCAGCCGGCGCGGCCCATCCGGCCGGGGATTTGGCGGACGTGCTGCGTCGGGAAGCTTACGCTAGCCAGCGCTGCGGCGACCTCTTCGGGCAGGGTGGTTGCCGGGAGCCCTCGGATAGCAATCTTGAAGGGGCGGTCCGCGTCCAGAGTGTAACAAAACCATGAGATGGTCTTGTCGGCGCGGGCCGCCTCGTCCAGATACCGGACGATTTGCCGGTATTCTTCCGGGCTCTGCGGCGTAAAGCGGACCCCCTTTCCAAAGGGTCGCGCGTTGGGGGCATGGCCTAGGGCTTCCTTCAGCCGGGCAAAGTGTGTAGCCCAGGCCGGCAGGTTCTCCACGACGATTGGCGGGTGGTTCCTCTTCGGCTTGGGCTCACCGGTGGCGGTCGCTGGCGGTGTGGTGGGTCGCGGCGCTTGGGGCTTCGGCGGCTGTAGTAATGCCGCAGCGTAAGAAACCCCACTTGGGGGCGTGGTCTGCGGCACTTCCATTTCGGCTTCTTCCGTCGAGTCCGGGTTCGGCGTGTCGGCGGTTGGTATGGTTGGTGCGACGGGGGGCGTGGCCAACGCTGGTTCCGCCCACTCACTGCTAATACTGGGGTCGCGCGACTCTGTCTGCGCAGACTCCTGTAGCACCCGTATGAGCGGGTTAGGGGGCCTCGGGACGGCCCCCGGTGCGTTCCCCAGGTTGAGGTTGGGGAACTTCGTCGGCAGCGTCGGCCGCACCGGGCTTTTCTTCATCGCCGGCGGTGGTGGCGGCGATAAGGAGGCGAGCAGGGCGGTTGCCGCGGCTCTGCGGGCTGCGTCTTCATTCGCCGGCACCTCGGCCGGGAATTCAGTTGGTGAGTCGGGGGGGGGGGGGGGGCGAAAGAACTCTTCCCTGCCCCCCTCGTGGGTCGGTGTGCCCGTGATGGGGCTGGAGGTGGCGCCGTGTTCTCCTCCGGTGAGCAGATTGCCGGCGAGGTCGAACGTCTCGCCGGTAAATATGTCGCGCTTCACGACTAGAATTAGACGGCGCCGTCGTCGGTCGATTTGGATCCGCACATCAGGCGGATCCGGCTCGTCGGGGAGCGGGGGGGGAGGGCCCTCCGGCTTTCGGCTTCTCTTCATCTTGTTTTTAACAACGGGGTCTTCCTCTTACTTCTCCGGAGTTATGCAGGCTCTGTGGTGCCGACTTAACGCGGTCTTCCTCCACCGGGTGAGACCTCGAATAAATCCGAGGAGGCCCAGTGAAGTGCCGGCGAGCAGTCGATCAACACCACAGGTGCTGCGTAGGGTCAACTCCGGAGACGGGCGTGTCCTTCTCCTTCTTCTCCTTCCTCCTGTCCGTTTGGGGTCGGTCCGTGGGTGGTGGTGGCGGCACCGCGACGTGTCCTGCGCTTCTAGCTTTAGAAGCACGTAGGCAGCCGCGATGCGATGACGTCACTGCGGGCGCAGTGAGCACACGACGGGCGGGGAGAAGAGCCGAAGAGAGAAGAGCGGGGGCGGCGAGTGTGTGAATCCGCTTCACAAAGTAAACGTAATCGCACAAACAAACACCGAGTGGGTAGGTAGGAAAAACTTTTAGTTACAGCTATTGCCGTGTGTCGTGTGTGTGTGTGTGTGTTTTTCAGTGGAATGTCACAAAGCAGTACTGACCTTGACGCCGTGGACCGGAATTAGATAGCTCAATTCGAGGCAGGAATACGGGATGAGGAACACGAGGGTGGGGTGTGATGGGAGTCGAATCTTACTCTCGTCGTAGCCCGAAGCTGTCGCCGTCGTGAGGCTTGCCGACACGAGGATCGCTATCCGAAAGCGACGACTGGATCACCGAATCACTTCAACCTTTCAAAGCACAAAGCACTCACTCCGATGACGTCAAATCTACTTATTTCCCGACGATTGTTCCGCGATTATTATAATTAAAATTCAACCAAGCTTTCCGATGCTGGCGTTAGACATTTTCCATGTGCAAAAAAATAACCTCTAACTCGTCATTTCGTTTCTATGCAAGTGACAGCTAGTGATGTCCCGATCACTCGCGGTCGATCCGCGCAACGAAAAACCGGTGCGTTCCGAAGCATAAATATTAAACAGTCACCCGCCCGGACAGGCCCGACCCTGTCCCTAATCAATAGGAAGGCGAGAAAGTGTTGCGACCGCTCTCTTGAGGACCGAGTCCCCCACCTTGACTTCTGCTGATCGAGGCGTGCCATCCCGACCCGTGTACAGATTGACGATCCGTCCTCGTCTCCATCTCAATGATGGCAGGTTCGCATCCTTAATCAGCACCAAATCACCGACTTGAGGGGGGCTCGTCCGGTCAGTCCACTTAAGGCGCTGCTGCAAGATGTGCAAGTACTCAAGGGACCACCGTTTCCAAAAATCTTTAGACATCTGCTGCAACATCTGCCACCTAGTTAACCGACTTAACTTAACATCACCGAATGGGTATTCTAGCAGGGCGTTAAGGGGCTGACCTATCAGGAAGTGACCCGGCGTCAACGCTTCCAAATCATTTGGATCCGAACTGAGCGGGCACAACGGATGCGAGTTCAGTGTCATTTCAATCTTACAGAACAGCGTCGCAAGCTCTTCAAAGCGTAGAGAGGTCTCACCAATGATCCTCGTCAGGTGCGACTTAGCCGATTTAACCGCAGCCTCAAAAATTCCTCCTCAATGAGGACATCCCGGCGGACTGAAAACCCATTCAATCCCTCGTCGGGAGCAAGCCGTACCGATGGCGTCCTGGTTACCGTTCAGGAATTGAGTGACCTCCTGCAGATATCGCCGGGCTCCGACAAAATTTGTGCCGTTGTCCGAACGGATTAATGACGGGAGGCCCCTTCGTGAGACGAACCGATCCAGACATGCGATAAATGCCTCCGTAGTGAGGTCACTGACCACCTCCAAGTGGACTGCCTTCGTGGCCAAGCACACGAAGACGCACAGGTATGCCTTCACTAATCTGGCGTTCCGTAGCTGTGAAGACTTGACCATGAATGGTCCCGCGAAATCCGTTCCGACACCCGCAAAGGGCCGGATTTCATTAACCCTATCCGAGGGCAAATCTGGGGCTGCATCGTAGCCGCCTTGGCCCCATAAAAAGGCAGGCACCGAAATACAACGCTACGCACTAAGCGTCTTCCCGATAGAATCCAGAACTCGCGCTGGAGAAACGCCATCAAGGCGTGGCATCCGATATGCCCATTCCGAATGTGTCGATCCTGTACCAACAGTTCGACCAACTTTCCTTTCCTAGGGAGTAACAACGGGTGGCGAGCCGCATAAGGCAGGTTGGCATTCCGCAGCCGACCTCCTACCCTCAGCAATCCTTGAGGGTCAATAAACGGGTTGAGCCGAGCCACAGCTCCCTTCAGTTGGACGCGTCCGCGTCTCAGAATGTCCAGTTCGGACTTAAAGTGCACCGTCTGCACGTTCCGTACCAATGCGAACAACGCATGGTTCCGTTTCCGTGGTGTCAGGACCTGTGTCCGCACCCGTTGCGCCTCAGAATTGCGACAATGCCGCGCAAATCGGAAGATCCAGGCGGTCACATTGACCAGCTTGTCGAGCGAGCTGTACCGTTCCAGCAGGCTGAACTCCTCTTCCGGCTCTGGTTGCGTCGTACAGACACCGACTGTCAAGGCGCCGTTCGCCGTGGTAACGCGTGGACTCATTGGCCAATCAGATTCGGCTTGAGTCAACCATTTTGGACCCCACCACAAGGGATGTCCAACCAACTCCGGAGCGTGACACCCACGAGACGCACAGTCTGCTGGGTTCATTTCCCCTGGAACATGTCTCCAGATTAAGGGAACCTCCGAATTCAAAATCTGCGAAACCCGATTCGCCACAAAAATCTCCAGCTTGTGAACTAAAGCCTTCAGCCAGCATAACTCGATCTGGCTGTCCGTCCAAGCGTAGACCGTATCTTCTAACGCTATTGACCCACGAAGAACCGTCATCGTGTGGTTGACCAGACGAGTCAGGAGAGCCGCTCCTGAAAGCTCTAATTTGGGAATGGTCAGGCGAGTGCGCAACGGCGCAACCTTGCTCTTGGCCATGACCAACCGCACATCAACCTCCCCCGAGGCGTCGACCGTACGCAGATACACCGCAGCTCCGTAGCCCTTCTCCGAGGCATCGCAAAACCCATGCAGGGTGGCGGTGTATCGTTTGGTGGGGACCAACCTCCGTGGCAGTGAAATCCGTTTGATGCCAGGGAGGGTCGAAAAGAACGATTCCCACTCTGAGCTCAATGACCCGCCGATCGGGTCGTCCCATTTCAGCTCAGCAGACCACAATTGCTGCATAAAACACTTGAGCTGAAATGTTACCGGGGTGATCCACCCGTTTGGATCAAATGTCCTAGCCACTGTTGAAAGGACGTTCCGTTTCGTCCAGACCTTCGGGGAGTCCAACTCGACCCGATACGAAAACATGTCTGACACCGGCTGGTACTGGACGCCTAATACCGACAACATATTTGGATTTTCCAAATTTTCAAAAATATGGGTATCCTGCTGGTAGTCATCCGGAAGACCAGACAGTAACTCTGGAGAGTTCGACATCCATTTCCGGAGCTCGTAACCTCCACCCCGTAAGAGCTCAACTAGCTCGTCCCGTCGAGCGAGCGCCTCCTCTACGGAATCTGCACCGGTACAGATATCGTCCACGTAAAGATCCTGCTCCAGGATCGCTGCTCCTCTAGGGAAATTTAACCGTTCTCGATCCGCTAACTCCCGCAGAGTGCGAATCGCCAAATAAGGACTAGACCGTAGCCCGTACGTGTTGGTGTTCAGCTCGTATACCTTGATGGGCTGATCTGGGCTCTCTCGCCACAGTATCAGCTGATACCGTCTATCGTCAGGGTGAATGACCGTCTGTCTAAACATCATCCGGATGTCAGCTACAAACACAACATTGTGTCGACGGAACGGACGACGGATCCAACCTGGGGCGCTCTAGGAATGGGGGCGACATCCGACTGTTCGCCTCCCTGTTCGCCTCCCAGAGCGACGGGCAGGGTGGCGCAGAAGGTGGTGGGCTCCCAGCCTTCGCGCTACTCATAGGTGCCATCTGACACCCGCCCGTAACACGCGGTGAGCCAGCGGCCCGAAGTCCTCGCTGACCGTGGACAGCGGCGACCGAACCCCGGCTGTCCCGCATGTTACCCCCCGCGCTGCCCCCTTCCCCTCGGGGGGGGTCCCGTCCGCGGGTACCCCAGTCACCCCGTTGGTGACTCCCGTTGCCCGGAGAGGGACTGGGTCCGGCCCTGGTTGGGCCCTGTGGCCGACCAACCTGAGTCCGGCCCTGGTGACCGTCCGAAGGGCCTGACCGATTCAGGCACAACACTCTCTGGTGCTTGCCACCACAGCACTCACAGGGGAACGCGCGCGAGCACTCGCTCAGCGTGTGCGGCCCCAAACAACCGAAACACAATCGGTGACGGAAGACTATCTTCCTGCGGGCAGCTACCCCGAGTGCCTTAAATTTGGCGCAACTGGTCACGTCATGACCGGCACTGTCGCAGTGCACACAGCCGTCACCCGACGGCGCGGCATTCAAAACGCCAAATTGTTTCGACCGCCCACCCCCCCGTGGGGGCGGGGGGCGCGGCCCCTCCCGCATCCGCGCGGTTTGGCGCTGCACACTGGCCTCCGTTTCCAGTGTGTCACATCGCCTACATTCACCCTCCAAAAAATCCGTCAATTGGACGAGCGTGGGCAGCTCCGTGCTACTGCCCCCATGCAGCTTTTCAAACCGACTTTGAACAGCTGCAGGCAATCGTGACAAAACCATATACAAAACAATGTATGACCATTGGTCTACCGGAAGACCAAGGTTCTGAAGGGCCTTAGTGGCCACCAGCACAGGGTTGAGCACCTGTACTCGGATGTCAACATCCCGGGTTACTCTAGGGATGCTAAACAGCTTCCCCAGCTGCGCATCAACCAACCGCCGTTTGTGTTGGTAGCGGTCAAACAATATGGACCTGGCTATCTCATAATTGCCCGCCGTGACCGTTAGGTGACCGACCAACTCCTTCGGTTCACCCCGCAGAGCCATCAATAGTTGGGCCAACTTGTAGGCGTTGTCCAGGTCGTCCCGACCGTGGACCAAACTATCAAATAAATTAATGAAGGCCGGCCACTCATCAATTGCCCCATTGAAGGCCGGAATCTCCAGGTGTGGCAGCCGTCCAACAACACCCTTCGGGGGTGGGTCTCCGTTACCCTCCCCACGGTCATTCCTTCGCGACCGCTTAATTTTCTCCGCGCGACGCTCGATGTCACCCAAGCATTCCATCGCTTGGTCAGCATCCGCGCAGAGCTGTTTCACTGCAGCCACCGAGGCTTCATCCGTAAGCCCGAGAGCTTCAGCCTCCGCAGCCAGCCGACACACCTTCCCGACGCGTGTCATTGCGTCCTCCACACGCTTGAGCAGGACATCGTCCATGTCAGGTCGCTCCACATACTTATGAGTATGGGCGAGCCATCTCATTTCCTCCCGGACACCTTGCCGCAGTACCGTCAAGGGCGAAGGTGCCATGTTGATCGATTGAATGGATTCTGGTCCTATACTTCACTACCGAACTAAGTATAGCCAGAGACCAGCACTTGCCCGTCAGCGCTGGGCACAGAAATTAAAACTAAGTTGTCAAAACTAAGGCAACCACTAAAACAATTAAATCCTAAAAAGATTTAATATGGTCGCCCTGTGGATATACACCTTAGAACTATACACCCTAAATCAATTAGAGAATGCCACCATAAAGCACAATAAAAAATAACACACAAAAATTTATTATAAGAAAAAAAAACAATTTTTAATATAATGTAGGTAGCCGTGAACCTTCTAGAAGTGGCCCCTCCGATATGACCCACACTTCTACTGAGGTCAGCAAAATCAGCTTAATACCCCTTAAATAGCCTGACCCTGCCCTGCAAACCGAAATAACACTGCAATACTATAGGACCCGACTGCAATAATGACTGTTACTTATGCACACCGAGTAGTTTCCGACTACAATTTTATGATAATTGTTAACTAAATCGTCAATTATACCTAGTCGGTCCTTAAGTTCTGTCACAAGGTTTTTGATAGATAACACTCAGCAATAAACTTTTTCTTATTCGTATTATTCATGATTAAAAAGCTTATTTTATACGAATCAAATTGCAATACAATACATTTTGTACGATTATCGCAATATGACAAAAAACCTTATAACTTGAGACAATCGCGAACCCAAAACACGCCGCAACTGACAAAAATACCACTTACCACAAATTTAATAAAAAAACAGTGTTCCAGATAACCAACAAGGTTTTTTTTTTATTTATTCTGAAACCTCGATTTTAGACCATGCTTAACAACTAGCATTTGATTTTCTGTTAGCTTTCAGTTCCAACTGCTCCCAAAGAGAACTTTACGTACTTTTTACGTTTTCAGAAAAACGTATAAAAATGATCTTGTGGGCAACAAGTACACTACGTAAAATGTGAATATGAAAATTAGTTTTACCCAGACTTAGTTATCTTATGCTTCAAAATGAAGGTAACGGGTTCAGGGAGGGTTCTGACTAAAATCTCACGAAAGTTTGAAAGGTTTTAAGAGTCATGGAAAAAAGATAAAGTGAATCACGTCCGTATTTTTGGTTGGGTAAAAAAGTGCAAAATCCCTGAAGAAACTAGCATTTGTGTAATATGGCTTTAAGCATTTAAATCCAATAATCGTTCTAATTTATCAGTATTTAATGAGCTATCAAACCATATATAGTATTAAATAAAATAAAACTTGGTATTATTTACTATGCGGCAAAATATTTGTGAGAGAACTTATGGACCGACTAGGTACGTTCACTAACCGAAAATGAACCTAAATTGTGGCATACCGACCACAAGACTCACTCACAAAATGATTGCCGACCAATCTGAGGTATCCACCCTCTCCCAGCTACAATGTGGCAAAAAAACAACCCTACAACCGTCCGTGAATCGATTTCCGCGGAAATCCTAGGACACCGCGCCTCTGCTACCAAAATGATAAATTCCACGCCTTAACCGACAGGGCGTGGAATCTTGGTAGGGTTGTTTTTCAGTGAAATGTCACAAAGCAGTACTGACCTTGACGCCATGGACCGGAATTAGATAGCTCAATTCGAGGCAGGAAAACGGGATGAGGAACACGAGGGTGGGGTGTGATGGGAGTCGAATCTTACTCTCGTCGTAGCCCGAAGCTGTCGCCGTCGTGAGGCTTGCCGACACGAGGATCGCTATCCGAAAGCGACGACTGGATCACCGAATCACTTCAACCTTTCAAAGCACGAAGCACTCACTCCGATGACGTTAAATCTACTTATTTCCCGACAATTGTTCCGCGATTATTATAATTAACATTCAACCAAGCTTTCCGATGCTGGCGTTAGACATTTTCCATGTGCAAAAAAATAACCTCTAACTCGTCATTTCGTTTCTATGCAAGTGACAGCTAGTGATGTCCCGATCACTCGCGGTCGATCCGCGCAACGAAAAACCGGTGCGTTCCGAAGCATAAATATTAAACACAGTTAATGACTAATTTACATAATGTATACAAGTACTTATATAGAAAATCTTATGATATGTCGTTTTTTCTTAAAATTTCCCCGAATTTTCCTATTTTCATTTGTGAGCTCAATGTGGGCTCACAGACTTGTAAACTTGAAATTACGTGAGCCCATTAGCGGGTTCGCGGACTTGTGAATGTAATTTCAATAAAACAATTTGAGGGTAGTTCAGTAAAAATGAGATGATAGACTGTGTTTTATTGTTTTCTTCTAGTTTGTTTCACTGAGCGTTTACAAGTGCCGCACGAAAATGTCTGGCTACGTATTTGACGACCTTGCACCTTATAGATTTCCTTTAAGGAAATTATGTATTGTTTTGGTGGTTTTCCCACAACAAATTTGTCGATCACAAGTCCTAAAATTATAAACAGGCTAAATAGTACGTCCGCGAAAAAAAATCAGTACGAGTTACTCAATAGGTGTGAGCCCAATTTGGGCTCACGGACTTGGAGCCATACGCATGACGTGCTGTGAGCGTGTTCTACCAGCCAATTTATCTATGTGGGGTCCCCACTGCAAACTTACTGACTTAATGTTTCACCACTACATACGACTCAAGTGTGAAATAAGTCTTGTGATGTTACAGGTTTTCAGGTTGGAATTATTAGAGTATTCCACAACTGATAATGCGCATAGAATATTCGCGCGATTCAATGTCGCTATCTGGACCGGGCCATTCTGAAATGCTAGTGTGAGATGTGGGTGGTGCTCATTTAAATTGGACGACCTCTGTGAAGCTGCGGTTTCTGCTCTCCATGCGAGAGGGAAAAAAATCAGGTCTTGGTGAAGTCGCTGTTTCTGGTTCCCACGAAACAGGGTATCCTAGTGTGGGGTCAGAAGCAAAGAAGTTGCCTGTATATATTTTTCATGTTTTCATTTATTAAAATCCGTTAAGCCGTTTGGGCTGTGGCGCGTGCTTACGAAAGGGTCAACAAACAAAAATGCATACACTTGAAAAACATTATCCTCCTTTATATGCAGTCGGGTAAAAAGAAGAACCATCTGTGCTAGCTCACCGCCCTATAAAACTCTATTTATCACTGAGAGAAATTACTAGTTTACGATGGATATAAAAGCCATTCTCCGTTCCAGGTTACCGCATGCCAACCCCGGAGAGTTGTCCGGAAGAAGTGTACGCGCTGATGCTGCGCTGCTGGGAGTACGAAGCGGAGAAGCGGCCGCACTTCCACCAGATCTACACCATCATCGACAGTATCTACAACAGATAGCAGCCAGCTCGCAGCGGACAAGGAGGTCGCGAACTGCGCCGCAAGTGGCGGTTGGTCTTTCCGAAGAAAATTTAAACAAGAATTTCGGTTGCGGTGTAATGAGCGAACAGCACATTCAGTACTGCAGCTTACCAGCATACACTAGTGTTTGTGCCCTGGGTTGCTGTAGATCCTACTACACTCAACTATTGCGATAAAGGCGATACTCGCGGGCAAAAATTAGGTGTCTCTGTTTCGCAACACGAATCTTTGCCTGTTTCCAATTATCGTCAAATCATCCACGTACTTTCTCGGTGAACATGAACCGTTTATGTTGTTTATGATGATATTATTTTTATAATGCTTACTCTTAATACAATCAATTTAGTTTAAGCAAACTGTAGAGATTCAAAACAGATTCAATAAGGTTCTGAAAATGGTTTGATTTGTTTTTTCTTTTAAAGTTAATCGGATGTAATGTTATGTTTTTATGTCCCGAAAAATCCGAATCATATAATCGTATGAGCCCTAAACATTGCACTTACAATTTTTACCTTGTTCTAAAGAAATAGGAGTCAATTTCATATTTATAATACTCCCTTGCCAAAGCTTAGTTTTACAAAAAAATAGTTTTACAATAAGATAAATAACATACATCTTGTATTTAACAAACCCACATATCAATGTAATAAGAATGTGTCTACACTACTAAAATCCTTAACTTATGATGAAACAGAAAATTTTATAATGTAATACAATTAGTTACAGATGTAGTGAATAATCCTTTCCTATCGGCAAAACTCGGAACAGCGATAACACCCGAATGGTGCCGATGTGTCTATGAATTACTGTATTATTAAATTACGTGTAGGTATCAAATAAATCGCATACTTTATTTATCAATGTCAAATGTAAGTAAGTAGTAAGACAAAAACGAACATTTCCGAGAAAATACGAAAGGAAAGGATTATTCACTACATCTGTACTTACTTATCCACTCACACTCACACACACACACACACACCCTCACACACACACATACATTCATACATACACACGCACATACACACACGCACACATACCCTCGCACACACGCATCCTCTAACTGAGGCGTGTAGCATGTTAGGAAAAAAAAAAAAAAAATGTGTCCTTCCCTCTGGGGGAAAAATAGTTTAGAAAATTGTTTAACTTGACATTGTAGGTATGTTTTAATTTTAATTTTTTCTTGCTTGTAATTTCATTCTTTGCTTAAAACACGACGCCACCGAATCACTGTTACGATCCTCGTCAGAGTCATAAATACAGGCTACTTGTGAGCCTAGTTATGATAGTAGTCGACAAAACTATCTCCTTGTTGTGTATATATTTTTTACTATGAATAAAGATTTATTATATATATATATATTATATTTCATATGTAAACAATCGATAGTAATTACGGGCGGTCGGAGGTCGCGCGCCAATCAGTCAGTTGCCTACTCAAAGAGTAAGGTAGGTAATACATGTTGTACATTGACGCCGATTGCACGTGTGCTCTGTACGTGGAATTAAATAGAGCTCATACACAGACTTGAATTATCGATGAGCTCGTAATACAGACTCTCCTTGGTTCTGGTAGGTAGATGTAAATGTAGTTGTCGAAATCTAAACAAGCTTTTTATGATTTCTTCTGCCTTCAGACAAAAAAATTATCACAAAATCCATAAGCCAAGTTTCTGTTAATAATTATAGATACAATAGCCATGCATGTATTGTATTATTTATAGTATTCGACAAAAACATTGTAAATGTAAATGGCTTCATAAAAGTCGTAAAGTTGTATTGAAGTACCTACTACATTTTATTGATCTGTGGGCAACAGTAAAAGCAGGTGGTGACGACTCTAACACTAAACTCTAACGACGCCTCTAAATGAAGCGAAGAGTGAAACATAGGTACCTAACGGGGGAGCGGAGCGGTGTTAACACTTAGAAAAATCCAACAAATTAATTTTTTACTGTGTGTGTCCACACCAAACTAGAAATGCCTAATATTTTGGTATTAATCGATCGTTTGGATCAAAATTGATCTTTTTCCCTTTGAATCGATATCCGATTTAATCGAAAGGGTTTGAGTCGATCTATCAAAGATCGAAAGTATCCATTGGTAAGTGGCGGCCATTTTGTTGAGATATTCCTCTATGAGTGTGGCCGAATCGACCTATTTTACTCAGGTACAGATTCGCGCTCATTGTAACAGCCATTTTACACCTATCGCTTTCTTTCTTGATGCCAAACACTCAGGAAGGAACAGGCTAGCTATTGAACGAATAATAACTGACAGAGAAAAAGTCAAATTGGTTGATTCGGCCAATTGCTTGCATCGGGTATCGGGAAGGCAGTTGCTCACGTCCGAAGGAGATATTTGGAACCTACAGCCCTTCACGTCCTTCCGGGTAGTGCTAAGGAGCAACAAATCAACACTAAAGTTTTCAGGTTCTCGAAAGAAAAACTGTGCAAATACAGTGAAATCTATAAAACACGTGACATTGGCGAAATTAACCTAGCTGTTAGACCGCCATCAATAAAAAAAAATGGACTAGGCTAGGCGGGCGTATAATTTAGATAAAGAGGCTTTATTTATGTTATAAGTACGAAATCTTCCGGAGGGTCTGGCTGGTTTAAATTTCGCGCGCTGGCCAAATTTGAATTTCCCGCTCCAGATAAGCCACCAGGGGCATTCAATAGATGGTTCCAGGAGGCCTACTATGACCTCTTAAATCTATTCAGTTTAAGGCCTTAAACTGAACTGCATTGCTAATTCGTACCATGACCTCTAAAAAGCAAGACAGTTTAAGCCCTTATTACGTCCAGCGTTTTCATGCAGTTCACCTTTTTTTTTCCTCCTAAAATCGTACCATGACGTGCCATTTGACAAGCGCTCGGCGATTACTGAAACGCTCATCTGTCAAAGTAGGCAATGTTTAAAAAGTTGCTCTGAGATTAACTTTATGTGAATTGTTGTCTTGTTGTTGATAGTTTAGTAGACGCTTTGCGATTGTTCAAGTGCTTTTTAGTTATTTTCTTTATAATAATGGCAAATGAGTATTGTTTGAATTTTTTGAAACGGACAATAACTTGAATGACAATTTAAAAAGAAATCGCCACCGCCTTACAAGGGAAATGTATGATCCCTTTCATTTAACTGACGACAAATTCGTCAAACTATCGGCTTACTCCCGACTTGGCTCAAAGTTTGTGCAAGGAACTGGCGACGAGTGGTAAACCACAGCCAAGTAAATCGTCGGATTCCACCATAGAAACAAAAGTAAGAGTTTATGGAAATACATTAGTTTTATTGTCAAGAGACTTAGGTAATTTCTAGTCAAGAGATCTAGACAGTGTCCTACTCTTTTCTGTTGCAGGGTCTTACAGCTTTATCATTTTATGACTATGGAACATATCAAATGCCAACAGGTAAGATCCGTGGCTTTATTGCGTAACAAACCATATCAGCAGTACTGGGCATAGGTCACTGCAGCAATGAACTCATTAGAAATGGGAAATACCTATAAAGAATGCACACAAACTGTAGAAGAATGTTGTACCTATGAATAGAATAAGGTGAATTTTTAATTGATACCATAGCTTTAATTATGTAGCTGTCAGACACCGGTTCTAAACAGTCGCTAATTTGAAAAGTTTATTTATAATGAATACTTTTTTAATTTCAGGTGTAATTAAAAATTTGGAGTGATGTTATTGGCTGCATTGATGGGACACAGGTAGCTATTGTAAGCCCAAAAGGAGAGGAGAGGTATATCTGTCGGAAGGGCTATAATTCTCTAAATGTTCAATTGGTAAGATTAATCAATGATAATTATTATGACCTCTGTGGCACTGCGGTTATTATGACTCTGCCATGCGAGAGGTCCCGGGTTCGATCCCCGGCTGGGGATAAATTAATAAAAAATTGCAAAAAGGTCTTGGATGTTTATGTGTGTAATGTCGCTGTTGCTGGTTCCCACTACACAACAGTGTGGGGCCAAGCAATGTAAGTGCCTGTACATAAATGTTAATGTTCATTTAGTTGTATGTTGATGCCAGTTATGGTGGATCCACACATGACTCATTTAGATGATCAGTCCATCCTTCTTCCCAACTTCATGACTATTTCAAAGGCCTCAGTAATAATGTGGTAATAATAAAGGCTTTTAGGTAAGCTGTTCTAAATCTATTTCTAAGAATGGACTATTTTGTTGGGATATCTGCCTACAGTACACCGACTATCAAAATAAAACTGGAATCCATATTAATCAGAATTATTTTATTTAGTAAACAAACAGAAATTTACAAATAAATATGCTACTTATTTCAGAATTATTATAATAATAGTTTATAAAGTTAAAAAATGCCATTTCTTACAATCATACAAACCTAATAAGAATGCCCCTACCTCCCGCACTAGTACTAGCAGTAGGTTACGAGATGCAGACAAGTAGCATTCTTATTTGTGTTGTCAAGTAACACTAAGAACTAGAGTATGTATAACTGTAAGGCAGTGGATGCGGGAGGCTCAGGACCGGAGTAGAGGGAGTGGTAAAGAATGTGTGCCGATTGATGATGATGTTTAGCTAACTTAACATAGCAACAAAATTAATAATAAAACATTCACTATTCACATAAATATTTTATCTATTTAATAAAGTAAGTTTTAAAGAGGAGGTCTGTGGCGCACTCAGTCAGAAAGCCAGCAGTGAGCTGTTATAGGCTGCTATGATAATTAATAAAGTACAATAGTTTTAATTACAATTGTGTCTAATATAATATTTTTACTTGCAGGTGACTCTGGTTATCCTTTGAGGAAAACTATGATGACTGCTTTATTGGATGCAACAAAAGGCTCATCTGAAGCCTACTACACTAATTGCCATGTCAAAACTAGAAATGTAATTACACAGTTATTGCAAGCATCAAACAGTCTTCATTTAAGTTTTATGTTAAAATTGTGTTTTTTTGTGCTGTTTAGTTTTTGTTGTTTTTTAAGTTACAATGTTTTTGTTTTATAAAGATTTAATGTAATAAGATAAATATGCATGTATGTAAATATCTATACATACATATTAAGACAGTCATAATTTAGAAGCACCACAGATACTATAATATTATACTGTAGCACTGTTTTTTTTTGTCACTTTTTAAAGACATCATCATCATACATGTAATTTTGAATAAAAAATCTAACTTTGACTTAACTATTGAGTATACTTGTGTATGTAATTATTTTGATTTTAAACTCCAAACTCAAATAAAGTAAGTAGTTAAAAATAATGCACTTTTGTACAAGTGAAACACTAGATAAAATAAATCAAATATGATCAACAAAACTAATGAGTACATACTGAATCTCGCACAGACAAAGCAGACTCCATAAACTGTGCCAGTGCTTCGGATATACGCCCATCAGAGAAGATAGCCTATTTCATTTGATTCTATCAGGCAGTACACGCAAAAGAGTAACCAACATCCATCCTCTCAACCACAAACATTCTAGTCTATATTATTAGTTAGCACCTTCACCCATCTAGTTACATTGCTGGGCAACTCTGCCACATTCTTAGGGTACAGATGGCTGAGTGGACTTATTATAGCCCAAGACTATGTCTCTGTGTGAATTTAAAAAAATAAACATAGATCCCCAATTGGTGGGCGTCGTCGTATAGGCAATTCAACCAAATTACTGCAAGCAAATATAAATTTAAAACACCTATGTAATGTATGAAAAGCTTACATAAAAATGAGTATCAATAATTATATGTTAAGCATACGACATATTTTAAAATTACACGGAGTCAGATTTTAATTAGAAATTATATGTAAAATATTATTTTACAGTTTCGACCCGCCATCCAGCGAGGCCAATGCTATTTTGTTAAATGAGTATGCCTTGTTGTTTTTAGCGTAGCGAACGAGAAAGAATGTACATTACTTAATAATATGTAATTAAATCAACACACAAAAGTACCTCCTAAAATGTGTAAATAAACACATGAACCACTTGACAGTTATGAGTTGCGTTCAAAATGCTCAATATAATTTGAACGATCAATAAAAAACAAAGCATAAGTTACTAAGTTTTATCACAAATTGCATTAAATAGTAATATGCGCCTATTACTTTTAAGCTTTCATTTTTTAAAAGTACCATTCGTAAATAATAAAACAAATTATAATATAAGATATCCTTATAATAAAAAAAAACGGTAAATACCGTATAAACAATAAACGTTGGTTAGGAACGGTCCTCCAGACAATGCGATGAGTAGTTCTTTCTTATGGAATCCTGTATATTCCCTTCTCGTTCTTACATGGATGTAAGTTAACTAGCCAGAGACAATAAACTATTCACCTTATCAAATAAGCAGCTCAGAACTCGTTCACCTCTTATGAGGTCATGGTACGAAATTAAGTCGTTCAGTTTAAGTACTTTAACTGAACTGCCTGGATTAAGAGCAGTTTCTTATAAGGTCATGGTAGGCCTCCAGCTATGTTAACTGTTTCACTTTTTTGTACTGAGTCGTGACTCTTTTGAACCGTGCTTCTTTCTTCGGGTATAGATTAGATAGGTGTAAATGTTTATTCTGTTCTGTGAGTAAGTGACAGCTGAACTGCTGAAGCATTGCATCGCGTAATGCTTCGCAGTATAATTGTTTAGTACCACGACTAGGTATATGATTTATCTGCCCTTTCTTCTTATTATATATGGTTATACTGAACGTGCAACGCAGAATTGACTAATTATTCTATACACACTTTACTGCGAGACAGAGCCATATGCGAGCGAGTTGGTGCGTAGTCAAGTCATTTTCGGAAGCGCTCTTTGTGTGAGTGCTGCGAGTGCTGGTTGCATTGTTGTGACGGGGCAGTGGTGTCCTAGCTAAATCGTCGTCGTGGATACAAAATATATTTCAGTTTAAAATTGAACTACTAAAGTGGTTGAAATGTTATTGACGACTCCGAAATGCAGGACGCTCAACCAGGTAAGTGAAATTCCAAATATTGCATAAAAGGGTGTATCTTATTCACCAGATGATGTGAAAACAATTTACTATAGATATACTAGTATGTATGTCATACAAATAGTCTGATCTGACTTAAAACGCCATATTCAACACTGCCTGATGGTCTGCATTAAAATACCACATTCAACACTGGCATTTCGTATTTCGAAATTTAGGCACTTAGCTAAGCGTCATTATTTGATCAGGGTCAGTGAAAGCATAGAGTAATAATAAAGAAGAGTGTCCATTGCCCTACAAAGCACCATGCATCGAAATATCAACACTGACCCGAGGACTTCATTACATAGATAGCCGAGTGGTCCATCATCAGACTTTCAAGTGGTGGTTTGTGGTTTGATCCTTATTGTGGACAAATAACCTTTTGTTTATGTTTTTTATAAGGTTTTATTTATTGAGCCGAAGTTTATTTTTTATTTTTAAATTTATTTAATGTACTACAGAGAGTATTGCAATCAACTTTTGTAATTACCTTTCCAACACGTGTATGTTGCTTAGTTTCAGTGTATTTTTAGGGTTACCTTAAATAGAAAAAATCATACAAATCCATAATGCAAAGGGATTGTCAAAAGCTCGGGTCCCCAAACCACGACTCCCAATATCCTTGTCATTGGCATTACTTGAATATTACAGGAAAATTATAGAGAAATGTATGGTCTAAATAGAGGAGGCACAATTTCTTTCAATACCACATTTAAAATTATAAATTACCTGCTCAAGTAGAAATAAATACTAGAGTAAAAAGTGTTGAGGTCAGATAAAATTAACCTTATGTCATTGTTCATAAGAGTCACTGACAGTTCGATTCACTTACTTCTTCGACGTATTACATATGGTCAGCATCAGTAATATGTGAGCAGTTGAGCATGTAAGCTACTCAAATAGCCAGAAACATCTACATAGCCAAATTGTTAAAATTATGTAATCCTCTCTGCATGAACATGGATGTTGACATTATTTTGGGAAATTCACTGTGTAGATATTTCTGCTTTGATATGTAGATCTATTTGAGTAGCTTCCATGTTCACATTTATCGGATGCTCACTACATACATGGAGCTTGAAAGTAGATCCACCAATAAGTTTGTTATTAACATTTTGCTATATTAAATCCAACCTATTCACTCCATACCATCCCTTCCATTGTGTGGTGCTATGGTACCCTTTGCGCGCGTGTCTGAGTCGCACTTTACCTTTTTTTTATGTATTTTTACTTATTTGCTTTTGCGCCTTTAATACGGGACGCCTTTTAAACGGACTCGCACACAAAGGGATCCGTACCATCTTACAAGAAAGCACAACAAAAAAAGAAAAAAAAAATTGGATTTCAACCCAGAACACAGAGATTGCGCAACGGATATCAAACCAATTGCGCTTACAATAAGTCGCGAAATTTATGATCATCATCATCATTTGAATGATATTGTGGTTTAACACATTCAATGCCTCTGTACACTCTAGTTGTCAACCATACTTTGACTAGATGCCCCGGTCACTTATAGTTGAACAATAGATCTGATCTATTACTTGGTTTATTCCCATTTCGACCACCACACCGTGGTTCTACCTGCCTGGCTATTATACATATTACATACATGTAATAGGCCGCTTCACACACACACACACACACACATACATATTCTTGTATTTTTGCATTTGATCATGATCATCACAGACTAATAACCACAGAACAGAATACCTTGTTGTACGATAGACAGAAGGGACTTGGACTTATGGTCTCCTAATTAGAACTCCCTCCTTGCAGGCGCGCGATCTCGTTTTACACACATCATTGGTTTGTGTGGTGCGATATGCAGACTTGCTCGAATGCCAGAAGTTTACTTTTGTAATATTTTACGTTACTTTTGACCCTCTCATGTTACCATCATGTTACACAACTCACAATGTTACATTCTGTAAATTCCCAAACAAATCTATGATCGCACTGACTTTCTGAACGGGCTGGTGCGTCAGCGGGCGTGAGCGGGCGATGTAACTGAACGCACCCCAGTAACTACGCACCACCAGGGGTGCATTCAGTTACATCGCCCGCTCACGCCCGCCGACGCACCAGCCCGTTCAGAAATACAGTGCGATCATAGATTTGTATGGGGAACTGTCATTGGGTGACTATCGCCGGGCGACAATCACACTCGGTGCATAGTTACTGAACACGACACAGGGGTGATTATCGCCGGGCGATAGTCGCCCGATGACAGTTGACAGTTGTAGTTACTGAACGGCCCGGTGTGACTGTCTGTCAAACTGACGTCTTTTCATTGGATGCCATTTGTAATTTTTTGGTATGAACTAAGAACAACCCGGACAACTCTGGGTGTCGAGCGACACCCTGAGTCGGGATTCGCTTTTCTAAGAATGAAGTGTTCTCGGCACCTAGCGCTGGTTAATACGAACAAGCATAGGTGTTCAACGGCACTGAGCATTGGTAACTTTTGAACAACTCGTAACTGTTCGGGGCATCGAGCGTTCCTAAATAGGTTGTGACGTTTGAGCAATAGTTGTTGGGTGGTCTGGCTGTCAATGCGTTAACAACTCACCTCCCACGTCGAGCATGAAATAATATTTCTAGATACCATGGGCAGTGAGTGGTCTGAATCTGGCGGAGCTAATGTAGTCTTCTAAATCCCTGACGCCATCTAGGGCATGATAATGTTCAACAAATTGGCAGCAAACAGGCCTAACTGAAGTATGACTTTTTGTTTGGGATGGCTTCATATATTATTAGTCTATGGTAAAAGGTTACATTTTTACACATAAATCACTTTAGTATGTTGTCTTTATTTCAGACCCCAAAGAATGTCGCCGTGTTGGAGTTGGTGAACAGATTATAAACTTTAGACCATCACCTAACACCAGTGTTATAAAGAAGGTATTTTTATGAATTTTCACTTGATTCTATGTAAATAATTTTCCTTGTTCTTTCTTTTTTCTTTACCTTAGGACCTAAGGCTTAGGTCAATCTCAAGTACACTGCTCAAGTAATTCACAATCCACAAAAATAAAATTCACTTAATTATAATAATAATAATGATAATAATAATTGTTTATTGCAGGCATAAAAGCCCATAGAATAAATTACACAGTATGTCAACAGTAAAATTAAATTAAAATTCAAATAAATAATTACAAAATAAAAATGTTATGAAAACCATTAATTTTATTCAATTTTCATTTTACTCTTTGTTATTTCTAGTTTCGGAAGGTGAATTCAGACGGGTCTGACCAAGCAGGTCCTGGCGATATAGACATGAAGCATTCAATTAGTCCTGAGTATGAGGTGACTGTGAAGGAGGAGAAGCCAAGTTTCCATCCTCCACTACCTCCCGACTCACCCCCTCGGTCCAGGTCAGCTAGCCCATCCATGAACTTGGGAATGGAAATGGCTGGGCTGGATGACACACAGAGGCTGGTGGAACACGCTAGATCAATGATAAGCGAGGAGGCTAAAGCAGCCCAAGCTGAAACTGCTGAGAAGAAAAAGGGTTGCCGGGATTTCATACGAGGCACCTGCAATCGCGTGGGCTGCAAGTTTGTCCATGATCTGACACAGAGGGAAGGAGTTTACACGTTTTGCCGCAACTTTCAGAATTCGAATTCAAAATGCACCTATCAACACTGTAAATTTGTGCACGCCACCGTGTTTGAGGAACAGGCTTTCTACCGAACGGGGGTACTGCCTCCGCATACCACAGCGCACCAGAAGAAGCCAGAAGCAACTAATTCTGCTGATATGAAAAATGCTATTAAACTGTTGTTGACGCCGCCGCCGCCACCGCCACCGCCTGGCAAGGCAACAACTAATATCACTAATGCTTACACTAAGACAAGTGACTCAACATCAGTCCCACATAGCTCTCAACATAGTCAACCAAAACCCAGGTAACTTGAGTTTGACTGCTATAATCTTTAATTTTAATGTTGGCACAAAAAGGAGGAGACCTAAGGTCATAGCTGACTTATTCAACCCTGCTCCCTCTCGGAAAAAAATATTAGTTCAATTATTTCTTTTTGTATTATTATCTTGCGATCATTCACAAAAAGATACAATGTAATAATATCCTATAAGGCGATACTCACAGTCCTGCAAGTTGATTTGGGTGCCTATGTAGGCGTTGTTTATACTTTTTACAACAGAGCTTCAACTATTGTTTGACCATAAGGATATTGATACCATAATCTCCGCTGTTCTGATAAACAATGGTGCATATGTCATTTGTTTCAAGATATCGTTTTAGGCTCTTTGTACTATCATTGTTTTGGAATCACTAGCAGAACTAGTTATACCATATGTCCTAATTGCCTTTATCTTGACTTGGTAGATGATTGGTTTATTGTAGATGGCTAGTTATGGGTTTCTTTCCATCAGCCAATGCAAGCAAAGCTCATTCACTCAGGTACTGCAAGATTAATGTCAGAAGATAGTATTGGTCACGTAGCTGCAAATTTCTGCCATACCACATTAATCTCTGTATGGCAACTAGTCTGAAGAGTTGAAGATACATTGTTGTTAACTTCTTTTGTTGTGTTGGTGCTTATTTCCAGTACTTCTATGCCACTGGTGAAGGTCATCCCCGAAGCCAGTGAAGCTGCCTCTATCGGGAACTCTCTCGCCAAACCCTGGACTGCGCCCGAGATCAACGCAGGTAGGATTCTGCTTGATTTAACTACCAATATATTTCTTATCTCGATAGCTTGCGAAATCATAATCAGTGCAATCGCGGATTGACATTTCATTGAATGTATCGAAAATGTATGGTAATCACAACACATAACCATTTCATTTTATAAATTTCTCTGTCACGGTGTTACCAGGTGCCCACATAAGCAACGTTGCAGAAACATGCTTTTAAAATAGCATGCGTATGTGTGCTACAGCATAAGTTCCTTTCTCTTAATGCTAATGGCAATTTACGTGTCTCTTTGCTTAGGTGGGTCCCGGCTTATGAGTAAGATTTTGGCATAGTGGAAAGCAGATCAACATATCCCTAAAAATCAAAACGTTCTTGCTTGCTCTACCGACTAATATGATTGTACGCGAAGCCCATTCACTTTATGCTCGTGTTATGTAGTACCATGTTCAAAAGTCACTTCCAAAACTCGTTCACACTGAAGGTGACAAAATCACCAATTGAACGGTAATTGCTGCAAAAAATATATGGATAAAATAATAATTTTATACATTAACTAGAATTTGGTCATTATTGGCTCATTGGTCATGGCTGACACTATTGTCGCGCATACCATAAAATACATTAGCGCAGTCTACATCCTTTTAAATTGTATACGTGGTACTATTGTAACGATATACATAACATCTGAGAATATTTTGGTATCCCTTTCTTAATGTGGTCTCTCACAGTGGTCCAATGTAGAGATTAAGTAAAAAATTACGTTTTCTTAACATATGCTAATATTTACAGAAAATTAAGAAATTTTGCACTTGCACTTGAACTAATACTTCGAAACAAGCAATAAAGGCTTTGAGTTAAATGGAATACCAGATCATGTTAAAAATAACATTCTGTTCAATGGTTCATAGACATGTTTATGGAAATCTGTCCAGCCGTTGAATGTCAATCTTCCAATTTATTTTCAATTGTATGCAATCGAGATTATTCGATAGGTAGGAGGTAATAAGTATAGCATAACATGTCCCTAGCAGATGGCGTTGGGTGTGGCTACTGCGACTTCAAGATCGAAGGCTGTCATTGTCTATTACGAATTCTTACGATGCCAGCATTCCAAGTTACTAGATAACAAAGGCTACGATGCTAACACCTTAATGATTCGTCGGGTACTGATGATTATTACGAATATGATGCAAATACGATGTTTTGAAGCCGGCTAAATATTGGATCGAAGTCAACTAATAACGATTCATGGACTGAATGAAACTGATGACTGAAGCCGCTCATGAATCAAATGAAGCATGGTTACCACCTCAAGTGAACACCACAAGAAAGGTCTAAATCGAAGAATGACAAATGTTGATTGGACGTGCAGAACATACAGAGATTACAAGACTATAATGCTTTCTCACTTCAGCAAAGGCAAAGAAATGTTCTGATTACAGGATGAGGCATTACTCAATATCTGTCAAGCTGGCGACAATATTTGAAACGAAGTACAAGAAAAATTTACCTTTTGTGTTATACCGCAACCGAGGCTCATGAACGACGCCAGCACTAACTGAAAATAAATAGAATTAGAATTCAAAATAGACCAATGACAGAGGATTCTCTATCTCTGGAAAACCCTAGGATGATCCGTGAGCATCATGTGAGAATATCTAAAATAAATACCACCGTAAATAAGGTAAAAGAAATTAAACTGTGATAAGTGAGTATAATTTATTAGTATGTATTTTAATACTTTTTAAGTTTATACACTTTTAAGTGTATAATTTTCGATAGTAAGTCAGACAGATGATTTTAAATTAGAGATGCAACGAATATTCGGCAACTAAAGTGTATCCTATAATTAGCTGCAAAACCTTACTGGTTAGATAGTTACTGCTAACTAACTGACCAGTAACTAGGAGCTGTGGCGAGCGCGACTGTCTAGGCGACTTGTGGCCATATTGCATCGCGAACTTTTCAGGGTTTATACTAGTGTGCAGGTGTCGAAAACCATGGATAAATTATGAAGTTTTCACTAATGGGATATGGATGAGAAACTACCGACACGTCAAACTGATTAAAAGCCGCCGCCATACGATTATTTTTATCGACTACACACCGAGTTAGTTAATTTAGGATAGATAAAGCTTGATGGCCAAAAAAATATGATTCGAAATTATGTTGAAATGTTCCTTACGAAATCTGTCTTTTGACTATCAATGCCACACAGAATACACGACTTAAACGATTATACGGCATTAATTAATTATTACTTATATTATTATTCTTTTGAAAGCAAAACTGAAATATTTATTTATTATATTTATATTACCAACATTAATTATTAAAATGAATACTATAATCATTCGAATCGTCCAGCGATATTGCATGAAGAGTCTTTAGGTAAACACTGTTTAGATAAATCGACTGCATAAGAGAAAACCGCATGCAACTGTATTGCTCATTATGGATGGAGGCGGCCTCACAACACCTCAGTGTTGTCAATATCTAAAAACCAATGAATACCACTTTAGGCCAGTAAAGTAAAGCCTTGCGTTTAATCCTGACAGTTCTGATTTTTTGCGTATTTGTTTATGATGCTGGTCTATAAATAATATAAGTTTGTGACCTCGGGCGCCGAACGCAACCTTGTCATAAATCGCGCTATATATAAAAGACCACGAAAATTTCGCCTTTATTTCAGTTATTAGCGATTTTAAGCCTCGTTTTAATGGCTGGTTTTACGATATAACATTGTTATAAGAAAATAAAAAAGAGAAAAAATCTTTTAATTCTGGTCTCAATATCCTTTTTGTGAAATCTATAGTTTTAGCGAACATGCGTTTAGGCCAAAACCATTTCCACGCCACCATGGGGTAGAATTCTAGAAAATATTAATAACTAGCTGACCCGGTGAGCTTCGCACCACCCATAATTTGATTACAAAATAAATAATTTGATACATAACCGCATTGGCGCGAAAATGAGTATTAATAAAATTGTTGGTCGTTATCGCCGCTATAGACTCCCACTCGAGACATCCCGAGGTTATTGTATGATCCTATCAACCCAAGTTTGCACCTCGCTGGAATGCAATATCGTTAGAGCGCCGTAATGACTTCACGAATCCACGTTAAAATTTTCAAGCTAGTCTGCTAGAAGAAGTAACATAGAATTTTGATGATCGGTGAATGAGTTAGTGACAGAATTAAGGGACTTCAACTGTTTTTTGACGTAGTTTTATTCAATTAATAGTATGGTTCAAATTGAATATAATTCAGGGATATATCTTATGTTGTGCTCTTTTTGCCATAAAAAAATCAGGCTTCTAAATTTATCCACAACGAAGTCAACGGGTGTCGAAAATGCCTTAAATGGCTTCCAGTAAAGGATGGTAATGACTGTGCTCGACGCTTCAAAACAAGATCACATCGTCCCGCAAAAACAAAATCACATCGTCCTTACCATTAAAATATTTGTCCAAATGTTGTAGTGTGAAAGACAAAGTTTATCTTCTTTAAATACCAGAAGCGATAAAAGTTTTTTTTTATAAGGATCAATTTGTTACGACCAAATGTGCATGGAAATAAGGTATCAATTTTTATTGTTTATATGGCAGATTTTTTACCTACTTACTTGAGACTTAGCAGTATATTTTGGACAGTTCCCACAATATCTTTATAAATGATAGCCTATGTGTTATTCTGATGTATAAGCTGCATTATTATAAAATTTCATTAAAATCCATTCATTCGTTTTTGCGTAAAATAGTTACAAACATCCCTACACATATATTATGTTAATATTATATACATTTATGTCACGTATTTCTAAAGCCGACTATATTTACACTTACCAGCCAAACTCGCTTAGATAACGTTTTTTTGTGACTGCATTTACAAGTTAAAATGTAATTAACTGCTTACCAACCGATCACAGCGGTCCAACAGTTTCATTCCCAATTGCTAGTAAGGACAAGACTAAAACATCTTTTTACAGGCCTATTAAATCCCATAGACTAGAGATCTATTTGATTGAGAATTTTGATATGAGATTTGCTATCACCGGATGTTAATGACCAGAACCCGAACAAAAATTTATGTTGTTCAAATCAAACTTGTTCAATATTATTTAAACATAATTTAATAAAGTTTTTAAATAAAAGAAGGTCTAATGACTAGGCAACTTTTGGAATTCGTAAAAGTAGATTTATCTCATATGACCTTTATGAACAAAAAACTTATAACCATGATGGAAAATTTCATGACTACGTTAAAAAATATTCCAAAACTTTCAAGTTGGTTTTTAGAACTGAAAAATATTAACACACTAATATAAAAATACAAATAATACAAAGAAAACGATTTGGCAAAAGATAAGCCGTGAAACTGACAAAGTTATACCAAGGAGTAATGATTTCTGCCGAGGTGATAATATTGTTAAATCCAACTCTGAGGTAGCTCGAGCTTTCGAAACATTCTCACCAATATACCCTTACTCACAACATAGCTTCTAAATTCATCTTCAGAGGAAGCAGAGACTTTTTAATAAAACTACAATAGCGTCAGTAATGTAGGTTTTAAATTTATTAATGTATATCCCCAGGACATAGTCTTTTTTTTTTATTATAATACCTTGGGCACTATTTACACCCATTGATGTAGCCCCAAACTAGGATTCCCTGTATCTAGGGTACAAGACAACGAAACACACACTTATATAGATAAATATTATACTTAGATAGATAAACAACCAAGACTAGGGTACAAACATCCGTTGTCATCAAACAAATATTGGCCCCCACCGGGACTCGAACCCGGGACCCTTGGCTTCTTCGGCAGGGTCACTGCCGACTCGGCCATTCGGGTCGTCCAGATTTAGATTACTTAACTTAAAAATACCGAAGACCTGTGGGGTTATTGGTTCAGTAACTCTAGTTGATCATGATACGCTAATAATAAAATTAAATCATTACGGAGCCAGAAAATGGGTTATTTTTTGCTCGCTTTTTGGTACGGGACCCCAAACCTCCTAAAAAGATGTCTCTTAAAAGAGCCATTATAATAGATATTATAATATGTTAAAATAGACTTTGCGGCGCTCCTACGCTAAAACTATAGAGTTCACAAAACTAGGTGGATACAAGAATTATAGAAATGATCTCTTGTTTATTTTCTTCGAAGACTGATATATCGTAAAACTAGTCCATCAGGCTTAAAATTTCCAAAAAAAGCGAAATTTTCTCGATTTTTTAGAATTACCAAACACCCACAAATAATGCCACTTCTTCTATTATTCGGTATTCGATTCGGCCGAATATTGCTAAGTGTTCGGCCCACGTTCGGCTGAATACCGATTAGTAAATAATAATAAATCGTAGTAAAAATTATATTAAATTGGTGAAGTTTTAACGATATACGTCTGAAATAAATTACTGCGAAGGTATTAACTTACATGAAAATAAATAACAAATCAACTGCTTGCGATCTTTTGCTTTCGGCGAACAATAAGTGAAAAGTACCTAATAAATGTAGACTATTAGTAACACAATCTTTCAGTACAATGCAGAAAGAATGCGTGCCGCTACAAGATCAGATCGCAAAAGTAGTAGATTTCATACGAGTTCCCAAAGACTTATATTTACGAACCGAGGGCGAGGGTCGTAGCGAGGTTCATAAAGAAGCCTTTTCGAACGGTTATGTATGTCACCGGAAAATAATACGATCCGCAAGTTTATAAATTTCCTAAAATTTTTTCCGCAAGTTTATAAATATACTAACCTAACCTAACCTAACCTAACCTAACATAACCTAACCTAACCTAACCTAACCTAGCCTAATATAATCTAGAAGGAAGTTTATAAATTTCCTAGGAAATTTATAAACTTGCGGATCGTATTATTTTCCGGTGACATATCGAGGGCTTCCGGGCTATTTGTGTGAAGCGACATCCTGGCCGATATTGAGTTAAATACATATTCGGAATCGCCTGATTTTTCTGCGTCGTTTGAGCTCGGTTTCGGACCGATTGGATCACTTTTTTGGCACTTAAAACAATCGTATTTTTCGTTCTAGTTTAAATCTGCTTTGATTGATGCGACACAGTTTATGCAAAAAAAAAATACAAGTTGGACATCATACAGACAAAACATTCTGTGATTTTGACTTAAGCTATTTACCCTGACATACATTTGCTAACATAGGGTGATTGAAACGTTTTTCTTTCATCTGACATCTATTCTTTACGTCGGTTAAAACATATATCCTGCATCTGATTTCAATACGCACAGTCGTTTAAAACATTTTGCTTGAACCTGAAATCCGTACTTGATGTCGCTTATAACAATAAGTCTGTAACTTAAATGCCACGCCCAATGTTGCTTCAACCATTTATCCTGCATCTAAATTTATTATGCACTTAAATATCAAACATTTGACCTTCAATCAAAATTGTTACTGTTAGATAGTTAAACAAATTTTCTTAAACTTAATTCACTACCATCTGTCGCATCAGACATATTGAAATTGAAAGTATAGAAGTTAAAACATTATTCCTATACCGGAATTAGGAAAGCTAAGTTCGTTAGGACAGCCAATATTTTATATGAAACATTTGTCTGTTAGTCGGTTAAGTCAAACGTTTTCGACTCCTGCGTCCGCCAAGCGCGTCAGTATAAATACCGCCCGCACCCCCCGTGGCGCTTCGTGCTACGTGAGATCCCGCCTGCTACGTGAGATCCCGCCTCACCTACGCGGCCCCGGCATGGTACGCCCTGTGCTCGGAGACGAACAAACGGAGACTCCGAGCCCAAGAGAACCTCTCTTTGCGTACCATCGTCGACGCCCCCCGCTACGTGAAGAATGCGACGATCCAGAGGGACCTCAGATGGGAACCAGTGGACCAGTTTGTCCAGAGGCTGGCGAAGGGCATGTTCGCGCGTGCGGATAGCTCACAACATCCGCATATCCACGACATGGCGCCGTACCACGCGCGCCCGCCCGACCGCCGCCGCCTGCCACGCGACCTGGTTGCCTAGCCGGCGATCATCCAACGGAACACCCCAAGTGAGAAGATCTTCACCGCCCGCGAGGGCCCCCCGATGACCTGTCCATAGGAGTGGACAGAGGCGCTTCTTCAGGAAGAGATCCGATGATCTGACCCTGACTCCCCACGCCCCAGAATGGGTGCGTGAGATGAAAACTTGATTGATTGATTGTCGTGGCGCTTCATTCAGTCAGTGAGAACCGTGACAAAGTGAGTTTGTGTGTGCATACTATTTGTGAGTGCGCTTAAAAATATTTACGAAAGGTGAGTTATTTTATTGTGTATCTTATTTGAATTGCAGAGAATTACCGTCGAACTGTTTAAAGTCTACTGTGTCTAATTATCAAAGTCCTATGTGCATAGGGATAACAAAAGGTTATCGGCTATTTTCCAAAAACGGCCTAGCCATAGTTGTAGGATAAATGATTTAGAACAACGATTCATTATTATTCCTATTTACCTAATTGTTATGGAGTATGGCTCAATCTTACTCGTATCCGGGTAAAGGCCTGTGGCCCTAGGTGGGGACATTAATGAGCTAAATTTACTTTTACTTTACTTTTACCTAATTGTTATTTTATGCTTACAGCGACATCCGGAACCATGATAAAATGGCTTCAAAAAGGCAAATAATATTTAAACAAAAGATTAAGAACTTACGTGAAGAGGTACGTGCGATTTTACTATTAAGTTTATTAGCTTTACGATCTGATTAACAATTTTACAATAATCATTCTTTATTGCACAGAAAAAATACAAAAATATGTTTCACTCGAAATTAAATGGCAAAGGCGAGCTTATCTCACAACAGAGTTTGTGGTTAAATTGTCGTTAATAAGCCTATCGTGTTCGGTCCTGAGTTATTATTAATGGCATGATGATGATGATCAGTGTCAAATGTCATGATGGAGACCGAAGGTGCCCATAGGACATTGTTCCCTTGTAGCCGTCTAAAGGGCTCTACTCACGGTGCAATCTGTCTTGCAGCTTGTTGCCTTGCAACAGATTGCAGGTACATTGCATCGCGGGTAGGCAGGTTGCAGGTTGCATGCCTCGATTGCATCTTGAGTAGGCAGGTTGCAGATTGCATGCAACAAGTTGCAGCGACAAGTTGCAAGACAGATTGCACCGTGATTTAGTAATCTGTGACCGTGAGTACTACTATCGTACGAGTAGTTTATTAATTATGATTTATTCATTTCAGAATTCACATGACAACGTAGATCCACCAGACAAAAATGACACCATAAAACGACTTGAAACATGTGTGATGAGTCCCATCTATTGGAGTAGAAATACCAGATAAAGAAATGGCCATATTAAGAAAATCCTTAGAAGATGATTCAAAAGCAATAAGTTTAGATTCTATGGAAGACGGCGATTCTACCCAAACCTGCGAGAATGCTGTTGATGTAGAGGGTTTTGGACAAGACATTGCCACAGCTCCTCCTAAAAAGGACGATGGAATACACGATGTTGCAGAATCTCCTGAAGAAATACATGGCCACAAAAAATCCTTACAAGATGATTCAAACTTAGGTTCGATGGGAGATGGCGATTCTACCAAAACCTGCGAAAATCCTGTTGATGTAGAGGTTTTTGGACAAGACAATGCCACAGCTCCTCATAAAAAGGACGATGAAATACACGATGTTGCAGATTCTCCTGAAGAATTACATGGACACATAAACCATGACGTCACACCTGATAAGAAAAGAAAACACCGAGTTATAATGAAAAAAAGTTATGTGGACTTTTTGTCTGAAGATGAAGATAGATAATCCAAAAAAGGACAAGTGTGTAAAGTGTTTGCGGTTTGAAGGCCAAGACATATCTGAAAATGCAGAGATGAAGAACCACCTAGAAGAAAAGGATGCTTCGGTAAAGAGGAAGGAATGTCATTATGAGTTTCCTAAAAAAAATCCTTCTATAGTTTGTGCCACGTTTGATTTGCAAAAGGTTTTAAACACGCCCTACGGAAAAAGTATGCTACTTTTCTATTCGAGAATATACACAGTGTATAATTTGTGTTTTTATGAAAGCGTGATAAAAAACGGTTATTGTTGTCTGGGGAGAATCAGAAGGAAAGAGGGGAGGCAACGAAATAGCGACAATAATAAGCAAATATATATAAAAGACACCTGGGATCAACGAGGCACTGTTAAAAGTATGATTTTGTATTCGGACTCATGTGCCGGTCAAAATAAAAACAGAATGGTACTAACATAGTGGAAAAATAAATACTCATTGGATTATAACTATGTTTGATTTTAACATTTTATTCAAGTACATACCTACAATACAACATACTCTTCTTCACAAATACTGCAAAATAATGTTGTTTTAACAGCCAATATTTCTTATACTGTACAAATTCATTGTCATTAAAAGCCAATTACTTTTAGCACAAAGTGTTACTTGAAGCATTTAGATCTGCACCTACTTTATCATACTCCAAGTGCTTAAGCTTAATAGCCTGTTTATATTTTATTATAACAAAGGCTGTTCATACATTTTGCCTGACACTAATACAATGCGTGAGTCACATTTAAATCATTTTTCTTGAATTCATAATTTACGTTCTATGTCGCTTCAATCATTTTACCTGTTTCTGTTTTGAGGTCATTTTGTATCAAGCAACATTTATTTCTTGTAATAATGGCTTCAAACAAATGAAATATAAACTAAACTGTAGGGATTTTATTAACGAAAACAGCTTAGGTATTTTTTTGGAAAAATAATGAATACATTTTTCGTTATGTTTTTTTTTCTAAAAATTTTATTTTGAAAACTCTCTCCTGTAAAGTTTCAAAAGTGTCGCTTCAGCCAAATAGACCGGAAGCCCTCGATATATATTTTTTTCATCTGAGAACCCAAAATCAAGCGGCGAAGGTGCTGTTTTTGAAGTTAGAAGGAGGAAAAGAAATAAAACTAGTGGCTCTGTGAGTTGTGGACCTCGTGAGTGACACTTTCTTTTCATAACACATACAAACTCATGAATGCATCTGGTTACGTGCATGGAGTATGAAAGTAGCCTCTCCAATATCTTTGTGAACTACATTTTGCGGTCTTAAAACCAACCTATTGACTTTTTACTAAAATTATATGAGTAATTAGATCGCTTCCCCGAAAGCGATAATTCCGCGTAGCAAAATTTCCATTCGCATTTTCCCCACTCGGACTTTTACGCAATCTCCTTCTTTACCATGCATAAAATGCCAGTGTCATAATTTCCTAATAGCGTACTTATCCGATCTTTTTGTTTATCATTTGCGTATATTACCAGAATCATATGTTCCTAATAGCGTACTTATCCAATCCTTTTGTTTATCATTCGCGATTATTCCAAGAGTCATAATTTCCTAATAGCGTACTTATCCGATCTTTTTGTTTATCATTTGCGTATATTACCAGAATCATATGTTCCTAATAGCGTACTTATCCAATCCTTTTGTTTATCATTCGCGATTATTCCAAGAGTCATAATTTCCTAATAGCGTACTTATCCGATCTTTTTGTTTATCATTTGCGTATATTACCAGAATCATATGTTCCTAATAGCGTACTTATCCAATCCTTTTGTTTATCATTCGCGATTATTCCAAGAGTCATAATTTCCTAATAGCGTACTTATCCGATCTTTTTGTTTATCATTTGCGTATATTACCAGAATCATATGTTCCTAATAGCGTACTTATCCAATCCTTTTGTTTATCATTCGCGATTATTCCAAGAGTCATAATTTCCTAATAGCGTACTTATCCGATCTTTTTGTTTATCATTTGCGTATATTACCAGAATCATATGTTCCTAATAGCGTACTTATCCAATCCTTTTGTTTATCATTCGCGATTATTCCAAGAGTCATAATTTCCTAATAGCGTACTTATCCGATCTTTTTGTTTATCATTTGCGTATATTACCAGAATCATATGTTCCTAATAGCGTACTTATCCAATCCTTTTGTTTATCATTCGCGATTATTCCAAGAGTCATAATTTCCTAATAGCGTACTTATCCGATCTTTTTGTTTATCATTTGCGTATATTACCAGAATCATATGTTCCTAATAGCGTACTTATCCAATCCTTTTGTTTATCATTCGCGATTATTCCAAGAGTCATAATTTCCTAATAGCGTACTTATCCGATCTTTTTGTTTATCATTTGCGTATATTACCAGAATCATATGTTCCTAATAGCGTACTTATCCAATCCTTTTGTTTATCATTCGCGATTATTCCAAGAGTCATAATTTCCTAATAGCGTACTTATCCGATCTTTTTGTTTATCATTTGCGTATATTACCAGAATCATATGTTCCTAATAGCGTACTTATCCGATCTTTTTGTTTATCAATTGCGTATATTACCAGAATCATATGTTCCTAATAGCGTACTTATCCAATCCTTTTGTTTATCATTCGCGATTATTCCAAGAGTCATAATTTCCTAATAGCGTAAATAACCGATATTATTTTTATTCTTGATTAATCCCAGTGTCATAATGTTTTAATAATATCTAAGTAATTAGTAATGAATACAAGAGGAATAGGTATGTAGATGTCGGCGGCCGATCGTAAAATCCGCCAGATCACGATATGCATATCAGCATATCGTGATGTGCCGCCATTTCATGAATTGGCTAAACGTCATCCGCCATATCGTTAAAAACTCAGCGTTTGTCGATTTTCCTAATGACGTTTAGGCAGATCATGAAATTCCTAGGCAAACGTGAAATGCCGTGAAAAACCGACTCGTTATCAAAAGAGAAATACAAATTGCAAATTATTTTTTGATAGCGAGTCGGGTGTGTTGGGGACGCAAGATAACTAACACTCCTCCTCGCTTCGCTCGTCGTTGTACCTAACAGTGGTTCTGGGACTGCATTTCTTTTTTGATAGCGAGGTGGCTATAGCGGCATTTCAGGATTTGCCTAGGAATTTCATGATCTGCCTAAACGCGCGTCACTAGGCAAATCGTTAAATAAAAAGGTAAGTTATTAATGATATGGCGGATGTCACTTAGCCAAATCATGAAATGCCGGCTTATCATGATATGCCTAGGCATTTCGTGGTCTGGCGTGACACGGCCGCTATAGCACGCGTGGCCAAAAAAAGAAACTATTTTACGATGTGCCCGGTATGGAGATAGGAATATCGACGAATGCGTTTCTCTAATCAATCTGCCGTATTGTTTTTCAGGCACATCGTGATATGCCTAGCCAACGTTTAGCCAAATCATGAAATGGCGGCATATCGACGATACGTACGATATGCCTAGGCATTTCGTGATCTGGCGGATTTTACGATCGGCCGCCGACATACATACCTATTAGTAAATCATATAAGCCACCTAGCTATCCATGATATTTACTACCTTATTTTCTGCTCTTCTTTACCTAAATAAACTTTATATTCATGCTTTTTAGCTGAGTTGTATATGATTTAGTGCTTCAATTTATAAAAAATTGTTATTAATGTTATTATAAAATAAATTAAACAATGTAATAATATTTTAATAAAATTGTATTCTTAATATACCTTGAAACCAAAGCAGCAACAACAAAAAAAACACGTCTTCGTTTGGCGAGATATAATTATGTACTTAAACTAAACGTAAACTAAATATTGTGCTAGTACCTACGAGTATCTAAATACAAATACATGCACATTTGTGGTTAAAAATTAATAAAAATCAATCACTCCTTAGTATTTTAAGTATGACGGTTGTTGAATACATTTGTCGAGGGATGACTTACCAATAAAAAATTGTTCTCAATTTTTTGTATTTTAGTGTCTCTATCTGTATATTTTTTGTTTCGTTTCTGATAAACATAGCATCCTATTTTATTTTGCAAAACAAGAAAATCGACAATATTTGCCTCAGCCTTTAGCTGCGAAATAAAGTAAAACAGAGTATAGTTTTTATTCATTCTGCCGTTTATTTTTTTGTGCCAGCTTTCTGTTACGTTATTCGTTCGGTGCTTGTGCCCGAAGCAGGACAAAACATTTATCATTTCGATTTTTATCCGCTGTCTTGTCATGTAACCATTAAACTCTTTTATATTTGGTATGTAAGGAGATTCAGCGAACAATGAGAGCCATCCTTCGTGTATTTTTGTATTAGGTAAATGTGCAAGAGCTACACATTTTGCTAAATAAGCACACCCTTCTCGGCTTTCTGTAAGAGTCCACTTTTCTCCATTATTGTAAATCGCCTGGCAGTAATGATAAAAGCAGCCTGTTAAGATGGATATATAACTCTCAGAGCGTTCGTTGCCGCAGTCTCATAGTCACTTTTGATAAAGTCTGGACGAAAATTAGGAATATTTTCCTTAAGTGTTTCAAAAACTTTTCGTATGTAGCCTGGGTCTTATTAGGCAATAGTGCATATATACACGGGACGACTTTGGTGAACAAATCATCCGAACCAATATCGGCGTGTATGCTGTATAATTGTGCATAAGGTTCGGGAACCATTTTAAAAGTGCCGTCTACAAAAAATGTTTTTACATTTTGTATCCAATCTTTACATTGGGGAGTTATAAAAACCATAATACCGCCAGTTTGAGTGCACAAAAAAAATTTGTCTTAAGTTTTCTGCGATTACGACATCTTCGCACGATTTAAATGTTGAGTTTCCGGAGGCTTCATGTCTTGCTCTATATAAAGCATCTCTCTTTTCACGAAACGACGTTAACTTGTCCGCGTATTCTGGCGACATGAAAGGTTTCATTTCCTCCATACAAAGGAGAGGAATGGGTCGATAATCCGTCGTGACCTTTTTCTTTAATTTGATGATTTGGTTTTTCTATGTCGTTGCTCTCGAAATCAGGTACACAACAATGTCCAGTTTCACGTATATTTTTTTCTTTTTTTATCATTCAGAACCAACGTGCCTTGGCATGTTCCTTTTGCGGAACAAATCCAGACCGACGAACCATTTTTATTGCTTCGTTTCAGATAGTGTCTATATCCGGCTGTAACTAAATTTTTTCCGTAATGTGTACTATCAATGAACTCGAATGTTTTATTAATACTAGCTGAACTCTCTGGATCACATTTTTCATTACTAGTCACTTGTCATTACAATTGTCGCGTCGCTTTAATGATTGTAAATAATTGTAATTGCATATTAAATTTATCAGTTTCTCTGCAACAATACCATTGTGCAGAGAAACTGATAAATTTTATATGTGTATACAAGTGTATACAAGTGGCTGACTAAAGTCATGTATATCAGTAAAAGATACAACAAAGAGGGTTTATGCGTTATCAAGTATTTATGGTAAATGATACTTAAGGAAATCTCAATACTTGTATGTGAAAAAACCATGACTACACATTGCCGTCTATCTCGATTCGCAGCAATGTGTGTGAGTTTGTTACACATTGATGTTATTCTGAAAGGGTTGAAGTGAAGCAGTTGTAGAATAGTAACACTATCGCAGTCAAAACACGAATGGTATATTTTTTGTACAGGAAAAATATCGCGTAAGAAACAAAACTATTGCGGAAAAAATTACATGGAAACTTTCGCGTTTCGAAAAAATATCGCATAAGCAACAAAACTATTGCAAAAAGATGCATCTGGGAAACTTGGGCCTTAGGCAAAATATCGTTTAAGAATTATAAATATTGTGATAAATATCGTTTGGCCATATTTGAGAATGAGGAAGCAAGCAAATGAGAAAAAAAAGCGGCGGGAAGAAGTCCGAGTGGGGAAAAATGCGAATGGAAAGGAGATGTATTTTTTCGGTACTGATTTTTGAACCATAATCATATGCGGTTTTTCTGGTAGGGAAACGAGTATAAATAAAGCCTACGCAATTATTTATTTTATTAAAACCGCCATTCTTTATTAATTTTGAAAAAATGATTTGTATGGGTAGGATTTATAACCTGCATCCTTTGCTTTACTTTGCAGCAACAAAAAAACTATCATTCAATCAGTTGTCATTTTTGACACTTTCCCCATGTTCCGAATCACACCATAATCAATTACAGCGTCTACGATGCCATCGTTTTGTATCGCCAAAGCTAAATCGGAACGGCTTCGTAGATGATTGTGGCGTGACTCGGAACAGGGGGTTGTTGACATTGACGTGACAGAAGAGTGTTGCCATAATAAATTATTGTTCTGGGTGGCAGTTTTATTTAAAATAATAATTATTTTAAAATCACAGTAATAAAAAAACGGCGGTTTTAAAAAATGATCACGATATGTATTTAGAACCTTTAAATTATATTCTTTCATATAAATACGGTTTTAACTTGGTTCATGACTATTTCGAATAAAGTACCAACTCTCTTGGAAAAAGTACACATCTCCTTTTGCTACGCGGAATTATCGATTTCGGGGAAGAGATCTAATTACTCATTCAAACGTAGGTACCAAACAATTTGTAACGATAAGTATTTAATGGGAGCTCCCTGTCAGTCTTGTTAGTACTGCGTATAAGCCCCTAGGGGGTGTTTGATGCACTGCTTTTATATTCACTCTAGAAACTTCAGAAAGGATTAAACACCGCTTCTAGATCATGTTTTTCGGAACTGTTTTGCATAATTTTAAAACTTCTGAACCGATTTCCATAAAACTTGCATTTTTCCCTAATTTTCTATCATATCTTTGTTGCCTAGCTCGTATTAATAAGCTCGACTACTATAATTACACGTAAAAATCCATATCTTAAGGACTACTGAACCGATTTTGACAAAACTTTCGCACTATTCCCTAAGTTGAAGTAAATGTAAGCCAATTAAAAAGAATGGTTAAAATCGTGGTTAAAAAATGGTTAAAAAAATAGTTCCTGAGAAACACGAAGGCAAACATACGTACACCTATTTTTTTATATACTTGTTTAGAAGCCCTAAAAGAATAATAATTGTGAATAATTTGTGTTTCTGATAATATGACATACATACGTAAATAATTCAGAACGTCTCCTTTTTTGACGTCGGTTGGCAATGCAAATGTCTTCCGCGACATGTTAAAACAGGCCCCGCCGGGTTTCTTGGCCTGGGAGCCAGCTGTCACCTCTCTCACAACTGTATGCATCGCTCATGAACCCATGCGCCGCTACCCTTTCCAGGCGGCGTTCGAGGCCTGGCGAGGGCTGTACCTGCATTTGTATGTGCATATTGGCGCCGCTTCGACCAAGAACCACTACTCGTTGCATCTCTACTTGAAACCACTGCCGGTACATATCGAACCCAAACATCATTAGGCCACACTTGAAATCATATCATATAGACAAGGGCCATATCATACTACCATAGCTCGAGAGATAATTACCTAGATTACATTTTTGATTTTTCACAGCTGAAGTATTAATTTGCATTTGTGTGATACTTCTCTTATTAATGATGTCACGCTTAGGCCCAACAGATGGAATACAGTATATTATTATAGTAATAATGTATATTTTTTATTATTAATATGTATATAAGTACTCGTTTATTTCGTTATATTGTTGTACACCTACTAGACCTGTGTCGATCGATCATTTGTTGCGACCCGGGTCGATCGTGATTTGATCGTTCGAACGATCACCTGCAGGTCAGTCACATGAATCGCACATCAAAATATGAGATCGTTCGATGAGCCGGCTCGCGACACGCGCCTAAACAAAGTGACAAAGGTATATTCACCTTTCGTAATAAGGTCGATCAGCTCACATAGGCATCTGTCGGAAACTTTATTGCAAGTCTTATAACGGCTTATCTTTTTGCGGTTGTGCTCCATGGGATGAACGACGCGACGCACCTGTCTGCATTCGAAGCGTATTGCGCACAGATTAATAATATGTGGTAACTAGCATTGCGCAAGTGAAGGAGACAAGAAAATAACAATTCGAGCCGTAAAGTAGGCACGCTTAATATTTAGCTCATAAAGTCTAATTTAGTTTTGAGCGTTGCTGCGGCGGGGAGTCGGCGCTGTTGCCGCTCCGTGACGACCTTCAAGCTGTAATCCTCACCATTGAAACCTTCATGAAAATGAAATTTGAATATGCTTAAAAATAGTCCAGAAATAGTCCACCAAGAAAGAAAATTAGTGGTAATTATAGGTTGGTGAGGATTACAGCTTGACGTCAAGCTGTAATCCTCATCTCTCGTGTAAGCAAACGGGAGGGCCTATCGACTTGGTTTGGGTTTCAAAAATTAGTCCAGAAATAGTCCACACGACATGCCGAATTTCAGAAATAGTCCTTGAACGATACCAGAGTTATTAAAAGACATCTTGGTGAGGATTACAGCTTGAACATTTGATAATATTAAATATCTCCGGACCGCTTACGACTTTCAGTTTGATATTTGTGCCAAAAAATAGTCCAGAAATAGTCCACCGAAACAATTATAATTTCCACCTGGTTTACTTTGAAGAACTGCATTAAAAATGCAATGTTTAATTTCCCATACAATTCAGTAAATGTACAGTCGTGTACAAAATAATAATGGGGTAAACCCTAATAAATCGATTTATACCAATAAATCTCCATAGTAGTGGTTTCACACTCGCTTCTCACGTAAGAGATGCGTGTTCGAATCCGGTGCTGACCATATACCATTGAGATAAGTAATTTAACCTATGTACATTATGCAGACGTTCTTACGGTGATGGAAAACATCTTTAGGCAACCTTTTATCTCCATTTCTGCGGCGATGAGCTAGCCCCCTGCTGTAGGCACCTAACTACCTACCTTCCTACAGAGGTACAAATCATCTCACCATTTCCACTCAATATGAGGTTACAATTTTATAACCCCACTGCGCCAGACCGGCTGCGCTATACGACAACCAGTGTTAGATTTTGGTGCGTTGAAATAGCACAAAAATACAAAAAGGATAGTATTTTGTAAAAAAGTATATTACGCTCTAATACTAATTTAAAAATGATGAAAATATTTAAAATCAACATCATTTATTCGTAATTTTCATGACTACTGCCACTTTCCATAATATTTGAACCACAGATCGCGAGAGATAGGTTGAGGGGCGTTGCACGTGCGAACAAATGTAGCTCCGATAGTCTTCATATTAAAAATTCTCGGTAGTAACCGGGCGACCGCAGTGAAGAATTCATTTCCGCTGTTTTTCGAAAATGCCGACCTGTGCAATACTCATGTGCAAAAATAGAAGCGGTATTGTGAACTCCAAGAACGGCGGAGTAACGTATTACTTGTAAGTCTCATTCAAACTATTATTTCTTCTTAAAACACAAGAAATAAACATTATTACGGAAATAAATAATTCACAAAAAATTCGTCACGAGGTAATCATTAAAGTGACAATGTCATGTTGTTCTCGCTAGGTTTATTTATCCATTGCTTGTTTTGTATCTTAATTTCACTACATATTGCCAAGCTAACACGCAATGAATATTTCACACTTATCTTAATACGAAAGTAAATATGCATCGAGGTACGGAGGCGAACTGTTACACGCACGCAGAGACGACGTATAGTGATGGGATTAGTGATAGTGAGAATTATGTTTTTGAATCGATGGAATGAAATAGATTTTTTACCAACTCGAACAAAACCCATTGGGTAATCATCGTATATTACTTACTAATCAAAGCTCTAATGAGAAGATATACTAATGAAAAACTGAATAAAAATGAAAATATTTATTAAGAACTTGGCGTTTTGACAATTTAGGCGTAGCATTTTTTGCTAAGTAATGCAGTCTTATATTAATAAGACTGCATTATTTACTTTATTATTATACTGCATTATTTAGCAAAAAATGCTACGCTAAATTGTCAAAACGCCAAGTTCTTAATAAATATTTTCATTTTTCTTGTCAATAGGTAGTATTGTACTGTACAGGATAATACAGAAAGGGTATATATGCCGAAAGGCGGTTGTTAAGACATCAATCTGAACATCCTTCTCTATTAAAACGATTTGATCAGAGCAACATTATTTTTCACTTTACAGTACATTTTGGGCCGAGCGGTCAGCTGATTTGTATGGGGAAGTAAAAAATAACGTTTCTCTGATCAAATCAGATGCATTGAAAAAGTTGTTCAAAATCATGTCCCAAACAATCTTTTTCGGCTTGGCACCCCGTATGTGTTAAAGCCTGTAAAAATAGTAATAGGTATTTATTGTAAAATAAATAAATCATATTAACAAAGTATTATTTTATTTATATAACCCGGCATAAATACCACGGTCTATAAATTATAATGGATTGATGAAACACGCTGTCCTTGCAATGTCCCAGCACTAGCTCGACTAGCTAGTGTACCTGCGGTAGTGTGGGTGTGTTCGGACGATAGGTGCATGACATTGCACTGACCAATAAATGCGGAAGGATTGATGTAAGAGTGGTGTAGATGTGAGCGTGTGTAATTTTCGGCGACACTGGTTCCGATACAAGCTTAGCGCCAAGGGCCTATCTCTCGGTATCTGTGATTTGAACTCTACTGACTACTCTTTGGGTTAGAGATCTAGCAATTCTACTTACTTTATTTTGACTTTTTTTTTGATATTATAATAAATCATTATTTATAAGTCCATTACATGTGATTTTTATACAGGCTGTAAAATAATAGTGTAGTCAAATTGGAGGTTGTTAGAAACATCTTTCTGAACAACTTTCACTATGAAACAGTTTTTATCAGAGCAATTTTATTTTTCACCTCTATAGAGGGTGTTGTTTTGTAAAGCTACGCCCGGGTAAGGGACTATAGTACCTGTACGGTGTAGTGGCCGCACGTCTTGAAGATGTTATAGGAAGTTATGTTTAAGCTCTGGTAGCTATGATGGGTTCTTGTAGTTGTTGTAGTTAGTTAGAGAAAGATCACCAAAGTTCAGTAAAGCACTATATTGTCACTTAATAACACGAGATACAGATAAATTAGGCAAGTATTTCTTGGTAGATGTTAACCCGATCAAGATCGTATTGCTACTACTTGTTTTTGTACAGGTAATAACGTCATGCTAAGTGCAACGCTAACAAATTAAAAGTAGGTCGTTATTAATTATGTACAAACTGTACATCTTGGAAGCCCCAAGAAAAGATAAAAGTATGATCAGAAAGATTTGCCTTAACAATAAAATTAATCAAAATTAAAAACTAAATTGTCTGCACCGAGAATAAAGTCCCGCCGCGATGCATCCGCTCGAGGCGTCATCGGTCTCGGATTGCCCCGTATTGGTTTTCGCTGATTCTGCATTTCTGTGCTTATCGTTGATAGCTCGATTTGCTCGCGCCGCTCTCTGACTGCATTATGTTTTCTCATACATTTTGGAAGGCAGCGAGTCTTCGCCACCCACACGATGTCGATGATGATGAGGACGGTGACCATCGAGTAGCCAACCACGTAGTGGTGCCGATCATGTCTTGTTAAGTTGGCGGGCAGGCTATTTTCCTTTTTCTTCTGAAATTCAACCTATTCTCTGAGTTTCTTCATGTCAGCATTTTCGCTCGTAAGTTGATAAGGCACCTTAGGATAGGTCAGGCTCACTATGTTGTTTACAGTAGAGTTTATTGTTGCTTCCGGAATGTTATAGTTTATTGTTGCATTACTTTTGTATTTGTTGTGTGCGAAGATGCTTAGATCATCGGACTGTAGCACACACCCCTGTGATATTGTTATGATAGCGGCAGATGTGAGCGTGTATGATGCGATGTCTTCGTTGCAGATAGTCCGTATAGTGCATGTCCCGCAGCATGTTGCCAGCCAGCTGTTCGGTAGGTGTAACTCGATCCACTCTGTCTTGCATGACGCCGGTTTAACGTCACAGGGCAAGGTCGTTGTGTGAGCAAGTAACTTCGCACGGAGTTTTGTCAATGTTGTTTTGAAGATTGTAGATCGGCACATTCTGTTGACAGATGTACTGGTCTTGATTGTGTACAGTACAGGAGCGTAAATTTTCATCAGTTATCGACATGTAGGTATTCTTTTTGAAGTCTGTTGCTAGGTATGGTGTTCTTGGTTGGATTATGAATATTTCAGCGCCCATCTTGATCGGCAGTGGAATGATCCGATATAGAGCGTAGTCCCCTTCCGCCACCAATGGTATTTGGATTTGAAACAGAAAATAATTAGTTGTGACCTGTAGTGTTATGCTACTTACATGCCATATTCCAGTCTGCGTTGATGGTCTGCATTCATCTCATATATCTCTGGATATTTCGTTTCACCTTTATTTTCATAGGACCCTGTAACGTTTTAAACCATAAGAACACAATAACAAATCATTTTCACTTCGTATTTTCACACTATCAGCACTTCTAAATCGATAGCGAAGGGGTTTACCTTTGGTGACCTTGTATTTGGCTTTCTCCGAAACTCTGCAATCTCGGGCTTCGTGCGCGCTGGTGCGCTACCTTTTTATATTCATTGTTACTCCATTTACTTCATTGTTTTCTTGTTGTTTTCTCTATTACGAGCCTGAAACCAAAATCTGACATATTGTGATTTCGTTGTTTATCTGGTTGTCATGGCAATGTCCATTGAAACTCATTAGCGGTCTGATATGTTTACTTCAATACTTTTACAAAAATACTTTTGCCCTCTTGGCCATTCACAAAAATTGCTTTTAATTTAAATAATTTTTAGAACTCTCCAAAAAGGGTATAAGAGCGGAACATTTCTGAAATTCGGGAGTCTCACTTCAGCTCTTGGAAAAGAAGCGTCACCTAAAGGCCTTATCCCGGGGCCGCACTGCCCCGGGATCCTGCGAGCCTCTGTTGCTACGTCTCCTGCCTACAGCTGCTACTGGAGTAAGGCTGTTACGCCTCCTGCCTACTGCTGCTACTTACTGTGTTGCCTGTGAATCGGCCGCTCGGGTTCCACCTTGGTTATTTGTGTTTTTGTTGAAGTTGCGTACGTTCCAGTGATGAATGTAAACATTAATAGCATCGTCGTCAGAACAGAGAAAGCCGTGTAGACCTTTTGAACCTTTCTTTGTGTTTTCATGTTATTGCTGTTCGGGTCCACATGTTTTTCGTCGTACTTTGTTCTGTTTTCATTCTTTTCCGATTCGGTAGGCAATAATGATAGTTTTGTTACGGGTCTTTTGATCGTTCCAGTTTGAGTTTTTAAAGTTGTTACGCGTACGTAGCCATCAGCGCCGGGGTGAACCTCCATCACACGTCCCATTGCCCATTTTGCGGGGGGGAGGTTGTCTTCCTTAACCATGACAACGTCTCCTATCTTGATGTTTTTGTTAGGCTTGTTCCACTTGCATCTAGTTTGAAGTTGATTTAGATAATCGTTTGACCAGTTTTTCCAAAATTGTTGTGCCATATGTTCAGTTAATTGCCAGCGGCGCCGTATGTCGATGCTCCTGATGTCCGTATAATCCGATAACGGTGGTGTCAACGTTGCGCCACCGGTGAGGAAGTGCCCGGGTGTCGGGCAGTTGTAAAATTCCTCTGGATCTTCAGTTAAGGGGCACAGTGGCCTTGAGTTAAGGCATGCTTCGATTTTCGTTAGCAAAGTTAGGAACTCTTCATAGGTTAATTTCTGTTCCCCAAGTACTCGGCGAAGATGGTGTTTCATGGATTTCACCGCAGCCTCCCATAGTCCTCCGGCTGTCGGCCATGATGGTGCGTTAAACCGCCAAGTCACCTCCATTTTACTGATTTCGTTGAAGAATTTTTCAGTCATCATCTTCTTAAAGTCGACGAACTCTTGTCGAAGCACCCTTGAAGCTCCAATAAAGTTGGTTCCGCAGTCTGAATATACACATTTCGGCGTCCCGCGCCTAGCGCACATTATCTGGAATGCGGCGAGGAATGTTTCCGTACTGAGATCGGATACAAGTTCAAGGTGTACAGCCTTCGTGGCCAAACACACAAAGACTGCGATGTAGCCCTCGGATGTTTTCACTCCTCTTCCCTTGTTTAGTTTGATGTCAATGCTGCCCGTAAAGTCCACTCCAGTGTGCGTAAATGGCTTCGATGGGGTGATGCGTTGCTTCGGTAAGTCTCCCATCAGTTGATAATTTTCATGAGGACCGAAGCGACGACAGCGAACACAGTTGTGCAAGATGGATTTGACGGCTCTATTGCCCCCGATTATCCAGTACCGCTGCCGTATGTATGTTAGTGTGAGCCGCGCTCCGCCATGAAATGTCGAAAGATGCGCGTGCTCGATCATAAGTTTTGTAAATCTTCCGTTGCGTGAGAGAATTACAGGATTTTTCATGCCTCCGATAATATTGATTTGTTCAGTCAACCTCCCACACGCATAATGTTGTTATCGTCCATGTAAGGGTTAAGTTTATTGATGTTGCTTTTTGAAGGTAAGGTTTATTGTTCTGAAGTAGCTTGTATTCTACCTCAAATTCATTTTCCTGCACGTATTTAATTATCAGTTCATTCGCTTTGGTCAATTCGTTTGTTGTTATGTGAGGTATTTGTTGACTTGCAGTAGATTGCGTTTTTATAACTCGGCGAACTCGGGTCAAATTACTGTTATTCACCAGTAATGTTTCTATAAAATGCTCGCTTTCTTTGCTTTCTGTTAAGTTTGTATAGAGGCATTGTTGAGACGATGTTGATGTTTCTTGTAGGGTATATTCGGGGTCCTGTAGGAACTCTGGGCCCTGCCATCAAAGGCTAAAGTTGAGTAGTTTACTTCGTTGTAAACCTCTGGATGCACAATCAGCTGGGTTGAGCTCCGATTTCACGTATTGCCATGTGTTAGCTGGCAATATAAGTTTTATTTTATTGACTCTGTTTGCTACGTAGGTTTCCCACCGCGATGATTCACCTTGTATCCATGCTAGCACCACTTGTGAGTCGCACCACGCTCGTTTGATTATGTTGTAGCCGGCGAGAGCTGTTTGAACTTTTTTCATTACTTCCGCTAACAGGAGAGCGCCACATAGTTCCATTCTTGGTAAGCTTATTTTCTGTGATATTGGCGCCACACGAGTTCTTGCGATCATTAGGGTTAAAACAAACTCTCCGTGTTCATTTAGGACTCGGCTGTAGACAACGCAGGATTATGCTTTTTCACTTGCGTCGCTAAATCCCAATAGCTCGATGTTGTTATTTAATCCGGCAATCCATCTGGGAATTCGCATTTCCGGAATGATTGGTATTTCACCTTTCAGTTTAAGCCATTCTGTTTTAACCTCCATTGGTAGCTCTTCATCCCATCTCAGGTTACTTATCCATAGTTTTTGAAAGATAAGCTTGGCAGTTAGTGTAACGGGAGATAGACAGCCCAACGGGTCATAAAGTTTGGAAATCTCTGATAGGAGTGTTCGTTTTGTTAGTTTTGAGGTTTGCTGGAGTGGCCAGTTAAAATTGAATGTGTCCGCTTCCGGGTTCCAGGTTAGACCAAGGGTTTTCTGTGATTCTTCGTATTTAAATTCAAAGTTGTTTTTTGTCGAAATTTGCTCTTCAGTTAGTTCCTCTAGCAGAGCAGGGTGATTTCCGCTCCACTTTCTTAGGTTCATGCCGCCTCTTTGTAGCAACATGATGAGTGATTTTTGTAGCTTTTTAGCTTCTTCCAGAGACGAATGATCAGGTCGTCCATGTAGAACTCTTGAGTCAAGGTCACTGCTGCACGTGGATATGGTACCTTGTCTCCATCATCACTAGCTAATTGTTTCAAAGTTCTCATCGCCAGCCATGGAGCACACTTAGTACCGTAGGTTTGAGTTTGTAATTTGTATTCTTGCATGTTTTCTGTTGGTGAGGCTCTCCAGATGATTTTCGTCAGGTCTCGTTGTTCTTCCTGAATCCAGAGGCAACGGTACATTTTTTCAATGTCCGCTGTGAAGGCATAGCGGTAAGTTCTCCACTTCAAAATCAATGCTTGTAGGTTCGGACCCTTCTCTAGCAGGCTGTTGAGGCCGTAGCCGCTAGATGTCTTCTGAGATGCGTTAAACACTGTTCGAAGTTTGGTTGTAGTTGAACTTTCTCTCAAAACTCCATGATGTGGGAGAAAACACTGAAGAGCTGATGTTGTGGTCTTAGATGGCGCCATGTGACCTAAATCTTCGTATTCTTTCATGAAATCTTGATACATGGTCGCTAGTTGTTATTTTCTCTCCAGTCTCTTTTCAAGTTGAAGAAATTGCGAGATGGCTATGTTTTTTGAATTGCCAAGTTTTCTCTCAAAATCCGAACATAAGGGCATCTGAACAATGTATTGTCCTTGAGAATTACGCTGAACAGTCTTCTTGTAAAACTCTTCACATTGCTCTTCCTTTGGCGTATCCGGTTGCTGCTGGGAGATGTCTTCGGTTTCCCAAAAGCGTGTTAGTTCTTGTAGGTCAATCAAAGTTACATTACAGCAGTATGATTTAGTTATGCTGCCACATAATATTCACCCCAACTGCGTTTGTTGTGCAATAGGGGCTGATTGATTGCCTTTCAGTAAGCCGTCCAGAATTATTTCAGCGTACACTCCTGCCCCAAGTAAGAAATCTATGTTTTGAGAGATGTTATACTCCGGATCGGCGAGTTTTAAGTTGCTTAAATGAGGCCAGTTAGCCTTGGGGAATGACACGTTAAGTTGTTAGTTACTTTTTTCGTAATCAGCGCTTGAGTTTCAAACGTGTAATCCGAGTTAATTGATTTACAGTTTATTTGAAGACTTCCTTTGCATTCCCCTGAAGATGATCCAATTCCATTGACGCTAGCATTAAATTTCTTTCGGGGTAGTTTTAGAAGATTGGCCGCCCTTTCCGAGATCATGTTTACTTGTGCTCCTTGATCCAGAAGTCCGCGAAGATTTTGGTAAGTTCCGTCAATAGATTTAATATTCAATTGAACTGTTGTTAATAAAATCTCTTTATCGTTAGTTGGTGCGTGATTTGAAGTATTTGCTTGACCCGAATTGGAAGATTGCTGAGTTGAGATGTTTATGTTTGCAGTTGTTTTCTTTGCGTAATGAAGCATCGTAAAATGTTTCAAATTGCACTCTTTGCATGTTTTCGCTGATTTGCAAGCGTCCGAGCCGTGGCTAAAAAGACAGTTTTTGCATAAACGAAGTTTCGCAATTGTGCCGTTTCTTTTCGCTGTATCCATGTCGACGAACTTCGGACATTGCATCAAAACATGATTGTCGTTGCATAAAGGACATTGTCCATAAGTTGTATGACAGATTTTGTTAAATGTTGGTTTGTAGTTAAAATGTTTTTTTTCTTGAGTTTGTTTATTCGACGGAGTGGAGAAGGGCTTCGTTGAGTTTTCTTTTCTTGTGCTTTTCTTTGCTTCAAAGGGGTGAAATGCTCCCTCATTTCATTTCATTTCGTTTTTTCATACATTTTCTTAGTCATAGCATAGACGTCATCGGTAAAGTACTTGATGTTCTTTTCAGGAACCGTGGCCTCAATTGTTCCATGCCTTTCTTCAAACTCCTGCCAATAGTCGTCGAATTTGGAGAGCGTTTTCGATAGGTAGTCCTTAGTCTTCCTTGATGAGCCGTCCTTCCCATAATTAATGCATCCTTGTTTGAATTTGTTAAAAAGTTCTAGTTGTAAAGTTAGATGTTCCATGATGTTCCTCAAGTTTGAACGCTCAGGGATTCAGTGACGTTTAGTTGTCCTCCTTTCTCGTCCTGCAGTTCACAGTAACGCGAAAAGGTAAAGTTGTTATTGTTTGTTCACTTTCACGTCCTGCAGTTCACAGTAACGCGAAAAGGTAAAGTTGTTATTGTTTGTTCACTTTCACGTCCTGCAGTTCACAGTAACGCGAAAAGGTAAAGTTGTTGTTGATTGAAGTAAGTAGTTTCAGTTCAGAGCTCGCTGGATGATGGATGCAAGTGATCACGGCCGTGAATCTCAATCCCCTCCGTCCCTGCACCGATGTTTACGACTTCTCAATTCAATTCGGTGATTCCGCTGGTGGAGGCCGAAAGAACCGATCCGTTATCAGTGAGGAATAGAAGGAACAAAGAGTCACTTAGTTTGTGGCACTTGCTTCTCGATGCTCGAAGGACCATAAAAATGTACGGTGTAGTGGCCGCACGTCTTGAAGATGTTATAGGAAGTTATGTTTAAGCTCTGGTAGCTATGATGGGTTCTTGTAGTTGTTGTAGTTAGTTAGAGAAAGATCACCAAAGTTCACTAAAGCACTATATTGTCACTTAATAACACGAAATATAGATAAATTAGGCAAGTCTTTCTTGGTAGATGTTAACCCGATCAAGATCGTATTGCTACTACTTGTTTTTGTATAGGTAATAACGTCATGCTAAGTGCAACGCTAACAAATTAAAAGTAGGTTGTTATTAATTATGTACAAACTGTACAGTACCCATCATTATGAATAACTTTCCCCAAGAAATATATGGTCGCAAACGAAAAAACATCTTGGGTCTCCCATAGTAACAAGTAATCAGCTAATCGGTCAATGAAATGAGGGACGATTTTTTTCCATTTGCGACCATATGTTTCTGGGGAAAAGTTGTTCATGATGATGGGTACTAAACTCAAAAACTCAAAACTCAAACTCAAAACGTTTATTCTGTAAATAGGCCACAAGGGCACTTTCACATGTCATTTCATTTCATTTTTTACAGAACATTTGGTGTTATTATTTGTATCATATTATCAGAAAAAAAAAAGTACTTAATTATTGTTTCTGAGAGATGTAAAGAGTCTCAAATGTCATAATAAAATAATTAAAATATAAATAACTATAGGTGTAACTTTACAAAACAACAGCCTGTATATTCATTTTTGGAAGAGGTTAAAAATAAAGTTGCTCTGAAGATGTTTCATGGCGAAAAATGTCCCTACTTATACATAAAGGTGTAGTCAAATTTGAAGGGGTTATCCTTTATGTATACTTATACTCGGGAGGTGCCAATTATTTAGAGATAAGCACTTAATTAAATATTAGGTATTTAATTAAGTGCTTATCTCTAAATAAAATTGAAATGATTAAGACTGTAATTAATTGAACAATGTTTGATGTTATGTGATGATTATACCAATGAACCGACTGTGATTATTGTGATTAAAACTAAATTATATATATAAATGTGATATAAACATAATTATGTTTTGTGAGTACAGAAGCTAGCATGTTATCCTTTACACATTGATTGTCAGTTCTTAACTGTTTCCTCCATTGCAATGATGTCGTTATTGCAATAGTCATGTACCGATTGACGTGATTTTTAAACACTCGTGCCTTAATTTCCACCGAAAAATGCTTTAGGATATCTTCAAAAGTTTCGGCAAAATCGTATTTCGACCAAATTTTGCCAGCGCGTTCGCGACACTAATTCCGCCATTGTTGTTTACATCTTAGCTCAACTATATAAATATATAACATATATATCATAGCTGCAACCGAAGCTTGAAGACCCGTTCAAAATTCAACAGGGCTTTTGACAGCCGTTAAAAACAGTTTAAATTAAACTCAACAAGCAAAAGGCAAGTAACGTTCTCAAGCAGGCCAAGCTTATTGCCTGTCAGCCAGGCTGCCCCTAACCATCCGTGTTTTATTAAGGTTGTATTTAAACTGTATTTAGCGGTTATCAAAGCTCTGGTGTAAGTCCGTCCGGTTAAATGGGAGAACATAAAAGTTAAGTGTCGTGAACGTGAGGGACAGTGCTATGTGCTATATATAGCTCTGTCCCTCACTTTCCTACAATATAACACCACCGTTAGTTTTCAGAGATAAAAAACAGGCCCTTTTATTGAATTAACCGATATAAACCGGTTTATTAGGGTTTACCCATTATGTGGTCGACGAGCCGTCGTCGCAGATGGTCGCCTGACGGGTATTTAATCCTCTCGTGTCGGACCGCCAGCCGACCGGTCCGAGCAACGGCAATGACCTCTAATATTGTGAAGTGCACTTCGTGCAATATTGTTATTAATGAATTGCTTTCCTTTATTCAAAATAAAGTGGATGTGATGGATGAAGTGTCCCTAGTGCAAATATGTACCTCTTCATTCTCGGCTGAGGAAATTGCGGCGGCAAAGAATTTGCTGTTTCAATCTGTTGCTACCTCCAAGCGAAACATAACGCGCAAGCGGGAAGGTAAAGAAGGAAGAGCACTAAATGACATTATCAGTCTCCTGAAGGGAATAGACCCGGAGCAAGTACCGATTTTTGTGGCCAGAAATCTTCAAAAGTTACCGCCGATTACATTTGACCATGTCGATGTGACCAGGCTGTTGAAAGATATGTTAGTGATGCAAAAAGACATACAAAGCATCAAGGAAAGCTACGCTACCACGGGTGACCTAGCAGCGTTGAGGGACGATATGGTCTATATGAGGACGGCGTCTATAATTAACGAACAGGACCAAATGAATATCAACACCAGAAGGGGTGGCTACATAAATGACAGTGTGGGCCTAAACTGTGACAGTGGACCTGTTGGGCTACTACCATTATTTGATAAAACAGATGACATGCATAACAGCGATGAGTCACTGAACTCGATCCGCGAGGTGAATGACCTCGGCGCCCCAGACTATGCTACTGTCGCTAAGCGATCGGAACGGCGGCGCCGGCGCGTGGAGGCCCGACGAGAAAGCGCGGTTTCGACATGTGAAGCCACCAATCAGCGCTTTGAGGCCTCACTACAGCGACGTGATACGAGTAAGCGTGTTGATGTGCCATCGCCACAGCGCACTCAAGCTAATAAGGCGATAGAATGCGAAGGCGCGCAACTGCAACCAAATGAGGAGTGGACTCTTGTGCAAAGTAAACGCAAAAAGGCCCTGAAAAAGTTCACAGGTCAGAAAGGTAAGGCAAAGGTCAAGCCTGACTGCAAATTTCGGGCAGCGGATATCCAAATTCCTATCTTTATTTATAATGTGAATAAGGAGACATCCGAAAATGACATTGCAGAGTATGTTGGCGCTCAGATGCAGATTGTAGTGCATCCTGAAAAGGTAAAGACGAGGTTTGAAAAGAAGTACAATTCTTTCAAATTGTATATACCTAAATGTAAGCTGTCATTATTTATTGATGACGCACTTTGGCCAGAAGATGTATTCTTCAGAAGGTACTATACATTTACACCGCGGGTGAAAAGTGCTTCTAAGGCAGTCCTGGTAGACACCGCAACTATTGGGAATAATCGTGCAGAAAATTAAACATGTCTTTAATAATGGATAGTAAACAAACGGATACATGCAAGCCTATTAGCTTTAATTGCAAAATGACAAGCTATAACTGCCAGTCAGTAAAGAGTAGCGTTGATCATGTTAGAATGTTGTGTTTAACATCTGACATCGTGGCCCTACAGGAAACATGGCTAATGCCCTTTGACATCCCATATCTGAGTTCCATACATCCTGAGTTCGCGGCAACAGGCGTATCTGCAGTGGATGTGACGGCGGGTATCCTGCGGGGGAGACCATATGGAGGAGTCGCGATCTTATGGAGAAAAAGTGCTTTTGAGATGGTCAATGTGATAAAGTGTAAAAGTGTGCGTCTCGCTGCCATACAATGTACGGTAAATAACCGGTCTTTTCTGATATTTTCAGTGTATATGCCTACAAACTCAGTGACAACGTTACCAGAATTTACAGAGTGCTTATCTGAAATGAATGCTATCATTGAGAGCTTAGACGTGGCAACTGTGTACATGTTAGGGGACTTTAATGCTCATCCTGGTGAGTTATTTTGTGATGACTTATTGCAATTCTGTGCGGATCAAAAGTGGTTATGCGCGGACTTTGAAGTTTTAGGAATAGACTCGGATGCATACACATATATAAGTGATGCACATGGTTGTAAAAGATGGTTAGACCATTGTCTGGTAACTGGTTCTGCATATAAATCCATTACAAATGTTAAAATATGTTATGATGTATCGTGGTCGGACCACATTCCAATAGAAATAACATGTGATTTTAAAGTGTTACCACGTAGCAATAAATTATTATATATGAAACAAAACAATGTTCTTTGGGGGGAGAGAGATACCGAGCAAATATGTAAATATAGAAATATTTGTATGTTACACCTAAAAGAAATCGATTTTCCGACTGAACTCAGGGAGTGTAGTGAACAAATTTGTCATAATCCAGAACATAGAGATATAATTCGACATATGTATAACAGAACTATAGAGATATTAAGCGAGGCTGCTGCATCTAGTCACAGTATAAACAGTAATAATAGACTAAGAAAGAAATCATATATAACAGGATGGAATAAATATGTTAAGGAAGCTCACGGAGAGGCAAGGCTTAATTTTCAAAATTGGAGGTTACAAAACAAGCCAGATTCTGGCCCTATCTATGAGAAGATGAAAATATCTAGAAAAATATTCAAAAATAAACTTAAATGGTGTCAAAAAAATTCCGAGCAAATAAAAATGGACATTCTAGCCACTAGTCATGATAATAAAGATTTTTCAAAATTCTGGAAACAGACCAATAAACTTAACCCTAAGCCCACCCCCCCTGTGAATGTCAACGGTCTTACGGACCATCATGATATAGCAAATCTGTTTAAAAATAACTTTCACGTTGAACCAGTTATTAGGTCTGAAACATGTTTTGGGTCCGACTCTCAGGCCTGCGTGTCGCATGACAAACCACTGCGATTTACATATAAACAAGTCAATGTAGCCATCAGACATATGAAGCGTGGTAAGTCACCGGGACACGATGGTCTGAGTGTTGAACATTTGAAATGTGCAGGCCCTCATTTGCCTAGAGTACTTAAAATGTTATTTAATTTCTGTATTGGTCACTCTTACCTTCCAGAGAATTTAATGAGAACCATAGTAGTGCCTATTGTGAAGAATAGAACAGGAGATGCGTCTGATAAAGACAACTATAGACCAATATCCTTGGCAACTGCATTGGCTAAGGTGCTGGATAGTTTGCTTGACAGTCAGTTGAAACAACATCTTAATTTGCACGATGCGCAGTTCGGTTTCAGACCTGGACTGTCCACGGAGAGTGCAATTTTGTGTCTTAAGCAAACTGTCCAGTACTATACGGACAGGAAGACGCCCGTCTATGCTTGTTTTCTTGACCTGTCGAAGGCCTTTGATCTTGTCTCATACGATGTGCTATGGAAAAAGTTGAGTCTTACGGGTCTACCTGATGAGCTAGTTTCTGTTTTTAGGTACTGGTACCAAAATCAAACAAATGCTGTGAGGTGGGTGGGCTCACTTAGTGATACTTACACACTTGACTGTGGTGTAAGACAAGGTGGACTGACGTCTCCCACTTTATTTAATCTCTATGTAAATGAGTTGATTGAGGAACTGAGCAGCACTAGAATAGGATGCTCCATTGACGGCACCATGGTCAATAACATCTCATATGCGGATGATATGGTGCTGCTGAGTCCCTCAGTCAACGCACTGAGAAAACTCTTGGGAATCTGTGAGTCATATGCTGCGGCCCACGGACTCAGGTACAATGTGAAGAAAAGTGAAATGATGGTGTTCCGATCTGGTAGTAACACAGTTGAAAATATTCCTGTCGTATCACTGTGTGGATCACCTCTTAAGAGAGTAACACAGTTCAAGTACCTGGGTCACGTGGTCACGGATGGACTTACAGATGACCTGGATATTGAAAGGGAGCGCAGGGCGATGGCGGTCAGATGCAATATGTTGGCACGCAGGTTTGCTAGGTGTACAGGGCCTGTCAAACTGACTCTTTTCAGAGCTTTCTGCCAGACCTTCTACACCAGTAGCCTGTGGGTCAGCTATACGCAGAAGGCCTACAGCGCCCTGCGAGTCCAATACAATAATGCGCTGAGGATACTGTTGGGGCTGCCGCGGTACTGCAGCGCCTCAGCTATGTTTGCCGAAGCCAGGACTGACGATTTCTTCGCAATCATTCGAAAGAGGATTGCTTCCCTGAGAAACCGCTTTTTCGGCAGCTCCAACACTATCCTCAGTGCACTAGCTGGAAAGATGGACAACCCCATGTTAAAGTATTGGGTGGGGGTGCACCTTTGCGGTAATAAAACTAAAATAAAATAAGATGGGTATTGGAATAATAATAATAATAATAATTTCTATGATGAGTATGACAACAATGTTCTGTGTGTGTGACTCTGTGAAGGTGTGTAAGGGTGTGTGTGTGTGTGTGTGTGTGTGCATAATTATTTTTATAAAAAATAATAATAATAATCTTAATATTTATTTATTTAATCTACTGTGACTATAATTTTAATTTTAATTTTAATGACAACATATGGATTTATTGTATATACAAGTGTACATTATAATCTGAAATAAATTTGAATTGAATTGAATTGAATTATTATTTTGTGCACGACTGTACATGAATTGAAATGTATGGGAAATTAAACATTGTATTTTAATGCACTTCTTCAAAGTAAACCAGCTGGAAATCATTATTGTTTCGGTGGACTATTTCTGGACTATTTTTTGGCTCAAATTTCAAACTGAAAGTCGTAGGCGTTCCGAAGATATTTGATGAAATCAAATATTCAACCTGTAATTCTCACCAAGATTTCTTAATAACTCTGGAATCGTTGAAGGACTATTTCTGAAATTTCGCATGCCGTGTGGACTATTTCTGGACTAATTTTTGAAACCTAGACCAAGTCGATAGGTTCTTCCGTTTGCTTGCACGAGAGATGACGATTACAGCTTGACTTCAAGCTGTAATCCTCACCAACCTATAGCTATAACTTCGGAACTATAAGAGGACTATTTTTCTTTCTTTGTGGACTATTTAGGTTTATTTCTGGACTATTTTTTGGCAGTGTCAAATTTAATTTTCATGAAGGTTTCTACGGCGAGGATTACAGCTTGAAGGTCGTGCTCCGTGCAAATTTTGTAAACGGACGGATCAGCAGTGGGTCAAAAACGATCGTATCATTCCTAAAAAGATGATTCTACGTGTCGTGATCGAATCAAAGTGACTCGATCAATCGTGATGGACTCAGGTCTGACACCTACTCCTGCTCAGCAATCAGCCTTTTCCATCCTAACCTGGTTTCTGGTAGAGATCTCTTATTAGAGATAAGCTCGCCTTTGTCGCGTGTGTTTTGTCATGTAACTCTTGTTTTTTATTCAATTTGTGTGCAACAAAGAAATTATGAATTATGACTACAATTTGTAAGTAATTAAGTAAGTAAGCAGTTTGTTAATTTTGCTCTCACATTCGATCGCTCATTGCGTTAAAAAACTTATATTTTAAGACGCTGATTAAATAAATATGGGGTGCTGTTTTCATGTGTTTTTCAGGAAATACTGGGCAAATCGTAATTAATTTCTGGTATATGTAATTTGACTATATAATCTAGAGATTCTTAATTGGAAAACATGTTTGGATAAAATTTTCTCGATAGAAAATAAATACAAAGTCAACCCTTTTTTTATGGTTTTATCCTATTACACCGCAGTAGTAAGTGAATATGACTGTGTGATAATTGCAATGTATGAACAATTGTTATTTCTAACGATTTTCAATTTGAAAGTTAATTCCCTGAAATAGTTTATTTTTTATGATTTTTTTTTACGTTTTGGCGCTTACGTTGTTTCAGATTAGTCGCGAGTGCATTATTGGCATCCCGCTTTTTCTTATTCGCGAGTAATTATTGCATCTCACTTCCACTCGACAGCGCATTTTTATTCCATCATCGCCTTAAGTTATCTCATGGAACTCCAAGTCTATTCGTATGTCTTTTAATTAAGTATAATTTTTTATTTGTTTCCTAAATAAATAAAATAAAATAATTTTTTCATGGAAGGTCAAAGTTGACTCGAGTAAACTTTTGACTAGCGTTCCATCTGTCGGGCCTTAATGTATTTTTTAGTGCCTATTCATGTATCCATCTCAAGTCAAGACATGTAAACGCCTGAACTAAACCTCAATATGTTTCTTTTTGTTTCAGCATACACACTGTTGTCCTAAACCCATCCTAAAGCAAAGCGAAGTTTGAATGACGTTAAGAAAAATGTCTTCTAGTGTGAATTACTTCGACGTGTTACGACGCTGTGCGGAGTCGATTGGTGTCAACATAAAACATTGGGGAAGCGAATGTGTTTTATTATTGTTACATAGTCAAACATATAGTTATCGAATAATGTATTCATTTCAGTGAGCGCCACAACAGACCAAAAGACTGAAAATAATGATCCCAGCAAATGCGACGGATGCGTTGTCAATGAAAACAGGTTCGTTTACTTGTGCAACTCGACCCTTTTAGAGCCATGACATGTATTGAAACTACACAAGTCTTCACTTGTGCGATTTCACCAAAATCTTAAATTCAAAATACCGGTACTAGGAAATACCAATCGCTGTCGCTGTGACGTCGAAGAGTCACGTTGCGCGCATCAATAATGCGTTACATAAGATACTCGCCTTATATTTTATACTTTAATATGTAGGTACCTATCTTGCGCTGTTAAGCTAATGAGTGAAGGAGCTAGAAGAACACACAAGACTCCCAGTCATGCAGACATTTTGGACCAGTCATGCAGACATTTTGGACGGACAATGTTGATGGACACAGGAAGATAATAAGCCTAACAAGATTCGGTCAGGTTGTATGGAGTTAAAAAGTTACACATCGAAATTTGGACGACTTCTGTGGCATTGCGCTACGAGGCTCAACCCAACCTCCCATGCGTGAGGTTCCGAGTTCGAATCGCGGCTGGGAAGGAAGAGAAAAAAAACAGGTCTTTGATGTTGCTAAGTGTGAGACGTCGGCGTTTCTGGTTCCCACGTCACAGGGTATCCTAGTTTGGGTCCAGAAGAATGTATATGCCTACATATGAATGTTATGTAATGCTATTTTCGTAAACTTTTTAAAAGCACTTCTAGTTGAATTAAAAATTATTTATAAATCATACAATTTCCAAACTCGATTGACTGCTTCTGTCCCGATTTAATTCAAATTGTCGTTTTACCAATGACGATCGCTTCAAATGACAGCTCGCATGAAATAACCGCGTGCTGATTGAACACAAATCACCGCTCGCAAGAAATATCCGCGTGCTGATTGAACACAAATGACCGCTCGCATGAAATAACCACGCGCTGATTGAACACAAATGACCGCTTGCATGAAATAATCGCGTGCTGATTGAACACAAATGACCACTCGCATAAAATAACCGCATGCAGACTGAACACAAATGACCGCTCGCTAGAAATAACTGCGGGTTGTTTGGTCAAACTTCAATTATAAGTTGGCGAAAATAATTATAAACGTCATTTTAAAAGGGATGAGATGGGATGACAGGGAAACAGAATAGAACTACTGCGAAATATTTGATTGAGTCCGAGTGAATACAGCTACACACTAAGCTAGAGCTTTTCTTTACAGATTACAACATTTCATGACGAAAGCGAAGAGTATGACAGAGTCACTGCAGGATGTGACACAGAAAATGGAGGCTCTCGATTTGCAGGAGAAACGATTGAACGCAGTCGTCGTATACCTTACTAAGACAATGGCAAGTTAACTAACTATTGATACTGGATAGTAGTTTTGGTATCAACATTTCAAAGGGATTGTCTCATCCAGTTGCCCCTGCTTGTATTTGTACCAAGCTTGTTATATATGTCATTGCTGCCATTCAGTATTCAGTATTCATTTATTTATTGCTTAATTGTGGTAAAAGGATGTTACATTAAATGAGTCCCAGAACATGCGCATTGGATGATGTAAGCGCTCAATATACAGGATGTTTGGTGCATCTTTTGCCAAAGTAAAATGGCGGATAGAAGGGGTAATTTGCTGTCTCCTAGGTCCACAAAAAAAGTTTTGGCCCGACGAATTTTTTTATTTTAATATTTTTTCAAAATTCATCCAGAATTTCTACTTTAAACTTGAATATATAAAAAAGTTGTTGATAAAACCTGCAATTATTTACTGTTATTGGTTGTGTAATGTTGTAGGGTTCTTTTATTGTCAAAAATACTAGAAATTAACATCTTGTTTTTTAAAATTTACTTACAAATGTTAAATGTTGTAAGGGGCGGCGGCGGCGGCGGTGGGTGGCTGTAATAACTGGTAGAATATTTCAACCACTCTCTCATAGCCGGTGATAGTCCATGTGGCTGATGATGCGCGTTTAGCATTCATATATTGATGCGGCGGGGGCGATCATGGGATAAAATCCCGCACGTGAGAAAATTAACTAGTAGTTGTTATTTTTAAATGCTTTTTAACATTCATGACATCAGTAGTAATGGAAGTAAGCACCCACGAGTCATAGTTAGTAGCCAGAGCGATGTATAAAAAGTTGAGTGGGGCAAGTGTCAAACTGACTCAAAGAAACGTTGGTTGTGATCAATTAAATTAAAAAGGTCTACCCACAATCTTAAGAGAATAAGTCATAAATAAAAAAGAAGTGAGTTTTAGTTAGTCGTCCGCTACATTGAACCTGACATCTACTGTTCTTTATTTTCTCCCTATCGATTGTGTCATTGTTTTATCAGCGTTGTAATTCTGTTTTGATTCGAAATGCATCATTTAACGGCGATTATGAAGGCAAGGATCATTGCTTTGCAAGATGAGAATGTGAGCATTAGCGAAATAGCTCGCCGATCGCAAATAACGGTAAGTCCAATATTTTAGTCATCCTAATACGGTTGCTTTTTTGGCAGATGTAACTGAGCTCAGTATGACCTTTGACACAGGCGTAAATAATTCAATTCCATTTAATATCTTTATTTCAGATCGCATAGATCCATATTCCACAGAGACGAGTTACAAGTTTAGAACTCGAAACGAATAATGAAAGTCTTCACAATGTTTTTATTTATTTGCAGAGCAGAACCGTCTTATTATGGATAAGGCGGTATGCTTGCACAGGCGAGATAGATAACTTGAGACTTGGTCGGAAATCTTTCACGTATACCCCTGCTTGTGCCCGCCACCGAGAAATTATAGCAGCTCACACAGCAGATCTCTTTGCCACGATATCACCAGCCCATCGCCAAGAAAGACTATAATTCGCTCGCCAATATTTTAATTTTAACTGGCAGGATAATATTGTAATTTTTACTGACGAAATTTTTTTCTAATCAGACAAAGATGGTCGATTTTTTTTTTGTGGAGGAACACATTACGATGTAGTTAACACGCTTCCTTGCAAAACCAGCGGCAGGATTACTCTTGGCTGCTGTGGCTGAATGTCTTCGATGGGTCCTGGCGAGTTAGTTGAAGTAGGGGGCCGTATGACTGGTCTAAAATATTTAGAATTGTTACGAGATGTCATGTTACCTTCAGTGCGCAATGTGTATCCTGAACCACATCATATTTACTCCGTGCATGATAACTGTGCAGTTCATCGTGCATAAGTTGTTAGTGGTTGGTTAAGGACACAATCGAATATAACTATTATTGACTGGCCCTCTAAAAGCCCTGATCTCAACCCAATATAAAATTTATGGGGCCAAATAGTGCTTAACTGGGACACATCCGAAGTAAGAAATAAGAAAACCTTGGACAATCTAGTCACGTCAACACCGCGTCGTATCGCGGCCGTGATATGTGCTGGAATATGGTGACCGGCATGTCGAGACGGCTGCAAGAAGTCATCAACCAGGAGGGTGTAGCGACTCGCTATTAAGCATTTTAATATTTCTATTTAGGAATATATACTCCCTTGGTTAGCGTTTTTTACCTTATAAATTTACTACCCCATGTTGGCGTGTCAGGTCAGGAAAGTTATAGAAAGTAAGTGATGTTATTGTTACAATATATAACATGTTGATTCACTTCACTGAACTATAGTTATTATTTATAAAATAATCTACTATAGATATATCTGCGAGTTTTTTTCTCATACAGCTGATAACTGTATGACTCATACAGCTGATAACTACACAGATTCTATCACGTGCAGGGTAGACAAGTTACGATTAAATTACTTTGTAACCATTAAGATAAGCACGATGCATTTATAATATATATATAAATATCTCTGTAATAATAAATCACTTCCTCACTTACGGTCTTCACCTGGTTTGATGACTAGCCTATAAACCTATAGTTAGGTTCAGGTAGAACCAACCAGATAATGTGTTAATATTACTCATCTACAGTTTATGTTTTGTTTATGTCTTTCGACATGAATAATTTTATTCATAACTTTACTTTGACTCAGGATACTATTTACCTGTCTAACAAAACAAAAAAACGATTAGCTACATTGTTAGCTTATAATATATGCGACACAGTTGTCATACTATAACGCAGTCGCCTTCACTTTTAGTTTGTATTAGTACTAATAGAAGTGTTTTAAACTAGATTGTTCGACAAAAGAGGACTCCTCATAACATAAGAAAATTTTACAAAATAGGCAGGGGTTTTCTGGCAATCAAATGAAAAATACTAGGATAAAGGGTAAGCCCCACTTAAATATTTCCCATCAAAACATGCAGGGGCTACCTGACAAAGAACTTGTATTAGAATTATTTCTTAATCATTCTGACACCGATGTTATTTGTATTACAGAACACTGGGTAAAGGAAAATATAATGTCTTTTAACATAAATAATTACAAAATTGTCAGTTGTTACAATAGAAAGACTGCTGATAGAGGTGGTTCTTTATTCTTAGTAAAAAATAATATTAAGGTGAAACAACGGAAAGATATTCTTGCCCTTACTGTAGAAAGACAAATAGAGGTATCCTGTGTTGAGTTGGATAGCCATATTATTGTTTGTGTCTACAGACCTCCGAGAGATGAAAACGGCCATGGCAATTTTGAAATGTTCGAGAAAATTATGGAGGAAGCCCTGATTAAAGTTTGTAATAGCAGAAAAAAGTTAATTATTTGTGGCGATTTTAATGTAGATTTGCTTGTAGATACAACATTGAAACAATGATTAATAACTCTGTTCAAATCATTTAATTTATGTCATATATTTCTAGATCCGACTAGAATTACACTTACCAGCCAAACTTGCTTAGATAAAGTTTTTTGTGACTGTGCATTCACAAGTAAAAATGTAATTAACTGCTTACCCTCCGATCACAGTGGTCAAAAAGTTTCATTCCCAATTGCCAGTAAAAATAGGACTGTTCCATCATTTTATAGGCCTATTACATGCCATAGACTAGAGACATATATGAAAAAGTTAGAAATAAATTTGCCAGTACCGGGTTTTGATGAACAGACCCCAAACAAAATCTACTCAGACTTCTTCAACATTATTCAGACAGAATTCAATAAAGTTTTTAAATTAAAGAAAGTCTGTGACCACAACGGTAAATCTAAATTTAATGACTGGGCAACGTTTGGAATTCGTAAAAGTAGAGTTATCTTGTATGACCTTTATGAACAAAAAACTTATAACTTTGATCGAAAATTTCATGACTTTTAAAAAATATTCCAAAACTTTCAAGTTGGTTTGTAGAACTGCAAAAACTTTACACATTAATAGAAAAATTGAAAATTCAAATAATAGAATGAAAACAGTTTGGCTAATAATAAACTGCGAAAATGGCAAAGTTATACCAAACGACAATGATTTCTGCCTAAAGATAGGTGATGATGTTGTTAAATCGAGCGCTAATGTTGCTCGAGCTTTTAAAACATTCTTCACCAATGTACCCGTCGTACTCACAACAGACCGTCTGAATTCATCTCCATATGAAGCAGAGACTTTATTAAAAAATAACACTAGCGTCAGTAATGTATATTGAAAATTTCATCATGTATATCCCCAGGACATTGTCAAAACGTTTAAATTACTTAACTTAAAAAATACGGAAGACCTGTGGGGTATATCAGTCAAAGTCATTGGTTCAGTAATTCTAGTTATAGCCTCACACTTAGCCTATATATTCAATAAATGTGTTGACGATGGGGCTTTCTGAACTGATACCTCTGTTCAAGTCGGGAGATAAGGGTGATCCTTCAAATTTCAGACCAATATCTGTTCTTCCAACACTAAGTAAAATATTTGAAAAGATTATACTCAATCAAATGCTCTCACACTTCAACAGTACAAAACAACTCCACGCCAAACAATACGGTTTCGCTAAGGGTAAATCGACTACGGATGCAGGTATTACCCTTATATCTCGTATTTATTAAGATAAAGATAAAGATATTTATTGTTTGATGAACATAGGTATGGTGGATGTTAATAAAATGTTGGCATGTGTATCTCTATGATCTGCCGTAAGGCTTTCAAACATTGGTGCTTAATTGTATAAAATTAACAATAACATTAAAATTATATTTACAGATTATACACGCATGCACACATATAAGAGGACACACAATAATTGTTGTCATTAAACTTATAAAATGTCGGTATGAAAATCATTTATTGAATAATATGCCTTGTTAATTAGAATTTTTTTAAGATTATATTTATACACATTTATATTGTTATTTGACCTCAATGTTAACGGTAGTTTGTTATATATTCTGGTGGCCATACCGAATATACTTTTATCGTAGTATGTTGTCTTTCGCGGGTCAGCACTCAGTTTGTCCTGGTTGCGTTTGCTCTTCATGTGATTGAAGAGATGCATATTGCACTTCACAAATACTGCTGTTTCAAATATATATAATGATGGGACTGTTAGTATTTCAAGATTAATGAAGTGGCCTCTGCAGCTATCTGTACAAATTAGTTTACATATTTCACGTACACATTTATTTTGGGCTCTAAATATTGTATCTTTTTTTGTGGCATTTCCCCAGAACATTATTCCGTACCTTAATGATGACTCGACAAATCCATGATATGCTATTATAACAGCATCTTTATTTACTTGTTTAGATAGCATGTATAGAGCATATGAGAATTGACTCAGTTTACTACTCAAGACATCAATGTGTGTACTCCATGACATGTTGTTGTCAATGTGCAGTCCTATGAATTTTGTGGTCTCAGTATCTTCTATTTGTTTACCCTCATAGTTAATGTTTAATGTCAATGGTTTTTTATGTCCATTAGAAAATTTCATCAGTTTTGTTCTATTAATATTTATTAAAAGATTATTATTATTAAGCCATTCTATTAAATTTATTAGGGAATTATTAATGTCTGATTCATATGTATTTAGATTGTGTCCTATAAATGTTACGGTGCTGTCATCAGCGAAAAGATCCATCGGATGATTAACACATTTTGGGATGTCATTAATGTATACTAGGAACATTCTGCATGGGGAGGCCGCACAGGATGCTATCGGAGTTTTTTGCGACCTGTCGAAGGCGTTTGATTGTGTTGATCATAATACGCTATTAATTAAATTAAACCATTACGGAGTTAGAAATAAAGCGTTGGATCTACTAAGATCATACCTAAGCAATAGAATTCAAAAGGCAGAAGTTAACGGCGTTAAATCTGATGAATCGGGTGTAAAAATTGGCGTTCCAAAAGGTTCCATATTAGGCCCTTTCTTATTCCTGATATATATTAACGATCTGCCTTTCATGGTGGAGAAATTAACTGACATAGTGTTGTTTGCTGATGATACTTCAATGGTCTCCAAAATTGAAAGACAAAAAGGAGATTTTGATGATGTTAATGGTGTATTGTCTTTAACCTTGAATTGGTTCACAGTTAATAATTTATTATTAAACGCTGGTAAAACCAAGTGCATCAAATTCTCACTTCCAAATGTCAGGCAAGTTGAGACCAGTTTAGTGTTAGACTACAGCACGTTAGAATTAGTAAATGAATGATACGAAGTTTCTTGGAATAACCATTAATAGCAAATTGCAGTGGGGACCCCACATAAATAAATTAGCTGGCAAATTAAGTTCTGCGGCTTACGCTGTTAGGAACATCAGACAAAGCACGGATGTGGCTACATCTAGGCTAGTATATTTTAGTTACTTTCATAGTGTCATGTCCTATGGTGTGGGAGAAAAGGGTGCGCCCCGATTTAGACTCGCGAAGGTTAGCAAATCTTTCAAGGGTCAGTCCATTCTCTACTATAATAAGATACCTCTGGAGATTTTGAAATTGCCATTTGAGCAATTTAAAAAGCATGTTAAAGCGACTTTGTCGATAAAGGGATATTACAATGTTCGAGATTACTTAAATGACAGGACTGTATGGGGTTAATCTAGCTCAACACAAACCTTGCTGTTAATAATTTTGTAATTATTTATTCCTGCTTATTAAATAAAATAAAACATATTTGTATTAGTTAAGCACAACCTATTTTTAAAAGAGATCTAAAAATCAATCTGTGGGAGTTTCTACGCCCTTCTCCCACAGTGGTCCAATGTAGAGAATAGGCAAAAAATGACGTTTGCTTAGTATATGTAAATACAGTAATAAAGTACTTTGACTTTGACTTTGCTATTTTATTAATAAACTTTTTAATTAAAATTCCGGCTATTTTATTTACAAACCCACAGTAATTAAGTACAGCAATAAAAAGAAAGAAAAGAAAACTTGCATCATATTTTTGTTAAATTCACAAAAACGGCAATTATAGGATTCAAAGTAAGTCCAATACATTCGTGGTAGTTCCTGCGTCTCGCCGCCGCCTTTAACCACTACGCCACGGTCAATTTGTCAGAGATGTGTGAAATTAACACCTATTCTACACAGAAATTGAAATAGTGAACACAAGCTAGCGTGCTGCTCAAACTCACCCACATAAACAGCACTGCCACACACACCACAACACGTCCACGCAACTATTACCCAGGACGTTGTAGTCACAAGCTGGTTACTAGATGGCATCACCTGCCTGTATACTTTTAGGAGCAGGCGACCGTACGTAACCAGGTGCATTAATAAGTTTGTGTATGGTATTGTAGTGCTTTCAGCACTATACGATCACTGCCTGCCTATACTTGCATTTCGTAAATATAAAGACTTGACTGGTATTGGCTTGTATTTTTTATTGATTTAGTTACTTTTACACTTTGTATAAAAGGGATCCAACTGACTCGATAGCCATTACGCTAATCCTAACTATTCACTATATAATTTAGCTCAGTCGCTGGCCGAAGCCTAAGGTGAAGTGTGTCACATTGACTTCTCACATCCAAGCCTCTTTCTTTTTAAAACTACAAAATAAGTAACAGTGTCAAAGGGAGCACCCACTCTAAAGAGGCCCGTATACAATATAATCGCATAAACAAATATCGATCCTTACAGTATTGAAATAATTGTTGTATGGGAGCCCCCTTAAATATTTATTTTATTCTGTTTTTTAGTATTTGTTGTTATAGCGGCAACAGAAATACAGCATCAGTGAAAATTTCAACTGTCGTACCTATTTCGGTTGATCCGGTAGAACCTGGTGACAGATGGAGGGACGGACGGACAGCGGAGGCTTAGTAATAGGGTCCCATTTGGCACCTTTCGGGTACGGAACCCTAAAAAAGCCTCGTTTAGTTTTTATATTGCATGTCAAAGATGATTCGTTACTTTCAATTCTTGAAAAAACATTTGTGAGTTAATATAAAAAAATGATGTTAATTTCCAGTATTTTTGACAACAAAACAACCGTACAACATTAAACAACCAGTAACAAGTAACAGTAAATAAGTGCAAGTTTTATCAATAACTTTTTTATTTATTCAAGTTTAAAGAAGTAATTCTGGAGGATTTTTAAAAAAAGTAAAAAATATTAAAATAAAAAATCCGTTGGGCCAATTTTTTTTTTGTGGACCTAGGAGATTTCAAATGATTCCTTCATTGCGCCATTTTAATTTGGCATACGATGCACCAAACAGCCTTTGTATCATATACAGTAGAATAAGTAGAATTTACTTGAGATGGCCCTGATCCTAAAATAATCTTGTGTACGTCATTGATTTCAGGGCGAGAATCCTACTAACGGAGTTGTAAATCGTCAGATAGCCAGCCTCCTGACGGGCCTTGGTCCCGAAGCCTATTTACTAGGAAGGAAATGATAGACATACATTTCTTCATTGAATTTAGGACAAGATGGAGGTTGTCTGGTGTTAATAAGACAACAGTCGGTAATGTATTGAGCTGCTTGTAAGTAATCAGTAATCACTTAATGTGTCACCACTTGATTTGATCTCGCGGTATATTGTGCCGCCACTGCCAAGTAGACGCGTCGGGCAGAGGGATTATGGGCTCATGAGTTTCAATAATTCTAAACTACCTTATTTCTTGCCTGTCGATATAGTTGCACCTATTATGCATAATATTGCGTTTTGTGTCACATCTGCTACTTGCGTTGTCAGCAATTCAATGATTTGTAGTTTTTTTTATTCAATTGAAAACTGGCAAAATAATTTTAAAGTTCAAAATTATTATAGTATCATATCTAGGATAGCCTGCGGAGTGTGCAAACCCAGTTTGTGTCATCTTCGAACACTGCAAACTGGCATAGGGTCAGTATGAAAAATTTCAGTGCAAGAAAAAACCCAACTTTATGAAATAACAAGTTCCTATCTCAGATCGCATACATAAGTCCATTATATAAATTTGTGCCAAATTAAGCCACGCTGTTTAAAGATTTTTAAATATTTTGTTTCTCCAAGCTACAAACGCTTCAAACATTTTTTACAATTATTAGAGTTATAAATCAGTTACATAGGTATGTAACTATTATATTGAGGTAGGTAGCTATCATATTGAGTATTAGTAGACTCTTATCTCCGTCACGTAATGAACAAATTAATATGTACAATCAGCATCAGATACTCAAATAGATCATGACATTCTATACGAACAGAAATATCTACACCGCCAAAGTATCAAAATTATGTCAGCATCCTCTGTGTTTACATGGGTGTTGACATAATTTTGACACTTCCGCTGGGTAGATGTTTCTGGTTTGTTAGAATGTGTAGATCTATTTGAGTAGGTTGCATGCTCACATATATCTGATGCTGACTGTACCGACAGCTTAAAGTGTCATCCGAAACACTGAACGTCCCTTAATGTAGGTAAGATAAATTAATTATCTCATTGGTACATGGTCAGGTTTCGAACCTACATCTCCTGTGTGAGAAGCAAGCGTGAACCCACGGAATATTACTGAAACCCATTAGACCACGGAGTCTTACTCTGCCGCCACCGTATCGAAAAAAGACGCAAGTTTGTGCAATTATTTAGAAAGTCAGTTAAGTGTACCATTGAAATCGGAAAAAAGAGGCGCGTTCGCTGAACTAATTCATATTTCGCTAGAAAATCAATTAACCGATATGCGTTAAGGGAAAGGGGCGCTATTGTGTAACAGATATTAAACGTACGTACTAAGGTAAAAAGACGCATACTATTTTGCTAAAATGAAAGGACGAGTTTGATGAAAAAGGTCCAGAAAAAGGGCACTTGCTGGTGGGGGTGGGATAATGTTAAGCAAGAGGGTCCCTTTCGACATGAGTGCCTTTACAACGTAGGTTAGTGCATGAACTACTTTAAAATATTCTTCGAAAGCTGAACGCAACTGACAATGAGCCGTCAAATTTCTGTACCTCATTAGTGAGAAAGACGCCAAAGAGTGAAGGACAATGATAAATATGTAAAGATCGGATGTGGAGGATGAGACTCAGGGTATGAAGGTTGGGGGTTGGGGGGAGGTAAGAATGGGGATAGGATCAGCATTAAGTTTCAGTATCAAGGACATGATAAGATAATTGCAGAGTGTATCAAGGTTGAGTTGTATGATGCTGACGATATATATAATGTGTGTATGTATGTACTCATCGATTTATACCATTACATTACATGCTGGTTCTTGCAATTTCTAACAGAAAATAAAAAATTAGAGCTACATTCTATTTAATTTACTTCTTCAACTGGACTTAAGGACTCGCCTCCCATTTCCCGTAATAGGTTTTGAATTTTATCATCATTGCATAAGGTTCAAAATCGCGATGCCTCGCGAGTAGGCGCGGTAATGGACCGCTGAAGTGAACATTTTTCTTTCCAAAAATCAAAAAAAATAAAACAACTTTTATTGGGTTTATGCTCTACCTAAAATCTTCTAATTATTACTAGTGAATATAAGCTTTGACTGTCATTATTTTGATGTTTTACTTCCTACGTATATCTGAACATACGTGAACCTAGACCAACATTGACAAAAAAACCTATTTTCAGTAATAATTAGCTTAGTTTCAATGCTTTAAACTAGGGTAAGGTCAAAACATTATGTGGAATTTCACTATTTCTATTTAATTTGTGTTTTTTTTGCCGCACTATTAGTAGTGGGCTGTTTAGTATCTACCGATAGCTAACCTTAGGCCCACTACTTGGAAAGCCAGTTAACACCATTATCTGAATAACTTTTTGCAACTCCATGCAAAGGACAATGGCAGGCTTCTAAGAGTGTTTCGTACCCCAAAAGGTGGGCAAAATTAGAACGGCCCATCATCCGCTATTTCGAAGACATTATTCCGCTATCACTTTCTGTCTAGTTTGACTACTCCCGTGTTTTTTGTTTGATTACATTGCGAAAAGTACAAATAAAATTCCGAAAACTCTCAAAAGTGCTGCACGGCTAGTTATTTTAAAGGTTTTATCTTTTATGAGAGAAGAGAAACGCCTCCAAGCTCCAATAATACCATTCGAAAACTGAATGAACGCGTTGCTGGTGCGACAGGTCACTGCTGCCAGATAGGGAAAAATAAAATCACCCATGATTTACAAACACATATTTTTCTAGGTGGTGATTTATTTAAAAATCCAAATAAATATGTATTTTGGTGAATTATTTATAATTATCCTAATTTTTCGAAAAAAAATACTGAAAGTAATGTCATCATAATTTCTTAAAAGCGATTGCGGTATTTTATATTATGGTAGTGATTCCGAACGAACCATCTACAAACAAATCAATGAAACGGGCTGAAGAAACAAATTGTAAAATTCTCTTGCCGGAGGAACAATATGTCTTCCTTAAACGACGATCGACTACTACGAATATGCCATGTATCACAGAGTGTGTTCTCAATAATATGGAACGTGGAGGCCAAGTAAATATGATCTACACGGACTTTGCGAAAGCCTTTGAGCTTGTAAATCACATTATACTCTATAACAGCAGAATCTGGGTATCCACGGTGACCTTCTTCGATGGGTAAAATCTTACTTAACCTCAAAAAAGAAGGATTCAGGAAATTATTGTTTTTTATTTTAAATATATACAGTGGTGGTCATATAATTAAGAACGTTTTGTAGTACCAGATATTTTTTTTTCAAAACTAAAGGTAAACTAAGTTCCTTCTTAAAAGTAATTAGTTGTGTTATGAAATAGCTACATCGATAAAGTAAACGGGATTAGGAGTAAATATTTAAAACATTTACTATTTTTTTTACAAATTTAATTGATTATCGATAATTACAAATTCAAGTAGTAAAAATGCTGGACAAATAATTAAGAACGATTCTTAACCTGCTCGAGAGTTGTTTCCGTAGATACTTAGATTTTACAAATCACATTAAATAAGACAGTGACAATGTTAAAAATTATAATTTAATACATTTTATTCTAAGTTAATAGTTTGTAGCGTGACCATGGCTTTTAATAACTGCCTTACACCGAAGAGGCATTGATTCTATCAATTTTTGACATTTTTCAAGAGAAATAGAGCGCCATTCTTCTAAAAAAACGTTATATAACTCAGTTAGGTTACCACATCGTCGATTTGAAACCTTTTTCTTGACTTCGCACCAAAGATGCTCTATGGGATTTAAATCTGGGCTGTTCGGTGGCCATTCTAAGACAGAAACTGATTGAGATGTGAGGAATTCTTTAACGGTGCGTGCAGTGTGCTTCGGATCGTTGTCGTGTTGGAATGTCCAAATAATCGGAAGTACGTCTTCAGCATATGGTAACATAGTTTCTTCGAGTATATTTTTGTACTGGAATTGATCCATGTTTCCTTCTATCAGTCTAACAGGTCCAACACCATGACCAGAGAAGCATCCCCAAATTTTCACATTTCCACCACCATGCTTTAATGTCATTTTTGTGTACTTGGGGACGAATGCTGTATTCGGAGGGCGTCGAACATATCGTTTCCCATACATACTCTGTTAATTTTTGTTTCGTCAGAGAAAAGAACATTTTTCCACTGTCTTGCTGTCCAGCTTTCATACCTCCTAGCAAATGCAAGCCGGACTTGCCTATGACACTGTTTCAACATGGGCACCTTTCTTGCTATCCTTCCGTTCAACTTCGCTTCTACCAATCGCCTTCGGATAGTGCGCGCTGAGATCGCTGAAGGGTTATTTTCACCAAAGTATTCTTTTTTTAACTCATTAGACCCCTTAAAAGGGTATTGTTTTGCCAAACGCACGATATTTCGATCGTCTCGCTGAGATGACTTTCTCTGTTTAGGTACACGAGGGATATTTAAAGTTGTTTGATGTGTGTTAAAATGCTTCACAGCGTGGAATATCATCGTTTTTGAGCACTGCAAATGATTGGCAATCTTTTTATATGACCAATTCATATCGCGAAGTTTTATTATTACTTCCCTTGTAGATGCATCACAACTTTTATTTTTTCCCATTTTTTTATTATGAAACGATCAACTTTTTGACTTTTACAGAACTAAATGGCGCCAAAATTACTCGAATAGTGGCCTAGTTACAGAGTGTTCTCTATTTAAATTTGAATAAAAAAATAAACTATCCAGCGTTCTTAATTATGTGGCCAGCCAGTAAGTTTGCAATAACATGTTAAGATATATTATATACAAAAAGTTTACTTATATAATAATATTGTTGAATTTATCATATTATAACTGTATGCTACGATTGTGTAAAACAGTTTTACGATACCGAGAGAGATACAAAACGATATGCAATAAGTGTTATTCTCGTAAGTTTGAAAAAAGCTTGTTTTCAAATAGTCGTTCTTAATTATATGACCACCACTGTATATATATATCTTACTGAGTTTCTAAGGAATAAAGTAAAAAAATATTTTCCTAAGTAGAATGGACGTAATTGGTCATTTGCACCCTTGCAATTTGGTATTGTCTATAATTGTAATAAGAAAAAGGGAAATCATTAAATATTTCACTTAATCATATGAAAAAATATTAGCGACTTATATTGAATGAAAGTTAAATAAAAACATTTTACCTTTTCCTAAGTGTATAAAGACAGCCAAGCGTTCAACAAATCACCTCTTTACACCTTTTTTCTCGATAACAACTTTTTGCAATAGCGTCTTTTGCTATTACCATACAACCCATTAGACCACCAGACCACGGAGTCTGACCTACCTATAGAAATAAAAATAATTACTTACCTACAATACGGACGTTCCAACGGTGACGGAAAACATCGTTGAGGCAGCCTTCAATCTCTATAGCTGCGGCGATGGTAGCGCCCTGTCACGCATAATGGAGTATTGAATAAATGGCTGAACGTGGGCACAATCGTGCCTCTGCCCGCCCCCGCCGTATTTACTTACTACCTACTGTAGTGATAAATAAGTAAAAAATTCACTGACAAAACACGTATGATTTTATTTTAATAATAAAACCAAAAGTTTACAACAAAATATTGAATGACAACCGTGTCCAAAACCGAAAATTAAATCAGAAAAGAGATAAAAAACTGAAATTGTCTATGTTGCAAATGAACACCGAAATTGCTTTTGACGCTGTATGCGCACTTTGATCAGGACTTGACGTGAAGATGAAATGATTGTATGAGGAAGATATGAAGTGCGTATGGAACGGATGAGGGGTTAAATGAATGATTGCCCAAAAGTATGCCGAAAATATCTTTGACGGTGGCGTACAAATGCCTTTAGGAATTTAGATGGTTTAATGAACAGACGACCTAATCCTTTTCAAAGATATAAAGTTGTCGAAAGAGTGAAGCTGCGCGAAATTAAAATTGAAATAAATATGACAGTTCAATTAAACAAAAAAAATGGATTGGATCAAAAAAATACGGGATCTCCTGATGCGGCGTCCAAGTTCCTCCTTCACGTACGCCTGCCTGCCTGCGTCTGCCTGCTCCAAAGCACGCATTCGCGTCCGCGGTGTCGGTTTCGAAAAATTGCGTAGTTCTCCACCAAAAGCTACAAATAAGATAAAATTATAAGTACCAGAATAACGCTAACACGACCAAAATGCCACCACGGAATATAAACACCAAATACATACCCAGATCGCTTCCAACGTCTGGCCTTTGAGTTCAGATGAAATAATGGGAAAATATCAGGAAAATTTTAGGCGGGCATTAATTCTTGCCCAAGGACAATTCTTCTTGTGTCAAGGCTGCCCAAAACACATTACACAGCTCCTCACAACGCGAACAAAACAGGTCAAACGAGAAAAATGTGCACCAAAATGCTTACGACTCCAACAGCTCAATGAAAATATTTTTTTCAAGTCCTGCCAAAACTGACAACTACCAATAAGAATGTAGAATAATTCGAACTTTCAATTTCGCATAAACTTATAAAACATCAACCAGCCTGTATCACAATAAAATCGAAATAAAAATTAACATAACAAAGGAGTCTTAAAACGACGTCTGCGAGTTCACGCTGCACTACGTACGTGCGAATTTTGTACAAGGCGCGCGTCCGCAATCTCAATACCTGTCATAAATGTCACATAACCGGCCGACCGGCCAGTAGGTGAGGTGTGCTCCGCCCTCGCCCCGCGCTCTTCCCCGCGGTCGCCCTTCGCGCGAAAAAGTCAGTTTTAAAAAATAATAAAGATATCGTGGATAAAAATGCAAATTATGATTAGTGTTTTCTTAATTATCATTTTTGTAGCTTTTTTTTGTAGGGTTTTATATTAAAAAATAATAATATCTATAAATGCAGTGGATGAATTTGACACAAAATATTTTGAACAGATATCAGTAATTAAAACGCGTAACCTATTTAACATATTTTAACATTTGTTTAGAGTTAGGTGGGCGAAGTGAGGTACTGGTTAAATATGAGGATTCCAATGGGCTGAGATGACACAAAATGCATATGTATATCAGTCACTTCTTCGTTAATATCATGAAAGAAACAAAAACATCTTCCATCATTTTTTTGGTCGAATACTGATCGAAAAGATTAATACCTAAATTTCTACCTATGCAAGTAGCTAGGATGACACAAATTCATATAATAGGTTGGGCAAATAAAAATAAAACACTTAAATATTTTTGAAACCTCAAAACCTAGCCCTACCGGTCTAAAGATTGTCCGACACTCAAAGACAAGACAAGGCGCAGTTTCTGGTTACTTACAAGTTGCTATTTAGAAAAATAAAAGAGCTGGTATGATATTTAAGTTGACAATGACTCGTTGTTTCTACACTATATTTAAACTGCTCCTAAAAAGATTTAAATTAGCTCACCAATTTAACCAATAATTGAATATGTATAGTTTAAGTAACAAGATCAAAGTTGTATTAGCTACATATGACGTTATGTATTGTATTTGTAATATTAATTTGACATTTATATTTTAATTATTATAATATAATTATTCCAATGCGACAATATTATGTAACGTGATAATTATTATATATAACATTACATAATATTTTCGTCATTTCAACAATATGTAGATATTTTGTTAATAAAACGTTTGTTAATCTTAATTGCAATCCCCTGAAGTTTTATTTTACATGTCACGTAACATTACATTGCACGTCACGCACGTTTGGACCCCGCCAAAAAGTGTTAGTTAACAGACAAACTCTAAAGCATTACAAAGTTTTATTCTAAAGTTCACTCAATATTTCTGCAGATCTAGTAGGCTTTCATACAGTAATAAATGTGAATAAAAAATGGTTGGACCGGCCAAACCTGACGCCAAAGCACCAAAATTCACTAGAGGTGAAAAATGTATATTCTATCACATTGTTATCACGTTTTTGTTTATTTTAATAGTATCAGCTGTATATTTGACTCATTTATTCCTCGTGTTCCACGACGCTTACAACGCCTTTACAGTTACACGAAGGGCTACATGTGGAGGTGGTAAGTAAAATGAATAAGGAGTAAAATAAAGTAAAATTTCGCCAGTCACGTGTTAAGTTGAGTACGAGCACAATGGGGTATCACGTGGTACAGATATATAAACGCACAGGCTACTACTCGTCATCGCATCTAGTGTCGCTAGATAGGGGTGCGTTAGTTGTTATAAGCTGTACTGGACTATTAGGTTTAATATTACAGTAACTGTGGTCAGGATGATCCATGATAGTGCCTTGATCCATCTTCCGTCCTCCCTTCCGCGTAACCACGTCTGCGACTTTGGTAAGTTGATTTCAACATTAGGCACGCGGTCCAGGAGACTGATGCCTAGCATGGCACGCTCCATAGCCCTTTGTGCGGCTTTAATTCTTCGCATATTTTCTATTGTGAGTGTCCATTTTCGGCACCGCACGTGAGGATAGGCAAGACTTCAGGCACTGTGGGATTTGTGATCTTAGGACGTCTTCTAGTTTACCAAAGGCATCCTAGCTGTATCCGTCTGGTGATCTTCTTCACCTGACCACTTTGGACAAAGGATAGGTTATGAGAAAGATACGTGAACTTATCCAATTAATTAATGTATGTGCCTGTATGTAAATGTTTGTTTGTTTATGTTTATCCACTTCTTCTTTACAGCAGTTAACTATAATTTCGTTCCAAATTCCAAATGTCTTTATTACTGTAGATATTTACTTAGATATCTTTATATATATATATATATATATATATATATATATATATATATATATATATATTGTAATAAAAAAAAAAACCTGCTTATAAATTGTGATAATATATATATTGTCACAATTTATAAGCAGGAATAAATAATTACAAAATTTTTAATAGCAAGGTCTGTGTTGAGCCAGAATAACCCCATACAGTCCCATCATTTAAGTAATCTTGAACATTGTAATATGCCTTTTTCGACAAAGTCGCTTTAACGTGGTTTTTAAATTGCTCAAATGGCAATTTCAAGATCTCCAGAGATATCTTGTTGTAGTAGAGAATGCATTGACCTTTGAAAGAATTGCTAAACTTCGCGAGTCTAAACCGGGGCGCAAGTAGTCTGTGAATATTTCTTAGGTTAACATTACAAATATCGCTAAGTTTGGGAAATTTTATAAGGTTCTTCTTGCGTACATACATTATATTTTCGAAAATAAATTTACTAGCTACAGTTAGTATGTCAATTTCTTTAAAAAGCTCTCTTAAGGAGTCTGTGCGTTTTAAATTATAAATTGCTCGAATAGCTCTTTTCTGTAAAATAAAAATAGTTTGAATATCCGCTGCTTTCCCCCACAACAAGATACCATAGGACATGACACTATGAAGGTAATTAAAATATACTAGCCTAGATGTAGCCACACCCGTGTTTGTCTGATGTTCCTAACACCGTAAGCCGTAGAACTTATTTACCTGCTAATTTTTCTATGTGGTGTCCCCACTGCAATTTGCTATCAATGGTTATTCCAAGAGTGTCATTTACTAATTCTAACGTGCTGCTGTCCAACACTAAACTGGTCCCAACTTGCCTGACATTTGGAAGTGAGAAATTGATATTTTGGTTTTATCAGTATTTAACAATAAATTATTAACTGTGAACCAATTCAAGGTTAAAGATAATACTCCATTGACATCATCAAAATCTACTTTTTGTCTTTCAATTTTGAAGACCAGTGAAATATCATCAGCAAACAACACTATGTTAGTCAATTTCTCCACCATAAAAGGCAGATCGTTAACCAGGAATAAGAAAGGGCCCCATATGGATCCATCAGATTAAACACCGTTGACTTCTGTTTGTTGAAGTATATTGCTTAGGTTTGATCTTAGTATATCCAACGCTTTATTTCCAACTCCGTAATGATTTAATTTCATTAGTAGCGTATCATGATCAACACAATCAAATGCCTTCGACAGATCGCAGAAAAAACACCGACAGCATCCTGTGCGGTTTCCCATGCAGAATAAATATGAGATATAAGGGTAATATCTGCATCCGTAGTCGATTTACCCCTAGTGAAACCGTAATGCTTGGCGTGTAGTTGTTTTGTACGGTTGAAGTGTGAAAGCATTTGATTGAGTACAATCTTTTCAAAAATTTTACTTAGTGCTGGAAGAACAGATATTGGTCTGAAATTTGAAGGCTCACTCTTGTCTCCCGACTTGAACAGAGGTATAAGTTTACTGTGTTCCATGAGGTCTGGGAAAGCTCCATCATCAACACATTTATTAAATACATAAGCTAGGTGTGGGGCTATAACAAGTATTATTGAACCAATGACTGACTGATATAACCCACAGGTCTTCAGTATTTTTTAAGTTAAGTAATCAATACGTTTTGACAATATCCTGGGGATATAGATGATAAAATTTAAAATCTACATTACTGATGCTAGTGCTGTTTTTTAACAAAGTCTGCTTCATATGGAGATGAATTTAGACGCTATGTTGTGAGTACATTGGTGAAAAATATTTCAAAAGCTCGAGCTACCTCAGCGTTGAATTTAACAACATCATCACCTATCTTTAAGCAGAAATCATTGTCCCTTGGTATAACTTTGCCAGTTTCACGGTTTATGATTTTCCAAACCGTTTTCATTCTATTATTCGAATTTTGTATTTTTGTATTAATGTGTAAAGTTTTTGCAGTTCCACAAACCAACTTGAAAGTTTTGGAATATTTTTTAACATAGTCATGAAATTTTATATCAAGGTTTTTTGTTCACAAAGGTCATACAAGATAGTTTTACTTTTACGAATTCCAAATGTTGCCCGGTCATTAAATTTTGATTTACCGTTGTTGGCACTGACTTTCTTTAATTTAAAAACTTTATTGAATACTGTTTGAATAATGTTGAAGAAGTCAGAATAGATTTTGTTCAGGTCCTGTTCATCAAAATCCGGTACTGGCAAATTTATATCTAAGTTTTTATTAAACGTCTCTAGTCTATGGGATGTAATAGGCCTATAAAATGATGGATCAGTCTTATTTTACTAGTAATTGGGAATGAAACTGTTTGACCACTGAGATCGGATGGCAAACAGTTAATTACATTTTTACTTGTGAATGCACAGTCACAAAAAACATTATCTAAGCAAATTTGGCTGTTAAGTGCAATTCTAGTCGGCTCTAGAAATACATGACATAAATTAAATTATTTGAACAGAGTTATTAATCGTCGCTTCAGTGTTGTATCTTTAAGCAGATCTACATTAAGATCGCCACAAATAATTAACTTTTTTCTGTTATTACAAAGTTTAATGAGGGCTTCCTCCAATATTTTCTCGAATATTTCAAAATTGCCATGGCCTTTTTCATCTCTCGGAGGTTTGTAGACACAAATAATAATATGGCTATCCAACTAAATACAGGATACCTCTATTTGTCTTTCTACAGTAATTGTAAGAATATTTTTCCGTTGTTTCATCTTAATATTGTGTTTTACTAAGATTAAAGGACTGCTGATAGAGGTGGTTCTTTAACCAAGGTGGTTCTTTAACCACCTCTATCAGCAGTCGTTCTATTGAAACAACTGAAAATTTTGTAATTATTTATGTTAAAAGACATCGTATTTTCCTCTAGCCAATGTTCTGTAATACAAATAACATCAGTGTCAGAATTATTAAGAAATATATCTAATAAAAGTTCTTTGCCAGGTAGCCCCTGCATGTTTTGATGGATAATATTTAAGTGGGGCTTACCCTTTGTCGGAATATTATTTAATAATGGGATATTATTACACTTTTTTGACTTTTTTAATTCGGACAAGATATTACACATTTTTGATCGCCTAGAGATTTCCTCTATTGTCTTAAGAACTAATTTAAATTACTTGGAATGTCTTCAAATATCCCTTGTCTGTGCTCAATAGAAGCAGTCAGGTTAGCCAAATTCTTGGCTGTAATACTTAAAAAAATAAGATAGCGACAGCTACCTGTCGTTTGTAAAAATCTAAAAGGTAGTAACTATCTTTGGTCAAATAAACATTATCAATATAATTGTCAGAGTCAATCAGATGAAACAAACTATTATTATATGACATTGTATGTAATGTCATATTTAGCTTATATATAAGAATATTTTCAGCTTGTGGCAAGCTTTTACTATATGGGAATGTAAACATAACAATTTTATTAACATTAAGTGAGCAAAGTGTTTTGAAATATTTAATTAAGTCCCATTTCCAAACATGAGTATTAAGTTTGATTCAGGTGTCAGATCAAGTGACTTTGTTATTTTTTGCATAACATCATGAAAAGTGAAGTGTGGTAAACAGTTATTTATGACTGAGTGTCCCAATTTATTCAATAATATGCCTAAGTTTCTTCCAATTTCATCACATAATATAACATTTTTGCTTGTGATGTTTTTGTGCGAACCTGAAATCTTGGGTCGGATTCTTATTTCAAGACTCGTGGTTGAAGCTGGTCTCTCCGGATGTTGCAAGGAACGTTGGCAGTCACACAAATGATTGGCCACCAAAGAGTCATAGCGTTCCTGATTACTATGAGACAGTTTAAGCAGCTCATCCATGGCTAGGGAGTACTCCTCAATGGCCTCTTGAGATTTTTCATAGCGGGCAGTAATAGATCTCAAGCAGCCATTGACACTGGCAAGTTCAGACTCAAGATTTTGCAGGTATTTCTCATATTTTGTTTTATTAATTTCTAACTCTGCCATATACATTTTAAACTTTTCCAAAAATTTCAATTTTACTCTTATTATATAAACTTTTATTGAGATTTTTATGAGTTTTTTTTTTTATGTTTGAGTGATGATTTTTCATTTTAACAAAACCAACAAATCGGTAGGTACGTGATCTGGATCCCTGGAATTGATCTTCGTCTTGGACGTATTCATGCTAAGGCCAACCTTCAGGGATGCTTCATGCAGTTGTTTCTCTCCTCAACCACTTTCAGTATTTGGTCGCGATTTGTAACAAGGTTTCCTGAATATTTATTATAAGTCATACAATTAAAAAGAAACTCAATTTGATTCATTTAATTTCCTTTAAAAACTTTGGAACCCTTATTTTGTTTGATTGTGTCGCTTATGATTTTGTATTATTTAATCTCAAATCTTTCCGAACTGCTCCGTGTACTAATTTATTAAAAGTCTGGTCACTGCTGTACTTGAAGTGGCTCAAAACAGACACATCGATTTTATTTTGTTTTTGTTCGAGCTGATGATGTAGTCGATTTGATTGCTAGTTCGGCTGTCTGGACACGCCTATGTCCATTTTCTTGAAGGGCGCTTTTTGAAGAAGGTATTCATTGCGTAAAGGTGGTGTGTTTTTCAATAAAATTAACTAGGGACCTTCCGCACGGGTTTCGACTACCTAGCCCGGATTGCCCCAGCAATAATTATTCTTCTAGTGGAGCTCCGATTTTGGCGCTAAGGTCACCCACGATAATGGCGTAGTTGCAAGGGTTCTCCTCACGTGCTCTCTCTATGTCGCCGTACACCTGTTCTACTTCGTCATCAATACCAGTAGGTTTAGAGGTAGGTACGTAGGCTTGGATAACCATGAGGTCAAATCTCTCTCTAAGCTTCAGGATCAAAAAACACACGAGGTGATACGCTCATAATGTCCTGAACAGCAGACGAGATAGTCTTGTTCGCAAGGAACCCAACTCCTCCGAAGGTAGAATCGTCATTCCCTCTGTAGTAGAAAAGTTCTCCAGTGGAAAGCCTACAAGATCTTCTCCTTGCCGCCGTATCTCTGTAGCCCTGTAACGTCCAATTTGATCTTGCTCACTTTTTCTACCAACTCATCGAACCAATCTTCTCTCAGTGTCCTTATGTTGAACGTAGCCAAAGTCATTGTATGTTGGCAGCCGGATCTCTGCAGAGGATTCTTAGTACCCTCTGCCCTGCCGTAACCTGAGCCGCTGCCAGAGCTAGGGATAGCGGGGCTGCCGGGGATTGAGGGCCGAGGCTCTTGGCTGTGCTTCATTTTTGTAGTGCTTTTTGTTGTTGGGATGGTTTTAGCCATAATACACCATGCTGGCCAATGCGTCTTGGTGTATCTTCCTGCCACGTTTGCCTATTACAGAGTAATTTTAAAAATTACTCCTCTGTAATAGTTACCGAGAGGAACTGCTTGGAGGTGTGGATTCGGAAATGGAGATCACAATGTGTCATCGGGTCACGGGTTAAAATTGATCACAATTGAATTCCCTTCCCCTCTCTGGTGGTGGTCAGGATGGTCACAGGATACCCTAAAATAATTGAGCGGTTTGAAAAACTTACATTTGGGTACTTATGACTAAGAAGCACGTGGTTAATAAATAATAGAGCCCTCTGATCAATTTCTTCTGTTGGGCCAAGGACAGTATTTATCCCCTAAGTTAATATTTGTGTTTGGTATTTTAATCCTTGTTTGATTGTACAGATTCATTAGAGGAGGTGGGAACATCGTTTCTTGGTGTGGTGTTCCTGCGCGGATCGCCTGTTAGGATCGTCTGCCAAGCCCTGATGCTGCGCCAGGACTGGTCTCTGGTCCCCGGCCATTGTGCTGCTGCGAGAACAGACCCTGACCTGGCCAAGCTACTTCCTAACTGGAAGATCCGGTACTCCGTCCATGGACGTGACATAGGTTTGTATTTGGGGCAGGCAATTGAATTATATAAACCTCATTATATTTGTAGTTCGACATGTAATAACAAATATACGATGGGGATATCACTGGCACAAATGCTTTCTTTTGCACCTTAACACGAGTATTTCGGACAAACTTTGGAAATCTATAATACCCAGTAGCCTTATTTCTGAAAACAATCGCAACACCGGTCATATTGAAAAATTGACCAATCAGCACACGATTATTGTATACGAGCTGTTTCTCTGGCGATGTGATTAGTTGGTTTCGAATTTGAATGGCATTGCAACTGTTATCAGGAATCAATACACATACCTATCTAATAAAACAGAAGTTCCTGATGTGTCTGTACATAGACGATAAGTACTTAAATAGCGGGATATACAAATCAGCGTTTTGTTGAATTCATGTCTGTCTGTCTGTATGTGGCAGTTTTCACTGGCAGATGGAGTATATTTAGGAAGAGGGTTTAGGCTTCTTTTTTAATATTCGGACGTGTGAAAACGATGTTAGCGTCATTTAAATATTTTTTGATATACAGCAGACATGTTTAGTCATATTTTAAGGGGTTGTGGACATAATATTGTTAAACCGAATTGACCGGAGAAACTTTATTGTTCACTTCTCCATACAAATTAGCTGATTGCCCGGTATAAATGTATTTAGGAAAGATTTTCGGGGTTAAAAACAGGCGCACGCAGCTTGAAATGTCGGGGGCAAAGCCCCCACTCCACTGAAACAGAAACAACGACTATAAAATAATAACAAAAAAAAAGCCATTTATCTACACACTTATCATAAACCCTCTAAAATCTAAAAACCGCAAATTACGACCAGCTCAAAGATAAACTGTTTTGTTACAGCACATTTCTTATATGCGAAAATGTTATTATTGCTTCATAATAGAGATCAGTTGTCTAATGGGTTTCACGCTGGCTTCTCACACAGGAGATCCAGGTTCGAATCCTGCACATCTACAAATGAGATAATTGATTTATCTTAAGAGGAAATCCGGGCGCTCTTTTCTCCATAGAAACGCTCTCGCCTGTTTTCTTTCTGGTTTATGACCCTAAGCTTTGATGTTATTGCAGTAAAATAAATATCGACTACTTGTATGTTTTCCTTTTTGATGATACATTATCTATATACGCACTAAAGCTCCCAGAAAATGCTCAAAATTGCCTATTTAGACCGTTGTCAATAGAGGGATATTGTACAAATTTGACAACTATTAATGAAAAAATAAAAACATAGTGGCACAGTGTGTATCCTTCTTAATAATTTTATGAAATATCTTTTAAACTGGTCCAATATTCGGGGAGGAAATAGACGAGAGCCGAACCCCTAATTCTGGCTTTTTACTAAGGCTATTCAGTCGGATCTGCAGCTGTCCTATCGCACGAATTTGAGGGCGGGGGACCCGGGCGGGACGATCTGCATACGTTCACAGACTTAAAAGTGATGCGTAGTAGTTGAAAATAATATCGACAAACTAGTGTTGTAGACACTTATCGACATTTATCGATAAACAACATTTTTTCCATGTGCTCTTTAGTGGCAAATACAAATTCATTTTTAATAGGTAATGAATACAAAATAAAATTAATGTCATGTCTATAAAACCAGTAAGATTAAGCCATACTCCACCACGCTGGCTCAGTGTGGGTTGATGGAGGGGTTTTACGACCACTACCACGTAGCGATTGTAGCTGGGAGCTAGGTACAGCTTAAAGTGTCAACCGAAACACTGAACGTCCGATACTGTACGATAACGTAATTATCTCATTGGTACATGGTCGTATTTGAACCTGCATCTCCTGTGTGAGAAGCAAGAATGAAACCCATAAGGCCACGGAGCTCCAAGAGTATAAAACAGTAAATTATAATATAGGATAGGGTTCCAGTCTCTAGACCTCCTACTAAGAACATCAACGAAATTGAAGTAATGACGACGATCTTTTCCTGACTGGTCTCCGACCTGACTATTTCTTGGTATCCGACCATCAATTATTTCTGGTAAAAGGCATTGGTGGTAGAACTTTTCTAATAATGGTTCCAATTTTTCCCAGAATGCATCGTCCCTCTTAATTTTTTGTAAAAGCATGCCTCTGGGAAAATATAACAGAAATCTCGAAGAGTAGTATGCAGTTGGCCTTTTACTTGGTAGAAGTAATTATGATTCTGTTTTAATTGTAACTTTTTGTTTTGAAACGTGTAGAAGTCTATTTTTTTTGTTCGATTCCTTCTTGAGATGACATTCTTGCAATTTTATAAGGATATTTTACCTCTACTATCGAGTCCTTCACCTATCAGACCATCCGGGCTTGCCCCTAAAAAGTGTTAATTTAAATCGATAAACTGTCCACACTCTATAATTTGTAGCCCCGTTCGTTGATAAATTGATCAATTGCTTCAGATTCCTTTTCCTTTTTTTTTGTGTTTCAAATGAAATTGACGAAACTTACGAATCTTGTGTGGATGAATTTTTGTGTGTAAATTGTACATTCTTTCTCAGTTAATTAATATGGTAAAGGATAATTTTGCAAAACTTGTTCTAGGCATCTGTGACTCGATACATGGTTTTTACAGATTTTTGAAGTGCTAGAAAATATCCTCTGTTTATAATAAAGTTTATTTTGATTGCATGGATTTTAAAAGACAGAGCAGGTTTTTGTGTGCAAAACTTTTTAAAAGCATGCTGGCTTATTTTTTAAGACACCATGTTGTTCTATCTTTTATGATATCATGTAAACTGGCATCACATAAGTTATTGAAATTAAGATCTCTGAACCTAATTGAGGGAGAAAAATTCCACGTTTTTTTCTTCATTAGAAAAAAAAATAAAGTTACATACATCGGTAGAAGGCCATCAAATAAACAAAAAATGCCAAGAAACTATACATGTCCTAAAGTATCACGTTTGCGAGAAATTAGGTTTCATAAAAAAATACTTTTGTCACTGCCTGCCTTTCCCATCAAATTCCTTGCGTGATACTTTAGGACCATTTCAACTGAGATATATTTTATGAGCCTTCTAATGATTTATTTAGACTTTAATTTTAATATTATTTGCTATGAGAACTTCAAAAATCGTGGCATTATTCCAACATCTACAAACCCATTCAATCTCTTAGATTGTTTCTCGAACTGAAACTTTCATAAATAGCACATTAAAACTGAGGTAAATCTTAAATAATAATAATAGAGGAGGCTCTTTTATCAAGACATGTCATTTATAAAATTGTCCTACCGTATCAGAATCTACTTAATTACAAATAACTGAAAAATAAATCAATAGTAGTTCAAAATTGCATTTTATTTCCAAAATTATCTGTAAAATTCTGTATTCTTTCGTCAAAAACAAAACGTCGATTAAAACCTAACCTTAGGACTTCGGCCGACACAAGTATGGCCTAAATTGTTCTTAATGGTCTGTACTATCATGGTTTTAAGGCTTTGCATCAATCTACCAAATACCCTGTACTCATATACAGGGTGGAATATTGTGACACCACCTGGAGGACAAGTACTCTAAATAATTGAGGTAGCAAACTTCCCTCAAAGGAAAAATTCTTTTATTTTTTAAAAGAAACAAAACTGCATTCAGAGATTTTGAAAAATACGCTTGCAACAACCAGGAATCGAACCGGCTAAAATTCGAAAAAACATCACCTGTACTTTTATGGCGTCAATCGACAGGGTCAATCATAAGGATCACATCTCTCTAACAAGCATAGTAAATTAAATGAAAGGAAAGCCATGAAAGACAGGATAAGTCACTTTTACTCAAGGATCCATCAGATACCTTGTGTTGTTCACAATATCATCTTTACGCGTGTTTGTAATGCAGACTCTTTTGGATGAGACCTATATTTTTTCGTGTCACATAAATAAAAAAAAATAATTGAAAATGGAACAGGGAAAATACGACGTCGCGTTAGTCTTTTGCTATTCACATTTGATTGTTGTCAAATTGTTTGTCAGCTGCAGCATTACTAATCGTCAAAATGGCTTATCAAGAACAATTTGATTTAATGCAAGCTTTTTTTTTTTATCGCCAAGATGTCAATTTAGCTTTACGGTGGTACGGAGAGAGATATCGGGACCGACAAGTACCAACTCGATTCGTCTTGAGGCGAATGGTACAAAATTTGAAAAAAATTGGTAGTTACAAAAGTCATCGTCCACAGATGCTCGAGCGCGAAAATTCCGATTTTGATGTAAGTGTGTTGACATATTTTGAAGCATATCCAAAGGCTTCAAGCAGAGAAGCTGCCGAAGAAATTGGAACCACCCATACTCAGATACTTAAGTCTTGAAAAAGTATAGGTGGAAATGTTATCGTGATGGTCGGTTGGTTCAAAAATTACATCCTGGAGATCCTGAGAGACGACTATAATTTTGTCAAAGCGTGCTAACAGAAGTTGCCCGTAACCCGAATTTTTGAGGGACTTTGTGTGGTCTGCCGAAACCAACTTTAGTAACAATGGCATGTACAACCGCCGCAATAACCATTATTGGTCTAGAGTAAATCCAGTTCGTGTTCATGAAACTAACAGTCAAGTAAGATTTTCTTTCAACGTTTGGTGCGGTATAATGAGAAATATGGTTGTGTTAATCCACATTTATGAAGGGCATCTAAACTCGGTCAAATACCTTGAAATACTGGCCCTCTTACGAAAACGAGTTAAATGTTTTACACGAGGATGAGCGAAACCGTGTAATATTACAGCAAGATGGTGCTCCAGCCCATAAGAGCAGAATCACCGCAGCCTATCTTAATAACAATTTCAGGGCCTGGATGGGTACAAACGGCACAATCCGATGGCCTGCAAGATCACCAAACCTCACCCCTCTGGTTTTTTTTATGCAACTGTGAACGACTTGAGGGCTGAGGTTTACAGTACAATTTTTCATATTCACCACAACACGCTATTAAAGGCTACTGAAAAAGAGTTCCTTAGAAGAATAAATTTATGTATTCAACGAGAGGGAGCCCATTTCGAACAACTAATTAGTTAGCTGTTACATGTTTTAGGTTAATAATAAAATAAGTTTTAAGATTTCATGTTTTCCTTTCATTTAATTGACTATGTTTGTTAGAGAGATGTGATCCTTATGATTGGACCTCCTCCTCGATTGACGCCATAAAAGTACAGGTGATTTTTTTCGAATTTTAGCCGGTTCGATTCCTGGTTGTGGCAAGTGTATTTTTCAAAATCTTTGAATGCAGTTTTGTTTTTTTTTTCAAAAATAGAGGAATGTTTCCTTTGAGGGAAATTTGCTACCTCCATTATTTAGAGTACTTGCCCTCCAGGTGGTGTCACAAAATTTCACCCTGTATAATCGATGTTACAAAACGATTGATGAATGGAGCAAAAAATTTCAGACACCGGCGTAAAAAGGAGCATACCGTATCCGCATTTCAATAGAAATGATTTTCAAAATAATATTGGACTTCTTCAGCATGAGTCGCCAGTTGGAAGTTACACGTATGAATGTTAGTAAATAATTACCCATTTCTTAACTAATGCCAGTTGATCTAACTACCCTGTCAGGTAAACTTCCCTTAAATACGTTTTTAAGGTGCTAATGCACTATTTTGTTAGGTTCTCGGTAGGTACCTAAGCAATACATATTTTAAAATGTGTTCTACTTATTTTACTGCAGTCTCAACAACATTTGATCCAACTAAAGATACACATGATAATATGACGATTGTTCAAAGGATGTGGAACTATACACAAGATAAAAATGGCAAGTTCTAAGAATGATATTTTATTAGGCCTTAGTTGAGCTAACGAGCGAAGCGTCTCCTGTTTTAAACTTGCCCAAAAATGCTTTCGTATGTTCGTCTGTGATTCCGGATGTTCTCTGTTAGATTTCTCAACCGATTCTCGTGAAAATTTTTGAGCAGGTTCGATAATTATTTGGATTTACAGTGCGGTGATATGGGGTTTCAATGTTATTGATGCGGCTACTTTCATACTCCATGAAAGTAACCAGGTGCATTCATAAGTTTGCAAGTGGTATTGAATGAAAATCCAACCCATTGACTTTTCACTGAAATTATATGTGTATAGCTTAAGTCAATCTCACGGTCTCCACGAATCCAACGATTGTTGAAACCTGTCAACCTTTGGTAGCGTGTTTTTTATTCACTCAAACTATTTCACAATCCCGCCATTTTATAAAATTTCCAAAGATTGTATCGACAAATAATCCCTATAATTATCGAACCTGGTCAAAACTTTTCACGAGAATCGGTTTATAAATGCGACGTGTTTAGAGGAGAATAGCCGGAAATCCGGACAGACAGATATGCGAAAGCATTATTGCCTAAGTTTGAATGGAGATGCTTCGCTCGATCAATTATGTAGGTACAATATTCCACTGACACTCGCACTACCTACTTCAGCTGTGCTGTGGCTTGAACAGTTTTAATCAGTACTTAATAGAGGATTCGTTGTAATTATATAGTGATTTAGAACAGAGACATATTTTTTCAAGGTATTTGGAAAAGAGAACAAAATTCGAAGTTGCAGAAATTAACGAGAGTAGAATGCTCTCAAATCATGTCGTCAATAAGCGAGCTACGATCATATGAGTTTTGTGCTATTGTTGATGAAAAGAGTCCTTGTTTCGGTAAGTTCTCGCACCTACACAAAGAAAAAACACTTTCAGGTCAATCACTAAGTCCCATCATTATAGTGAGTAGTGTGGTGTCCAACGTACCATTAAGCCTCTCCGCCGACTGACCACATCAACCACAACCACTTTTTCCAAATAAAATGTCGGAAAAGGGGTTGTGGCGTGGCGTGTGGCGGCGTTTTGTGGCTAAAACTAAGAAGTGGCTGAGTGACGCGGCACATCAGGTATTGCACATCGAAAAAACGCCGCCACACGCCACACCACTATAACTTTTGTAAATGCAGTTGTAGCTTGGCTGTGGTTCGTGTGCGACGAGTCTAAAAGCACGATTCTCTAGAGTCTTGGATCTGTGTGATGGGTGCATATATTCACGTCTTCTCAGCGGCGATGGGCTGGGCTGGCGCCTAAAATCGTTCGCAAAAGACGAAAATCTGTTTCTCTGCCATTCCATGTGAGACAAAGCTCTGTCGCTGTATAAATTGTTAACATTATTTAGGTACCCGATTGATTGCTTTGGAACCAGGCACAGTTTGTAGGTACATGACAAGCATGTTACATCAAAGGGCCCAATATTCGGCTGCCATCAATAGATTACAGCAATTGCTGGCAGCCAAATTTGGTTGACCTTTAAACGCCCTTGGCAGTGGCGTATTTAAGTATATATTTTATTATATATTTAGGTATTTTATGTATGGATAGTTAATGTAATATTGATAATAGTTTTTTATCTTGTTCATCATACGACGACTATATTAGTGCGCTGTTGGCAGGAAGCTTGCTGTGAGCCGTGTAGACTCGCTTCTTCAAGATGACCTTTGCTGGCAGCCGTGTATTGGGCCCTTAATCCTATATCCTCATTTCCGTGAGGCGGCAGTAGGTACCTGTAGTTGTTACATGAAAGGAATTCCCCAGGTCACGGCGCACTGGTTTCTGTCAATAGTCAAGTTGTGGGCATTTTCTCCTGGGGGCCCAGGTGTGGAGACCCACAGTCGCCTCTGTCAATTACCGCCATAGCCCCATTCCAAGATTGGCTTCAGAGGATTACTTCCATTTAAGAAGGTAACTCTTGTATTTTATGTTTCTTGGGTTGGGTCTATAACATTGAAGTTTGAAGATTGGAGTACTTAGGCGGTTAGGGGGGGGGGGGCTCCTTAGCTATCCTCTGATACCATTTTCTGATTTAGGAAACATCATTTTAGCACTTTAATTATAAAATATGTTTACGCGATTTTTACAACTTGGCCAATCTCGGAACGACAAATGTCAAACACAAAAGCTCCAACGTTGGATATTGGATGGATTTAGTACAAATGACAAGATTTTGTTGTAATGGTAGAAATTGCGTCAGCCATTTTGTATTTTCTGACATAATGACTTGCTCATTTCATTCCGTGTCCTTCCGTGTTTCGTGAATGTTCTGTTGCGCTATCGTTTTATCCGTGATTCTCTCGATGACTTTGGCTTTGTTTACTTACTAACTACTTTATGGAGTTTATCAGAACCAAATTGGTTGCTTTAGGTCACTTCCTGTTTAAAAACTAAAGATAGGTTTGTTAGGTTCACACTAGAGATGAGATTATTGGTTGTTTTTTTTAAATTGGTTGATGGTTAATTGATAAAAAAAAAATATCAATAATTTTTTTGGATGAAAATATTAGTTAATATTTTTATTCAAGTACTAAACAATCAACCATATACAACCACATCACGGACTGAAATTTCACTTCCATTTATAAGAATAAAAATATCAATAACAGTAACTGTGTTAAACTGTGTTTTATCGTAAGAGAAATAGAGCATACAATCAATAAGCGACAGAAATATCACTTCCGTTGGTTTAGAATAAAATATCTACTGTAATGAGTAAATGTGTGCTATCGTAAGAGACATAGAGCATACAATTGATTAAATTGCCGTACCTAAGGAAATGAATCCTGCGATGTTGCCGCTCCTAATTCGACCCGAGCGAGAGAAAGCGCGACGTAGTCAATTCTCCTGTTAGGCTTAACTTTAGTTAATATGATATTTTTATTCGCTAATGTTAACGCGAAGCGGAGCGGAGCGAGGCGACCCCCTACTCTTGGCAACCCCTCCTCCAACTCCCCCGAAATATAAAAAATTTAGGAATTTCTTCAATCTTTGTACCTCCATAACATAAAAACTAATGGTTTCCTAAAGGGGGGGGGGGGGGGGGGGGGGGGGTAGGTGGGGGGAACTGCTGCTTCCTTGGCAGGGTAGTAGAGAGCTTCTCGCTTGGTTTCGCTTGTAGTGGACTGTATTGTACTGCTCCGAACTGAGAACTGTGTCTGCTCATCATCATCTAAGTCATCTCACGCACCCCTTCTGGGGCGTAGGGAGTCGGGGTCAGGTCGACGGACCTCTTCCGTCATCGGATGGCCCCTGCGGGCGGTGGTCTTCATGTGGCTCTGGTGTGCAGTGGGTGATCGCTGGCTAGACAACCAGGTCGCGTGGCAGGCGGCGGCGGTCGGGCGGGCGCGCGTGGTGCGGCGCCAGTTCGGCAATGTGCGGAAGATGTGACGCATCCGCACGCGCGAACATGCCCTTCGCCAGCCTCTGGACAAACTGGTCCACGGTTTCCCATCTTAGGTAGCAGGCGGGAGACAGGCAAGAGCCCTGGGAGACGCCGGCTGCAACGGGTTGTTCCTCGGAGACTGCGTCTTCCACCATCACCCGGAAGCGGCGATTCTTCAGGAAAGAGGCGATTGTCTTGACCGTTCTTCTTGGGGCAGGGGACGTCGACAGCTTATACAGCAACCCCTCGTGCCATACTCTGTCGAACGCCTTCTCCATATCCAGAAGTACTGAGACAGTGTATTCTTTTTTGTTCAAACAGACCGTCATGTCATTCAGTACTCTGGTGAGCTGAAGCGTCGTAGAATGCTCGGGCCTGAAGCCGAACTGTTCCGGGCGCGGCTGGATGTGGGGCAGTAACTTCGCTAACAGGAGCTTCTCAAACACCTTTGAGATGGTGCTCAGTAGGGTGATCGGCCGATAGCTCTCAGGCAGCTTGGTGTCCTTGCCCGACTTGGGCAACATGATAACCAAGCCCTCCTTCCATTGGGTTGGAAAGTGACCCGTGCACAAGATACCGTTAAACAGGCGCGTAACGGCCGCCACAGTGCGTGGCGGCAAATGTAACAGCGCCGTGTTGGGTATTCGGTCTGCGCCCGGGGCTTTCCTGGGCTTGGTACGTCGGAATGCACGCACAATCTGGCCGGGCGTGACGACGATGGGGTCCTCTTCGGGAGCTATCGGCGTGGCGAAGTACTCTCGCAGGTGTCTCTCGACTGTTGCGACGTGCTCCACATCATCCGTTGGGTTCGGCTTGAACTGCTTCTCGAGGCATTCGGCGAAGATCTCCGCACGGTCTTGGGCACGGAATCTTGGTAGGCCGTCGCTGCCCAGGATTGGTCGAACAGGAGCAGGAGTGGTCGACAAAGCCCGGCACAGGCGATGCACGTAGGGGACGTGATCGCTTATGGATTCGACGTGGCGTTCCCAAGATTCTTCGGCGTGGAGATCAAGTTGGCGCTTCAGCTCTGCCGTCATGGCGTTGAGCCTGGTCTTCATCGTGGGGCAGCGGGTTTGCTGCCACTGCTTCCGGAGAGCGCGCTTATCGCAGATGAGTGCGCGTAGCTCAGCAGGAAGAGGAGAGGGCTTCCCCCCGCGAGTCCGTTGGGATGTAACGCCATTTGATGCTCCGCACTGAGGCCTCCTCTGCCATCGCTCCTTTCGCCATTCTCTTGAGCTCACTGTCTGCGCCACGCAGGTTGGTGCCGTTGTCGCTCCATAGTTCTGTCGGGCAGCCTCGCCTACTGATGAAGCGACGAAGGGCCATGATTGCCGAGTCCGTGCTCAGGTTCCCAGCCAGCTCCAAGTGTACGGCGCGTGTTGTAAGGCATGTGAACAACGCGCCATACCTTTTCTGTTGCCCGCGACCGATGGTGACTGCCATCGGGCCAAAGTAGTCGATTCCAGTGTAGGTGAAGGCTCGGCGATGGTGGGCCAGTCGACATGGCGGGTGGTTGCCTGTTGATGGCCAGGCGAGCTTCGCTTTTCGAAGTCTGCAGGGCTGGCACCTCTTGATGGTTGTTCGGACGGAGACTCGTAGGCGCAGCATCCAGTATTGTTGCCTGACTTCGTTGGCGGTCGTCTCGAAACCTCCGTGATGCAGTTGGGTGTGCACGTAGGTGATAAACAGCCGCACCCATGGATGACCGCCGTCTAGTATGGCCGGCTCGCTCTGTGATGCCTTCGGCTGCGGCGATCCGTGATTTAAGGCGCAGGATTCCGTCTTTCCCCAGTTGCATCGACAAATGTTTGAGGCGGCTGTCGTTTGCGATAGGGCTCCCTTTTCGTAACGCAGCTATCTCGGTTTCGAAGGCTTGGTGCTGAATGGCTTTGACCCATAGGAGCTCGGCGCGCTGCATGTATTCTGCTGGAAGAAGAATAACTTCCAGTTGGGGCTTGCGGCGAGCCACGGCGTCTACTTTCTTGGCTAGACGCGGTGTGTTTGCTTTCCAGTTCGGGTCAACACCTTCAGACTTCTTTGTCTTCTTTCTTGTGGCCAATGACTGCTCCCTTTTGGTGCGCAGCAGGGCGATAAACTGGAGAATTCTGGCAGTGGATCTCATCAGTCGTAGCCAGCTGGAGAACCGTGCGACATCTGGGAGAGCTTCGGCAAAACGTGGTGGCGTGGTCGCCACGTTCACGCGCTCTTCCCCGGTTTCCATCTTGTCGGTGAACTCTTGATGCGGCCAATCTTCTTCCAGCTCACTTAAGAAGTCGGGTCCGACGAACCATCTGTGGTTTGAGTCGAAGTCATGCGGCATTATTCTTGTGGCGTCGTCCGCCACGTTGAGTTTTGTGGGGACCCACCGCCATTCATTGGTTCTGGTGCTTTCGGTGATTTCCGCAACCCGATGTGCGACGAATGGCTTGTAGCTGCGTGGGCCTGTGCGTAGCCATGTCAGCACGGTGCTTGAGTCTGACCAGAATATCCGGCGTGCGGGCTTGATGTCGTGTTCTTCAACGGCTGTCCGAGCTAGGCGGCAGCCCAGCACAGCTGCTTGAAGCTCCAGGCGCGGGATGGAGATTGTCTTTAGTGGAGCGACGCGCCCTTTTGCGATGATTAATGAGACTCGCGATATCCCCTCTTCATCCGTAATTCTCCAGTAGACGGCAGCGGCGTAGGCGGTTGAGCTGGCGTCGACGAAAATATGCATCTCGGCTGCTAGTTCCCACGCCAGTATGGGTGACAGCGCGGGAGACAGCTGTCCCATTCTCTGTATGTTGTTGGCCCATATGTTCCAGGCCTCAGCTTCTCTCGGTGGCAGCTCATCGTCCCATCCCGTACCGGAGCACCAAGTGTCTTGCAGGATTCTCTTGAATTGTACTGTGACCGGTGTCGCTAGGCCCAGTGGATCATATATCGACATGACCACCCTGAGTGCCTCCCTTTTCGTCGGTGTTCTCTCGCCCCTGATAATGGCTGCTGGGACCCTCGTTAAATTGCTGTTGAAGCCGAGTGTGTCGGCTTGGGTATCCCAGATCATTCCAAGGATCTTCTCTGGTGCAACTTCGACGATGTTCTTGTTAGACTCCGGTTCCAGCTTATGTCTGACGTGTGCTGAGTTGGACGTCCATTTTTGTAGATGAAATCTTCCCTCTCTGTGGATGCGAGCTACTTCTGTGGAGATCTCGAGCGCCTCTGCTTCTGTGTTGAAGCTGGCCAGGTAGTCGTCCATGTAGTGGTTACGTAGTATCGCATTGACGGCCTTTGGATGTTCTTCGGCGTGGCGTTCAGCGTTCGTGTTCTTCACAAAGATCGCCGTACATGGTGATGACTTTGCACCGAAGATGACGCTCTTCATACGGTATTCTGTTGGCTGGCCCTCGCGTCGGCTTCCTCTCCACAGGAAGCGCTGCATGTCTCTGTCTTCTTCTCGTATGGAGATCCGTAGGAACATGTCCTTGATGTCCCCGGTGACGGCTATTGGCCGCTGGCGGAACCGAATCAGGATCCCAGGAAGCGATTTGAGTAAGTCCGGTCCTGACAGCAGTAGGTCATTGAGGCCTACCCCACTGGACTTGGCGGCGGCGTCATGAACGATGCGCAGCTTCCCTGGCTTCTGCGGGTTGATGACGGCAAAATGCGGAAGGTACCATGTCCTCGTTGATCTGGTAGTGGGCGCTTCTTCCGCAAAGTCGCTGCTCAGAAAAGCTGCCATCTGTGTTTCGTACCGCTTCTTGAGGTCTTTGCCCTTGTCGAGTTTCTTCTCAATCATGAGAAGTCGGCGGTAGGCCGTGCCGTAACTCTCAGGTGGGGTAAAATCGTCGTGCCTCCACAGCAAACCGGACTCGTAGCGGCCATCGGGAGTGTGTTGCGTCGTCTTCTTCAGGATACTGAGCGCCCGGCTCTCGTCCGGGGTGACCGAGTTGCGTGGTTCCACCCCCAGTGACTCCAGGGCGAAGTGTTCTTTCATTAGCGCCTCCATTGACTCCTCTTCTGGGGCGCTGATGACGACATGGTTGACTCGATGTATTAGTGCGTGCCGAGGAACGTGTCCATGCAAGACCCAACCCAGCTCAGTCAGTGATGCGACTGGCTGATTACGGTCTCCGAAGCGCGTCACGACGGAGAACAACAAGTGGAAGTTGTCCTGTCCCAGGAGTATCGTTGGAAGCCCCTTGTCGTAGACGAGTTGTTCCTCGAGGTACTCAGATGCCCGCATTCTGCAATGAGTTGTCGCGATGCTGTCTGTGGTGAGAGATGAAGATCTTCCATGGTTCTTGTTGATATGTCGAAGCTTCGCTCTTGATCTCTTCCTTTGATAGTGAAGTTGACACGTCGAGATTGTTGATTTTCATTCATACCGGCGACACCCTCAATGTAAAATGGCTCTGCTTGTCCGGTGGCGCCGATATTCTTAGCTGTTGCTGCGTTGATTATCGTACGGGTCGATCCATCATCCATCAAGGCGAATGTGTCCACGCTTCCATTCGGTCCGCTGACTTGTACCGGGATGATTTTCAAGGCAGCTGACGTTGTCGATGCGACGAAGGTGGTCGGCATCTCTTCGCAGTAGTGCAGCTTGGCTTCTGGCTTATCTTGATGCAGCAGTCGGTGATGGCGGTATACGCATCCATTAATGTATGCAACATTAATTCAAAATGCAAAACAAATCAATGCATGATTTGATTTGCAGGCGTGCCGCATCTTCTTGGTGCACAGGCAGCGGAAGCATAGCCTATGCTTTTTGGCGATTTCCCACTGCTCCGATACCGTTGCCTTTTTCATTTCAGAGCAGTCTGCCGGCTTATGATCTGCTTCACAAAGGCGGCATTGTGGTGTGCGTTTCTTCGGTGGCGGCGTGTCATCAGCGACGTAGGTGCGGACGATTTTCTTGGCGGGTGGCTCCCGCCGGTCTTCAGATGCGATGATCTCCGCCGGGGCGTAAGTCCCACATCTTTCCGCCGCAGTGGACAGGAAATGTGATAGCGTCAGTAGGTCCGGCCGCCCCTCCGGTTGCTCAGCATTGTAGTCGTAATACTTGTATCGCAGCGCTGACGGAAGCTTCTCCACTATGCTGCGCACTACTTCTGCGTTGTAAAGGTAGTGCGGCTTGCCCAACGCCTGTATGGTACTGGTCGCGTTGAGCACCCTTGACGCGAAGATGCAGATGTCTCTTGGGTTTTCTTGAAGCTTCGGCAAGGCCCGTAGTCTGTTGAGTTCTACGGCCACGAGTTCGTCCGGGCGGCCGAATCTAGTCTGCAGCATTTTCATAACGGCGGCGGGTGTTGTTACTCCGATGAAGAGACATTGAACTGCTTCCTTGGCCGCCCCTCGAAGGCAGCGGCGTAGACGTGATAAGTTCTCTTGCTCTGTTAGGTGGCTCGCAGTCTCTTCGTAGGCTGCTTTGAATGGCAGCCAATCACTCGACGCCCCATTGAAAAGCGCCAGTTCCATGGTACGTGGGTGCGCTGTTGTCCTTGATGCTAAAGTGATAGCAGCTGCGAGTTCACTGAGATCGGTGTGAACGTGTGAACGTAGCGCCGGCGGTGGCAGCGGTTGCAACTGTTGCGGTGTCGGTGGTACTTGCCTGTTATACTATTTACAGAGTTATTAAAACATAATGCTAAATTACTTAAAAATAAAGAAACTAAATTATAAGTAAACTAAATTATGTCGCGAACAACGGTCCTGTTCCCTTGACTTTGAAATGACTTTTGCTCTCTAGACGGCGCCATATTGAATTTATTATGACACGCACGCCACATGGCATAAAAGACTATTACTTTAGTTATTCAGTGATATATGTAGAGGACGATTAAGGGGCTTCTAAAAATACCAATTAATTCCTTTATTTCCACAAGTTCCATTAGTCAGTTCAATTGACTGAACTAGTGGTTTTTTTCCCATTCAGTTGAAAATATGACAAGCTTTTTGCCTGGCTTCACCTCTAAGGTACTAATAATATAAGACCCTTTGTTGATATTATAAATATTGTGGCTAATATTTTTACGAATCATGAATTAATAAATCAATCATATTTTTGCTTAACTACTATGAGAGCAGGAAGTTGTAAGAAGTTACACGGAGATATTTTGAAGTACTTATGACCAGAGATGTACTAGCAAAACAACTCCAAATCTTACACAAAACGTACCAGGAACACATACATCTCTTGCGAGGTTTTAAATACAAAAATCTTTAAACGAATTAACTGAGTAAACAATATTTGTCCCTCTCTCTTCTCTCACAAATCACGAATGGCTTAAGCCTAATATGGGACCGACCCTAAATTGACTTATAACTGACGTCATTTATTACGTCACTGACGTCATCTTGCTACCTGGGTTAAGCGATCTTGAGATAGAAAATGTAAAGCAAATATAAGCAAAGTGGGATCGATCAAAATCTTTTACATCGGCATCTCACAGTCAAATCCAAAAGTACTAGGAGCACATTTCTATATTTATATTTCTTCACAATACTAGTGATAGCCAGTGATGTTCCACTATCTATTAATATCTCCTAGCAACCCATCGTCTCTTAGTTTTATATAAGTAAATAAACGTACAACTTATTAAAAAACTTTAGGAATATTACTAGTAACTCAACAGAACAGACGGAACTGAAATAGTGGGAAAAATCAGTCAAATGAACTGATCAATTGAACTAGTGGGAGTAAAGGGTCAATTTACCTTAGTGTTTGGCTTACAATTGTACATTATTATCGAAGTAATATATATATTTCATTGAAATGTGTTCATTAAGCCCTTTTATTCGATACCCAACCCGACCCTGGTCAAAAACAACCATGACTTACTGCCCTTTAAAGGGCGCCACATTGAATTAAGGGCTGAACAAGGGCTAATGGCATTGAGAATTAGACAAAGAAAACAAATACCCGTCGCATCGCGTCGAAGCAGACTGACGCATGCTCCCGCGCAGAGCCCCGCGGGGCAGCCCGAGCTCCGAGACCAAGAAAATTATAGAAAATATTACTAAACTCCTGTAATAATAACATTAAAAATAAAATAAAACAACTAAAAATTTTCCCTTTTCTTCACCTATTTTTGCGTGTAAGTTTCATATAGGAAACTGATTTCGTCTCCGAGCGCTTGTTCATTTAGTTAAATAATAATGCATTGCGAAAACTATTTTTAAGTATTAAATATAACATATATCCGGTAATTTTAAAAGCCCATTCTTATCTCTTCTTTTGTAACATACTAGCTGACCCGCTCTCGCTTCGCTGCGGGTAGCTCTACCCTACTTTACCCTTACCCTACCCCTACCCTACCCCGACCCTACCCCTACCCCTCCCCAACCCCTACCCCTACCCAACCCCTACCCTACCCTACCCTACCCCTACCCAACCCCTACCCTACCCTACCCTACCCTACTCCTACCCTACCCCTACCCCTACCCTACCCATACCATACCCTACCCATACCCTATCCTACCCTACTTTTAAACCTTCCCAGGTCTACAACAAACATTTCAAAACCAAAATCAGCTAAATCGGCGCAGCCGTTCTCGAGTTTTAGCGAGACTAACGAACAGCGATTCATTTTTATATATATAGATATTTATCCTACATTTTTATGTTGTCTCGTTTAGCCTAGACTTGAAGCTAAAGATGCATTTCTTTGTTCGCGTCCCCTGGCGCTAGCCATATTTAATCCCTTAAGAGTGACTTCACACCGCCTATAGCCAGTGGATGATCAAGCGCATCCAACGATACCTTATTGTCAAATTCTGTCTGACACAATACTATAATCATATATTCTGGTAGTTTAGATGTTCATTCATGTTCATGTGACTCAATGAACATAATATGTTCATTGAGTTACATGAACATGTCAAAGTCAATGTTACATCTAAATTACCAGAATATATGATTATAGTATTGTGTCAGACAGAATTATATAAGTATGTCATCGTAAGATTGACAAAACCGTTAGTTGATAAACTAACGTTTTTTTCTTGTTAGTTGGTCAACTATCGACAGATAGTAAACTGTAGCGTTCTGCTTACTATATGACGCGTTAGTTGATAAAATAACCGTTAAATAGTAAAATAAGTTAAACTTGAATTGCAACCGAAATACCAGGGCAATCACTGCGGCGAAGCCCCCGATTAGTCTTCGTGTTAGGTTGACATGTAAGAACAAAAGAAACGTAAATTCTAAACCCTGTCGGTATGGTTTAATATCTGTCGATAGTTGATTAACTAACGGTTTTGACTATCTCACGGTGACATACATACCGGTCAAAACACTCTCCTTATGGCTTCGCTGTAATCGGGTAAAAAATACTAGCCGTTTGCATAGATCGTGCCGGGTGCGGGTGAGAGTGGCGGGAGTTAACGGCAAACTCGAAGCGAACGGCTAAACGAATAAATAAAACCGGTCAAGTTCGACTTCGGACACGCCCACGAAGGGTTCCATACCATTGTACACGGAAAAACGAAAAACGACAGTATTTTGTACGGTATACTTAGTCAATAGTAAAATATTAAATACTAGGTAGAACTACATTTAAGGCCGTACATCGAAACATTGAAAAAGAGTATTGTGTGTGTAGCATGCAGCTGATGCAGTATGTAAGTATTGAACTATGTAGGTACTGAGGTTAAAGAAACTACTCATTGAAACCGGAAGTGGTTAGACATTGTGTAACTTATTTACAGAAATAAAATCAAATATGATAAAAAATCTTATTATTATTTATTATAATTCGATTGAGCAATTATTAATTTTATCATGAAAAATAACTAAGCCTAAAACTCAATACCCGCAATTAAAGATATTTCCGATAATATCGGGAGTTCAGTTCACCGATAAACAAATAAAACAAAATGCCTAAGAAAATGGCCGTATAAATAATCTCTTGTATTAGTAATCCTTAAAAACTCATGGGCCTTACCACAAAAAAATAAACTATTGTTCAACAAATGTTTTAAAAAAAAAAACTGGGATTTGACATTTTTTTTAGGTTAAATACTGTTTTATATTTTTTGTGCTAATACGGCATATGTTTTATTATTGGTTGTTATAGCGGCAATAGAAATACACCCTCTGTGAAAATTTCTGCTTTACCTATTTCGGTTGATCCGGTAGAGCCTGGTGACAGACGGACAGACGTACGGACGGGCAACGGAGGCTTAGTTATAGGGCCTTCGGGTACGGAACTCTAGAGTGACCGCTGAAGTTGAAGTTCAATCAATGATTTGACCGGATACGGATATACATTATATTGTAGTTTTTCTTTTTTAATCTCTGATCTTGTCTATGGTTGAGCGTTTACGAAGCATGTCTTGCGTAGCAATTGGGAAGATTACGCAAACTTTTTGGTAGAGGGCACTGTATTTTTGTTACACAGACAGACAAACAGATAAACATTATCAACAGCTACAAAGAGTTTCATACACTTGAGGTTCTATGGCACTGAGTAAAACGGTAGTGATTATATTCTCTTTGGCGCTGAGTATTAGTTTCCATGAACAAAAGTTAATATATCGATACTCTTTATACTAAAATCTACAGTTCCCAATTTTGATAATGCGCATAGGATTCTTCGCTACTGTTCGTTAAAGTTCGTATTTCCGAGCGATCGGGAGATGATATCTACATAGAGTGGATACAACCTACCAATCGTCTGAAGGAACACTATCTTTCTATATCTTAGTTATGAGCTTTCTTATATGTATTAGTTTAATAGTTATATATGCTATAAACATATGTATGTACTGGTGTATGTAGTGTATTTATTTAAGTTATTTTAGAGCTTACATTGTGTATTACATTTGTTTTCTTTATAATGTCAAATATATACAAACCTGAGGGAAAAGAAAAATAAATGATAAAGCAGGATTTAAAAATCTATATTATTATTATTATTAATCGGAGTCAGAGAGCATCTCTATTCCTGACATCGGAGAGGCATCGTATAAATCATTGTATTGTTCTTGGTCACTTTCCTCACTGGTATCATCACCTGTGTAAATAATCATTTCATCAGCAAAATTATCCATCCTTGGGTCGATTTTCCTAAATTCATCTTCGCATTTTATGGCATGATCACGAACTTTTCTCCATTCTTCAGACCCTATCATATTGACTTTTTCTAATATAAGTTTTGTAATGGACGTTACATTCATTGCGATATTTTTTGTGGCCACATATTGTTTTATTTGTGCCCAAATGTTTTCAATAGGGTTAAAATCGGGATGGTATGGTGGTAAACGTACAATTTTGTGCCCATGTTCCTCCATTATATGATCAATAGCAAATGTGGTGTATCGTTCTTTATGTATCTTTATGACTTCGTATATTTCGGGTTTCAATTTATTTGGGTCATGTGGAATATTATGTTGTTGCAGCCATGCTATCATTTGTGGTTTGGGTGTGTTTGAGTTTGGTGGTTTCACAGACAGCTTATTATGATACGGGACGTTATCGATTACCATCACACTGTTAGGAGGCAAGTTGGGAATCAATTGATTTCGTAGCCAAGTTTGATAACATTCCGCGTTCATTTCTTTATGATAATCACCCTCTGAATCAACACATTTATGCAACATTAGAGCCCCTGGGACGAATCCTTTTTCATTGCCCGCATGGACTATAATAATTCGCTCTCCTTTAGAAATGGGTTGTTTTATACCTTTTTTGTTGCAATCTTGCCAAGTTTTACCTTTAGTGTGCGATGTGTGCACGTATGACTCGTCCATAAATACTATGTTTCTACCAGCGTCCCTCAGCTGTTGTATTTCTCTGAGATATTTGATCCTTTTTAAACGTACATCTTGCTTTTCCATAAGTAACCGCCTGTTGGTATCAGTTCTCAGAAACCTAAACCCCATTGTTCTCAAAATGATCCTTAAAGTCTCTGCACAGCCTTTGAAATTAATAGCTTCGATTAACGTTTTTCTCAAATTATTTATAGTTGGGAGTTCTTTGAGTGTTAACTGAAAATTGTATATTATATCTCGAATAACACAGTAGTCGAAATCATCAAGCCCCATCCGAAACCTACTCCTTTTCCTTTTTTTGGTGATGTAAATTTCTTTGATTGATTTGTTTTTTTTTCATTTAAGATGTTAGTCAAAGTCCGCCGTGAAATTCCTGTAGCTTTTGTAACACGGTCTGGAACTTTATTAAAATAACCATCATGGTCTTTTTTGAATACATTCGCTTCATTTAAGAAATAAAGGTATACATTAAACACAATCTGTCGTGTTTGTGACTTAAGCGGCTTCCCACGTTTAAATTTCTCCATTCTGGAAGAAAATAGGAATTATAATTTACATTACATGATCAATAGACACTCGTGGATATTGATTGTGCCGCTACATGATAATAGTTGAAATTAAACATACCTCTCTGGAAACAAAACTAAGAAGGGTGTGTAGTATGAATGAGCTCTATATGATTCCACTTACAAACAGCATGCGTCCGGTCGCCGTCAATATTCAAAGACAACTGACTCAAATGTGTGAGGGAGTGGCAGGGGAAGCAGCAGCGGCGACTTTCGATTGTTTGTACATGACAATAACACCTATTTATTTAGGGCAACGTACAAATTGCAAGTGCAATGTTTAGGGCTCATACAACTATTCGGTGTGTGTTGATGATTCGGTAGTTTTCGGCATACGAACATTGGCGAAGATTTGTATGCGCATTATTAAATTTGGGGAACTGTATAGAGTTTTGACAGGACATGTAGCCAGCGATGGGGTAAGTATCGAAAAAAAAAATAGAAAGTTTACCTACTTTGTTTATCGATTTTTTAAAAGACTGGGATTTAACTACGAGCTAATGATCACTGTTTAAATAATATCGATAAATAAATTCGAAGTGATAATTTAGTTACCTATTACGATTTGCACATTGTAAAAAGCCAGTTAAATATCACTCTCAAGGCACACTGCCAATCAATATACATGTTCAGGCTATGGGTCAACTATACCCAAAAATGCCCTGCTCGTCCACAACTTTTGTTTAGGATGTTGCTGGGGTTGCCACACTACTGTAGTGCATCGGGCATATTTGTTGAGGCGCGTACTGAAGGATTCCATGCCATCGTATGTAAGAGAACGGCCTCCTTACTAAAGCAGAATGCGTGGCAGCATCCTAGAAGTCATTGCAGGTTGGCTCGACCAACCGATGACCAATGAGCCGTGCCACAGGCAGGCCTATTTATTTGAATGAAATAGGTTTTAGGTATAATATTAAATTGTTATATAGACTTAAGGATTTTTCATTACATTTAAGTTTCATATCCCCTATGAAAATAGAAAATAATAAATCATAGCAAACTCTTAATATATTGTAATTTTTATTGTTTTTGTCTTGAAGCCTAGAAGCTGTTTCTTTTAAATTTTATAACCTTGTTATTCTCTTTATACCACAGATACTAATATTATACTAATACTTTATACCCAGAAGCTGTTTCCTTTTGTTATTGTGAAGCAGTTTCTTTTAAATAGTATAATCCTATTTCGCTCACTACCCAAAAGCTGCTTCGTTTTGTTTTGTTTATCTTTGTTTTTTTTAGTAAAGTTTATGCCAAAGCTTATAAATTTTCACATGTTTAAATAGTAATTGGTTCCCCAAGATACAGGCCTAGCCTAGTTTGGGGACCCCTGGAAATGTGTTTATTTTGTTTAAGCTATGCACTGAATGTTAGATGCTAAGTTCCATTACGCCGTACCTTTTTGTGCTAAATAAATATTTTTTCATTTTTCATCATTTGTTTTTGTAACGAGAGTCATGAGATACTTTCTCCTTTATTCCCACTAATTCAATTGAATAGTTTTCAGTTGACTGAACGAGTGAGGTTTTTTATACCATTACTTCAGTTGAAAATGTAACAAGCTTTGAGCCTGGCTTCACCTCTAAGTTACTAATAATATAAGACCCTTTGCTCATATTAAAAATATTGCTGCTAATATTTTCACGAATCACAAATTAATAAAACAATAATATTTTTGCTGAAGTACAGGAGAGCAGAAATTGTTAGAATTTAGACGGAGATATTTTAAGTTTATGCAGAGGTGGACTTGCTTGTTATAGAAAAACATCTCCAAATCTTATACAAAAGTCACTAGGAACATATATCTTTTTCAGAGGTTTTAAAGCGCGAGCATGCTGAATTTTTCATCGGTTTTCGAATTTTTTACCAAGCCATGAGGTTGAAAACGTGGTTGGTATATAGTTTCCCGTACCTTATTAAGGTTTAATACATAAACCTTTATAATTACTAACTGAGTAGATACGCAATATTTGTCCCTCTCTTACACATCACGAATGGTCTTGAAGTGGAGAATGTAAAGCAAAAAAAGGATCCAACATAATCTTTTATTTCGGCAACTCGCAATCAAGTCCAAAAATACATATTTCCTCAGGTAGATTTAACCCTTAATTAAATAATAGTGTCTATAAACAACAAGATGTTACATATACCAGGACCGCAGCAAGATGTTGTAAGTTCCACTATCTATTAGTACCTCCTAGCGATCTAGTATCTCTTAATAGGTACAAAAACTTAATTTTATATACATAAAAGTAGAATAAAGCAAAACATTTTAGGAATATTACTAGTAACTCAACAGAACAGACGAGCAACTGAACTAGTGGGAAAAAAGGTCCACAAGTTCAGTCAATTGAACTAGTGGGAAAAAAAATCCCACTAGTTCAGTCAATTGAACTAGTGGGAATAAAGGTACTTTCTGAGCAGGTTTATTTAAAATCCAGTCCAATATAGAGAAAGTCGAAACTATCTTCAATGACGAATTTTCTAACAATTGATTAAAAAGTAAAAAGGTAGTAACTATTACAGGTTGGAACCTACTTTTCATAAATCTACATAGTGGCCATTTAAAGAAAATTTTGGAAATGAGTAGGTATAGCATGTCTAATACTCTTTGAGTGTAGGTAGATGTAGATGTAGTTGTCAAAATCTAAACACACTATTTATGATTGCTTCCGCCTTCAGACAAAAAAATAAACACAAAATTCCAAAAGCCACGTTTCTGATAATAATTATAGCTACGATAGGTGCATGCATGTATTGTATTGTTTATAATATTCAACAAAAACAAATTGTGAATGGCTTCATGAAAGTCGTGAAATGGTCTTGAATATGAATATGTTGACATTCAATATGGCGGTATGTCGTCAGTGCTGTGCTGTGTCGTGGTGAGAATTAATAAATTCATGGGTTTAGGTTTCTGTAGCCCTATAGTTCACTCAATATGAATTCTTAATTAGTCTATCCTTAGGTCTGTTAAAAAATATATGCCTCAACTGAATTCTAAAAAAGAGTTGTTGCTTTCAAAGTGTTCCATTTTGTGGTGGCTCAGTACGGAGTCGGTTTTCGTTCGTAGTCGGTAGTCGCACAGTTGCCGATAGGATACGGATACATACCTAGATGCGATAATTTACGATTTTACTTCGACGCCACCTGTTCGTAGCCCGTTATTGCTCTAATTAGAATACTAGGTGTATTTGAACCCAGTTAAACAATAAAATGTGTCTATTCCAGCTTGTAATTAGCAACCAACTAAGATATTCACCGAGGAACAGTATCTATAATTGAATCAAGTCACCGATGACCACCGAGCTCGTATGCAGCAAGCATTGAAGACATCTGAGGATCTAGTTCAACATATTCATAAGTAGATTTTTTCAAGACTAGTGATTTTGGTGTTAAAATTGAGACTTTGAGGAGTGCAGTGAGTGTTCATCTGAACACAAAAGACAAAAAAATGTGATTACTATAAATTGAAAACGCTTAGAAAGATAGACTCTTAAACCACTCAATTTTCTGTGATATATACTGCGAATATTACCGAGATTTTCGACCTATATACAAAGAAGCAAGTAAGAAGCAATGTCCAGTAATCCTCAGTGGAAAATGTTCCAGCCGCCAAATTCACACTCATCACCTCTCCACGATATCTTAGACCTTCAGCACTCCAACATGCAATCCAAACAGGGATACCGGAATGGTAAGCCACTCTGAAATAATTTATTATGTTCTATACTATCAGGAAATACAATGGAATTCGATATCCAATATCACCACAACAGCCTGTTTACCAACTAACACAAGTGGTCCTCTGACCCAGCTTTATATCTACTACCACCGAGTAGCAATAGTAGCCGGGACCTACAGCTTAATGTGTCTTCCGAAACACGGAAGAACCCGAAACAAATGCCACATTGTAAGTGTCTGTCACTCAAAAGCGATTTTTGTTGCTCTGTTTTTCCACAATGAGGGTAGTTGTGTAATGACTAGACTGGTTGACTGCTTCATAATAATTATTTTCATTAAAGTAGTGAATTATAGTGGTATAGTAAATTTGTTGGTTAGTAGCTTCTTTAATGTAATTCTGCTGGCACTTAATTTATTGTCTGAATGGCATTGGATTTATACATCTTGGATAGTATTCCATGCAGAGTAGTCACTAAGTCATACTGGGAAGTTGTCAATTAAACTTTTGGTCACTTTCCATGTCTCAGGCATAAAGTAACAATGGCTGGCAAGATGACATAATTTTCTTGTTATAGAAAAATATGAAGATAATGATAAAAAAATGTTTCACAGGAGGTACTTACAGTAGTGAGTATCCAAGTTCCCCACGAGGCAACTATGGAAATGTAGGAAAGACTGGTGGTCAGAGCAACCATTACTCGCATGGGAATCGTAGCTACAACATGGACGGATGCCCCATGGGCGACTCTGTCTATTCATCCCCTTCTACCAATAACTCATCATCACAGCAGTACAATAGCAACAGTGATTCTGCTAACCCACCTATTCGAGAGACTGGAATTATTGAGAAATTATTGGTATGTGCTCTTAATTTATATGTATAAAAATATCCATGTAATTGTTATGCTTAGCAGTTATCAACTTAAAATGGCCAAAAATTAGAAACAAGACTTTTTAAGACATTTTAAATACATAACTATTCTAAAATTGTCTTAAATTAACACAGATTGTATTGTTTTAGCATTCCTATGGATTTATCCAGTGCTGCGACCGGCAAGCTCGTCTCTTTTTCCACTTTTCCCAGTTCAACGGGAATATTGAACATTTGAAAATAGGTGACGCCGTAGAGTTTGAGATGACCTACGACCGACGCACTGGCAAGCCGATAGCTTCAACTGTATCCAAAATAGAACCAGAGGTGGTAAGTTGTGTGATAAAAGTAAAATCTACTGTACTTAAGTTATAAATGAAAATTATTTTTATTATTATTTCATCATTCCCAGTATAATACCCTATACTAAAAAAATACTTAAATGACGCAAGCAATGGCTGATAAATCTTAGACTGAGATTATGGCTGTAAATAGGTAGGATGCAACCGATTTAACATGACCGAGAGTTCACAACAAGATACCTCTGCTACACGAACCATTATCTTTCCCTTCCGCCTTTTTGTTTTGTATCCACTGTTGACAACATTTTGGTTTAATTTCAATAAGCATCACTTAATTCAGAATAGTCATAGTCATAAGTGTATTTACATGGGCGGATATATGTCTCTTTCACACCATATGAGAGACGGCGTGTCGCTGCTTGTTTTTCGTGTCGCGTGAGTGTGGGCAAGACAGCGAGCGTAGTCTTTACCAAGCGTGTGAACGAGGCAGCGAGGTAGTATGTAACTACCGCTTACTCGCGCCGTAACTCGCTCGGTGTCTCGCTCACAGACAAAGGCGGCATGCTGTCTGCAGTTGCGGTCGGCTACGAACTAGCAACCCGTATAAGATGCTCGTGCCCCCCAGGTGCTAAGCGAGGCGCGCGTGACCGGCACCGTGACCACGGAGGTGAAGGGCGAGGGCTCCGGCGACAGCACCGGCCGCATCTCCTACGAGAACCGCGGGGAGTGCTTCTTCCTGCCATACACGAAGGATGACGTCGAAGGGAATGTCGTGCTGAAGACCGGCGATGCTGTCAGCTTTCAAATTGCTACCAATCAAAGGTACTGCACGCTAAAGTTATCTATAGTAGCATTTTATCGTCTGTGCGAACTCGGTCTTAAATCATAGGAGCGAGAGAGTGATATCTTATCTCTTTGTCGCACTCATGCGCAGGATAGGAGTCTGTTGTTTTCACAAAGGGATGAGCGTAACTGTAGTCGATAAAGAACTTCGAACTAAAGATAAGCCGAGTCAAACACGCCGCCCCGCCCCGTGCCGAACACGTAAAGTGAGGTATCGATAGATTTAGGGGAACCCTTTTTTTAAACTCATGAATTTTGCTACAGCCCATTATAATGACCATTATTACATTATGTACGTAGTGATTAAAGGATAGATATTTTTTCAATAAAATAAAAGTATGTGGTAATAAATAACAGATATATATTCGTGTCCATGTTCTAAAGCCAATTGGCCCAAGTAATAGGCTTTTCTAGTTTATTTTGCTGCACTTTTCGAAGGAGTTCCGGCTTCAACTCTGTCAAAGAGAATTCTATGTTGTTGACACGGAGCCACTGTTGGATTTCATCCTTTCTACTCGCAGATGTTGGTGCTCGATCTATTTGTTGTGAATGGTAACTTGCATTATCCATAATTATGACCGATGGCTCTTCAAGACTGAGCAATAATTTTACGAACCACTCTGTGAAACCCGCTGCGTTCATTTCCGTGGTATTTCCGTCTTCATTATTCGATTTCACAGCACGGAATACCCACTCTGAAAACCATATTTGGCGCAACCCGCATGGCAAACAATGAGTCTGTTCCCTTTCCCAATTTCGCTGTTCATACCACCTGCGCCTTCTTTGTCATCCCACACACGTTTATGGCTGTGATTTTGGTTAACCCAGGTTTCATCCAAATATATTCTCGGGCGGGTATCTTCACTGTCTTTGAGGGATTTCAAATTTCTTAAAAATTTTAGGCGTGCGCAAGCAATATCAGTCCTCTCCATTAGTAATGCACGACCATCTGGAGCGACTTTTTATTTGTATCCCAAAGCCAGTATTTTCCGCATTGAAAATACTGAGCACTTGAAGTTTTCGATCTTCTCTTTTGCTTGCTCCAACACTTTGGTTATTGTAGGGTATTCACCATTAGAATAAAATGGTGAGACTATTATTTTAATGATACTCTTGTCAAAATCGTCCAAATTGGTCACGGGACAAGGTAGACGGAATCATTCCCGCGGTTTTTTAGGCACACCATCTCCATCCTTGCATTCTTTCTTTATATTATCAATAGTCCGTACACTCACACATTGATGCAGTAAGGTCACGAGGGCGGTTGAAGTTTATACTATTCAACTTTCCGGGATCTTCTCTTATTTCCGTAAAAAATTTCAATACATTGTTGATGACAACTCGTGCTTGATTTTGAATATTAGCTGCAACAGGCGTAATATTGTTTGCGTAAACACTCTCCATTGTGGCACTTTAGAAGTCGAAACAACTGTTATGAGTTAATAGCTATAGCCTACCGGACTTCTTAGGGTCAAAGTCAAGCGAATCTTGAACTCAGTCGTAAAATAAAATTAAGAGGGTAGAAAGAAATTTCGTATGCTGTGTCGGATGAAAGGACGTGGAGATCGGGCAATGGCGACCCGCACTGTTTTGTGGAAATTGACGAAATAAGTAACTGTGAAACTTTGTGTGTGTATGTTCGGATCGACTCTAATTTCTTTAGTTAGTGCACCGACGATGACTCATTCGTTTATCGATAACGCGCCTGCGCGTGCGCCTCGTTAGCCCCTCTCTAAAGCTGTTATCTGTTCCGATGATTTATGACCGAGTTCGCACAGAGGAAAATTTCTACTATAGGCACCTCGCTCTGTTGAGGCGTTGAGGGCTAGAGTGAGCGAGAGGGGGAGTGAGGGAGGGGAAACGCATTCTGAGGGTGGTATTTTCCTTGTATTTATTTTCCACTCGCGTTTTTTTCGACGATTTATTTTTTCCATACGATTATTTTACTAGTAAATTTTATATTTTTCTATACGCTTTAATTTCTTCTGTTTCTTTTCGCCAGAAATATATTTTTCTATGCATTTATTTTCTCAATCCGTATTTTTCATATATATTTGTTTAACCGATATAATAATTTTCCAGGTGTTTATTTCCTTATACACTTTATGCTTGATTTACCTTACATCCATACACGTCCATTTTGCGTGATAGGGTACCTGAAAAATTATTATACCGTTTAAATATATGTATTGTAATTTATTGTGGAGTTTCATTTCGTTTTATTTTTGTTTGTTGAACACTAAATGAATTTTTAAGTATTTATCAATTCAATAAGTCATCTCAAAACGAATGCTACACCTAAATATACCGCTTGCAGAGGCACCCTAGGCGCGTGTCACGTCCGCTTCGAGAACCCCGTGCATCCGGTCAAGTACCACGGCGTGGTCTGCTCCATGAAGGAGAACTTCGGCTTCATCGAGCGCGCCGACGTCGTCAAGGAGATATTCTTCCACTTCTCCGAGGTGAAGGCTAAGGAGGAACTGCAGCTGGGAGACGACGTCGAGTTTATTATCCAAACGCGGAATGTAAGTATTAACTCTGAATGTTGGCGCAAATGTTTTTCCTATGAGAGTACCGTGGCTTAGCGATGCGTAAGTAAGTGTCCACTCTTTGTATTTGACCCAAATCTCAACAGTATCACTTCACTAGGTTATACCTATATTTTGACATAATGACCTTAGTATTGAGTCCGAAACCTCAATACCGATTCAAAAAGCAGTATACAATGACTAAATGCTAAATTTTGGGCTTTCCGAAGAAACTGCCGCTGCTAGCAAACTTCTGTCTCCATTAAATAGTGTTTATTGTCACAGGGCAAGGAAGTCGCATCTACCATTACCAAGTTGCCGTCGGGCTCCGTGGTGTTTGAGGACGTGTCTCCGGAACTGATGCGCGGTCAGGTATTTATGAGCCGTAGCTTTATTATACCTTTTGATTCAGTACGAAATCATGAGTGTACCCGCTTCTTCACATTACCTCATAAATTGAATCCTAACGAAATACAGTATTCCGTTCAGCACATTACTTCAACGTCATTCTGAATTAACCCCTGGGTGCATAGCGGCGTCCAGGGACGCCATTTTGCCGTTATGGGTATTGAATTTTATTACCTTGGCATACCAGGTTCAAAGTCGCGATGCCTCATAACCAGGTCCAGGTCTCCAGCTGTCAAATGTGGTAAATATGCTTGATATAGCTCTGGTACAGTTATAGCGTGGACTATTGAATACGGCTAGACGTGGGCGCCGTGCCTCTGCCCGCCCGGTAAGGGAACGTGTGTTGATATCTTACTCTACGACGAGACGCTATGTCCCTTAACCCCTTAAGCCCTGGTGACGCCACTGTGCCGTTATAACTTTAGAATTTTATTGAAATGGCTTGAGGTTCGAAATCGCGATCCCTCATAAACAGGTTCAGGGCTCGGAAAGGTTAAAGCGACGCAGTAGAGCAAACATCCATTTGTAAATCTCAAGTTACACTTAATAGGAGTAATTAAACAGTTATTTCTTTATACTAGCTTGTTAATCATGAGTGTCAGCAGGTATTTGTGAACGTAATTAATTTTTGCTCCATATAAAAGACTCCCGAATATTACAAAACGTACACGCCTTATCCCATAAGGGGTGGCAGAGGCACAATTGTGCTCAAATTTAACCAGTTATTCAATACTCAATTTTGCGTGACAGGGAGCTAGCCCATCGCCGCAGCTATGGAGTATTGAAGGTTTCCTCACGATGTTTTCCATCATCGTCTCCCGAAGTTATCACAAATCTGTTTTTTTTTTTTTGTATTTATTGAATCGTAAAACATATTTTGTTATGTTGCTCTGTTAGTTCTCTATAGATCGATGAAAGCGTTTTTTAACATTTAAATCCTATTCCTTTTAAAAGTAAGCTGAAGGTGAAATCCTAAGTTCCGCTGGCTGGGTGCCCAGCATCAAATCCAGCAGTGTATTAGCAGCGTGTTCTAATTGTCGTCAGGTGTTGAAGCCGCTGGAACGCGGGTCGATGCAGCGCGTGCAACAGAGCGAGCCGTTGCCGGGACGCATCCGGTACCGGGCGGCCGATCACTCGGAGGTCGAGGTGCGTAGCCTACACTGATTACTGTTTTTATTTCATGCTAGCAGAGCCGACAGACCTGTCGACCTGTCAAGAGATCTGGCTGCTTCGAAATTTATACGAGAAAACAAGGCACTAGGCGCGAACGTCCGCCGCCGACTTGAATTCTCAAAGAAAATCCCCATAGTTAATAATTTTTCAGCTTTTCGGCATTGCGTATTTTTTTTTGTTCTCCGCAAGAACTTCAACAAAAGACTAATGGATAGTTTTAAAAAAGTTCATCCAAATCTGTTCAGCCTTAGATTCGTGCACACATTTAGTGATAAATTTTTGTATGTACAGATATTTTATATTGTACTCGATTGTGGACTCGAGACCTTTGCCCAGCAGTGGATCACCTATACTGCTATATTTATTTTTATATATAGCAGTATATATATATACTGCTATATATAAAATTAAATATACATAGTCAGGTCATAAGTTTGTTAAGTGAAGCATGTATTCAATCTTATTGGTCTGTTAGTTACTGACCTACTTTGTGAAAGAGTTTCTATGCTTTTCAACTTTTGAGATTTACCTGTCAATAAAATTCAATGTGTACTTTCTACAACAATGGTTTATTTATTTATTAAAGTGGTAGCAGAGATTTAAAAAGTATTTAAACCAATCGCAAAGTCATCCCAATAAGTTATTTTGGTGAAGAAACCAAGACTGTGTCAGCAGGACACAAGATTCGTGTAAAACTTAGTCTACAAGGGAAACGTCAAAATGGACAATTCTATCGTAGAAGCTGCCAAGGTTCGAATCGGAAACTTATCAGGGACCGATGACTTCAAGATGTGGAAATTCAAAGTTTTCATGGTGCTGAAAGGTGTACCAGGTGCTAAAGATTTGTTGAAAGGTAGAAAATCCAGACCAGCAAGTTTACAAGGTACGCCAACATCGGAGCAAATTGCGAAACATGGAAAGGAAGTACAAGAATTTGATAAACTAGATAGCATAGTTTCTGTCTTGATCACTACGAATTTGCCAAACGACATAGTAACAAAGATGATGCGCTTCGATAACGCTAAGGATATGTGGGATGAACTAAATCGGCTGTACGGAGGTTGTATCGTAGACAAATCCTACGAAATGTGTCAAACATTCTTCGGATACGAGAGGGATACCAAGCATGACATGGCTACACATATTTCAACGTTAAAGAGTCACTGGCACGAACTCAATGTAGCATTAGAAGAGACAAATGAGTTGCCAGCAGCAATATTGATCTATAAGATATTGGACACTACCGAATGAGTATTTGGGATTCAAGTCAAGCTGGAATCTAATGACGAAGACTGAGCGCACGATAGAGAACCTTACAACACAGTTATGCGCACATGAGAAGATCCTAACAAAGCAACAAGCAGATATTAAGGCGGAAAGCAGCGCAGAAGGCAATAGTAGTGCAGAGGCATTATATGCGAAAGCAAGAAATAAAGGCAATAAGGATAAGACAAAGAAGAAAGACGTTCAAAGTCACAAATGCAACTATTGCGGAGAATCTGGACATTTTGTAAGAAAATGTCAGAAATGGATCGCAGATGGCAGACCACCAAAGAAGTCGACTACCGTAGATATGAACCTAGCTATTTTCTCAGTCGAAAACCTTGACGTTAAAGTCAGAGACACGACGAACTGGTATGTGGACAATGGGGCAACCAGCCACATAACAAACAGAGACGATCTCTTTGAGGACTTTAATTATTTCAAGAGTTCACACACGGTTACTGGAGCTAACGGACAGACAATCCCAGCAGTAGGGATGGGTTCTATTCGTGCAGAAGCTGTAGTAGATGGTCGAAGAGAGCAAATCCTTTTGAAGGATGTTTGGTACGTGCCTAGCATTAGCAGGAACCTTTTTTCTGTCCTTGCCGCACACGACATCGCTAATAATAGCACCTTTGAATCGGATCCCACTACGTGCATAATGAAGATTAATGGCGAGACCAAGCTAATTGGCAACAGAGAGAAAGAGGGTGGGCTTTACCGTCTGAAACTGAAATGCGTGAAGCCAGCTACCCCAGATAAAACTGTTGAAGTAAATCTATTACAATTATACCATGAGCGGTTCGGTCATCAAAATAAAACACACGTGAAAAAGGTATTGGAGAGAGACTTAAACATAAAGACTGAAGCAAAGACAGAACTCTGTGAAGGCTGTGTTTATGGGAAATCTCATAGATTGAAGTTCGGGACTAGGGAAAAAGCCACTCAACCTGGAGAATTGCAGTGATGTGTGTGGACCATTCCCCTGCTCGATCGGCAAGAATAAATACTTTGTTTTATTCAAGGACCTATACACGAAGTACCGCTGGGTATACGTAATGCGTCAAAAATCTGATGTCCACAAGAAACTACTACATTTTATAGCTGAAGCTAAGACAGCGTGTATAAAAATAAAATAAGTTTTAAGTGACAATGGTGGCGAGTTCGATAATGAAAGGGTTCGTGCTACACTAGCGAAAGAAGGTATCAAACAGAGGTTCACGATGCCTTATACCCCACAACAAAATCCCACTGAGAGGGAGAATAGAACTGTTGTGGAGATGGCGAGAGCCATGATGCACGCCCATGTGAAAATTCCAAATGGCTTGTGGGCTGAGCTGATTACGACGAGCGTGTACATTCTTAACAGGACAGGCCCAGGTCCTGAAGGAAAAACACCATATGAAGCATGGCATGGCAAGAAGCCAAGGATTAGTCACATGCGGATTATTGGAACCATTTGTTACCCGCACGTTCCAAAAGAAAAACGTAAGAAATTGGACAAAAAGGCTCAGAAAGGTATTCTCATTGGGTACGATTCTGAAGAGGGATATCGAATTTGGGACTGCGAAAATTTCAATCTGATAAGGTCTCGAGACGTAGTTTTTGATGAAACTCTCTTATTGGAAGATGTCAAAAATCTGACCAGAACTGATCAAGAGCTTGAAAGCAAGACCAGAACTGAGGAAGATAGTTCAAGTCAGAAGTTAGAGCCATATCGCCAGATTGAACTTAAATTTCGGGGTTTTACGTTGAATCCTCAAACCCAATCGGATCCAAGTGTGGAAGAATCACCTGCAGTTGAAAATGATGAGAAGCCTGAAACAGAGAATGAGCGATCAGAAGAAGTTGCTAACAATAATGAAGTTGGAGAGAACATAGTTGACAGTAGTGTAGAACAAACAGATGAGCAGATGGAACAGAACATTGAGCTTGAAAGGGACGATGACATTGTAATGGAATCTGAACCTGATCAACTGAACGCTATTGAGGTAGAAAATGAGAGAGGGCTAACACTTCGTAGCCGTGCGAACCTTAGACAGCCAAGTCGATACAGGGACTATGTTTGCAATATTTGTCATGCCCAGACTACTACTGATCTAATAGAACCGACTACATTTAAGCAAGCTATACAAAGTGCTGAATCTGAAAAATGGATAATAGCTATGGAAAACGAAATCAACTCTCTCAACGAAACCATACGTGGGAAATGGTAGATTTGCCTGAGGGAAGGAAAGCAATCCCTTGCAAATGGATTTACAAAGTTAAAACCAATCCTGATGGTACGGTTGATAAATATAAGGCTCGACTCGTAGTGAAGGGTTACTCGCAGAAAGAAGGAGTGGATTACTACGAGACATTTAGTCCTGTAGCAAAGACCAGCACTATAAGAGCACTTCTGAGTGTTTCTGCTCAAGAAAATCTGACGTTGTCCCAATTTGACGTTTCAACGGCTTTTCTGTATGGTACATTAAATGAAGAGACATATATGAAGCCACCTGAAGGGTTTAGTGATGATTCAGGAAAAGTATGTAAACTCATAAAGAGTTTATACGGTCTAAAGCAAGCACCAAGATGCTGGAACTACTGTATAACTGAGTACATACTAAAAATCGGATTCAAGCAAAGCCATAGTGATCCATGTCTCTTTATAAGAAACAAGGATAGTAACAAAAAGTTAATCCTAGCATTATATGTTGATGACGGATTGTTGGCGTCAGCATCGGAGTCTGAAACGCAAGTTTTTCTTGATGAGCTGCGTCAGCACTTCAAGATCACGACAAAACCTGGTTCATATTTCTTAGGCATCGAGATTGCCAGAAACGATGATGGATCGATTACCATAGACCAGAAAGGATATGCAAAGAAACTGTTGGAGCGATTCGGCATGCACGACTGCAAAGCTGCCGTAACACCTATTGTGAAAGACTCTGTTACTACAGAAAAAGAGATGGAAAGTGATCCATTTCCATATAGACAAGCAGTTGGCGCACTCTCTTATCTAGCAGTTGGGACACGCCCTGATATCACATTCGCAGTGAGCGTAGTCTCCAGAACTTTAGATAACCCTTTGCCAGGAGATATAGCCAAAGTCAAAAGAATACTGCGCTATATTAAAGGCACACAACATTTTGGTATTACCTACCATTCATCTGACAAATCGAAATGCCTGAAAGGCTTCAGCGATGCAGATCATGGGGGGGATAACACAAGTGGACATTCAACTTCTGGAATGATTTGTCTCTACTCAGGAGGAGCTATTGCATGGCAGAGTAAGAAGCAAACTTCAGTAGCCATATCCTCTACCGAAGCGGAAATAGTGGCCGCTAGCGAAGCAGCCCGAGAATTAATATGGCTAAAAAGAATTCTGCAGTTCATGTTGCCACTCAAAGATATCAGAACACTGTTATACCTAGACAGTGAGTCAGCTATTCGACTTGCACATGATCCTCCAGTGGAATGCCATCAAAGGACAAAGCATATAAGATTGAGGCACTTCTTTGTGAGAGAATGTGTCACGACAGGAATTTTGTCAACTCTCAAAGTGAAAGGGGTAGACCAGGTGGCGGACTTCCTGACGAAGCCCTTATTCTGGCCACGACTTAAAGAGCTTGGCACAAGAGCTGGACTCACCATCACCAATAAGAAAAACGAGACGGGATGTTAAGTGAAGCATGTATTCAATCTTATTGGTCTGTTAGTTACTGACCTATTTGGGAAAGAGTTTCTATGCTTGTCAACTTTTGAGATTTACCTGTCAATAAAATTCAATGTGTACTTTCTACAACAATGGTTTATTTATTTATTAAAGAAGTTCTGTCACATGTGCAATATGAAATAATTTAGACATGTTTATTATTTATGTAAACATTTATATAGCAAAATGAACTTAATAAAACATAGATTCTTATGGTAATAAATTTTATTCATAATGACCCCCGCGATTTTAACTACTGCTACGGTACCAATCGTTGTGCCCCCGCCTGTAACGGCAGATGCACCTCCGTGTAACTCCGAGCTGATTCCGGGATCTCCAGACAACCAATGCTCCGCCGACAACCGACGACATAGTGCGACCAAATATAACTTCATAATTTTAGCTGACAAGCAGTTGGATAACTAATTAGAAAAAAAATTGATTATGGTTCCCCAATACAATCTTTACGCTGTTAGCATTATGTTTGGATCATTATCTTGTTGGAATATCCCAGAAAATGATAAATAAACATCACAATGAAGATTTAATCAAATATTGCAATGATCCAGCATCACTCCTAACTTTCTCCTCAAACGATTTTCGTATACGGAGGGAAGACAGCGCTATATGATTTTCCCCCTAACATATTTTATTGACTTTTTTGGATACTTAGCACTGAAAAATCCTTTTCCATAAGAATGTATCATATTATTCTTAGTATCTTTAGAATTCAGTACCATATTATCAGGCAAAAACTATGATTCGCTGCCTGGTAGATAAAGAAAATTCCGGAAAACCTTTCTCAAAGGTTTGGCTTCAGCTAATCGCCTGCGGAATAGTGTTTCGGTTACATTCCAAGGATAATTTTGAGCACTTACTTTTTTTTTATTGTGAATTGTCTCTTTACTTACAGGGATAACGGATTTAAGATTGAAAAGTATAATTACTATTCTTTCTCTACCTAGTCTGGCTATAAGTTTTATCCCAAGTTAGAGAATTAGGATAATGTAAATATAAAGTGCCAATTATTGCTCATTTGTTGCACTGTGATTAAATAGGGTTCGGTCTTTTGGAAAACGCTTACTTGATCGCATCAATCTCAGCTGATGAGATGGAGTGGGGTGTGATAGAGTCGTGTCACAATCATCGCGCTTCACAAGTGTAACAAATACCAGTCGACATTTTCAATTTCTCTCTCGGTGAAAGTACACGACTGTACTATCAAAAGGTTCACCGAGATGTCCTACATCGATGACTGAGCCAACAAAGACCGTCCACGCGTTTCCAGGACGCGATCGTCCAAAACCTCTCTTCGAACAGAAAATTATGTCTAGAGAGATAAAAACAGCAGCCAGGACCATTACCGGCATCATCAGTCAACACCTGAAGCTCACCCCTTATCGTCGAAGTACCGGGCATCGCTTGAAAGTAGCTCTGCGTTGCACAGCATTAGAGCGACAAGTTGAACCTGCCAAATGATCGAACACATCTCTCAAGAAGCCTCTTAGAAGGGTTGCCATACTGCAAAGAGGCCACCAACCGGCCTCAGAGATGGTTTAGTGGGGATCTCGTACGAGGGGGCCACTGAGCTCAATTTTTGCACGCAGGGCTACAATCAAAGGCAGAAAGAGACCAGTTCGTCATTTTGGAGTCTGTTGCCAAGCCACTGATCTAAACTTTATTTTCCAACCAGCAGTTGATATTCCAAGTGAACATAGCACATGCACACAACGCGCGATCCACGTATTGCAGCAGGATTAAGGACAATTTGCCCGATTTTATTGCCGCCGAAGATTGGCCCTGACAGTCCCATTCTTAATCCATCGGACTACCGACTATGGGATGTTTTAGAGGAGAAAGCAACTCGAGGACCATCAAAAAACCAAGTAGACTACACCTGGTCTAGCCATAAATTCTGTCCCATGGAGAGGTGGATGATGGATATAGGAGGTAGTTGAGGCGTTGCAACCCTAAGTTTTATCCAATATCGCCCAAAAATTAGACCAAGATATGTTGTTTTTTATGAACAATAGCCAAAAACCGAGCAATTGGAAGTAATTCATACACCATAGCATTTAATTAAAATAATTAGAGCTCAGATCATGTGATGTTTCATGTTAGTTGTCCGCTTCAAGCATGCGAAAATGACGACCAATGTTAGTAATGTAATAAATAAATGCTATTTAACTGGTAGGATATATCCTTTGCATCCATTCCATACAAATGTAATGTAGTCACACTATCTAACAGTATTCAGTATTCTTTCTACGTGAATAAAAATAATAATGTGGCAGTTCATATTGAATATGTGGGTTATAGATGTTACTAGGTGTTTCTAATTAACTGTCTACCACTTTTGACGACCCGAATGGCCGAGTCGGCAGTGACGCTGCCTACGAAACCAAGGGTCCCGGGTTCGAGTCCCGGTGGGGGCAAATGTTTGTTTGTTGAGAACGGATGTTTGTACTCTAGTCATGGTTGTTTTTCTATCTAAGTATAATATTTCTGTATGTAAGTATGTGTGTCGTTGTCTAGTACCAAAGATACAGGGAATCCTAGTTTGGGGCTAGATCAATGTGTGTAAATGGTGTCCAAGGTATTATTATTATTAAGGTATTAATGTCCCTGTTTAAATACTTTTAAATCCATCATTAGGTCCCATACGGCGACAAGGACCAATGCGGCGAGTTCACACTCCGCCACGGAGACTGGGTGCAGTTCCAACTGGCGACCGACCGCCGCGACCAGCTGAAGCGCGCCACCAACATCTCGCTGCTGGATGAGTCTTTCAACGTGTCGGGGGAGAAGTAAGTTTACTACACGTCCAAGTTTACTACGCACCAAGTCAGTACACCACTCTAAGGATGTTGACTTCCAGCGAGGAGTCTAGTTAAGCCGTCGAGGTTATAGATGACTTTACACTGCGCCACGGCGACTGGGTGCAGTTCCAACTGGCGACCGACCGCCGCGACCAGCTGAAGCGCGCCACCAACATCTCGCTGCTGGATGAGTCTTTCAACGTGTCGGGGGAGAAGTAAGTTTACTACACGTCCAAGTTTACTACGCACCAAGTCAGTACACCACTCTAAGGATGTTGACTTCCAGCGAGGAGTCTAGTTAAGCCGTCGAGGTTATAGATGACTTTACACTGCGCCACGGCGACTGGGTGCAGTTCCAACTGGCGACCGACCGCCGCGACCAGCTGAAGCGCGCCACCAACATCTCGCTGCTGGATGAGTCTTTCAACGTGTCGGGGGAGAAGTAAGTTTACTACACGTCCAAGTTTACTACGCACCAAGTCAGTACACCACTCTAAGGATGTTGACTTCCAGCGAGGAGTCTAGTTAAGCCGTCGAGGTTATAGATGACTTTACACTGCGTCACGGCGACTGGGTGCAGTTCCAACTGGCGACCGACCGCCGCGACCAGCTGAAGCGCGCCACCAACATCTCGCTGCTGGATGAGTCTTTCAACGTGTCGGGGGAGAAGTAAGTTTACTACACGTCCAAGTTTACTACGCACCAAGTCAGTACACCACTCTAAGGATGTTGACTTCCAGCGAGGAGTCTAGTTAAGCCGTCGAGGTTATAGATGACTTTAAACTGCGCCACGGCGACTGGGTGCAGTTCCAACTGGCGACCGACCGCCGCGACCAGCTGAAGCGCGCCACCAACATTTCGCTGCTGGATGAGTCTTTCAACGTGTCGGGGGAGAAGTAAGTTTACTACACGTCCAAGTTTACTACGCACCAAGTCAGTACACCACTCTAAGGATGTTGACTTCCAGCGAGGAGTCTAGTTAAGCCGTCGAGGTTATATATGACTTTACACTGCGCCACGGCGACTGGGTGCAGTTCCAACTGGCGACCGACCGCCGCGACCAGCTGAAGCGCGCCACCAACATCTCGCTGCTGGATGAGTCTTTCAACGTGTCGGGGGAGAAGTAAGTTTACTACACGTCCAAGTTTACTACGCACCAAGTCAGTACACCACTCTAAGGATGTTGACTTCCAGCGAGGAGTCTAGTTAAGCCGTCGAGGTTATAGATGACTTTACACTGCGCCACGGCGACTGGGTGCAGTTCCAACTGGCGACCGACCGCCGCGACCAGCTGAAGCGCGCCACCAACATCTCGCTGCTGGATGAGTCTTTCAACGTGTCGGGGGAGAAGTAAGTTTACTACACGTCCAAGTTTACTACGCACCAAGTCAGTACACCACTCTAAGGATGTTGACTTCCAGCGAGGAGTCTAGTTAAGCCGTCGAGGTTATATATGACTTTACACTGCGCCACGGCGACTGGGTGCAGTTCCAACTGGCGACCGACCGCCGCGACCAGCTGAAGCGCGCCACCAACATCTCGCTGCTGGATGAGTCTTTCAACGTGTCGGGGGAGAAGTAAGTTTACTACACGTCCAAGTTTACTACGCACCAAGTCAGTACACCACTCTAAGGATGTTGACTTCCAGCGAGGAGTCTAGTTAAGCCGTCGAGGTTATAGATGAGTTCACACTCCGCCATGGCGACTGGGTGCAGTTCCAACTGGCGACCGACCGCCGCGACCAGCTGAAGCGCGCCACCAACATCTAACTAACTCTGAAGTCTCCTTCAGTTATCTGCAAGTGCCGGTTTCCAAACTCAGTCGGGGAGAACAATGTTATGGTTTTGGACGTTCAATATGTTTGTAACGTTAAATTTTTAAACTCAGACTGCTTAACTGAGTGAGCGGTTCTAGAGGAGTGTCGTGACGTGACGTGACGCTAACGGATCTGTATAGGCTTGTATATAAATGGTTGTTTTTTTGTCTGTACAGGCGGGAACACGGAGCCGTGTGCTCGCTGAAGGACGGCTTCGGCTTCATCCGCTGCGTCGACCGCGAGCCGAAGATGTTCTTCCACTTCGCCGAGGTGCTGCGTCTGGGCCACGAGCTGAGCGTCGGCGATGAGGTGAGGGAACATTTTTATTAACTTCGTCATCATTTTCAAAAGTTCTTTGATTCTTGTTACTTTTGTTAAAGAAACTGTGTGATGTGAACGACCCTTTTCGTCTTTATTTTAAAAATGATTATTAGCTTGTTGATCATACCGTACCACCATTCTCACGTTCTCGTCACTGTGTTGAGTCAAAGGTTGTGGCGAGCCTCGACCAATTGAAAACTGTCGCTAACGTGGTGTTGTGTTCCCCTCAGGTGGAGCTGACCGTGGACCCGGTGGGCTCGTTCAACATGAACAACCGGCAGTCCGCCATCCGCATCAAGCACCTGCCGCCGGGCACCGTGCAGTTCGAGACGCTGCTGGAGCGCGCAGTGCGCGGCGTGGTGGCGCGCGAGCCGCAGCCCCCGGCGGCGGCCACACCGGCGCGCCCGCAGCCGCCCACGGTACCGGTACACCTCGCCCGCATAAACATCTACATTTTCGCACCACCTGCTCGGAAATTACACTTTATATATCATGCAAACCTTACCTAATGCAAAACATTATAGCTCTAGGCTTTAGCGGTGACAAAATTTTTGTACTGAATTTCATTATATCACAACCTAGATCACTCCAAGGTTTTAAGCGAATTTTCTTAATAGTTCTTATTGCTATGGCCTTAAAATCTAATCACAGCCCAGCTCGGCGGGGGCGGAGGCGGAGCGCGGCGTCGAACTTCTTCGATAATCGAGCTGGCCACGGCGAGCTGAATGGAACACATTTTAAATAAAACAAACCCGCGATTGTTGCAAGACGGGAGTAATGTTTCAAACATAATTTTTCACATTAATTTACTCTAATATAATGCTATTTTTAGTTGCCTTGCTTTTTATATTTTCTCGCAGGAGGTGTAAAAAGTAAAGTATACTCTTCGGGGATAAAACTGATTTGTCTTGGACACGCATGAATACCTCACTGAAACCAAGACTCAGTCTTAATACCCTCGCTTTGTTCGAAAATGACCTCATACCCCATCCTCGCTTCGCTCGGGAGTTGAATCTGGAGTCGTTGCGTTCAGGATTCAATATGACATAAAACAATGCTTTATCCCCTTGGTGCAAAATCTACTATTTCATACAGTCACATACTTCTCACCCCACACTAGGATACCCAGGCTCGTAGGCACCAGAAACAGCGACGTCACACATATAATACATGCAAGAGAAGCTTTATTTTTCTTTATCCCTATCTGGGCCCGGGACATTTCGCTTGGGATGCAGATCCCTGAGCCGCACCGCAACAGAAACCCTCATTGATTCGTTATATCGTAATGCCCTGGTGGAGTGATACTATTAGTATCTATATATATATATATATATATATAATATTATATATTGTTGCAGGAGTCCAACGGTATCATCACCTGTCAGATGAACGGCGTGAAGAAGACCCTCTCATTCATGGCGAAGAACTGCGAGTCCAAGATGCTGCCTCGCCAGGGCGACAAGGTTACCTTCGATGCATACCAAGTGAGCAGACATGAATAGAATTACACTTTCTAAAAGCCATCATTCATTATATTCGAGCCTAGAATTAAACTTGATCACTTTTTTAGCAAACAATCTTTAAAAAAATCGGTAATTAGCGATGGGCAGGAAGATCCCTAGAAGAAACTAGTCTCAACGAATTGGTCTTGGCATTACGATGTTTTTTTAGTATGGCGACAATTGTCCTACATGGCGGGATTATCTTAGAAAATTAAAGTGAATAAAAATAATAATATATGTTTACATAGGTTGTCCCATAAATGAGACGTAACAGCGACACCAGAGGAAGACCTGCCTCAGATGTATTGAATAAGCCTAACATGTCATCAGTGAATGTAGCATGTAATTGGAGATGATAAATGATAAATGTAGCCCATTGATGTCTCCACCGAGGAGCACGGGCCTTTACCCGGATACGAGTAATATTGAGCCATATTTCACCACGCTGGCTCAGTGCGGTTTGATGGAGGGGTGTCGGGCCAGTGGCCAACCTGACTGTCAGAAGTTATTAAGCTGCCGAATTGGGGCCTCTGACACAGCTTTAGGTCTACTACCACCGAGTAGCGATATTAGCCGGCAGCTACAGCTTAACGTGCCATCCGAAACATGGAAGCGTCCGAAACAAGTACCACATAGAACGGACACCCATCCAGTGCCCGACACGGCCATATGTTGCTACCGTTCGTTTCTGATGTGTAATTACCGCTAGGCCACTTTGAGATATCGTTGGTTTAACGCTTTTATTCAAATTCTTCATTTTTACACCTTCCAGCCCAGAAAACCTATTACGGTTCTTGAAGTACAGCTCGCTGACAGTCGGACAGAAGGACGAACGAACAGCGGAGGCTTAGTAATGGGGTCCCGTTTGGTACACTTCGGGTAAAGATCCTTTAAAAGTCACCACTGAGCTAACTTCGGTGTGTTCCAGGTGAAACGCACCAAAGACCTCGTGGCTCACTCCGTGGTGGTCCAGAGCGCTAACGGCGGCGGCGGCGCGCTCGCGTGCCAGCGCCCCATCATGCAGGGCTTCATCGCCGCGCTGAAGGACGGCTTCGGCTTCATCGAGACCATCGAACACACCAAGGAAGTGTTCTTCCACTTCAGGTAAGCGATGCACCCTGCGGCAAACAAATAATCACATTTTAAAACATCCGGACTTATTGAGCCCTTAGGGCAAAAATAAGTTATCTTGTTTCCTATTTAGGCTGATAACTGTGGAACCGCTAAACCGATTTTGATAAAATATATCTAGAAACATCGCAGTGAAGTCTGCTTCTAACAACAAAAAACCGCATTAAAATCCGTCCACCCGTTTGACCCTCCATTCCTTGTTAACCAGATAATTTTCGAACTTCTGAACCGGTTTTTATAAAACATAGATATGTTTTCTATCTTTATATCTAAAGACAAACACAGTGAAGTTTTCTACCATTATAAACACCTCATTAAAATCCGCCCACCCGTTTGAGCGGTGCAGTGTCACAGATACACACACACACACACACACACACACACACACACACACACACACACACACACACACACACACACACACACATACCACCCATCTTTTTCGTCGTCAGGAATTAAAAGTGCTATGTATGATTGTCGAATTTTCAATTTGACTGGTGTTGCGATAGTCAGGAATACATAATAAGACTGCAGACCTCAACTGTAGACGACGTGAAACGGACGCGAGCGAGCGGGACAGCGAGCGTAGTTACGTAGTAGTTAGTAGAGTGAGCGACGCAGCGGTAGGTACCCACTACTTCGCAGTCTCGCTCGCTCGCGTCATCATCACTTCGTCGTCTGTAGTTGCACTCAGCTACGAACTTGCAACTTATCTCTAATCCACAGCCTAATTAACAATTAGTGCGACTATTTCAAACGCGAGTTTACACCCAACTCGAGTAAACTTTGACAACTCCACAGTCGCCGTCTAGCTAGTCCACCTTAGTATATAACTTTTCCACAATTTCTGGCTTATTTGAGTCAGTGTATAAGAATGCCGCTACGTGTGTGAGGGCGACCGGAAGGAATCCGTTTTTTTTCTTCGTAGGATTTGGACTGTATCATCAAGCAATAAGGTTGAAAATCGCGAGCCATTTTATGGCCCCATAGATGACTGGTTAACCGCTTTTTGGAAGGATTATAAAATCCATGGAACGACTAGAGAAGGTAACAGTCAAATGGTTAAAAACTGCTAGTATTGTATTGTACCATCGGCAAAGACGCGAAACTTGCATGTACACCGCCTTTGCGACAGTCCTCCTTCCAGAATGTGTATTCCCCTGACCCCAGATAAGGCAAAATGTCCTACCTTCGCTAATAGTGTGTGCTGTGCGCTAAGTTGTATTTCCCGTATTCAGGCTCCACTTTCGCAGCGTCATGTCACCACATTAACAAATCTTAAGTCACATAAATATAATAAAATAAGACATTTACTGAGTGCAAATGTGTTGGTATTATTATTATTACCTTAATCAGTTATATGCTTTGAATGCTTATTTCGAGTTGCCATCGCAACCGATTTTTAGGCTTAATTAGGGCTGTATTGTTTCAATCATAATTAAGCCTAACAAGCGAATTATATTATTATCCATAATGTTACCTGTGAATCATTGTTCTCCGCACTTTCTTTTACGCGTGGGGATGCTTGAAATGTCAGTTCATAATGCTTTCAAAGTCGCAGTGAACAGCTACTGCCTACATTAATTTGTAGGTCAATTGCTCGACTCGGCCGGGCACGCAGGCCGCGCACAGTTCACTAACCAGTTACTACAATCACTATGCAATATGGTATCTGACAAGGTAGTCCAATAAATCTAAAAACATGTCTCAAGGTGAACCTATTTCAACAAAACGTGTGGCAATCTCAGAATTGTATATTTCCAGCAGTTGTATTTTATAATCCTAATTTTGTGTTCAAAAGACAGCATTTGACTGTGAGATCACATGCTAGTATTCATAGAACTCGTGAACAAAATTACCGTTTTGACAGTTCCTAAAACGTATCTATTTCGACTAGCAGTCAAATACAGTATTGTGGCATAATAATTTTAAAGTGTTTTGCTCGGTCTAAGTACATACGGACGTTCTGACGGTGATGGATAACATCGTGAGGAAACCTTGAATCTCCATAGATGCGGCGATGGGCTAACCTTCTGTCTCGCAACTGGCTAAATGTGGTTACAATTGTGTCTCTGCCACCTCGTATGGGGGAAGGCATGGCGCTATGTTATGTTTGTATTTGCTTGGTGAAGCCTATCCTAATATTTGTCAAATAAGCTTTTATCAGACTAAAGGCCGGTTTCCTGGGCGCTGATTAAATTAACAAATTAGTTAAACTGATTTCAGCCAATCAGGTGCCGCTAATATTCAAAATAGCGGCACGTGATTGGCTGAAATCAGTTTAACCAATTTGTTAACTTAGTTATTTTAACATTCTTTCATAAGACATATTATAGATGGCAATTGCGAATTTAGCTGCGATCCGAAGAATTTAGATACAGTCCTTGTTTTTATTTGACGCGGATCTACATACGTTGTGTCACTCTATTCTGAAAATCTGTGTGCAGGAATTTATTGTTAAAATTAACTTAGCTCATGTGTAAAACCACTGACTTTACATAATGTGTACAAAAAACAAGCGTGTTTGCTAGCTTGCTTGCTTGTTGAGGAAAGAAGGATGTACTTCCGTTTACAAAAATTTTTCACGTGATTTTAAGGCGGAAATCTCAAGGGAGAATAATGATGTGGTTTTATCATTGTCATTGGAATTTCTGGCTTATCTTTGTTGAAATCAAGTGAAATTACCGAAAAACGCAAGTAAGAACATCTCGAACATATATGTTATTCAGCTACGCGCTCTACTCCGCCAAAGAAGATGCATAGCGAATGAAATGTTTTCAGCAAATTAACGGTGTATCGCAGCGACCTTTAATCGACAATAGACATAGATCGATATAGATGCATTAACCTGTTTTCCCAAAATTAAATTAACCTAGTGCCATCCGATGCAGCCAACGAAACATACAACATACATAACGAAACATGTTGAAACATTGTCAGCTGTTGTTAAACAAAAACACCTACCTCTTTTCAAAGCAACAACCTCGTGTTCCAGCAACCTGGAAGGCAACCCCGACTCGCTGGAGCTCGGCACGGAAGTGGAGTATTCGCTCGGTCGCGCCAGCGGCTCCGGCGGCGGCTGCGCGAGCGCCGAGTACGTGAAGATACTGCCGCGCGGAGCAGTGGTGCTGCCGCCAGCGCATGACCCGCCGCTCACGGGCAGCGTCACGCGCACGCTGCGGGCGCTCAACCCGGACCAGGCGCACTATTCAGGTGAGCCACCAGACATGGGTGAGCTCCTGATCCATACTTCCATATCCATCTTCCGTCTAAAATGAAATCACAACACAACCTACTTTTCTGTGGGAGTTTCTTCGCCCTTCCCCTCCCACAGTGCCACAATTCGTCCAATTTAGAGAAGAGAGAAAAAACTGACGTTTACTAAGTGCATGTATGTGTAAATATCGACAGTAATAAATAAATTTTGAGGATGACTCCCGAACTTCCATATTTTTTTCCGTACCCCGTACTTTCTTATCCGTAGTTCGTATGGAGATATATAGGACCGCGGAGAAGAGCTGGCATTTGTCCTTTGTCGTAACTGCCTCCCTAGACAAGTTGCAATCACTAGGGGGGCTGGAAAGCGGACGATAGATTGTATACGATTTTGCTCGACTTGGCGGCTCGACTACCGTGCCCTCAGATACAAAATACGTTGATGTATCAGTTGACTGAAGCATCCTGCTTTTCATCACCTATTTCACAGTTAGAGAGTCTGTAAGGCGGGACTTGACCATTTCTCATTAATAATGATACTAAAGGTACAAGTTTCTAGCCGACAGCAACGACATGTCGCAAGTGAGTCAGCCAGCTTAGTTACGACGCGAGTGAGCGAAACAGCGAGGCTAACGGTCATGGAAAACTTATATGACCCCGCTCCCGTAAATCTAAAGAATGTTCGTTCAAATATGGGCTTCGGTTGTGCTCTGTAGATACTTTACATTGCCGACATAAGTTATCAAACAGCTTGAGCTACCGCAAACGTAGCACTCGATAGTATATCTTAGAGCACAACCTAAAACCCATATTTGAATGAACATTCTTTAGGTCTGCTGGAGAGGTGTCTTTTAAGACAGCTACGACGTTAATATGCAGGGATGCTTCCATACTCACCCGTGACGCAACAACGCTCGCTGTCTCGCCGGCGACGTGCCGCCTGCAGTTTTGCCCGGCTATGAACTTTCACCTCACTGACATTGATCCTCCCCCCCTCAGGCCTGATCCAGGTGAACAGCACCGGCGCGTCGTACGAGTTCGGTATCATGGGCCTAAAGTGCAAGCGCGAGATCCTGCAGGTCGGCGACCCGGTCACGTTCCAGGTGGATGGCGACGGCCGCGCCACCAACATACAGCCCGTGAGGAAGAAGCGCCGCGCCCTCGTTGACGCCATCAAAGGTGACAAAGACAAATTATTTAAAACTTTCTCGCCCAATGCTCGAAAATGTGGCCAAATTTGCTCTAATGAGGCCCCAGAACAATGAATAAAACATTGTTCGCTTGATTTATTAGGGTTGTGCCACATGTCAACAGATGGCACTTCATGCCGTGTCGGTAAAAGCGTACGTCATGCCCTCGTGTCGGTAATAGAGTGCGTGGCGTGTGCTGTCAATTGCGGACGCAGGCGTAGCTCCATTTCGGAGTGCACACAAATAATTAAAATAACAGATATACATTAAAACAGTGTACCAAATCGAGCTTATCTCTAGCAAGAGATTTCTTCCAGCAAACCAAGTCAGGATGAGAAAGGTTGATCGCTGAGAATGGCTAGACCTGTGTGTACAACAAACCCTTATTATAATTTTCGAGGTGCTCATATTACAACTTAATAAACATAAAAATAATATGAGTGCCTACACTACATACATAAAATATACATCCTAAATATAAATAAATATTAAATATATATATGTCGGCGGCCGATCGTCAAATTCGGCACATCATGATGTGCCTCAGCATAATTTGGTATCACTATCCTGCGTCTGCCCCCTATCATTGCAAGTTTCGGCTCATGTAAAGGGGTACTTCGCCAGGAAAAATAAAAACTTTAAAATGACGGAAGTTCAGTAAAATGTGCCAACTCGACCACATAGTAGACAGTGTCGTTAATAAATTTATAATAAATGTAATAGAATCAGAGTCTGAATCAGAAATCTCGTCATCAGAATTGGTTTTAATAATTAACTTTTATGTGCTGTGGTTTCCTTTGAACTCTTTGAAGATTTTTATCCTAGTTAATTTGTCTGCTTTTATTCATGTTTAAATTGAATTATATCAAAAGTACAGTTAAATTAGCTGAAATACAAGTAAAAGTACAACATTACTCCAAGCATTACATAAACTATTATTATACTTTATACTATTTCAATTATAAGTCTCGACATCATGCCTACCGTTTGTAGCAACTGTCATTCCGTGGACTAGGTTTTTAATTTAGAGTTAAGTTGTCGACTGAGTCAAAGGTCTGTCATGTCAAGCATAAATTGGTCCAAGTCTTCTATGTAAAAGTCAGTATTTGGCAGGAGTTGACCGCAGGCTGCCAGGATCTCCATGGCCGTGGTCAGCCTCCTTTGATCGTCATTCTGTCCAAAAAAAGACAGCAATAATATGTTAAATAATATAATTCTGAGTTGTCGATTTTCAATTTGACAGTCATTGAGCTACTGTATTGGCCTACTGCGTGTTAATACGCGTTCTGACGGTCCCGCAGGCGGCTTCGGCTTCCTCTCGCTGGAGAGCGACGACAACCGGCGACTCTTCTTCCACATGTCGGAAGTGCGCGGCAACAACGCGGAGCTGCAGCCCGGCGACACGGTGGAGTTCGTCATGCTGACCAACCCGAGGAACGGCAAGTCCTCCGCCTGCAACGTGGTCCGGATCAGGTACGCCACGGGGAAGGGACGGTCAGATTTTATCAAAAACAATAACAATCGCAATCCAAGGAGAAGCTGTTTTTGATAAGTTGTAAACTTCACCAACCCGAGGAACCGCAAGGCCTCCGCCAGCTACGTCGACCAGATCAGGTACGCCAAGGGGAACGGACGGGTAGAGAAGCTGCAGTAAACATGACAGTCGCAATCCGAAGAGAATATGTGATAAGTTGTAAACTCATAATAGACTTACGACAAGGAATGCAGCTAATCTATTCTTTAATTAATCTGAATCATCACAGGATGGATAAAGTAGAAGTTTGGAAAAATTAGATGTTTCCCCTTTCGATCGATATAAGTTCGTGAAGTGCTCCTTCACACTATGCCGTGTGCTGCTGTCGCGCGGCTGATTTCCATTTAAATGACAGCCGTAATTTGAAATTATTCTAAGGAGGCTGGCATAAAATGTCTTGGATTACAGTCATCGAGACTTTCGGACATCAAAATAATATGAGTGTTGTTTGTCGTGCAGCGGCAAGCCGTCCGCCAGCAAGGCCCGTCCTGAGCGTCTGATTGCGCGCCTGCGCACCGCGTCGCTGGAGGACGGCGCCGGGCCCCGCGTCGTGGTGGCGCGCCAGCCGCGTGGCCCAGATGGCACGCGCGGCTTCCGGCCACGGCGCCCGCTCACTGGTCATTATTCATAACATAACATAACATTTACACGCAGGCACTTACTAGGAGGCCCCGTGCCGTGGTAACCATAAACAGCTACGTCACAAACATGTAAACATCCAAGTCCTGGGGGGTTATTTTCTTCTCCTTACCTGGATTCGAATCCAGGACCTCGGTTGGGAACCACTCAAGCCCGATATATTAGGTCCTTACATATGAAATTGGCGTTTTATATGGAGAAATTGAAGTTAACTCAATTTTAAGTTCAAACATTTTTGTATTTTTTTTGGGAATGACAGATCCTAATTTTATAAACTTTGAGTGTATGAATGAGACAACATTTAGCTAACATAAAATTTTATATAATTTTTGAAAAGTGCCAGCTGTAAAAAAAAAATTGCGAATATTATCATGAAAATGGATGACTTTTAGGAGGCACTGATTTTGAAGATAACATAAAAAAATGAAATAGCGCTATATAGATTCACATAAGCATCTCTCTTTCCCGCTAGTAAAGTTCAAAACAGTTACACCACATATTTTATTAGATTACCGGTTTTGTACAATACGAAATTACGTTAAGGCATTGAATTATTATTTTTTTATCTACACACATATCATAAACCCTCTTTACTGCATTGAAAAACCTCACGTTACGATCAGCATTATGTTAAACTACTTGGTAAAAACTCGTTGCGTATCTGGAAAACTACACATAATGGTTATTATGTGTAGTTTTTCTACATATAATGACATTCAAATTTCAAACGTCGACGCCCACCCGCGTGCCGTCCCTAGTTTGTCTGTGAAGTTGGTACTGACATTCAAATTTCGAACGTAGACGCCCGTCTGCGTGAAGTTGGTACTAAAGAACAAGCTAAACAATTGCAGAACCACAATGCCGGTCAAACATGCGGTTCCTGAACACATCAAAGAGAGCTTATGATATGTGTGTAGATAAACTAGTGTATGTAACTGTACATAATTAGGCATTAAAACTCTCGAGTGATATTATTATGAAACTCGCCTTTGGCTCGTTTCATAAACCCACTCTCGGGTTTTCATGCCCTCCATTATGCAGCAGTCACATAAACTACTATAATGGAAATATTATAAAGCTATTATCAATTTAGTTATGACACTTTTTATACATATAATTGATATTGATCATTTCCAGTATTTACGATGATATATGTTTTTGAATGTGCCTAGGTGAAGTACTTTAAAAAAAATCAGCTTTATTAAAATGCGCAAAATGCAGCTTCAGCAGAGCCATCTTTCAGAGTCCCTTCATCCCTGGTATTAAAAGCTGCAGATGCAAGGGAGGGAGCAGCTAGTGTCGGCTTCTCAAGCCGGCGTAGCCATCCCCCATATATACAGAGTGGCATTTAATTAACTGACCATATTTTGGGGATACTTACCATACTATGACATACATACTTAATACTACATACATAATAATTATGAACAACTTTCCCCAAGAAACATATCTTCACAAACAAAAAAATTATTTGGGTCTCCCATAGGTAATATGCAATCAGCTGATCGGGTTAATGTACTGAGGGACGAATTTTTATCTTAATTTGTGACCATATGTTTCTTGGGGAAAGTTGTTCATATTGATGCGTTCTATCATTCCCCAAAATATGGTCGGCTAATAAAATTTTACCTGTATAATTTAAAGAAATAATTTATTTAATTTGTAAAAAAATGAGGTTGTTTACCTAAATGGATTGTTACACTAGGGGGATCTTTCCCTGTACCTCTAGTATAGCAAAATTAAGAAAAAAACCTTATTATTTATAGTATTATTTATTTAACATTATTATACTTTATAAACATGTTTTATGGTCAACATGAATTCTAGGCATGGGTCAGATTATTTATTGGTCACTTCCCTCCTCCACAAATTCTCAATCACATTTCTTAAAACTTTGCGGGTTGTTATAATTGTTGTTAAATAATTGAAAGAATTGTCTGGGTCACTATAGTTTACCCTTACATGGATACATCCATAAACACCCTGACAATCATACGCCCTCCAGAAATCTGTATGGATTGTTGAACCTACTTCGACATGCTTCTGAATCCGTGGTACCAAGACCTAAGCTGACCTAACGTTTTCTAGGCAACTTCTAAGCGTATCCTAATAGAGTATAATGATCTCATCTATTCATTACTTTCTTGACATCCTGCATTTTATTCTCTATTTTATTAGGATTCACATAATTCAGCGTGAGCTCTTGTATTAAATTAATATTGGTTCTTGTCTCGCGTTTCAGATATCTTGGCAGAATGATCTTCTCCGACGCGCTGGTAAACACGGCCTGAACATTCTACAGCTACTATATAAAGTCTGAGGATGTTTTCAAATTTCAAGTAAACTCTTTCATTGTATCGTGATTGTGAGAGACTGACTGATCCTCTTTTCTTTAGCGGCATTTAGAAAATTACTTTGTTATATTTTGATTATTTCTAGGCGATGTTCATACATTAGTTACTGTCAACCTATTCACATTTTTCGTTAAATCACTTGTAGACGCTTACACTGCAAGGAACATATCAAGTTCTCTTTTAGTCCGGATCCTTTTTTGCGGTTCATATGATGGTGTGTTTAGAGGTTCTTTTTCGCATAAACAAGTTAATGTACGTGGTCCGAGTTCCGTTCAGTATCCGTTTCATGTCTCGTGTTGGAATATGTCACGTTGGTTTGCCAAGTTCACAAGTTTCCTTTGAGGTGACACATTGCAAATGAAGCTGTAATAGTAAGATCTCATTCTACTGTCAAAAAGTTAGATTTTGCAAAGAATTGTATGTAGGTATGTGATGTTTCTTGAGTATTTCTTAGTTGGTTTGTTGAACGAGTTTCTTTTACACAGTCTATTAGATAGACGTAAGAGATGCTTGTTGTATAGAGAATTGCTGTTTATATAGGATTCTGCCTGCTTTTCATTGTTCATACAAAACAGATAAATCTCGACCATGTTTCATTAGGTGGGTACTTAATAGACCTTGTATAATTTTGTTAGTTATAAATAATTTTATAATCTATTAGCCGACTCGCTTGGTTTCCGATATTTCTGCTTGGATCGAATATGATATTTCAATCGGACGTAAATTAGACTAATGGAGCGAACGAAATATAAAATCCACAAAATGTAGTCCGGTTTGTGCCGAGTATATATAAAGGAAACTGAGAGGCTGATTTATGAGGTACCCTGCTTTCAGGGTAAGCTCCACCTTTTGAACTATTCACTGATCTTATTACATGTCATAGGAGCGAAAATACTGAAATAGTGTTAGCTTACCTTGAACGTGAATGTACTGGGTAGTTCTTCACCGAATCCATATGACTGATTGAATGGCAATTCAAGAAAAAATTATTTGTGAAGGGACTATTATTATCATATTTAGAGTGTATAATGTGATTGAATCAAAAACTAAAGTGCAATAAGATGGTTTTCAATATATAGCGGTGTCCTCACAGGGAAATACTAGTCTTTAGTCAGTCGTCCATAGTAACTTCACTGGACAACTAACTTCATTTGAAATGTGTCGCCGTATAAAATACTCTTATTCATCGAATAACAATATGAACAAACTGTATTTGGATTTGTAAGTGTTAGCTTGCTGACTGGTTACGTTACTTTCTAGATTGGTTAGATAACATTCTGTCCACGGCGAGAAACTTTGGCAATCGTCGTGGGAAGTCTTTACCGCTAATGCCTTCATGTTGTAATTGGGACTTTTTTTTAATGGAAAGAAACACATTTTGGACGCATTATATTTGTCGAAACAGACTATAAACCTTCTCAACATGGAATACGGATGTGAGTGCAGTGAAAACCTTAGTTACTTTATTTAAACAAATTTGGAAGGAAAAGGCATTTATAGACGTATGCAATGAACTGGAATGGAACCAAAGACTGAGAAAATTATTTATTACATAATAAAGTGATTATTAATATTGCTATAGGATTATTTTTTATTAAATGTAGTGCTGTAAAGGTTACTATTGTATGAGCAAAGAGCTGAAGCACATCCTTACTATCCTGTGAATTGTTCAAGCGATTAAAATACTTTTTTTCGTGCTATGGAATGATTAGTTGATTAGCGAATGTGTTTTATGATAACTTATACAACTTGAACGTGAACTTTATGAAATCTATGACTTCGAAATAATCATTTTAGATATCAATGGAGAAGTTGCATTTTATTTACATTTGGTGGTTGGCTCAGCAAATCTTGAATGAACCCGAGCAACCATTTCCGAAAAGATTCATTGCTAACTTGTAGCCTCTCCAAAATCAGTCAGTGCAACTTTTCTGTTTTAATATCTAATTATGAGGTCATGTCGTCCAAAGGATGAAATGAATTGTGGACAATTGTTTGTATATAAAATAATAAATCAACTTTACAGCATTTGAACAAAACTGTGTAAAAATTGAGCCGCCGTCACGTGTGAGCAATTTTGGTTTGTAAACACTAAACCACAACTCCTCACACATGACCATGCTATTCAATTGCACACAACTTTAGTTGATTCTCTGACTTCTGTCTATTTCTAATAAAGATGTGAACGAACGCGCCATCATCTGTCTGCGCCCATGTCCGTGGGTATTTGGTTTTAAGATTTCGGCGCACCGCAGGCGGGGAGGTGGTGGCGTGGAGTCTGTCAATGTTGTCAAATGTATGGTCAAATGGCCACCACATACAATACTAAGGCGCGGGCCCGCTTCCTAATTTGGTGTGACAAGCTTCTTAGTTTCTTGTATTTGACACCCGCCCCGCTACAGACCTGCTCCTGTCCTGCTTGTGGTGTGCCCGAAGACTGTGATGTAAATCTGCCTGCTCGCACTAAAAAAATTGCAGTCTAAACAGAATGTCGTTCGGGAGATACGTTGTACATCTGTGCGGGGATTGTACAGAGTGTATACATAATTTGTGCTTTATGTAATAGAAATCACAGTTCTCGAATTGGTAATGCTTCGGATTCTGGACCGCCTGCTTTGGGTATATTATCTACATACTAGTCTGTAAAGAAACCCTGATGACTGTGAATAGCGCAGATTATTTTTAAGTTAATATATTATGTATAACTAACTACACTATACTGTTGCGAATTCAAGATTAAGATCTGAAGTAATTTGGAATAAGTTTTCACACTGCAATACTGCATCCGAATTTATATATGTATTTCAATATTTATTGATGAATTTGGTGAACCACTGTTAAAATTAATCTATTGCCTAAAAGAACCTCTGAATATCTAAAGAAAATACAAAAAAAATAAAAAAATAGACAAAATGAAAACATTTGTTTTGGGAAACCTTTCGTGATTTCAATATCTGGTATTGTGAATGACAGAAATTATAAAGTTAGTTACTTGGGATATGTCTATGACTATATATGCCAAATGTTTGTACGACTGTACAATTTTTGAAATTGTGATTAAACCAATGTACACCAAAGCCCCGCCTTCAACTAACTCCCTTTATTTCTGTTTAGTACTCGAGCCTTCGACAATCGTCAAACACGACGTATGTCATGCATACATTATAGAAATATTCCAAAACTAGTGTTAGGTTGTGTTTATCTCGTACTCACGGCATTAGGACGCGTTGCGACTAACTACTAAGTCAGATATTTATCTTGTACTGTACTCTTATAACAACGTTGCGGCTGTGAAGTTTTCTACACCAAATCATGTAATTTTGTATGCCGAAGTGGTGTGAGGGGTTCACAGCCGCATAGTATGAGTTGTACTTGTTAGTCGGAAGGGAGGGCGGGACCACGGCGGCTCCTGCCAAATATAATGTTGTGCGGAGGCAATACCCTCAATGTCGCCAGGTCAAGCACATCATAAGCCACGCCAGATGTTAGCATACTATTACCAGTCATTGCAGTAAACTAAACCATATACTAATAAACGTAATTTAATAAACCATGTTTGCTTTTCCACTTCTGGTTTAGTTCAACATCTAGCCTTCAACAGTCACCTTAAAAATATTTTTATTTCAATCTTATATTATGTTTTAACACACTTACTTCTGTTGGCTCACTGTCCTACACGGTATGTACTGCTGTATGGGGTCCGACAGTCCCACCCTGCGTTCTTCATCAGAGGCGATGACTCGCCCAACTAAATAGCTTGAATAAATATCTTCGCAGAAAAACATTTTTTGAAAAATTATTAAATTCATACAGTGTTATTTATAAAGATTCAATTTCTCTAAAACACTAATAATATCGAGTTAAAACAGTCTTACAACCCGTTCACACGAAATTGTGTATTTTAGTAATGTTATAAACCTACAACTTATAGACTTCGAGATCCACCTCGCCCTTACTTCTCCCACAGTGGTCCCACATGTAGGGAAGACACAAAAAATTACCTTTGCTAAGTATATGTCAATCTCTACATTATAGTGCCACAAAGCATTCTGATCAGGTGTCAGCGTCGCTGTGGTCGAATTTAGTGTTGCCGCGCTACATAGAATTTCCACGGTTGTAGGGTAAAAATGCCATAATTAAAAATAAGTGCGTAAATAATAATAATTGCGAATTTTTCATATTTACTGTTATATTTATATATATGATTGTCTCAATGATTATAATTATTGATGATCATAATAATATAATTATAATCCTGTAATTATATTATAGGATTATGATTATATTTTAATGCAATAATTATGATCATGTAGTCAATCATCTGCGAAATCATAGGTCACTTCGTCTGAATCACTGCATTCACTTCCACTATCACTTTCTAAATTTACGATAAATGGTTCATCTAAATAAATGTCTTTTTTTAGGTACTCATTTTCGATGTTCTCATGGGCACAGTATTTTTGCCATTCTGCTGCTGATATTTTGTTAAATGCTACTGCGACTAACTGCGGCATTTCAGCCTTTGACTTTCCAATGTTGTGTTCTGCAACATGACGTTTCATTGAACTCCAGATCAGTTCTATTGTGTTTAAATCGCAATGATAGGGGGGCAATCTAAGGACAGTGTGCCCATTGTCTCTTAGTAAATTATCAATTTCATATTGTTTTGCTGGTCTGTGCCTTTTTATTAATTCATACAGCTGGGGTTTAGTGAAACTTTCATTGAACTCCACATTATTTTCAGAAAGCCAATTCCGCATATCTGCTTTTTTAGTATTTGAATTAGGGCATTTGTTAATACAAATACTGTGGTAAGGAGCGTTATCCATTACAATTAAAGTGTCTGTATGTAAATAAGGCAGCATTTTTCTGTTACCCATTTTTTGAAAAAGCTATTATTCATTTCGTCATGGTAATCGCCACTCTTAGTATTCGATTTAAAAACAAGTAATGCATTCTCAACAAACCCTGTTTCTCCCCCCGCATGAACTATAATCCATCTATTTCCTTTTGATACAGGATTCAAAACACCGTCAACATCATTACTTTGCCAACAGCGACCAGCCGTGTGTGACGAGTGTATAAAGTGTCTCATCCTAAAATATTACAGGCTTTTTTCACCGCATTCGTTTTGCTTTATTTTATGCAGATAAGATGCCCGTAAAGCAGATATATCATTGCGCTCAATGAGGACTTTTCTATTGGATTGCGTTTTCTTGTATCGAAAACCAATTTCACGCAATAACTTTCTGAGGGTTTCAAGACTAGCATTAAAATCGATTTCGTCTCGTAGAACATTCAGTAATTTTGGGATGGTAGGTATTTCTTTCTTCATTGTGTAAAATTTATGAATTTTTCTTCTGATGACACCGAGGTCAAAATCATCAATTTCTATCTTCCCCTTGGTTCTAGTCCTTTTTTTTCCTGGAGTAGAAATTTTTGAGCCAGTAGCATCTGCCTGTTTTTGTTCTTTAACTAATTGTCCTACAAACGGTTCACTTACACCTGCAAAATAGAACACAAGTACTTGTAGGAACCAATGCCATGACTACTGACAAGAAATGGGTGATTCATAGAACAACAACTGGCAACATTAACCTGTAGCAGCAGCAACTCGTTCGTACAGTTTTTCAAATTAATGGTATTATCAGCGCATTTAAACGTTTCTCTCCCTGCATAAAAGCTAAAACATTTTAAATAGTGTTTCTCGCGGCACTGTTCAATGCTTTCGGCATTATTTATATCATTAAAACGATAAAATAATGAATAAAACACCAAGCGTTGTGCACAACAACAAACTTGACAACATTATGACATTTCAAAATGACATTACGTAGTACCAGTTTCGCCACCGTATCAGATAACTGTGGCGCTGTACCTAATAAAGAACTTTGACTTTGTCAAAGTAGCTCAGACCCTTCTATAACTGACCGATAGGCCCATTTATGGCCGATATTAGACTATCATAGAAATATGATCATAGATGTAGGACTCATATAAATATGAAAAACCTATGACAGTGTAATAACAAGCTTTGATTCATATTGTCTATGATCATAGAAGTTTGATCCTATTTAACAGCAAGCATACAATTATGATCATATGTGGTCACATTACTATATAGTCTGTGGTCGTCTAACCTCAAATACAAAAATGGTGTCGTCAAAATGCAAGACTTTTGACTGGAATATCGAAACCACAAAAATACTAATGAACCTATACGAGGAAAATGAGTAAATAAGAATACTCAGATTGTCATTAACTTTAAGGTAAGGACAAACTGAGCCCACATATGCAACGTATGCAACACAACGTGGGAGAGTTGATGTGCACACTTGTCCCTCATACACAACGCTTGACATTTAGGTGGTTAGTATAGATATCATAATGCGTTGCATACGTTGCGCACATGGGCTCAGTTTGTCCTAACCAAATACCATTGGTCTGTCACGTAATCAAATATGATCGCGTAAAAAAAGGGCCTGTCTGTATAATTATTGATAATGTACATTGGGGAATTGTGGTTAGAAACTGTAAGCTGGAATAAGTTTCTCCGGTAGCTAAATATATCAGAGTTACTAGTAAACGATCTTTTGCACTGATTGGGCATCTAAAATTAGTTTCTTGTTTTGAAATTAATCGTGCTACCTTTGACAATATATAGCTAAATACAACTTCGTCCATTCGGAGGTACATTTTGTAGGACTTTATATCTTCCAGTTTAAGTTCTTCTAGTAATATGTTATTGACTCCTCTCTCTGATCGCCTTGCAATCCGTGGTCTAACCCAAATACGTCGTTTGTTCCCTTTTTTCTTTGCATTTTTTAATTTGCAATTACTAAAATTGCGGTCATAGCAACTGAAAACGCGGCTAACTCTGTATCCATCTTGATTACCTATGACGTTTATATGACCTTAGGTGTAATATGCAAATAAAGAACAGCATCATATAAAAAAATGATCCTAGAATTTGACAGATATGAAATCATATTTCTATGATGTATGATAGTCTAATATCGGCCATATGGCATTATCACACATTATATTATACCTGACGTTACCTGGCTTTAAGCCTAATATTGAGAGTAGCATACTTGACTTCCTTTCCGGTGCGACGAAATTAGCCACAAACAGCTCACTTCCTGTTTAAAACTCCTAAAATACATGTCATATCCGTTTGGAACCTCAGCAACATTGCGCGCGTAAAGTTTCAGAAATGGCGGCAATTGAAGCCAGCGTTATTGCGCGCGCTCAATTTTCAGGTCATTGGCGTTTTGGATTTCTTTCCGTGCGCACGCGTTCAACAAAATTAAAAAATATTCCTAGTTATTCTTCGAAATGTCCTTGGCATTTTGTTACGGTTATAGTGTTAATTGTTCAGTGTAACAGCAAAAAATAATCCGTTTAATAAAAATCGCGGTAAATAGCAGTTCCACTTCCACCTCTCCGGAGCGGAGGGGCAGCCGGAGGAGAAGACATCGGGGGAGTAAGAAAGAATTGAAGGACAAGTGAAATGGAAAAATCTTTCCAAGATTCAGCTAGTAAACTCTCGGCAATGCATTATCATATGGTGAACAGATCGAGTGATGCAATGTTTAGTAACTCATACAATCTCGCAATATGATGATATGTTTGATTATGACATTGAATTTGAAAGGAATATCGCGCCCTTTGATATAGGAGTGATATTAGTAAGTAGATAATTGTAACTACCCTCGAAAGTACAAACATTGCACTCATCCGAATCTCACGCCGAGAAAATCATAAGTAAATCCAATCCAATCAGGTTAGGTATTTGCCGTTCGCATGAGAAACAAACTTTTATTGTTCTGTGCTGGAGGAGGAGGAGGCGCAAAAAGGGATATTTTCGACGGTCATGTCTTGGCTTGTTGAGCACCAAGCAGATTCCGAATACAGGGATAAGGTATGTAATACAATCAACGAGATGTCTTCCGAGGGGGAATATAATAAAATCGATTCTTATCAATTGCGAACTATTGACGTTGGACGAGTGGATCTCGTCCGCAGCGTCGCGAATCTATACTTAATACATTCACGACCGTCGCGTAATGGTAACCTCGTGCAAGATTCCGCCCTCGGTGGATATTCCATAACTAATCCCAGTTTTACAGATTTTATGTCCGAGGAAGGAGAAACCTGGAGATTTTTCGTGAGTTTGAACTCCAGAGCAAGGCAAATAGAGGAGACAAGCCCTTGCGCAAAGGGCTCCCCGCAACAGTTAGCCCACACTCGCGCGCAGCGGTGTCGCGCCCCCGCCGCCCGGAGCCCGGCTAGCGCTCCGGGCCGCCAGCCTGCGCAAGGCTGGCGCGCGCGCGGAGGGGAAGCAGGAGACAAACGACGACTGCGCGCATTTACGTGAGTTCGACCTCCAGAGCAAGGCAAGTAGAGAAGGTGAGCCCTTGCGCTGCTGGCTGCCCGCTACACTTAGCCCGCGCCCGCGCGCAGCGGTGACGCGCCCCCGCCGCCCGGAGCCGGCATACGGCGAGCGCTCTGGGCCGCCAGCCTGCGCAAGGCTGGTGCGTGCGCGGAGGGGAGGCAGGAGGTGAACGAAGATGCGGCGACTACGAGCGGTAGCCACGTGTGGGTACCGCAGCCCAGTCTGAGCGCCATAAGTACACCAATCAGCGCGGCTTGGCTACAGAGAAATTGAAAATCCCGCGTGAAGTGACCTGTTAATCAATCTTCGATGGTAATATACCGCTGATACAGTTTCTGCAACTTAGTCCACCTGCGCAAGGTTTAAAGCGACATTGACATGCAGTTACGTCAGCCATTCGCGGTTATGCCGGTAGAGCCTGCGCGTAAGGGGACATCGCTACTAAACGCTCGTGTGAGTATGAAATGAATCAGTCTATGCGAGACGGTTCAATTGAACATCTTGCGCAAAGATGTAGATATCTTGTCAAAGACAGCTACCGCCATCTGTTGGGCGTTTTAGGAAACAATATCCTGTAGCGCCATCTGAACGATTTTGTTATGTACTATTCACTTTTTACCAAGCACGGAATAAAGATTGTCCGATACGAATACTCTTTTCCTGTATTATCCTGAATCCTGTGGAAACTCTGGAATCATTTTGGTGACCCCGACAAACCCCGACCTGGAGCTACTGCTGACACTGTGGAATTGAAGAATCGTCAACGATACTTGGAGATTTCATCGTCCTGGTGTAACTGCGCAACGTGGTTCCAGTCATCGCAACGGAATTTGCAATTAATCAACACTATTTGCTGGTCAGAAGGAAGTCAATAGGTATTCGACAGGTTATTATCGAATCAAGTAAGTGGCTGGCATTTACCTAATTGCTTGTATTGGGCATTTTAAATTCATTGCACAAACATAACCTAACTTGTGCACTCGCTTATCTCCTGCTAATTTTGCTAAATAAATACCTAACTCTAAATCATGTCTTCAGATAATGACAGCTATGAAAGCACCACTACTGTTGTGGAAGATAAAATGAAGGAATTAGTTAAAAAGAGGGGGGTCGAAAAGGGAAAATTGACATTGTTCAAAAAATACCTATCTAAGCTGGATTATAAATCTTTAACAGCTGAGCAATCTATAGATCTTGAGTTACGTGCAGATAAATTAAGCTCAGTTTTCACCCAATTTGAAAAATTACAAGATAGTATTGAGACTATGTGTACCAACGTAGAAAAAGAGCTTGAAGAGAGAGAATGTTTTGAGAACACATATTATGAGTCGCTTGCTAAGACGAAGAGTTACCTAAAAAAATATAGTAAAGATTTGAGCAACGTGACTCAAGGTGAGACCTCTCAACAATTATCTGCAGAGTCAAGCGAATCTATTAAATATCCTGACATATCCTTGCCATCATTCAGTGGTAATATCACTCAGTGGATCGAGTTTCGAGACACCTTTGATGCGCTTATTAACCAAAGTAATCTTAAGGCTATTCAAAAGTTAAAATACTTACGTGGCTGTTTAAAAGATAACGCATTGGAGGTTATAAGTTCCTTGGAGTTCTCCGAAGAAAGCTATACTGTAGCATGGCAGCTTTTATGTGAACGCTTTAATAACCCGAGGGTATTAGTCTATAATCATTTAAAGGCGCTTTTTAAGGGTGAAACAACCGTACCTAACAATGCCTCTGCTTTAAAGAATTTAGCTGACAGCATATCCAAACATTTACGAATGCTTAGATCGCTCAATGTTCCTACTGAGGGCTGGGATATATTGGTCATATTTTTCTTATCTTGCAAGCTTGAAGCTCCCATGCAACGAAAATGGGAAGAAAAAATTCATACCCGTGAACTTCCTACCTTACAGGAATTTAAGGCGTTCCTACGAGTACAAGCTGACATTCATGAATCGCTGAGTCATCATCAGGCTGGGGCTGGCTCGAGTGAGCCGCTTCCCGTTTCATCTCGGAAGGCCATGGTAACCACGTCCTCTCCAGGTCCCAACTCTAAGGTAGTTCAAAACAACTATACTTACCGCAATCAATGCCCGCACTGCAAGGAAGGCCATTACATAAACCAATGTCCCAAATTTTTGGCTTTAAGTGTACCAATGCGCATTCGCATTGTAAAAAGATTGGGCCTATGTATTAACTGCTTGGGTTCCAATCACATCATACTAAACTGCAGAGCCACACGTTGCCGGACCTGTAAAGGAAAACACCACACCTCGCTACATATCATACAAGACAATAATACACAATCCAACACGTCACAATTATCAACAATGCATAACCCAGAGCCCACAAGGGCTCCTATCGAAACCCAGTCAGTTAATTTACTCACCAACCAACAAGTAGTTAACACGACTTTGGGCACAAATGATAACAAATTACCAATGCAATATAAAAATGTTATTTTATCCACCGCGCAAATCAATGTCGTAGACAACAATAACCAATTACACACAATGCGAGCCCTGTTAGACTCGGGCTCACAGTCAAACTATATAACTGAAAATGCCTTTCATAAATTAAATCTACCTACACAACATCTAGATATGGAGGTAATTGGGTTCAACGAAAATATAACCAAAATTGATAAGCTTTGTACCCTCACATTGCATTCCATGGACAGTAATTACTCAACCAATCTATCTTGTTTTATTGTCCCTAATATTTGTACCCTACCTTCATACTTATCAAGCGCACAAACTCTAAATATACCTGAACGTTTCAAACTAGCGGACGTCTCTTTCTACGAAGGAGGCGATATCGATATTATAATTGGAGCTGAACTATTTTACCAACTACTTTGTATCGGTCAACATCGGCTGGGGGATGGCTTACCGTTACTGCAAAGAACTAGATTAGGATGGGTGGTTTCCGGCTGCATTTCTGTAACAAATAAACCCATACAGGCAAGGTGTAATTTCATCATGAATGCAAATATTTTGAACGATTCGTTACAAGTACCGAAATTAACTAACGACGAAATATATTGCGAAAAGGCGTTTTCTACTCACAGTAGAACGTCTAACGGTAATTTTATCGTATCGTTACCCTTGCAAGAACCAACTACATCACTTGGTTTATCACGACCAGTGGTATACAAACGATTTAAGGCCTTAGAGTCCAAATTTGAAAGACAACCGGAATTCAAACAAAAATATATAGCATTCATGAGGGAGTTTAAAGATTCAGGGGACATGATTAAGAAAACTACCTCTGAACCCTGTAATTACTTACCTCATCACGCAGTACTGAACCCTCATAAAACCACTACACCCCTCAGAGTAGTCATTGATGCATCCTATAAAACCGATACAGGGAAGTCATTAAATGATTTACAATACAAAGGCTCAATAAACCAAGATAATTTAGAAAACATCCTACTTCGATTTAGAAAACACAAATATATAATAAGCGCCGATATTGAAAAAATGTACAGGAAAATATATATTAACCCAAAACAACAAAATCTCCAATGCATTTTATGGCGCGAAAATCCAACGGAACCGTTAATTACCTATAAATTGACTACACTTAGTTTTGGTCTGAAATGCGCCCCGTACCTCGCTACGCGATGCTTGCAACAGCTGGCATTGGAAAACAAAGACTTGTTTCCGTGCGCGGCTTCGGTCATCTCGAGCGATTTTTATATGGATGACTTGTTACACGGAGGCGACGATGAATTACAAGTATTAGAAACAGCTACTCAAGTCAATAATATTTTACGAAGTGCGGGTTTTAACTTGCGAAAATGGATATCCAACTCTAAATTGATACTAACCAATGTTGACAAATCAACACACTCATCAACCAATTGCACATTGACATCGCTGGGCGAAAATACAACACACAAAGTACTAGGGCTCGCGTGGTCAAGTAACAACGACACAATACAATATACGATTCGAACAGAACCTGTACCTACTAATTTAACTAAAAGAATGGTGCTATCTATAGCTTCCACCATCTTTGACCCGCTTGGTCTATTAGGACCTATAATTATTATTGCAAAGTGTTTCATACAACGTCTATGGAAAACAAAAACCGGTTGGGATGAAAAACTATCAAACGAATTAATTAATGAATGGACAGGGTTCTATAATAAACTACCATCACTTAATTCATTGATAATACCGCGTCATATTTTTATCAGAAACTATACCCATCTGGAATTACATGGTTTTTGTGACAGTTCAATGACCGCTTACGGAGCAGCTGTCTACCTGCGCTCGATTGATGATAATGGCAATATACTTGTTTGTTTACTTTGCGCTAAGTCTAGGGTTGCGCGTAATGAGACAATACCGAAATTGGAATTACGAGCTTGTTTATTATTAGCAACCCTATACAATAAGGTTTGTGTTGCTCTGAAGGACGAGATACCTAATAAGTACTTTTGGTCTGATTCAAACGTGGCGTTGGCCTGGATAAACTCACAATCGAATAAATTAACTACATTTGTCAAAAACAGAGTAACAGAAATTAAAAAGCTAACGGATCCTAAAGACTGGCACTGGGTCTGTTCGAGTGACAACCCCGCGGACATGTTGTCGAGGGGTATTCCTGCGGACAAATTGGCAACTTGCATCTTCTGGTGGCAAGGTCCTACATGGTTGTCTAAACCAACTACTGAATGGCCAAACCAACTAAAAAATACTAACTCACTTCCACTAATCAATGAAGAGTTGAACGAAACTCACTGTAACATTTCTACCAATATACCTTCAAATGAATTCTTGACAGCCCTATTTGATCGCTGGTCAAGTCTTACAAAACTAACCCGATGTTTTGCACTCATATTACGATTTATACATAATTGTAAAAACCAAAACAATAAGATGCGTGATTCATTATCGGTCGAAGACTTGAATCAATCTTTAAATAGATTAATTCAATATGCACAAATGCAGTCATTCTACAAGGAGTATAATTTACTAAAAAATAATAAGCAATTACCAAATTCATCAAATCTATTGTGCTTAAATCCGATAATGGATAACGGTCTCATGCGAGTCGGCGGTAGGTTGAGTCAATCTAATTACAGTTACAACAAAAAACACCCAATCATCTTACCACGACACCACTCACTTACTGTACTCATAGTTGTTGAATTCCATAAGCGGTTACTACATGCTGGCCCTCAACTGTTATTGTCATCAATTCGCGAACAATACTGGCCTATACATGGCAAACAAATAGTTAACAAGGTTGTACACAAATGTGTGACTTGTTTCAGAGCAAAACCTAAGATAGATGTACCACTAATGGGTAACTTACCACCATCAAGGGTAAACCCATCGCTTCCCTTCCTAGTAACGAGCATTGATTACGCAGGTCCCTTCAATATTAGAGACAGGCGAGGACGTGGATACAAGGCAAGTAAATGCTACATTGCTATTTTTGTATGTTCGACAACTAAAGCGATTCACATCGAGCTAGTCTCCAGTTTGGAAACGGCTAATTTCCTCTCAGCTCTCAGGCGTTTTATATCCCGAAGGGGGAAACCAAAGAAATTCATAAAGTTCAGTTATTTCATTGTTAGCTCCGTGGAAGGTAGTGGCGTTATCGCTCAACAATTCCTTTGGTTTCCCCCTTCGGGATATAAAACGCCTGAGAGCTGAGAGGAAATTAGCCGTTTCCAAACTGGAGACTAGCTCGATGTGAATCGCTTTAGTTGTCGAACATACAAAAATAGCAATGTAGCATTTACTTGCCTTGTATCCACGTCCTCGCCTGTCTCTAATATTGAAGGGACCTGCGTAATCAATGCTCGTTACTAGGAAGGGAAGCGATGGGTTTACCCTTGATGGTGGTAAGTTACCCATTAGTGGTACATCTATCTTAGGTTTTGCTCTGAAACAAGTCACACATTTGTGTACAACCTTGTTAACTATTTATTTGCCATGTATAGGCCAGTATTGTTCGCGAATTGATGACAATAACAGTTGAGGGCCAGCATGTAGTAACCGCTTATGGAATTCAACAACTATGAGTACAGTAAGTGAGTGGTGTCGTGGTAAGATGATAGGGTGTTTTTTGTTGTAACTGTAATTAGATTGACTCAACCTACCGCCGACTCGCATGAGACCGTTATCCATTATCGGATTTAAGCACAATAGATTTGATGAATTTGGTAATTGCTTATTATTTTTTAGTAAATTATACTCCTTGTAGAATGACTGCATTTGTGCATATTGAATTAATCTATTTAAAGATTGATTCAAGTCTTCGACCGATAATGAATCACGCATCTTATTGTTTTGGTTTTTACAATTATGTATAAATCGTAATATGAGTGCAAAACATCGGGTTAGTTTTGTAAGACTTGACCAGCGATCAAATAGGGCTGTCAAGAATTCATTTGAAGGTATATTGGTAGAAATGTTACAGTGAGTTTCCTGTGAGGAACTAAACTTAGTAAGACGCGTGTTGTCGTTATCCAAAAATAAAGGAAATACTGATATTTTAGATACATACTCTGATGTGTTTGAAGGTTTAGGTTGTTTACCAGGATGCTATAAAATACAACTTAAAGAGAATGTGAGTCCGGTAGTGCATGCGCCGAGAAAGTTACCAATAGCATTAAAGGATAAGGTTAAAGATAAATTGACAGAAATGGTTAAACAAGGTATCATAGCCAAAGTAGAAGGACCTACAGATTGGGTTAGCAGCATGACGTTAGCGAAAAAGTCTGACGGGGACTTTAGGATTTGTTTAGATCCGCAAGACCTTAATAAAGCAATACGTCGTGAGCATTTTAAATTGCCAACACTTGACGAAATAACAGCGAAACTGTCGGGTGCAAAAGTGTTTAGTACGTTAGATGCAAAAAAGAGTTTTTGGCAGTATAAATTACATAACGATAGCACAGACCTTTGCACCTTTAATACGGCGTTCGGACGATACAAATTTTTAAGGTTACCATTTGGTATATCGTCAGCATCTGAAGTTTTTCACAAAACTCTTCTGGAACATTTTGAGGATATTGAAGGAGTTTGTCAGTTCGTGGACGATTTATTGATATATGGAAAGGATAAGAAGGAGCACGATGAACGTTTGCACCAAGTATTAGAAAGATGCCGAAAGATTAATATAAAGCTAAATAGAGAAAAGTGTAAAATTGGGTTAAATGAAATCACATATTTAGGTCACAAAATTAGTGAGAATGGTATATTGCCAGATGATTCACATACGTTGGCAATAAGAAACATGCCGGAGCCAAAAAAATGTCAAAGACTTAGAACGTTTTTTAGGTCTTGTAACGTATGTAGGCAGTTTTATTCCACATCTGTCAGAAAAAACCTCAATATTAAGGGAGTTACTTAAAAAGGATATCGAATGGCACTGGAATGACAGGCACGCGGCTTGTTTTAAAGCTATAAAGCAGAGCTTATCGAGCCCGCCTATATTACAATTCTATAGTTTAGATAAACCAGTTACGTTATCAGTGGATGCTAGTAAAAATGGGTTAGGTGCATGTCTATTGCAAGACGGGCTACCTGTTTGCTATGCCTCAAAATCTCTAAATAAAACAGAGCAAGCTTACGCGCAAATTGAAAAGGAGTTATTCGCGTGTGTATTTGCGTGTGAAAAGTTCTATACGTACATATATGGCCGTACGGATATTACGATAGAAACCGATCACAAACCGCTCATTAGCATAATAAACAAACCTATAATAAATGCGCCTCCCCGTTTGCAGAGAATGCTAATGAGATTACAGCCATATACTTTCACACTGGTATATAAGCCGGGTAGGTATCTATATGTTGCGGATACGCTATCGCGCGCCTGCCACTCGTATAGCAACAGCGTTGACCGTGACCTTGAGCCCCGGGATCACCTCGATGCGCAGGCGCAGGTGTGTTCGGTAGCCATTAATAATCCTCTCACTGATTCACATTTCCTTGAAATTCAAAAGTACACTCGTAATGACAATGAGTTGCAATTATTAATAAAGGTAATAAAAAACGGATGGCCTACACATAAAAAAGAGGTTAATGAATTAATTAGGTGTTATTGGTGTGTAAGGGACGAGTTAACCGTTCAATACGGTTTAGTTTGGAAAGGTACTCGCATTATTATACCTAAATGTATGAGACAAGAGATGTTGCGTAAGATACATATAGGACATTTAGGTGTAGAAAAGTGCAAATTGAGAGCGCGTGAAACCATGTATTGGCCTAACATGAACTCCCAGCTAGAAGATATGATTTCTAACTGCCAAGCATGTTTAACCTACCGAAGGGCCAATTGTAAAGAGACATTGTTACAACACGAGATTCCTAACAGGGCTTGGTCTAAAATAGCAGCGGACTTATTTCACTACCGGGATCAAACATATCTTTTGGTTGTTGACTATTACAGCAAGTTTGTGGAAGTTATCAATATTCAGTCGATGACGTCACAGTCCGTGGTTGAGCAACTGAAGATTGTATTTAGTAGAAACGGTATTCCTGACGTCATCATGACTGACGGAGGCCCAGAGTTCAAAAGCGGATTTTTTATGCAATTTTCTGCTGAATGGAACTTCAAACATGTTACGTCATCTCCTAGGTATCCGCAATCTAATGGCCAGGTAGAAAGAGCGATTCAAACGATAAAAAATATATTAAAAAAGACTACCTATGATAACTCGGACTTCAGATTGGCACTATTGGAGTATTTAAATACACCAATTGATAATGTGTTACCTTCACCTTCCGAATTACTTAATAACAGGAAAATTAGAAGTGTTGTGCCATGCTTACCTACTTTATTACAACCTAAAATACATAGGGACATATGTTCGAAGTTAAAAAATCGTAAGGTTAAAGAGAAGCGTTATTATGACAAAAGTGCTAAGGATTTATCTTTATTGCAAGTAGGTCAAAACGTTAAAGCATGGTTAAATAACAAATGGCAAAATGGTATTGTCTGCGGTTTAAAAGGACCACGATCGTACGAAATACAAATGTACTCAGGTAGTGTAATTGTGCGGAATCGTAGACATTTAATAGAAGATTCAGTTAGCCGTCCCGAGTCGCATTCGTATAATAATAATAGCTATTGCTATGATGATATCGTGACGATGACTCAGCCGAGTAGTGCTAGGTCCCCGCGCCCGCGCAGCCCCAGTGTCCCACTGCGAACACCTATACCTAATGTAACAGCTGATTCTTACATAACTCGTTATGGCAGGACGGTGAGACCCCCTGATCGCTACGGCTACCCCGCGGCACCATCCACCACAGCTAGGAATTAGTTTAAAATTTTCAAGTATTATTATCTGTATAGAATAAATTGTACCTAATATCAATTAATGCGAATGTTAAATGAATTACTATTAAATGAATAATTTAGTTATAATTTTTTTTTATAATTTACAAAGAATTTCAAGTATACTGCCGATCTTTGTTAGTAAATATTATGTCGTATAATTTATAATTGTTATATATATATTATCTAATGTAATGAAATGCGTTATGAACTAATGAATAATGATTGTTAATATACCTTTATTACACAAGTAGGCAAGAGGTGAGAACATACCTACCTATGTACCTAATAATTATGCAATATACCTAAGCATACCTCAGAATAAATTTGTGGTACTTAAGTACTTACCTACATTGTTACATGTTCTATGTTCTGTTACTATTGTCTAAATCGAATGTCTTCGTAAGGACTAAACAAAATTACTTAGGTACCTACTATCTACAAGTTTTAAGCATGTTATTTTCTTTTGTTTTTGTTTGTTTGCAATACAATGCATGTTACATATATGAATAATAATGATCAATAATTAATAATTATAGTCCAACCATTTTATGAGAAAGATAAACTGTCGTTGTTGAATTGTGTATTTACCTACTAAGTTAATTTAATACATGTCATTGTGTTAGTGATTAGTTTGGATTATATTATGCATGTTTAAAGAGATGGTACTGTTGTGTCATATTATTGTGTAACAATTATCTGCTAATTTTGCTAAATAAATACCTAACTCTAAATCATGTCTTCAGATAATGACAGCTATGAAAGCACCACTACTGTTGTGGAAGATAAAATGAAGGAATTAGTTAAAAAGAGGGGGGTCGAAAAGGGAAAATTGACATTGTTCAAAAAATACCTATCTAAGCTGGATTATAAATCTTTAACAGCTGAGCAATCTATAGATCTTGAGTTACGTGCAGATAAATTAAGCTCAGTTTTCACCCAATTTGAAAAATTACAAGATAGTATTGAGACTATGTGTACCAACGTAGAAAAAGAGCTTGAAGAGAGAGAATGTTTTGAGAACACATATTATGAGTCGCTTGCTAAGACGAAGAGTTACCTAAAAAAATATAGTAAAGATTTGAGCAACGTGACTCAAGGTGAGACCTCTCAACAATTATCTGCAGAGTCAAGCGAATCTATTAAATATCCTGACATATCCTTGCCATCATTCAGTGGTAATATCACTCAGTGGATCGAGTTTCGAGACACCTTTGATGCGCTTATTAACCAAAGTAATCTTAAGGCTATTCAAAAGTTAAAATACTTACGTGGCTGTTTAAAAGATAACGCATTGGAGGTTATAAGTTCCTTGGAGTTCTCCGAAGAAAGCTATACTGTAGCATGGCAGCTTTTATGTGAACGCTTTAATAACCCGAGGGTATTAGTCTATAATCATTTAAAGGCGCTTTTTAAGGGTGAAACAACCGTACCTAACAATGCCTCTGCTTTAAAGAATTTAGCTGACAGCATATCCAAACATTTACGAATGCTTAGATCGCTCAATGTTCCTACTGAGGGCTGGGATATATTGGTCATATTTTTCTTATCTTGCAAGCTTGAAGCTCCCATGCAACGAAAATGGGAAGAAAAAATTCATACCCGTGAACTTCCTACCTTACAGGAATTTAAGGCGTTCCTACGAGTACAAGCTGACATTCATGAATCGCTGAGTCATCATCAGGCTGGGGCTGGCTCGAGTGAGCCGCTTCCCGTTTCATCTCGGAAGGCCATGGTAACCACGTCCTCTCCAGGTCCCAACTCTAAGGTAGTTCAAAACAACTATACTTACCGCAATCAATGCCCGCACTGCAAGGAAGGCCATTACATAAACCAATGTCCCAAATTTTTGGCTTTAAGTGTACCAATGCGCATTCGCATTGTAAAAAGATTGGGCCTATGTATTAACTGCTTGGGTTCCAATCACATCATACTAAACTGCAGAGCCACACGTTGCCGGACCTGTAAAGGAAAACACCACACCTCGCTACATATCATACAAGACAATAATACACAATCCAACACGTCACAATTATCAACAATGCATAACCCAGAGCCCACAAGGGCTCCTATCGAAACCCAGTCAGTTAATTTACTCACCAACCAACAAGTAGTTAACACGACTTTGGGCACAAATGATAACAAATTACCAATGCAATATAAAAATGTTATTTTATCCACCGCGCAAATCAATGTCGTAGACAACAATAACCAATTACACACAATGCGAGCCCTGTTAGACTCGGGCTCACAGTCAAACTATATAACTGAAAATGCCTTTCATAAATTAAATCTACCTACACAACATCTAGATATGGAGGTAATTGGGTTCAACGAAAATATAACCAAAATTGATAAGCTTTGTACCCTCACATTGCATTCCATGGACAGTAATTACTCAACCAATCTATCTTGTTTTATTGTCCCTAATATTTGTACCCTACCTTCATACTTATCAAGCGCACAAACTCTAAATATACCTGAACGTTTCAAACTAGCGGACGTCTCTTTCTACGAAGGAGGCGATATCGATATTATAATTGGAGCTGAACTATTTTACCAACTACTTTGTATCGGTCAACATCGGCTGGGGGATGGCTTACCGTTACTGCAAAGAACTAGATTAGGATGGGTGGTTTCCGGCTGCATTTCTGTAACAAATAAACCCATACAGGCAAGGTGTAATTTCATCATGAATGCAAATATTTTGAACGATTCGTTACAAGTACCGAAATTAACTAACGACGAAATATATTGCGAAAAGGCGTTTTCTACTCACAGTAGAACGTCTAACGGTAATTTTATCGTATCGTTACCCTTGCAAGAACCAACTACATCACTTGGTTTATCACGACCAGTGGTATACAAACGATTTAAGGCCTTAGAGTCCAAATTTGAAAGACAACCGGAATTCAAACAAAAATATATAGCATTCATGAGGGAGTTTAAAGATTCAGGGGACATGATTAAGAAAACTACCTCTGAACCCTGTAATTACTTACCTCATCACGCAGTACTGAACCCTCATAAAACCACTACACCCCTCAGAGTAGTCATTGATGCATCCTATAAAACCGATACAGGGAAGTCATTAAATGATTTACAATACAAAGGCTCAATAAACCAAGATAATTTAGAAAACATCCTACTTCGATTTAGAAAACACAAATATATAATAAGCGCCGATATTGAAAAAATGTACAGGAAAATATATATTAACCCAAAACAACAAAATCTCCAATGCATTTTATGGCGCGAAAATCCAACGGAACCGTTAATTACCTATAAATTGACTACACTTAGTTTTGGTCTGAAATGCGCCCCGTACCTCGCTACGCGATGCTTGCAACAGCTGGCATTGGAAAACAAAGACTTGTTTCCGTGCGCGGCTTCGGTCATCTCGAGCGATTTTTATATGGATGACTTGTTACACGGAGGCGACGATGAATTACAAGTATTAGAAACAGCTACTCAAGTCAATAATATTTTACGAAGTGCGGGTTTTAACTTGCGAAAATGGATATCCAACTCTAAATTGATACTAACCAATGTTGACAAATCAACACACTCATCAACCAATTGCACATTGACATCGCTGGGCGAAAACACAACACACAAAGTACTAGGGCTCGCGTGGTCAAGTAACAACGACACAATACAATATACGATTCGAACAGAACCTGTACCTACTAATTTAACTAAAAGAATGGTGCTATCTATAGCTTCCACCATCTTTGACCCGCTTGGTCTATTAGGACCTATAATTATTATTGCAAAGTGTTTCATACAACGTCTATGGAAAACAAAAACCGGTTGGGATGAAAAACTATCAAACGAATTAATTAATGAATGGACAGGGTTCTATAATAAACTACCATCACTTAATTCATTGATAATACCGCGTCATATTTTTATCAGAAACTATACCCATCTGGAATTACATGGTTTTTGTGACAGTTCAATGACCGCTTACGGAGCAGCTGTCTACCTGCGCTCGATTGATGATAATGGCAATATACTTGTTTGTTTACTTTGCGCTAAGTCTAGGGTTGCGCGTAATGAGACAATACCGAAATTGGAATTACGAGCTTGTTTATTATTAGCAACCCTATACAATAAGGTTTGTGTTGCTCTGAAGGACGAGATACCTAATAAGTACTTTTGGTCTGATTCAAACGTGGCGTTGGCCTGGATAAACTCACAATCGAATAAATTAACTACATTTGTCAAAAACAGAGTAACAGAAATTAAAAAGCTAACGGATCCTAAAGACTGGCACTGGGTCTGTTCGAGTGACAACCCCGCGGACATGTTGTCGAGGGGTATTCCTGCGGACAAATTGGCAACTTGCATCTTCTGGTGGCAAGGTCCTACATGGTTGTCTAAACCAACTACTGAATGGCCAAACCAACTAAAAAATACTAACTCACTTCCACTAATCAATGAAGAGTTGAACGAAACTCACTGTAACATTTCTACCAATATACCTTCAAATGAATTCTTGACAGCCCTATTTGATCGCTGGTCAAGTCTTACAAAACTAACCCGATGTTTTGCACTCATATTACGATTTATACATAATTGTAAAAACCAAAACAATAAGATGCGTGATTCATTATCGGTCGAAGACTTGAATCAATCTTTAAATAGATTAATTCAATATGCACAAATGCAGTCATTCTACAAGGAGTATAATTTACTAAAAAATAATAAGCAATTACCAAATTCATCAAATCTATTGTGCTTAAATCCGATAATGGATAACGGTCTCATGCGAGTCGGCGGTAGGTTGAGTCAATCTAATTACAGTTACAACAAAAAACACCCTATCATCTTACCACGACACCACTCACTTACTGTACTCATAGTTGTTGAATTCCATAAGCGGTTACTACATGCTGGCCCTCAACTGTTATTGTCATCAATTCGCGAACAATACTGGCCTATACATGGCAAACAAATAGTTAACAAGGTTGTACACAAATGTGTGACTTGTTTCAGAGCAAAACCTAAGATAGATGTACCACTAATGGGTAACTTACCACCATCAAGGGTAAACCCATCGCTTCCCTTCCTAGTAACGAGCATTGATTACGCAGGTCCCTTCAATATTAGAGACAGGCGAGGACGTGGATACAAGGCAAGTAAATGCTACATTGCTATTTTTGTATGTTCGACAACTAAAGCGATTCACATCGAGCTAGTCTCCAGTTTGGAAACGGCTAATTTCCTCTCAGCTCTCAGGCGTTTTATATCCCGAAGGGGGAAACCAAAGGAATTGTTGAGCGATAACGCCACTACCTTCCACGGAGCTAACAATGAAATAACTGAACTTTATGAATTTCTAAAGAATAACTCCAATGAAATTATGAACTCATGCACTAATGACAATATTATTTGGAAATTTTTACCTAGTTATACACCACATATGGGTGGATTGCATGAAGCCGCTGTAAAATCATGTAAATATCACCTAAAGAGAGTTTTGGGTAACTCTTTGTTGACATACGAGGAGTTCTCAACCATTCTCACTCACATAGAATCAATTTTAAATTCTCGCCCTTTATGCCCAATACCTAGTTCAGATAGTGATGAGGTCTTCTACTTAACGCCAGCCCACTTCTTGTTAGGTAGAACACCTGTTTCGATGCCTGACTATGACTATAAACATGTACCAATGAGTCGACTCACTCATTACCAGCAGTTACAGCAAATGCAGCAAGATTTTTGGAGACGATGGTCGAGGGACTACATTGGACTTCTGCAGACACGAACCAAGTGGAGGAGTGCCAAGGGTCAAGGTCTTCGCGACGGTGCGATAGTCCTGGTGAAGGAAGAACGAGTCGCGGAGATTCGCACCGCAAAGGGAACCATTAAACGAGCGTTTAATAATATTTGCCCACTACCAATAAACGGCTTAGATTAAAATATACGTAGACATTTAGATAGGTTGTTAACATTATTGTTTGTTATCCTCGATTAAATATTTTTACCTTGTTGTTTTAATTAAATAATATTCTAGTAATATCATGTTATATGTACGCAAATGCCCAGAATTCGGATACCTAAAATTAATTAATTAGATACATATATTTTTACATTAAATAAAATAGATGTATCATCTTAAGTGGCAGCATGTCAAAGACAGCTACCGCCATCTGTTGGGCGTTTTAGGAAACAATATCCTGTAGCGCCATCTGAACGATTTTGTTATGTACTATTCACTTTTTACCAAGCACGGAATAAAGATTGTCCGATACGAATACTCTTTTCCTGTATTATCCTGAATCCTGTGGAAACTCTGGAATCATATCTGATGGCTGGCTGTCGTCTATTTCTAGTATCCCGGCGAAACTTGAGATCTAGCTCAGTCTCTGCAACGTTTCCATCTGTACAAGGTTCAAAGCGACATTTTCATACAGAAACATCGCATGACGTGGGTAGAACGAGGTGGACAGAGTGGAGGCAAACAATTTTCCTACAGTTTAATTGTAACGTTCACTCATTTACGTGATATCTTAACCCTTTTTAAGCCAGTGACGAAGAAATATAAAATCAACACTATTTTATATCCCATTTATACAAATTACTGTAAGTAACTTTCTTTACTTTGAAATATAGTACATTACTTCAGAGGGAAGAAAGTGACAGTTCCACACCGAGATTATGGCATTTGCGTCACGAGCTTGCGAGGGGCGCAAACCATTTGAGGTATGGAACTGTACTTTATCCTGAGGTATGTATAGTGCTTTTTATTACACCTACGAGGAAAATTATAGACATAAATGCATCCATATTTTACAAAAAACACAAAGATAAATGCTAAATCAATCGAAGTTTTTGCGAAAATGCGCGGGCTTTTCCTTTTTTTATTCGCCCGTTTCTGGAGTTAATTTTCTGTATGCACGAAGGAGGTTGGTAACTGGTAAAAAAAAAACTGTATGTGGCCAGTAACAATTTACTTGAAATTTAATTAGTAGACAGTTAAAGTCTCTTTGCAGTATGACTGCTGACAAATAATAAAAAAAAACCGGGTATGTAATGGAATTTCATACATACTTCCCACCCTTGGGTCGGAAGGATTTTCATACAAACTTCCATACCTTGGGATGAAAGGATTTAAAGGGCGGGATAAAGGCGTTTCTTCCCTCTAATTGGTATAATTAGTATGTATTTTCAGAGCAGGTGTGATAAAAAAATAATTTCCATATCAGCACTGCTGCTTTTAAGGGATTAAAAGGAAGTTCTAAACATTAGGTTTGTGGCTGGAGGACCGGCTATCTATATAATACGATACTCAAAGAGTAAAAGAGTAGTCATAAACTACTCTTATTGTGGTGTTGGACTTACCTTTAATAAGTTAAACCACATTGTTAAGGAACTTTGAGTACCTACCTAGATGATTACCTCCAACCCCTAATATAACAACGCGTTACAATTAGGGATGCAACCGATACGATACCGATACCGATACATTGGCGATATTTCGGGTTTGCCGATATATCGGCATCGGCGATATTTTTATGGCCGATACAACGATACATTTAAAATTTCGCGCTTTAAAAATGTAATGTAAACGCGCGTTTTTTCTCGTATAATTCGTTGCAAACGAGGCTCGTTAAACATGCAATACAATGTAAACGCGCGCGTTGTTTCGTCTTTTTCGTTGCAAACGAGGCACGAACGAACTATGCCCGGGGAAACCCCGCGCTCTATTCAGTGTTTTGTATCGCCCGCCTCGCACATAATATTATATTATTGTCATATTTCGCTAGGTTAACTGTTGTCGCGCGTGGTATATTATTAACTATAACTAGTCGTTTGAGTCAGATAAAGTAAATTAGTAGGCATGTCAACTTCAAAGCTCAAAAGTTCTACTATATGGAATCATTTTGAAATTTCGACAATTGATAAATCCAAAGCAATATGTTTGTATTGTAAAGAAAAAGTGTCCCGTGGCATCATTTCTAAAAGTTATAACACATCAAACTTGTGGATCCACATGAAGAGGCACCATCCAAGTGAATTGCACACCGCTTCAACGTCGAAAACGACTACCCAGAAAACAAAGTCTGACGATGACAATGGCCCACAACCTAAGAAACAAGCCACTCTGGAGGAGATTATCGATAAGAAATTTCTTTATAGCGACGACGATATTCGGGCAAAAGATATTACTCGCACTATTGCAGAGGAAATATGTGTAGACATGGAGCCGTTTGATCTGGTGAACAAAATAGGATTCCAAAGATTAATAAAAAAGCTAAGGCCAAATTATAAAATGGTTTCGCGGCCCCATGTTACTGAAAAAGTCATACCAGAAATTTATCAGCGAGTTAAAGCTAAAGTACTGGAGCTGTTAAAAGAGCTGCCGCATATTGTGATAACATCTGACATATGGACAAGTGACTCTTCTTCGCAATCTAACGATTTTATTAGCGTGACAGCTCATGGAATCAATGCAAATTTTGAATACAAAAATTACTGCCTTGAGGTTATGCCATTCGATGGAGCTCAGCATTCAGGTATAAACATAGCAAGTAATCTTAACAAGGCTTTTCAAGATTGGAGTATACAAGACCGAGTTCGAGCAGTAGTTACCGACAACGCCGCAAATATGGTTGTCGCTATTAGAGAAGTTCAAAAAACCTACGATGTTGTACCTGTCAAATGTTTGGCTCACTCATTGCAACTGGTTATCAAAGCCGGCCTCTTTAATGATGACAAAGTGAATGAAATGATTACCAAAGCAAGGTCTATCATTGGACATTTCAGTCATTCCACAAGCAGCAGTAAGGTTTTAAAAGAAATGCAGAATGCACATAATATTCCCAATCATGACCTTATCCAGGACATATCTACACGCTGGGACTCGACACTAGTGGCATTAAGGCGTTTACTGGAACAACGAGTTGCAGTACAAGCTTGTCTGCCTCGTGTAAAATGCAAAGTAGAACTTACGACTGAAGAATGGGTAATGATGGAGGAAGTGGTGAACATTTTGCGATACTTCGAAGAGGCTACAAAGTCAATAAGCAAAGCCACTGCTACGTTATCTGATGCCATTCCGTTAATTAACAGTCTTCGAAAATTATTACAAAACTTAAGAAGTCCGTCGACAGAAAGGGAAAATTCATCGCAAAAATTAGCAGCTGACTTGTTATTGGCTCTTAATGAAAAGTTTTATGATTTGGAAAAAGAAGAAACGCATTGCTTAGCCACAATGCTTGATCCTCGTTACAAAGCACGAATATTTCAATTACAGTCTACTATTAATACGGCAAAAACGCGCCTTGTTCACTTACTTGAGCTTAATCTAGCATCAGACACGGTCACACCTACATGTAGTACTGTAAGTTCTGAGATGCCTACGCGTGGCGGGCTTTGGAGCGTTTGTGAGAATATTATCAGAGAGTCCGAGGAAGATGAGCCCCTGTCTACTCTGAGCTGTAATTCTCTCAAAGAAGAAGTCGAGAGATACCTAAGGTCTCCTAATATAGCGAGAGATGCAGATCCTTTCGCTTTCTGGCGCAATGACGTCTTATACCCAAACTTGAAAAAAATGGCGCAGAAGTATTTTAGTTTCCAAATGAGTTCTGTCGCATCTGAGAGACTATTTTCCACCTCAGGTCTCATTCAAACAGACTTGCGAAATCGCCTTTCTCCGTCAAACTTAAGAATACTTTGTTTTTTAAACAAAAATCTGATTAATGTTAATTTTAATTACTAAAACTGCATCAACCTGTGTATATTTTTGTATTACCTAATAAAAATAATGACTTGACTTGTGTTTTATCTATTTAACCTTATTTTTTTTTATTAAATAGGCGTATCGGTATCGGTATCCGTATCGGCGATATTTTTATAAGCGTATCGGTATCGGTATCGTATCGGCAAAAAGGCATATCGTTGCATCCCTAGTTACAATCTAACAACAGAGCCGTCGTTTTTCAATCCGACTACTTTCCTCAATCGGGCAGGATGTGGTCGAAAATATGCCTACTTCACTGCTTCAGACAATTATCATTGTAGTCACCTTTCAGATTCACTATCCAAAGATATAGTCTGCTAATATTATTCAGACAGTCATCCACCAGGATATTGTCGGAGCCATATAGAGAAGCTATCTACATTACTTCTCACAAATGACCTACGTGTCACTGGACCGCGCAGGTCTTCATAATTCACTAGGCAAGCTGCTGTAAGAATTCACTTTTCAGTATATTTGCCAAAAGAAGCTGATGATAGTCCTCGAGTCTCTCAGGACATTAATATAAATTTGAGATCGAGATTTTTTTTCACATCTCCACTATTTACTTGGTTGTTTCTCAATAGTCGCCTTACTTCGACATATCCCAAGCGAACAGCAGAGGCAGCTTTAACCAAATCGACGAAATAGAGGCAATTTAAGCTTAATGTGTCTTGGATGTGGCTGGTACGGCATACAGCCCACAAGCAGAGTTCCTTAATATTTCTCCAGCTGTTCCGTGGAGTACCTACATAGTAGAGGAATAATAATTACATTTAATGTGAGTAGCAATGGAGCATTGAATATCGGACTGAGCATGATATAAATTAGCGTGCATTAGTATATATTGAGCGTGGGCGCCATCGTGCCTCTGCCGCCCCGTATGGGACAGTATTGCAAAACTTTTATTGTGCCTCTGCCGCCCCGTATGGGAAAAGACGTGACGCTATGTTATGTAAGGACACCAACCTGGTATTTCTACCAGTGAACTAACTTAATGACAGTATTGAAAAACTTTTATAACCATCTACCTACATTATTATTTTAATGAATGTTATGACCACGCTGGATTATTCCACTGAAGTATGTATATGTATGACTTTTATGGTTCAGTCCTAGGTAACATGGTTTCAGTAATATTATCCACACAGCTGCAGGTAATAATGAAAACGCGTTCAGATACTTGTATTAGGTATCTGATCAATGATACTAAACTTCTTTTGTGGAGCGTGGACTGTGATAGGATTTTTCTCTTCTCAAAATAAAAGATGCCGATAATTCTTCACTGTTGAGCCAGGCTGGAGGGTGGGGTAGAGAGGGCTGGTGGTCGCAGAGAGTCTTTTTTCTCTTGATGACTTTTCCTCTTGAGTGCTGGATCCGGAATGATTCCGAGCCGAATCGGCGTCTCTTATATACGATTTCTCGAGCGACCACCCCCCCTCACCCCGCACTCTTCCCCTGGACTCAAATCTCTTTATTTTCATGTCAAATTTACATTTTACATGTACAAAACAATATACATTCGTTTACTTACTTATTTTCTAGACCTAAACATACAATTTGCATTGTCCGCCGGCGCAAAACAGAGCGAGGAGCGCATGTGACAGATTTCAATATTTATATGACCCCGTCCCCCGCTTCCCCATGCCGCAGGTTGCGGGAGTCGGGGCCCCCCTCGCTCGCCTGTATGCGCCGACAGGGACAGTTGCACTGTCTCTTTCTCTCGCTTGTTCTTGCTAGGTTTCCTCCCCTTATGAGATAGTGAGTGTAATTAGTGTGAACTCTAATTGTAATTATGTGCTCTAATTTGATTATTTACTTGCAAATCTACTGAAACTATGTGCTATTTCCTATTGGAAATTGTGTACCTACCTAACCGGGGGTGGAATCGCTAGCAAAAACACATATATAATAAAATACAATCCTATTCTAAACTATGTACAATCTTACATCCTAGGCCCTAATCCTAATGAGAAAATATAACTTTATTTCGTTACCAAAACTCAATCTAGCTTATCCTAAAACGTATAAAAAACAAAATAAGATAAAAGCTATGTACAAAGTAGTCATTTCAGGTTCTGTCGTGCACATTTCTCCCGCCGTCGCAGCTCTGCGATCCAACAGGTAGCACGACGATTCTCTTGGTCGGTCTCCGGAGGACGTGCCCGTTGCTGGTCTCGACGTCCACGATCCTCACCTCGCCGTCTCGCCCTGGGTAGACTGCGATGATGCGTCCTCTCGGCCATGTGTTGCGCGGCAGGTTGGGGTCGCAGATGAGAACCAGGTCGCCGACAGCGGGTGGCGCGCCGGTCGTGCGAGGCTCCCGCCGGTGTTGGAGTAGCGGCTGGTATTCCTTGACCCAGCGGCTCCAGAAGACGTCCGCCAGGCGTTGAGCGCGCCGCCAGTGCTTGCGTGCGGTGAGGTCGTCTGCGGTGAACTCGCCAGGTGGTGGGACGTGAGAGTTGGGTCCCAACAAGATGTGGTTGGGTGTAAGCGCCTCCGGTTCGTCTGGAGTCACCGCCACATGTGTGAGTGGGCGGGAGTTCACGGTGTTCTCTGCCTCGGCGAGCAGGGTGAGCAGTGTCTCGTCGCTAGGGTGCTGCTCGTGGAGTGTGACGCGTAGTGCCTCCTTCACGGTGCGCACCATGCGCTCCCATGCGCCGGCCATGAAAGGGGAGGCCGGGGGGACGTAGCGCCAGGTGATGCGCCGCGCCGTCGCCTCCTTGCTGACCGCCGCCAGCGCAGCCTCAGCGAGCTCCTTCTCTGCCGCTTTGAAGCACGTCGCGTTGTCACTCCATAGCTCCTTAGGTACTCCTCTCCGTGCCACGAACCTCCGCAGGGCACAAATCGCTGAGTCGGCGCTCAGCGAGGCGGCGACTTCCAGATGTACGGCTCGTGACGTCATGCAGGTGAAGAGCGCGACCCATCTCTTTTCATGGTGCCGTCCGACGGTGACTTCCACGGGCCCGAAATAATCCAGACCGGTGAAACTGAAGGCCCGCGCATGGTGAGTCACACGCGCCGGGGGCAGGTCTCCGGTCGCCGGGGACGTAGGCTTCGCTCTTCTCAATTTACAGTGCTGACAGTGCTTGATGACGTCACGCACCGTAGGCCGTATTTTCAGTACCCACAGTCTCTGCCGTAGTTCGTTCACTACGGTTTCGATGCCGCCATGGTGTAATCGCTCGTGTACGTGCTGTATGTACAGTCGCGTAAACAGATGTTTCCCGTCGAGTACGGTCGGGCTCGCTGTCTCCTCGTCGATTTCGGGCGAAGCGTGGATTCTTCCCTTGAGTCGCAGAACTCCATCTTCGCCAACCACTACTGATAGCGCCGATAGCCTATCTCCAGGCTGAGGCGCCGAGCCACTCCTCACTCGACGTAGATCTTCTGAGAAGCAATCTTCCTGGACAGCTTTCCACCACAGTTTTTCGGCGCGAATGAGATAGTGCGCCTCGAGTCCGACGATATTGCTATCTCTTTTCTTCGCGTTCGACGTCTCGTTCTTGCGTGCTTTCTTGTCAATCTTCTTATCAGTCTTCCAATCAGAGTCGTTTTTCTTGTTTTCTCGCGTTCGGTTTCGCTTTGTAGCCAATACTGTTTCATTTTTCTTTCTTCTACATAGGTCTACGAACTGTAGCACGCGCGCCGTAGCTCGTAGCAAGCGTGTGAACGACGAGAAGCGCTCGACTCGAGGGAGGTGACCGTGGTCAGGTCGCTGGTGGGTGACGTGACATGTCTCCCTCTCTTCTCCTGTCTTCGGTGTTTCTGTCTTCGTTTCTTGTGGCCATTCTTGTTCGGGTTTGCGCAGGAAGCTCGGCCCGTTGTGCCATCGGTGCGTAGCGTTGAAACCGGCCGGCGTCGCGCGCGTAGCGTCGTCAGCTACGTTGTCAGCCGTAGGCAGCCATCTCCACTCGTTTTTCTTCGTGAGATCTTCTATCTCGGCCAGGCGGTGCGCTACGAACGTTTTGTACGCGCGCGGCTCCGACCGAATCCATGCTAGCGCCGTCCGCGAGTCGCTCCAATAGTACTTTCTTCTCACGTCAAACTCGTGCTCGCGTGCGGTGGTTTCGGCCAGGCGGACGCCCAGCAGTGCGGCCTGTAGCTCTAGTCGAGGGATGGAGATGGGTTTCAGTGGTGTGACTCGACTCTTCGCCGCAGCCAGGACCACTTGCACGCTCCCGTCGGCTCGTTCGATCCGCCAATACACGGCGGCGGCGTAGGCTTCTTCGCTTGCGTCTACGAATGTGTGCAGGTCGCGCGCGCTCGCCGGCTCGATGTCGTAGCAGCGCGGGATTCGTAGCTCTTCTATGTTTCGTAGTACTCGTAGCCACTCGTACCATTTGTTCTGTAGTTCGCCCGGCAGCGGTTCGTCCCAGCCCGTCCCGTAGCGCCACGTTTCTTGCATTATTCGTTTCGCCGGGGTTGTGACAGGCGAGACGAGTCCCAGCGGGTCGAACAAAGACATTATTATGCTTAATGCCTCTCTCTTCGTCGGTGGTCGCTCGGCGTCGAGTACTTCTTTAGGTGTCTTCAGTGTGTTTAGCTTGAAACCGATGCAATCTGTCTTGACGTCCCACAAGAGGCCAAGTGTCTTCTCCGTCTCGCTCCCGCCGATAGCGACGGTGGCGCCGCCCGGGTTGGCGGCGAACTGCTGTACTACCGAAGTCGTATTGGACACCCATCCGCGTAGCTCGAAGCCGGCTTGCCGATGTATGTAGTCGACCGTTTTCGATACTTCTTTTGCTTCATTTTCGGTTGGAAAACTTGTTATGTAGTCGTCCATGTAGTGGTTCTTCTCGATGGCTCGCGCGGCCGCAGGGTACTTCTCCTTGAAGTCTGAAGCATTTCTGTTCTTCACATACAGCGCTGTGCATGGTGATGACGTCGCTCCGAAGATCACCGACGTCATGCGGTACTCTCGCGGTCGTCCGTTGCCTCTCTCGTCGCCTCGCCACAGGAATCGCAGCGCGTCTCTGTCTTCGTCACGGATCCTTATTTGCATAAACATTTCCTTTATATCAGCTGACACGGCGTGTTGATGTTGACGAAAACGCATCACGACTCCCGGCAGCGATTGCAGCAGGTCTGGCCCGGAGAGCAGCATGTCGTTCAGACTGCGTCCGGCGGTCTTTGCAGCGGCGTCGTGCACGACCCTTATCTTCGGCTTCGCGGGGTTGATGACCGCGAAGTGTGGTAGGTACCATGTCTTGTTTGGTACCGGTGGTGAGGTAGCTTCCTCGGCGTAGCCCGAAGTGAAGAGGTTCTGCATTCTTTCTTCATATTTCATTTTCAGGTCTTCATCTCGGTCTAGTTTCTTCTCTAGGTTGTGCAGCCGTTGGAGTGAGTTTTCGTAGTTATTTGGAATCTTCACGTCGTCTTCTTTCCATAGAAGTCTTGTTTCGAAGCGTCCGTCGGGCAGGCGGCGACTTGTATCGTCCAATATTTTCAATGCGCGCTGCTCTGGATCGCTCTTCTGTTTTCGTTTTTCTATCCCGATGGATTCTAACTCGAAATAATTCTTCATCATCTTCTCCATGGTGACTTCGCTGTCTTCTTCGAGGCTGATGTGACCGCAGAAGGTGACTGGATACGCCATAGATGACCGGCAGCCGTGAAGAACCCATCCCAGCTTTGTGTACGATGCGACGGGTTTATCTTTCCGTCCCGCTCGCACCGCGCCTGAGATAATTAAATCCCAGTTGTCTTGACCGATGAGCAGCTTCGGATGCGCCTCTTCGTATACGAGCTCGGTTTGAATTTCATTCAAGTGCGGGCAATCTTCAACGTCTCCTCTAGCGACCCTCTGAGTAGCGAAGTCGAGCCCTCTTACGGTGCGCGCCCCGCGTAGATCGCATGTGTCGTCTGCGTATTTGCCGCGGATCTTCAAGTCGATGCGTTTGCTTTTCTGGAACTGTAGCTCTGTCCCGCTCACACCGCGGACGCGCATTGGATCTGTAGGCCCGTCGACGTCGAGTTCTTGCGTAATTTTCTCGTCGATGATGGTGATCGTGGAGCCCTCGTCGAGTAGCGCGAACGTTTCTACTTCATTTCCATTGGCGGCGGTGAGAACTACAGGAACGATTTTCAAATAAGCGCGCCGTGCGGTGCCGTTGCTCGCTGTGTTGTTCGTGTCTTCGTACGTAGAGCTGACTTTTTCGCGAAGCGGCGGCTCTTGTGCGCGACGAGGTGGTTCTTCGCTACGCGGTGGTTCTTCGGTCTTCGGTCTTGACTGATGAAGAAGCTTGTGATGCGATATGGTGCAGCCCTGATGACCACAAACCTTGGCTCTGCAGTCGGCGTGGCGGTGATTGTTTCGCAGGCATCGGAAACAAACTCGACTTCTCTTCACTATCTCCCACCGCTCGTCCGTGCTGGCAGCTACGAATCTCTTGCAGTCGGGTAGGTTGTGTGGTCCGTCGCAGGCTGGACAGCGTAGCGTGTTCATTTTGAATGTTCTTTCTTGCCTTTTCTTCGGCTTTTCTTCTGTGACGTTCTCGAGTGAAGCGTAGGCGCCGCATTTGTCTGCTTCTTCGTTCAGGAAGGTGGCCAGTCGCTTCAGCTCAGGAACGTCTTCTTTGTTTCGGGCGGCGAAATCGAACCATTTGCTTCTGATTATCGGAGACAATTTTTCAATTACGTTTCGCGCCATTTCGGGATTGTACAGGTACTGGATTTTCTTCAGTGCTTCTACGGTAGCGACGATGTTCGCTATCTTGTTAGCGAACACGAGGAGATCACGTGGGTTGTCTCCTATCTTCTGCAGTGTTCTTATCTTCTCCATTTCGCCCATGACGATAGCTTCAGGGCGACCGAATCTTCTCTCGAGCGTGGCGATGATGACGCCTGGCTCCGGGTTGGATAGGAGCAGGCTCTGGACTGCTTCTAGCGCGATACCTCGGAGACTTCTTCTTAACCTTGCTATGTTTTCGGTGTCGGAGAATCCTCTTGACGTGTCTTCATACGCTGCCTTGAATGGCAGCCACGCGTTCGATTGTCCGTTGAAGATGGGTAGTTCTTGAATGAACTTCGGCGCCTCCCTCGTGACGGATCTCATGGCCTGGGTGATGGCCGCCGCCAGTTCAGAGATGTCTTGACGCGCAGGCCGGGGCTCTTCCTTGCCCTGGTGATCACCGCGGTGATCGCCCTGTCCTCGTCCATCCTTCCCTGGCGCTTCCCGCAGCACGCGGGGCGGGGGTGACGTCGCTCTTCTCTCTTCATCTTGTTTCTTCAACCAGTCTTCAACTCGAACGGAGGATTCTTCTTTTTCTCGGTTCTCTTCTTCCTCTTCTTCGTCTGACGACTCTGCTTCGGCGCGGAGCTTCGCCAGACGAAGTCTCGCAATTTCTGTAGCAACACGTAGTTGCTCTTGCTCTAGAGCCGCCACGCGCTCTTTAGCCTCCAGCTCCGCGAGGAGCCTCTTGCGGGAGGCGTTAGAGCGACGTGACGGCGCTCTCGACGGTGCTCTTGACGGCGGCTTCGTTGTCTCTTGTGACGTGACGGCGGTTCCCGACGACGTCGTATTTGTTGCCGTCGTTGTGGTTCCGGACCCGGTGGCGCTTGTCTCGGCGCTCGTGTTCTTGGACGTGGTCTGCGACCCGTCGCCTTCTCTACCAGACTGGCTACGTGTAGTAATCGGCATCTTCGCTTTCGATTCTTCAAAACAGGAGCTCTTCAAATTTCACGCTGATTCTTCTTTATTCGGCTCCTGAAGGACCAAAATGTGGAGCGTGGACTGTGATAGGAATTTTCTCTTCTCAAAATAAAAGATGCCGATAATTCTTCACTGTTGAGCCAGGCTGGAGGGTGGGGTAGAGAGGGCTGGTGGTCGCAGAGAGTCTTTTTTCTCTTGATGACTTTTCCTCTTGAGTGCTGGATCCGGAATGATTCCGAGCCGAATCGGCGTCTCTTATATACGATTTCTCGAGCGACCACCCCCCCTCACCCCGCACTCTTCCCCTGGACTCAAATCTCTTTATTTTCATGTCAAATTTACATTTTACATGTACAAAACAATATACATTCGTTTACTTACTTATTTTCTAGACCTAAACATACAATTTGCATTGTCCGCCGGCGCAAAACAGAGCGAGGAGCGCATGTGACAGATTTCAATATTTATATGACCCCGTCCCCCGCTTCCCCATGCCGCAGGTTGCGGGAGTCGGGGCCCCCCTCGCTCGCCTGTATGCGCCGACAGGGACAGTTGCACTGTCTCTTTCTCTCGCTTGTTCTTGCTAGGTTTCCTCCCCTTATGAGATAGTGAGTGTAATTAGTGTGAACTCTAATTGTAATTATGTGCTCTAATTTGATTATTTACTTGCAAATCTACTGAAACTATGTGCTATTTCCTATTGGAAATTGTGTACCTACCTAACCGGGGGTGGAATCGCTAGCAAAAACACATATATAATAAAATACAATCCTATTCTAAACTATGTACAATCTTACATCCTAGGCCCTAATCCTAATGAGAAAATATAACTTTATTTCGTTACCAAAACTCAATCTAGCTTATCCTAAAACGTATAAAAAACAAAATAAGATAAAAGCTATGTACAAAGTAGTCATTTCAGGTTCTGTCGTGCACATCTTTATCACTATAGACAAATATGCTTACTACGCGTAAACTTGTCTTTTTCTCTATGCTTGCCCACTGTTCTTCACAAGCATCTTCAGTAGAGCCAGATAGCCACACTAGCTCCTGTAATAGAATCAGCCACATCTAGCTATTCTTCTCAGAAGTGATACGAAAAGTTACTTAGATTAATTGAGTAACTTTATCATTAAAGTCAGATTACAGAGTTGTTCGCCAGTCTTTTGCAAAGACCAATCATATGTGGAAGTACATAATCAGTGGTAATGCATCCAGGAGGCGCACTCCCAATTCAAAATACAGCAATTGTAATTTGATTACACCTACTGCTAATCACTAATTTCATCAATGTTTTGTGTTTAAGTCAGATTGGCCCTGTCTGCAAGGTTCAAATTATAATAACTAATTTTCACATGTATTCGATTCGGCACGCCTACGTCCCTAGCTCCGGGTTTCGTAGGTCAGGCGACCGACCTGATATCCTGACCTCACAACTGCAGTCTTGGTAGTCGTCGAAGTGAATGGCGAGCTAGCAGCCAACCACCGAGCACCAATCTCGGTGAACTTGTACGTAAGTGCTGACTGAAGTGAAAACCTAGCGGAGGTAAAGCTTTGCATATTCTTAGATTCATATAGTAGATCAGATGAGTCTTAATAGCCAGAAACTAAGTTTAACCTAGCCAGCCCAAAACTCGGCTGGCTGCAAAAGACGACTTCATCAGACCTTTCTTAAGTTTGTGTTTGTTTCCATCTATTGGCCTTATTTTTGAGTTGCATTTGCGCAGCCTATCTTTGCATCACGTACACGATGATGCATAAACATTCTGTTTCATAATTTATAAAATGTTTCCATAAATGAACTCCTAGTCATATCACATTGGCGTTTTTAACTCAGCAGTCGATACCAAACACTACTCAATATTAGGCTTAAAGCCAGGTAACGTCAGGTATAATATAGCAATTTTACCTGAAAATAAAATTGTTATTATACATACTTACCTGGCTTTAAGCCTAGGTAAATCGCTGCCTGCTCTGCACATTACTGTGCATTGCATGATCGTGACACATTCTTAGACACGATCAGCTCTTTATTGAGTTGCCAATGACCTGAAAATTGAGCGCGCGCAATAACGCTGGCTTCAATTGCCGCCATTTCTGAAACTTTACGCGCGCAATGTTGCTGAGGTTCCAAACGGATATGACATGTATTTTAGGAGTTTTAAACAGGAAGTGAGCTGTTTGTGGCTAATTTCGTCGCACCGGAAAGGAAGTCAAGTATGCTACTCTCAATATTAGGCTTAAAGCCAGGTAAGTATGTATAATAACAATTTTATTTTCAGGTAAAATTGCTATATTCTCTTTGGTGTACACCAAATGCCAAAAGCAAACGTCAGTTAGTTGTCAATGTATCAATTTATGTTGGTTGTTTTTTCTTTGTTTGTTGGAACCATGGAGGTAATATGTAGTACTACGGTAGTACAAACTACTTCCATGGTTGGAACACGGAGAAAATGTTGTCACATACACCTCACATAAACGAAACTCTTTGCTTACATGCTTTGGATTCAGCCGACATCCACAGACCCTAAAATAATAAACGAACTTACAATAGTACACATTTTACTATTGTAAGTTGTCGTGTCGGGAATCTTCGTTCGCGCAGAAAAGAAAGTATGGCTCCGAAGATTAACGAAAAAAAGCTTAAAATTTACAATCAACCTTAGAATACACTATTTAAAGTCTATAGTACACTGCAGGTGTTATTTCCATCCCACTCACACGAGCGACGTCACTCCGCAATTACACTTAAAGACAATTTTACCGGGCCTGGTGTACTACACTACAGGTGTGACAAAAAGTGTTATATTTGAATGTTATTTTAAATGTAAGTTTTACTTAATAAATGAAGTAATATATTAACATTTTGAATAATTTAAACCTTACCCACTGCAGGGTACAATAAAGAGGCCGCCGTGGTTAGCTCAGACGGGGCAGAGCTGGAGATGGCTGCAGATCGGACAAATTGGAGAGCTATACTATACCCCTGCCAAGGGGTGTCAGGACGAAAGCAAAATAATGATGTTGCAATTTTTGGCTTTAAAACTTTGTGGAATGTTCCTATCATAGAGATATCATGGCATGTATATCCTCCTTTTTCCTTAGAGCATTGTCATGGCTTCTATCTTGTTATGACATCTTGTCATCTTGAACACCACTGCTTTTGTCGTAGTGCGAAGTGACTTGTTGTATTTGTTGTGATCTCTGATTATATCTTCTGACTCCGGCTGAGAACCCGGAGAGATGAGATATCATTGGATTGTTCTTACTCTTTGATATTGTGCACGTCTGAACAGGTCAGCACCTGACTGCACCTGTCGCTACCTGCACCGTGGGGGTGTTCCTGACTGTGGGATTCTACGGGATGTCCTCGCCAAATGAAAGTCTTGATCTTGCAGTAGTTCCGTATCCCGAAGTAGTTGCTTGTTCCATTGATCGCCGCGCAAAGAGGCCGATTTTTTTTTTTTTTTTTTTTTTTTTTTTGTTGGAGGGGAAAAAAATGGAATTACCCATGCCCAGGAGTCAGACCTCCCTGCTATGTCCGGGTCCCCACATATTGAGCGGGCATCAGCTCGTGTGGTATACGGACTAAAAACAACCCCTTTGTGTTTACAGTTGTCTTATTAAGAATTAACTGTGAGCCATGGCGTGAGAGAGAGGCCGATTTGCTCCCGGCACCTGTTTATATAGGTGAGGGAGGGGGTCGGACGCTATGCTAGGCTATGATTGGACTATGCACGGTAGTGCCCCATTTTATTCTGTAGGTGGCGCTACCGGGCAAGAGCTAACTAAACCGTAATACTGATTTATTTATTTACAATAATACCTATACAAATGACAAGCTGTCTGAACACTAATTATAATACTATCGGGCTATGTTTCTAATTGGCTATTCTGCTATCTATATGTTCCTATCAGTTATCTATATTTACCATTTATCTTTATTTCAATAAGGACACACACGAAACAGTACTTTTATTGTCTTACTACTACTTATACTATAACTTATATACTACGACTATGTACAATGGCCTATACCTAATCGCGGATATCTATTCTGTCGCGAACATTACTCCCGCCGTGTATTGCCCACCGGGGCAATGCAGTCTTCTGTGGCGCGAGCGATGTCGTCGAGGCCCGCTGTGACGATGACCAGCTTCTTAGTGGGCCGGCGCAGCGTCGTCCCTCTGGTGAACACGTCGGCTGCTCGTACGACTCCGTCTGCTCCTGGGTATGTCGCCGTCACCTTCCCGAGTGGCCACACATTGCGTGGCAGAGTGTTGTCAGCAATAATGACGATGTCTCCCAGTTTGAGCTCTGGGCCACGTCCTCGGGGCTCCCGCCGGTTTTGGAGTGACGGCAGGTACTCTCGGAGCCATCTCTCCCAGAAGATGTCGGCCAGGCGTTGTGATGCTCTCCAGTGTGTGCGGCCAATCAGGTCGCTGTCATCGAAGGTCCCCACCACGGGAACATGCGCCGACCCATGCAGTAGGAAGTGGTTTGGGGTCAGCGCCTCGGGGTCAGCCGGGTCCACGGAGACGTGTGTGAGTGGGCGGCTGTTGACTGTCAGCTCCACTTCGGCGAGCAGTGTAGTTAGGACTTCTTCCATAGGGTGGCGCTCGTGTAGTGTCGCCGCCAGTGCTGTCTTCACGCTCCGCACCATGCGCTCCCACGCGCCGCCCATGAATGGCGCGCCAGGAGGGATGAAGCGCCATTTGATGCCTCGCCTCGCCGCCTCGCCTGCTATGGCCGCATCTATGGCTCGACGCAGCTCCTTGTCTGCGGCGCGCAGATTGGTTCCATTGTCGGACCACAGCTCCGTGGGGCAGCCGCGGCGCGCTATCATGCGCCGCACCGCCATCACCGCTGATTCGACGCTCAGGGAGGCTGCCATCTCGAGGTGAATGGCGCGCGTCGTGAGGCACGTGAACAGCGCCACATAGCGCTTCTGTCGGGTTCGGCCGGCTGTGATGCTCAGCGGGCCGAAGTAGTCAACCCCTGTAAAGGTAAAAGGGCGATTATGGTGCCCCACCCTAGTGGGCGGGTGGTTTCCGGTAGGTGGCGTCGGCGGCGCTGCCCGGCGGATTCTGCACGCCAGGCACCTGCTGATGATGCCCTTCGTTGTCGGTCGCAAGCGCAGCACCCAGAAGTGTTGTCGGCACTCATTGATTGTGCTTTCCGTCCCGGCGTGATGCAGCTGTCTGTGTACGTGTGCGATGTACAGCTGTGTCGCATGGTCCCCACCGTCGATGACTGGCGGCCTCATCTGTCGCTCGCCGATGTCCCGCGTTGCGCCGATTCTAGTTTTTAGTATGATAGTGCCATTTAACAATTCCACCGCTAGAGGGCGCAGTCGACTACGCGGCGTTGGTGCGGGACCTCTTGTCAGCTGTTCGATGTCGTCTGCGAAGGCGCGCTGTTGGCTGGCTCGTATTACCAGTTTTTCTGCGTCTCGTAGTATCTCGGCGCTGAGTGGCAGGAGGTGGCGCGTCGCTGTGGCCGCCTTATGTATCGGCGGCGGCGCCGCGGTTTTCTTAGCTCCCTTCGTCGTCCGCCAGTCGCCATCCTCTTCACTGCGGCGTTGAGTACGTTTGTAGTTGACCCGCTCGGTGCGGCCGCGGCGCACCTGTATGAATTGTAGTACTCGCGCCGTGGCGCGAATCAACCTCTCCCATCTCGAGAAGCGTTCCGGTAGGGGCGTGGCTTCGGTGAGCGGCGATCGACGTTTTTCTGTAATGTTGTGTACTTTTTCCTCGCCCGTGATGGCGATGATGGCGGGCTCGTCGCACGGCCACTCTTCCTCGGGTCGCCGCAGGAACTCTGGACCTGTGTACCATCTGTGAGTACTGTTGAAATCACGTGGCACTGCTCGTGTCGCGTCGTCGGCAACGTTCAGTTTTGTCGGTACCCACCGCCACTCCTTGACTGTGCTGTGCTCCTCCACGGCGGCGATGCGATGCGCGACGAATGGTAGGTACGTTCGTGCCCCCTTCTTGAGCCACGTCAGTACTGTCCTGCTGTCCGACCAAAATACCTTACTCTGTGGTTTCCGGTTGTGTTCATCAACGACGGCGGACGCCATGCGATTTCCCATCGCGGCCGCTTGCAGCTCGAGGCGTGGTATCGATTTCACCGTGAGTGGCGCCACTTTCGCCTTGGCAGTGATGAGCGATGTGTGTACCGCCCCGCTGCTATCCGTGGCGCGCCAGTACAACGCGGCTGCGTATGCTGTCTCGCTGGCGTCTACAAATACATGTAATTGTAAGTTAGTGGCGTCGCTGTAATGTAGGTAGCAGCGATCGATGCTGACGTCACGCAGCGCTGTCAGGTGACTCATCCATTCGTGCCACTGTGCTGCCAGGTCGCGGTCGATCTTAGTGTCCCAGTCGGTACCTCTGCGCCATACCTCCTGCAATATTTGTTTCGCGCCGATGGTTACTGGAGCGCTAGGCCTAGCGGGTCGAAAACGGACATAAGTATCTTCAAGATGTCCCTCTTGGTAGGTTCCTGTCGCTCCAATATTGCCGTCGGTAGCCGCTGCAGGTTCAAGTTGAACTCGAGGACGTCTGCTGTGGGTCTCCATATGAGGCCAAGGACTCGTTCTGTGGGCGCTGCTCCGTCGAGACCGACTGTGGGTGCCTGTTCTGTCACATCGAGTGACTGTAGTACAACCTGTGAGTTTGACGTCCAACGCGCGAGCTCGTAGTGGGCACCTCTGTGTATGTCCCGCACCTGGCGGGCTATGTCGGCGGCCTCCTGTTCAGTCTTGTAGCTCGCGAGATAATCGTCCACGTAGTGATTGCGAATGATCGCAGAGACGGCCTCCGGATGCGTGGCTGCGTGTCGCTCGGCATTCCTGTTCTTCACGTAGATTGCTATTGCCGGCGAGCATGTGGCGCCGAAGATCAGTGAAGTCATGCGGTACTCGTCCGGCGGCGCGTTGTCTCGGCGGTCGCCTCTCCATAAGTAGCGCAGTGCATCGCGGTCCTCATCGCGTACCTTGACCTGCATGAACATTTCGCGGATGTCCGCGCATACCGCTACTCGATGTTGCCGGAAACGCATCAGGACTCCCGGGAGGGACTGCAGCAGATCGGGTCCGGTCATCAGGTGGTCGTTGAGGGAGACTCCTCGCGTCTTGGCAGCTGCGTCATGTACCACTCTCACCTTATCGGGCTTCATAGCGTTGATTACTGCGAAGTGGGGCAGGTACCACGATCGCGGCTGTTTCGTCGGTGGTGCTGGCTCAGCATACCCCTTCTTGATGAGCGCGTCCATCTCGCCGTGGTAGCGTCTCCTGAGCTCGCTGTCTCTGTCCAGCTTCTTCTCCAAGCTTTTCAGCTGTATGTCCATACTCTGTTCCGTACTGATGTGGTTGATCGTGGCAATCTCGCGGCCCATTGACCGCGTGCGCGCGCCGTGTAGCACCCATCCGAGTGCAGTGCGCGACGCGACCGGCTGGCACGGCGTCCCTTGCCGCGTCTCTGTAGCTGTGAGCAGGTTCCATTGGTCCTGTCCGATGAGTATTCGTGGCTCAGCATTGGTGTAGACGAGGCCCCCGAGGTTGCGCAAATGCTCGCAGTCCCGGATGTCTCGCGCGGCTACTGTCTGTGTGGATAAGTGCAAGTTATTTATCGTTCGGGCCGAAATGTCATAACAGTCGCCCGATGCACCCTTCAGCCGCAACGTCACTCGTCTAGAGTTAGCCGTCAACCGCGTCTCTCCAATCGCCTGAATGCTCAACTCGCCTGTGGGCCCATCCGCGCCTATCTTGACCGCCAAATCTTCGTCGACGAGTGTCACCGTTGAGCCGTCGTCCAGTAATGCATATGTACTCACGTCACCCGATGGACCCGATAGTGTTACCGGGATAATCTTGAGGTAAGCTTGTGCTTTGAACGCCGACTGTGCCGTGTTGACGGCTTCTGTCTGGGCACGCGGGGAAAAATGTAGCATCTTGTGGTGCCATCTCCCGCAACCGTCTCGCTCGCACGCGCGACGCTTGCATCTGTGCGTCCTGCTGCGGTGTCCGAGGCAACTGAAACATAAGCCATTTGATTTTGCAATATCCCACCTTTCATCGATCGTAGCATCCTTAAACTGTACACAACTATCTGTCTTGTGTGGTTCCGAACACAGGGGGCACTTGATATTTGCATTGTTGTTGTTATTGTTGCCACCGGACGTCGCGTACACTTTCTGCTGAGCGGGTTGCGGTCGATAGGGCGTGGCTTGACGCGGCTTTCCTCCCGCCGGTTCTGTAACTGATGCTTCCGGTTGGGCATATGGGCCGCAACGCTCGGCCTCGCGCTGCAGGAACTTCGCTAGCTTGATCAGGTCTGCATCTTCTTTTGACGCGTCGGCGGCGAAGTCGAACCATCGGTAGCGCAGCGTCGGTGTCAATTTGTCGACCACTACCTTTGCTGTTTCGGGGCTGTATAGGTAGTGGGCGCGGTCGAGCGCCTTCAGCGTCGCGACGGCGTTGGTGAGGCGACTGGAGAACGTGCAGATGTCGCGCGGCGCGTCGGTCGGGCGCGCGAGCGCGCGCAGTCGTTCCAGTTCCGATAGCGCGATCGTGTCGGGTCGTCCGAAGCGTGCCTCCAATGTCTGCATTACCTCTGTTGTGTTGGCGCTGTAGATGAGTAGATTCTCGACCGCTTCCTTGGCTTTCCCTTTGAGAGCCCTCCGTAGCCGCGCCATGTTTTCGACCTCGGTGAACAACGTAGTCGTGTCGAAGTATGACGCCTTGAAAGCTAACCATTCATGGTGCGAACCGCTGTATGCCTGTAGTTCTGTGATGTATCTCGGATTCATCGGCGGGCGCGCGCCGCGTGCGGCGAGCGTGATGGCCGCCGCTAACTCTGCAATGCTGTTGTTGGGTAGCGCGACGCTATTGTCTGCGTATGCGCCCCCACTGTTCTGTGACTGTACTGGAACGGACAGGATCGGACACGCTGGCGGCACGTCAGGACGTGTCTGTACGGGCGCCTGCGGCGGTGCGGGCGGCTGTGCGGGACGCGCGGGGGGTTCCTCCCTGTGAACCTCTGCATGCTGTACCGGCTGTACTGTGGGTGGTACCTGTAGCAGAGGAGGCGGAGGCTCCTGACGCGGCGTCTCGTGGGGTTCGTGCGTTATTGCGAGAATCTGGTTTCTTTCCAACCATTCCCCGACTCGTCGGGCTGTAGCAGTGGCGGAGTACACGGATACGTTGTCATCGGCTTCGTCACCTGTGTCCTCCGCTTCTAAAACTGCGACGCGGGCCGCGGCCAGCTCTAACTGTAGCTGTGCCACCTGTTCCCTCGCCTTCGCAAGTCGTAGGCTGCGCCGTTGCTTGACGGTGCTGACTCGCGATCTGGCAGAATCGCGGCTGGCGTCCTGTCGAGCCGACGCCGTCGCCTGTTCCTGCCGCTGTGTGTCCTTGAATGCCTCCGTCGAGCAGCCTGTAGTGTCTGTAGTTTGCTGCGATGACGGCGTGGCATCAGTTGAGGACTCTGTAAAAGTACCTGTTTCTGTACCTGTTTCTGTGGCTGTGGCTGTGACTGTGGCCTCGACCGACGGGGCTGCGGCAGCGGCGGCGTCGGCGTTGGCTAGAGGCGCGGGCTGCGTCCCTTCTTGCTCTTCACACGTAGCTTTCTTCGGTTGCTTCTTGGGCGGCATCGTCGTAGGTATCCGGCTCGAAGGACCAAAATGTGCACGTCTGAACAGGTCAGCGCCTGACTGCACCTGTCGCTACCTGCACCGTGGGGGTGTTCCTGACTGTGGGATTCTACGGGATGTCCTCGCCAAATGAAAGTCTTGATCTTGCAGTAGTTCCGTATCCCGAAGTAGTTGCTTGTTCCATTGATCGCCGCGCAAAGAGGCCGATTTGCTCCCGGCACCTGTTTATATAGGTGAGGGAGGGGGTCGGACGCTATGCTAGGCTACCATTGGACTATGCACGGTAGTGCCCCATTTTATTCTGTAGGTGGCGCTACCGGGCAAGAGCTAACTAAACCGTAATACTGATTTATTTATTTACAATAATACCTATACAAATGACAAGCTGTCTGAACACTAATTATAATACTATCGGGCTATGTTTCTAATTGGCTATTCTGCTATCTATATGTTCCTATCAGTTATCTATATTTACCATTTATCTTTATTTCAATAAGGACACACACGAAACAGTACTTTTATTGTCTTACTACTACTTATACTATAACTTATATACTACGACTATGTACAAGGGCCTATACCTAATCGCGGATATCTATTCTGTCGCGAACAGATATTCTCTTCTGACCCGGCATTTATTAACGGACTTATTGATATTAGTTATCTACTCTGACGTGGCTGGCTATAGTTTCGTATTCATGGACCGATAATCCAGCGGCGTCCACATCAAAAGTGCCCGCCTTATTATTTGTCTCGCAGGCTCAGCTCGCGGCTACATTCCTGACTGCCTCTTCGTATTTGCTTAAAAAAACAGGCGATTACTATGAGGAAATGAACTTTAATGTATTTAAAGAATGGTTCGAGAAGCTGCTATTCAGTCTTGAGAATCCATCTACAATCGTTACGGATAATGCATCGTACCATTCAGTACACGCGGGCAAACCACCCACTCAGTCAAGTCCCATTTCACCGACCACAGTGAAACGACAATTGACTTGATTTGTACCGACGCGCGCATTCGTGGCGCACACGTTCATCACATACCGGTCGATACGTCACATATCTAATGTGACGTATCGACCTATAACTGACATAGATCGCGATCGATTTGACAAAGACTGGGATAGAATTTTACTACTTGAAAATGTTGACGATATGGTACAATTTTTGACTCGATTTTTAACATAACTGTTTGACCGTCATGCGTCCGTAAAAACTATAGTAGTGAGGGAAGCTCCAAAACCATGGCTAACAAACAACCTGCGTTTGATGATGCGCCTACGAGATGGGGCACATGGGAGGTACAAGGTTACAAAGCTAGAAAAGCACAGAAAGTACTACCTTGATTTAAAACACCTTGTGCTCTCTGCCCTTTATCAAGAAAAGTGTGTTTTTTTCAAGGAGCACGTAAACCTTTGCTGTACCGACCCAAAACGTTTGTGGAAGACTCAAGCGAACAGTTCTGCCGGGCAAGCGGAATGCGGAGCTACCCTCAGACTATAACGACCCTGACTTGATTAATTACCTCTTTCTTAATGTTCCAGGAAGTGCTAAACCCCGGTAAATCTAAGTACATGGTACTTGGTACAAAAAATCAGATCCATAACACAGTCCAAGCCCTTGCCCCCAACGATATAGCCATCAGGGGTGAACCAGTGGAAAGGGCTGTAGAAGCAAAAAATCTTGGGTTGTTGATGGACGGTGAGCTTCGTTTCCAAAATCACGTCAGAAACGTAGTCAGCAATTGTTTCTACCGCCTTAAAATCCTTTATAATATACGTGATTATGTTAGCACTGATTTGCGTGTCAAGCTCAGTGAATCACTGATATTATCCAGACTAAACTACTGTGATGTCGTCTATGGTGGCTGTATACTTGGACGGACGAAAAGGTTAATACAACGTGTGCAAAACGCATGTGCACGTTTTTGTTTTAAAATCCCTCTTAGATCCCATATCACCCCATACTTGGATGCAGCACAACTCCTAAATATGGAGGCCCGTCGGCATTTACACCTTGCTAAATTACTCTTTGGTGTAATACGCACAGGAACCCCACTCTACCTGCACAAGAAGCTTAAGCTACCCGAGGACGTAGCGTGCACAAAGAGAGAATATTGATACGATACGATTGAATCGAACGACGATTTTCCGCGGGAGTTTCCGTTTTGCGGCATCTAAGTGATGGAATGATATTCCCCCTCCAGTCCGTGAAGCAACTAGTACAGTACTAGACAGTGACACACCACGACTGTTGATATCGCTCGGTAGAATGATTCAGAATGATTGATCGATTGTATGAATTAATATAAGAATTAATGAATGAATTTAGCAGTAAATATGTTAAACCCTCTACTATATTCCCATAAAAGGTAGCCTCACTGCACCAATGGTCACTCGACGATTTATAGTGGGTTCAATTATTTCGACGTCTTTGATTATTGCTTAATGAAGTACTCAAAACATTACACCATACTCACATATCGTGAGGGAATCTTATCTCCATCGATAGGCTCTGTCTGTCTTTTGTTTTCTTCCGTCGTGTGTATTCTAAATTCTTCCATTTGTGTTTAATACATATATTCCTTATTTTCATTTGAAATTTCTTTAATTGTAATATATTTGAGTGTGTGTGTTCACTGTTTTATAATAAATGTTTCTCTTTCTTTCTTTCTTTCAAGCAATAAAGAAGATATTGTATCTTGGCTGAACAGAAATGGTGTGTGTGCCAGTACTGGTTTACTAAAAGCAGAACTACTCAGTTTAGGCAAAGCTAATAAGCCATGCAAACCAATATATATAATTGATGAATTAGTCTAGGAGTACGGGTACGAAGTAATAAGATTGCCGCCCTACCACTGTCAATATAATGCCGTAGAGCTTATATGGGCTAATTTATAGGCCATGCAGCTTGACTCAATACGCATCCACCATTTAGTACGGCGAATATTATGGGGTTCCTAGAAGCTGCGTGTGCAGGAGTAAAAGAAGATGACTGGAAGAAGGTTGTGGAGAAAACGATGTCAATAATACAACAAGATTTCGAACGAGATATACACGTAGACAATATACGAAACGAGATAATAATATCTTTTTGTTAGACAGCAGTGGTTCAAATTAATAAAGCAGTACTTGTAAGGGCTAATATTTCATTTATAATTCATAATTATTTATTGAACACAGAAATTTAAAAAGATACATCAAAAGAAAAAATATGTACAAAGGCGATCTTATCTCTAAAAAGAGATTTCTTCCAGCAACTAAGGCATGATAGAAAAAATATTATGAAAGGGTGCCTTCCTAGTGCACAATAATATCGATTAGTTTTGGCGCCTTCCGAATACCGATTAAAGCTAAGTAACTAAGATGACGTCATGACGACGTTTATTTGTCTAGTTGGCTGTTAATAAAATACATATAACGACTAAATAAGTACCAATGCATACATAAACCTGTGTAGGAAGCAGGAATAATTACGCGTCGAAAAAGTATGCGAATCGAACTGTCAGTGACTCTTATGTGCAATGACATAAGGTTCATGTTTTCTGAACTCGAAAACTTTTTCGCTCTGGTTATTGTTCCTGCTTGAGCCACTGTACATAGAGTTCACATATAATATTAATATACATACTACATCTATCACGAAACAGAGAGGAAGTGCTCCTTTACCAGGTTTTTGAAAGAGAAAAGAGTGGGACTGTTTCTTATAGTACAAGGAAGTGCGTTCTACAGTCTGACAGCCTGCAACCTGAAGGAGTGCTCATATGCGGAGGTGTTATGCCTTGGAGTGGCTAAAAGTGTGATGTGAGTGAGGTGCCGATCTCCTGAAAAGAGATACTTAAAGCGATCTCGAAGATAGCTGGGGTAGCGCAGATTTTTCGAGGTATTAACCGTGGTCCCACAGCTATTGACCCACATTGGTTGTGATGTTGTTAGTCAGTTTAATAAATAAAATTTAAATTTTCGTCATATGATAATTATCATTAATTAATTGCGGTAGTCAAACATGAGCGGTATTTCTGCGCAAGGGTCTACGTGTCACTGCTATGAAATTTATCCTTATCATATTGCTTGCTGGAAGAAATCTCTTGTTAGAGATAAGCTTGCCTTTGTAAATGTCTTTTCCATAACTTTGTAATGTGAATTTTCATGTGCAATAAAAATTTACAAAATATACGACGTGCATAACATGTTGGTTTTCGGAAATGACATATCTGCATGTAAAAATATTGTTGCTCTTTGATTTTCAAAGAGAAAACATGGCTGTCGCTTTGTTGATTTTTGTAATTTACAAAATATTATTGAATATGCGTATTTTACTGATAATACAAGGTAATTGATATGAAAAGTTATTCCTCGGCTTTATTGGTCTGTACGGTGTAGTTTTACAGTACCGCAGAGCTCATGACGGCAATATTTAGTTTCTTACTCTCGCATCAAATGCGTCACGGCTCGGCAAGCGCTAACTAGACTAACAAGGTACTCTGTGGCACAGACTGAAGTGAATTCACTCTACTTATAGCTGCAAGAAATTAAGTTTGCGCGCCTACTCTAGTATTTATATATTATTTTATTACTCAAAGGAGCGTTCGGCAAGTGTAGCTTGGATTACTGCGCATGTGTACAGTCGCAGCATAATTCCGAAGTGCAATATTAGGGTTAGTGTGAAGGAATGGGTGTTCAGGACCTTCTTCACTTCTATCAATATTTGCTGGAGTAGGTTAATTGTGGCTAAATTTAAATTGAGTTATACCTAGGTTAGGTTGAAAATTAGATAGTTAAGAGATAAATAATATCTTCGAGCGTTGAAAGATAACGTTGGGTAATAATCATTGATGGGAATAGGTAGGGCTTATTAACCTAAACTTCGAGGAACATAGAGAAGGAACACATACTTAAAAAGTAACGAACATTTGCTGTCCAAATAGTTCATTTGTAGATCTAGTGAAGATGATTAGTCGCGGTATCTATGATGAGTACAGCACTATTGTAATTATGGTAGGAAATCATTCAAACATTAGTCGGAATGATTTGAATAAAAGTGTTGAAACACTTCTAGACTTACATAGTAGGATGAAATGCAAATTTATACTATGCAATTTTCCATATGCCTGTAATTTGACAGAACTACAAAACAAATCTGTGCATAGAATGAATATTCATTTATTTAATTTAACATGTCATCACAGCGATGCTATTTTTATTTCGACATGAATAATTTTATTCATAACTTTACTCTGACACGGGATACATTGTACCTGTCTAATAAATATAGAAAATTAGTAGCTACATTGTTAGCTTATAATATATGCGACGCAGCTATAGTTGGTTTAACTAAGTTCAACTTGACATCAGCTTATTTTAAGAGTAATATGACATGCACCCCTATTGGGAATTCACCTGTTAATTATACTTTGCATGCAACATTGGAATCTGTTCCAAGTAATTTAAATTAGTTCATAAGACAATAGAGGAAATCTCTAGCATACAAGAGCCACTAAATATGTCAAAATGTAAGCCCCAGTTAAATATTGCCCATCAAAACATCCAGGGGCTACCTGGCAAAGAACTTGTATTAGAATTATTTCTAAAAAATTCTGACATTGATATTATTTGTGTTACTGAACACTGGTTGAAGGAAAATATGATGTCTTTTAACATAAATAATTACAAAATTGTCAGTTGTTACAATAGAAAGGCTGCTGATAGAGGTGGTTCTTTAATCTTAGTGAAAAATAATATTAAGGTGAAACAACGGAAAGATATTCTTGCACTTACTGTTGAAAGACAAATAGAGGTATCCTGTGTTGAGTTAGATAGCCATATTATTGTTTGTGTCTACAGGCCACCGAGGGATGAAAAAGGCCATGGCAATTTCAAAATATTTGAGAAAATTATGGAGGAAGCCCTCATTAAACTTTGTAATAACAGAAAAAAGTTAATTATTTGTGGCGATCTTAATGTAGATCTGCTTGTAGATACAACACTGAAGCGACGATTAATAACTCTGTTCAAATCATTTAATTTATGTCTTGTATTTCTAGAGCCGACTAGAATTACACTTACCAGCCAAACTTGCTTAGATAACGTTTGTTGTGACTGTGCATTCACAAGTAAAAGTGTAATTAACTGTTTACCCTCCGATCACAGTGGTCAAACAGTTTCATTCCCAATTACTATTAAGGATAAGACTGGTCCATCATTTTATAGGCCTATTACATCCCATAGACTAGAGACATATACGAAAAACTTAGATATAAACTTGCCAGTACCGGATTTTAATGAACAGAACCCAAACAAAATCTACTCAGACTTCTTCAACATTATTCAGACAGAATTCAATAAAGTTTTCAAATTAAAAAAAGTCAGTGACTACAACGGTAAATCTAAATTTAATGACTGGGCAACGTTTGGAATTCGTAAAAGTAGAGTTATCTTGTATGACCTTTATGATCAAAAAACCTATAACTTTGATCGAAAATTTCATGACTATGTTAAAAAATATTCCAAAACTTTCAAGTTGGTTTGTAGAACTGCAAAAACTTTACACATTAATAGAAAAATTCAAAATTCAAATAATAGAATGAAAACAGTTTGGCAAATAATAAACCGCGAAACTGGCAAAGTTATACCAAGGGACAGTGATTTCTGCCTAAAGATAGGTGATGATGTTGTTAAATCCAACGCTGATGTTGCTCGAGCTTTTGAAACATTCATCACCAATGTACCCGTACTCACAACGGACCGTCTAAATTCATCTCCATTTGAAGCAGAGACTTTATTAAAAAATAACACTAGCGTCAGTAATATATATTTAAAATTTCATCATGTATATCCCCAGGACATTGTCAAAACGTTTAAATTACTTAACTTAAAAAATACGGAAGACCTGTGGGGTATATCAGTCAAAGTCATTGGTTCAGTAATTCTAGTTATAGCCCCACACTTAGCTTATATATTCAATAAATGTGTTGACGATGGGGCTTTTCCAGACCTCATGAAACACAGTAAACTTATACCGCTGTTCAAATCGGGAGATAAGAGCGATCCTTCAAATTTCAGACCAATATCTGTTCTTCCAACACTAAGTAAAATATTTGAAAAGATTATACTCAATCAAATGCTCTCACACTTCAACCGTACAAAACAACTCCACGCTAAACAATATGGTTTCACTAGGGGTAAATCGACTACGGATGCAGGTATTACCCTTGTATCTCATATTTATTCTGCATGGGAGGCCGCACAGGATGCTATCGGAGTTTTTTGCGACCTGTCGAAGGCGTTTGATTGTGTTGATCATAATACGCTATTAATAAAATTAAATCATTACGGAGTTAGAAATAAAGCGTTGGATCTACTAAGATCATACGTAAGCAATATAATTCAAAAGGCAGAAGTTAACGGCGTAAAATCTGATGGATCGGGTGTTATAATTGGCGTTCCACAAGGTTCTATATTAAGCCCTTTCTTATTCCTGGTATATATTAATGATCTGCCTTTCATGGTGGAGAAATTAACTGACATAGTGTTGTTTGCTGATGATACTTCAATGGTCTTCAAAATTGAAAGACAAAAAGGAGATTTTGATGAAGTTAATGGTGAATTGTCTTTAACCTTGAATTGGTTAATAAATTATTGTTAAACGCTGGTAAAACCAAGTGTATCAAATTCTCACTTCCAAATGTCAGGCAAGTTGAGACCAGTTTGGTGTTAGACAACAGCACGTTAGAATTGGTAAATGATACGAAGTTTCTTGGAATAACCATTGATAGCAAATTGCAGTGGGGACCCCATATAAATAAATTGGCTGGTAAATTAAGTTCTGCGGCTTACGCTGTTAGGAACATCAGACAAAGCACGGATGTGGCTACATCTAGGCTAGTATATTTTAGTTACTTTCATAGTGTGATGTCCTATGGTATCTTGTTGTGGGGGAAAGCAGCGGATATTCAAACTATTTTTATTTTACAGAAAAGAGCTATTCGAGCAATTTATAATTTAAAACGAACAGACTCCTTAAGAGAGCTTTTTAAAGAAATTGACATACTAACAGTAGCTAGTCAATTTATTTTCGAAAATATAATGTATGTACGCAAGAACCTTACAACATTTTCCAAACTTAGCGACAGCTGTAATGTTAACCTAAGAAATAATCACAGACTATGTGCGCCCCGTTTTAGACTCGCGAAGGTTAGCAATTCTTTCAAGGGTCAGTGCATTCTCTACTACAATAAGATACCTCTGGAGATTTTGAAATTGCCATTTGAGCAATTTAAAAAGCATGTTAAAGCGACTTTGTCGAAAAAGGGATATTACAATGTTCAAGATTACTTAAATGACAGGACTGTATGGGGTTAATCTGGCTCAACACAGACCTTGCTGTTAATAATTTTGTAATTATTTATTCCTGCTTATTAATCATAACAATTAAATTTTTCATATTTGTATTAGTTAAGCACAACCTATTTTTAAAAGAGATCTAAAAATCAATCTGTGGGAGTTTCTACGCCCTTCTTCTCCCACAGTGGTCCAATGTAGAGAAGAGGCAAAAAATGACGTTTGCTAAGTATATGTAAATATCTACAGTAATAAAGTACTTTGACTATTGACTATTGACTTGACCTTACGACATTATTTTTTCCGGGACATCTGCCCCAAGATTCGGGACATCACTTAAGTACATTAAAAGCTTATTAACCTAAACTTCTAGGAACAGATAGAAGAATTGGCGACTTCCTTACGACAATATTTTTTTCCGGAAATCTGGTCCAAGATACAGGACATAACTTAAGTACATTATAAATTAATGTTATTCGAAGTAAGTAATTGGTCTATGTTTACCTAAAGTTTGAGACCAGACATAACATAATACAGAGTCGTTTATTTTTTATTTATTTTCTTAAGTGATGTCCCGAATCTTGGGGCAGATGTCCCGGAAAAAATTATTGTCGTAAGGAAGTCTCTGTTCCTTCTCTATGTTCCTCGAAGTTTGGTTAATAAGCCCTACCTAATCCTATCACTGGTAATAATATATGCGACTGTACTCAAGAAGGTTTGAGACGTGCTTTGGGTGCACGGGAACGGAAAGCGACTGATCAACGAATCAGGCGCCGGCGCCGTCTACCGCCCCCTTCGCACCCCACTTCCCCGCGCCTATCACCCAAGAAAAGTGACTACTTCGCATTCAAGGACGCCGCTCAATACTTCTGGCGCTACCTATACATGTAGTTCTAATGTAGCGTACTAACACTTACACAGAACCAAACGAACCGCACTCACTGCAGTGTTACCAGATGAAAACTATAAACTACCGTGTTTATCTGTTAAAATTACGGTGTTTAAGACTTAAATTACCGTAGAATCCTTTGGAAAATACTGTGTAAATTACCGTATAAAATGCAACCGAAACAACCTTGAATTTAGATGTTTTTATTTAAAATTCATCTTCTAAAATAAGAACTTCTTTATCATATATGGCTGCCGTCATTTTTGATAATATGTTCTAAGTAGGTGTAAAATCAACACAGTTATGACCATTCCGGTGAATAGCTTGTTGAGCAAGTATATTTCCCTTAATGATTTTCGGTATCAGCTTGTTCCTTTTCTTCGTTTTTATGTCGTCGATTTGACTGAATATTATTTCACACAAAAGTTAAAAAATACCATCGGATCTCTGCGACCCGATGTCGGCCTATTGGCCTATCTTCGATTTCAAACTTTTATTGTGTGAGCTACTTCCCTACACGGTAGTTAATATCTAAGAATACCGTAGAAAAAGACACGGTAGTGGATCGCTACCGTGTCTTTTTCTACGTTCTTCGTGTAAAAATACCGTGGTTCTACGGTAATTACCGTGTACCTGGTAAAACTGACTCACTGTTGTTGTTTGACAGACGTCATTCCAACGCCAACGCTGTTGTGCTAAATCAGCGGGTAAACGGAATTATTTCTAAAACTTGAAAAGTGAGTCAAAATCATCAATAAATCACTGTTTGTAGGTGGATGCAATACACGAGGCTGCAAGTGATTCACACGAATTACAACAGCATAATACATAGCAGAGAAGCGACACCCATTGATTTAAGAGAACACAGGAGAAACTTCATCGTGAAATTATTACTCCTCGAAGAAATCATAAAATGAGGGATATACAATCTATACAAAGCAATAAACGAAGGTATGGACTATAAATATATTATTACTCCATGGTACTATAGGCAAATCAAACAAACCAGTACATAAATAAATAAATAACCTATCAAAACTACCGTTAATTTGTGACCGTTTACCGTTTATATTATTCATAAATACGAGTTCACTGTCTGCATTTTTATGAAAACCTATTTAAGACCCCATGGACTTATAAAAAAGTCGGACGTAGTCTCGCTAAGACAAAACGTGAGTGAATTTTGGGTTGCCAAGTTAGCCATAAACATCCCACCTCAATAAATAAAAAAAAATAATGAGAGAGAAGAAAAATAAAACACTGTTCCATAAATTCCAACAGATGGTGTTGTGAATCGCCCTTGGGTTCTTGCGCTTCTTTTCTCAAACGGGTGTATAAATTGAAAAGTGGTAATATTGATATTATTTTTATAAAATCTATCCAATGACATCTCACACTATGGGATAGAGTATAATATAACAATAAAGGTATCATTGGATAGATCTTTGAGAAATAATATCAATAATATAGGACCATTTTTCAATATAAGCGCAAGAAACTAATTGCGATTCACAGCACCATCTATTGGATTTTCTGCAAAGTTTTAAAAAAAATACTTAATGGAGATGATCCATGAATTGTAGACAGAAAAAACAAATTGTGTTTAAATTGATAGCTCTAACAAGAAAAATGGCCGTCAACATCACAGTCGTTAGTAATTTTATCTACACACATATCATAAACCCTCTTTACTGCGTCCAAAAACCGCACGTTACGATCAGCATAATGTTAAAACTACTTTGTAAAAACTCATTTCTTATCTGAATATTGAACATTATGACCATAATGTGTAAATTTTCTACATATTATGACATTCAAATTTCGAACGCCGACGCCCGCCTGCATGCCGCCCCTACTTTGTCTGTGAAGTTGGTACTACAGAACAAGCTAAATAAGTCAATACCACAATGCCGGTCAAACATGCGGTTCCTGAACACATCAAAGAGAGCTTATGATATGTGTGTAGATAAACTAGTGTATGTAACTGTACATAATTAGGCATTCAAACTCTCGAGTGATATTATTATGAAATATTCTACGAACGCCAAATATTGGATGTCTAAAGTTGATCGTAATTGTAATGTAATTGTCATGGAGCTGTTATTGTGTACCGGAATTGGGACCCCGGAAACATGCTATCTCGGAATTACAGGATGGGTGTTTGAATGTAGTTTTCAACGTCTCCGGCTGTAGATTGAGTCGAATTAGTTCTAATGCAACACAATTTGTTGAATGACCATCGCACGTCATAGAAACCACCTCAACGTCAGGTTCAAAACACTTGATAAGACAAATTTTGATCAAATTTGCTTTTTGATCCCCTATTTAATTAACGTGTTGATTGAAAATACCCCAAAGGAATTATATTTTAAAGCGGTGTTTTATGCCAACAAGAAGAAAAGCTAAAGCTTGGCAAACTTTAGAAGCACCTACTTCAGATCCTGCTCCCATATCTTCTATGCCAATATATTTCTTGCCATCCCATAGTATGAGGCCTAATAGCAACCTCACCAAATGTCAAAGAGCACAAAGGTCGATGCTGGCTCACTTGTGCCTTTGCTTTTAATGCACGAAATGATTCCTAAGTAAACTCTGGATCTCCTTCTATATGGCTATACCACTTAGAGTATGGCGATGAAGAAGACATGTATCGAAAGTTTGAAAGTCATACACTTTTGGAGCATAATAGTTCAGTGTGACACATAACTTTTTTATAGCAGGGGAATATTTAATAATCTTGTTTAGTTTTTTTTTCTATTGAGATAAGTCTGCAGTAACCACGTTTTCTTTTAATCTGTTGAATGTTTCAGTATCAACGTAATAATTATCTTTGAGTGATTTAAAAATATTTTTTGAGGATTTATTCCTTTCATGAAGTGGTTTGGTTTTTTGCTTTAATGTTTTCATTTCCCTTTTTTGTTTCTTGATTATTGCTTCTTTCTCGATGATACATTGTTTCAAACGACGTTCCCTTAGAGTTTAAGGTATCGATAGTATTTGTTCTTCAGCTGCTCTGATCCTCTATTAAACAAAAATATATACAATTAATAAACAATGCGAAACATATTATATCATTATACAGGGTGTCCGGTAGATCGATGCATAGACTTAAACCGAAGCTAGTACAGACCATTTAGAACCATTTGAGCCAAACATACAATTTTTTATTGATGATTTAGTGTTTTTGAATAAAATTTCCAGATTTTCACAGTTAAGTGATTATCATTGCGAAACTAAACAATAATTGGATTATTGTACAATTTATTCTAATAAGTCACTTAATAAGCATTCTAATAAATTTTGATTTGTGCATCTGCTACGTCACACTTAGTTTTTACAGACCATTGAAGAGCACGGCAAATTTCAATCATCAATAAAATAAAAATTTCGGACCTAATTTAACAAAAACAAGTGAAAGCTTTTTATGTAAAAATCTTCATAAAAACATTTTTAGTTAATGATCTTTCATTTGAGGTATTATTGACGTAGATACCTCACTTATTCTTGAAGTTATGACCTGTTAACCAGTTTGAGGGAGAAAAATAGATTTTTAGACAGTCTTTTTAATCAATTAAATTTACGTTGGACATTGGACGACTGTTTTCGCAATTGCTGGATCGACAGAGACGGGCCTAGTCCTTGGCCTGCTAGTTCACCAGAACTGACCCTAATGGACTATTTTGTGTGGGGAAGAGCCAAAGAACTGGTCTATTCCAACGTAGCCATCAAAACAAAAGAAGAGTTTATTTCAAAAATAAGAATGGCTTTCGGCACTATGAAAGATGAAATAATGCTCAATAAAAAGTCTATTTTTCTCCCTCGAACTGGTTAGTAAGTCATAACTTCAAGAATGTGTGAGGTATCTACGTCATTAATACCTTAAATGAAAGATCATTAACTAAGAATGTTTTTACAAAGATTTCCAAATAAAGAGCTTTCACATGTTTTTGTTAAATTAGGCCCGAAAAACTTATTTTATTGATGATTGAAATTTGCCGTGCTCTTCAATGGTCTGTAAAAACCAGGTCAGACTTAGCAGATGCACAAATCAAGATTTATTAGAATGCTTATTAAGTGATTTATTAGAATCAAGTGTAAAATAATCCAATTATTATTTAGTTTCGCAAAGTTTCGCACTTAACTGTAAAAATCTGGAAATTTTCTTCAAAAACACTAAATCATCAATAAAAATTTGTATGGCTCAAATAGTTCTAAATAGTCTGTACTAGCTTCGGTTTAAGTCTATGCATCGATCTACCGGACACCCTGTATATTTTCATTACTCACCTCTTTTTTAGTACTGGAAGTAGTATTTGGTTCAGCAGGTTGCTCCTCTTGCTGAAAAACAATAGGCTCCAGTGCTGTCACAGTCATTGATGCGCTCTTAAAAAAACAAGCTGTTCTGTAAAATACTTATCATCGTCAAATGAGACTTGTAATATTTAGTTATTTTATCACACACCTCTTGTGAAGCATTAGAAATATTTGGAACATCAGGTTGCTCCTCTTGCGGTAAAACCATAGGCTCCAGAACTGGCAAAGTCATTGATCCACTCTAAAAAAAACAAGTAGTTTTGTAAAATACTTATCATCGTCAAATGAGACTAATTTCATCGACAATAATATTTAGTTATTTTATTACCCACCTCTTGTGAACCATTAGAAATATTTGGTTCATCAGGTTGCTCCTTTTTCTGTAAAACCATAGGTTCCAGTGCTGGCACAGTCATTGATGTGCTCTAAAAAAACATGTAGTTTGTAAAATGCTTATCATCGTCAAATATAAAATATTACTAGTGGCCCTGTGCGCATTAGACCAATTTATAGGTAAGTATTTTAGATTCAATCAAAATCAAGTAGTAAAGAAGCCGCACCAATTACTTTGTAAACTACATTTTGCGATTTAAAATTCAATCTATTGACTTTTCACTAAAATAGTTATTGTCTATTTCACTCACTCTTATGGTCTGTATAGATCCTCTTTACTTATCCGTCTCCTATTTCGAGGAGTCCAAACTTGGTATGTTTTGAAAGTATTTCTTGGATTTTTAGAAAACACCCCACACGATAGATTTCAGAAAAAAATAAAAATAATACAAAAAATTAATGACGTCGTAACTTCCCCCAAAAGGGGAAAATCGAGAAAAGCTCTCGACAAAAAAATAATAATTAAAGGAACACGCGTGCCAAGTTTAGTGAGGATCGCTTGAAAACTGTGGCCCCTAGACCGGAACTGACAGACATAGAGACAGCCGAAAGCAAAATCGGCCTCCTATCTTGTCGAAATGGAGCCCTTCGCTCGCTTCGCTCGCTCGGTCAATGATTAATTAAACTAATTTCATCGACAATAATACTTATTTATTTTATTACACACCTCTTGTGATGCAAAAATATTTGGTTCATCAGGTTGCTCCTCTTGCTGTAAAACTATAGGTTCAAGTGCTGGCAAAGTCATTGTAGTAGTCTAAAAAAACAATTGGTTATGTACAAATCTTATCATCATCTATGCTTATAAAAGTGGAATGAAGCCTATTAAAACTCGAGAACGGCTGGACAGATTTGGCAGTAATTTGTATTGAAATGTTGGTAAAAGACACTCCTGGGTGTCGGAAAGATGAGAAATTAAGGAATTTCGGTAAAAATATATTGTTTTTTTTTGTTGGTTACCTATTTATTGGTGAGTTCAGAAATTTCAAAATAGCGGCATGTCGTTTGCTGCGGGCTCATCTTGTCAAAAATAAAATATTATGATTTATTATTGATACGAATTTTATTGACAATAATATTTATTTATTTTACCACACACATATTGTGCAGCACTGGCAATATAGAGTATAGCAACAGGTTGTTCCTCTGCCATGAGTGTTGACTCAAATAAAAACTAAAAGTACATAACGTACTGGAGATAAAACGTCAAATTGGACCAACATTTTTGAATGTAGCAACACATAAGTGCTACTTGCAATGTTAGCTTAGAGTGTTAACTTACCTTTTGAGGTACTGCATACGTTACAACACGCCGGAGCCCTCCTTTAGTTGTATATAAGTCCTTGGCTTTAAAATGGAAACTGCAAATGACACTGTATTTGTTTGGAATACATTCTTTTTCAGCGTTAAAATTTCTAATTATTTGGATCCAGTCATTTCGCCAAACTCCATTTTCTTTAGAAAACCTAGTAAAAAGAATATAAAATAATAGTAAATATTATAAAGGCTATAAATTAAAGTCAACGTAAAAGTCAAGTGCAATTTTATTTGCAAATATAGGTGTTTAGGAGGTTATGTTAAGCGGCGGTAATGTATAGAACTTTGTAATTACTGGTTCGATTTGCTTCAAAAAAAAATACTTCAAAAGTTGGACTATAAATTATGATTCTGAAGTCAGATTTTGAAATCAAAGCAAATCTGACCAGTAACTGCGAAGTTAAAAAGGCAGCCGTTTTTTCAAAATCCTATTTCAGAATCATGATTTGACTCCAACCGGATCCCCAGATATCTATTTTGAAGCAAATCGGGCCAATAACTACGAAGTTCAAAATGGTGGCCACTTTTTCAAAATCCGACTTCAGAATCATCATTTCAGTTTTTGAGTAAATTAGACCAGTCAATACGAAGTTCAAAATGGCGGCCACTTTTTCAAAATCTGACTTCAGAATCTTGATTGGATTCCAACCAGCACCTGGGCCGGCAGTCCCGATAATCATAACGATCGCCGTGCGACCGATCTTGGGCGACGGCAGTAAAGTTGATGTACAAGCCTTCCACTGCTGGTCAAATTGTGAATGCATGTGCAGTGCACAATATGCATATCAAATACAGGCTCAACGAGCCCCAGTCACCAGAGCAACTTAGAGAGGATAGACATAATGTTGATGTTTAGTGATAGAGATGTAGATGCAGGTATATTGGGTACTAATTAGTAATATTCTATTAACAGACTAAGGAAACTTTCAAGGAGTCGAAATAATAGTAGTTTATGCGACTGCTGCATAATGGAGGGCATTAAAACTCGAGAGTGGGTTTATGAAAAGAGCCGAAGGCGAGTTTCATAATAATATCACTCGAGAGTTTTAATGCCTAATTATGTACAGTTACATACACTAGTTTATCTACACACATATCATAAGCTCTCTTTGATGTGTTCAGGAACCGCATGTTTGACCGGCATTGTGGTTCTGCAATTGTTTAGCTTGTTCTTTAGTACCAACTTCACGCAGGCGGGCGTCGGCGTTCGAATTTGAATGTCAGTACCAACTTCACAGACAAACTAAGGACGGCACGCGGGTGGGCGTCGGCGTTCGAAATTTGAATGTCATTATATGTAGAAAAACTACACATAATGACCATTATGTGTAGTTTTCCAGATACGAAACGAGTTTTTACCAAGTAGTTTGACATAATGCTGATCGTAACGTGCGGTTTTTGAACGCAGTAAAGAGGGTTTATGATACGTGTGTAGATAAATAAATAAATTATCTCATTGGTACGTTTTTTTTCATACATTAGATCATAATTACATTAGACCAGTAACTTCGAAGTTCAAATTTTTTCAACACACCTGCTCGTAAAGTAGGTCTTATTACAGCGTATTTACACTGATAATGCAGAATATTACCCATGCCGTGCCTTTTACATTACATTATCGCACTAGTGCCTTTTCATTACATATCTTTTTAAATATTAGCAAGAAGTATTAATGTTTCGAAAACAGCTAAGTAGTTATTTGCGTAAATATAAAATTCAATTCAAAATGTGATAAATAATTAAAAAAATTCATGAAACTGCTTGTTAGCTTGTTGGTATTTATATTTTGACGGTGTTTTTTTACCTATAAATACCCAATTTCAAAATTTATAAATATGTGGCTGATTAGCTACTTTGCCGGTGCCCTTATCTCAGACTTGCGCGCGCATGCAGCGCTGAGCGCGCGAAAAAATAAAATTACGGCCGCCATCTTTTAAATGGGTTTCTGTTTGTTAAGTTTATTCACAGTATTGCATTTCGTTAGTTTTATTTACTTTTCCTCGCAAGTGTGTTGAAAAACGTCGTATCAAACACGTGAGCATTGGTCATTACACTTCTCGTCTCCATTAAGCCTTCGCCTTCGGCTCAGGCTTAAAAACCGACTCGAGTGTAATGACCAACATACCACACTTATATCATAATGTACTATTATCTAATGAAAATTTAAAGAACTGCCAATGTATTTATACAACTGGCCGTATAACAACATCCCGACCAATTAAAGAGCCGCCAAAAATTACTTTGCTAAAATAAATAATCGAATTATAATTTGAACTTAATAATACCGTATTTTCCCATATTTTGGGTAATTTTACTAACGTGAATATTGGCAACACTAGACTTGTGATGAATTATTTTGTTCTTGTGAATGATGATTGATTTTAATGTCTTACTGGAAACAAGTGATTATTTATTAGAATGACAAATACTGGCCCGACCTCGGCTGAATCAAGAAAACTAACAGTGATATTGTTTTTTGTGTATATTCATTTACCTATGAAACGTGATTCCTGGATGTTTTTTCCTCCGGTCACTTCGGTTTTTACACCACTTTACCAAGCAAGTCATGCTGTTTAGCTTTTTATTTCTCCGCGTAACGTACCGACTTTGTTGACGCCTGCGCGCATAATGGCCGACTAATGTGTGAATGTGTGCTTGTCGGCGACACACTTGTGTTGTAAGCGAGACTACGTCAGACTTTTTTATACGTCCATGTATGACCCATAATTAGTACATTACTGTCGCGGTCTGTAATATAATGACTGCGTTGCTGGTAGCACTGTTGGTGGCCGAAAGCGCAGCACAGCGCAGCTCAAGGCCTACACAGCACGATCAGCTTTGCAGCCTTTGATGGACAAGCTGGAATAAATGCCGAGACCGAAGGCTGCAATGGTGACCAAGCTTATAGGCCGAGAGCATAGCTAAGCTAAGCTCGAGGCCTTCATAGTGTGGCCAGCAGCGCAGTTATTGCGGACCAAGGCTTATATAGTACTTTACTCAAATAATGCGAGTAATTAAATAAAACCAGCTTATATATTTTTTTTTGTTTTTTGAGCTTCCCTGTCCCATAGTTTTTTTTTCGAATAGTAAATTGTTTAATTTTTAAATTAGAGGTGATATTTACAAAAAAAATGCTTTGAATGTGACATAAGGCAACCCATAGTTTTATCATTAAATGTTATTTTATTTGCATACGCTTCGCTCCGCTACGCTCCGGTTTTGCTTCTTCTAAGTTCTAACCTAAACTATAACCCAATTGAAATTTAGCCACAATAACCTACTCTAGTCAAATTTGACTCAAAAATAGAATTTTACTTGATAGTGTTTGTTTATTTTTTTAATAAATGGCAAAATTGAGTTTCATTTCGCATAAGTCTTTGCATTTTAATTTTAATCGTATTAAATAAAACCGAGTCTCCGGCAATAAAAAATACGCTAAAATACCACAAGACCGCATAGGAAGCTCTCCCCCAACCCTATATATACTTAGTCGGTCCTTAAGTTCTGTCACAAGGTTTTTGATAGATAAAACTCAGCAATAAACTTTTTCTTATTCGTATTATACATGATTAAAAAGCTTATTTTATACGAATCAAATTGCAATACAATACATTTTGTACGATTATCGCAATATGACAAAAAACCTTATAACTTGAGACAAACGCGAACCCAAAACACGCCGCAACTGACAAAAATACCACTTACCACAAATTTAATAAAAAAACAGTGTTCCAGATAACCAACAAGGTTTTTTTTATTTATTCTGAAACCTCGATTTTAGACCATGCTTAACAACTAGCATTTGATTTTCTGTTAGCTTTCAGTTCCAACTGCTCCCAAAGAGAACTTTACGTACTTTTTACGTTTTCAGAAAAACGTATAAAAATGATCTTGTGGGCAACAAGTACACTACGTAAAATGTGATTATGAAAATTAGTTTTACCCAGACTTAGTTATCTTATGCTTCAAAATGAAGGTAACGGGTTCAGGGAGGGTTCTGACTAAAATCTCACTTAAGTTTGAAAGGTTTTAAGAGTCATGAAAAAAGATAAAGTGAATCACGTCCGTATTTTTGATTGGGTAAAAAAGTGCAAAATCTCCGAAGAAACTAGCATTTGTGTAATATGGCTTTAAGCATTTAAATCCAATAATCGTTCTAATTTATCAGTATTTAATGAGCTATCAAACCATATATAGTATTAAATAAAATAAAACTTGGTATTATTTACTATGCGGCAAAATATTTGTGACAGAACTTATGGACCGACTATGTATTAAAAATCGTGTGAACGATATCTATAGCCAACCCCCGTTCTGTAACAAACCATCCAAGTCCTCAGAAAATCTAAAATCTTATTTTTATTCTATTTTACATCAATGTATCTTAACGGTTGCAAACTGTTCTAGCTAGGCAATTCTAGTGCATATCGTAATACATAGATGGAGTTTTTTCGTGATACACTGCTTTCAAATTCACAATGGTGACAATTCACGGAACATGGGTGCGTAAAGTTTACAAAAATCGAAAATAATATAAATAAATACAGTTTAAAAAAACTAAACAAGCTTTTAAAGCACTTCGAACTAAAAAGTTAAAAATAATTTTTAATATAACCTTAAAGAAATAATGAATATAAAATACTATTATTATTGTGAAACAAAAGTTTGTTAAAAAGTCTTTTTAAACTATATTTTTTTTCATTTTTTAGTTCGAGTGCGCGAGCCGGAAAGTAAGTAGACTGTTTTGTCAATCCCCCAAATAATTGTGAGAAATTAATTAATCCTGGCGATCCTAATCAGGATAATGAGATAAACTTATGAAATTATTACATTGTCGCTGATTCTTGATAAGTGTACAAAGTTTGAATTGAATCTGTCCGTTTAAAGTGGGTCAAAATCGAGTCCAAAGGAGTCGGTTACATACATACAAACAAACAAATAAATAAACATACATACAGGTGAAGCTAATAAAAGCGTGGTAAAAACTAGTTTGGTAAAAGCGGCTGGTTTGGTGATTCTAGTAGGTAAGTTCATGGTAATCACTGTTTATTGTTGGTAACGCGTATGTTTTAGTAATTTGTGAGCATTAGTGTGGAATTTATCTTTGTAAATCTGGGCATTCACGGTCAGTTTGAACGACGATAAAACTGATTCGACCTATCGACGATCAGATTTCTCCACTCAGTGGCATAAAACTGGCTTTCAGTACTCGATGGGCTTGTTGTAAAAATATCGATACATCGATATATCGATATATTTTGATCCAATATATCGACATTGAGCCCTCCTCGTGGGAGCGCCTGGCAGGGAATCGTCCAGAATGGCGGCGCTTGGTGCAACAAAGCGTTTACCGCTTCGAATCCCAAAGACGGGCTGACTTGGACGCGAAGCGCGATCAACTGAGGGCTAGACCACCAGCAGCCAGCCATAGTATACAACTACGTGGATGGCGCGTTAACCTGCGCTCTGAGTGGGCGCACGTTTTCTGCCAAGATTGGCTATAATAGTCATATGAGGGCATCAGGGCACACGATCGACGCCCCACAAACCAACCAGGGAACCTTCAAAGAAGTCGCTGTGGCCGAATACGGCTTGGAAGACATTATATCGATACGAAATATCCTATCCTATATCGAAAATAGTATCAAAATCGATATTTTTTAAGCATCACATCGTATCACTTTACGGCTTCTGCCGTAAATGTGTCGGTTCGAAGCAATAGGAGCCGGCTGACAGCTGAGCAAATGAAGAACAGAGTTTTTCTACATTCGCTGCCACAAAACTGCTTTTAACGTTGTATTAAGGATAGGAATGGCTTTAACTACCTATGTAATCAATTTAGGCAACCGAGAAAGCTTCATAAGTGAGTGTCTTGTCTGTCAAGATGGCGGAATTATTGATCAGCTGTTCTGCTGTGTTGGTTTTATTTACGAAAAAGTGGTTTTTACTCCATTATTGTCCAAGTTTATCGTGAGGAAACCTTCATTTCTCAATAAGACATCGTGACGAAACCTCCATAGTGGGGGCGATGGGCTATCCCCTGTCATGCAAAATGGACTTGATCTAAAAGTGGGCACAACTCTGCCTCTGCCACCCCATATCGAAAAAGCATCAAGCATCATCCAATATTGAAAATTGTGGTAGGCGACTGGGACACAGTGTACAATGGGGTGCAATTTGTACATGTGCTACCGGTGTGCCCACCCACTATAGAAACCAGACTAGCCGCAAGCCACAGCAATCTTGGGAGAAGTTTCATCTGCCTCAAGCTATACAACCATCCAGGCCGGTCAGTCAAACAACTCGAGCTGGTGCTCTTGATTTTCACTAACCGTTGAGTTGGCAGAGCCATTTTGACGAAAACACGCTAAATGGCAAGATGGCTGCCGTTTCGAAATTTAAATACATGCCTTTATTTTATACAATCGTTCTTTTTAGTGGCACAAAAAATTGGCCCCTCTTGTAATTGTAAGCGCGGGCAGCGTGGGTATTCAATGAACGAAGCATATAAAATTTTATCATTCACTAACTAGCCGGATCCTTCCTGTGCATTTTGACATATGCTAGAAAGACAGGCATTATACAGACCGTTGGTATTCACCTCTCATCTCACCTCAGATAAATAAACTCTTGGTCAGAGGCAAGCAAATAGAGGGAGCAAAAACAAGAAAATCGATGCAAATGAAAAGATTGTTGTTGTCTGACAAACTATACCTAATTCTGTAGAGCAAGAATAAACAAAAAGAGACCAAAGCAACGAAGAGAGTGGTCGCAACCCAAAATAGACGCTACATCCATTTTTAGTAAAGAGTTTTTCGTTTATCTGAGTGAGAACGCGGAGACCGAGCTTCGGCCTTCGAAACTCCCGCTAACCTCACCCCGCTAGTCACAGTCAGTTTGATCGACAATCGAACTGATTCGATCAGTCTATCGATGATCAGAGACGTTTGATAGATCGGATGAAGCCGTTCGATTTTCCCACTCACCGGCATAAAACTGGCTTTCAGTTCTGGATCAACGGGCTCGTGCGCTGACGCGCTCTGTCGATATACCACCAAACACTTTTGCTGAGGTGTCCTACCCGTATTTACAACATTTATCACGCGCTAAAGCAAAAAATTGAAGGGGAAGGGGCGTCTGCAGTGCTATCTGTTGTATTTTGAAAAATCGCTGCTCTGAAAAATCCTATTGTATCCCTATAGAACCAGAAACACTGGGTTTTTTTTCACTACCCCCAAGCGGGGATCGAACCAGGGACCTCTCGCATGGTAGGCAGAGCCACAACGGCTTTGCCACAGAGGTCGTCTTCGATGGCGTGGGTCGTTGAGAGGATATTATCTACTATAATAGAGGTCAATCTAGAATAGAATAGAATGGAATTCTAATTATTTACTGTATCAGCATAAACACATAAAAACTCATAAAAAATAATACATTAAAAGTAACACAATGCAAAACACAGACATAAAATCAACAAAAACAAGAGAAAAAATATAATTGATAAAATATACACATCTCATAATGAATGAGTGAAAGAACTATGATAGGATCATCGTATCATATATAATAGCGTAATATTAATATTTATATATAAATTTTAATTTAATTCATGTTAGTAAAAATAGCAACATTTAAGTTGTTAATCAGTCACGGACGTGAGGGAGCGGGGTCTTCTGATACAGGTATTATTACTTAATAGAAGGCCCCAGCCGAAACTTAAATGTAACATCTGGTTTATGAAATAAACATAAACAAATATAAAAAAAAATATAGGGGCCTATTGTGATTAAAGAAAACCTACACATTTACTAAAAACTTTATTGAAGGAAATTTAGGTTTTCTAATACTATGCTACATTCATAAATTATTGAAGGAAAAAGATGAGAAAAACACAGTTGGTATTAAATAAATCTTTTATTCTCACAAACATAAGTACAGTAATTTAAAAATAACTCTATAAAAACATTCCACCTTGTTAGTCAAGTTGATTCGATTATTCCATTATTTTATTTGAATCAACATCTTTTAGTAACAAATTTCTACACCTTATCCAGGGTGCACAAATTGAGGAGCAGCAAAAGGCAGCGTCGAAACTGCAAGCCTGATTTGAAATCTGACTGTGAAGTGTGCAAAACAAAATGTGTGGATCAGAAACCGGAACCAAAGATTATTTGTCACATCCGGCCACAAACAAGAGGTTATATGAAACTGCTGAATCAGTTCATTATTATTGAAGTGTACCGGTGCATGCCCTTGCTGGGCAATGAAGAAGAAAATGTGCCTGACTGGAATGTTCACATAGTACACTACTCTATTGTTTTTATGAATCAGTAAATATTTTATAAGCAAGAGAAATTTTGACTGTTTTGTAGTAATTAATTTGTAATCACCAGTGATCAGAATTGGTAGAGCTATTTTGGACAATTGCTCTATGTGTTATAATATGGACATACCTGGAAACCCATGATCCCTCTGACTCAGGTAAAGACAGACACCCAGTAGGGGTGGATAGCAGTTAATATAAAACTCCGTTAACACAGATGAGCCACCTTCGAAACAGTGAGCGCGCGGTTACGGAAAAATTATCATGTACGAACCCCTAATTATCTATTGTTGCTGTTAATACTGACCGGAAATAGAGGAATAAACTAACTTAATCATACTTGATTGGTCGAAACAAAATTCAATGAAAAAGCTCTCGCTCGCGCAAATACACCCTCAGTACAATGGATTTTTCTTAATGTTGCACTCTATTACGATGGCATAAGGTTTAAAATCGCGCTGCTATTTTCAAGGTGTATTTTCTCTTACAAACTGTACTTTGACGGCCTATTAATTTATGTGACCTAAATACATGGGGTAAAGGATCACAAAATGGAACAAAGGCATCGTTATAGACTTTTTTTTACTTGACATTATAATTCTCATTATTTTTGAAGTAATCCAAGTACTCCCGCGAAAGAGTATACAGAGTGTAACGTGTGTGATAAGGACATCATTCTGAACTATTTTCACCATTAAACCAATTTGATTGTAACAACGTTGTTATTAGTACCTGACCTGACTCAGCCCGATCTTGCTTCATGTGCCTGATTATTACCGGATGAGTGATTACCTAAAGACCACAGGCACTTAATTTTTTTAGGGTTCCGTACGCGAAGGGTTCCAAACGGGACCCTATTACTAAGACTCCGCTGTCCGTCCGTCCGTCTGTCACCAGGCTGTATCTCAAGAACCTAGCTAGCTAGAGAGTTGAAATTTTCATAGATTTTGTATTTATGTTGCCGCTATAACAACAAATACTAAAAAACAGGATAAAAGAAATATTTAAGGGGGCAATACAACAATTCTTTCAATACCACATACAAACTTATGGATGCACCTGGTTACGTACATGGAGTGTGAAAGTAACCGCACCAATAACTTTGTAAACAATATTTTGCTGTGTAAAATCCAAACTATTCACTTCACACCATCGCTTCCATTGAACGGTGGTACGGAACCCTTCTTGCGCGATTTAGACTTGCACTTGACCTGTTATTTATTGTTTATTGTTTTGTCTTTTACCTCATTTAAATTAGTTTTTACTTTGGGTCTGACAGAGTCAGAATTCCAGGGAATGTCCATATTAACATATCATCTTTGTTTGATGTATGAAACGAAACATCTCTATCTATTTTGATCACTGCTGATCACAGTATGATTTCAAATGTGATTAGTTTTCTGACTGATAAATAGTATTGACCAAAACATAATTAAGGTCAGCAAAAAAATATAAAAAATGATCATACTTTTGACTTTTACAACAATGGTTCCTATGTTGACAAACTATTTAGCTTGTAAGATTTTGTTAGATTTTTTTTAGCTTTTAGAGTTTATAAATGTTAAGTTAACAAACTGCTAAGTTTCACTTCGAGCTGTTTTTATCTGTAATAAATTATTAAACATGGAACTTTCATTTACTAATTCTGTAAGTCAAATTAATTACCCTATTTTTTACTAATGTAAAAAATATTTCATTTTAATCAGGCACCATCAACACTTAACAGTGGCCTTCAGAGCGCAGCACCAACTCATATAACTAAATTCTAAATAAACTTTTCAACAATTAGAATCAATCTTCTCTCCCGAATTTTGCACATACTCCAACTACATGTAATGTGGTGAACTAAACAAAACCATAGTTCAAGAATCGAAGAAATCGCTAAAAATACATTTATAAGCTAATCACAATCAAGTTTTGAGCTTGGCTCAATAATTGACATCAGATTTACGTCTAATACTCGATAACAATAATGTTTTCAAACAAAAACTGTTTTTACAATATACACAAATTACAAAAAATGCCATGAGCAGAAACTCGAGTTACCTTCAAAAGTTATTTCCTATTGTGCTTTGCAAATACTAAAAGTATCTTTGTAAGCAAGGCAAGAAGCCTATTTACCAAGAGTTTCTGGAAATGATAATAAGGGTGGTGATGCTGATGTTCACAAAAATAAAAAAAAACAAAAAAAAAGTAAAAAAAAAGGACACTTAAACATAGACTTATTGCTCTCTAAAGGTGTCTAAAACGTAATATTGGAAGAACTGCCGTCTCAGAAACGAGAATCAGTCAATTGCTAGAAATATATACTTCACAAATCCTTAGCTGTCCGCCTTAAAACTGGAGGACCCACTGAACGTGGACCCTGAATGTTGGATGACGTGTGTCGCCGCATAGATGCCGCATCTGACGCAAGTCGCATACGTTTGTCCCGAGACCATCTGCGCGAGGAACCCGCCTGCGACGGCGTCGCCGGCGCCGTTCGTGTCGACAATCTGATCCCTAGACAGCGCTATGACGGGTATATGGCTGACTTTACCGTTCTCGACCAGCATAACTGTTTCGCATCCCTGCGTGATGACGACGACGCGAGGCCGGCTCTGGTTCAGTTTGGGCAGCTCGGCGATCGCTTTGGCAATGGCCGTGCAGTCCGTTTCGTTGATGTCGAACGCCTTGGCGAACGCGATTGCCTCCTGAAGTGATAGAGAATTTATTGTTAGTCACTATTTTTAATTCATTTATTTGTAGGGCTTATGAATGCAAAGTGGTTTTGCAACACTAACAGTACGTATAAGTATTAAACACACTAAACGGGTAAATTCTATATCTTATCGGTTGGTTGGGTGTGACCCTTGTTTCTCCTTCAGTAAAATTGTAATTGGATTTATTTATTTAAGCAGTTTCAAGAAAAACATATTCATATGTATTTAGTTATCATTTCTTAACTTTTAGGTCAATTTATTTAAGAGTGTTATCACCTGAAATAATGAAAGCAAAATGCATGAACAAAGTCATAGTCCCTGACTACACCCGCATATTTTGCCGACACTGCGGCCTTTCTATGATCCTGCTCCAGTCTAGCAGGATCCCATCCCATTATGACGTTTTCGCCCGCAGTTTTGTACGAACCATTTCATTGCCAAACAGCACGTCCACATAGGGCAGCAACTCCGACAACGGCTCCTTGAAGAATTGCGACACGAAGGGCGCGCTCACGTTCATGACGAACGTGAGGGACTTCTCGTGCGCTCTCTGAGCGAGCTGCTTGATCGACTCCGGGCTGACTGCCACGAAGAAACCCTGGAATCGTACAATGAAACTCAGATACCTACAGTCAAATAGACGCTAGCCATTGCCGCAACTGTCTGCCACGCCGTATAGGAAAGGCGTGAGCATAGTTTGTTTTGTAAAAACATAGATTGACCACGATTCTAATCCATTTAAACGATTTTTATTTCGCTAGGCAGAAAGATTTGCAAATGATTGACGATTAGTAATATCATAGAGTAATAATATAAAGAAGAGTGTCCATCGCCATACAAAGCACCGTACATCGAAAATAGTTCATTGGTAACAATCGAAATGTCGCCTATAGTATTTTTCATCACTAAATTGTAATTTCAGTCTTCACCACAATCTCAATGCTTTCATTACCGAACCAAAGAACGTATTTGTAATATTCGCCGTCCTTATCAGCAAGGTGGATGGCCAAGCGTTTCATCTTCAGACTTTCAAGCGGTAAATCGTGGTTCGATCCCCAGTGCGGACAAATCACCTTTTGTATGTTGTTTATAAGGTTTTATTTATTGAGCCAAAGTTTTTTTTATTTATTTAATGTAGTTACTGCAAATAGTATTGAGCTTTCTAACACGTGTACGGGTGCTTCACGCGTGTTTTTAGGGTTACCTTAAAAAGGAAAAATTATACAAATACATAACGCAACCAATCCCATTACATTGGCAGCGTTACTGCGCTGCTCAGCGAGCGAGATCCTCCATGGACCAGGAAAGCCCCAGAGCCATAGTTTAATCAGAATTAGAGCAGTTGTCAAAACCTCGGTCCCTCAAACGAGGACTCCCAATGTCCTTGTCCTTGTCATTACTTAAATATTTCAGGTAAACTATAGAGAAATGTATGGTCTAAATAGAGGGGGCACAATTTTTACGATACCACATACAAACTTATAAATTACCTGATAACATACATTACACGGAGCATGAAAAACCAATAACTTTGTAATTATCATTTTTCTGTATTACATTAAAATAAAGAAAAAAAAACCTATTCACTCCATACTCCATACCATCCCTTCCATTGTGCAGAATTGCACTTGACCATGTATTTCATTTGATGTGAGTATTTTTACTTGTTTGCCTTTGCGCCTGTAATAAAATTGATACAAATTTTATTGGAGAAGTCGAAAAGGTTTAAAAAGCCGGTCAAGGGCTGGTCGGATTCGCACACGAAGGGTTCCGTACCATTTTACAAGAAAACTTAAGCACTAAAAAAAAAACAAGAAAAACTACCTAACCAGCTAACACACTGTCTGGCCAACACAGGTTATCCATTGGGTTCTGTTAATTAAAATCCTGTACTGGCAAATTCATATTTTATTGGGTAATCCGCCGCTGTGATCTGACGGTAAGCAGTTAATTACATTTTTACTTGTGAATGCACAGTCACAAAACAAAGTTATTTAAGCAAGTTTGGCTGGTAAGTGTAATTCTTGTCGGCTCTAGAAATACATGACATATAATGATTTGAATAAAGTTATTAATCGTTGTTTCATTGTTGTATCTACAAGCATATCTACATTAAGATAACCACAAATAATTAACTTTTTTTCTGTTATTACAAAGTTTAGTAAGGGCTTCCTCCATAATTTCCCCAAATATTTCGAATTATATGCGGTGAAAAGAATAATAATTAAAAATATTTATTAACAGAATAAAAGATATTTTTTCATAGACAAAAATGGTTACATCAGGGTTAAAAATGGTGCCATCTGCTGCCGTAGCTTCAGCTTGACCGCCTTAAACTCGACCCTCCCATGGTTCGCGGGGGTGGGGCGGTGGGTGCGACTTAGGAATGGCCCTCATAGTTTTTTTCAATGTCGAGACGAGACTCGTTTTTGCTTCAGGAAATCTAGTCTACAAAATGGTCTCGTTAGTGACTGGTTTTGTTTGATGCAATGTTCCATGTGATGTAGAGCTTTGAATAGCGGCGACCGACTCGTATGTCATCGGGCGAGTCAAACTAAGTTGCCTTCTTCTTTTAAAATATACTTGGTGCTCTTGACTTAATATTATTCGTCTTTGATGATTCGATTAATAAAGCTCTTATTAACAACTCAGATGGAATGGAACAAAAACGTTTGACAATATCAGAATTGTACATTTTCTGCAGTTGTAATTAATAAACTCAATTTGTTAAAAGACATCATTTGACTATGACGTCGCATGCTAGTACATATTTCAGATAACTCGTGAACAAAATAATTGTTTCGACAGTTCCTAAACAGTATCTATTTTGAATAGCAGTCAAATACCGTATTAGAATCGGTTTCGGTCACTGTGAGTCATTGTTTACAAATTACAATTCTCTGCGCGTAGCAGAACGCGCATTTTGTTTGACAGTGAGTACAATTTGATCGACGTGTGACGCCCGCTTAATAATAAGTAATGACAGATAACTTATAAAAATTCATCACGTGCCAAAATTAAAGATTAGAATAAAGAAAAACTAGTTCGTAAGTAAGTATACCTGCCGCCAAGTAACTTGGCGTCTGAGCGAGCTTCGAACTCTCTCTCTCTCTCTCTCACCCCACATTGCCCTTTGCGAGAAAGAGAGGTCGGAGTTCGCTCAGACATCAAGATACTTGGCGGCAAGTATAAACTTTATGGTAAAAACGGTATTTGACTGCTATTCAAAATAGATACATTTAAGGAACTGTCAAAACGGTTATTTTGTTCACGTTCAATAATGTGACGTCATAACCAAATGCTGTTTTTTTACAACTGCTGGAAATATACAATTCTGATATGGCCAAACTTTTTAAGGTTTAAACGTAGACAATGAATATTGAGACATTTTTCTAGATTTATTGGACTACCTTGTAATAAATATATAAATATACCTATTGTATTGTAATGAATTAAACCAATAAATTTTCACATCACTCATTTAATTTCCACCGAACTCATAAACCATTCTCGCGAAAGTTTTCGATGGCTTGCTCGATGCACAGTTGAGTGCCCATCTTCAACTCAATGACGCTCCGTTTGGTTTTACATCTGGCCTATCTACAGAAAGTGCAATCGGGCCTGAAGCATACTGTTAGGTACTAAATAGACCGCAAAAAAAATGTATGGGCGAGGCCGTTATTTTTTGCTGATTTCGAAAACTTTTTTCTCCGCCCTCAGTATTTAAAAAAGTATTGCAACTATCTCCTTTTCGATAACGGTGTCGGATTAAACATCAAAAGGGCTCAAACAGACATTACAGTTTAGTTTAGTTCAGATATTAAACTTGAAATAAATTGCGAATGGAACTCGAAAAAAGGCAGAAAAATGACACAAAAATGGCTACCCGCCGTGGTAGAGGTACACTTCAACTGTCTCTGTAGCAATAAGTATACGAGATATTTTGACATAGTTGATATGATATGACAGCTTATATAAATGGTTATTGTTGCCTTTAATTTCACGACGTGTTTTCATAGACTTTCTTTATAAACTTTTCTAAATAAGTATTTTGTCAAAAACCGTACTTCTCCGCCACTATCGTCTTCGCCACCAATATTCTTCACTAAGTCTAATAGGTTGAGAGTCAGGGATTTCAACATCGGGAGGTAGCAACACTGAGTATCTATACTCTTTGGCCAGGAACATAACAGCAGTCATTTTTTTGACAGTTTAGTCTGTGAATCATCAGATTCGTCACGTGTCCTTTGCGGAGGAAGATTTTTGTGCATAGAAATGTAAGTAGGAAATGAACAGAGAATCATCAGAAAATCTTGAATAGGTAACTTTGAAATGACATAATGACGCAAGACATAAACAAAGAAGTGCAAAGAGATTGTAATAATTCAACCTATAAATATTACAACCTCTATATATAACAGCGGTGGACCACGGGTAAAAAGCAGTTTTGTTTCAATTACCCGTAGTCCCATTGAGAAGCATTGGGTCTACGGGGAAAAAAAATACCCGTGGACCCACTGTGGGTCAATAGCTGTGGGACCACGGTTAATACCTCGATTTTTCAATATATTGAAAAGATAAGAAAGAATATGAGAGTCTGAGCGACGACGAATTGGAAGCCACCCCAACTCAGCGATATTGAGAAACATGGTTGAATTTGCCCACGCCGAAGATCCCGAGATTCTGAACTCGTTCGAGTTTGTTGAGTAGATCTTCGTTCGCGCTCGCTCAACAGACATCGGCGTAGTCGATTAGCGGCAGGAGAAGGAACTGAGCAAGGGTGATTTTAGTCTGCCCCGGCAAGAAGTACTTCAGACACCTGAGGGAGTGAAAAGACGCAAAGACCCGTCTGCTGACTGTGGAGACCAAGACAGCTGGTTGACAAAAATAACCCCAAGGTTTTTCGCCTTTTCTGTGTACTCTATTGTGATGCCATTATATGAGAGAGGAACAATGGGTTTTTGTAAAAAGAAAAGCGTGTGTCTGGTTCCTAAAATCATGGCTTGTGATTTGGTCGGGTTTACCAACAGCCCGTATGATGAGGCCTTTCTTCAAGTCTTTCACATTCTCGAGGTCAGCTTTCAGTGCCTCTACGGATGAAACTACATCGCAGGGGGAAAAGTGGCGATAAATTTGTAGATCACCTACCTAGAGATGATACGAAGAAGAGAGTACTTCGGAGATGGAGTTGATAAAGACTGAAAAAAGAAGAGCAGAGAGAATACCTCCTTGAGGCACTCCTGAGGAAAGATCACACCATTGAGTATCGGTCACTTCAGATTAAATGCGTTGCTGCCGACTTCTCAAATACGCTTGGAACCAGCCAGCAGCGTGGAAGGAGACATTCAGCGAGTGCAATAAAGCGACAAAATTGTCAAAATCGACGCAGTTAAAGGCATTGCCGAAGTCAAGCAGGGCCACTACCGTGACCAACCTGTGATCCCTGGCTGGCTGTATGTCATCGCTGACTTTTAGGAGAGCTTGGGTAGTACTTTCCCCTGGTCTGAACCCAAATTGGAAAGGATCGAGAAGTTTGTTTGATGAAAGGTAGGAGGTGAGTTGAGAGTGGACAATGGATTCAAGGACTTTGGAGAGAATAGGTGAGATAGATTTAATTAGATAATTTTTCTGTTAGACAAACACACAAATATGTCTTTTTTTAGACAGGTCGCCATACATTTCACATGTAAGATAGGTGATTTAACGTTAATTTGATTCGTCACTACAAAAATTTATAAGACACAATAGATTTTCGGATGTTTGAAGTCCGTATCGATTCATTCAATTTAATAGATGACTTTAAGCAGGTTGCCTCTTTAGCAGAGACCTGTCAAAAGACCTACGGTAAGTGTTTACAATATAATTGACATGTTGAGTTTGTAGGGTTCCGACACTAAGGCGCCCCCTTTCCGCTCAAGCTCCGCTTTCTTTGATCTCTCCACCTGTAGCTGGACAGGACTGAACCTTAATGGGTAGTTAATATAGGCATGTATTTAAACGTTCTAAACAAATATTCCCCGATTTTTTTTATCAAAATATCTCAAAACTGCCACAAAAATACTGAATGCACCTCAGAATTTACCCACAAAAAAGAAACAATTTGGCAAACTGTATAACTACATAAATAAAACCGTTATACTTACTAAGTGATTTTCTGACATCTGAATGTAAACCTAACAATTATTTTATTAACTACAAAAACTTAAACCCAACTTACCTTGAATCAAGCACCTATAATTTTTTTGGGCCATAAGTTTTAATAATGAAAACACCATTTAATCAATCATTATTATCTTATCAATCAATCAAAAAATCACCCAAATGCAAACATAATAACAACAAAGAACGATAAATCAGATTTTGAAACATTTTTTTTGCAATTGTAATATAAAAAAAAAAAACGGGTAGCATGTAATCGCAAATCAAATAAATCGCAGCAAAAATGTTCAAAAAAAACAATTATGTTTCTTATGCACTTACATGTTCAAACATTTTATGTTATTTTTGCTCTTACATGTTCAACCTAGCACGAAGGATAATAGGGGCTTCGATTCGCTCACCCCCTTTACCCATCCCCTAATCTACCGCACCACTTCGCCGTGATATTTGCTGTGCAAATCAGTATTTGTGATTTGCGGTTTAATATTTCCCAATTAAATCTAATTAAAGCCTCAAACTTATCACTGTATGTCAAGTCAAGTCAAGTCAAGTCAAAGTACTTTATTACTGTAGATATTTACATATACTTAGCAAACGTTATTTTTTGCCTCTTCTCTACATTGGACCACTGTGGGAGAAGCAGGGCGTAGAAACTCCCACAGATTGATTTTTAGATCTCTTTTAAAAATAGGTTGTGCTTAACTAATACAAATATGAAAAATTTAATTGTTATGATTAATAAGCAGGAATAAATAATTACAAAATTATTAACAGCAAGGTCTGTGTTGAGCCAGGTTAACCCCATACAGTCCTGTCATTTAAGTAATCTTGAACATTGTAATATCCCTTTTTCGACAAAGTCGCTTTAACATGCTTTTTAAATTGCTCAAATGGCAATTTCAAAATCTCCTATTGTAGTAGAGAATGCACTGACCCTTGAAAGAATTTCTAACCTTCGCGAGTCTAAATCTAAGTCTGTGATTATTTCTTAGGTTAACATTACAGCTTGTTTGGGAAATGTTGTAAGGTTCTTGCGTACATACATTATATTTTCGAAAATAATTTGACTAGCTACTGTTAGTATGTCAATTTCTTTAAAAAGCTCTCTTAAGGAGACTGTTCGTTTTAAATTATAAATGGCTCGAATAGCTCTTTTCTGTAAAATAAAAATAGTTTGAATATCCTCTGCTTTCCCCAACAACAAGATACCATAGGACATCACACTATGAAAGTAACTAAAATATACTAGCCTAGATGTAGCCACATCCATGCTTTGTCTGATGTTCCTAACAGCGTAAGCCGCAGAACTTAATTTACCAGCTAATTTATCTATGTGGGGTCCCCACTGCAATTTGCTATCAATGGTTATTCCAAGAAACTTCGTATCATTTACTAATTCTGACGTGCTGTTGTCTAACACTAAACTGGTCTCAACTTGCCTGACATTTGGAAGTAAGAATTTGATACACTTGGTTTTACCAGCGTTTAACAATAAATTATTAACTGTGAACCAATTCAAGGTTAAAGACAATACACCATCAACATTATCAAAATCTCCTTTTTGTCTTTCAATTTTGAAGACCATTGAAGTATCATCAGCAAACAACACTATGTCAGTTAATTTCTCCACCATGAAAGGCAGATCATTAATATATACCAGGAATAAGAAAGGGCCTAATATGGAACCTTGTGGAACGCCAATTTTAACACCCGATCCATCAGATTTTACGCCGTTAACTACTGCCTTTTGAATTATATTGCTTAGGTATGATCTTAGTAGATCCAACGCTTTATTTCTAACTCCGTAATAATTTAATTTAATTAATAGTGTATTATGATCAACACAATCAAACGCCTTCCTGTGCGGCCTCCCATGCAGAATAAATATGAGATATAAGGGTAATACCTGCATCCGTAGTCGATTTACCCCTAGTGAATCCATATTGTTTAGCGTGGAGTTGTTTTGTACGGTTGAAGTGTGAGAGCATTTGATTGAGTATAATCTTTTCAAATATTTTACTTAGTGTTGGAAGAACAGATATTGGTCTGAAATTTGAAGGATCGCCCTTATCCCCGACTTGAACAAAGGTATCAGTTTACTGTGTTTCATGAGGTCTGGGAAAGCCCCATCGTCAACACATTTATTGAATATATAGGTAAGCTAAGTGTGGGGCTATAACTAGAATTATTGAACCAATGACTTTGACTGATATACCCCACAGGTCTTCCGTATTTTTTAAGTTAAGTAATTTAAACGTTTTGACAATGTCCTGGGGTTATACATGATGAAATTTTAAATATACATTACTGACGCTAGTGTTATTTTTTAATATAGTCTCTGCTTCATATGGAGATGAATTTAAACGGTCTGTTGTGAGTACAGGTACATTGGTGAAGAATGTTTCAAAAGCTCGAGCAACATCAGCGCTGGATTTAACAACATCATCACCTATCTTTAGGCAGAAATCAATGTCCCTTGGTATAACTTTGCCAGTTTCGCGGTTTATTATTTGCCAAACTGTTTTCATTCTATTATTTGAATTTTGAATCTTTCTATTAATGTGTAAAGTTTTTGCAGTTCTACAAACCAACTTGAGAAAGTTTTGGAATATTTTTTAACATAGTAATGAAATTTTCGATCAAAGCTGTAGGTTTTTTGATCATAAAGGTCATACAAGATAACTATACTTTTACGAATTCCAAACGTTGCCCAGTCATTAAATTTAGATTTAGCGTTGTAGTCACTGACTTTCTTTAATTTGAAAACTTTATTGAATTCTGTCTGAATAATGTTGAAGAAGTCTGAGTAGATTTTATTAATTAATTATATCTAAGTTTTTCATATATGTCTCTAGTCTATGGGATGTAATAGGCCTATAAAATGATGGACCAGTCTTATCCTTAATAGCAATTGGGAATGAAACTGTTTGACCATTGTGATCGGAAGGTAAGCAGTTAATTAAACTTTTACTTGTGAATGCGCAGTCACAAGAAACGTTATCTAAGCAAGTTTGGCTGGTAAGTGTTAATCTAGTCGGTAATCAAGTCTCTAAAAATACATGACATAAATTAAACGATTTGAATAAAGTTATTAATCGTTGTTTCATTGTTGTTCCTACAAGCACATCTACATTAAGATCGCCACAAATAATTAACATTTTTCTGTTATTACATAGTGTGGTCTTCCTCCATAATTTTCTCAAATATTTCGAAATTGCCATGGCCTTTTTCATCCCTCGGGGGCCTGTAGACACAAACAATAATATGGCTATCTAAATCAACATAGGATACCTCATCATGATGACATCATATTTTCCTGCAACCAGTGTTCTGTAACACAAATAATATCAATGTCAGATTTTTTTAGAAATAATTCTAATACAAGTTCTTTGCCAGGTAGCCCCTGGATGTTTTGATGGGCAATATTTAACTGGGGCTTACATTTTGACATATTTAGTGGCTCTTGTATGCTAGAGATTTCCTCTATTGTCTTATGAACTAATTTAAATTACTTGGAACAGATTCCAATGTTGCATGCAAAGTATAATTAACAGGTGAATTCCCAATAGGGGTGCATGTCATCAATAAAATTATTCATGTCGAAATATAAAATAGCATCGCTGTGATGACATGTTAAATTAAATAAATGAATATTCTATCTATGCACAGATTTGTTCTGTAGTTCTGTCAAATTACAGGCATATGGAAAATTGCATAGTATAAATTCATCCTACTATGTAAGTCTAGAAGTGTTTCAACACTTTTATTCAAATCATTCCAACTAATGTTTGAATGATTTCCTACCATAATTACAATAGTGCTGTACTCCTCATAGATACCGCGACTAATTATCTTCACTAGATCTACAAATGAACTATTTGGACAGAAAATGTTCGTTACTTTTTGGTTAAGCCGGTTATGTAATAGAGGCCCCAATCCTGCACCTACTTTGTCGGAGAACAACAGAGTATTTCTCTGAGCACATATTTTGGTAGCTGTCGTAAAATATTTTTAATTTTTCTGCTGCTTGTCTGCTTGGCTTGAACAATAGTGCTTAGGTTGGCTACTTCTAGTTCTTGTTGGATAGATGTAATGTGGCGAGATTCATTGTAGTCTTTTTCTATGCACATACGTGGGGCGCACTGTAAGTTTCCGGAATGAATATGAAAAAATACTATTAAAGGTACAAAATTAATTTATTGTTTTTCAAAATAATCTCCCTTGGCGTCTATGCACTTTTTCATTCGATGAAACCAGTTTTGAAAACTTTTGTGCCACTCCTCTGTGGTGACCTCTGAAACGTGTTTTTCATACTCCTCGACAGCCTCTTCTGGTGATGAAAATCGTTGACCGCGTAATTGGTTCTTAATTTTTGGGAACAGAAAAAAGTCACAAGGTGCCAGGTCGGGACTGTATGCAGGATGACTCATGAGTTCTACATTTTTCGCCTTCAAAAAGTCGTTTGTCTGTCTGGCCGTGTGAGAACTAGCATTGTCGTGGTGCAGGATGATACGGCGTTTACGGTTATTTTTACGGAGTTCGTCAATAACTTCCGGCAAACAAATGGTCGTGTACCAGTCACTATTCACTGTACGACGATTCTCTAAAGCAACAGTAGCCACGTGTCCAGTTTTATTAAAAAAAGAAGCAATCATCCGCTTAGATGCACTTTTCACGCGCGCCACTTTGGTTGGTTTCGGCTCATCTTGAAAGACCCATACGCTCGATTGCTGCTTTGTTTTGGGATCGTAGCAATAAATCCATGTTTCGTCACCTGTTACTATGTCCCACACTAAATTTGACGCACCTTCGTTGAATCTGGTAAGCATGGCACTGCACCAAGTGACGCGGTCCGTTTTTTGAGCCTCGGTCAAGTTGTGTGGGATCCACCGCGAGCACAGCTTTCTCACACCCAAATGTTTGTGTAGGATTAATTGTATTTGACTCATGCCAATTTCTAAGGATGCGCGAATTTCATGGTAGGTCACATGCCTGTCTGTTTCAATCATACGGCGCACAGCATCGATGTTTTTGTTGGTCACAGCGGTGGACGGCCGACCATCGCGAGATTCGTCACTGAGATTGATACGACCACGCTTGAATTCTGCAAACCAGCTATAAACAGTTGTCTTGAATGGTGCTTCATTGCCAAAAGCTGTTTCAAGCCGAGCGATGCTCTGTTGAGCTGTCAAATTACACTTAAAATCGTAGAAAATCATACTACGAAAATTTTCCCGAGTTAAATCCATGTTGATGCAGACACACAATTTTTTAAATGGCGCCACAAGGTAAAAACAAAAGGCAGTCAGATGAAACAAACTGCATTCTACAGCCAAAGAGTTCTATTTTCAAATGTTGCAATAAATTTTTAAATATTGTTTATGTAAGTGGCCAGTTCCGGAAACTTACAGTGCGCCCTATGTATCAGTCAACTTCAAGTTTGCCTCATTGAGTTGGTATTGGAGGAATTTACTGCGGTCACAAGGTAACGTTCAATCAAATGATATGTGCTATCACTGGTAGGTACTCTTATATTACTGGGTATTTGTTCCAGGCATGTTATTATTAACTCATACCTCAATTATTGTAAAAATCAAAAATGAACACATTAAATGTTTATTATCAAAATATTCGTGGCATGAGAACCAAGACTAGTGATTTTTACCGTAATGTGTGCCTAAACTCCTATGATATCATAGCATTAACGGAGTCTTGGCTTCTAGACAGCATCTCGAATAATGAATTATTTGATGAGCGTTATATTGTATGGCGTAGGGATCGGAATTATATTGCTACAAAATAAAAGTTGGGAGGGGGTGTGTTGCTGGCTGTACGTAACGAGTTTTCAGTGGTGGAGCGAACCGAGTGGCGCTCATCAGCCGAGGATATATGGATAACTGTAACCTTAGGTACCGGCCGATCGCAAATAAAAACGCATATTTGCACCGTCTACATGTGTAAGGAAAATAAAGGAAATTCATTTACTACTCAAATTTCGAACTTCAGTGCCTCCTTAAATAATATTATATTGAATAACCCTCTTGACAAATTTCTCATATTAGGTGACTTTAACTTATCGAATATTAGTTGGTCCAAGCAATTCAACTGCAAGGAACTATCGCCGGATGGGCTAGCTGGCGAATATCAAATGGAATTCATAGACGTACTTAACTGTTGCAATTTAAAGCAATACAATAGTGTACTTAATCGTAACCAAAAGATACTGGATCTAATAATTTCTAACGATAATATCGTAGTGAGTGCGGCGGCCTATCCGCTCTTACCAGAGGACCCTCATCATGTGTCGCTGTGCATCTCAGTCCATTTTGCTACCTACTCGGATCTGCCACAAGAAACTAGAACTAAATACATATACTCACGCGGTGATTATACATCAATTAGGTCGGAATTGAGTGCAGTTGACTGGCATAAATTATTAGACAGGTATCTTCTGGATGACGCCGTCGCCCAATTCTATTGTAAACTTCACGCATTCCGCGATGTTTAATTTCCAAGTAAGGTGTGTCGCCCTAACCACTACCCACCCTGGTATACTTCTGCATTAGTAAAAGTATTAAAGGAAAAATACAAATATCATAAAAAGTATAAGACCTACGGCAACCTTTCAGACTATGAATCATTTGCCTACTTGCGTACCAGAGCAAAAACATTAGAGCGGGAATGCTACCTCGCTTATATTGATAAAATTGAGTCAAACATACTCAAAAACCCTAGATCATTTTGGGCATTTGTCAAAAGTAAAAGAGTAAGCAATAATTACCCGAATGCAATGACCTACGGTGTAAGGTGTGCTAGCTCTGGTGATAAAATAGCCGACTTATTTTCTGACTACTTCCACTCCACCTTCTTGGAAACCTCTTCGAATGCCAACCATTTGTCTTATAATGAACATAGTAAATCGGCGGAGATAGGGTCTATATCCATTGAAAAAACCACGATTTTAAGGCATCTCAAAGGATTAGACCTCAACAAATCCGGCGGACCCGATGGCATTCACCCGATATTCATCGTAGAGTGTGCAGACCAATTGGTGACGCCACTTGAGCTCATATTCAAAAGATCATTATTTGAAGGTGTAGTCCCCACCTTTCCTTTAAGAAGGGTGATAAAAGTAAAGTAGAACAATATAGGCCTATATCGAAACTCTGTCTGTTCGCTAAAATATTCGAAGGGATCATTTATAATCAAACATATGCTGCACTTCGTACTTCTTTTACTGAGGAACAGCACGGATTCTTAAAAAGCAGATCGACAGTATCCAACTTGCTTCTTGCTACAAATTACATAACCAAAAGCATGGAGGGTGGCGCCCAAATTGACGTAGTTTACACTGACTACAGCAAGTGCTTCGATCGTATCGACCATAATCTACTTATGAGGAAACTTGCTGTGGCTGGAATACATGGAGATCTTTATAGGTGGTTTAAGTCTTATATAGAAAATCGTAGTCAAGCAGTTGTATTGCAAGGATTCACATCAAAATAAACATCTATCCCGTCTGGAGTACCCCAAGGATCCTTATTAGGGCCCCTTATGTTTGTTATTTTTATCAACGACATAAATAGTTGCTTTATAAGTTCCAAAATCCTACTCTACGCTGACTACATGAAAATACTTAAGCCTATTTATGGATTTGATGAAGTCCTCGACCTTCAGTCTGATCTCCTGAGGTTTGAGGCATACTGTGTAACAAATAAACTAGACTTGAATGTGGACAAGCGCTATCTCGTATCATTTACTAGAAAGCATACATTAATCGATCAAGGTTACCAACTGAAGGGCCGCCCCATTACTAGAGTTAGTGAGGTTTGTGACCTAGGAGTACTTTTCGATAACAAATTAACATTTGAAAAACATGTAAACAGCTGCGTTTCAAAGGCATCTAGAGCTCTTAGTTTTATCATTAGAACAACAACCTCCTTCAAATCTCTAAAATCCCTGAAAATATTGTATTGCGCCTTCGTTAGATGTCACTTAGAATACGCTTCGCAAGTCTGGAACCCCAGATATGAGATATACAAGTCACGTATCGAGGGCATCCAAAAGAAGTTTTTAAGATTTCTAGATTTTAAGGCACGTCAAAGATCGCGAGACTATGAACACAGATGTCGAAGATATCACTTTCTCCCACTGCATCAACGTCGCGACATTAATGACGTAGCATACCTAGCAGGGATCGCAAACGGCTCTGTTGACTGTCCCCAATTGTTAGCCGAGGTGTCACTTTGGGCTCCTTCTAGGGTAAGCAGAAGTAGCAAGCCTTTGTACATACCGTGGGTGAGCACTCAATACCGACAGAACGCGTATATAATAAGGGCTAGTCACTCATTTAATGAAATCAGCAATAATAACGCACTAGACATTGATCTTTTTTGCACAAAACCATCTACAATAAGGAAAGTAATGACTCAAAACTACTTTACCAACATGGACTAAGCTGTACAATCGTTTTTTGTGGTAAAACTTATAGTTGTAGATTTAATTTTGTATTATTACAACTACATTTATAAGCTCTTCTTGTTTTAATATAGTAGCATACATAAATTAATATAAGGCTTATTTAATTAAATTAATATATATTAGTGTTAGTGTAAACCGAGGCAACAAAGTAACTTAAGATATTTTTCTACTCCTGTTATGTTAACGATCTTAGAAAATCGTATGTTAGTAATTAAGAAGTGAAGATGTGTAATTGGCTTAAAGATATTTATATAAGTTACATTACATTCATTTATTGTGCTGTATATCTTCCGAATAAAATAAAATAAATAAATAAAATAAAGAAGCAAGGTCAGTGCGCAGGTTGTCAAAATATTCCACAAGTTTTTCCAATCTTTGAATCTCATTTTGCGACTCCTCGTGTGTTTCTCGCAAAGTAGACACACTATCTCTAAGCTGTGAGTTCTTGGCTTTCAAGCTTTTTATCTCAAAGTAATTTTCATTGCGCTCTTCCAATAGCCTTTGGTTTAACTCCTCTGCGTCAGTTAGTTGTTGCTGCAGTTTAGAAATACGCTGCTCTGCATGCATTCTCCTCGTAGTAATGTTGGATGCCATGCCTGGAAATAAAATAAAAAAGAATGGTTATCCGAACAAAATTAAAATAAAACAGAAGGAATAAAGACTTGCAGTTAGTAGCTGTAGTACTAATATGATAGTTACTAATTCCCTACATAGCTATTCTACTTTTTGTTATTTATTTTTATTTATTTACACAAAATTTTACATAGTTACTCATTATGGGAACACCACTTAAAACCACTGGGGTTTGTGTGTGGTGTGATCTACTCATTAATTATCGTATTTAAGTTAGCAATAGCATTATTTTAAATATTCAATTACATCATTAATAAATCAATTACATAATATTCAATGGTATTCATGACATTCAAAAACATAATTTTAAAATTCAATATAATTAGTAGGTACATTTCTCAAGAACTATTCCGTCTTTCTAGTTTTTCTGTAAAGTGTGATTTGAGTTTAGCTTTGATATTAGTTTGACTGATCGAGTCTCTAATGTCGGGAGGTAAGGTGTTTATTAATCGCGTCATCATGTATGAGCTCGTCCGCCGGCCATAGCTATTGTTTGCGCGCTCGGTAACCAGTTTACCTTGCGCCATTCGCCTGGTCACTACAGGGTGATTGATTTTTTGACTGTCTTTGTAGTCAAAGAACTGCTCTTTGAGGAGGCAATAGTTGACTTTGTCAGTTACTGGTAGTACTCCGCAGTGCCTAAAAAGTCGGAGATCATCGTCGTCATGGTTGTTTTTGATCTGAGTTGGGGCAATTATTTTAAGTAATCTAGTCTGTAGTTTTAGGATTAAGCTAAGGTATGTGCTATAAGTACGTCCGTAGCTGGAGAGGCCGTAAGTTATTACTGAATCTCCTAGGGCATTGTAGAGCATTAGGCGAATTTTATATGGTATTCGATTCCTTGATCCAAAAAACTGCCAGAAGCGATCTCACTTCAAAGTCAACAAGTTTCAATTAAACTATTACAAGTAAATATAGGTTAACAGTATAAATGTCCTGAACTAATGAAAGTTATACTTATTATCTAACAATTTTAGTCGTTTTGCAAGTGTTGTGCTGATCAGCTGTGAAGTGAGTACCTAATATGTCTCTAGAATTATCTACAAGCTTACACTATATTCACACTAATTGCCAAGGTCTAACCTATCAGTGCACTTGTGTATATCGTGTAATAAATATGAGTGAACAGCTAGTTTTATCGTCAAAAGTACTTCCACAGATTGTCAAGTGCTAAGAGACAAAAAAGACGCTGCGGTGTGAGGACGGACGTGTCTCACAATAGTGAGAGTTGAGCAGTATGTAGTGTATAAGTATATAGTGGCCTCAAAAATTGATAATTTTTGAATATTTTACAAGTGGGGGCTTCCGCCCCCATATCGACACTCTGACCAGTTCAAGTCATATAGTTGTAAAATATGAATAAGCAAATATGAAAAACAATACTCCCCCGGGGTTTTTCCGTTGGCAGTTTGAAATGTCCTTTGTCTTTCGGTCCGTGATCGATTATTTTATCACAATTACAATTCTGACCACATTTAGCACTGGCACACTTTAGTTGACTTAACAAACACTTAAATTAACACTATATTCACAAATAGACGAATTTAAACAAAAATTATTTTAGTTAAAATAATGCACAGCTGTTTTTGACGTGTAGCCTCGGGTGCAATCCGATTCCCTCTCTCAATGATGATCCCAATCTCTATGATAAAGGCAGGTCATGCTTTAGCTTTCGCTTTATGCCAATAGGGATGTTTTAAATAATTTTCAATAAAACAAATAAGAAAACAGAAATTTATCTATAGTAGTAAGCTTTTTAGGCATAAGAATGATAAAATTGTTAAATATAATTTGGTAAAGTAAACATAAATTACTGTGGTGCAAATACATGAATTTTAGAAATTCCGTTATATGGAAGGAGAATTTTGATTGCAAGTCAGTATTTTAGTTTGTCTATGAATGTTTATGTATTGAAAACGGAATTAATGTTCGACACGCCAGATATTTGTTGTGAACTGTCTGTCTATGAAAGATTAGCTTACTTCGTTAGGAAATATGATTTGATTGGTGCTGCTTTTTGTTAATCAAATGGTTTACCTAAAGAGTATTCAGTTTTTTGGTATACGGTAGGTTAAATAGTGTAGATAATTTGTTTGCATAATTTAATTTTGAGCTACAGTTAAATATTCCCCGTTTATATATTATACTATGGATTTCGCATGCATTAGTATATTATTCATCGTGTGAAGGTCCAATTCGCACTTGGCCGGTTTATTGGCTACGCTTCTTCCTTCCTTTTATTTAGATTTTACAACAATTAGAAGCCCTTTTTATCCAATGAAACTGGTGGAAACAATGAGGTCAATAACTGTCGTGGAGGTATGGCTGTTGAATTTATTATTTCATTTGCAAAAATCAATTGATTACTTATTAATCGATTTAAATATTCAAAAGTAAGGCCATCTTTTTATGTTTCTTTTTATCGTACTGTCAGTGCTAGGAGTCGGTCGATATTGTTTTCAAGTGACATATGTATAAAAATAAAATCTCAATTAAACTATAAACGATGTTTGCTATTTATCCGAATCATAGCCCCATAATACCAATAGGTTACTGGGTCCAGTATACGCAAAGAAAACATTGGGACTAAATTAAAAACTCGGAAGTTTGAAATACCGTAATAAAAAATGGATGGTGTAAAAATTAAAAGTAACATAAAAACCTTTCAATGGTGAAAAAATACAGCGTTTGGAAGTTTCTAATTCGCGCGCATAAAATAATGATGAACCAGCCTAAAACTATGGAAAGGACAAAAACAGTTCAGGACATTGATACTAAGCAACCATCTACATCGACAAATTATGACGGATTTGCATGTATGACGGGACAATATCAAGAAAAGGATCAAGAGGACAAAATAACCTTTTTGTTGGATTCTGGAGCATCGGATCACATAACAAACAGGGATGATCTTTTCCTTGACTATACGAATCTGCTAACCCCACTTAAAACTTCAGTAGCTAAGGATGGTGCATTTATCTCTGCTACCAAAAAGGGAACCCTGCGTGTTACCAGTGACACGGGCGTTCAAGGAGTCTTGGAGGACGTACTGTTCTGCAGTGAGGTCCCATACAACTTATTGTCAGTATCAAAGATGCAGAGGGCGGGACTGACAATAATTTTCGACAAAAATGGAGCCAAAATCATAAAAGACGGTACAGTAATAATGACAGGTAGGTCAACCAATAATTTAATTGCTGTAGATTTTGTAGCGTCTGTTAACTTGACTCACCCGAATTACCAATCATGCAGCAGTGCCCAAAATAATTATACTTTTTGGCATCAACGTTTAGGACATATTAGCAAGACGAAATTCTTAGAGCTAAGGAATAATAAAATGGTTGATGACACAGAGCAAATTATTCCAGTAATGCCAAACGATGATTTATGCGAAGCGTGTATAAGCGGGAGACAGAGTCGATTGCCATTTAACCATGCCAAAGATAAAAGTCATATTAAGCGACCATTATACGTAGTTCATTCTGACGTCTGTGGACCCATCACTCCTACAACAGTTGACAACAAAAACTATTTCGTGTTATTTGTTGACCAGTACACTCATTACTGTGTTACCTACCTGCTAACTTACAAATCCGATGTATTCGCGGCATTCAAAGATTTTGTTTCAAAAAGTGAAGCAAAACCTAACACCAAATTAGTTAATTTGTATTGCGATAATGGTGGAGAGTATTTATCTACCGAAATGAAAAGCTATTGTGTTGAGAAGGGACATTTGACAGTTCCGCGAACTCCGCAGTTGAATGGTGTTTCTGAACGAATGATACGAACTATAACCGAAAAAGCTCGTTCAATGATAAACGGTGCACAACTAGATAAACAGTTCTGGGGCGAAGCAGTGTTAACTGCTGTGTATTTGATAAATATAATACCAACTAAAGCTCTCAGACAAACACAAACACCATTTGAAATGTGGCATAGTAAAAAGCCTCAAATTAAATATCTGAAGGTTTTTGGTTCAACTGTGTATGTTCATATCAAAACGCATAAAGCAAAATTTGATAACAAGTCATGGAAAGGTGTCCTTATGGGATATGAACCAAACGGTTACAAAGTTTGGAACCCAGAAAGCGAAAAATATGTTGTAGTCAGAGATGTTATAGTAGATGAAATGAATTTTCTGCAGTCCAGGCCTACGCAAAAGCCTGAAGAGAATATTCAAAATTCTCATGACAAAACTGATAACGAAAATATGCCTAAATCAGTGTCACCAAAGTTTCTGCAGTCCAGGCCTACGCAAAAGCCTGAAGAGAATATTCAAAATTCTCATGACAAAACTGATAACGAAAATATGCCTAAATCAGTGTCACCAAAGTTTCAGAACTCTGACAGATCGAAATCAGATAACGGTAAATCTGATGATCATATTTGCCCGACTAAAATTCGCAAAATAAACCATGACGTACAATCTGATCTAACGGTTGGTGTAAATAATGAGAATAGCTCTTACCGGATGCAGGACACAGAAAATATTAATGTTGACACTGAACTGAGAAGGAGTGATAGGCTCAAAGATCAGCCACCTAAATCTTATACAGAATATGATGATGACTATCTGATGTGCGCTTATTCCACTTTATGTACATTACCTAAATCTTATGACGAAATCAAAATACGAGACGACAGAGTTCAATGGGAAGACGCAGTTAGGTTTGAATTAAATTCTCTCTCTATAAATAACACATGGACTCTTGTACCAAGGCCTGAAAACAAAAATATCGTAGACTGTAAATGGATTTTTACAATAAAACATGATGAATTCGGTAAGCCTTTACGGTATAAGGCTCGCCTTGTTGCTAGGGGTTTCAGCCAAGAATATCTAACGGACTACAATGAAACATTCGCGCCAGTAGCTAGGATAGCCAGTTTCAGACTATTGATAGCCTTTGCTAACCAATTCAATTTGTCAGTCCACCATATGGATGTTAAAACAGCATTCCTCAACGGTGAGTTAAAAGAGGAAATCTATATGAAAATTCCTGACGGAGTAATTGGCAAGGACAATCATGTCTGTAAATTAAACAAGTCCCTTTATGGACTGAAGCAAGCTGCTAGGTGTTGGTTCGAGGTATTTGAAAAATCTCTTAAAGAAAAGGGTTTTCTAAATTCAGCAGTGGACAGGTGCATTTTTGTACTAGATAAAGGTGATGTTCATAAAAACATTTATGTAGTTCTTTACGTAGATGATTTGGCCATAGTTTGCGGTGACATTGAAACAATGAAAAACTTTAAAATGTATTTAATGAGCAAGTTTGAAATGAAAGACTTGAATGATATAAAGTTCTTTCTAGGTATAAAAGTTACCAGGTACGATGATAAAATAACATTAGATCAAAGTGCATACATAAAACTTGTTCTGAGTAAATTTAATATGAAAGATGCAAATTCAGTAAAGACCCCTTTAGAAAGTAAACTGAATTATGAGGCTTTGAATTCTGACGAGAAACATGACGCCCCATGTAGAAAAGTCATAGGTTGCTTGATGTACATCATGTTATGCACTCGACCTGACTTAAGTACAAGTGTAAATATACTAAGTAGGTATGTAAATAAAAATAACATAGAGCTATGGCAGTGTCTCAAAAGAGTACTGAGGTACTTAAAAGATACTATTGAATTAAGGCTGTGTTATCAAAGGTGTCAGGACTACAAAAATATTCTATGTGGATATGTAGATTCTGATTGGGGTGGTAATGATACAAAAGACAGAAAAAGTACAACTGGATATTTATTCAGAATTTTTGATAATTGTACAATTACTTGGAGTACAAAGAAACAAATGTCTGTCGCAGATTCATCTACTGAGGCTGAATATATGGCATTGTTTGAAGCTGTGAGGGAGGCGTTGTGGCTTAAATCTCTTGCGATTAGTATCAATATGGTTATAGATCAGCCTATTCTGATCTATGAGGACAACAATGGGTGCATTAGTATTGCCAATAACCCATCAAACCATAAGCGATCTAAACATATTGATATTAAATATCATTTCTCAAGAGAGCAAATTGAGAAAAACGTAATAAAACACAATTACATACCCTCAGGTCAGCAGCTGGCGGATGCTTTGACAAAGCCGTTGCCTGCCATCACTTTTCAAGGAATGAGAAGCCAGATGGGTGTAGACTAGTTTTTCTGTATTTGTGTTGATGAACTTAGAATTACATTTTTTTGTTGTTGTATATAATGTAAATAATGAGTTCTATAAATTAATTTCATGAAGTGAATGAAATGATTTGATTAGGTTTTTCTGGGTTTTCCCTAATCCTGAGCAACGAATGTTGGATCATCATATTGTATTTTTCCCAGTGAACACTTGAAAGTTATACTCGGTCCGTTTAGTTAAATTAGTTTTTTTTAAATTGTATAATGAAAATTAATTTTTGAGCGGGCGTGTTGAATTTATTATTTCATTTGCAAAAATCAATTGATTACTTATTAATCGATTTAAATATGCAAAAGTAAGGCCATCTTTTTATGTTTCTTTTTATCGTACTGTCAGTGCTAGGAGTCGGTCGATATTGCTTTCAAGTGACATATACCTATATAAAAATAAAATCTCAATTAAACTATAAACGGTGTTTGCTATTTATCCGAATCATAGCCCCATAATACCAATAATGGCAATAACTGTCTCTTCTGGACAATCAGTGCGTTTTGGGTGTAATTTTTAATTTCAATTATAACTATTTAGTTACAAAGATTTTGATAGATAATGACTCGTACCCACAAGTACCCACAAAAAAAAAGGTTTGTAGATTAAAATAATGAGTATAATTATCATAAATCCCGAGTAATTCCTAAACTGGTTATTTAACATACATAGGTAATAATTGTTTGCTTAGTAAAATATGATAATTGACTTAAGTTCCTTTAACATATGGCTCTGCATAGAGATCCAAGTATCAGTCCCATGATTATTTTATTTTACATGATTAATTTGTTGTGTTTGTGTAACTAATAAGTTACACAAACACAAAGCTCCGAAAGTTTCTGAGTCACCGTTGTTAGCATGCTAACGAACTTAGATTTAGACCTTTCAATTGACCGAATAGTTGGCGTAATATTTCAGGTTAAACTGCATACACTCAGCCTTTAGCCACCGTCGAGTTCGTACCCAGGTGAATTTGTTCGCACGACATTCCATAGTAGCGGTCCTTGTTATAATGGTCCCAGGTCTGCATCATATTGTAGAGGTTGATCCCTGGACTGTCCTTCGGGTATATGTCCCGACCGCCTACTATCACATAGTCTGGATGCAGAAAGCCACGGCGGACTCCATAATCTAGCAGCATGAAGGTGCGGTTGACCTGCGCTGCTGTCGCTTGGGTGTTCATGGCATCTGGACGGTAGTCGCCTGTGGATGAGACGTGTGTTAATTGGAATCCTTGCTTTAGCTACTTTAGGTAACGTGACTTGACATCGATCTGACATAAGGCATGTTTTACCCAAAAGAACATGCCGTGCAAAGGTGGCTTTTGTCAGATCGATGGCACCTCACGTCATCTATCTCAGTGGGCACGACGTCCTAGTGATTTTAAAGTAGTCATTCGGGGTAAAACTGCGCTGCGGGTAGAACTGCGCATCATCGATATCTCGGAAAGGGGTGCGGGGAGGGGACGCCGATTTGTCGGGGTCACGTGCGCGCGATTCGCCATTTTGGATCCCGAAGCCTGGCGCAGTGCAGTCGCGTGCCGAAGAATTATAACAAAAAATTGCAAGTAGTGGTTAAAATCGGTTGTTTTTCAGTGCACGGAAAAGTTTGTATAATGTTTGTATAATGGTTATTAACAGGTGAGTTCGTTTTTGTGTTTTTGTATGGTTATTGTAGTTTTCTGTCTGCAACATCGTTTCAACCTAACCTCAAAAGTAGCCGAGTTTGACTCGATTGTTTTGAAGACCCAGCCAGTGGGGTAAAACTGCGGGGGTAAAAATGCGCGTGCGCATTATTGCCCAATTGCGCACTTTTGCCTCACAATATAGTCCAGTCAATGTGCATCAAAAAAGGGGGTTAATACGAAAAATAGTGGTCCAAGTCGAGACAGGGCTCATTTTATAGAGAAAAATGCGCTGAATTCAACGGACTCATTATCTGGCAAAAAAACCGTACGCATCATACTTTTTTTTAGATTTAAAAATTAATTTTTCGAGTGAATCCACATATTTCATGTTATATCTCGGATATGAAGCAAAAAACGAGCATACTTGACTGGAAAAAAAATTTTCATCATACTTTAAGGAATATTTTGGTTACTTTACTTTTGTAATTTTCAATTTTATTCGTGAGATATTTAATTTCAAATAGTAAAAAAAAATGATTTTGCGTGGCAGCCATTTTTGTTAATTACCACGCAAGATTACTGGTATTACAGATTTCTAATCGATCGGTCAGATCGATATTTTAGTTTCCCAACTGTTCTACCCTTCATTACTGCAAAACGCGGGTATGCGCAGAATTCAAATAATTAACGAATATTTAATTATATTTAATAATCTTTAGTTATTGTTTCAGAAAACAAAATGCCTCGTAACTACATCAAGAAAACACCTAGTAGGGCACTAATAAGCGAAGAACAAATTTTGACAGCAAAAAAACTAATCGCAGAAGGAAAAAGTCAAAGATATGCGGCTGATTTCGTGGGAATATTAGAGTCCACACTAAGGAACAGGTTAAAAATGAAACATGTTCCTACGGGGCTAGGACGATTCAAACCCACATTCACACGTGACCAGGAGGCTGAATTTGCAGTTCACTGTCAAGAAATGGATGAGCGGTATTTTGGCGTAACTATTAACGATTTACGCCGGTTGGCTTACGAATTTGCTGAAGTCAACAAAATAGATCACCGTTTCGATACATCTGCTCGAATGGCTGGACGTGACTGGGTTGAAGGTTTTTTAAAGCGTAACAACCATCTTGGTCTGCGACAATCAGCACCGATTAGTTTGGCCCGAGCTATCGGTTTTAATAAAACACAAGTCGAAAGATTCTACAAAAATCTAAAAGAAGTATATGATAAATATAAATTGAGACCGCACCGCATCTACAATATGGATGAAACTGGTATGAGTACAGTCCCCAAAAAAACACCAAAAGTTGTTTCACGCAAGGGTAAAAAAGTAGTTGGAAAAATTGTGTCAGCTGAAAGAGGAATGACTATAACTGCGGTAATGTGCATGAGCGCCACTGGACACTTTGTACCCCCAGCACTGATCTTTCCACGCAAAAAAGAGAAAGCTGAATTATTGGACGGTGCTCCACCTGCAAGTATTTTAATGGTATCAGAGAGCGGCTTTATAAACACAACATTATTTCTCAACTGGTTACACCATTTCAAAGACTTTGTGCATCCAACTCCAGAAGATCCGGTGCTCCTTATACTTGACAACCATTCGTCACACATAAGCCTTGAAGCATTAACTTACGCAAAAAAACATAACATAATTATGTTAACTATCCCACCCCATGGCAGTCACAAAATTCAACCTCTGGACGTGGCGGTGCACAGTCCATTGAAAACAAAATATTCGATTGAGTGTGAGAAATGGATGAATCGACACCCTGGCCGAGGAATAACCCAGTTTCAAGTAGCTGGTCTTTTCAGTACTGCCTATAAGCACGTTGCAACCATTTCCAATGCTGAATCAGGCTTCAGAGCTACTGGTATTTTTCCTTATGCAGACGACTTATTTGACGAAACAGACTTTGCACCGTCATCAGTAACCGATCTCGTACCAACAAACGAGAACTCGAGAGAAATCGATACAGAGCCTACACAATCCCATGACATGGCTAACGTATCAACTACAGAGACAGAACAAGAGTCAACAAGGCCAGATATATCTAAAGTCAACGATTCAACGTCAAAAGAGACTAATGCACCAAATCAAAACGATAATCTTTCACAGATTATTTTCCCACCAGTAGAGTCCTCCCGAGATTATAGAACACCAAGTCCACCAATTCAATCTTCTGGTAGACTTTCTCCACTCAATCATGACGAAGAAATTTCACAGATGCTTGCTCCACCTGTACAGTCTTCCCGGGATTACAGAACACCAACTCGTCCGTCGCCAGTAGATTTTCGCCCAAATCTTAAAATACCAACTACACCCATTGAATTCTCTGGTAGACTTTCTCCGCCCGATCGTCAAGATTTAAGCAAGATGCCTTCTTCATCCAAAATAACGGCAGAATTCCCACATAAATCGATGTACACGCCTAACCTGGATAAAACGAATGAGCAAATAAATGATACAAGTGGACGTAGTTTAAGCGGACAACATGTGATTGATAATGACGTAATGCAAGAATTGTCTAATAAGGTTGTAACTGAATATCCTGAACTAACAGTTAGTTCAGAACGTCCCAATGAGTCTGACTCAGATGACAAAACAATTTGTGAAAGTCCTTCTATACTTGATGATTTGGAACCTGAACCAGCAGGTCAAAAAGGCAATATAGATTCTGATAATGTCAAGTTACCTTTTAAACCTCAAATAGTAACGGTTTCACAACTGAGTCCTCTGCCTCGTATAACAGAAAAGAAGAAAAGAACAAAAGCAAGCTTAAAGTCAGAGATTATAACATCTACTCCGTATAAGAAACAGCTAGAAGAAAAGAAAAAAATTGAAGAACAAAAGAAAAACAGATCTCATCTAAAAAAAATCGTACTTGATAAGCCTCCAAAGAGACAGATTAAGAAGCTACCAGTGAAAAGGAAAGATACTGAACCACAAGCGGGACCATCACATTGTCATGGTGATGATAAATCGCGCCCTAAGCGAGGAGCTACTAAACCTCAAGCTAGTAAACCAAATAAGAAACCACGCATTCAACCTAATCATGGCGTAACGAAAACGTACAATAAGTTGCGAAATATGCAGAAAAGGTTGAAATCTGAACATTTTTGTCCAATATGTAACGAAAAATATGAAGATCCACCAAGTGAAGATTGGATCGAATGCTCGTCATGTAACAGATGGTTCCATGAAGATTGCACAGGGTACGAAGGGGGATTGTTTGTATGCGATCTATGTGAATAAGATATTCTTTTAATGCCGTCCCTCGTTTTCACAATTTCTCCTAATAATATGCCTACTCAGTTACCCATTTAGTTTTTGGTTTGTAATCTAAAATGATTATGATTATCTACACAAGTCCATTTAGTTTAACTTTTTATAATGTTATTGTTTTTTATTTCTATCATTATTACTTAAGTTTTAACACTCATTTGTAATGTCAAGACTGATTCACTTTCAAAGACTTATTCACATTGATATTTAAGAGGTAAGGATACAAGAAGTCTGATTACTGTTTAAGTTAGTTTAAACTGAAAAACACTATATTTTGTTTGTCGTTTGTTAGACAAAATAATAAAAAGATATGCCAAAATGATTAATTTATATATTATATCAACAGGAAAGATACTTATTTCTTACATGTAGGAGTAACATAGTATTATATTTTGTTAGTAAAGTTTTCTTTTTCAGATATTTAAAATATTTGCCTTTTTTTGGTTATCATTGTATAAGAACAGATAGTCTGATTACTATTAAGTTTGTATTTCGTTTTGTTTGAAATTTTTGTCTATAACAATTATGGCAAATAATAATAATTTAAGTTTGCTTTCGCAAATGTTTAAAATCTTTGCCTTTTGTTGGATGATTGACTATGAAAACAGAAAGTCTGATTATTATTTTGATTTTAGTTTTAAATCATGATGATAATTTTTTTTCAATTATATAATAATAAATAACTCACAATTTATCTTTTATTTTACAAGTTTATCTTCGTCAATAGAAAGTTGTTAGGTTTTGATTCAATATAAACTGATTTCTATGTGTAGTTTTTATGTTCCTTGTTTATTAAGTCAAAATGTACTATGCGCATTTTTACCCGATGTGCGCATTTTTACCCAAAACACAGCGCACTTTTACCCACATTACGGGGCAAAACTGCGCAGTCTAAGTCACATTTTTTAAAAATTTCCAAAGAAGCATAGATTATATGGTAAACTTTAAGTCTGTGTTTGCAAGTCAAATGACTAAGCTAGGAGGCAGCATATTCCATCTTTCTTAAATCGAAGTAGTTTGGGAGTAATGAAGTGAAATAGACAAAAGTGCGCAAATTTACCCCGAATGACTCTATATGGACGCCTATAGGTATAGCCCCGGTACTTGCCTAAGAAGCCGATTCCCAGCGAGCACCTGTTGTAGGAGATTGTGTGCGCTCCCTCCACTCCCCACCCGCGCCCCTCGTATACCCGCCCGTCGTTCCCCAGCATGAAGTTGAATCTGGAACGTTCATTAGTTACTTATTTATTATTTACATTACATATTTGTGTCATTACAGCAGATGCCTAATCGACACAAATATACACAAAATATTACATATTTGTGTCATTACAGCAGATGCCTAATCGACACAAATATACACAAAATATTACATATTTGTGTCATTACAGCAGATGCCTAATCGACACAAATATACACAAAATATTACATATTTGTGTCATTACAGCAGATGCCTAATCGACACAAATATACACAAAATATTACATATTTGTGTCATTACAGCAGATGCCTAATCGACACAAATATACACAAAATATTACATATTTGTGTCATTACAGCAGATGCCTAATCGACACAAATATACACAAAATATTACATATTTGTGTCATTACAGCAGATGCCTAATCGACACAAATATACACAAAATATTACATATTTGTGTCATTACAGCAGATGCCTAATCGACACAAATATACACAAAATATTACATATTTGTGTCATTACAGCAGATGCCTAATCGACACAAATATACACAAAATATTACATATTTGTGTCATTACAGCAGATGCCTAATCGACACAAATATACACAAAATATTACATATTTGTGTCATTACAGCAGATGCCTAATCGACACAAATATACACAAAATATTTACAAGATCGCTAAAATTCAAGGTTAGTAATATAGCATCGTGCATTTTTAATCAAACGTAAAATATGTAGCGTCACATTTCACATAATATTTAAATAAAGCTATCTATGTATTTTTTATTTATTTTAACTACACAAAAGATAAAGATAGTTATAAATAAATTACAGTCATATAAATACAAATTCAATTCAATTATCAATCAGACTCATTCACTCAAATGATGAAAAACAGTATCTATCTATCTATCGACTGATGTAAAAATTCAGTTACATTTTTTATTTTTAAATATGCGGGTTCGATTGATGGCTGGGAAGATAGTTAAAAAAAGCGAATGATACAATTTTAATGCTTCATCAAAATCAATATCATGGTTCTGAATAACAAAATCTTCTATCTCATAGTTTCCGATTTCGCCCTTGGAAATGAGCCATGGGTATGATTTACTCAACTATCAAATATCCCTTTAACATAGCTCAACCAACCAATGGTGACCAAGCCTTGCGATTGCGCGATATCGTAGACCCAATCTTTCCTCCCCCTCACTCAAATAACGGCGGCAGTAACTGGTAATGCGCTTGACAGTGACAGTTCCCTAGAATTTTGTTTTTCGATAGTACATGGTTCTTTGGGAGGGAGTTTATCACGTCCAAAGGAAATACTTGGATCTTACAGCCCTTCACGTCCTCCTTGGGTAGTAATTTTATAATTTTTAATATATAATTATACGTGACAATGGCGATATTAACCTAAGTTGTTAGACCGCCATTAATTAAGAAAATAATAACAAACTTGGCTCTTATTTTTGAATACTACAAACTGTTCATGTTCATGACTAACATTACCATCTGCGGGGCGTACTACCTATAATAGGTACGTCCCATAAATGAGTCGTCACACAATACTCACAATGACAGCCTCTGACTGATGCATCGAATAATGACTTCAGTGAAAGTTTCTTGTAATTCGAGATATCGTCAGTGTAAAGTTTTTATCCCCAATTTTTGTCATTTTTAGTGCCGGCCATTTCTTCTGCATATAGCCCTTTGTTTTAGGTTCTTTTTATTTCTAGGCTATCCTGAACAGTTATTATTTGTAGGGACAGTCTCTTTCTCCTTGTTTCTCTTAGAAAAGGAAGGGAGACCCGACGCATAGCTCTTTACTACCTACTGTTGACAGATGGAAACTTCTAGTGGATTTACATAATTTTTATCAATAACATTAATTTCGCCTCTCACTAATTACCGTAAAAGAATAATACTGGTCACGGAATGAGAAATCACCCGAATAGCCGAGTCGGCAGTGACCCTGCCTACGAAGCCAAGGGTCCCGGGTTCGAGTCCCGGTGGGGGCAAATATTTGTTTGATGGGAACGGATGTTTGTACCCTAGTCATGGTTGTTTATCTAAGTATAATATTTATCTATATAAGTATGTGTATCATTGTCTAGTACCCAAGATACAGGGAATCCTAGTTTGGGGCTAGATCAATGTGTGTAAATAGTGTCCAAGGTATTATTATTATTATTATTATTATTATTATTACCTTTAAAATCATGCATACTTTATGCCGATTCAGGAATGGTGTTAAACATGATCATAATGCCTTTAAAGACACGACCAGCCCTGAAGAACTCATTTGTTACCGATTTTTCCATAATTTTATATATAGTTGAGCGCAAGAGAGATCGATACATTATCAAAGTTAACTAGTAAAACCAATTCCAGAGGAGTCCTACACAAAGTGAACTAACTTAATAGGAATATGGCTAACACACAACTTACGGTATATCGTAATGCAGCTTATTCAGGAAGTACACCTGAAGGTTGCGCAGTTCGGCCGCGCACCTGATGAAGCGATGACACTCGCTCCCTGCGGAGTGGTTGATGATGACCAGACGTAGGGGGTCGAATGACGCGGTCGCTGAGACGTCATCGTAAGGCTGCGCTAGCCACATCTCTCTGGTAATGTTCCACTCGTGAGGCGCTGGCGGACGAAAATTTTGGACATTTGAGTTATTTGTTTGGGACAATCGCATCTTCATTTCAGCAGCTCCATAGTGCGCGATTATAGCTCCCTTTCTGTCTTTTAACCTGCTACTACCTATTTTAAGCAATTGTACTGGATCGTTACGATATGGCGTACTGTTACTATTCCACATTATTCGCTTGATTTGCTAATGCTAAATAAATGTGCCACAGAGCTGAGCACTTTTCCAGGAATACTATAGTGTGGTGCACCGGAAGTGTGACATTACGTACGATGCCGGCCCCGCGCTGAAGTCTCGCGCTATACTGACGTCACTTCCGCACCGTTACACCACCGCAGCAGCCTTCTCACTATGCCTGTAGTGTTTTTAAGTCTCACCGGTATCAAGCGCAATATCTTCATGGTTGGCTATCACAGTGAAGTAGATGATCAGTAGTACGCAGGCAGCGAGAGCCAGGATCACGACGGCGCAAGCGACGCGCTCAGTGCGAGTTGAATTCTTCACAACAGTCTTGATATACTCCGGTAAAGATACCTCTGCAAATACCAATTTCCTCTAGTTATCTAGGTAAGGTCTTAGTAAACAAAACTAACTCATCGTCGCGCCATATCCAACACGGGGTGAAAGAGGCACCGGCGGCGACCGGCGCCGGAACGTCCCTTTTCAGTTGGGGGTAGTAATTCTAATAATATTTTTTCTTCGTGTAACTTAGTGAGGTACCGGTAACAGATAAAAAAACCGGTCAAGTGCGAGTCTAAATCGCACACGAAGGGTTCCGTACCACCGTTCAATGGAAGCGATGGTGTGGAGTGAATAGTTTGGATTTTACACAGCAAAATATTGTTTACAAAGTTATTGGTGCGGTTTCTTTCACACTCCATGTACGTAACCAGGTGCATCCATAGGTTTGTATGTGGTATTGAAAGAATTGTTGTTTGGGAGCCCCCTTAAATATTTCTTTTATCCTGTTTTTTAGTATTTGTTGTTATAGCAACAAATACAACAGAAATACATAATCTGTGAAAATTTCATCTCTCTAGCTAGCTAGGTTCTTGAGATACAGCCTGGTGACAGACGGACGGACGGACGGACGGACAGCGGAGTCTTAGTAATAGGGTCCCGTTTGGAACCCTTCGGGTACGGAACCCTAAAAAGAGAGTGCGTAAAATTGTGTTGTAAAAATTCTATTTTATTTTGAGTTAAATTTATATTAAGGAATAAAAAATGGCAGCACATTTCATGATACTTAGTAATATAATGACTTATAACATCATGTGTAATCAAATATTAGGAGGAGTTTAAAGACGGGGTCTAACTACTAAAATACTCCTACCGTTAGGAGCACAGGGACTCCTGATACATCTGTATTGAAGGGAAAATATAAATCAATGATTTAAAAAATTCCAACCTATAAATAAAGATTAGATACTTAATTTTATTTTATTTTCATATATTTTAAAAAGTAATAATATCAAGATGACTAATAATGTGGGTAGGAGGTACATACATCTGGGGGCACAGCAGTGCCCCGCCAAGACGAGCAAGCGAAGCGCAAGGGCACTACCTATCTTTTCTCGAAGCGCTTCGTCGTTTTTTTGAACCCTCACAACTTGGGTTTGGATTATAGCAGTTGAACAAAAGTCTCAGTAGTGGGCTTAATATGCATAGAAAGTTTCAATAGCTAATCTAAAGTATAACTTTAGATTTTACTGATGTTTAAAATACCTCGATTTCTCCACCGATCAGTGACGTCATCATCGAGATCATCTAAATTCTTAGGGTACTTCAAGTCCTAGAACGGTAAAATTTGGCATATAGGCTAGTTTTAGTACACAAATAACAAAACAATAGTAAAACTTAGTATGGAACGAACCTAAGAAAACTAGGGGATGGAAGTTTATCTGTCTGTCTGAATCTGAAGTCTGAAAATTCATATAGGGACTCCTTATAAGTAATGAAATTCAGGATTTCAAGTAAATCACCCCCCACCCTTTAAATTATGGGATGGAAGTTTGTATACGTTTTACCATAAAACAGAAATTCATGATAGAGATCTGAAAATTTTGAAAGTACACAGACTTCCTATTATGGTATATTAGAAATAAGAAAATACGTGATTCAAGCTTAAAAAAACATCCCTTAACCCCTTAAAGTAGGGGATAGGGTTCTTGTTAGGTTTATATATAATTATACGAATAATATTACTACACTTATGTACTTCATTAATTAGTACACAAACAACAAAAAAATATATAACTTTGAATTTTTACACCCTACCGCTTAAACTAGGGGATGGAAGTTTGTATGAGACATTCATAAATTTTGTTGCTAGCGGTCTGAAAATTAATAAAGGGACTCCTTTTAATAAATAATAACACCTATTTCAGGATTTTTAGTAAATACCCACCATGCTTTACATTAGGGGATAGAATTAGCCCACGCAAAACGCCTAATGTGTACGCGAACAATCGCGGTGCATTGTATGCCACTAATCCCTAGACGACAATTAGGTGGCTAGATGTCGACTTGAACCGCAATCGAAGAGTGAAGTCTAAAACAGAAATGACAATGCTGAATCCCGATTCGACAAACATATATTAAGGCAAATATAGAGAGTGGGCTATGAAAAAAGGCACCTCTGATGTGCAAGAAATACACCCCAAAAAAAGAAAGACATAATAAACAAAATAAAAAATTATGTTTAAGGCGACTTACAAAAAGAAGTGAAATCCCACCAAAAACATTTTCACGTAAAATGTTACCAAGACGAGGCCATATATATGGCTCGCACTGTCAAAAAGTATTTACATCTCATGTAGAGCCAAGCTTCTAACTATACACGCCCTTACTCTACAAGCCCTAACTTTACAAGATCTACACCTTAGTCAAAATATGTGGCTTGGCCGTTTCCCTACCGTCACATGGGATAGGCGTAAGGAGAAAAATGTATTCACTGTTGGTTACTTTTATTTTATATACACAGTCAGGTCATAAGTTCTGTCACACAATAAAAACTTTTGAATTTAGAACGCTGGCCACAAAAAAGTTTATTGAATTCGAATTTCGAATTTTTAATAAAAATAAAAATGTGTACTTTTCAGAATTTTCCTCATTTTTAAATATGGAGTGGACACTTAAAGAAGACCGTGTCGCAGTTATTGCGTTGCATCGTTGCGGTTACGCGCCAATTCAGATTTTCGACTTACTGAAAAATTTGAATATAACCAAAAGATTCGTTTATCGTACCACAAAACGATACAATGAAGACTCTAGTGTAGATGACAGGTCAAAAAGTGGTCGCCCTTGCTCTGTTAGGACTCCAGCAGTGATAAAAGCTGTGAAGGCGCGAATTCAAAGAAATCCCATACGTAAGCAGAAACTGTTGGCCCTTCAGATGGGGTTAAGCAGGACCACGGTGAAAAGGGTGTTAAATGAAGACTTAGGGCTTAGGGCATATCGAAGAAAAACAGGACATCGTTTGGACGCTCGTTTAATGGACCTGAGACTGAAGAGATGCCGCGCTTTGTTGAAGCGGTACGCGGGAAAAAAGCATCGGGAAATTCTTTTTTCGGATGAAAAAATTTTCACAGTGGAAGAGAGCGACAACAAACAAAATGATAAGGTGTACGCACACAGCAGTGAAGAAGCGAGCAACCATATTCCGCGTATCCAACGAGGTCATTTTCCATCCTCGCTCATGGTTTGGTTGGGAGTCTCTTATTGGGGCTTAACTGAGGTACATTTTTGTGAGAAAGGCGTAAAAACGAATGCAGTTGTGTATCAAAATACAGTCCTCAAGAACCTTGTGGAACCTGTTTCTCATACCATGTTTAATAACAGGCACTGGGTATTCCAACAAGATTCTGCGCCAGCTCATAGAGCGAAAAGCACACAAGACTGGCTCGCGGCGCGTGAAATCGACATCATCCGGCACGAAGACTGGCCCTCCTCCAGTCCAGATTTGAGTCCGTTAGATTACAAGATATGGCAACACTTGGAGGAAAAGGCCTGCTCAAAGCCTCATCCTGATTTGGAGTCACTCAAGGCATCCTTGATTAAGGCAGCCGCCGATATTGACATGGACCTCGTTCGTGCTGCGATAGACGACTGGCCGCGCAGAATAAAGGCCTGTATTCAAAATCGCGGGGGTCATTTTGAATAAACTTTATTACCATAAAAATCTATGTTTTATTAAGTTCATTTTGCTATATAAATGTTTACATAAATAATAAACATGTCTAAATTATTTCATATTGCACATGTGACAGAACTTATGACCTGACTATGTATATGTAATAGTTCTTGTAGTAAAAATGAATGCTGTAAAAACAAAAAAACTGTTCATTCGTACCTATAAGAACTATACTCGTTATTACAAGAACGGATTGTATAGACAAATCTCGTTACTAAAATAACGGGTTGAATGATTGTAAAGTTATCATGTTTACTTTATGTCTATTACTTTATTCTTTCAGAATAGGTTAAAGTAAACATGAAATAGATTTGTTTATTCGTACCTACAAGAACTATACTTATTACTATAAAACTATCGTATAACAGAATAGTAATGAACAGTGAATTAATTTTTCACATAACGCCCATTTGACGGTAGCGAAACGGCCAAGCCACATTAAGGTGTAGAGATTGTAAAGTTAGGGCTTTTAGAGTAAGGGCGTGTAGAGTTGGAAGCTTGGCTCTACATGAGATCTAATATCATAACTTTTTGACAGTGCGAGCCATATGGCCTCGTCTTGGCAACATTTTACATGAACATGTTTTTGATGGGATAATATTATCATGAAATTCATGAATTACATAAGTAGATAGAAATTTCCTATGCTTACCTATGAATCTGATCAAGGCGGGTTGTCTTTGTCTATAAGTACGTGTCAAAAGTCAAAGTCAAAGTCAAAGTACTTTATTACTGTAGATATTTACATATACTTAGCAAACGTTATTTTTTGCCTCTTCTCTACATTGGACCACTGTGGGAGAAGGAGGGCGTAGAAACTCCCACAGATTGATTTTTAGATCTCATTTAAAAATAGGTTGTGCTTAACTAATACAAATATGAAAAATTTAATTGTTATGATTAATAAGCAGGAATAAATAATTACAAAATTATTAACAGCAAGGTCTGTGTTGAGCTAGATTAAACCCCATACAGTCCTGTCATTTAAGTAATCTTGAACATTGTAATATCCCTTTTTCGACAAAGTCGCTTTAACATGCTTTTTAAATTGCTCAAATGGCAATTTCAAAATCTCCAGAGGTATCTTATTGTAGTAGAGAATGCACTGACCCTTGAAAGAATTGCTAACCTTCGCGAGTCTAAAACGGGGACGCACGATTCTGGTCTACGGCTGATATAATTCCCCGATTGTAGTCTTACAAGCCTAACCTAATTGCAGGTACCGTTTAGGTTAACTGCATTTACGATATCCCCGTCCGTATGTATCCATAACAAGGTACTATGATTCTACAAATAATTATCAATTCCTGCGACTCTTAGTACTCCTAGACCGCAAACACCGACTCGCATTCACTGGGCTCCAGCGAGGAAACGTAACCAGCATATCCATGACGTTCCTCCCCGGACTTATCATCTCAGTCTGTATCTGACAATGTCCATAAACTACGTAGTCACTAACCAACACACCCTCATTCACCAACACTTTTATCAACATCTTCAAATGTTCTGTCTGTGGGCTTGCCACTTCTTCGATACTGAAGTCTCCTATAAACATGACACTAATTATCCTGGAGTTCCAGTTGCTGACGGCAGCGGCGCGGACATTCGCACCGCGGCCTTCGAAGACCAGTCCTTCTTTTCCACCAACAAGAAAGTTAGGTCCGATATCATCGTAGTCTCTTCGTAGATGGTCCTGTTGAACTTCTAGAACGCGTTCGATGCAGTTGTATCTGTGGTCGCAGGTTCTGATGGCGGTATGGCCGATGACCACCATTCGGACCGGCAGATGTAAGAAGGTGGTGGAGTAAGCCGGCATGGCCTGCCAATCGGCTCGCCGCAGGTACCAGGGGGCGTGGAGATCTAGCCGGGAAATGAGATAATTAGACAGGGCTACGTTGTAACCACAATCAGTGCTTATTAGTAGGCTACGCTTTGGGATTAAGAAGTAACGATTTCGCGAAGGAACAGGATGGTATTTGTTATTTATCTCAGACATGATCCTTTAAAAATACCATAGTCTTAAATATACCTCTACGATGAAGGTATTGAGACTTCTCCACGACTCGTTATGAATGAAAAAAAAAACAGTGAACATAACGATAGGAGTGGATAGAAAATAGATTACAAAATTCTTGTTACCACCACCTGGTTTCACATTAGCGACAAGAAACCCTGGGACCGAATGAGACATGTTTTTTTAATATATCGTATTAATCACGAACAATTAAAGAGCACGATTATGATATTTGGCCCGTAAAATTAATTTTCAATGATGCAATCCAAAATCTATATGTAACCACGGTCTATGTCGATAGAATTTACCTATGTCGAGTAGCTTATGTTGAGGTAGTACTAAGATGAGTATGAGAGTGCAAAGCGCGCATATCACGAGGAAAGCCCAGCAGACGAACACAACGACGCTGCAGCGACACCCCCGCCCCGCGTTGGCCCCTGTTGCCACCGCTGACGCTCCCGCCTTCGACGAAAGAAGGCCAAGCCCGAAAAGACGGACTGCAACAACAGACGATTCAAATGCTCATTAAATGTTATCGATTTTGGCGATGTGTTGGTCAATGAAAAATAATAGTAAGAGACTTGAGGTAATAAAGGAGCGATTAGACCATCCAATAAAGAGCTCGTAGAGAGTGGACCTGGCTCCCGCTCAGCCAGCGCGCTATCTAGCGCTGGCTGAGCGGGTCTTACGCCCTGCGATGCATATATCCGCTACATCGCAATAAGAGTTTTTGGTATACTTAGATCGAGACCCTATATATCGAATGATAGATCGCTCCATAAGTTCTATAGTGCACAACTTCAGTCGATTCGATAGGCCGTCGTCGCCGAAAGGTTAAAAGCTAAGGTCAAACAGAGCCAATAGTTCGTTGTCGAACTTTATAGAGAAATCGGATCTTGTTGACAAGCCAATTGGATTAATATACATTGAATCTCATGTTAAAGTAGGTAAGAACGTATTTCCAACCTAAATCGGCTAACAGGAAAACCTTTGCTAATATCATCTTCGTGTTTGTTCGGATACATCCAACAGTCGAATGAAGTTTAGAAAAGATTTTTAACAATAAAGACGACGAATCGACGATTGTAAATCTTGAGACAAAACAAACTTGCGGTCTAAAGAAAAAGAAATACATTGGGTAGTGGCCTCGACTTTATACATTTGCACGCCAATACGCTTAAGGAACTGTTTGGATAAAAGTGCCATTAAACTCCAAGAAATGACTAATTGTTTTATTTATACACAACTTCATGCCTACCTATCTTTCTCTTCTCTCTCTCTATCTCTCTCTCTCTCTCTCTCTCTCTCTCTGTCTCTCTCTCTCTCTCTCTCTGTGCCTCTGCCAGCAAATATGTGATAATGCGTGTCGATTTGTACGCGACTGTGACCACTCATATTCGAGGTATTTGTGTCGTACGTAGGTATATAACGTTAGCGCTAGAATATAGTTGGACTCATCTGGCTTGTATTTACCCAATAACATGATTGCAGTTTGCTCACCTTTGACCACTTCGTTTTGAGACACATTCTGCGTGACCGATACGAATTTGGGTCCAATCTGAACCCTGCTGGACTTGCTCACGTAGATATTCTCAGCTTGGTGCCTGCTGGCACGAGCAAGATCATTCCCTATCACCATATTCATCGGGGACACGGGGGCAGATGGGCTTACCCCGACATCGTTCTCTACATAGACGACATCATCCGTCCTATCGCCCATACTCTCAACTTCCATAGTGTGGCGACGTGAAACTATACAGTGCCCCTATACAGCCTTGAAGTTTGGCGATTGACGCGCGGAAAACTATACAAAACAGTTTGTGACGCAACACTTTATTATTCGCAACTTATAACCAACACGTTGCCACACCGACTCTATCAGCGCTTACTAAGTACTATACTAACCCTTTGTGCTATTAAATGTGAAGTTGGCAGCGGATGTCTCGATAAGCTGCTTGTTGTATGCACCTATCTTTATGATGGTAGCTTATTTCGCAATATATATAGCTATATTCGCATTGTACGCATCTCTCTCAAATCGCATTGTTTAATTAATGTAGGAATGGAAGAATAGGGTAGATGCGTTATCTTTGCAGTCGTGGCCAAATGCAAAATATGGAGGAGTCAAAGTCAAAGTTAATCCGAGAACAGTGCTAACTCGCTTTCAGTCTGTCGGGTCTGAGTGTGAAGTACGATAGATAGGAATTTATCAGAAACTACTATTTACCTAGGACATTTACGTTATGCGCTTTGCAATGAAGATAACACTAAATAACTGCTCACACAAGAATTCTCGGCAGAGAAACCAATACATTCATGATTCTTGATATCACCTTAGTCGATCTGGCAGGGGTCAGGACCTATATACCCACCCCGTGCGATATACATATAATAAGATGAACATTCAATTGACGATGCGAAGAAGATATACGTAGAAGGAACTATTACAGTGACAGATGGCGCTAGTAGTCGTAAACATTGAGCTCCTTAATAATAAAACATTTTAATAACTAAATCTATATAAAATCATTTTAAAACAATATTTTTTGGTAAATAATACACCAATTGTGACGTGGAAGTGTTATCTAGTGATATAAAACAGTACAAACAATACTACAACAAAGTTCTTATAAGTGATTGTAAAGTGCTAATAAAATCCAACAAAACATATGTGTGTTACAACTAAAACATTCGAATATGTTGTGCAAAAGATAAAAGTGACCAAAATGTCCAGTGCAATGCATAAATACTGAAAATAGTAACAATTATCAGATAAACATAATATCAAGATAACGGTAAATTAACGGTCACTTACTCATAGCGACATCTATGAAATACCAAAATAAGCAACCAACTAAAGTAGTACTTTAGTTGGTTGCTTATTCGCAACGCAACAATCCTGCGGATAAATCTCATCACTAAAGGATTGGCTAAGTGATACCACAAATTCCCCACAGATGTCGCCTGTGCAGATCACACAACGTACAATCCTTCTTTTCGCAATTATTTGTATTGCTTGGATGGCGTAAAGTGCAGTACAAGTGCTTCAGACCCAAACGATCCGGGTTCGATTCCTGAGTATCATAAGAATCACTTTTTATCACTTTTTATTGCCTCATAAACCAAACTAACATGGCCACACATTGCATAATATGTAAGATCCCTGCTGAAATCCGAGATACCGTGCAATGCTCTATCTGCACTCATAGACTTCATTTCGATTGCTCAGGGCTATCCGAAAAACTATATCAGTTATTGACTGCCGAAAAGAAAAAACACTGGAAATGTAGAACTTGTGTTACACAGAAGAGTATAAATGAATCAACAAAAACACAACTTAATGCAACTTTACAGCAGAATGTAACCATAAGGAAGAAAAAAACGACACCTAAAAAGACTACAAGCTTTGTTCCATCGGAAACACCAAGTAACATGGATTCTACCCATTCTAAAACTGTCGTAGGTAACTCATATTCTCTGGACTCCAGTTTACTATCAGATGGCAATACCCGCTATGAATGCTCCCCCCCTGGCCAACTATCTAACAGTATGGAAGAACGATCATGTATTAGCAGCACTCAGGATCTACAACACCGGATTACTACACTAACCTCCGAATTGATGACTACCCAGAATGAGTTAGAAAACACCATCATTGAGAACAATGAGTTAAAAAGAACTGTAGACAAACTTACACAGGAAGTTGGAATCCTTAAAACCCTATGTACAAGCCCTCCATTAATGGCCCAAAACTCGTCTACACCCAGAAAAAACAGGATTTCTAATATTAGTCACAGATCCAAAACGCCCCAACAACCCGCGTCTGCACGAGACTATAACTTAGAAATAGAAAAAATTAAATTAGAGAAGCAGATTTTAGATTTACAAGAACAACTATCACAGGCCAACAAGGACATTATAGAGCTAAAAAACCTAATGAATAATTTAGAATTAAAACTGATTGAGAACTCGAACAACTCTACATTACCGAAGCCAACTCGCACTGTGAATTCTCAGACCAGAAATAAAATATGTGTCATTAGTACAAACAGAAGAAACAAAATTCTAAATATTGCAGAAAATACATTTGAACAGGAAAAATATGATCTCTGTCACTACCTAATGCCAAATCGTGATATAAAAAACCTACTAAAAGACATAGAGCTGAAGATAGTGGACTATACAATAAATGACTTCTGTATTATACTCCTGGGTGAAGACGATTTTAATAGCTCTAACAACTACAGAGAACTTGTTTTATCGATCCGAACAACATTACAAAGAATACAAAGTACCAACATTTTAATCTGTCTACCAACATTCATCTGTGCAAGCAATGCCAATGTATTCAACTGGAGAGTGGAATATTTTAATAAACTACTAAATGATGATGTAATTAAATACGAGTACGCATATTTGATTGACTCAAACCGCAATCTGAAATACGATGAAACGACGTTCCATCCACGTAGGGGTACTATTAAAAACTTTGGCGTGCGTATTATGTTTGAGAACATCTTTAAAAAGATTGTAGAAATTAAGGACTGGAACTACAATATAGATACAGACATTGATAATTATGTAAACAATAATAGTCAGTCATTTTTTCGTCCCTCAACTATTAGATAACCATGTAAATCCAATACCATCCTCAAACACCATACCCAATGGCGAAACTAACCTTAATGTATTGTTCCAAAATATTCAAAGTATTTCTAACAAATTACATCTTCTTGATGCACTCATCGAGGAAAAACCTAACCTACATGTTTGTGCATATCTGAAACTTGGATAAGTAGCGAAAAGAAGAAATTACTAAAAATTCATAACTATAATTTAGGCGCGACATTCTGTCGTGAACAACATACAGGTGTGGGGGTGTTTGTATATTAATAAAAAATACATTTGAATATTTAGAACGTGTAGACATCTCATCTATGTCAACAGAAATGGTTTTCGAAATATGTGCAATTGAAATTCCCAAAATTAATTTATTAATTGTAAATCTGTATTGGCCTAGTAGTAGTCGAGAAGTTAACACATTTTACAGTTCTTTGGAAAAACTTTTAAGATATATCTATACCAAAGAAAATTCTAAAAACATTATGATAGCTGGTGACATGAATATAGATTTTTTAAATAAACACGAAAAAGTTAGGCTTTCAAATTTCATGTTAAGTTATAATTTTCATCAAAAAGTCACAAAGCCGACGAGAGTTACACCAACCAGTTCAAAATGCATAGACTTAATCTTTACAAACTTTAATAAAAAAGACTACCATGTCGATGTCCAAGAATTAGGTCTTTCGGACCATAGAAGTGTCTTGTTCTCTACTCCTCTTAATATTCAAAACCCTAACCACTTTACATTGATCAAGCGTAATTTTAACGATTTCAATATAAATAGATTTAAAAACGAAATCTCAACAGTAGACTGGGAAAGTATATTAGTACCTGATAAAAATGTGAATGATAATCTTAATACATTTGATAATATTATACATACAGCCCTAAATAAATGTATTCCTAAAATATTAATAAAATATAAGCCAAACCAGAAAAATACTTACCTAACTAAGGGTATAAAAATATCATGTCTCAATAAAAGACAATTAAAACTACTAATATCACAGACTAATAATAAAGTTCTACGAAACTACTATAAAATATACTGCAAATCTCTAAAAAGGATAGTTTGTAAATCTAAGAAACTTATCAACATATATAAATTTAATAGTTCAGTTAATAAAACCCAATGTATGTGGAAAATAATACACAATGTAACAAACAAATATAAAATTATACAAAATATAAGACTCAAATTTTCGAACAATACTTTATCTAACCCGAAAATAGTTGCAAATGAATTCAATAATCTATTTGCATCTATAGGAAAGTCACATAAATCTAGATCAGAGAAAAACAATCTTCCCGCAAGTAAAATAACAAATTCTTTTTTCCTCACACCTGTTGAACCAAAAGAAACATTTAATATAATAATTATTCTAAACAAAATTCATCTATACCAAAGTATAGATGAAATTCCTCCGTTGCTGGTAAAACATTGCGCGGATATTTTGGCAGTACCCTTTTGTAAACTTATCAATCATTCTTTTACAGAAGGAATATTTTCCGAAGCCTTATAAAACCTAAACATAAAAAAGGAAACGCCACTGACATTCATAATTATCGACCTATTGCTTTACTGCCTACTTCAGCAAAAATTTTTGAAACTGCTATGGCCATACGTCTGAATAAATTCTATGAAAAATATAACATACTACATGATAACCAATACGGGTTCCGTAAAAATAGGTCTACTATATTGGCAATATATAACTATGTGCAAAAAATTTTTGAATCAATAGACAATAAACGGTATGCTGTGGGTTTACTGCTCGATATGAGCAAAGCGTATGATAGAGTATGCTTCTAAACTCTATTAGAAAGACTATACGACTCTGGGATTAGAGACTTAGCATACAGGTGGTTCAAGTCATACCTGCATAACCGTGTCCAATACGTAGAGATTGAAAATACCAATTTTATCACAGGTAAAGTAGAATGCGTTAGATCAGATAGAGTCCTTTCTACTGGATCTATTCCCCAAGGTAGCGTCTTGGGATGTTTATTATTTCTTATTTATATAAATAATCTACCTAATCTAATTGATGACCCTTGCACCCTTTTCGCAGATGACATTTCCATATTATTTTCCTGCTCGAATACCACCGAATTAAACCAAAGCTTAGATATGACCTTAGATAAGATCACCGACTGGCTAGATCAAATTTAGAACTCAACCTTAAAAAAACTAATATAATTCAATTCAAACCCTCACAAAAAGCCCCATTACAAATTTCATATTGCTATAAACAAATACCACTGGAGACTACAAAGACAGCAACCTTGTTGGGGATCGATCTAGACACAAACTTGAGCTGGAAACCTTACATACAGAGATTGCAAAACAAATTATCATCTTTTACTTATGCCCTCCATCAACTCAAAAGGGTAACTGATGTCAAAACTGCGCTCACAGCCTACTATGCATACGCACATTCCAGACTATCGTATGGTATTATATTATGGGGGAATTGTTGTGAAATAAAGGATATTTTTATTCTACAAAAGAAATTTATTAGAATACTTACAAATATTGACCAAATGGTATCTTGTAGATCTTATTTTGTAAAACTCCAAATACTTACCTTAACTTCTATCTATATATTAGAATCTTGCAAATTTGTAAGAAAACATGGTAACTTATACTCCCCTCTAGAAAATAAAAATAAAAGGAATAATCGAGACCAAAATAAATTAAAGAAACCATTTTCAAAGTTAGAACTCGTGTCTTCTAGTCCCCATCATATGGCCATCAAAATATACAATCACATACCAAATTACTTAAAAAACATAGAGAAAGAAACACTATTCATTACTTATTTAAAGAAGTTCCTCATTGAAAAATGCTATTATGATGTGAAAGAATTTTTCAATGATAAATTTAGGTAAACATTTCTAGTCGCTAATTACTTGTTCATTACATGTTATTACTAATTTAATGTTTATATAATTTACTCTTAATTTATTTACTTATTGTTAATAATAATAATCTCTACAATATTTTGTTAATTGTCTCTATACAATTTTGAACATAAATGTAATCATTTTTCAATTTTTTTTTCAATTTTTCGTAAAATAGACAACTGGTTGTCCTTCGCATGTTGCTGTGCCCTAGCAGGGCGTCACAATGTACTAACTTTTATTTTACCACCTTGTGAAATTTTGTGACTTTGCAATAAACTATTATGAATTATGAATTACAGGACGTGCGAGCGAAGCGTCTCTGTTCCAGCTTGGCTAAAATGCTTTAGGATTTCGGTCCGTCTGCTCAGCTGTTCTCCTCCAAACATTTCTCACATTCGTCAAATTTCTCAACCGATTCTCGTGAAATTTTGTTAACAGTTTCGATAATGATATGGAGTTTTTTATGTCGATTTAGTTTTTGGCAAAAAACTTAAATGGCGGAAAGATGGGGTAGAAAACGGAAAATAATGCTAAAGCCCAAAAGTTTTAACAGATTTTAACAAATTAGATGTTGTTGGATTTATATAGGGTTCGCGAGATTGACATAGGCTATATAAATTTAGTGAACATTCAATAGGTTGTATATTAGATTGCTAAATGTAGTTTATAAAGTTATTGGCGCGGCTAGTTTCATACTCCGTGTACGTAACCAGGTACATTCATAAGTTTGTATGTTGTAGTGAAATAAAATGCTGTCGGGTTATTTATTTTTATAATTTATCCGATAAACTTCAAGGGTTCGAGGGGGTGAGGGGGTAGAATATATTGAAAAAAAAAAAACTTTTCGTGTCGCTTGCGAGGGCTACAGCTCACAGAGCCACTACTATGTTATGGATAACCTAATATCTCACCACTTTATACAGGGTGACTGGTAAGTCGACCTACATACGTTGGGAGATGCTAGCACGGATCAAAACCAACCATTGTTACTATGAAACACCCTACCCGAAAATTTTCCGTTTTCGAGTAGGGGCCTTTAAAGATCTTCGAGGAAAAATCCCACTTTTCAACATATTTCGCACCAATTTTCCTAATCTAGGTGATTAAATCCAGGTATTTTGCTGGTATTAGGTAAAAATAGAGTTAATTTAATATTTAGAAACAAAAAAGAACCGACCACAGCAAAAAAAACCTATAATATATGAAAACTTATGGCTTATGGTGAAAACCGAATATCGCATATTTACTTAATGGGTTGACTTTGAAGCAGTGTCACCAAAAAAAAAACTAGTACCTGTTTGTGCAAACAAAACCTAAAACATCTCCAGTTCTCTAGCTATTCAATGAGGTACAATAGTCAAATAAAATGTTTATTATTTTTGGGAAAATTGGGCGACAAAGTAGATAAGGTAGCGGACTCTAAGATGACCGGTGATTTAAAAAAAAGGGTTTTAAGATGTTGTAAGGGCAAAATTATTTTATTTTTATTGCCCGATGTCCAAAAGGGGGTGTTATAAGTTTGAAGCGTCTGTCAGTCTGTCGGTCTGTCTGTATGCCTGTCCGTGGCACTCTAGAAGTCAAACAGGTGGACGAATTTTGATGCCGGTTTCTTTAAATAAAAGTAGACATCTCTGCGGTGGTTTTTAGAAATGTTTTTTTTTAAATCGGTTAAGCCGTTCGAAAGTTATCTGCTTAAAAACGAATAGTGGTCAAACAAATGGACTGATTTTGATGCGGTTTTCTGTAAATGGCAGTAGACTTCTGATGATGAACATCAAAACAGGTCAATTCATGGGGAAAATGCATTACAGAACAGCTGATGTGAAAAAGTTTTATCATTTAGAATAATCCAAAAATTAATGAGGCCGTGACGAAAAGAAACGTTTTGACTTATGTCAAAACTTTTCCTTTCGTCACGGCCAATTCTTATGAATTAAGAAAAATTATATTTTCTTCGAAATTTGAATTTTCAGTACTCCAGGTGACGTCTGTCAATTACTGGACTGGATGGAGGTAACATTGGGCTCTCTGTAGATTTTTAATAGCTTAGTCCGGCCTTTATCCTGGCGTATCTCTCAAAGGTGGTGAGGTATTATAGACATTCTCTGGAATGTGACGGATATTTTCTTGCACATGGCTCTTGCCTTCGGCCTCTCATTTTTATGACACATGGTGGTGTTCGTAGCGATTAACCCGGCTCTTGGCGTCGTACAATTCTTTATTTTTCACGTGGCTAGATATAAGTTGTGATACGTATTAATTTGGCTTGGATCAGCCAATGGCTTCACACTATTCTGTTGCATGACACGATTTTGTAATACATGGGTCGGCCTACGGCCTCTTGCCCCTCTTATAGGTGGTATGTTTTCGTTCCGCTTTTCTCGACCTTCAGCCTCACCTGTGAGCCACGCACTTTTCTTATATATGGTGCAGTTTTATTACACTTGGTGTCGGTGTCGGCCTCTGAGGGGCTGTGATTCCTAAACCTGTAAGTTTAGGAATCACAGCCCAGTAGTTGGTATAGTCAACATAATAGAACCTTTAAAATAAAAGAACTGCGCGGAGCTGGAGTTTGCGAAGTCTTTGTTATGATTGGCTCGGCCTTCAGCTTCTTATTTTTCTGTAAAATGGTGTCGTATTCATGACCCTTGACTCGCCTCTAGATGTCCTTCTATTCTTAGAATCAGTATGATTTCTATGATTTTTTAGCACATGGCTCGTCCTACGGCCTCACGGCTGCGTTATATGTGATATGTTTTCGATTAACTATTCTCGGCCTTCAGCCTCGCACTCTTCTTAGGTATAGTGCGGTTTAATTTCTCACACATGACTTTGGTTTCGGCTTTAAACTTTTCTATTATATGGTAGTTTTTTGTAATGCTTGGCTCGGCCGTCGGTCTAGCATTTTCTGGAATATTCTGGCCTGTATAACATTTGGCTCGCCTCTTGGTGTCATTCTAATGTTAGATGTAAGTAGTATGAATTTTTAACACTCCGCTCGGCCTACGGCCTCGTGGCTCTGATATTTGTGTACGCCATTGCCGCGACTTCATGTGCTTATCATCAAGCTTGCTCCGTAAAGGACCAAAATTGACACGGGACGGCGATAAGCTTTAACTGTACAAACATTTTTTGTACAAATAATTGATTATGCTGATGTTTGCTGGGTAAGCGCAAATGAAGAACAATTGAACAAACTCGAACGACTTCAAAATCTCGGGATTCGGTTCATCTTCAGACTGAGCAAGTACTACCTCATGAGATACAGCATCGCAGGGAGGTGAAGTGGCTACCGATTTAGCTTCGACGGCACACGGACTGCAAGTCGGTGACCACATGTTGCGCGACCTGCAAACGCTTCAAGCGATCGGAGGCGGCGACCCACACATCCGCAGCCACTAACTGCCCCGCCCGACTTCATGCCGAGGAGCAGGAAGCGGCCAAGACGATGTACCGATAGCAGTTGAGGGCGTCAATACTATTTTGTTTGGGCAGCTGAACCTACAGAATTCGGAAGCAGCCACCGCAGAACTTCCAGTGGTAGCGAGTTCGCACCGACTCGATTTGGTACTGGTCCAGGAACAGTACAACTGTCGGCCCGGAATTCTGCAGTGTGACACCAACCCCAGAGCAGGCGTCTTAGTATTGAACCGCGCGATAGCAGCCACGCTCCTACATCACATGAGCAACGAGCACTGCACGGTAGTCCACGTCGCATACGGAGAAAACAGCCTGCACGTAGTATCAGCATACTTCCAGTATAGCCACGATATCGGTCGCCATATAGCACACCTAGTATCGGTTCTTCAACGGCTCTCCCATGTAACATTATGAAAGTACTAGTAGATGCCCGCAACTTCATACGCGTGTTAATTTGTTAGTGTTCAATTTCTTAAATAATGGCGGTCTAACAACTGGGTTAATTTCGCCAATGTCATGTTGTTTTTATAGATTTGATTGTATTGATTTGGACAGTGACAGGACAGGACGTGAAGGGCTGTAGGTTCCAAGTATGTTCTGCGGACGTGAGCAACTGCCTCCCAGTTGTTAGTGTTCCTTAAGTTGGCTGTCCTATAAAACTGACAAATGTCAGTTTTCATTAATGATAAGAGCAACAAAAGATTCTCAAGACGTCTGAAACGGTATTCGCTTTCTTACTTAGTAACGTTAAATAGATATTTACGATACCTATATTCTTACTAGTACTTATTACTTACAGCTTTTTATTTTTAGTCACGATCATCTCCCATGGTACCTGGGCATGCACCAAGACAGCAGGGTTCATGATGATGATGAGGTGGGACCACCGCTGACCGGTGTGAAAATAGCAGTAAAAGTTAGTAGTTTTTAATAACGCGACCAAATTCAAAAGTGCGATGACAAAATTAATTTCTTAAATGAATTTTGGTTGGTTTGGTTGGTTTCACATTTAAGTAGATTTTAAAATCTACTTAAATCTGAAACTGAATCACCATGTAGACCTGGAAAATACTAAAAGAAAAAATATTTATCCATTAAAAGGGACCTACGCTGTATGTTTTTATTGAAATGTTTTCTCTACATTACTATTTGAAGACCAATATGTGTAAGGCCTGTATAACTTTTGGACCTGGACGGTAATCTAGAACATACAGCTGGGACTATTCTATCAGATGAAATAAGGTTAGTCCATTTTCCGGACCTGAAGTCATCCTAGCTGTAGATGTTTATAACCCAAAGTAATAACTCACTCAGCCGAAAACCTTTTGGACCAGAACGGTATTCCGGAACATGCAGTAGGGACAATTCTACCAGATCTCACACCAAAAATGAATAGCTTGCGGGACCTGGAAAAACAACTCAACGAATTTGATATTCAAAACCCTGTAAAGACATGGCCCGAAAAACATTGGTGCCTCGGTGTTACTCTGGAACAAGAAGTAGGATTTAATCTACCACATTAGACACCGTGATTGGCCTTGCCAGACCTGGATATAGCCAGCAGTAGATGATTTATATCCTACGTGGAAAATATTTTAAGCCTTGTGATAGTATGGCCCGAAAAACTTTTGGACCTGGTCGTTATTCTGGAAAATGAAGTAGAAACAACTTTACCAGATGAGATACCGGGAATAGCCTTGCCGGATATGTAATAGCTAGTAGTTGATTATTTATACGCCTAAATACAATATCAACTCAAGTAAGTTGTTATTCAAAGCCATGTAAAAGTATGGCCCGAAAACCTGGCCGTTACTTTTGAATATGCAGTAAAAACTACTCGACCAGATGAAACACGAGGAGTAGCCTGCCAGACCTAGATATAGCTAGCTGTAGATAATTTATAAGCCTAAGTAAAATATCAACCCAAATAAGTTTATATTCAAGGTTTATATGTAAGGGTATGGCCCGAAAAGCTTTTCGACCTGAACCTCACTTTGCAACATGAAGTAGGGACTATTCTACCAGATGAGATACCATGAATGGCCTTGCCGGTCCTGATATAGTTGGTAGTAGATGATTTAGATACCTAAGTGGAAACTCCACTCAAACAAGTTGGTATTTTAAGCACTGTTATGGTATGCCCCAAAAAACTTTTGGACCTGGTCGTTATTCTGGAACATAAAGTAGAAAATTCTCTACCAGATGAAATAACGCGAATGGCCTTGCCGTACATGATATAGTCAATAGTCGATAATTTATACGCATAATTAGAATATGAACTCAATTAAGTTGATATTCAAAGCGCTGTAAGGGTATGTCCCGATTTTTTTTTGACTTGGCCGGTACTCTTGAACGTGCAGTAAAGACTACTCTACCAGATGATACATCAGTTCGACAAGGCTGCTCAGCTTTGTCGGACCTGGATGTTCATCAGGATCATCAGTAGATGATTTATACGCCTAAGTAGAATGACAACCCAAAAAGTTTATATTCAAAACCCTGTAAGGTTTAGGCTGGAAAAGATTTGGACCTGGCCATTATTCTATAATATGCAGAAGGGGCCATTTTACTGTATAAATTACCGTAAAAGGCCTTGCCATATATACTTATAGTTACTAGTATATTATTTATATGCCTAAGTAGCAAATCAGGTGAAATAAGTTGATATTAAAAGCCGCGCGATATTAAAAGGGCGTGGTTCGAAATATTTTTGGACCTGGACGTTGGTTTGTAACAAGCAGTTAAGACTACTCTATCAGATGCTTTACCACAATTGGCCTTGCCGGATCTGGATATAGCTAGCATAAGATGATTTATACGCCGAAGTGGAAAATCAACTAAAGCAAGTTGACATTCAAAGCCCGGGACATAAAGTCCCGATAATTTTATGGATCTGGCCGTTAAATTTAAACTTGCAGAAAAGACTATTCCATTCGTCCCCAGTGATACTACCAGTGGTATCTACCAAATAAAATACCAGAAATAGCCTTGCTGGACCTGGATATAGCTAGCAGTAAATGGTTTATACGTCTAAATGGAATATCAACCCAAATAAGTTGATATTCAAAGCCCTATAGGGGTATGGCCAGAAAAGCTTTTGGACCTGGTCGCTATTATTTAATATGCTGAAGGGATTTCTCTACTAGTTGAAATAACTTGAATGACCTTGCCGGACCTAGATATAGTTACAAGTATATTATTTATATACCAAAGTAGTTAATCAACTCAAATAAGTTCATATTTAAAGCCCTGTAAGGGTATGGCCCGAAAAGCTTTTGGACCTGGTCGATTATTCTGTAATATGCAGAAGAGACTAGTCTACCAGATAAATCACCGTGATTGGCATTGCCGGACTAAGATAAAGTTACTAGTATAATATATATACGCCTAACTCAAATAAGTTGATGTTCCCAACCCTGTAAGGGCATGGGTCGAAATACTTTTGGACTTGTACTTTGGTCTGTAATATGCAGTTAAGACTACTCTATCAGATAGTACAGCACGATTGGCCTTGCCGAAACTGTATATAGCTAGTCGTAGAAGATTTATACGACTAAGTAGAATATCAACTCAAATAAGTTGATATTCCCAACCCTGTAAGGGCATGACACGAAATACTTTTGGACCTGGAATTTAGTTTGGAACATGAAGAAAAGACAATTCTATCAGATGTTGTACTAGAAGTGGCTTTGCTGGACCTGTATATAGCTAGCAGTAGATGATTTCTATGCATAAGTAGAATATCAACTCAAATAAGTTGATATTCCCAACCCTGTAAGGGAACTTGCATATGGATGATGGCCTATCCAAGTCCAGGTGCCGACGATATCTTGCACACCCAAAATAAAGCATTGAAAATTGCCTTTAACACCCATTTTCTGACCAACTTAAAGAAACTACACATTCCTGCTAAACTCCCTCTGGTTTCTGACTATATTCTGAAGCTAATTAAAAAGTTCTACCACAAGAACTCGCACAATTCCAACAAATTAGTCTCATCAACCAAGATGTGTCATTTCCCTTATGTCGATTCATACATTCAAACTTATTTTTTTTATTCAAAATAGATTCTTACGAACACCTTTTGAAAGTCATTTAAAATCTATATAATGCAAGAAAAACTACTACAGCTTCGGAAAGCGGCGAAGAAGCGGCGCACTCCTACACTGCAACACAGCCTACTTTTCTTCTGTTTGTTTTTTTTTTCAAAAATTCGGTTACCATCGGGTGCGAGGTTCTTGTGCTGCGCTGGAAAATCAGAGCTCCATACCTCTTTGTCATTAATGTAATCATCTAAACTATAATATGCTTTATAACATTATGTTTTTTTAACAATGCCTTTAAATTTCTTCTCTGACAAATTTATATAATATCTCTTCCGGTATTTTGTTATAGTATTGTGGGTCGTCTTACCCACAAATGAAGTTCTAAATTTAGCTAGTCAGGTTGGTCAATTTTATTTCCGCTTCTTATATTATTTCGCTTGTGCCTGTCAACATTTTTAGTGAATTTATTTATGTTATTCCTAACTAACATGATATTTTCATAAATATATTGGTACAGTCATAATGCTAATTTCTTTGAACAGTTCCCTCGGGGAGTCACGACTGCTTGGTTATAAATTGCTCTAATAGCCCTTTTTTGTAGAACAAATATTGAGTCAATATCAGCAGCTAGTCCCCACAGAAAAATTCCATAGGACATAATGCTGTGGAAATAATTAAAGTAAACAAGTCTCGCCGTAGCTACATCCGTCATCTGTCTGATTTATATCACTCACAGCATATGCAGCTAAACTTAGTTTTCCCGATAAAGATGCAATGTAAGGGCCCCATTGTAGTTTCGAGTCAAGTGTTTTCCCCAGGAAAACAGTACTATCAGTAAACTTTAACTTATCGTTATTTAATATAACCTCATTTTTTTAAGAAAAGTGCATATTAGGCTAAGTGAATTTTATCCATTTCGTTTTTTTCGCATTAAGCACTAGATTGTTAACAGAAAACCAATTATGAAGTTGTCCAAGAGTGTTATTTACTTCATCATAGTTCTGTACATGTCGATCTACTTTAAACATCAGCGATTACAGCATTAACACAATCTTTGACAAATTCTGAACCATGTAGGGCAAATAATTAATACAGACCAAAAATAAGAAAGGACCTAATATGGAACCTTGAAGCACGCCAATTTTCTTTATTTAATAGAGCTTTATTTTTAATACCGTAGCGTTCCAGTTTTAACAGTTTCAAAGTTTCATGATCTGCGCAATCAAATGCTTTGGAAAGGTCACAGATGACACCAATGGCATCTTTTGATTCTTCCTATGCACTAAAAATATGTTTTAATAGTTCAACACCAGCATCTGTGGTACAACGTCCTTTTGTAAAGCCGAATTGTTGGTTATGTAATATTGGGTGCTTACCTATGAAATTGGCGAATATTTCTTCCAGATTCAGGAGTTCATAATTCGAGTAATTAAATAGCTATTTCCAGTTTTTTTTATTGTTTTAAATTTAATTTCAATATTTTACATCTACTAATTAAATTTTCTTTTAATTTTCACTTTGATAACTAAAATGTTATCTTCAAAATCAGTGCCTCCTAAATGTCATCCATTTTTATGATAATATTCGTAATATTTTTTTACAGCTGACACTTTTCAACAATTATATAAAATTTTCTGTTAGCTAAATGTTGTCTCATTCATACACACAAAGTTTATAAAAATAGGATCTGTCATTCCTCAAAAAACTACAAAAATATTTGTACTGAAAATTGAGTTTACTTCATTTTCTCCATACAAAACGCCAATTTCATATTAAATTATTGTGATTAAAATGGGAAAGCATTTGATTGAGAATGATCTTTTCAAACCCTTTACTAAATACCGGTAAATCTGTTAAAGGCCTTTAATTACTGGGGTCTTTTTTGTCACCAGCTTCATATAGAGGAACTACTCTACTATTTTTTACCCCACGCCGCCGTCAAAATGCAACGCACGCTGGACACCCTGCCTAAATGGCTGGCCAAAAGGAGGTTCTCCGTCAACGTCGGGAAGACGCAGGCGATGATCACCGGCCAGAGCAACCTGCCACCACCACTCCAACTCCAAGGGAAGGACATTGGGTGGCTGCACCAAGTGAAATATCTGGGGGACACCATAGACCGCCGGCTCGCGATGAAGACCCACGTCGACAACGTCGTAAACCAGGTCCGGGCTGCATGGGCAAAACTTCGTCCACTCCTGGACTCCGGCCTCCCCCTGCGGTCGAAGCTCGGGATCTATAAAACGTACATCAGGTCTCGCCTCACGTATGCCTCGCCGGCATGGTACGCCCTCTGGCTCGGAGTCCAACAAGAAGAGACTCCGGGTCCAAGAAAACCTCTCCTTGCGTACCATCGTCGGCGCGCCTCGCTACGTGAGAAACGCAACGATCGCAAGGGACCTAGGACTGGAGACACTGGACAAGTTCGTCCAGAGGCTGGCAACGAACATCTTCGCACGAGCGGACGGCTCTCAACATCCGCTCGTGCGAGACCTGGCGCCATACCACGCGCGCCCGCCTGACCGTCGCCGCCTACCCCGAGACCTGGTTGCCGAGCCGGCAGCACCCCTGGATTGAGGCCACACAATCCGACGAACACCTCAGCCACCCAATGACCTGGCCGTAGTCACGGCCAGCGGAAGACTCCGCGGAAGGGGGCCATTGTCCCGGGACTGCGCCCTGGAAGGGGTGTGAGAAGATCACCAAGTCAAGTATTTTTTATTCAATCGGGGCAGGTACCGTGACCATCACATTCATTAAATATGTAAGCAAAATATGGTGCTAATTAACTTTAATGCCTTTAAAAGTCTTAATAATAAACTGGGGACTGTCATAACTAAATTTAAATTCAGTTCCGCAGGCGTCCACGTTTTCCTTAAGCTGTACCTGAAAGGGATGGTGAAGATTTTAGTGGTTTTCAAGGGTATATATACCCTTAGTAAAAAAGGTCTCTAATTCCTGAGCTACTTCTGAATTTGCACTAATAATACTGCGATCTGTCTTAATTGAAAAGTTATACTCGCGTGGCTTTGTACTACCTGTTTCGCAATTTATAACTTTCCATACCGTTTAGATTTTATCGTCGACAGATTTAATTTTACTACTTATAAAATTTGCTTTGGCTTTAAGAAACACTATCTTGAAAGTTTTGGGGTAATCTTTGAGATATTCTTCAATTGACTATTTGTCATGTCATTTTCTTTGTTCATAAAGTTCAAAAAGTCTTTGAACAGGCAATTTATCAAGTAGAACATTTTGGTACTTTTCCAGCCGACTAGTAGTGATGGGTCTGGTTTAATTTTTTTTTAATTTCACTTTGACCTCTATGATCTGATTGAAACGAGTTAACAATACTTTTTTCTATTGTGTCACAATCACAGAACATATTATCAAGACAGGTATTAGTAGCTATCGATAACATATCTGCCAGCCAATCTGCAATTCTTTGTTCTCCTGAAGAATGCAATTCGATTATCGAGGGAACAGACTCTCAGCTGAAATTACTGTCTCAAAATATACGTATATATAAGAATGTATTTAGAAATATGTCAGATTTTGAAATTCTTTTGTCTAGACTAGAATTTCACTATGATATCCTAGTTCTCTCTGAATGTTGGCTGTCTGAACACAAATCCCTTCCTGCACTTGATGGTTTTAGGCACTACGGCTCGACTAACTATCTCAACCAAAATAGCGGCGTAACGGCGCTTTCGTATTCATATCAAGGTCTGGCAGGCTACTCCTGATGTTTCATCTGGTCGAGTAGTTTTTACTGCATATTCAAAAGTAACGGCCAGGTTTTCGGGCCATACCTTTACATGGCTTTGAATAACAACTTATTTGAGTTGATATTGTATTTAGGCGTATAAATAATCAACTACTAGCTATTACATATCCGGCAAGGCCATTCCCGGTATCTCATCTGGTAAAGTTGTTTCTACTTCATTTTCCAGAATAACGACCAGGTCTAAAAGTTTTTCGGGCCATACCATTACATGGCTTAAAATATTTTCCACGTAGGAATATAAATCATCTACTGCTGGCTATATCCAGGTCTGGCAAGGGCAATCACGGTGTCTAATGTGGTAGATTAAATCCTACTTCTTGTTCCAGAGTAACACCGAGGCACCAAAGTTTTTCGGGCCATGTCTTTACAGGTTTTTGAATATCAACTTAGTTCAGTTGATTTTCCAGGTCCCGCAAGGCCATTTTTTGTGTGAAATCTGGTAGAATTGCCCCTACTGCATGTTATGGAATATCGTTCTGGTCCAAAAGGCTTTCGGTTTTCGGCTGAGTGAGTTATTACTTTGGGTTATAAACTGCTAGGATGATTTGTAGTGTTATGCTACTTACATGTCATTTTCTAGGATTTTCTTCTAGGATACTTGCTGAGCTGTACAGTCTGATATTTGGTATCATCTTTATTTTTATAGGACCCTGTAACGTTTTAAACCATAAAAACACATTAACAAATCATTTTCGCTTTGTATTTTCACACTATCAGCACTTCTAAATCGATAGCGAAGGGGATTACCTTTGGTGACCTTGTATTTGGCTTTCTCCGAAACTCTGCAATCTCGGGCTTCGTGCGCGCTGGTGCGCTACCATTTTATATTCATGGTTACTTCATTTACTTCATGGTTTTCTTGTTGTTTACCGTATTACGAGCCTGAAACTAAAGTTTGACATCTGTTGATGTCATTGTTTATCTGGTTGTCATGGCAATGTCCATTCAAACTTGTTAGCGGTCTGATATGTTTGCTTCAATACTTTTACAAAAATACTTTTTCTCTCTTGGCCACTCACAAAAATTACGTTTAATTTAAATAATTTTTAAAACTCTCCAAAAAGGGTAAAAGAGCGGAACATTTCTGAAATTCTGGAGTCTTACGTCAGCTTCTAAGCGAGAAGAACCACCTAAAGGCCTTATCCCGGGGTCGCACTACCCCAGGATCCTGCGAGCCGTTCCTACAAACGGGATCCTGCGAGCCGTTCCTGCAAACACGATCCTGCGAGCCATTCCTACAAACACGATCCTACGAGCCGTTCCTACAAACGGGATCCTGCGAGCCGTTCCCACAACGGGATCCTGCGAGCCGTGCCTACGACGCGATCCTGCGAGCCGCTCCTACAACGGGATCCTGCGAGCCGTAACTACAAATACGCCCGCTACCGTTCCTACAACGACGATTTCAACAACATCTTCAACAACAAATACACCTGCATCCTGGTCATCACCCCACCGGTCACCTACTCTCCATGTCCTCCGCTTCTTTTTTTTCTATACCTAATCTATATTTTATAAAAACCTGTTCACATCTCATCCATCCTCATCTTCGCATCATTTTTTTTTATAGACTTCACTGTTAATAACCAATAAACTGTCACTACTAAATTTTATCCTGGTTGTTTTCTGTTAGGTTCGTATCGTTACACGACCTTTTGGCGCCCAACGTAAAAGTTCTTCTCCACTCTTCACCTTTCCTGCGCCTTGTCTCTTTCCCTTTGATTTGCTTTCTCTTTCACTCTTAAATCTTTATCTATTCATCCTTTTCACATTTTCCAAATTCTAAAACAAAACTTCATCTAGTTTTTCAACTCATCTGGATTATATTTAGGCCTACATTTAACTTACATTACTTCACTTCACTTCACTTCACTTCTATAACACTTGACTCTACACTTAACTATAACAATGGAAAGGGTTATTAAGTACGAATTCCTTAACAAGGCCGAGCTCGAATACGAAGTAAAGATTAGATGTGAGGAACCAGCTAATACTGTTTTGCTTCTTATAAAACAGGTTTTGCGTTTAGTTGCGAAATCTCACCCTGAAGATATTCTGACTTCTTCAGTTCCGATTGAGGATGACTTGTCTCAAATTGGTTCTACTCTGACTTACCTGGATTGTAAAATTGAAAAATTTTTACAAGGTGAAACCAAATACTTACGATTAATAGAAACTTTTATTAATCATGTTTTTTACAGATTGGAGCGAATAGAGCTATTTCTAAACAATTCGAATCCTTGACTCCACCTTCAACTGCAAATGACTCTCCATCACTGGACCCGACTGTCATGGAACCCCCTCTTGTTCCTCAAACTTCTGTCCAGACCCATACCCCGTATCCTCCACCACCACCTCAATCTTTCCCTCCAACTAACGTCTTCAAAGATCTAAAAAGACACACCTTCAATGGTAAAAGCTGTCCAAGATCCTTTCTTCAAAAACTTGAAGAATATAGCTTAGCTCGTGGCTTGTCCAGGGACTTGTTGATTTCTCAGGCGTTCGAAATTTTCACCGACAATGCCCTTCATTGGTTCAGATTTAAATATAATCAGAATCCAAACTTAACTTGGAACGAACTTTCTTCTTTACTAATCAAAGACTTTGGTGGTTTTGATTATGATCATAAACTTCTAGAAGCGATTAGGAATCGTACTCAAGGTCGTGATGAACCTATCGTCATCTTTATATACATCATGTCTGGAATGTTCGCTCGCCTTTCAAAAAGACTTTCTGAAACAGAACAATTGGAGATTATTTTGAGAAATATTCGCCCATGTTATTCAGTCTTCGTAGCTCTAAAAGACATTAACTTTATCGATTCTCTTCTGGCCACTTGCCAAAACTACGAAAAGTTCCTAGAGAGAGACAAACAATTTAAAGAACCAAATTTGCAACAAAGTCCTCATGTTTCTGAATTCAACTACAAGCATTCCACTTCAAGTTCAGTTGACTCTCCAAACTCTTCTAATAACTCACGGCCTTCTCCTCCCTTCATGAATAAATTCACTCCACCCTACAAATACCCTTCTAGACAAGTTAATAGTCTCTCTCAAACTGCAGCTCCCCAAAAAAATTATTTTTGCGTTCGCTGTCGTAAACTAGGTCATACTTTGAACAGTTGCACCCAACCACGATTCGTGATTTGTTTCAAATGTGGTCTTAAGGGTTTTAAAACTGCAGATTGCCCTACTTTTTCTCCCAAACCTAATACTGGTACAAAAAAAACTAACTGCTGACATGAAGAGTAACTCAAACTTTGATAAGGACGAGTGGACTAATTGGATCAAAACAATTCAAAACTTCTTTGCTTGCTACAAAATCTCTTCTTCACTTTACTCCAAAGAACAAGATCTTAATCGTCCATTCGTTAATGTCAAAATTTATGACTTAACTTTATCTGGTTTACTAGATTCTGGCAGCTCAGTAACTATTCTGGGTAATAATTCTCATTTGGAAATTCTTAAACTGGGCTACAAACTTCTCAAGTCAGATCTTATTACTGTCTCTACTGCTAATAATCAAAAAATTAATTCCTTGGGTTATTTTGACTTACCTGTCCATTTCAATAACGAAACTCACTTGATTAAAGCTTATGTTTTCCCTGAAATCTTTCCTTCTCTAATACTAAGTATTGACTTTTGGAGAAAATTTAATCTTCTACCTAGTGTTTTAGCTTCTCTTAACTTTACAGATCCTAAATGCTTTGCTATCGACACTAAAGATATTAAAGTTTTACCTTATGAGCATTTAACTCCTAATCAAAAGAACATCGCTAATGACATCATCCAACGCTTCAAGACAATCTCTTTTGAAGAAAAAGGTGTTCAGGGAAACACACACTTAATCACCCACAAGATTGATACTGGTGATTCTCTTCCGATCAAACAAAGATGTTACAGACTGTCTCCTGAAAAACAAAAGGCTTTAATTAATGAAGTTGACAAGATGCTGGGATGGAACGTCATTGAACAATGCTTTCGCATTGGTCCTTGGTTATCCCCAGTCCTCATCACTCCAAAGAAGAATGGGGAATGGCGTTTCTGCGTAGATAGCAGGAAGCTTAACTCAGTTACACGTCGTGATGATTATAGTCTGCCTGTAATAAGCGAAATTTTGGACAACCTGAGAAATGCCAAACACTTATCAAGCATCCTGTAGAGGGCGCTGTAACGTAAACAACCACTTTCAAGTAGCTCTGCAAATAACTTAAATTAATATTACAGTTTCAGTGAATTGACATCGAAAATAATAAATTCATATAGTACTAGTGATAATAGTCCCACATAAGTGTTATCTTAACTATAAAATAGACAGTTTGACCAAAATAAGCGAATAAAAATCCAGTGCTTATAGTAAAAATAAAACAACAAACTCAACATACACAGTGCGAAACATTATTAAAACAGTATTAGAATACCAAGTGCAGTGACATAAACATAACTCTCTGTGAAAATAAGCATTGCAAATACCTTATTTTAGCAAGAATCATTTCTTTATTCGTTACAAATTCAAATCAGGAGGACTCAAACGTTTTAATTCGGCTTCGGCGACCGTAAATGTCGCCCGTGCAGCGTAAATAAACCGACGACGCTTGTATGAGTACCACTATGTCTGTGTGGCGCAGCGTGTTGAGACGGCGCTTCTCATCACAGAGGTCCAGAGATCAAATCCTGAAGATTCCAATAAAATTGTTGTTTTTTATTTTTTATTTTTAGTGATTTGATATTAAGTATAACTAATTAACGTAGTATTAGTGACAATACAACCCTGGAAGTATTATCTACAACAAAGAATAGATAATATGCCAAAATGCAGTAAAAAATAACCAGTGCCTAAAATAAAAAAAACATCAAAACCCTCAAATAGAACCAGTGACATTGAAGGTGCAAACAGTTCCATATTACAAATCTAAGTGTTAAAAACGTTACTCTGTATGTTAAAAATCAGTGTTTCTAAGCTAATTATGCAAAAATAGCTAAAGTGAAGTCGTTAAAAATTAAATCAAAGGACCACCCAAGAACAACAACAATAACATCATCGCCATCTAATATTTGTACTGCAGTACTACCGATATCATAACTGTATAACGCCTCCTAATTGATTCAGCGGAAGGCAGTACAGATGTCGCCAGTGCATCGCATAATTTAAGGATCGGCGCGTGATTGTAACTAAGAATTTCGCAAGGATTAGTAACTGTTCTAGTGGCGTAATCGGTACGTCGTCGCCTCTCAATACAGAGGTCTATGGTTCAAATCCAAAGAGTAACAAAAATATTTTTTCTTATTGGTATTGTTTTTGAGACCACCAAAAATGGAAAATAATGTAACTGAGAGAAAACACTATCAGATGAGACGAGCTAAGTCAATAGAGGACATTCACGAACACAATTCAGGCTCACTTTCAAACCACTCATCCAGATCAGTGATGCTGGATTCCACAACAAGGAGTTTGCCGAATACACTCACTTTAGAGGAAAAGTCGTCTACTATATAAGCCAACACCAGCTACAGTGCACCGTACTCCCCACTTTCAACTTCAAATGTGACACAACGAAGGCCGCGACAGTTGAGTTCTGTTTACAATAATAATAGTCCAAGCCACAACACAACACGGTTCCCTAGGACAAAATGTGACTCCAACGAGGATGTCTTCAACTCTTTAGACTCAAATACATCCTCAGTCAAGGCATTAAGTTTACCTGACCTTAGCACAATTGACGACAGTGAACAATATAAAAAAATGCAGCATACTATCGAGCAACTAAAATTACAACTGGATAGTGCCCATAAAGAGATCGAATCGCTTATAGAAGAGAGCCAGGAATTACGGATAGTAAATGCTAAACAAGAACAAAATATAGAAGCACTTAAGAAAATATGCTCACATGACTCAACATCCAAAAAACTTCCATCAACTTTACGGAAACGGAATACTGACAAAAGACGATTACGACTCTCTGCCAATCCAGGCACACCAAACAAAAGCCTGAATGCGAGAGTTCTTTTTATGGAGAACACTTCAAAACATCTGGAAGAAGAAACCACACATATTCCACCAGAAACTACAAACAACCTACAAGAAAAACTTAATTCAGAAAAAGAAGAGCTACAAAAAATATCTCATGAAAGAAAAAGTTTTCCCAACATGACAAGAACAAACAAAGATAAGTCTACCAACACTAATCCCGAAAATAACTGTGAAGAAAGCAAAGGCGCAAAACCGTCGAAAGTAACTGTAAATAAGTGTCCCACAATACATATACTTGGAGGAAAACAATGCGTCGGTTTAGCGGCTGAACTCGTGGATGCAAGAAACAACTACCGGAAATATAACATACAGTCCAGCACAAAATCTCATGCATCCAGTGATAGTATATTGTTGGGTATAAACTATAAAAACATTAAGGACAAAGATGTCTACATATTATCAGTCGGAGAACATGATAAAAACCCAACAAAATTAACAGTGGAACTTAGCGCTTGTCTTTGAAGAACAACACTGTTATTGTTGTGGGTATTACAAATAGTGACTATCTAAACGAAAATAAATTGAATGACACGATCAAAATGTGTTTCCAAACTCTCATTACGTAAAAATAGATGAAAGCCTAACCAAAAAGATTTACATTAAAAGACTTTGTTCCGAAATAAATAGTTCTGACCAATAACGACCACAACGATATGTACATACATAATAATAACGAGGCAAACCATGTAAACTTAGAAGATGGTAAAAAGGGAACAATACCCTATTACTTTAAGAAAACTGGAAAATTTATTACTAAGGTCGATGAATCGGAACAAAGGACCAGGTTGCCAAAGGTACCAGGTTGCCAGCTTTTTCGTGTCGTCGGATAGCGAAAATGATAAACTGTATATAATGCACCAGAACATACAAGGTTTTAAGAGTAAGAGGGACATTATTACAATAACTGTTAATGAATTAAGGGAAAGCCACAAAGACATCGATTTTATCTGCTTGTCAGAGACTCTTGTTAAGTCAGGAAATGAGAAAAATTTACTGCTCAAAAATTACAGACTAGCCACCTCTTACTGTAGGTCAGATAAATCACGAGGAGGTGTCTGTATATTTATCAAAAATCACATTAAAACCACACATATTTCTTTGGCAAATAAATGTTGCCAAAGAATTGACCGAACCATTTTCTTTTGAATGTTGTGGAGTGGAGGTTCCAGAATATAAATTATTTTTATTTTGTCTGTATAAAATTCCAAATGCCAAACTAAATACAGACTTCCTTAATAAACTAGAACTCTTACTACATAGGCTAAGACATAAACTGAACAATAGTAAATTGATAATAACTGGGGATTTAAACATAAATATCGACTACATCGAGCAGCGCAGTAGCTGTCGATCGACCTTTGCGAAAACCTGACTGCAGTTCAGGGAGTATGCTGTTTTTCTCCAGGTAATCGGACAGCTGTTCGCAAACTACCCGTTCTATTATCTTCGATGCACAAGGAAGAATACTTATAGGTCGCAGTTGAGACATTTCAGTGGGATTCGGTTTTTTTGGTAACGGGGTCACCTGAGCGATTTTCCAGTCAGCTGGGAAAGTCATTGTCAGAATGCTCATATTAATAATGTAAGTCAGTACGTCTGTAGTTCTCGGTAATGTCAGAAGTATCATGTCAATATCTATTGAGTCGAGTCCTTTTGCTGTGGTTTTTATTGACGTAATGAGTTTTGTGACGGCAGTAGCAGTAGTAGGAGAAAGCGTGAAAGTTTTGTCATTATGTCTATTAAATTCAAAAAAAGTTAAGTCAGATAAAGTAACTTCCTGCTTCCCAGGAATATTAAGGAAATGACGGTTTATCAAGTCAGGGTCATCAAATTGTGCCGGGAGGTCAGTCTGCGTCTGTGAATCTGGAAGAACAGTGCGCTTTAAGGTTTTCCAGAGAGTCTTCGAGTCGGTAATGTCATTATGATGCGTGAAGAAGGCACGTTTCTCGTTATAAATGGCTTCTATCACAAGGTGCTTCAGGTCGAGGTAATACCGCTTGTGAACATCGCTTCCGGTTCGTTTGTAACGAGTGTGAGCCTCGTTTCTGAGCCGCATCATGAGCCGAACGTTGCTCGTGAGCCATGGTTTAAGTGCCTCCTTCACCACTATCATCTTCTCCGGCGCATGTCTGTCGAAGAGTCCTAGTAGCAGTAAGTTAAATAGTCTAACCATGTCATTTATGTCGTTAAGTAAATAAATTTGTTCCCAGTTTATGGCGTCAAGGTCATTGTTAAATATAGTTAGGTTAATATCTTTCAGTGGTCTATAAGTAATACGTCTAGGTGTCGGTTTCCGTTTTTTAATGTCAAACTCGGCTGTGATGAATGCATGCCTCCCTAAGTCCGGGATATGCTGCACGTCCACAGACACAACACGAGCGTCGGAGCAAATAAGGTCTATAGTTGTCTGGCTGTGTTCCGTAAAGTGAGTCGGGTCGCTTACATGTTGTGTCAAGCCAATCGTTGTCAGAAATTGTGTCAAACATCTAAGTTTTCTGTCGTTCTTGTCCATATAATTAATATTAAAGTCACCCAGTAAAATCAGTCGGTCGTATTTAATAAAAGAAGTTATTGAGTCAGTAATGGCATCAAAAAAGTGTCAACATCGAGCCGCGGTGGCCGATATGCGGTCCCAATGATTAAATGTTTGCTGTTAATTATTGTTTTCAACCACATTTGTTCTACGAGCGCAGCGGGAGGATGTGTAAGTGTGCGCGCGTGGAGGCCCCGGCGCAGGAAGAAACCAACGCCCCCACCCCGTCCTCCACATATTTCGACCGGCCGGGGAACGTGCCGTAGTCGGTAATTAGGCACGGCGGGAGCACGTCCATCCTCTCCAGCCCGAAGCCAAGACTCGTTTATGGCAATAATGTCTGCGTTCGTATCTGTTAAAGTCGCAATCAGCTCATCATGTCCCGTACCAAGGGAACCAGCATTAAATAATCCAACTTTTAAGTTATTAAACCGCGACATCATGAAAACGAGCAAAAAAGTTAAAAGAACAATAGCAAATGAATGAATGCATACAGGTAAGTGACTCAGTCCACGAAGATAAAAGTAAATAGCAAGTGCAGCACAAAGTGATAAATAAAGAGTGATAGTGTAGACCTATAACATATATATACATACATAAGTTATATACGGATAAATTTATATAAAATTATTGCTTCCAGGCTGAATCACGCGACGGTACGAGGCATATTTGTCGGTCCACTCCCGCGACAAGACATAGCAATGACGAAATAAGCATATAGGCCACAACAAAACGGTAAAAACGGTATTTTTTTACAATTATACAATTTATCTGAAACGAGTTACAAACAAACAACAACAACGAAACATTTAATTGCAGGACTTTACTACAAAACAAACAAAAACAATAACAATTAAGGAATTCTTTGGACTTCGGCTGGCAAAAAAATGTGCAGATCGGATAACCGACGCACGTGATGAGCCGGCTGACCCTCAGACCTGCGGGCGAGGATTCTGCCGTCGCGGGTCCACACGAAGCGCCAGGCGGCGGTGCGCGCGGCCTCGCGCGCCCGCTGGAACAGCTGTCGGTTGGCGCCAGTCAGCCGCTCGTTCACATAGAACCGCTGCGGCGCGCCGGCCAGGCCCATCCCTTCGGTGGTGGCGCCGCGGCGTGTGCGCGCGCCCTGCAGCAGCTCGTCCTTGACGGCGCGGCGCGCCAGGCGCAGCACGATCGGCCGCGGCCGGGCCGCCTCGCGCGTCCGCCCGGCACGATAAACCGACACCACGTCACGCACGTCCAGCTCCACGCCCAGTTTTGCGCAGATCCGCGTGGCTAGGCCGGCGGCACTCTCACCGGGGTCCTCCGGGACGTTCGTCACCTGGATGTCGTTCGACAAAAGCTCTTGGTCGCGGTCGCTCAGCTCCATTTGAAGATTTGCAACGGCTTCTTCGAGCACTCGGGTAGCAGCTGACGCCGCCCCATCTATGACCTGCCTTTCAATAGCGTCGACGCGGCCCTCCAAACGATCCATCCTTTCGCCAAACACGGACAGGTGCGCTCTCAAGTTCTGAAACTCGTCGCGAAACTCCTTAAGCTCCTGTCGGATGGTGTGGAATTCCACTCCGATGAACCGTTTCAACTCAATAAGCGCACTGGCCATGTCCTCCCCGTCGAAGGATGCAGGAGAGCAGGGCATGGCCGTGTCCGCGCTTAGCGAGTCCGAAGAGGAGGCAAGCAGTGCGGTGGCGGTCTGAGCAGAGGCGGGCCGAGCGGCAGCAGCGGGCCGGTCGGTGGCGAACGGAGCGGCGGCTGGCGGAGCCGAAGAGGAGGATTGACCCAGCAGGCCTTTAACGGGCGTGTCAGCGCGGTTGTCTCTCGGTTTTAATCTCTGGCAATCAGGGCAGTCCCAGTCCTTGGGGATAACTGCTCCGGCTGAGACACCCACACAAGCACCGTGGTACTGGCCGCCGCATTTTGGACACGATACGATGCCAGTGCGCCCAATAAATTTAGCACAAGCCCCACACTTTTTCATTGTTTTGTGCTGTTTTTTTTTTTTTAACACTGTGGGTAGATGTCACAGCACACGACAGTATGTAACTATTTTGGTCACTTTTTGGCCTAATCACTGAACCTTTAATTACGCAAATAACAATTGTCAATATTTACACTAATGCGCATTAAATAAATGTATTTGCATAGCAAAAACAACACTAGTTTTATTTTATATGGACGGCGGCGATAGTAGGCGCATACGTCGTATGGCGTCCGTGAGTCACTCCTGAGACTAAGAAATTGGCTAAATAAAACTAAGAAATTGGCTAGTACATAATGGTTTTTATGACATGTCCGAATTTTATAAAATTAAACCTCGATTACTTAATTAACATGGTACTATGTAGATCCAATTGTGTATTTTCTCTCATGTAAATTGTGAACTACACTGTTAATTATCTGACTATTTTGTACTTGTAAGAACCTGTAAATTTTGACATTAAGTAATTTTAATTTTGACGTTTACAAAGGATTTATAAATAATTATCTATTATTATCTTTAAAAAATATGTTAATAATTTGCATGCCCAGGGTTGGCTAAATGTGTGAAACTTATCAATATTTAAGAACCTAATGTAACCACAATTAAAGCAAATAAATGAATATGAATATGAATGAATATGAATATGAATATGACATCGACATTGCGAAAGCATTTTGGGAGATTCCATTGAATACTGCTGATAGAGATAATACAGCATTTTATGTTCCTGAAAGAGGTATGTTCAGATTCAAAGTAATGTCTTTTGGTCTCACTAACTCACTTGCAACTCAACAAAGATTAATGGATACGCTATTTACTCCTGAATTTGAGAACAAGGTATTTTGCTATCTGGATGACATCATTATTATTAGCGAGACTTTTGATGAGCACATATCGCTTCCCATGAAAGTTCTGGAAAAACTTTCATATGCTAATCTGACTATTAACTTTGAAAAGAGTCAATTCTTCAGGAAAGAACTGAAATACCTTGGTTTTCTAGTGGACGAGTATGGTCTACTTGCTGATCCAGATAAAATAAAAGCTATTCTAGAATATCCTGTACCTACTTGCAGAAAAGAAGTTCGAAGATTCATAGGCACCTGCAGCTGGTTTAGAAGATTCATTCCAAACTTCAGCACTATCGCCTCTCCACTCAACCAACTAACCTGTTCCGGGAAGAACGCTCCTAAATAATTATGGAATTCCAAGGCTGCAGCTGCTTTCGAGAAACTTAAAGAAGCTTTGGTAACTGCTCCTGTCCTTGCTTGCCCTAACTTCGAACTACCCTTCTCTGTACATTGTGATGCATCAAATTATGGCATAGGAGCAATGCTTACTCAACATCAAGATGACAAAGAAGTTGTGATTGCTTACATGAGTAAAGCACTAAACAAAAATCAACAAAACTACTCAACTACTGAAAGAGAAACATTAGCTGTAATAACTGCGCTAGAACATTGGAGATGTTACCTAGACAATGGTAAGGAATTTACAATATATACTGACCACGCTGCACTTAAATGGTTTCAGAACTTATCGAATCCATCTGGAAGACTTGCTCGCTGGACTCTACGCTTATCATGTTTTAATTTTGTCCTGAAACATAAAAAAGGAAAGGATAACGTTGTTCCTGATTTATTATCAAGACATAAGAATAAAGAACGTCCTGATACACGAGAAACTTCATCTCAAGGCGTACATCCTATTACGATTGAAGAACCACCTGATCGTGAACTTGAGCACTACAACAAGATTTTTCTCGGATGCTCCAACAACCCAGACGCATATCCCAACTACACTATCAGGGATAACAAACTTTACCGCTGCATCCATTCTCCCGATCGTCTAAACGACGACTTTATTTGGAAAGAAGTTCCACTGCCGCAAGATAGACATGCACTTATTGAAGTTAGCCATGGTTCCCCTTCAGAACTCCACCTTGGTATCTTCAAAACATTCAAGAAAATATCTTTAAAATACTATTGGCCTGGTATGTTTAAGGACATTGCCAATTTAATCTCGACTTGTGAAACCTGCTTAACCTACAAACACCCTAATCATTCTCCCTATGGTCTTATGGGTAAACCTAAACTTTGCTCCAGACCTTTTCAAACTATATCCTTGGATCTTATGGGTCCATTGCCTATGACCCGGAGAAGAAATTAACTGCAATTTTACTAATTATACTATGATTTTTCCCCTTAAACGGGCTACTTCAGCTAATATCATTAATGTCTTGGAAAATTCAGTGTTTCTTGTTCATGGCATTCCCCAAACTATAATAATGGACAACGCTGTTCAATTTCAGTCGCGAGAATTCCACTCATTCTTAAATTCTTATAACGTTCCTTGTATTTTTCACACAGCTTTATATTGTCCTCAGGTTAATCCTACAGAGAAATTTAATAGTACGATTATTACAGCTCTAGCATCCCTAGTAGGAGATGATCATAGATCCTGGGACAACCATCTTACTAAGATTCAGTTCGCAATGAACAGCGCTACAAACGTTGCTACTGGCTTTACTCCCAACTTTTTAGTCTTTGGTAGGGAAACAATACCTTGTGGTTCCTTCTATACTCCAACTCAGAATCTCGAGGAATTTATATTTATGCCTCGTGATATTTACGCGTCTAATGCTGGTCTCCTCTCATCTATCTTTCACAGAGTTCAAACTAAACTTCACATAGCTCACGCTAAAAATAGCGCTCGCTATGATCTTCGCCGGACTTTTAAAGAATTTAATGTGGGAAATACTGTTTGGCGTAAAAACCATGTTTTAAGCAATGCTGGCGCATACTTTAATGCTAAACTTGCCCCTAAATTCGTTAAGTGTAAAATAATAACCAAACTTTCACCATTAGTATATATTTTAGAAGACCCTAACGGAGTTAGAGGCAAGTGGCACATTAAAGACATTAAATCCTAAATTTTCTTAACTTCTATTAACTGTTAATTTGTATATATGTATAAATATCACCATCATTTTCACCTTATTATTTTATTTCTTCCTTTAATCCAGTGTTTTTCAACACATTTTACTTTAGGACCTCGAATTTTCGTTGGTTAGTCTTCACCAATTTTTTTAAATCTATATTTCAGACACATCTCGTTGGCGATGTGGCTGATCTCTGGCTTCGAGCTCTACCGCTCTGGCCGTTCTTAATCTTGTCTTAAGTCGTAGCGACTAAAGCTACCTTAGGATTAATTTGTTTCTCTTTACCTCTACTTATTTTTTTTCCACGCAGGAGCGGATGACAACTCCTTAAGTAAGCCTGAATGTCCTTTTGAAAACACACTTTTAGAGTGGTAGTCATTGAATGTGAACTCCACCCTTACCTGAATGAAGATGATGAATGTAAGAGATGGTATATCTGATTTTGCCTGGTGATGTCTGTTTCTGCAAAGCTGTGTTTTTATGGTTTATTTTTGTACATATCAAAATTTTTGCTGAGTCAAAAATTTTTCCAGGGTCGGGGGGAAAATGTAGTGTTATGCTACTTACATGTCATTTTCTAGGATTTTCTTCTAGAATACTTGCTGAGCTGTACAGTCTGATATTTGGTATCACCTTTATTTTCATAGGACCCTGTAACGTTTTAAACCATAAGAACACATTAACAAATCATTTTCGCTTTGTATTTTCACACTATCAGCACTTCTCAATCGATAGCAAAGGGGTTTACCTTTGGTGACCTTGTATTTGGCTTTCTCCGAAACTCTGCAATCTCGGGCTTCGTGCGCGCTGGTGCGCTACCTTTTTATATTCATGGTTACTTAATTTACTTCATGGTTTTCTCGTTGTTTACCGTATTACGAGCCTGAAACTAAAGTTTGACATCTGTTGATGTCATTGTTTATCTGGTTGTCATGGCAATGTCCATTCAAACTCGTTAGCGGTCTGATATGTTTGCTTCAATACTTTTACAAAAATTCTTTTTCTCTCTTGGCCACTCACAAAAATTACGTTTAATTTAAATAATTTTTAGAACTCTCCAAAAAGGGTATAAGAGCGGAACATTTCTGAAATTCTGGAGTCTCACGTCAGCTTCTAAGCGAGAAGAACCACCTAAAGGCCTTATCCCGGGGTCGCACTACCCCGGGAACCTGCGAGCCGTTCCTACAAACGGGATCCTGCGAGCCGTTCCTGCAAACACGATCCTGCGAGCCATTCCTACAAACACGATCCTGCGAGCCGTTCCTACAAACGGGATCCTGCGAGCCGTTCCCACAACGGGATCCTGCGAGCCGTGCCTACGACGCGATCCTGCGAGCCGCTCCTACAACGGGATCCTGCGAGCCGTAACTACAAATACGCCCGCTACCGTTCCTACAACGACGATTTCAACAACATCTTCAACAACAAATACACCTGCATCCTGGTCATCACCCCACCGGTCACCTACTCTCCGTGTCCTCCGCTTCTTTTTTTTCTATACCTAATCTATATTTTATAAAAACCTGTTCACATCTCATCCATCCTCATCTTCGCATCATTTTTTTTATAGACTTCACTGTAAATAACCAATAAACTGTCACTACTAAATTTTATCCTGGTTGTTTTCTGTTAGGTTCTGGTTAGGTTCGTATCGTTACACGACAGATTTCAGGTCCGGAAAATGCACTAACCTTATTTCATCTGATAGAATAGTCCCAGCTGTATGTTCTAGATTACCGTCCAGGTCCAAAAGTTATACAGGCCTTACACATATTGGTCTTCAAATAGTAATGTAGAGAAATTTTTTCAATAAAAACATACAGCGTAGGACCCTTTCAATGGATAAATATTTTTTCTTTTAGCATTTTCCAGGTCTACATGGTGATTTGGTTTCAGATTTAAGTTGATTTTAATTTCTTAAATGAATTTTGTCCTTGGACTTTTGAATTTGGTCGCGTTATTAAAAACTGCTAACTTTTACTGCTATATTCACACCGGTCAGCGGTGGTCCCACCTCATCATCATCATGAACCCTGCTGTCTTGGTGCATGCCCAGGTACCATGGGAGATGATCGTGACTAAAAATAAAAAGCTGTAAGTAATAAGTACTAGAAAGAATATAGGTATCGTAAATGTTTATTTAACGTTACTTAGTAAGAAAGCGAATACCGTTTCAGACGTCTTGAGAATCTTTTGTTGCTCTTATCACTAATGAAAACTGACAATTGTCAGTTTTACAGGACAGCCAACTTAAGGAAAACTAACAACTGGGAGGCAGTTGCTCATGTCCGCAGAACATACTTGGAACCTACAGCCCTTCAAGTCATGTCCTGTCACTGACCAAATCAATACAGTGAAATCTATAAAAACAACATGACATTGGCGAAATTAACCCAGTTGTTAGACCGCCATTAATTAAGAAATTGAACACAAACAAATTAACACGCGTATGAAGTTGCGGGCCTACTAGTCCTTTCATAATGGGAATAACGAAAGAAAGAGTTTGATCAAGAACACAATTATCTATAAATGGTTTTCTCAGTTTGATGCCCTTGAAAATTCTTTACATGGCTTATTATGTTAACTATAACTGAAACACCATGAGAAATTATAGGTAGATGGTAATATAATAGTACATTATGATAGAAGTGTGTTAAGATAGCCAATACCAGGGATGTCACGAATATTCGCATTCGCTTTCGCAAACACGAATGATTCGCATCACATTAGCATTCGCATAAAACAATGCGAATGCGATGTTTGCAATTCGAGTCAAGTCTGGCGCAATGTCCGTGCGTGCTGTGTTAGCGCATGCGCATGGCTCGCAAACCGATGTCACTTGTTCATTTCATTCAACCAATAGATGCCTTAACGGTGGCCTTGATTGCACAGTAGTCACTTTTCAATACCTGCACGTACATATGCGCAGTAATTCCCGCTAACGTCGCCCAGCGCTCTTAATTCGTAGCGCGCGATATATCTATACAATCATTCAATTACTGTGTCTAAGTAAGTACATTATAAAAATGTTGATTTAAGTTAATCTTTATGCTGTTACCTATAAACATTCGCATTGGCATTCACACATTCGCACACTTAAAGTGTCAAAAAATGATATTCGTGACATCCCTGGTCAATACTCACGAGGTAGCATTTTTAGCCGAGTGTGTAAATATGATAAATGCTCATGAGTTTCGTACGACTTTTTCAACACAAATGTGCGGAAAAACCAGACCTGGCGCCCAGTTCTGCTAGCAAATGACCACTCAGTGACGATGACACGACACGGAGACGCTCAACTTTAGGTATCCATTATTTTTTATAGCTAATTAGTGGTATATGTGACGCAGTTGGTTGGTTAAATCAGACTCTTAACTAACTCTCTATACCGTTAATTAAATATTGACGTTTACCAAATCACTAGCATTTTGATTTAAATAAAGCATCGTCGAAAACTTTTAACAATCTGTCTTACTGAAAGCCGGCGTGTTGGAAAACAAGATGGCGTCACGACAACAGCTGATTTGCACAGCTTATATCAGCGCAAGACATTGCGGTAGCTTAGGTGAAGGGTAAAGGGGGTGAGTGAAGCGAAGCCCCCTTTATCTTAAATTTAAGGTAGAACATGTAAGAACAAAAAAAAATACTTAAAATATAAACAATATTTATATTGTATATGTCTTGTTGCCTAGGAACGTTTAGACAACTGGTTAAACTTTTCGTTCACTCACTTGTCTGACGGAAATTTTAGTGACTTAGTTAAACGTCGGTATTTAATTACCGGTCTAGAGAGTTAGTTAAGTGTCTGATTTAACCAACTAACTGCGACGTATAGAAATTAAGATGATTGCTAATCATATAAATGAGTTAAGCCAACGTGAAAGGGATTACAAAAACGTCCGATAAAATATAACTTAAAGTTGACCGTCCTCGTCGGGTCACTGTCAATTGATAATCACCACACAACGAAAACGTGTAGGGTTTTTCCTATCCTAGGCCTGCCTTGGCTGGAAGAACCAAATGAACTGAAGGATTTTCCCTACAATATGCTTGCTTTGACAGTTTTTCACTATCTCATATATATAAATAAAACGTAACTCACATCTCAGGAATTCTTTATTCACGCACAAAAATTATGGTTACTAAATACTTTTAATGCTGATAGAACTTTCACTTTAGAACAAAACTCACATCGACGTACTCGTATATCGTGCAGAATTAATTACTGCAAATTGTGGCAGATACCACAACCTCTCGATACCCTGCTTGCAACCTCGGCGTACTCCCGCTGAGGCAGCTGATTGACTTGCTCCTTGTAGAGAAGTCTGAGCTTCAAGTCACTGATAACTTCTCGACATCCTGAAGTCGGTGTAGCGCTGCTCTGAGATTCTTGGGACAGGATTATTATATCTTCAGGGTAATCCTGTCTCAGCGATTTCGCCGCGATCTGTTGTAGTGTTTTACTTCGGTGTTCACGACTCTCCAAGCGCAGCTAAACTTGCGACTCAAAAACGGCGCTCGGATTGTGCGATTGCGCTAAGGTTTTTCTTGGTTTTAGAAGGCTTGGGACTTATTTATTAAATTATTTATTTATTTTTATTTACTTTGTTTTTAGATGACATTGAGTTCTATTGTCAAAATTTAAACTTGTATTTCATACAGACCATGTAGGTCATCGATATAAATACTATTCAAGTCTGTGATGTAGGTCAAAACCTCTGTAAAGAACTATATTTTATTGGCCACTGGGAGTGTACTTCATTTAATTATTTCGAATTAGCGAGTTTTTTAAAATACGAACTTTGGAACGAAAAGGAGGTTTCCTTATGAATCGCTTGAAAACTAAGGGGAGTTCGTCTTCAGCTCTCAAACAGAGCAAAGGAAAAAAGGCCAATTCCCGGGCCCAGCTGGCCCGGGAATTCTCAAGAAGCTGATGACCGGAAGCCCAACCCTAGCTGCAGCGGAAGCCTTTTCTCTTCGCCTACCGTAACTTGATACCGTACCCGAGACCTCTGCCTGGGGTACCGCTGATCTACTTGCGGCCCGGAGTTCCCGCTACTCTCCTGCGGTCCTCAACTCCGGCCGCCTACTTATGGTCCTGAGGTTCCACTAACGATCCTCGGACCCTGAGTTCCTGCTGCCCTCCTGAGTTCTTCATCTACGGCCACCTACTTACGTTCCTGAGGTTCCACGGACATCTGCTCGAGCCTAGAATTCCTACGACGCTACAATACTACTGAAAGACATCTAATCCGTCCGCTTACCTTAGTCTCCCAGAGCCATTTCAGTTAGGTTAGGTGTAAATACTGTGAGGTTATTTTAGGTAGGTTGTAAATATAAGTTTAGCCTAGATAAGATTTGTAAAATAAAGATCCCACAACCTGACTCTTTCGTTTCTACTCTTCTTTTTTATTATTACTCTCTAAATTAACTGTTCCCGCTATTGAGGTCAACCTTCCTGATCTCAGTAATGTGACAAACGTAAACAATTATTTATGGAATATGGCGCGCTGGTTTTACTTTACTCGAACGCCGCAACAAATAAAAGAACTAGAAAATCCTCTTAACAGCCTATTTTTTATTTTTTTTAATATGCAAATGTGCTATTTTTTTATGAAATAGTGATAAAAATTTGAGGATTGATTTATCATAGTTACCTAAAATAAAATAGTTGCCCGAGCGAGCGCAGAGAGCAAAGCGTCCAGTTTCGAAAGTGGCCTAAAAAGGCATTTGTCCGTCTGTCTGTTCTCAACATAAAATCCAATAATTGGGTCAAATAAGTTTCCTATAGTCTGTACAGTGATACATCGTCGTGTGACGTGACATCAAGAGATCATTGAGGACTCCCTCGTACGGCAACATAGTTCACAATTTCATAATTTCTTTATTGCACACAAATCATAGAAAAAAAAAGTGTACAAAGGCGAACTTATCTCTAATAAGAGATCTCTTCCAGCAAACCAGGTTAACATGAGAAACGTTGTTTGTTTTCAGGGGTAGACCTATGTGTACACTATATACAATAATAAATAGAATAAATTATATCATAACTATAATAATATACTACATACTTATAATATACTACAACTACTATTGAATATACTATACTAATAAATACTTACATGTATAATAATTCTAAAGAGAGAGGTAATGCTTCTTCACACGACTTCTAAATATATTCAGAGTAGGAGACTGTCCCTGATGGTGCAGGGGAGTGCTTTCCACAACCGAATAGCCCGGGTCTAAACCAGTTCTCATAGCACACCATAGAAGTGTTATGCTGTGGAATTGTGAGCATGGAAACTGCGTGAGTTCTCCGAGGTCTGCTGCAATAAAGAAATTGAAAACTGTTTCGTAGGAAGTTTGGGTAGCGTGGATTATGTAAAATGTTGTAGAGGAAAGTGAGGATGCATGAATCCCGGTGAAGACGAATCGGTGGCCACTTCAACTTCTTGCGATGTTGTGATACGAGTTTGTTCAGTAGTTCCTCGTTAGCACTGACCCAGAAGAAATCAGCGTAATCGATGTTATGTGGAATTAAAATGAATCTGGGAATATAATCAACAAATTCTATTATGGATTACAAATGTATTTACTGCGTTCAGAATGTTATGATGTGATCCTGGTAGGTTTATCAAATTATTATCTATACTATAAATCGACCCACCCTGCAATATTTACACTCACTTTCAATTAAAACAGTTTTAAATGTTTTACATAATTTTATTGAAATTAACTACATACTATATTGAATTATCACTAAATGAATTCTAGACATAAAGTCATATAATAATTCTTATTTTATACAATTTTAATGATAATTATCACGTGGTTTTGTTTGTATTACCAATACTCTGGGTACTCAGTATCCAGTAGAATAATAAATAGGCACATGTTAGTTTCATGTCCGTCATCTTCACGTGTCGTGTCGATCCATGCAGACGTGACAATGGATATAGTTTCACTCCAACCTTGATTTACAAGCCTAAAACTTATCTTACGATTACAAGGCATAATTTGAATAAGCAGAATATTTTTTATGAAATTATTGTTACTGCAGACGTCAGAATATGAAATGCATGTAGAGATAATAATGGTTTTGGACAAAAGTATGAGGCGAAGTATAGTAACCAAGTTACTTACAATACTTATCAATACTGCACCTGCTTAACATGCATATTAACTAAATATGCATCTGAAACCTGAATGCTAATTATAATTTAAAACTCACGAATAATACTCTACTACTCTAGTTTTAACATAACTTAACTACCTACGTATATTGTAAATTTGTATTTTGATAAAGATTATATTTTATTTTGATCTAGATCATTCTATAGTAAAACACATTTGGTAACGAATTTTCACGAAACATCAGTAGTTAAGATACCACCAAATCGGAACGAATTCATAAAATATATATTTCTTACTACGTGTCACATTTCCTATAAAATACATAGTTGTTTTCTAATAATACGAATTTGAATAATCACGGCATACATAATATGAACAAACACTTAAGTGCAATAATATTTGTAATGTCATTATCTTAATATAAATATGGTATACAACATTGATTACACATTTCATAAACTATATAATACCTAATAAACTATTTAAAATGTTCCTACCTATCTAATATGATAAAACATTGCAATTCATAGTATGAGATACATCACTTTAATTTTGCCACTTCTGAGCAGTCTTTAACATTTTACCTATGTAGGTAAATATAACAGACTAAAAGTGACATTCTTGTAAGTATATTATTACTTCTCAAAATATGTAAGGTTCCATTCAACATAAATATTATTTTCCGTGGAGGTTTCCCTATAAAAGGAAAGGAAAGTAAGAAACGTGGTAAAAAAATATATATATACAAAAAAGGATAATTAAGTTGTATTTACCATGATCAAATCGAAAAAATACTTAATGTGATGGAAAATAGCATGAATAATAATATTTTGCCTTCTAACAAGGAAGAGTGCCATGGCACAGTACTTAAAGTGCGTTGTAATAAAAACATAAAAATATAAAAAAAAAATCCAATACTTAAATATCATAACATATTTAATCTTTACAAGGTTGGTGCTAGCCTCCTTTCAGAATTTTTTCTGATTTATCTAACAAATAAATAGTTTTTTTTTGATAATAATGTCCAGAAAGGGTTTTTCACTAAGGTTGCCAAGGCAAAGTGTTTGTAGGTATGTAGGTACATTTTGCCGTAAGCAATGTCCGTTTGATGACATTGGAGCGTACCAGAATATATATCGAGTGGTCCTTTATGTACTATTTTCAGTACCCTACGTGGAACATTCTGCAACAAATTCTCTATCTAGAGCAACCTAATATAGATGTTCGCAAATAAAATAATGCCGTGCTACAAAAAGAAAAAGTCTAAGCGCTAAACAAACGTCAAACCTAGTAAAAAATTGTTTTTAAAAGTTGGCTCAGAAGTGTAATGTTTTGTAGTTAGACGAGACTGGTGATGTTTACGGAACAAAGAAACCTATATTTCCCAACTCGATATTTTTTTACAAAAAATGTTTTCGGCCGCATTTATATTTGCAAGATGATAACGATTACTCATGAACATAGGTCTATCTACTAACACAAAGGACGCAAATTAATATGCAGGGTGTAGCAAAAAAGTGTTAACTTATTGTAAGAGACGATCGAGGACATGCTTGCTATCTATTGTATTTTATATAGTTGAGATATATATTTTATTGCTTAGGTATATTTTATTTATATTTTGAAAGTAATTTATGGTAAATATACAGTTTTATTGCGCACTAGGACTGTCCTGTTTCATAAACTCTCCTGTCTTGCCTAGGTTTTCTGGAAGAAATCTCTCTTTATAGATAAGCTCGCCTTTGCTCAGAACATTTCTTGTAAGTGTCTGTATATCTGTATGGAGTATCCAATTTGATTGAATCAAAGTCTTGTCCACTTCTACATCTATTGCTAAAAACAAAATTATTTGCGCGTGTAAATAAAAAAAATATGAAATATTAATTTCATGACAAGACCTGTTGACAATGATGTTCACGAAAAGCCTCCCAAATATGTATATAGGCACAGCTGTTGCTACACCCTGTACGTATATTGACGTGATGAAAACTGTTCCGAGTGCTGGAAATACAATGCACGTAATTAAATTATGAACATAACGACGATAAACACAGATGCCTTTTGTTCTTTCGATTACAAACAAAACAGTGACGCGTGTCCTCTTTCTAAACCGACGACAGACAACACCCGCTTAGGTATGAAGGTATTACTTACGTTTTTAAAAAAAATATCATTATTTTGGAATACGGCTATGCAGTGTAAACATAAAAAGATGTGTCAAACTTTTTGTACTTCCAAAACGTGAACTTAATCAGCAATCTCATTAGTTTGATGTTGTACACTACAGGATACAATTAGTAAATAATTATTGAAGATAGTTTCAGCCCAAGATTTGTACTAAAATGTTAGTAGCATTTTGCATGATGAATTGATGAAGGAGGATAGAGGAGATTAAAATCGGGAAAAAAAACATGATTTTCTATTAAACATAAGCACGTCGAGAAAACTGCGGTATTGCCGAAGCATACTTCAGATTTCATGCTTTATTATTATGTGAGATGTGTAGCGGTTACGGCCACAACTTGTGCGATTTGTTTCTGTGATCTGGACCATTTTAGATGTAGGCCTGGTGATGTTATATGGGGCCTTGTAATGTAAGGCCAGTGATGCGGGCCACGGCCTGGTGATCTAGACAAGACCTGGTGATGCAAACCGTTACGGGTCTAAATATGCAGGCGGTCTCCGTAAATGTGGGTACGGCTCATTATTGTAGGCAAGGCCCGGTAACACAGGCAAGGCTCGGTGACGCAGGCAAGGCACGGTGACGTGATTCAGGCAAGGCCTGGTGATGTGTTCTACAGGTGGGTGACGATAATTTCGTCATCGATTTCGTCCTTCTCGTCGTCTTCTTCAGGAGGCTGTTTGGCTGCCTCGGCGGCGATGGCCGGGTCTTCTGCGATCGCCTTCAGACGACGGGCCTAGAAAAACAGTAAGATAACATTTAGACCAAGTTCCGAGGTAACCTCAGCTTGGCAAAAAAATATTTTTCATGTAGCCAATTTAGTGTCAAACTATTGCCATTTTTTTACTTCATTACATTACCTGTACAAGGACCCGGTTGTACTAAAAGGATGCAATAAAACATAAACACACAGGCACATACAATGCTTCTGGCCCCACGCTAGGATACCCTGTGCCGTGGGAACCAGCGACGTCACACACATATAAACATCCAAGATATGGGTTTTTTTTTCTTAACCCCAGCCGGGGATCGAACCCGGGACCGCTCGCATGGTAGGCAGAGTCACAACCGCTGCGCCACAGAGGTCGTCATCAATAAAACTGTTAAGGAATTTGAGAGTCGTCATCTCGCTAGTCCAATAAGCCCATTGTATTTGTTACGTTACATATACATATGTACAGAGGTGTCATATAATTACAGATACTGAATGCAAATTAAAATAAGTAAGCTATTACTCTCTATATTTTTATCAGACTATTATTGGAACACTTCTATACATTTAAAAAAAAGTGTAAGTATTGTGTAATGTTAAAACGAAATAGTGTCAATAAAACTTGTCTGTTCCTAATCTTTTATTCGGTTTAACCTAATTGCAAGCAGTATAAACTTAACAAAGATATTGCCATATTATTAAAGCCACTTAATTTGCTTAGAAGAAATAAAAAATATGTTGTTATAATGGAAATTATCTTTATTTCACAAAAATTCTAACACATTTATGAAACATTCCGGTACGTATCAATATTTGGTCGCATTTCTTTTGGCAGAAATGACAGCACAACATCTCTTGACCATGGAAGCGATAAATTTTGTACAAGCTTTTACCGGCATTTGCTCCCATGCTTCTGTAAAAACTGTGTAAAGTTGATAAATGTTTGATTTTAGCTTTTTTGCACCTGTCTTCTTCACCTGGTACCACAAATTTTCTATTGGATTTAAACCCGGACTGTACGGGGGCCGATCCAAACCTGTCACAGAACGGTTTCTTAAGAAGTATTTTACTACTTTTGCAGAGTTTTTCTCATCATTATCCTGTTGGAAAGTCCAAATTCCCGGTAAATTTTGTTCGGCATACAGCAGCATTGATTGTTTTAATATATTCTTGTATCGGAATTTATCCATGTTGCCTTCTATTTTACTGACAGGTCCAACACCAAGTCCTAAAAAACAGCCCCACACTTCAATATTTCCGCTCCCATGTTTGACTACTTTCTTGGTATACTTTGGATCCATTTCTTTGTTCTGGGGGCGTCTAACATATTGTTTTCCGTCAGGATCAATTATATTAATTTTTGTGTCATCAGAAACAAGCACATGTTTCCACTCTAGTTCAGTTCAGTGTTCATATTTTTAGCAAACGCTAATCTTGCCTTGACTATTTGCTTTATTGCTAAGTGGCACCTTCCGAGACTCCGTACTTCCGTACAAGTTCACGGCGTCACGTAAACTTCGCCTAATTGTTGTTGCAGACCACCCTTCGACCCTCCTGCACCAAACAACTCCGAACGTATCAATTCTGATCCATTGAACGGATCTTTTTTGCCAAAATACCATCTTAAAGTCTTTCCGCAGAGTAGCTTTCCTTGGTCTCGGTTTTCTAGGTACGTCTTCGGTCGTGTTGAACTTTTTGAAATGTTGTATATTATTCATAACCTTAGACCAGTTCAAGTGGTTTGCCATTTTTCTGCATGACCAACCTTTCATAAGAAAGTTCAAAATAATCTTCCTAGTGGACGAATAGCAACTTTTGTTTTGTTTTTCCTATATTTATTGGTTTAAAACGTATAAATTTTAATGAAAAAGTTAGGTTTTGTAATATCCACATTTCATAAAAATACGCGGCAAAACGAAGAAAATATTTTTTTTCCTTTTTTTATTTAGAACCCAGCTTTTATTATCTTTAATTAGCTGGCCAGCTACAAGTACGTTAAAAAAGTTTGTGTTACGTTCCTAGAGTGAGCAGTGTATAACAACTAACGAACACAGCAATTTTTTGTCCCACATTTAAAGAAAACAACGTCTTGTGTGGTTTTATAACAATTAAACTCTATTAAATAGTTAGCTAATTGTACTACCATAATTATGTTTTTGGTGGTCAATAAGGGGGTGTCTTTAATTATGTGGTAATATGAAGTTCTAAATGTGTGGAGTGTGTGAGTGCGTGTGATAATGAATTTGAGAATCTTAACACAATAGTAGTTTATGTGACTGCTGCATAATGCCTTATTATGTACAGTTACATACACTAGTTTATCTACACACAAGCTACAATCTACACACATATCGTAAGCTCTCTTTGATGTGTTCAGGAACCGCATGTTTGACCGGCATTGTGGCTCTGCAGTTGTTTAGCTTGTTCTGTAGCACCAACTTCTCGCAGGCGGGCGTCGGCGTTCCAAATTTGAATGTCAGTACCAACTTCACAGACAAACTAGGGACGGCACGCGGGTGGGGGTCGGCGTTCGAAATTTGAATGTCATTATATGACCATTATGTGTAGTTTTCCAGATACGAAACGAGTTTTTACTAAGTAATTTAACATAATTCTGATCGTAACGTGCGGTTTTTGAACGCAGTAAAGAGGGTTTATGATACGTGTGTAGATAAAAATAAATAGTGGTTACTATCTGATTACTTCCTCTTCTCTCAAAAGATTTCTTGTGATATCGATGCGATAATATATCACACAAACTTACCTTTCTCTTGTGCAATATCTCGACGATGCAGTATCCAACCATGCCTATAAGCAGCATCACCATCATGACATAGAGCTTCATACGCGCGCACAGATGCGTGGAGTATGCGTATGCGATGACAAACCCGGCGCTCTCCCAGAGGCGGTAGTTTGAGAATGCGGCCTCCTTGTTGCGCCGGAACAGCACACCGTAAAGGCCTGGCAGGAAAGAAGGATTATAAAATAAAATCGTCATGGACAACCTCTTTTTTATATGTTTTGCAGTTGTGCGTTGTACGAAAGTAAAGTAAAACAAAAAAATAACAAAAATATCATTAAGTCTATCAACTTGGCCGTCGCACCACCGTGCCCAGAAACAAAAGGCGAGTGTGACATGAGACGTAAGATACCTGACAGGTGCCTAGTAGGATTGGTGGAGTTATACTGTACAATATTCACAGTAACTAGAGCTACACTATTAATCCCTTAAGCCCTGGTGACTACAGAAGGTGTCGTTTTACTGTCGTGTTACAGGTTTTGAATTTTATTAAAATGGCATAAGGTTCACAATCGCAATGTGTTATAACGGCTCCAAGAGTAGGATCTAGCTATTTAAACCAAATTAGAGGCAGTCGTCAAATGGAACAACCTGGTGAAGTGAAAAGTTGCTTGTTCATGCCCATGGACTCGCTCCATTAAATCTCATTTATAACAATTATCGAACAAAAGGCCTGAAAAGTGCTCAAGAAAACGACTAACTCATGCATGTAAATGTTGTTTCAGTAAATTACAGGAACGTGACTTGTCTAAGCCGGGCATTTCTTGGTATTGAAGTTGTCATTGTTTCAGTTCTGAGCTCGTCTTCCAAGCGATCTGATAATATTGTTTTGTATTTTTCATACAATGATGTATGTGAATGTTAGTATTGACGGGTTCAGGTTACCCTCCTTTGTTCTTTAATGTGCTGGTTTAGACGTGTTGCTATTCAAATTAGCAGTTTAGATACACGTGAGAGACTATCCGAAAACTATCGCATTAAAACAAAGAAATATAATCTTCCCGCGTTTTTCCATTCGAGGTGGTGGAGTACAGCTCAGTTCTGCCCATGATTAGGTTGGAAGTATTTGTAGGTATTATGGCTCGTAATTATATTGTTTGTTCTAGAATATTCAGCTGAATATTGCTTGAGATTTTCTCTTGAAATTGGATGGACTCTAAAATACCGCAACTCCATGAAGAGGTAGGCAATAATAAAAGACAATCAATGTAGGTGCCCGTTTGTGCACAATGAAATTACAAGCCCATATGTTTATGGGCTAGTCATTTACACATCTACACAACAATTTTCCCAAGATGTTAGGTAAAGTACACAAAACGCACAGGATGTTTAGAGGATGCGGGATCCGACTAAAAGAAAAAAGACGAGTTCGATTTTTAAACACAAGTAAACAAAGAGTATTGCCACACCTAAATAAAATAATTTGTGCTGGCCACCCTGTGCTCACTTTCTCGCATGATGCTCTCGGTGTTGTTATTTAAATAATAGTTTGTGGATATTCGTGTGCAGGCGTTCAGGAGACGTTTCAAGAAGTTCCAAGATAAAGTATTCAGGGTCTAACAGAAAGATAGTTACAAGCCGAAAGGTGGTTCTTAGGGACATCGTTCTGAACAAATTTTACTATGGAACCGACGTGATCGGAGCAACTTTATTTTTCTTATCTCAGTACATTTCGGGCATAGAGCCCACCTGAGTTATACGGTGGAGTTGAAAATAAAGTTGCTCTCATCAAGTCGGCCATGGGGCTTAGTATGGACTAAAGTTGTTCAGAATTATGTCTCTAACAACCACTCCACCATTCAAAACAACTCCTTTCTACTTTAACTATGCCCCGCACTATGAGCTTATTCCGGGATATTTGCATTGTGTGCATATTGTATGGGAGCTACCATTTTTAGAGTATTGCGGTAATAACCGAATATGCCATGTTATAGATGATATTAAGAAATACTATGACAGAAGTGTGAAAAAAATCATTAGTCCCATTTTTCAATAAACTCAATAAATGTGTTTCATTTGTATGACAGGTACCTTAAATAATCAAGTTATCCAAAAACAAAAAAAAATGTCCTAGATATTTACAAAATAATACAAAATTTCATCCAATTCGATTCAGTGGTTTAGGCTCTAGAGCTGACAACGGAAAACAGCCATCTACATACATTTTTCTTTCACTTTTTCGGACTAAGTTAACGATAGAGAACCTATCCCCATCAAAAACTCAAACTCGATTTTTTTTTTAAAGTAAAAATTGAAATGAACTCTTCATTTGGATTTTTTATTTCAATTATAGATAATAGGTACCTATCCAGTTATTATTTGTTATATAGTTGTTATTTTCTCTTGAGTTAGGCTTAACTTTTCTCATACGGGGTAGCAGATGCATAGCTTGTTCAGTAATTCAACACTAGGCATGTGTACATATATAAACTTAACAGACCGATACTAGAGGTAAATTATGCTCGTTTGAAATTTTTTCAGCATCAGCCTGTACTTTGCCAATGTCAATGGTGTTGATGGTTATCAGTGTATATTGCCAAGAAAATTTATACGAGTATAATAATGTTCTTCATCTGTGTATTTATTTTATGACCTTAAAGTGCGTTGTGAGAAACTGTGGAAAACAATAACAATGTAGATACGGATCTCTGTTGGGTTTTTCACGTATGCAGGCATCTAAGTTATGTTGGATTTGTTAAGATAATCCGCAGTTTTTTTGTTGCACTTGCATATTCCTACTTAGTACTAATACTATATTCGGGCTGACCCTTGCAAATAATAGCTAGAAACATAGTTATTTCACGAATTTATAGAACCGCGATTGCATACACGCAGATCAATGAGGTGATCACGTTTGACTGACTGTTAACAGGATCTTTATTAAAGATCTTGTTGCATGTTTATCCATATAATATATTGTATAGAAACAACTTATATAATATACTTATATAATATATGGTATATCAGTTATCAATAGAATCACACTAGGAAGAGAAGGAGGGTTAACTGAAAGATATCGCGAATACATTTAACTGCCTGGAGCTGAACTGGTATGGAGCGATAGTGAACTTTTGATCACCTACGCGGCTCTAAGGCTCTGAAAATAATCTGAATAATTCAAGAAAATTTCCTCAATCAATCGCATCGATACTCTGCGTTAGAGTTCTTAAAATAGAAGTTATAAATAAAGCCAGGTTGTACATTGCACTAGTGCTAGGTCGAGATGGCGATATTCTGAAACCAGTTTGGTTGACTCACTTGTGAGGTATCTAAACACTGGGCATAAGTATAACATGGTCAAGTTAACTGGACGAATGTCAAAGTACTTACGATGAATACTTTCCCCGATTTAGCAAAACTTGTCCTTGCACTTGGACGGAATAACATCTATACCTATAATGTAGCCCTTCACACCCGAGAAAGAAAAACATAAGGAATATAGGTATCTGCCTAGTTATTATTTATGTCTGCACCATAAAAGTATTTTCTCAAATATGCGATGAAATGTCATCATTATGTAATATACTTTATTGCACAAAACAGTAAAAACAAAACAAATATAAAGGAAAGTACATGTACAAAGGCAGGCTTATCTCTAACAAGATATATCTTCCAGCAATCATAGAACGGGAAAAAAAAAATAAACTAAAGGTAGAACTATGTGCACAAAATAAACGATCTACATAATACTAAAAATAATGCTATATATAAATATTTAACATATAAATAAATAGTATTTCCAAATAAATACTAATACTTATAATGGAAGAGAAAGATAGTGTTCTTTAAAATTACTTTTGTGAATAAAGTGTGAATTGACAGTCAGTCCTTGATGGCGCTGGGGAGTTTGTTACAGAGACTATCAGTCGCTCGTAGTCTGAACCCATTCTCAAAAGCGGCAGTGTTATGTTGCGGAGTTGTAAGTAGTGATCGAGTGTGAGATCTGCGTGGCCTATCCGAAGACAGAAAAACGAAGCGATCCCGTAAGAAGCCAGGATAGCAAGGATTACATAAAAAATTGAAGAGGTAAATGAGGATATGGGAATCCCGTCTGAGGCTAATCGGGAGCCATTTAACTCCCTGCGATACTCCGAGACGTGGTCAAATTTGCGCAGACCGAAAACAAACCGAATTCCGAGGTTTTGAAGTTGCTCGAGTTTGTTCAGTTGCTCTTCGTTTGCGCTTGGAGAGACTGAGCAAGCGCGATTTTAGTCTAACGAGGCAGGAAGTTTTGAAGACGCCTGTGGGAGTGGAAAGTGGCAATGAAACGTCTACTAAACTCGCTGACATTCTCTGACCAGGACAGCTCATTCAATCATCGAAATCACAATCATTACGTGCGTTATAATATAACAGGCTTGGAAGTATCACGTTTGAGGCCGCACAAGTCGAGAGGAATTTCATACAAAATTGCAGACCTATGCCGGGAAGTTTTATTTTTATTTTTTCCTCAACGCAAAAGAGGACGCATCAACGGGCGCACAGAACTTGAATTTGTTTTTTGAGCGATGTATTTTTTTATTTCATTGCATATGTTTGAGAAAATCACTAAACAGTACCATGCCTCAGGCCGTGAACAGGGCTCGCCGGCTTCGTATCACTATCCGGCCTCCCTACTGTCTGCCGTCTAGACGTACTCAGCCGGCAAGCCCTTCTTTCCCGGCGTCTGCAGTAATGTACTATTTCGCACTACCAACTCTAAAATGGCACTTTATATATCATGCAAACCTCACCTATACGCAAGTCATTATTATATTCATCATAGCTAAAGGCTTTAGCGGTGACAAAAAAAAAGTACTGAATTCCATTATGTCACAACGTAGCGAACTCCAGGGATTAAAAGATTTTCACTTCTCGTACTTCTTATTGTTACGGCCTTAAAATGTAATTTCGTGAAATACGCATGGCGCTCAAAGTACCGTTCCCTGGTGGCGGGGTCAGCGGCGCAGCACGGCGCGTCTCAAACTTATTCGAAAATCGAACACATTTTAAATAAATCAAATTCTGCGATTGTTGCAAGACGCTGCAACTGGACCAATGTATCAACAATACATTTTCACATTGATAACTTTAATGAATTGTTGTTTTTAGAAGCCTTGCGTATTGTATTTTCTTGCAGGTGGTGCGAAAATAAAAGTATCCTCGGGGATAAAGCTGTTTTGTCTTGGGCGCGCTTGAATCCTCACTGCACTCAGGACTCAGCCTTCATTCCCTCGCTTTGCTCGGGAATCAACTCATAACACACTCGCTTCGCTCGGGAGTTAAATCTGGAGTCCTTCGTTACGTTCAGGATTCAATACCGCGCCCGTGAAATAAAACTCTGCTTTATCACCTAGGTGCATCTACTATCTACTATTTTGACCCCTCTCAGATAGACTTACGATATATCGAAGACGGTTGCATTCACGAAAATAGCTTTTAGTGTATATTTCTTCCTAGACAAGATTTATTCAAAGTCAAAACTCACGATTGTATACTCGCAAATGTAAAGAGGTAGATTGATTGACTGACCTACCAAAACGCAACCAAAACTAACGAACTACCGACGAATATTAGGATTATTTTCTAGTTTTAAACTATAAAAAAGAAAATATACAGTCAACTCACCATTAACTTGCGTCTGCCAAACCGCATCACCCACGCCCCACAGACCCGATATGATGAAGAACGTCGACGAGGACTCAGGGTTCGGTCTCCAGATGAGCAGCCACACAATAAGGCCGAGATGGAGGGCGGCACCCATAACCAGGATCGGGAACCTTCCGATGTACTTCATGGCTGATCCGAAGAGGAGGGAACAGATGGCGTTGACCACGCCGAAGCAGATCATGACGTAGCCTATGGATCTGATGCCCAGGGCACATGACACGTAGGCCTGGAAAAGGTGATAACGGTTAGCGTGATGGAGCTGTGTTTGGAATAGGTGGAGCTAATCTGCCTAAACTTCAAGCAAGCAACAAACTGAAATTGGCGACATTTTCCGTTACTCTAGATACTTCAGGGGTATCCGGAGAATATGCTGCTTTAGATAGGTCTCCAAATAATTATTATGATCTTTGTTCATCCATAGTATAACCAACAATGTTGGATATACAATGTTTTGGGGTTATTAGCTTTACCTTTTCCGAACACTGTTGAAGTTGGTATAACTGTAAGGCCGGGAGCACAGGTTTTTCCCTGTTAGACTAGAGGCGTATACTGAGCCAAGAACCGTTGACCCGTCGTGCGGAATGGACGGTACGAAGAAAAGACGAAAACTGAATACATTTGCGAATAACGTCAAGTAAACTTTATAAACATGATTTTTACTGTACAAAGGAGAGTGAGTAATTTGAGTGCAGGAAGAAAGAACGTTACCTTCTTTGACTGAGGCTGTAGAATGTATGTGAGTGATGAATACATTTAGACCGTCCAAAACGCGTATAGCATAAAACAATGGAATACAGAAATGTATCAACTCTTTACTTTAACTTTATAAATACAAAGGGGTGTTTATCTGTCACTTCTAGATAGTTTTTGCAGCATACCTAATATGGGCAACACCACGTGTAGTTTTAAAGATATTTTGATGAACAAGCAAACAACAACACAGCTTCATGCATTTACCCACACGTGGTGGCAGAGGCACTTTTGTACCCAAGTTGACCTTAATAAATAAAATAAATATCTTTGAATTTTGAGAGACAAGATAAATCAACAACAGATTACAGTACCTGTGTGTAGTCTGCCCCAATGAATGCCTGTTCCATTCCGATCCACAGTGTGATGGGTATGAGGAGCTGCTGGTTTGGCTTCTTGAGCTGGTACGCGGTGGCCGACAGCAGCTGGATGCCAGACAACTCCTTGGACGGGTCACTATTCCTGTGCTTCTCTCCGTACCTGGGGTATACATTCACTTAGCACAATTATGTTTCCACAAGGAGCCTTAGCAGCAATGTATCTAAATACAATTTAAGGCAAATTATTACTAATGGGATTATATGAGTATTTACACGTGTATAGATAGTTAATAGCAACAAATAGTATCTATAGCCGCTGCTAAAAAAGTAAAAACATGGTTTCGGCATTTGAGATTGCGCAGATCGGCAAGAAAAAAAGATGATGACAACATCAGCTCCGGGATTTACGAATGTCACAAAAAGTCTTGAAAGTCATTGCGGAGCCTCTAAAACTCCCCACCTATCAATCAAAGTAACAAATGAGTAACTACGAAAAAACTGATGTGATGACATACCTAATCGCGGATCAACCAACAATAGAATTGAAAAGGAATTGTCCCACGATTTGAATGGTAGGTTTAAAACATCTTCGTAAATGTAAGTTAGCATTAAAATATACGAATGTAAAGCCTAAACCTGTTTCAAACCTAAATAGCCTTGGTGGTTAATATAATTAGTCGTTATTTTCGAGTATAAATACTGAGCCTTGAAACAATAAAAACATTTACGATAGGTAGGAACACTCGAACAAAATATCACTGATTCAGTTGGTCTCTATCGTGAGGGCTTACCTTCGTAAAGTAGAACGCGGCGTATCTTTTCGTAGATATCTTCTATACTGGTTATAACAGAAAGGTGTAGTAATATTTTAAGGCATTATTAGGGACGTCTTTCTGAACAACTTTCACTATGAAGTCGATTTGATCAGGGCAACTATATTTTTCACTTATCCCTACAAATGAGCTGACCTCCCGGCCCTAAAATTTACGTCAAAAATTGCTCTGATAAAATCCGTTTCATTGTGAAAGTTGTTCAGAATAACGTCCCTAAAAACCGCTTAAAATATGACTATACCTTTCTGTTAGAGCCTCTCTACTATGTTCCCACCCAGACAAATTGAAATAGTTTTATTGTTTCGGAATGTCAAACAGTTGAAGCCTAGTGCTATGGAGAAATAATGATGTGAATCGCATCGGTGAACCAAGATTGTTATCGCTAAGCATTTATTGCTATACTCGTAATAAAAATACCGATACATCGCGTACAGTACATATGTATAAATAAGAGATCTTATTATTAAGATTCCTATTTTGACAAACGAGCAAAACATGACATTAGCTACGTGGAACCAAGCTACCGAAGAGGAGATATTTAAGTTGTGTAATTAAATAGTACTTGTAATGATGATGAAGTAAACATACCTGGAGAGCGGATCGACTAGCAGCGCAACCATCAGCACAGCGACCACAACGCAAGCGAGGTAGATGGCGCTGATCTCATAAATCTCCTCATCAGGCGGGCGGTGCAGGTTCTGGTTGTCATGGTGGCCGCCCCCGATCATGCAGAAGTTGGCTCCGCAAGACAGGAGGGTCTCACTGGAGCTGTTGCTGCTGCTGCCGGTGCTGGCGTGCACGCCCGATGAGAACACTGTAAGGAATAGGTGCATGTACAATCTGGAGGGTTATCTGGAGATCAATTATGTGTCCTAAATTGTTATACTTGTTATTTATTACGCATTAGGGACAGCCATGATTATATTACGACCCCACAGTCAAATTCTTTAAGCGAAGATATCTAAAAGTATATTACTAAGAGTATGGTGACCAGGTCATCACAATACTGAAGTTTTTGGCATTTGTAATTAGATATTGCCTCAAAGCCATAATAAGTAGAAATGATGCTCACCTAAACTAGATATAAGGTTCCCCCACAGCTCAGCCGTCTGCCACGCGAGGAAAAAGAACCCGAAGAATCGCACGATGATCCCGTCGACGGCCTGGTCCGTCAGCTTGGCGTACACGCTACCAGCCTGCGTGAGGTACGTCGCCTTCGAAGTCCACATAGGCGCCGCCCCTAGTCCCACCACCACGCCAGCTGGCACCAGCGTGTAGAACGCAGGGTAAAACTGCGCCGCGATGTACGGCGCGTAACACATCATCGACAAACACAGCGTCCATTTTACAGTCAGCCTTTTAATCAGAAAGGTGGGCACGAATATACAGGAGACGACGAGCGCCGCGTAGATGGAACTCAGCGAAACCGTGCCAAGTCCGTCGCGAGCGTTGATCGAGGATTGTAGATTGGCCGTGCCTTGGAAGGCTGTGAATTGAACCATGAAAGCGCAGCTCACTGCTGCGACGTTCTTCAATATCCGCCATTTTTCATTCACCGGCAGGGCGACCTTTCCGATGGGGTAGTTGTCGTCTTCCGTCGGTATAGGAGGCGGCTTGACGATGTCGTTCGAGTCCAGATCGTGCTGGAAGCCATCGTTCTTGTAGCCAGTTTTCACGGTGTACACGGTGTCTTTGTCCGGGCGGTCGTCCTCACGTCCGCCGCCGTGCGTCGCTGTCATGCCGTGTCAACTCTTTTATGTCCTGGAAACAATGGAATCAGGTGAGTTAACTGGCTAAAGTAAGCCAAGACTTAAACTGTAATAGTGTGTTTAGGAAAACCATGTTAGACTCATTTTTCGGAAATACGTAGATCCTGCTGCTTATCGCTGGGGGATGTTGAAATAAGAACATGTTTTTTGATGTACTTTTAAAACTATAATAGATGTTTTTACAACCTTCACTTCATCGACCTGTGAGTGAAATTACCCTCCATCCAGGTTAATAAATAGTTTTATTTGCCGCTTAAGACCAATGACAATTGAAAAAAGCAGAACATCGAAAGACCTGGTGGCAGGAGAGGCTAGTTTATGTAAATGAGTGTACAGATTCGCTCCGCACTCCATGACACAATGCCGACCTGCTGGGTACACAGGCTGGTAAACAGATGCCATTTTGATGGTTTCACTCGTTCAGTTTCATTATGACACCGACACTTTGTAATCAAGCTACGATGCTTCAGGCGAATATGCGGGTTGCAAAAATTGCAAAACTAAGTTCGATTTTTGAACTCGAATAACATCGAGGTTGGCGGTGATTCTTGTTTTATGTCTAGTTACATCTGGCAGCGGAAAAATCGTGGTATTCTGTAGAAAGTAAATTATTACCGATTTACCACAAAAAATATTAAATAGCGTTTAACCTCGAAACAAACGTCAAATCCCATACATTTTTGTTTTTAAACAAGTTTTGAACAGTAGTTTATTTTTTGTGGTAAGGCCCAGTCTAACTGTTCTATGATAAGTAGTAACATCCCCCAGAGTTCAATACAAGCTAACGGCCTATTGCTTCGTATGCGTATTCGAGCGTTGTACAGAACTGTTAATATTCTGGCTGACGGCCAGATAGCTGCTAATTTAAGGAATTCAAACCACTTTCTTAAAATTCTATAGTGATCATGTAAATAAAGTTAGCTAAGCACGTACTTTGCAAAATAAATGAAATAGGCATTATCAACATGCACGAATTCAACACTTGAAATTGCAAAACGAAGTCATGTCTTATGGTCTCAGACCATAATGAACTATGCGGTTTGAATACGGTATAGATGAAAATGTACCCTCATCCGTTACTCGATGAGGAACTTACTCCTCTTAATTATACCTTTATGTAAGCTAATGTAAATACTGATTGCCTATCGAAATCCGGTACCGATGCTGTTAATTGTGATGGAACATGTAAGCAAACATGCATCTTCTTTGTCCTCAGTTCCTCAAGGCTGAGTGCCGTGACAATAGGTGTCCGTCACTCTCTTCACCAGAGCTCTCCAAGCGGCTCTGTTTCCCGCCATCCTGATAGACACCTACACCGATGAGCTTTTCCAAATTATCTCGCTCACGTCTGGCCACATGCATATATACATTTAATTAAATTAATACTGGCGAAAGATCATTTTACAACGAATATAATGAGCCCAAACTCAGTGGGGTTACTAGTAAGTGCCCAGGGTTCCATCTCCCACCTTCGAGCTTTATTCTCAGACCAGGTCGATAGTACCATATGAATATATTGTTATCTATACTGCATATATACCTACCAAGTTCCGCGATGATAGAAGATCTATAAGTGGGCAAAATATAAGAAATACATACAATAACTGTAATTTGACAGCGTCAGCACCAGGTGCGATATATCAATATTAATACTAGCTAACATATAATCTTAATCCTGACCGAATAATGGACGATGGTTCTTTTTCACCAGAACCGTATATCTTCTTCTATTAAAATAAACAAGTCAGTACGTATTAAATGTCCAGAGACAATTTTCAAATTCATAACATATAATATCTGAGAAACAATCAATTTCATTCAGATATCACCGACCACTTTGTTAAAGTCTGCTCCGGGAATTATTAAAAAGGTCTGTACCGCCATTAACATTGGTTTAGTCTCATACATAATCATTAATTGTTACACACCATGCAAAAAAAAAAAAATATTATATGCAAGAACGATCTTTAGGTGACGGCAATCATATAAAATAATGAATATTTTTATGCTAATGTGTATACTTTTGTTTACCGTCAGTGTTAATTTCCATATTTTAACATTAAAGCTGTCATGAGTCACCCGTCACCCCGCTATCTACCCTTTCCACTGTAAACAGCTGTAAAACTAGCTTGTAGCCACACAAAACATTAATTTTCACTGACTACAAATGTTCCCTATCTGCCAATTGGCAAAACCACAGGTTATATTATATCGATAAAATAGTCTTTAAAGTTTAATGGCAGTCATTTATCATTTCTAGCAAGCGAATCATTTTGAGGTAAAACATGTTGAATTTCCATTTCTTACAACTTGTTATTTGCGATATATCTCGGGTAAGCACGGCTATGACCACTAGACCACTGAGCCAAGGGAGCTAGGGCACTTGTCTACCGCATGTTCAAGTGTCACTTCAATCGGCACTGGCACGTGACGACATTGAATATCATCATGAAATATTAAACACGAATGCTCTGACCTCGTGGGGACGGACCACGGTTCTGATACACAGGCAGAAATCAACTTCCTCCAACAGCTCTTTGACTCAATATAGTGCCTATACCTCACCCCAAGGGAGAAATCGTTTTGTGCCAAGGAGAGGAAGCACCAGTGTAGTGGTATCACCTGACGAGGTTTGCGTGCCATCTTTCATTAACTTTTTTATGCCAATCAAACTTTCTAACGTTAAGATTTTTGAGATATTTTTGTTTCGATCTTTGTGATAAAGTGTTCTCGAAAATCTACGACGGCGACCAAAATCAGACGGTGTACAGAAAAAGGCAGACGACCGCCCGTAGTGAATAAATAGCCTACACCGCACGATATGGCCATGTCGAAATTACCCTACCAATAGCATCTAGCATCGAGTAGACATTACACATCCAAATTAGCAATACCTAATGCTCTATTGTGCAACCCTAATAAGTAGCTTGCGTTTAAAATTAGTCGTTAAATATGTAACATTAACTCGCCACCATCTTGTCTGTGCAGTACTGTTTGACGAACAGAAAATGCAAATAGGTACATACCTCAGTCAATACAATAATATAGCGTCGTTATGTGGCTATTCCAAGACTTAAATAATTTTATAAATAAAATATATAAATCCGAAACATAAATATGTCGCAGCGGAAGAGACGCTAAACGACCGGAAGTCGTTGGTTGTCACGTCCACTATGTTGGCAGCACTGCTGCTGCCTTCTGATTGGTCGGTGAAACGCGGGCTACCAACCTAATGGCGGGCCTGGACATGCACGTGTTGAAGAACCGAGATCCGTGTGGACATTATTGGCTCGGACTCCGGCGGAACAACACTTGTTTGTCTGTTTCATTGATTGTCTTCATTTGTGTTCTCATGACCAATAAAATTTACTCTAAATTTCGTGGTCGCCTTAATTAAATTGCTCGAGTTACCCACCATGGCCGACTAAGACCCTGAATACCTACATCTCACTGATCCTATCCCCGGTACTGCGACATCAGAAGTGGGATCAGCTCGAGCAGAAGATTTGGACTTTCAACGAAGGTTCACCATGGACGAGAGGATGCTGAAGATGTTGCTCGACTCTCAAAAGAAGAACACTCTTGAACTAATTGAAGCGATGAAGCAGGCGCCGTCCGGGACTCGTGTCAAGCTGCCCGAGTTCAATCCTGACAAACCAGACTCGACGGATCCTCGAGCTTGGTGCACCACTGCTGAGCTCTGCTTCACAGAAAATCCATTGCATGGTGGAGCACTCATGATAGCGATCAGCGGTGCGCTGAAAGGAAGTGCTTCACAATGGCTTTCACAAGTTTCTTTCGCCGGAATGACCTGGGAACAATTCAAAGCTATGTTCATTGCGCGCTACGACTACGTCGAAACTCCTGCAGCGACACTCATCAAGTTGCAGAACCACCGGCCGAAAGAAAACGAGTAATTAGCGGTGTATGCAGCTCGACTTACGTCTACCCTCACGTCGCGATTGCAAAACCTGACGCAAGAACAAATCGTGGTGGCAACAGTTCTTTCCCATGTACCACGACTCCAACGGCTGGCTTTCACTATGGAAATCAACACTCGCGACATCTTACAGCGAGAACTACAAGCGCTCTCGCATCTGAAGCGGAACTCTTCCGCATTTGGAGATATCGGCGACAAGGTGGATCACAAGCGGTACAAGCCATCACCACCTATCAACACGCCTCGCTGTTTTTACTGCGGCAAGCTGGGGCACATTGTCACCCGACTGTCGCTCACGCAGAGACGGCAGAGGCCAACCATTCACTTCAACAGAAACGCCTGGCAGGCACCTACAACGGCAACCCGACAAAATTGTCTGTTTTCGATGCGGCGCCATGGGCCACTTCGCTTCAAAGTGTCCCCGTGGCCTCCGAACGAGCTCAGGACCAGTCGCCTCGACCTCCAGCAGCGGCTCCAGTGGCGGCAGCGGCGGAAGCGGACCTGCGGCTGCCAAGCAGTACCGAGTAGACCTCTGCAGCCTTGACCATCCTCGTGGCGAACTGATAAATCACGGTGAGCGATTTTTCTACGTGTTAGATACTGGTGCTGAATGCTCTCTAATTCAAGACAGTGTGGCTAAAAGGTTTCCGGGAAAGAGGGTGCATAGTATTGTAACATTAACGGGCATCGGCCAGGCTAGCGTAGCTAGTGTTTTGCAAATTTTGTCCGAAGTTAGGATTGACGGTTATACATTGGAGGTGCTATTTCATGTTTTGCCGGATCAGTACCTCAAGCACTCGCTTATGATAGGCCGCGAAGTTTTGCAGTATGGTTTTGAGGCAAAAGTGACTTCGAATACCGCCACCTTATCGCGTGTTAAACAAGTTTTAGCCTGCCAAGCGGACAGGAACGCAGATACTTTAGTTTCTTTCGATAACATCGACACTGATATTCCAGACGAATACAGACCCCAATTGCTCCAGATTTTAGAAAAGTTTCGCGATTCTTTTTCGTATGGAGTATCAGAGTCGCGCGTTTCTACTGGGCAATTACTGATTAGACTTATAGACCCCACACGTACGGTTCAAAGGCGTCCTTACAGGCTTAGTGAAGATGAGAAGGCTATTATGCGTGATAAGGTTAATGAATTGTTGCGCGCGGGTGTGGTTAGACCGAGTTGCTCTCCGTTTTCTAGTCCGGCACTTTTAGTCAAAAAGAAGGACGGCTCTGACTGCATGTGTGTGGACTATCGACAGCTAAATGACAACACCGTAGCAGACAGGTATCCGCTGCCACTGATTAATGACCTCATTGCGCGTTTAGGCGGTGCAAAGTGGTTCGTATCGCTCGACGCTTGTAGCGGGTATCATTTAATTCCCGTTCATCCCGATTCTGTTGAGATGACCTCGTTCGTGACCCCGAATGGTCAATGGGAATATCTCGCGATGCCATTTGTACTTAAAAATGCGACGTCGGTGTTCCAAAGGGCAGTAAATAGCGCATTAGGCGATCTCGCGCACAGTTTTGTTATTTCCTATGTCGACGACGTCCTACTGATAGCAAAAGATGTGGAGGGTCTTGAGAGACTTCAGATTGTCCTGGAGCGTTTAACAAAGGCTGGGTTTACGTTCAACCTTAAAAAATGCACTTTTCTTAAAACGCTCGTAGAGTTTTTGGGTTACTTAATTGAGAATGGGCAAATTAGACCAAATCCAGGAAAGCTTCAAGCGCTGACAAGACTCTCACCCCCAACATCAATAACGCAGCTTCGACAGTTTATAGGCTTAGCCTCCTACTTTCGGCAGTTTATCCCTCGATTTTCTGAAATCATGGCTCCATTGTTCAGGCTAACTAGCAACAAAACGAAAGAATTAGACTGGCAGCCGTGCCACGAATCCATTCGTCAGCAAATTATTTCTCTGCTAACGCATGAGCCAGCTTTAACAATTTTTAATCCCGAGCACCCGATCGAACTGCACACCGACGCTAGCTCTGAGGGTTACGGAGCCATTCTAATTCAGAAAATCGAAGGAAAGCAAAACCCGGTTTCCTATTACAGTCGTAGGACTTCACCAGCGGAAGCTAAGTATCATTCCTATGACTTAGAAACATTGGCCATAGTAAATGCAACAAAACACTTCAGTCAGTACCTAAAGGGTCGTAAATTCACTGTTGTAACGGACTGCAATTCTGTTAAGGCATCAAAAAATAAGGCCGAACTTTCTCCCCGAGCACAGAGATGGTGGTCGTATTTGCAGTCGTTCGACTTCGACATAGTTTATCGCGAGGGTAGTCGGATGAAACACGTCGATTTTCTTTCGAGAAATCCATTACCAATAGAAGCGCCGCTGGACACACGCGTAGAACAAAAACGGGTAGATTTAGCTGAGTTATCGGAAGATTGGTTGCGCGTAGAACAGCAAAAAGACCCGGAGATTAGCAAAATCGTTTCTGACATTCAAAATGAGTCGTTATCGGAGGATTTGCGTAACACATACGAAATTAGGTCTAATGTCCTTTTCCGTAAAGTCCAGCGTAATGGTCGTACTCGTTGCCTACCTATCGTGCCAAGAGCGTTTTGGTGGTCCGTTATAAACAATGTCCACGAATCAATAATGCATTTGGGTTGGAAAAAAACGCTAGAAAAATTGTACAATCATTATTGGTTCGAGGGCATGAACAAGTACGTTCGCAAATTTGTGGACAGTTGCATTACCTGCAAAATATCTAAGAAACCCTCTGGCAAGATACAGGCCGAATTACACCCGATCCCAAAGGTCAATGTTCCGTGGCATTCGATTCATATCGATGCCTCCGGAAAATTGAGTGGTAAAAGCGATCATAAGGAGTACGTATTTGTCATTATAGACGGTTTTACAAAATACGTGCTTCTTTATCACTCCAAGAATATTGACACGAACAGTAGCTTGAGCGCGTTAAAATCAATGATCGCGTTATTCGGTGCGCCGCGTAGGGTGATTGCGGATCAAAGTCGGTGTTTTTCTAGTCGTGAATTCGCATCGTTTTGTGAGTCTTGCAATATTGAATTGCATCTCGTTGCAACAGGCGCGGCGCGGGCCAACGGCCAAGTTGAGAGGGTGATGAGCACTCTTCAAAACATGTTGACGGCTATAGAGACAAGCAAGGAACGTACCAGGCAGGATGCACTCGGTGACGTGCAACTAGCTTTAAATTCAACGGTAAACAGAGTCACCAAAGCAAGCCCGCTTGAGTTACTGATAGGACGTGTAGCTAGGCCATTGAGTTTGATGACTGTTGACGATGAGCCCAAAGTAAATCTTGAAGAAATTAGGGAGCAAGCAACACAAAACATTGAGAGGATCTCTAGTTACGATAAGGGAAGGTACGATAGTACTAAGGCTACATTAAAAAAGTTAAACATAGGAGATTTTGTTCTAATTGAAAATGAGGAGAAGAACCAAACCAAACTAGATCCTAAGTTTAGGGGTCCGTTAAAAATTATTGAAGTGCTAGATGGTGATAGGTATCTTCTTAAGTCTCTTACATCTAAGCGAACCTACAAGTACCCTCATGACCGTGTAAGAAGGGTCCGACCAGCAATTGCCACCTGAGTTAGAACAAATTGATGATGTCTCTAGTGATACTGAGCAAGCCGATTCAAATGACTTGTAAACCGATGGACTGGTTTACGTTAAGACCGCTACCGAAGGACTGGTAGTCTATCAGTTGTGTGGCCGAAGGACTGTGCCATACTGTATTGCTACCGATGGACTGGTAATCGATGTGTTGTATAACCGAAGGACTGTGTTATACAGGGATACTGCCGATGGACTGGTAGTTTGATTTTGTTTAAGGCTGCTTATGATTTAATTGATAAACTTGCAGTTTACACTCTCACTTGCTGCTCTGGTATACTTTGTAGTATGCTGATATTGGATTGATTGATGATGCTATTGATTGTGATATTGTTGCTAAAATAAAGAAAAGGATTAAGATTTCATTGTGATTTTATTGAAACTATGACAACATAGAGTTAAGGTCAGGATTGCCGAAGCAACAGTACTGTGCTTTCGTTGTTTTGTCCTACAGGATGCCACCCGAGGACGGGTGATGGTCAGTGATGGCCGTGTCGCAGCGGAAGAGACGCTAAACGACCGGAAGTCGTTGGTTGTCACGTCCACTATGTTGGCAGCACTGCTGCTGCCTTCTGATTGGTCGGTGAAACGCGGGCTACCAACCTAATGGCGGGCCTGGACATGCACGTGTTGAAGAACCGAGATCCGTGTGGACATTATTGGCTCGGACTCCGGCGGAACAACACTTGTTTGTCTGTTTCATTGATTGTCTTCATTTGTGTTCTCATGACCAATAAAAGTTACTCTAAAGTTCGTGGTCGCCTTAATTAAATTGCTCGAGTTACCCACCATGGCCGACGAAGACCTTGAATACCTACATCTCACTGATCCTATCCCCGGTACTGCGACAAATAGAATACCGCATAAGACCGCAGAGCTGGCGCCTACCTCGCTCAACGCATCAGTATTGCGATACAGCGAGGTAACAGTGCCAGCGTCTTGGGCACCCTTCCGCCCGGCAGTGAACTCAGGGAAATTTTTAATTTAGTTTAGTGCTGTTATAGTTTAGTTTTAGTTTATAATATATAATAGGATAGTAACTGAATGTTTCAATCAAATCAAAAGGAACTTGTTACACGTTTTTATACTTGTAATAAAGTATTACAAGAATTGTTGTAATAAAAAAAAATAAAATAATAGAATATACATATTATATGAGATTCTAGAGAAAAAATTCTGTAGCTTCTTCTACGCATTAGAATCACTCTAAAGAATAGCTACAAAAAAAGCTGCCTTACAGGCATACTTCGCCTTCTTCAAATCTAGAGCCCTCTATGGACTACCCATCTGGTAACAGCGTAGACTTAAAAATAAATTTCGTCGTACAAAAGAGATGCGTCCGTATCTTGGATGACCTTTTCAGTAACAGCTACGTGCAGGGATTCTTTTAAAAAATTGAAGTTACACACTATAACGGCGTCACATATAATTGATTTGTGTAAATTGGTCAGACGTTACCCTGAAAAATTCCCTCTAAGACCCCCAATCGTCTAAACGAACGAAGTCATCTGAAACTGGAATTTCCTCAATGTAGGACAATTGCATTCTCTCGGGGAACAAAAATGACAGCCATAAAAGTTTATAATAAGTTACCAGAAGCCTTAGTAGTCTTAGAATATCGTAAATTTATTGTAGCACTAAAGAAACTTTTGATGGTCATGTGTCCTTATAGCTTAAGTGAATTTTATAATTTTGACATTTTGAAATTATCTCCCAATTATAATTGACATTATATTATGACCTATATCAAACTAAATGCAATTAATTTATACTGACCAAAATTTCTACACAATTATTATTAACTAAAGGCTTGTTAATTTTTTCTTTATTTAACCTATATGTGGTTGTGTACATACTCACAATTCAATTCACAATTCTTTATTGCACAGAACATTACAAAAATACAATTATACACGAAATTAAAAGGCAAAGGCGAGCTTATCTCTCAACAGAGATTTCTTTCACGTAAATACTTATTTTATTTTATTTTATATTGCTACACCCTATGGGTCAAATTACATAGTACTTAAGTTATGCAAAATGTAACACTTTCATCAAACATGTAATTTATGGCAATAAACAAATTGAAATTGAAAATTGAATATACGCAACCATCTCCCCTCTCGTGAATGTTGTAAGAATCGAGCTAGAGGGAATGGAACGGTTTAAAGTTCCTTCGTCACATCTTTAGTTTTAAAATACTATTTCTAAGAAATACTCCATCTATGTGTATTTATTCTTGCATATGCAAGTGATTGCAGTCAGCCGTCCTAACAGTGTATTTGTACTGAAAGCTGCTCAAGAATAGAAGTCACGTGCATCGAACAGGAAGGAGTGAGATTATTCCCGCGGTTGCTGGATAATTATACAATAATCATATTAGTTAGCCTACGACTACCGCGTGATGGACAAAGGCGCACAAATCCATGTAATACCAGTACCTACCTTTTTATTATCTCTCAGATTATCCATCATGGAGGAGAAGGACAAACGCCGAGTATATTTTGTGGAGCATTAAATACTCGGAGCACTGGTTGCAAGAGAAACATCAGGGCAATCTCTGCTGTGGACTCAGTTTCTAAATGCACCTAAGCATGAGCAACTTTAGTTATCATCTCCCATTATTACTCAAAGTCATCTCCATACTTTTTGGGTCGAGCGTACGACCGATGGGAAACCTGCGCAAGATGCTCAATGAAAAGTGAGCCAAAATGGTGTGGCTCACTTGTTTCGGTCAATAATCAAAACTCAATATATTTATTGCATTCCATAAAATTTATGTTGTATAGGATGTTATAAGTATACATGTGTTATTTATAGACCTTGTAAAGAGGCATTGCCATAGAAGAGAGGGAAATAAAGTTTGTTAATTTATAATTATAAGTATGATATTTACTAAAAGTCAATGGAAAGTAATATCAATCATGAAAAATTATCCTAGAAATGAATTTATTGTCTATTTGAATTTACTCATTAACTGTGTAATAGCATTTATTGTATAACATTTGTTTTAATTTATGTATAAATATATTATCTTTCGGTTCATTTAATAGAGTTTCTGGCAGATTATTATATATTTTTATTGGCATTACTAAAGGTCATGATGAATATAGTTTTAAGTTGGAAATGGGTAATATTAACTTGTTTTTTCGTGTAGGTCTTGGCGAACAGTTAGATGGTATATTATCGCGTCTGATGTTGAATTCAGGGTATTTTCGAATAAATTTACATATTTCTAGTAAATAAATAAATGGTAAGGGAAGGATTTCGTGTTTTTTAAAGTAAGGATTACAACTATCACTCGATTTAATGTTGACCAATATCCTTCAGTCTTTTTTGAAGAGTGAAGAGCGATGGTTCATCCGTGCTATTTCACCAGGGGAGGCCTTAGCTTAACCAGGGGAGGCCTTAGCTTAACCAGTAGAGGCCTTAGCTTAAACAGGGGAGGCCTTAGCTTAACCAGGGGAGGCCTTAACTTAACCAGGGGAGGCCTTAGCTTAACCATGAGTATGCATATGCATAATACGTGACTAGTGCGGTTTTTAAATCCGTAGATACTTTGACTTCCCGGAGCGCATATGCAAAACGTGATAATTTTAGTTTCAGTTTGTTTATATGTTTTTTTCAATTAATATGATGTTTTCCTGTCAATATTCAAGCCAAGTCACGTAAATTCATTAACTGATTCATAAAATGATGTCTAACGCTGGATTTTGATCGGGAAGCAGTCTTTGTGGTTAGTGGCAAAGACATGTCTACTAACCTCGCTGACATTCTCTGACCAGGACAGCTCATTCAATCATCGCAATCGCAATCATTACGTGCGTTATAATATAACAGGCTTGAAAGTATCATGTGTATAATATAATAATAGGCGAAACAAAATAACTTGATTGAACTTCTAGGGGGTGGTGCTAGGTTCGAAACCTAGATCGGACAAAAACTTTTTGTTTTTTTTTAATAATTGTTTTGTTCTTAAGTTGTCTTATACCATTCTAAACCATAAAAGACAACTTAAGGACTATAAAATATTTCCCTTCGTCCATCCGCGAGTTCGACCCGCACGTTTTAGTATGAAGCCGAAAATGAGCATCACTAACTAAAACGTACATACATACATAGTTAGTTAGTACATAGTTAGTTGATAAAACAATCCTTCTAGGACCCTCACTACTACATATTGTTATGGTAGATAAAGTGTTTTCCCATAACCATAAATTGTATAATGTGTGAAGCTGTAATGTGAACAACGGCCAGCTAGCAGGCTGGTAAAGTTGACTGAGAAATCCAAAGGACTGGGTAGTTATCTGTCTATTTGTTAATGTTGTCATTTACGGCTCGTGTTAGAAGCTTTTGTTTATGTAGGGTATACCTACATAAGTCAGTTTGTGGTTCAGTAATTCTAATAATATATTGAATAAATGTGTTGACGATGGAGTTTTCCCAGACTTTATAAAACACAGCAAACTGATGCCTCTGTTAAAGTCGAGAGACAAGGGTGATCCTAAAAATTTCAGACCAATAGCTATTATTTAAAATTATTCACTATCATCTTTAATCAATTTTTCACTCGCGCAGTTCTGTGAAAACTATAAATACTTCAACTTGACGGCTAGTATCATGGCAGCTCAAGTAAGCTGTTTGAATAATTCATGTTTGATCACAGGAATGCCTGTTTACATGAGTAATCTGTACGAGCTTTCGCAAGTATTGTAGGAGTACGTAGAATGTGACTAGTCTATTATCAAACAAAACCAACCATTGCTCCTGGTCCCCAACTAAAATACTCTGTAAAAAGTCATGGAAACCAGAAACAATGTATACTTTTTTCATTTGGATATAATGACGAACATGATGACCATGACGACCCGAATGGCCGAGTCGGCAGTGCCCCTGCCTACGAAGCCAAGGGTCCCGGGTTCGAGTCCCGGTGGTGGCAAATATTTGTTTGATGAGAACGGTTGTGGGTACCCTAGTCATGATTGTTTATCTATCTAAGTATACTATTTATCTATATAAGTATATGTATCGTTGTCTAGTACCCAATATACAGGGAATCCTAGTTTGGGGTTAGTCTATGAGAAGGGCTTCGCTGCGCTCGCCCCCTCTAGTCTTCACCTAAGCTACCGCAGTGTTTGCCCTGGGATTTCGTTTGCAATTCAAGTTTAAACCAGTTTTCTATTTAACGTTTTAACCGCTACTTTATCAACTAACGCGTCATGTAGTAAGCAGTACGTAGCGTACTATCTGTCGATAGTTGACCAACCAACGAGAAAAAAAAACGTTAGTTTATCAACTAATGGTTTTGACAATCTTACGGTGACATATATATTGGGTAAAACTTACACAAAATATGCTATTAAAGCAGTTGTTATACTAGCTTGTTGATCATGAGTGTCGGCAGGTATTTGTGAACGTAAAAAAGTAATTTCATTATTTTAGCTCGATAGAAAAGTCTCCCGAATTTATCACAAAATCTGTTGTTCAAAATGTTTTTTTTTTTCAATTTTGCACTGGATTTGAATTTAAGTACTTACTTGTTATTTATTTAATCGTAATAAATAATATTAAGTCATGTTGCTCTGTTCATTCTGCTCAGTGAAGAGCATTTCTTACATTTGAATTCCTATTCTCCTAAAAGTAAGCTGAAGTTGAAATTGTGAGCTCTGGTAAAAAAGATATAAGGACGCACAAATTGATTAATAAACTTCCTTGTTTTATCAGCTACCCTACATTTTGAAAATGTTCAAACTGTCTTTAAAACAAAAAGTTATTGCAACAATTGTAAAATAGGTGGAGAGTACCCTAGAAGGGACAAGGATCACCTTTTTTAAGGAGAATTCCAAATGGAAACTACTTTATAATTATTGTAATAACTTTTTTGTTTTACTGTAAGTGTAAACTTTTTACCAGCTTCCGTAGATCACAAGCAGCAACTGATGAAACTGTTCCATCGATTTCGTAGATCATAAACAGCACTGACAAAACTGAACAGCCTTAGTATATGAGGGCCTATGCTAAAATGGAAAACAATAAAAATATAGATCAAACCGGTACAGAGAAAAGCCGCGCATACAACACAAGACCAGAGCCCCAATTATCTTATGGGAAACGCATAGCGATAGCATTTAGAGAGCTCCGAGGGGCGCTCAATGCCATATTCAACAGTCAGTCTCCAATCTAAACTGGCGCCGCCCGACAACCCATTTTGTGCCCTTGGGAGCAAATAGGCTATCGATAAGTGTTTCCATAACAGAATATTGTCCCTGTTAATTATTGGTATCTTGGGGCCTCTACTATTCTTGGCCTATATAAATGACACCAGAAAGTGTCTTACATCCAACGGTATTGTTTGCTGATGATTCGGTTCCGGTAGTCATAAAATGTACAGAAATACTAGACTTTGAATCGGTTAAATTCAAAATTAAATAATACGAATGATTGTGTGGACTAATAAAATGGCTATAAAATAATAATGAAATAAACTATAAAAAACTAAAATTATGCAATTTCACCAGCCTCAAGCTAACCTAACCTCAGGTTAAGTTTAAAACAACATTTTTTTTAAAGAGATCAATAAATCAATCTGTGGGTGTTCCTCGCCGTCCTCTCCCACATTGGTCCAATATAGAGATAAGGCAAAAATTACGTTTGCTAAGTATATAAAAATGATGTAATATCTACAATTACAAAGAAATTTGAACTTTGAACTTTGCACCGAACCTTGAAAGAATTGCTTACTTTCGCGAGTCTAAACTGGGGCGCAACTAGTCTGTGATTATTAATGAGGTTAACATTAAAGCTATCGCTAAATTTGGAAAATGTTGTAGGGTTCTTGCATACATACATTATATTTTACCGAAAAGAAATTGTCTAGCTGCATTTACTGAGTCAATTGCTTTAAAAAGTTCTCTTAAGGAGTATGTGCAATTATAAAGTGTTCGAATAGCTCTTTTCTGTATTATAAAAATAGTTTGAATATCCACTGCTTTCCTCCACCACAAGATACCATTAGACATGTCGCTATGAAAGTCTCTAAAATAGACTAACCTAGAAGTAGCCACATCCTTGTTTCGCAGAACTTAACCTACCAGCTAATTTATCTATGTGGAGTCCCCACTACAATTTGCTATCGTAGTGGAATTTTTATTCCAAGTTATTTCGTTCTAATTCTTACGTGTTGCCGTCTAACATTAAAGGTTTCAACTTGCCTGACATTTGGAAGTGAGAATTTGGTACATTTGGTTTTACCAGCATTTAAATAGATTATTAACCGTGAACCAATTCAAGGATAGAGACAATATATCATTAACATCACCAAATCTTCTTTTTGTCTTTCTTTTTCAAACAAAATCTCAGTCAATTTCTCCACCATAAAAGGTAGATCGTTAATATTTACCAGGAATAAGAAAAGTTTTAATATGGAACCTTGTGGAACAATTTTTTTACAACCGATCCGATCAGATTTAACGCCGTTGACTTCTGATGTTATTAGTCCAACACATCAAATTCAACCCAAAAATTCAAAGGTTCTGCCCGATCATGAAATGGTTGGCCATTTCATGAAATGGTTGGCCATTTCATGAAATGATCAATTCTATGATATGGCTACGACATTGTAACATGCTGTTATTTTATTATTGTAAATAGAACCTTCATAATGGCTGTAAGTAGATAAATAAATTTTTTAGTATGTAACTATTTAAAATTTAAAATTAGATCTTCACGACTAATATTTTAATTAATCAATTCAACTCTCAGTACCTTTGTTACTTTGTTTTACTTATTTTTTATATTTAAGCAGTTTTGCCCGATAGCTACGACTACGATAACGACTGCTATCGTATGAGATTACCCTGGATTCAGGGGTTCATCCGTCTACTCAAGTGTTTGTCTGCCTACCTGCTGCTGACCCTCCGACTACCTGGCTACCGGCCCCGTCTTACTCCTGGCGAGGACTACACACTCCATCTCCATCCTGCCACTACCTGCACCATGACCTACATCCTTTCCCATCATCCTGGATTCTGCTTCTCACTGCTTGAAGATCTGCCAGGGGAGTGGTTCTCCGGACGCGTGAAGTTATTATTTTTGAGTTTAAAACCCTCGCCTAGCCGCCCTCAATAAATTCTGTATATAATGTAAATTCCCCCTTTTATTTGTAAGGCTCTACTAGACTCTGGTTGGCCTCAACCGTTTCAACATTTACATTAGTACTAGCTGATGCCCGCAACTTCATCTGCGTGTTTTTAGGAAGTATCATTTACCGATAACGTCACCCTCCTTCTGGTGCAGACGGCTAAAAATTATCCTTTACGTTAATCTAGCTCCTTATATATCTCAGCGTGATTGAGGCACAAAAACACAAACATCCACACATTACTACTTTCACATTTATAATATTAGTTGGATTGGTTGGATTACTACTAAATCCCACATAAGGAAAAAAAGGCCAACTTAACGCCCCCTTCTCCTTTCACGATTTGATTTATCTCTCGTTCAAGTTAAGATCTCCCAAGATCTTAACTTAGTATCGCGTAGCAAAATTCCTGGAAATTCGCAGTTTTAAGGGTATGGATCTCAGCTCCCTTAAATCTGACGCCGCTTCTAAAAACTGGTCTCCTGTCGTCTGTAATGATACCGTTGATGACAAAGTGCAGCATTTCAACTCGATTGTCTTAAGTTTGTTCGACAAACATGCTCCTGTCAAAAAGTTTAGGGTCAAACATCTCCCTGCGCCTTGTCTGATGGCCCAGAGAAACCGTGACAAATGAAGATATAAGAAGGATTCGATGGATGATAATCTCCTGTTATATAAACGTCTCCGTAATAGTTGAACCCGTCTTTGTCGAGTTGCCACCGCCGCCACATCTCCGAGAGTATTGAGAGCTATACTCCTGCACAGGTTCGGAAGTTCCTGAAGATCTTCGGTGTTGGTAAGTCCCAGGACGCATTTTTCGGTAGTGTCTACCTCAACGGTCTCAACAAATTCTTTGCTGTCTCCCCTGTCGTGATGGACCCCTCTGTCAAGGATGCTTCGTAACTTGCGCACCTGCCTCGCCAGGGCATAGCACCACCACCGCACTGCTCAAGGTAACTGACGATATCCAACTGGCAATGGATAAGAAGCAGCTCACAGTCCTGGCTCTTCTTGACTTTAGCAGCGCCTTCTACTGCGTCGACTTCGATATACTTGTTGAAATCATAAAATCCCTCAATGTCTCTTCACACTCGGCTCGCTGGTTTGACTCTTACCTGAGAGACCGCCAGCAGCGCATCAAGTCTGAAGAGGTCACTACGGAATGGTGCAAGCTCTCTACAGGTGTTCCGCAGGGTAGCATCCTTTCTCCTCTTCTCTTCTCAGTTTTTATCCATTTCATCTCGGATGTATTGTCTTCCTCGTATCATCTCTATGCAGATGACCTTCAAATTTATCGACATTTTCCCCTGTGTGTCTGACTTCGGCTGTAGAGGCTTTGAATGCTGACCTTGACAGCATCAGGAAAGGGGCTCTTTCGTATGGGCTATTAGTCAACCCGGGTAAGTCTCAGGCGATAATACTGGGCACATGGCACGTACTTAATTTGCTGCAGAATAGGTCAGTTGCTCCCGTGCTTTATGATGGTACCATTGTCAAGTGTAGCGAGAAAGCCAAAAATCTTGGCGTTGTTTTTGACAATCTATTATCCTGGTCGCCCCATGTTTGTGAGGTCAGCAGACGAGTCTTTGCATCCTTTCATTCCCTTCGGCGTTTTCAGTACTTCTTGCCTAGGCAGACTAAAATCATGCTAGCTCAGACCCTTCTTCTGCCTTTAATTGACTACGCCGATGTTTGCTGGGCCAGCGCGAACGAAGATCTACTGAACAAACTCGAGCGACTTCAAAATCTCGGGATTCGGTTTATCTTCGGTCTCCGCAAGTACGACCAACTGTACCGATATCGCAGGAAATTAGGCTGGCTCCCGAACCGACTTCGTCGGGATATGCACATTCTCTCCTTCCTCTTCAATATTTTGAGAAATCCGCGCTATCCCGCATATCTTCGTGAACATTTTGAGTTTCTTTCCTCTGGGGATAGACTTCGGAGATCTCACACGGTGTCACTTTTGTCAATTCCTCAGCACAACACAAGCAACAGCTTTCGAGCACTCGTTTAGGATAAGGGCAATACGTTTGTGGAATGCACTTCCTTGCGCTATTAGGGATTGCACATCCTTGTTCACTTTTAAGAAAAAATTGAAACAGCATCTCCTCTCTTCCGCATAGTGGGTATCTTATAGTATGTATGTGTATCTATGTATTTATTGTATTATATTTATTTATTTGATTGTAAGTGTGTAGGATGTATTGTGATTTATCTGAACTCTTAATTGTACACAAGGACTACCTCTCTATAAATATTTTTTCCTTTCCTCACAGGTTAGCTGTAAGAAATTTCTTTTTAGAAATAAGCTCACCTTTGCATATTGTTCTTTATATATATTTTTTTATTTGTGTTTTCTGTGCTTGATTGAAGAATGATTCTTATTATTATGAAGGAACCTCTGTTACACTAGTTATGACAGGGTCAAATAAATTCCCCAAAAGGTCCGCTAGTAAAAAAACACCTGTATTTTTCATGAGCTGGCGGCGGTGAACTGTGCGAAGGGTATTATTTTCATAACATGTATTTTAGAGGTCACGGGTGTTCTCAAAAGGTCCTTATCATCACCGAGTGGTCGCCGAAAGAAGGGAAAAGGAGCGCGGTTCGACCAGATGGGTCGTCGAAATTAGCAATGACGCAGGGAAAAGCTGGATTCGATTGGCACAGGACCAGATAATATGGAACAAAAAGGAGGAGACTTATGCCCCGCAGTGGGCGAAAACAAGCTATCGATGATGAATCTTCACCACGCCCGCAATCCGCACCACGCCCGCAATCCGCACCACGCCCGCAATCCGCACCACTGCCGTAGCAATGTAACCTACTCAGTCACTTAGTTTCAGTGATTGATGGTTTCAAATAAGTTCCTCACGGGGCTGACCGCCTATGTGATGGCTTATGGTAATGGTATGTTCAGGGACCATAGTAAATTGCTCACATTAGCGTTTCGGTACGGCTTTATCAATACAAATGCCCTGTAACTGCCTGCCATTCAGATTTTAGTATTGGCGTCGATAATATCTCCTCTATAATGAAAAATGACTCAGAATGGAAATGCTATATATGGTAAGTAGAGGATCTACCTTTTGGTGATTAATAAGTACTATCTGGTACGAAACCAGAAAGGGTGAATGGCTATAAAGTGTTTTAATATAATTCTGTATTCAATCGATTCTTTATATATGTACATAATTAAACACTCGGTGAAGTAAGAGGAAAAGTCGATTTCCCTTCTGCGTTATGTACTTTATTCTTCTTTAGTACCTAAGTAATTGATAAATTTCACGCTTGCTTCTCACACAGGAGATGCAGGTTCGAATACTGACCATGTACCAATGAGATAATTAATTTATCTTAAGAAAAGTATCGGATGTTCAGTATTTCGGATGACACGTCCCGGCTACTACCGCTACGTAGTAGTGGTCGTAAAAACCCCTTTGCCAACCCGCACTGAGCCAGCGTGGTAGAGTATGGCTTAATCTTACTCGGATCCGGGTAAAGGCCTGTGCCCCTCGGTGGGGACATTAATGGGCTACATTTATAAGTAATAAATATAAAACGTGTATTACTTTGCAATACTATCGCTGAGACCGTATCTTTGTAGCACTAACTAGCCGTTTCCTAATTAAACACAAGCTTTACGTTTGAATCTAATTATAATTTTATCGTATTTGTAGGATATTAAAGATTCCTATCGAAACAAATTGAAAGTATTTAATCACATCCAAGGTTTTATCACTTTACTTTACATAGGTACGCTTGTATTTCCGCGTGCTTGTTGTTAAAAAAAACATGGAAACGACTCTTGAATAAAGTTCTATGACGTCAGTACCGTTATCTATGGTTTCTCTTTTGCGTGTATATTTATTATTTCCTTTTCGCGAATATCGTGAGTAAAACTGGTAAACAGGTTTTTGGCGCTTCTAGATCGGGTTTGAATTATCGCTTAAGTTCGACTCTTCGTCACTACCTTCCTCTAGTTACAACAAAAATTACTCTTGATAACCCATTACATTTTTATAACTTGAACCAAAATGGCGGTGTTCTGCGCAGGTTGAGTTGTTATTGATTTATTGCCCATAGGCCAACTTATACGGCGCGAGGTGTTCAGGTTTAGTACCACTTCACTGGCAGAACTTTTAGAATGCTGACGATTTGACGGAATTATCCTTTAGTCAAATGTAATTCGAGCTCAGTGTAATTCGAACAGGTTTTAGCATTCGGCCCGCGGCACCTTACCGCTATAGCGGTGTCTCTCACATCGCGAATCTTCGTCTGAAGCCCGAAGTGTTTGAAGGAGGAAATGCTTGATGGAATTGAAGGATTGGGTAAACAAAAGGATATGCCGTGCCTTGTCAGACACATGATTAGTATCTAAAAAAGCATAGTACGTCATTTAAGTAGGCACAAAGCCTATGACTGTTTTTTGATAGTCAGCCACCCCATCTCTTGCCATGACTTAATTAACAGTTTGGTATCCCCCATTGTATCGTTACTTTATTTTTCACTTTATTTTCATCCATAAAACAAATTCCACGTACAAGCACAATTGCGTTGAGATTACTGTTATTATAAAAAAAACACTTATCACAGCAACGATTAGGCCTTTTTGTTAGAGCTCCGCAAATAACAGCGCAGAGGTTAATACGGCGTAGTAAAGCTATTAGGAAAGATGATGAGAAGCATAGTTTATCGCGTAAATATAATTTTGCGATCCGGAAATACGGGCTCATTACTGTGCATTAGGTACCTATATAGGTAGAATGGTATTAATTGGCGGGCAAGGTCGTCCAACAATGGAGGAACGTCCGTGCTACTACTATTGTGTTCTGAGTGATGTGAGTGATGTTACTGCGAGTATCATGTTAACGGCGAAACATGTGGGCTGTTGCACGTGACTCTGTATTACAACCCTTGGGGCAGGTGATGTGATGACGCCCACTCTATTCCGATTTATTGTGTATCTCTTAACCTCTAAAACCCCCATGGGAACGTATTTGAAAGATTTAGGATGAAAGATTATATAACTGGATGATTAACCTTAAAATGATAAATGTATGCAGGCTACCAAAAATTCTGCCGTATTTAAACAAATGAATCTACCTGAAAACAAACATCATTGACAAAGGAGGTTGAGATTTGCTGGTCAAACTGGGCTTTCAATCCATGGTGGGATTTTGTGGTAAGGGACGGGAGGGCTATAAAATACACTTTGGCTTCTCCCAAAGTCTAAAGGCAGTTCCTTGAGTTCTATGAATCTGTATATGACGTCGATGACTGTATTGTTCCGGCTGGAAGGATGTTATTAGTCACGTGCATCTAGTTACATTGTATAGGATTATACACGGAACAGCGGAAGGGGTCATTATTTTCTACAATTCGCCAGTCCAGCCCACAGATTAATTGACCGAGCGACCGAATGGAGTGAAGCGTCCAGTTTCGCGATTGGCCAAAAATGCGTTTGTGCTTCTGTCTGTCTGTTCTCGCGTACCTGCAGGTCTGTTCTCGCGTACCTGCAGATCTGTTCTCGCGTACCTGCAGGTCTGTTCTCGCGTACCTGCAGGTCTGTTCTCGCGTACCTGCAGGTCTGTTCTCGCGTACCTGCAGGTCTGTTCTCGCGTACCTGCAGGTCGCATTTCTCAATCGATTCTCGTGAAATTTTGTGAGCAGGTTCAATAATTGTATAGATGTTTTTGTCGTGTCAGTTTTTTTTTAAATGGCGGACTTATGGTATTGCAAAGTAATTGGTGCGGCTACTTTCATGGAGGGGGGAGAATTTGCTGTAGCAAACGTATTCGTTATAGCGGATTTCAGTTTTTAATTTTATTTCGGAAAATTTATACCTAATCAGACTACGCAGTTCTCTCCGCTTTCACGAGACAAACCCGTAGACACCAGATTTGACCTCCTAGGACCAAGGAAACGCGAGTGATCGCCAAAACTTTTACCCCTATTTTACTCAAAAGTCTGGAAGCAATTGGAAAATTCAGTCACCTGAAATTCATTTTAAAATTGGAGTTTCTTCGTAAACTTGTTGCGTAAAATTAACTTGTATCGCATTATAATAAAGCCTTTCGTCCGTCAGTCGTGACAATATGTTGAAGTATGTATGTATGTATGTCGAAGGGCTCGCGAGGTCTACTGTTCTCACTGAACCACAAGTAATATGTCCAGTCCACTTATTTATATTAACAGTAGTTTGGTGGATTTATTTATTACTATTAAATACAAAAACTTAATTTTAACATGTGGACCCAATTTAAGCTTTAATATTGCGATAGTTCTTTCCTCATGTAACTGACACAAGCAAAAATGCGTTCCGGATGTTCTCCTCTAAAGGTCAAATTTCTTAACCGATCCTCGTAAAAAAAGTGAGTAGGTTCGATAATTAAATAGATTATTTTTATTTATATTTTTTAAAATATGGGTTTGAATATATAAAAAACCGCAATAGACCAAACGGCTCGACAGATTTATCAAATGAGGTGTCGTTGGATTTGTGCGAAACGCGAAAGTGTCAAAGGCAATATATTTTTGTTGAAAATTGATAGTTTGGATTAACGATAGCGAAATATAGTTTACAAAGTTATTGGTACGGCTATACTTTCACACTCCTTCTTTCATAAGTTTGAATTGTATTGAAAGAAAATGAAGTCGGGTGATTTGTTTTTGTAATAATGCTACTTATTCACCCGATAAACTTCAAGGGGTGTGAGGGGGTGGAGGGAAATGAAAAAACACGCAAATTTCCTGTGTAGCTCGCCAGGTCTTCAGCTCACAGAGCCCACTAGTGTATCGCTCGCCAGGTCTACAGCTCACAGAGCCCACTAGTGTGTCGCTCGCCAGGTCTACAGCTCACAGAGCCCACTAGTGTGTCGCTCGCCAGGTGTACAGCTCACAGAGCCCACTAGTGTGTCGCTCGCCAGGTCTACAGCTCACAGAGCCCACTAGTGTGTCGCTCGCCAGGTGTACAGCTCACAGAGCCCACTAGTGTGTCGCTCGCCAGCTCTACAGCTCACAGAGCCCACTAGTGTGTCGCTCGCCAGGTCGCGTCGCTCACAGAGCCCACTAGTCTAATTATTTATATGTAAGTATGATGAAAATCAGTGCAGCGATTTCAAGTTTTTTTTTTAAGGAGCAGTCCTGAATAGAGCAGCCTTAATAATGTACATTAAAATTGCACAGCACTGAGCGGTGGAGTATGGCACAACTCGAATTCGGGTTAGGCCATTTATTATAAACTTCACCGATCGTAACATCGCCAGCGCTCTTTCTGTCAAGATCAGAAACCTATTACAATTTACCCGCAAACACTCACGTATACTGTGGTACCTAAGTAAGCAGCAGAGTGATGGACAGACATGACCCGACCCGCGAGCATCTGAGGCAACTCCTCAGCCCGTGCCAAGAGGTACACTACGCAATGCACGCTTATTTAGACATACAGAAATGAAATTAAATATGCAATGCTTACTGTAGTATTGAGTAGTGAATTAAGTGAATTGGATGAAAGTCGAAAATGGCAGCTATGTCCGCCTTTGCACCTGCAAGGTGGCGCTGGCGTAGTTGGAAGCAAAGAGTTTCATTAAGGCTTATGTTTAAACGATTACCAAAAACGCACCTATTTTACTACCAATAAATACGAAATGACTGCCAGAATGGCTAAATGCCCACTAAATTGTGTTTGGATAAATGATCACCAAACTAGGATAAAGGGGGCTTCGCGTCGCTCACCCCCTTTACCCTTTACCTAAGCTACCACAGTATTTTGTCCTGATATTTTTTGCAAAATGTTGGTGTTCATTTATCCATTTTGGGTAGGAAAAATAATTTTGGTGATCATTATATTTGTTGCCTTTCATTAATCTGAGGTTAGCTTCAAAAACACTTGACACTGGCCATGTGGCCTTGAAGATATTGGAAGATACGACGCATTTATGAAGGCTACAAAGATGACATCACAACAGACAAGGCGATATAGCCTAGCACCCGTAGCCTTTCCCGGAACGGATATATAAATTAAAAAAAAACACTTGACACTGGCAAAATTAACCTCAAACCAAGTTAGGATGCATTATGAGACAAAGTAAATATAATTTTACTTCTTTGACAGATAGACAGCCTTCGACAACTACACCAGCGCCATCTGTAATGAGCTTTTCATATAGGTACCTTAGCTATTTCATGAGGTACGCTGTAGATCCGCACGTGTTCAGTCAGAAATGCAACACTCCTTTTTACGTGAAAGAGGGGCGGGCCTGTCGCCGCAGTCATTATTTTATTTTTAATTCATGAAAAATGTGAATGACGATAGATGTAGCACATTGTTTTCGGCCGGTGAGCACTGATGCGGAACTAGATACGGCACGGCTATCGAGGCGGTAGCCACCTAATTGTGGGAACCATTTAAGGCTATACATACGCTATACATCATCAGGCGATGACCAAACGAGATGTATTTAAACACTTGGTTATTTTATAGCAAAAAAATCCATCTATCTCGATGAGACAATAAATGGTATCACGCGATCTGGAGATTCAACGCATCAGATAATGTTTTTGAATCTTTTGATTTTTGCCGTCCAAAGCTAAATATATGATGAAATTGTACGCTCTATTTTTTTTATTGGTACTTATTATGTCATCGTACTAAAGTTCAAAACGTATAAGGGGTTTATGGGTGCCCAAAATCTATTGAGGGGTTATATTTACGCTTCTATAGGTTCTAAAGAACTCATAGGCAAGTTTGAGTTTAGGCCAACGATATAATACAGCACGCAGTCATAGAAGCCTATTCAACATGTTCTAGACGTGTCGAGATTCTAGAAATGCCCGTTCTAGGTACCAGCGTTTGCTATTCACTGTGTCACGCACCATCTAACGGAGCGGGTGAGGGGACGTCCATTTATTACGCGAGATTATCAGTGGGGATTGGGGGGGGGGGGTCAAGCCAAATCTCACGTGGGGGAGGGCATGGGGTATCGGCAAAAATCACGAATTTTTCCCTCAAAACACAGTATAAAATTGTGAGAATATAGGATTAAACTAAAGTAAATAACCGTTTCGTGAATGTCAAAATATGACACAATATTGGTTATCCAGCTATACTTTGTCAGATTCTAAACTACGATCTAATCAACTCAAAAGTCTCAAATTAAAGTTCATAAAATCGTCAAAAGCGCCTCACGTAATTAATGGGCGCCCCTTAAGCACGTCCTCGTCGCGAAGTTGTAAAAACAATACGAAAAGTAAGCCATTAAATCAATAAGAAAAATAAGCTATGAAAACATCAGTGATCCATACACGGCCATACTCGTACATGGGTATGCACACGCCATTCTATAGTTAGTTCTGAGTATCAATTAACCTTCCAGTTTCATCCGGTTTTGTGTGGGTCGGGGAGACGTTAGGTGGATAAATCTTGAATTTTTCGCTTTCATGAACTCCACTGTAGTAGATGCAAGTTTGTAACTTCGATGTTTCTGATAACAACAAATATATTTTTTCAGTTGTTTCTTTCAGTGCAACATAATGCCTATTCCTTTGACACGGGCAGGCCCTACCTAAACGGCAACACTTGACAGAGGTGCATTTCGACTTGAACTAAGTTGTGTTAGTTTTAGTTTTAAGTTTTGTTTTTCAGTATTGTTGTCATTCATGCCGATTCAAGCGGACGGTGTGAACGCACGGAGTTTGCGACTGTGAAGTATTGATCAGGATTTAATTTGGCACGCGCGTTTACCACTTCCGCGGATCAACGAGACAACGCAATTGTATGTCGAATGGACGACCTCTGTGTCCTATGTAGGTTCGATTCCAAGACTAAGAAGTAAAAATAGATGCCTCAATATTATTTTAACATTTTTGCTACTGTAACTGCTACTTTTTTTTGTAATTTCGATTAAGCAAGTTAAGTATTTCAATGTTTTAAGCGGCCTTCAGGCACCGACGACACTATAGGCTGGGTCTAGTGTGGGGGTAAGTAATATATAACTATTGAAAGCTACAGTGTATTTTTTATATACTGCATTAATTCAATTGTTTGATTCAAAATTGTCAAAAAGTCTAAGCAGGGATTTCGACGTTCTTTTTTTTTAATACGCCTCGGGAGATACGCCCACGGTACTTTCCAAGATGTCTCAATATCACTTCAGCAAATTACATACTGGTTTGCCTTCGGACGGTCTTCCAAACCGCTAATTGGAAACAATAATGTTGTTTCAACCCTAACTAGTTAGAAGTGGTTGCGTCGGTATGCGCCGGCGTTCTTGCTGGTTCCAGTACAAGACAGGGCTGTCAACCCTACTTGTTGATAATTAATGGAATCACACAGAATCGACATTGGTTTGAATTGCAATAAGATCTCTGCTCTGTGAATTTTACACGAGTTCACTCCTTTTCCCAAACGGGGTGGCAGATAAACACGTCTAGTTAGTAAATCAATACTCCATTCTGGGTAAAGGATGATCTCGAGGCTAGATTTACGTTCTATACAAAATATCTAACGTCTAAGATGATTCGAGAATAGTGCTGGCTAACTCGCTTGCTATCGCTTAAAGACCTCTGTGGCGCTGCGGTTGGGCTGTGCCTCCCATGCGGGAGGTCCCGGGTGCGATCCCCGGCTGGCGAAGCAGAAAAATAACCCAGGTCTTGGACTTTACATGTGTGTGACGTCGCTGGTTCCCACGACACTGGGTATCTTAGTGTGAGGCCAGAAGCAATGTATGTGCCTGTATGTAAATGTTTATGATTATCTAGGGTTGTGGTCCTATGCCGCTAGGTCACCCTGCCCTGCCCCCTCTGACACAATTTACTAGAAACCCCTAACTACTAAATAGCATAGCATAGTGTGTATGTGTCTGTATGCGTGTATCGGTGTGTGGTCGGCTTCACAAACTCACAATCGCAAAACCTTTGTGTTGTTTTGCAAATACATAGGTATATTTCCAAATTACTGAAACTGTTACACGTCGTGGTGGTGACAAAACGCATTGCGACCTTCACATTACGGCATAATCCAACCGACTCTTATGCTTACATTTACATCAAGAATTTATTCGACCTGGTTGTGAGGGACTCGAGAAGTTGTAATTTATAATGAGAATAGCTATTTTGTACAATATTTCGTACAGTTTACATATTGAAAGAAATGAGAGGGAGATCATGGGTTCGGGGCTCTCTGACATACGAAAACTGAACTGGTACTCAGTATCGCAGGCCTGGGGCCCGAGTCCTTTGTGAGACACGATTAACAGTAGTATGATTGCCCCCAAGGGCGCAAAATACAGTATCTGGCTTACCGAGGCCCTTCAGAAATTCCCTGTTCCCGACATTTTCTGAGTAGATTACTTTCGGATTGTGTCACTTTTAGATAATCCGGGAATTCGGCAGATATATGTTCTACCTCTTAGGAAACTGGTTATTGATGTTCCTGTTATATCACTGCACCGGTTGGCTCACAGAGTTGATATTTTTGACAGCTGTCATTACTTTTGACGGCTGTCATTATTTTTGAAATCAACATTATTTTTGACAACTGTCAAAATAATGACAGATGTAAAAAATACCAACTCTGTTAGCCAACCGGTGGAGGGATATGACAGAACCATCAAAAACAGTTTTCTAAGAGGAGTTGTATATGCCTGACGAATTCCCGAGTTATCTAAAAGCGACCTTATCTGAAAGTGACCTAGTCAGAAAATTACCTCCTGCGTCTGTTCAGTAAAACTAGGCTAATGTCGTAACATCGATAGGGATATCAAGAGCTGATTGCCAAGTAATGAAAAGCGAAGATGAAGAAATATTATAGAAAGATAGAATGGAAAAATCTGTTGTTTTATTAAGAAATATGCGCCTTTCACTATAATTTATGACAACTCCTGCATTTCCTTGATTCCCAAAATAAATGTTTCTAATTTACGCGATAGCAAAAAGTTGGTGTTGTGAGCAACGCTGGTATTAGCTTAGCGACGGTGAGCAACGCTGGTATTAGCTTAGCGACGGTGAGCAACGCTGGTATTAGCTTAGCGACGGTGTTTTACAAATGTAAATATGCATAAGAGTGAATCATATAAGAAAAGGAAATGTCACAACAGCTGTCCGATAGTATACAGACAGATACATATCTCTTTAAATTTTATAAGAAAAGGTAAAATATAAAAAGTAAAAAAGTTTGATGAGATATTATATAGAAGAATGAAGTTCTCCCAGAAACGGGGCATATGCAGAGACGTTGTTACTCTGGCCTCTGCATTGTTCCGGTCATCTGGATTGGCAAACTGAACATATCACGTGGTTACATACATACAACCATTGAAGACTCGGTGACGCCTCTCAAAGTTTACTTAGGTGTTGCAATCATTATCCATTCTTCTCATACCAAGAACATTAATACGTAGCCCGCACGACTTATTGTTCTTCGATAATAGCGGCTAGATACAATAACAGTAATAGACAGAATAGAATCATATAAATATATAAGTTACCCAAACAAAATATACGGAAGCGAACTGACTCGGCCAAAAGCTAAATAAAACTCACCGGAAGAAATCACCGACGAATCGAGATATAAATCCATCCATCTAAAAAGGTTGTCAATTGTCATGGAATGACACTATTAATAGTCTTAACGATATAAATAACAAACGAAGGACTCGTGCTAGCATGACGGGACGACACATCGGGACGGAAACAGATTATGTTTGCTAACTCCTGGAAAAAGAGTCTAGTTTTGCGGTTTTCGTCTTGGCTACAGAGCTGGCAGTCCCTATGCTAGGAACACCTATCTTTCCGTTGATCAATTAGAGTTAATCCATGTCGCGGACGCTCGGACTATTATTTTTTTAATTGTGGCAATTTAGCTTGAAACCGGCAACAGCGCGCACGCACGGCTACTTTCAGATGTTTGTCTCTGAGAGTTTTCCTTCGGACGTAGAGATAGGTGGTTCCGTGTGGTACAGGAAGATTGATTATTCGATATATATGTCTCCGTAAGATTTTCAAAACCATTAGTTGATAAACTAACGTTTTTTTCTCGTTAGTTGGTCAACTATCGACAGATAGTAAACTGTAGCGTACTGCTTACTATATATCAACTAACGGTTTTGACTATCTTACGGTGATATATATATTTTTTGTGAATGATTAAATATCTATAATAGCTAATACATTAATCATTCTGTGGATTAGGTAAAAGTTACAAAAACAATTAATTTTGATGCAGAAAGCCCATCAACTCACTTGATGAAAAGACAATTTCAATTTTGTAACACCGATTTTGGCGTAAAAAATAAGGAACTGAGAGTACACATTGATTAAAAATCTTCCTTTATTTATCAGCCACCATGCTAACTTACTTGTTTTTCTCAACTTTATTGCAAAAAATACTGCTGCAGTATTTGCAAAGTAGTGAAGTATACCCCAGAAGAACAAGAGTCAATTTTGTGTGGACTAAGACCCACCACCCTTGCAGCAACTAGTGAGGCATACCGGGAGAAAGACCTGTCAAAATATTTTATTCTATTGCAAACAATTTATAACGACTGGGAGAAAAAAATATGAAATTTTTAATTATCCAAACAAATGTGATCCTTGTTACTTCTCTCCTGCAAACTTTGTTTTGCACCTACTTTGCAATTATTGCAACAGTTATTCGTTCTGAAGTTTATTTACAATACAATTTACCTACCATGGTGGATAGCTGATAAAACAAGAAAGAATGTCAATCAATTTGTACGCTCATATCGATACATGTTTTGGACAAAGAAGCTATTATAAAATATTAAAACTATGTAGTTAAAAAAAATATAGCGTTAAAACATTAAGATATTCTAGAATTTCTTAAATGACCAATTTAAATAGACAATAAATTCATTTCATAAATATATTGAGTATTCAGAATAATTGATGTATTAGCTACTAACAAACGACAGTCAAAACAGTATCCAATGTGTTTTAGTTTTTTTGTAATTTAAAGTTAAGGTAATTAAAAACTTCGCGACAAATTTGGGATAAAAATTAAAAAAGATAAAACCTTAATTACTCGAAACCCATTAATTTCGGACAGCGTATAAATTTGCTGGAAATGGACTTCACTTTAGTCCCTCGCAATATATGTATCAAATACCCACTCATTCTGTACAGATACGGGGCCCGTACCTATGTTTTCCAGGCTGATTGGGTATTTGAGACATATATGAAGCTGCCGCCCCCCCGTAATATGTAATGACGTTAGCCAAACGCTAATAAATAATTTGCAACTATTACACAAATTACCCGTAAAAATGGACACAATAATCTATGTTTTCAATTAGTTGCATTACGAATCGTTCAAGGTGCGAAAACGTGCACTCTTATCTCTTATCAGCTGTCAAGTTACGTTGGACATGCGCATGAGTCAGAAGTCACGTCACACGCGCAACATTTCAAACAATCGCTTGTTTAGTTTCTAGTTCAAATCGTGCGAATGTTGCTGCATAGTGCACAGCGAATACCGCGGACGTGGTTAGCGGGAAAGTCCAGAGAGATGCAGGATCGTATAAGATAGGCAATGCACGTAGATACCAACATAAAGAAAGTTATCTTTTTTTAACCCCCGATCTGTCACATACAACTTAACGGGACTTCTTGAAACATGACATTAAGGTTTTATTATTGTGACGGCGGAATTGCTTTAAATGTTGAATTTATAGTTATTATATTATTATATTACCCGTTGTATGATCAATTTACGAGCAGATGATGAGTGGTGGTCAGGTTGTTATGTATCTGAAGTTTCAACTAACTAAGTTTCGTATTTTTATTGACTCCCTCCAATAAGGTTTATTTTTTTGTATTACAGCCAAGAATTTGGCTAACCAGACTCCTTCTCTTGAGCACAGACAGGGGATATTGGAAGACATTCCAAGTAATTTAAATTAGTTCGTAAGACAATAGAGGAAATCTCTAGCATACATGAGCCACTAAATATATCAAGCAAGCATGGGAGATCAAAAATGTGTCATATCTTGCCTGAATAAAAAAGTAAAAAAAGTGTAATAATATCCCAATATTAAATAATATTCCGTCAAAGGCCCAGTTAAATATTACCCATCAAAACATGCAGGGAGCAAAGAATTAATTCTTAATAATACTGACACCGATTTTATTTGTATTACAAATCACTGGTTAAAAGAAAATATGTTGTCTTTTAACACGAATAATTACAAAATTGTCAGTTGTTACAATAGAAAGACTGCTGATAGAGGTGGTTCTTTAATCCTAGTAAAAAATAATATTAAGGTGAAACAACGGAATAAATTCTAGCACTTATGTAGAAAGACAAATAGAGGTATCCTGTGTTGAGTTAGATGGCCATATTATTGTTTGTAGATAGACCTCCGAGGGATGAAAGAGGCCAAGACGATTCAAAATATCTGAGAAAATTATGGGGGAAGCCCTCACTAAACTATGTAATAACTTTATTTAAATAATTTAATTTATGTCATGTATATCTAGAGCCGAAGAAGGATCGCCATATTATGGAAGAAGTGGAAACTTACAACAAAAGTCATGGCCTACTACTACCTTGCCTCACTTACGCATGCCAAACCTTGACATTCACTAACATAATAAGAAAGATGGTACAAGTATGCCAAAGATATATCGAGAGAAGCATGCTGGGCTAAAAACTCTACAGCAAGACGCGATGCCTAACAATAAGAGAAAAGACGAAGGCCGCAGATGCTCTCACATGCCCTGAAATTGAAATGGAAATGGTCAGGCCATAACTAGGATGCATGCATGGACAGATGAACCATCAGAGCCACTTAATGGGAAAAGAAGAAGAAGAAAAAAGGCGAGGTGGTGTGATGAGGTAATAGAGAAGGCCGGCAACAGCTGGAAAAACATAGCAACCAGAGACGAATGGATGGCGCTGGAGGAGACCTTTAACCGTGATAAGCCGGTTATTTATTATTATTATTTATTGTTTATGGGAATTAGCGGAGATTGCAAAAAAGTAAGGTCATGTTAAGTAAAACGCAATAGTTTGCAATAAGCTCCATTAAAATTTAATGATTCATAAAATCTAATACAATTTAAATTAAAAAAAATATAATTTAATTATCAAAATTATCTTAATACCTACTTAAAATAATATTGAAAATTTATATAAATTGCATGTGTTATTTGAAGAAATTAAGGCTTTTATATTTAATTTTATTTTATATTTCTAGAGCCGACTAGAATTATACTTACCAGCCAAACTTGCTCAGATAAAGTTTTTTGTGACTGTGCATTCTCAAGTAAAAATGTAATTAAGTAACTGCTTCCTTCCGATCACTGCGGTCAAAATGTTTCATTCCCAATTGCTAGTAAAGATAATATTGATCCATTATTTTATAGGCCTACCGCCTATTATATCCCATAGACTAGAGACGTATACGAAAAACTTAGTTAATCTAGATATTCTCCCAAAAGTCACAATAAATCAAGTGTCGTGACGACGTGACGTCATGACGTCTTTAGTTATTCAGGGTCAAATGTATCAAAAATCGGTTTTTCAAAAAGGAAGTAAGCGAGATATTTGCTTAAACCGTTTTTTGTTACCTTTGAGTTCGAAAAGCATGAGACGCGGCCACGTGATCTATAGTCACTTAGGGAAAACATTAAGGATTCTCAAATAAAGGATTTACGCAAGTGTCCAGCTTATTGTCCCACATTCCGAGGTTGACTGTCTTGACATTAACGTTATTGCATTATTACAATGTGTCCTAAATACAGCGGTGGGTTATACATATTTATGTGCGATAAGATGTACAGCGTATAATAGAAAGTAATAATATTTTAGGGGGTTGTTAGTCATTTATTCACATCATTCTGAACAACTTTCCCTGAGCAATTGATTTGATCATTCATCAACATTCACTTCCCCATACAAATCAGCTGATCATCCGGCCCAAAATGTACAACTACGGCACAAAGATAACCTGGCAACTAAACAAAGTAAGCCGCTGCCGATAGCATCAATTATGTGTTATTAAGAATTATTAGTTGACAGTCAGTTGACGTCAAAAAAGAGTAAATAGTTCCTTGTCAATATTTTTGCCGACCTTACTCGGGCCAAGCCAAGTGTCTTGAATTCAATTCTTTATTTGGACTTTGAAAAGTCTATTTTGAGATTTCATGCTGTCAGTCACCTTAAAAGTACACTCGCTACTTCAAAGCCGGAACTGCCCTAAGGTATTTAATTGCCAAAGAGCGTCGACATGAATTTGCGCTTGATACATCTACAGATGACGAAATTTTGTATTAGGATAGTTAAGTAAAAAAAATATGCGTAAGACGTCAACGCTCACTAAATAGCGCAACTGAAAAAGCCAAGATGCCAACTTTGTCAAGATTAAGCAATTTCTCCAATATTATTACGAGTATATAAGTGTTTCTAGGAATGTCGACAGCCGATAAGCTTCTATTGCATTGGTGCTATAGATTTTTATAAATAATTTGCTCGACAATAACCAGTTTATGTTTTCCTGAAACCTACCAAGCCTCGCAAAACCGATGCTAGTATACTATCGATCGATTTACGCAATTGCTGCGCTGACGCAATAAATAGGTGAAGAACATTGGTCAACTTTTGGCTCTGCTCTTTGTTATTGCCTGTACATGAATGTTTATAATCATGTAACAAGTCAAAGACATGTACCCTGTGTGTAACAAACCAATTGTGGCATTTAAAAGTATCGGAGTCAGGATTAAAGCCGTTATTCGGTACGGTAACGATATCCGTATCGTAAAGTATCCGGAAATAGTACATTATGATACAGGTGTGCAAATTTGGTCATTATAGACGAGGCTGTGTTATTCGCGAGGCGCGAAAAGTTAGCCGAGTTTCTAATGACCAATTGCACGCGTGTTTCATACGACGTATTCAACACACTTGCGAGAAAAAAACAGACATTTGATAATGATTATTAACCACACAACGAAAACGTCAAAAAATATTCATGGAAAATGGCGCGCTGATTTTGATTTTTGCGCACGCGCGCTAGCGATGCGCGCATAGGTGTCAATAAAGGCTCTGTCAAAACTGCTAAGCCTGTAATCTCATCATCATCAATCATCTTAATTTGTACGTAACCTAAAATAGTTTATTACTTCACAAAAATATTTATTGTTTGTGGGAATTAGCGGAGATTGTTAAAACCGGTCAAGTGCGAGTCTAAATCGCGCACGAAGGGTTCCGTACCACCGTTCAATGGAAGCGATGGCGAGGAGTGAATAGTTTGGATTTAACACAGCAAAATATTGTTTACAAAGTTATTGGTGCGGTTACTTTCACACTCCATGTACGTAACCAGGTGTATCCATAAGTTTGTATGTGGTATTGAAATAATTGTTGTATGGGAGCCCCCTTAAATATTTCTTTTATCCTGTTTTTTAGTATTTGTTGTTATAGCGGCATCAGAAATACATAATCTGTGAAAATTTCAACTCTCTAGCTAGCTAGGTTCTTGAGATACAGCCTGGTGACAGACGGACGGACAGCGAAGTCTTAGTAATAGGGTCCCGTTTGGAACCCTTCGGGTACGGAACCCTAAAAAGTAAGGTGATGTAAAGTAAAACGCACTAGTTTGCAATAAGCTCCATTAAGAATCTAAATGCATTGAACATAAAGAGTCCCTTTACGAGCAAGTGTGTTGAAAATATGTTTTCCGACTTCTGAGCTAAAAATAGCACCTTTACCGCTTGATTTAGGGTTTTCAGGCGGAAAAATTATATTCCTAACTCGTTCAAAAGGCTTTTTAAAGTCTAAATAATAAAGTCTAAGCCTTTGCGAACTCGTGGGAAATGTACTATTTCCAACCCTACCGCTCGGAAAGTTTAATTTTCAAGAGTAACAGCCGGGTGGAAAATTGCTTTTCCATCCCGTGGAAAGTTTTTTTATTTTATTTATACGATTGGCCACGGACTCGATGATAATTGAGTTACGTTATATTATTTAAAAAACAAAATTGAAACCAATAGATATATTTTTTAAACTTTTCTAAGGTTGGCAGTATGTGTATTTTTACTTTTTTTCAGAATCTAGTAAAAAAAACAATGAAAGTTTGCAATGAAAAAGCGGGAAGACAAGATTAAATATAAATGTCTTTTTGGTTAAGAATGTTTTCGGAAAGTTATTCCACCGACATGGACATTGATTTAACTCCCGATTAGATAAAAGATCAGGCAAAAGTTGTTTTTAACTATCTATTACCGCAGTGCGCTAAGGAGAGATATCTTAAGGCTTACAACCATTTAATGTAATGGAGATCTCTGCTCTCTGAATGTCTGCTCGGCCGCTGCCAGCTGGTTCGGTTCCTACCTGAGAGGTCGTCAGCAGCGTATTAGGACCGAGGAGACTTCCACGGAGTGGTGCGACCTTTCTTCTGGAGTTCCTCAGGGTGGTATTCTTTCCCCTCTTCTTTTCTCCGTCTTCATCAATTCCATTTCGGATGCCATTTCTTCTTCTTACCATCTTTATGCCGATGATCTGCAAATCTACCGCCATTTCTCTCCAAGTGATATGATTTCTTCTGTGGGTGCATTAAATGCCGATCTCGAGGACATCAGGGGCTGGGCTCTGTCTCATGGACTACTTGTCAATCCCAGTAAGTCGCAAGCCATGATTGTCGGCTCCAGACACTCCCATAGTGTGTTACAGCATCTGCCTCTTGTTCCTGTAACTTATGATGGAACCATAATTCCGAACAGTACTAAGGCAAAAAATCTAGGAGTTATCTTTGACAATCAGTTTTCATGGTCTGCTCACGTCTGCGAAGTTAGTAGACGAGTCTTTGCCACATTTCACTCCCTCAGGCGCCTTCAAAACTTTCTGCCTCGTCATACTAAAATTACTCTGGCCCAGTCTCTTCTCCTTCCTCTCATTGATTACGCAGATGTCAGCTGGATCAGCGCGAACGAAGAGCAACTAAACAAACTCGAGCGACTTCAAAATCTCGGGATTCGGTTTGTCTTCGGACTGCGTAAGTATGACCATGTCTCTCAGTATCGTAGGGAACTGCAGTGGCTTCCAATTCGTCTTCGCCGGGATACCCATGTTCTCATTCTACTCTTCAATATTCTGCACAACCCTCGCTACCCCAGCTTCCTGCGTGATCGGTTTGATTTTCTTTCTTCGGATAGGTCTCGGAGATCAAGCACTCGGTCGCTGCTTGCAACTCCTCAACACAACTCAGTCGCATATGGGCAAGGATTCAGGATCAGTGCTATCAGGCTCTGGAACAAGCTCCCCAGTGCCATCAGGGACAGTCCGTCACTTAACGTTTTTAAGATTCGCTTGAAAGATCATTACCTCTCTCTTCCATAGTATGTATATATAATTTGTATGTGTATGTTATGTATGTATATAACTTGTATGTGTATGATATGTATGTATATTATATTATATAAATTAGGCGTAGTAGTAGTATTAGGTATATGTACCTACTTATATTATTATTGTGTATGAATTATTTTGTTGTGCAAAAAGGTTTTACTCTCACAATCCACTTTCCTTTCCTATCTGGGTTAGCTGGTAGAAATCTCTTTTATAGAGATAAGCGCGCCTCTTGTACATATATCTTTCTTTGTATATCTCTGTATGTTTGTTTTGTGCAATAAAGTATTCATTCATTCAAGATCTGCTAACAGTGTCAAGTCTCTTTCGTAAAAGGTGTTTTCCTCACTTCGTTCGAGCGCCAGAAATATCTCGGGTGATATGGGTCACTTTTCACCTTTGGTTAAACGTCTACTATATGTACACACATATCATAAACCCTCTAAAATGCGTTCAAAACCGCAAATTACAGCTTAAAGATAAACTGTTTTGTTATCTGTGAAATATTTCTTATCTGTGAAAATGTTAGCTTCATAATATCATCGAATTCGATGTTCTTATTACATTCATATTTCGAATATCTTTGAAAAACAAAGCAAGTTTAACATCTCTGAAAAACAAAGCAATTTGATGTGACCTCAATTTTAATATAAGTCGAAAGGACATTCTATTCGAAATTAAATGTCAATGCCGCAATGCCGGTCGTAACTTGCGATTCTTGAACACATCACAGATAACTGATAATAAGTGTCTAGATAAAGCAGAATGTATGTACATAATTAGGCATTAAAAAAATCGTGAGATGTTATTATGAAACTCACCTACGCCTGACTCTCGTATTTTAATGCCTTTCATTTTGTAACAGTCACATTAACTACTATTCTTCTATCGCCAACTTTAAACATTCAGTTATTTATCCATTGCTAGGGGAACCCATTATAGAGTTCCTCAGGACTGCGATGCCCACCAAACAATAATATAATAGAACACAGCGTCACACCTTTTCCCATATCGGGTGGCAGAGGCGCAGTTTTGCTCAGGTTTAGCCACTGTACTCTAAGACTCAAGTGTTCCAGAAATATAGAGGTATACAGTACCTACATATGTGTAAAGCTGTACGTACACCGTGACCGTTGTCGCCGCCGCCGTCGCCTCGTCGCCTTGTCTCCGAGTCCGGGGGAGTGGCAGGCCAGGCCGGGCTACAACCAGACAGACTCGTCAGGCGGGCAACTCACGCGCAGCTTGAAATGCCTTCGCTGTGCAACGCTTAGATCAACTAATCTACTAAGGCTAAATGAATGAATGAGTGAATAAATGTTTTATTTCAGGCATATACTATTTATAAACCTAATGCTTATGCGTAAAACTAGATTCTAATAATAATTGCAATGCAAGTGGACGGTTGTGTGTAAGAATCATGTATGGATAATTTTGTTCTTTCTAGTATACTATTGAACGAATATTGACGTTTTTCTTCAGAATTAATGCTAAATTACAGTCTGCATACGAGTTGACTGGACTAGTAAATTTGATATAAGACGTGGGATAACTTTGTCTTCGTAAACTGTATAACTCTGTCAGTCAGGGACAGATGTTATGATCTACGTAAGTAATAGATAGAGATGTTATGCAGTTGATCTTTGACTATACAGACGCGAGGACGCGAGCGCAGATGTCTATCGGACGCCGCTTAAATAATCGAATACAGAAGCTAAATGATGGTTATGATAAGGATGATGATAATGAAATTGCCGCACTGATATTCGCAACAAGCGATCTCGCAAGCAAGTTGAGTACACACTAAGTACACACACAAACAAAACAATATGTACAAAAATTAAAACCCGACAATTATGGCGTAACTCTCTGAAGTTCATAGCGTGTGTCTATGGTTCATCTCATGCTCATACAATTTCATCGATTGCGGGGTATCACCGAAGGCTTCTAGGCTTCATTCTATGAGCTTGGTTTTGGCCTACATTATGATGCTACTTGCGTGATACCAATTTGACAGATGAAGCTAGTGCAAGGTGTCAAACGTAAAAGTCTATATGAAGTTCATAGCTCACTCAGACGACTTACGCCATAAGGCTGCAAGTCACCTCCGGGCGCCGGGCGGTCAGAACACTTCTAACGATTATACTAAATGCAATGAAATTACAAAATGCATATGAAATAAGCTAATTAAGCCCTTTTTTCAAACACATTTTTTAATCATTGGTTTTATATATGCCCTCTAGAAGGCGCCAAATTTAATTAAGTGTGATGTCATATAGCATACACCCAGTGGATGATAAAGACTCTTCTAAGGATACTTCTAACTTTCTGGTGACACAAATTAACTTACATACATACCGGTCAAACACAACCCTTCTTTTGGCGTCGCGGTAATGGGATAAAAACACTAGGTAGGTACTTACTGGTGTAAGAAAGATGCAGGACGCGAGTATTATTTACAAAGAAGTTTGGCTCTAGTAACACAAGTGGAGTAGAAAGAAATATTCTAGCCAGAAGTTCACACGAGGACCCGTCGGTCCTCGTGACGTCTCACATGATAGAAATCTGCAGTAGCAAAGTACAAGTGTTACAGGATCAGTCCAATCCTTGAGTTCAAATATACCTACCTATACCTTGCACACTATTTACACACATTGACCTAGCCCCAAACTAGTATTCCCTGTATCTTGGGAACTAGACAACGATACGCATACTTATATAGATAAATATTATACTTAGATAGATAAACAACCATGACTAGGGTACAAACATCCGTTCTCATCAAACGAATATTTGCCCCCACCGGGACTCGAACCCGGGACCTTTGGCTTCGTATGCAGGGTCACTGCCGATTCGGCCATTCGGGTCGTCAAATGATCTCATAATCTTGAGGCTGCATGTAGTTACAGCCTTTTAGTAATAAAATGTTAAATACTAAAATAGGTAGGACTACATTCAAGGCCGTACATCGAAACATTGATATACATAGTTATTTGTGCAACAAGAGAGCAAAGTTGATTTTTGCTGCGAGTGCTTGTTTGAGTACCGAGTGAGTGAAGGATTCTGCATTTGAATCACGAGCGCAGCGATAGCGAGAGCGATTGATTGTAATTTTTCATGATAAATTTCAACTGATTTACACAACAGAATATTTCTCTAATTGTATTATTTATCAATTATAATGTCTAGGAGGTAGAATACAATAAGTTCGATTATGTGGAATTTAATAGCACAGATACTGCAATCGAGTTAAAAAAATCGATAGTTGTATCTGTGACTTTGGCGAAATCGCAAACTGCCAAAGAACATCGAATTATAACTCGATGCCCGTTGGCTGTTTGCGATTTTGCCTATGTCCGCGGCATTCAATACTAAAAAGCTACTTTCTCTCACTCAGTGAGCAAAATGTAACATTGCTCACTATTTACCTGAAGCAAAAGCCTCTTGTTCGAGCAGCTGAGATAAAAAGGATTTTGTGAATGTAATGTAGTATGTAAGTATTGAGCTATGCATTCAGGTTAACGAAACTCATTGCTCATTGGAACCGGAAGTGCATAGAAACTTATTTACAGAAATAAAATAAAATATGATAAAACACTTAACATTATTTATTATACACAGTCAGGTCATAAGTTCTGTCACACAATAAAAACTTTTGAATTTAGAACGCTGGCCACAAAAAAGTTTATTGAATTCGAATTTCGAATTTTTCATGAAAATAAAAATGTGTACTTTTTAGAATTTTCCTCATTTTTAAATATGAAGTGGACACTTAAAGAAGACCGTGTCGCAGTTATATATTGCGTTGCATCGTTGCGGTTACGCGCCAATTCAGATTTTCGACTTACTGAAAAATTTGAATATAACCAAAAGATTCGTTTATCGTACCATAAAACGATACAATGAAGACTCTAGTGTAGATGACAGGTCAAGAAGTGGTCGCCCTCGCTCTGTTAGGACTCCAGCAGTGATAAAAGCTGTGAAGGCGCGAATTCAAAGAAATCCCATACGTAAGCAGAAACTGTTGGCCCTTCAGATGGGGTTAAGCAGGACCACGGTGAAAAGGGTGTTAAATGAAGACTTAGGGCTTAGGGCATATCGAAGAAAAACAGGACATCGTTTGGACGCTCGTTTAATGGACCTGAGACTGAAGAGATGCCGCGCTTTGTTGAAGCGGTACGCGGGAAAAAAGCATCGGGAAATTCTTTTTTCGGATGAAAAAATTTTCACCGTGGAAGAGAGCTACCACAAACACAATGATAAGGTGTACGCACACAGCAGTGAAGAAGCGAGCAACCGTATTCCGCGTGTCCAACGAGGTCATTTTCCATCCTCGCTCATGGTTTGGTTGGGAGTCTCTTATTGGGGCTTAACTGAGGTACATTTTTGTGAGAAAGGCGTAAAAACGAATGCAGTTGTATTTAAAAATACAGTCCTCAAGAACCTTGTGGAACCTGTTTCTCATACCATGTTTAATAACAGGCACTGGGTATTCCAACAAGATTCTGCGCCAGCTCATAGAGCGAAAAGCACACAAGAATGGCTGGCGGCGCGTGAAATCGACTTCATCCGGCACGAAGACTGGCCCTCCTCCAGTCCAGATTTGAGTCCGTTAGATTACAAGATATGGCAACACTTGGAGGAAAAGGCCTGCTCAAAGCCTCATCCTGATTTGGAGTCACTCAAGGCATCCTTGATTAAGGCATCCGCCGATATTGACATGGACCTCGTTCGTGCTGCGATAGACGACTGGCCGCGCAGAATAAAGGCCTGTATTCAAAATCGCGGGGGGGTCATTTTGAATAAACTTTATTACCATAAGAATCTATGTTTTATTAAGTTCATTTTGCTATATAAATGTTTACATAAATAATAAACATGTCTAAATTATTTCATATTGCACATGTGACAGAACTTATGACCTGACTATGTAATTCCAATGAGCAATTATTAATCGTATAATGACTAATAACTAAGCACAAAACTCGATACCCGCAATTATTATTTTTTTCGTTAATATCGGAGAGTCCAGTTCAGTTCACCGATAAACAAATAAAACAAAATGGCTAAGAAAATGGCTAATCTCTTATACGGGGAGTTCTTTTCATTCTTAAAAACACGTATTATTATTTGTTTTTTATAGCGACAATAGAAATACCCTTTGCAAAAATCAACCTTTACCTATTTCGGTTGATCCGGTAGAGCCCGGTGACAGACGGATGGACAGACGGGCAGCGGAGGCTAACTAATAGGTCCCGTTTAGCACCCTTCGGGTACGGAACCCTAAAACACATTTTTTTTAAATTTGTTCGTAGCTTATATATCCTATTTAAACAACGATTGGGAATAGGTAAAAAAATCGTATCAACGTTGTAGAGAATTTTAGCAGCTTAAATATGCTATGACACATCGTCTTCTAGATGTAAGCAAACCCCCCCCCCCCTCCCCCCGTAGAGCGCACAGGGGCAAGAACTTTTAGTATGTTTTCCTCCTAACTAACTAGTCCACACAGAATTCCGAAGTCAAATTTCTGCGCTCGACTTTTCCATCTACAAACAGGAATAGGGTCCCGTTTGGAACCCTCCGGGTACGAAACCCTAAAAATTACAAAAGTTAAATATTTGCATCAACACATCGATTACATGGTTTGGTATTTGAAAGAAAAATAATGTAACTAGCCTGCAGCGTGCAAATATTTGCATACCCTAATAGTACGAGGTTAGCAAATAGGCTGAACGTTACAACACGGATTTAAAATATAGGGACGTACTAATAGAAGTCGTAAAACATTTGTGGAAACACCTACTTTAATCACTTGACCACACCTTACCTTTCTCCTATAAAATGAGATGTTTTTTTCTCAGCTCAGTAAAACAAGATGAGGTATGTCTATGTAAATAAGCACAGGCTATGATCAACGGTCATTAAAAATGTTCATTAATGTAAATGCAAATGATGACTATTATGGTCTTTGAAAATGGCGACTGGCTATCCGCACATAGCCGTGACACAGATATATCTATTGTTTTCTGATTGCCGATTTACAAATCGGTAAATAAACTAAACATTGGATTAGGAGTGGCGAAATATATGGCTCATATCTATTTAATAATAATGTTATGTACATACCTTCAGTGCAGTGCAGTTCAAGATGATCTTAGTTGGCTTATTCTTATGAAACACAAGCAGAATACCTGATTGACTTCATAATGGTTATAATATAACTTGACTATTGAATTCCGTCCGACTAAATATGCTAATTATATCCTTTGGAGCATTCTACTTGTTCAGTTTGCTTATTCTTTGTGTTAGGTAATAGTACATTTCCCACGAGTTCGTGGAAAACCGAGAAGTTTACGGCACGAGCCGTAGGTGCGGGTCGTAGCGAGGTTCGTAAAAAGCCTTTTCGAACGAGTTAGGAATAGAATTTTTGCGCCTGATAACCCAAAATCAAGCGGCGAAAGTGCTATTTTTAGCTCAGAAGTCGATAAGTCGTAAGATATATTTTGTTTCCTTGATTGTAAACGTGAATTAAATCTTCTAGGTTTTCATAACTATGCTTGCTTAATTATTTTATTACCTACATGACCGCCGGTCTGGGTCTTACCTTATGCAGAGGAGCTCCCCTGCGTGCTGCAGCGCGGCAACGCTGCCAGCGTACAGGGTACCATTGCGTCTGATATGGCCCGGGGCGGCTTATGCTCTGTTTACTATTGTTTTTTTCTTATTGTTAACTTTGTAACACTTTTAATGGTAATATAATGTAAATAAATTATATTTGAGATTACGAGAATTAATCATTCATTATTATTCATAATTACTTAAAGAACTCCGTGGTCTAATAATGGGTTTCACGCAAGCTTCTCACACAGGAGATGCAGGTTAGAATCCTGACCATGCACCAATGAGATAATTAATTTATCTTAAGTACCGGTATCGGACGTTCAGGGTTTCGGATGGCACGTTAAGCTGTAGGTCCCGGCTGCTATCGCTACGTGCTAGTGCCCGTAAAACCCCTCCAGCATCCCGCACTGAGCCAGCGTGGTGGAGTACGTCTTTATCTTACTCGTATCCTGCTAAAGGCCTGTGCCCCTCGGTGGGGACATTAATGGGCTACCTTAATTACTTAAGAGTGATGGCCATATAATTTTCCGTCCGAATTAATCATATTAATTTTTATTTCATCAGAAAAAAGCACATGTTTCCACCCTCGTTCAGTCCAGTGTTCATATTTTTTAGCAAATGCTAATCTTGCCTTAACATTCAGATTTTTCAAAAGTGGCACCTTCCGAGGCACTCTTCCGTACAAGTTTGCCTCACATAGTCTCCGTCTGATTGTTCTTGCATACCCACCCTTCGTCCCTCCGGCACCAAACAACTCCAAACGTATCAGTTACGATCCCATGAACGGATATTTTTTTGCCAACAATACCATCTTAGAGTCTTCCCACAGGTCTTCCCGCAGAGTACTTTTCCTTGGTCTCGGTTTTCTAAGTCTTCGGTCGTGTTTAACAACTTGAAATGTTTTATAGCATTCATAACCATGTTTGCTATTTTTCTGTATGACCAATCTTTCTTATGGACGAATCGTAACTTTTATTTCTTCCCATATTGATTGTTTTGAAAAGTATTAGTTTTAATGAAAAAATTTTGGTTTTGTGATATCGACATTTCATAATAATTCGCAGCAAAACAAAGAAATAATCTTTCTTTTTTAAAATTTAGAATACACCCTTTACTGTCTTAAATTAGCTGGCCAGCTACAAAGCACTTTAAAAAAGTTTGTCTTACGTTCCCACAGTGAGCACTGAGCAGTGTCTAAACGAATACAACTATTTTTTGTCCCACATTTTATAACAATAACACTAGATTATATACTAATATTAGCTAATGGTACTACCATAATTTAGTTTTGGAGGTTAATAAGGGGGTGTCTTTAGTTATGTGACCTCCACTGTATATATTTTTTACCTTTATCATCCACACAAAATCATTAAACATTTTGAAATTGAAAACGCACTAAGGTTTTTTGTAATTCTAGGGTACCTAAGTCAGTGTTCAATGTGCTGTAGTTTTTTCTCTTCTGTACATAAAGCAGAGGTCACGCCGAGACATCATTGAATATCAGAGAAGCATTAACTACATACATTCTTAATATAACTGAATCTCGTGGAAATTAACAAGTCCCGTAATAAAGTCATGTTTGACAGAAAGAATTTGGCTTGGAGTAATTAATTTCATAAAATAACGTTTTATTTTCAGATTACGTATTGAGACAAATAGACAAGAAATTAAGCACGTCTGCGGAATCCTAAAAAGTTAACACTAGAAACAACAATAATCTGAGGACACACAACATTACAGCTACGGTTAGCTCGGTAGACATAAGGCCATTTAAATTTAAGACTTAGACGTTGCAGTAATTAATAGCAATAGAGTCAAGTCTAACTCTGATACGATCTGTACGTACAATTCATATTCAGGGCTTCTGTTGTTATGACTTCCGCTTGTTTTAAATACATTTATTAGTCATCATTGAAACCACTTTGCAGGCTTATTTGATTATTCCATTAGTTAGGTACACCCATAGGGGTAACTATTGCATCCAATAGCCGAATCCAACGAGTGGCCAATAGAAATATCCGATAGAAAACGTTAACATTTAAACTTTATGATAAGAGTATGGATGGGAATTGCCAGAGCGTCTAACAGCTGATGCGCTTGACGAAACAGGAAGGCGTATGGAGACCTACCCGCCCGCCACCAACCGCCATAGTGAAGAGGTATGTACAAAGCGAAATAGAGGAATGGTCTATTATTTAAATACTTTTGGTAATGCCATTCACAATGCTACCCCGTATGAAAAAAGGAGTAATGATATGATCGTTTGTTTTAATTGGACGATTTGATAAGGAGATTTTATGCAATATTTACAAAGACTAACACCGCTTCAGCATCCTTGAAATCTTGGACTTTGCAATTCACACGGTCTCTTCGACAATAGAAAGAACAATGGCTCACCGAGGTGCAAAAAAAAGTGTAGTAATGTGGTAATAGCATACAGCTGATACTGTGGTCGAACAACAACAGTATTGCGTTTGCCAGCTGGGATCATATATTATGAAATAAATGTAGCCCACTAATGTTCTCACCGAGCGGCACAGGCCTTTACCAGGATACGAGTAAGATTGAGCCGTACTGTACCACGCTGGCTCGGAACAGGTGGTGGATTTAAAGATTTAAACCAAGTAGCTATAGTAGCCGGGACCTTCAGCTTAAGGTGAAGCATCTTTCATTCATCCGAAAAACGGAACGTCCGATAATAATGAACTTCAGATAAATTTATTAAAATCTCCTTGGTACACGGTCAGCACCGGATTCGATCCTGCATCTCCTGAGTTAGAAGCAAGCTTGAAACCGATTAATCCACGGTGCTCGCCTCACATTATTTGAAACTAGTTACCTATTTATTTAAATTTAATTTTAAAACACGTCTTTCGTCGAAATCCTTAGCTCAATGTATATGTGTACGTGTAGTATGTATACCGGATATAATAGAAAGGTGTAGTCATATTCAAAGCGATTGTTATGGACATCATTCTGAACAACTATTGCTACGAAACTGATTTGACCAGAGCACTTAATGTTTTACTCCTCCATACTTTTTGGACAGGCGGTCATCATTATTATTTGGAGACGTGAAAAATTATGTTGCTCCAATCAAATCTGTTTCATAGTAAACGTTGTTCAGAATGATGCCCCTAACGACCCCTTAAAATATGAACAGATCTATCTGTTAAATGTAGGTTCTAAGTATGAAATAAGCTTTGTAACTTGATTAAATTGCTTGACATTGTGATAACAAAGTAAGTTTGATGATAAATAGTTAAGTACGATGACCGGACCTATGACACCCCCGAAATAATTGCGTTCAATGATAACTTACCGTAACTTTGTTTCGTTACTTTGATAAAAATACGTGGGCAATACTGTGCCTTTCCCAGCCGGTATGGGAAAAGCTTTATGCTATGTTTGGTTCAATTGATACTACTTATATATCTTCACTTAAGGTGACAAAATCTAAAGGCATGATGCGATCTGTTGCATGGTGATGTCATATTGTCGGCGTGGTAGTTATTAGGTACTTGAAAAATAAGAATGTCAATCAAGCGCGATAGTAGGCAGTCCGCGAGCAAATCCCGTGGACGATGAGCATACAAAAACATTTGGTCGTCCCATACACTATAACTAAGACTTACTAGAAGGCTGCAGATGAGAATATTGTCTAATGTTGTTTTTTTCTGTACAGCTCTATCTGTGTGTTAGCAGAAGCTAACCAGTCAAAAGTGAGCACTAAGAAAAGTGTACTGTACAATTTGTCTATTGATCTGGCCCGCTCTCCTTGTCATGGACACCCGAAGAATGTCCGCTCCAGACACCGAGAACCTTTGAAGGCTACGGTACCAATTACGATGTTGACGAAAAAAGTTGTAAAACGTCATCGAGATAATGACGATATCCGAACTTAGTACCGACGACAAGTTTTCCGAATGTACCGTCAACTTTGGCATGGTATTTAGTGAAACACTTTTTGCTTTTGCGTCGCGTATTTTGCTAAAAATACTGGATGCTTAAAATTTAATTTCATTAAGTATTATGTTTATTCTCATTTATTATGTTTCGTAGATAAAATGTTATACTAAATACAACATGGCTTATTATTCGTAATGTAAAATTACCATACATACCAGTAATAGTAGTTTATGTGACTCTACATAATGGAGGGCATGGAGCCGAAGGCGAGTTTAATAATATCACTCGAGAGTTTTAATGTCTAATTATGTACAGTTACATACACTAGTTTATCTACACGCATATCAGAAGCTCTCTTTGATGTGTTCAGGAACCGCATGTTCGACCGGCATAGTGGCATTGATCATTGCTCTGCAGTTGTTTAGCTTGATCGGTAGTACCAACTTCAGAGACAAACTAAGGGCGGCCTCGGTGTTCGAAATTTGAATGTCATAATTTGACAAATTTTGGTACATTATGGTCATAATGATCAATATTCAGATAAGAAATGGGTTTTTACCAAGAAGTTAATCATTATGCTGGTCGAAACGTGTGGTTTTTGGACGCAGTAAAGAGGGTTTATGATACGTATGTAGATAAAAGTTGTATTTCAAATTTCAATTCCATTTTCAAAGCATAAACACATATTATTTAGGCTTAATTACATAAAGTCACGCACGCTGTTAAGATGGATAATTAGAGGAGTAAATAGGTACCTACTTAATTATCTCAGGAGCATTGCTAATTTTTGTGACGTCAATGAAAATAGAGCAGAGTCATTGTACTTTATGGAGAACGTTTTGAGAATAAAAAAATAAAATAAAACATTCTGTTACACAGCTCCTTCGTCGAATGTACTGCTCCATAATAGACCATCGACAAGAAAATCCATCTTTTAACCGTATTGTATCTGTGCAATACAGATTTGACGCTGTGCTTTTAGAAGTTGACAATCTGCCCTTAAGGGATTAAATATGACCAGAAATGCATCTTTAGCTTCAATTCTAGGCTAAACTAGACAACATAAAAATGTAGGATAAATATATGTTATAAAAGGTCTATTAGATATAAGAATGGACTTTTAAATTTACCGGATATCTGTTATATTTAATACTTAAAAATATTTATCGCAATGCAAAATTATTATTCAACTAAATGAACAAGCGCTCGGAGACGAAATCAGTTTCCTATATGAAACTTACACGCAAAAATAGGTAACAAAGGGGAAATATTTTTGTTGTTTTATTTTATTTTTAATGTTATTATTACAGGAGTTTAGTAATATTTTCTATAATTTTCTTGGTCTCAGAGCTCGGGCTGCCCCGCGGGGCTCTGCGCGGGAGCATGCGTCAGTCTGCTTCGACGCGATGCGACGGGTATTTGTTTTCTTTGTCTAATTCTCAATGCCATTGGCCCTTGTTCAGCCCTTAATTTTAGACGATTTATTCTATTTATTTAGTTTGTTATTATTGAATTAATTTGGTTATTTTTAATTCATAAAAATACAGCCAGTAATGTCTGTCAATCATTTAAAAAATCCCAATCACAACACGTTTTTTTCACATGAGTTGTCTTTTTCTCATAGGTAAACTTTTCAAATGCGATTGAAATTTCTAGATGTCAAATTACATGTTGGGGCGTCAAGGACTACACAGAACTAACTGTGCAAATTGTGATAATTAATTTTTTTCAAACTTAACAAATTAACTAGTACTCAGTAAAGTACAGTGCCCGAATCATCGTATATTAGCGGCCGGCTCATTGTAAGTAGGTAATAGCCTAATATATTCTTCTTTCATATACAGCCTTGACACTAATGTAAGTTGCCAGGTCCAAGCATCAGTTTCAGCTTTTTAGGTGTCTACCAACTTGTTCATTTGTAATTATTGTCATGACACTGGCTGGCAGGTATACCAAATCGGTGCCCACCCAGCAGATCGTTGCGTATGTATTGTACCTAGTAAACAGTGCAGTCACGTGCCCACTAAGTTTCATTCACACCGTGTAATATGTAATGTAACGAAATAGTATTCTCAAACAAACAACATATACAGTGTCAAAGTAACAAGATACATACCCGAACAATGCTCAAAATAACACACAACTGCCTATAAATGAGCAATAATATATAGTGTGTCATTCAGTAGAGTAGACAAATACACGTCTTGTTTAATGCACTGTCTAAAGACACGTTTTGCACGGCCAACTACTTTAAATTTGTATTGTATTACCAGTGGGACAACTCTATTCGAAAGTGATTAGAGACTTAAATTGGGTCAAAATCAAGTTTTATACTGTACCTATACGGTAGTGACTGCATCTTATCAGCATTTATACGGTAAATAACATTACCAAGAGTTGTCGCGAAAAAATGGCGTGCCATAGTTATCGGTCGCCTGTAAGCTCGTAAAGTCGTAACATGGTTTATGATGGCTAATAAAATGCAAACAGCAGAACTGTCCTGGGTTTTCCTTGCATTTTTGCATAAATTAATGGACGCAATCAACATTCAACCTATTCGAATTTGGCTTTTGTAGCTATTCAAGTCATAATTTAAATAATTTCAAATGTTGTTGTTAGGTTACGGAGATGTTTCTAACTTGGACTAACACGACACAGGGATATTCATTCATATTTTCAATTTCCTAATTAGGTAGTACAATGTAGCTAGTGCTGGAAAAATGTTTAGCGACGCCAAAGTATGAAATCCGTTATTGTAGGCAATGTATAGAACGCCTAAAATTGGAAGTCAATGTATGAAATATTTTGTTTACCTAGGCACAATGCCTAAACTTTTATAAGCAATTGATGAAATTCGGTTTTTTCGATACTAACGTCTGAAAGTTTTGAATTGAACAAGAAATATTATCAGGGCGAATTGGTGGGTAGGTGAAGGCTTAAGAGGATAAGCGAAGCAAAGCCCCCTTTAGAGTTCGTGTTAGGTTGACGTAAGATTTTTTTCGACGTGATAACGTCTTTTAAATCGATGAATGCCGGCTGCTCGCACGATAAAGCATGACTCATGGTCACGTTCCGCCTGAGCCGAGCGTGCAAGCGAGAGCACGGAGCAAGCGATAGAGAGGCACGATCGGCCTAAGCGTTACTTATGACGTTATCACGTAAAATTATCGTCCGTAAACCGATTTTACAGACGAATTTCCATCCAATTAAATTAAAGAATAAATTATATAATAATCTTCAATGTGCTATTAAATACTTCCTTTTACATAATGTGTTAAATGTGGGTGGTCCTACAAAGCAACAATAAATAATCAGCTCAATATTATTTTCATGAATTTCATTAATAAAACCAATTTAATGTATACTCATTCATAAAAGTACAGAAAAGTACCCTTCACTCCACACATATTATTCAAGATCACCACAGTATATATATCGTTGTCTAGTACCCAAGATACAGGGAATCCTAGTTTGGGGCTAGATCAATGTGTGTAAAAAGGTGTCCAAGGTATTATTATTATTATTATTATAAAACATAACCTAAAATATGGATCAGTAATAGGAGATGTCAAAGGGTATGGAGGATATAAGCACTACTTTCACTGATCGCATGGCCAGATAAGAGAAGGATCTGCCGCTGGCTGCCGCCTCAGGATCTCAGGATATTGGCAGCCTGGCGCAGCAGTTCATGGACTTCAAATCCTTAATTTGGAAAGTTCTCGGTTTGCTGAAGTCGCAGGTTGAGCTTCTGGGTCTGGGCCCCAGGGCTTGAAGGGCATGAGCGGGCGATGCGGCGTCAGCTCCTTCTGGCCAATGGCGTGGTTGAGAACCCGGATTTGGATTGAGATCTAAAAATCAATCTGTGGGAGTTTCTACGCCCTTCTTCTCCCACAGTGGTCCAATGTAGAGAAGTGGCAAAAAATGACAATTGCTATGTATATGTAAAGATCTACAGTAATAAAGACATTTGGAATTTGGAATTTGGATGAACATCCTGTTGCCGTGATGTCTTCAGTAGTGTCTTGGATGAACATCCTGTTGCCGTGATGTCTTCAGTAGTGTCTTGGATGAACATCCTGTTGCCGTGATGTCTTCAGTAGTGTCTTGGATGAACATCCTGTTGCCGTGATGTCTTCAGTAGTGTCTTGTTACCTTCAAAGTTCTTATTTAGCGTTATCACCCAGAGACATGTAGACTGCGTGAAGAAAACGTATTACGTTCAGCAATGATGTTCTTCGAGTGTGATCGCGTTAAAAAAGAGAGAGAGCGAAGGTTTTATGATGTCATTAGGTACCTAATTGATTTATTTATCACCTGTGAAGAAGATATTAAATATTGTTTAACCATGTTACATTTGTAAGGATTCATTTTTTTCTTATCCTTAACTGTATCCAACTTTTCTTGGGGTTGACATTTTATCTTACTGCTAGAAAACAAAATGGCAACATAATTGACATATTAGAAGAATATTGCGTGTCCAAACAAACCAAACAAACCAAATAATTCATTTAAAAATACACGCAGTAGTCTGCAAATATTGTCATCATTTATTTTCTTGGATTTCTTGCCAAGGTGTTGCTTGGCACGACTCCACCTACGGCAAGAATAAAGGTGAAAAATGAGGAAAGACGTGTAATTACTAGGCGTGTAATTGCTTGTAGATAATACTCCTTCGTTTCCTTAGACGTAGCCCACAGTAACGATATGATAATTTGTTATGCCACTGGACGTTGGACATCCTACATTATCTAATAATTACATATTATTTCACGTGTAAATTACTGGAGAAGATGAGTAGAAAAATATTCAATAGCGTCCCTCGCGAAATAATTGTGAATGTAGATAATTATTTTGAAAAGGAGAGAGAAGGCTCAAAGATTTGCTTAGAAAAGTTAGTAATTCACTTAAGAATGTATCGCATTCTGAACAGAATGTGATAGTTTCCAAAGAAAGCTAAGATACCTGAAATAAATAATAAATGTTTCAGAAAGTGTAGTCGCCTCCACAGGAGTGGTCAAAAATAGTCTTTAAATAAGAGAAAGGAAGTCTGAGGCTTGTAAAATAAGAAACAAGAAACAGCGAGCAGAGAACATATTACTGGAAGACTATAATGTAATTTAACAGCTTTGAGAAATATAATTAATGAAATATATACAGTGCGGAAAGAAAATCTAAGCGAGATTTAAATTATGAAGAACGTTAGACCACATTAAAAAAAATATTATAAAAAAAAATAGGGATATCGATTCAAAAATTTTATCAAAAAGGATGACTTTAACCGAGAAGCCCAACTTGTAGGCATGGAGATATTTACGCCGTATGAAAGCCAAAAAAACAGTGCTATATATTGACTAAACCTGGATCCATGCCTTTTATACCGTGAAAAGGTGTCGCCAGTCTGCTCGGATAGAAGAGTGAAAAAGAGCGATAGCCCTGTCGCCGATGGATTATTATCCAAGGGCTATGCTGGACACTAAAATGGATTTGTAGATGGCGCACCCCTAGTGTTCAAAGCTAACACAATACTGGCTACTACCATGACCAAATGAACTCCGATAATTTCACAAAGTTAACCACTTTGTGAAATTATCAAAATTTTGCTTTATATAACTCCGAATAGCTTTAAAGTAATGGATAACGCATCTTACCGTAGTAAAGAGGAAGACAGGCCTCGCGACATGGGTTCAAAAAAAGTAGTAGCTCAAGGCACATTACATATTTTTTCCAGAAATATGTACGTAACCGGAATTGTATATAATCATCAAATCCCACAAACTCTTAAAAATTTCATCATTGATAACATTTTGGCTGATCATGGTGATTAAGATGTTATGTTTTTTATTTATAATAAATAAAAAAATAATGATATATCCTGATTGTGGCATTGATCATACAAATACAAAAATACAAAAATACAAAATACAAAAAGCTTTATTCACAACAAACTTAATTTTAGATTACAAGTTGATTAGGGCTTCCTTTTAAGTAAAAAATACCTGTACCAGGAAGCCCCGCTCTTCCATATCTGGGTAACATTATGTTAAGCATGTGGATAGCAATCCATACATCTTTTGATTTTGAGTAGGTAAAGTTAATTTTAATTTATATCTAAGTTTATATAAGTTTGACTTCAATGCGACGTAATAAAATTAAAAGAATTTGTTGAAACTGCTTAGGTACCTACATTGTTATTCAAATAAAAATAAAAATATAAAATAATGTAAATATTCTAGGCTATTCACTTTCATCTTTGTGTGTTAGTGTGAGGAAGGTTGTGAGGGTATGTGTGTGTGTGTGTGTGTGTGTGTGTGTGTGTGTGTGTGTGTGTGTGTGTGTGTGTGTGTGTGTGTGTGTGTGTGTGTGTGTGTGTGTGTGAGAGAGAGAGAGGGCGTGTATGTGTTGGGTAGGGGTGTGAGTGTGTGGATATGGCTGTCTGAGGGTGTGGATTTGTAGTGTGTACATACACATGTACAAATTTGGGTTGCCACTTTAAGAGTTGATTTCTCATTTTGTTTTATTTCTGATTAGAACTTCTGTTTCATCATATTTTTTTTTCCATTAGCCAATCAGTTATTAGTTTTTTACAGTGATAGAATGTCATCGGAAATATGTTAAGTTCTTTATTTGCCAAGTTGTATAGTAGCGATGATTGGTTTTTATACTGCCTGTAGGCGTATTCTGTGCTCACTATGTGTGCAGGGGCTACATTGTGTTTTCTTCTTTTAATTGTTAAATTAGGATCAAATTCCAGCTTTCTGTGTAGTTTCATTATAATGTTAAGTATATAAAGCTTCCTTACTGTCAGTTCCTTACAGGATTGATAGAGTTCGTTTGTGGGAAATAAGCGAGATTTGAAGTACATGATTTTTAGAAGTGATCTCTGGGCTCTTTCTATCTCTATAAATTTTGTTTTAATGGCACCTCCCCAGACAGGAATACAATATATTATCACGGATTGAACTAGAGAGACATAAATTTTACTTAGAATCTGTTTTGTAGCAATGTGTCGTAGTATTTTAAAAACCCAGGTTAGCTTGCGTATTCTACCTATAATAAGATCTATGTGTAACTTCCAGGTCAATGTTTGGTCAAGTATAACACCAAGATATTTTATGTGTGACACCTTGTTTATCACAGGGCAAGAGCATGGGAAGTCGTCGTTCAGACAGTTTGTGGACTCATGAATTTTTATATAAAAGTCAGTTTCAGGTTGAGTTTTGACAGTTGTTGTAAAGCAGATATAATTTGTTTTAGAGGAATTTAACGTGAGGAGGTTACGCTTTAACCAGTTACCTATTCTAGAAAGACCAGTTTCTGTCATCTCCTTGACCTCACTCCAGGAGCTTCCTGTGAAAACAATAGCTGTGTCGTCTGCGTAAGTGAATATCTGGCCATTATTTACTTTCATGTTACACAAATCGTTAATATATATTAGAAAGAGTGTCGGGCCCAGGACACTTCCTTGTGGCACACCATAGGATATAGAAGTCTCCTCACTAATATAAGGGCCTATTTTAACACGCTGGGTTCTATCATGTAGGTAGCTAGTTAGTAAATCAAGCGGATTACCCCGTATGCCAATATTTTCTAGTTTCTGGACAAGAATGGAGCCTGAGACGGTATCGAAAGCCTTTTTTAAATCCAGAAAGACTGTAAGGCATTTTTTCTGTTTGTCAACATTTTCCACAATAAGTGAGGTCAAAGAGATGACAGCGTCTTCAGTTGATAAACTTTGTCGGAAGCCATACTGCTTCTCAGAGAGGATGTTGTACGCATTCAAATATTTAAGTAGTCTATAATTTATTATTTTTTCTAAAATTTTTGAGATAGATGGCAGGACTGAGATTGGCCGGTAGTTTGTGCAATCGTCTTTGTCACCTTCCTTATACACAGGGGTGATAATCGATTTTTTCAGGACTGTAGGAAACAAACCTTTATCAAAACAAAGATTTACTAGATGGGAGATAATTGGGACAACAAGCCTATTTGCAATGTTGAGGAATTTGACCGTAATACCATCCCACCCCGGGGCACTATCAGCTTTAAGGCTCACAAGAACGGAGTGCACTTCACTTGGATCTGTTTCAAGAAGTACAAAAGATTGCAGTTGAGGGTCAGGTAAGATCTGTTCGTTGTTTATAGCCCTGCTTTGAATGTCCTCAGCCAGATTCCTTCCTATATCTGCAAAGTATTTATTCGTAAGGTTGACTGACAAATCAGGAGATGAATGAGAGTTTAGCAAGCTTGTATTTTGGGTTTTTTTTGGTTTGAATTTTGTCATGTTGTTTATAGTATTCCACATAGATTTTGGGTTTTTTGTAGATTTATCTAGTAATTCTCTGTCGTATCTGCGTTTTAATTTCTTTATTAGATTATTACAAAAATTTCGGTATCTTCTGAACTTTATCCTCAGAATTTCATTATCAGAGTCAGAACTTAATTTACGCTGCATTTTGTTTCTATTTCTGATGCATCTTAGTATGCCTTGAGATATCCAGGGTTTAATTGTTCTTTTGCTTTTAGGAATATGGATTTGCTTTGTATTTTCTTGAAGAGACTCAGTTAGTTTTTCTATAAGTTTAGTTGCCACGATATTAGGATCCTTTTGTAGAATTAGGTCCGAAAGACCTTTGCTGTCAAGACTTGTGAGTGCATTTTCGTATGTAATGACCGTTTTCCATTTTTTTACAGTTTTGGTACTGTTTGATAGTTTTAGCAGAGTTAACAAGTGATCTGTGACAGAAGTATTTAAAACTGCGATAAAAGCTGACTTAGAAACCCTGTCTATTTTCAAAATAAAATGATCCAGGCAGTTTTCTTCTCTAGTAGGGAAATAATGGCCGGGTAATAGTCCATGATTAATTAATGTGTCTAAGTAGCTTAGTCTATTTTTCTTGTCTTGAGATCGTTCATTTAGTTTAGGAATAATATTAATATTTATATCGCCAGCTATTACAATATTTTTATGGGCCTCAATTGAGTCTAGGTGTTTGCTAAGGGAGTCTAAAAATGACTCAGCATCTTCGTTCGAAGGTGAACGGTAAATTCCCAAGATAACGATATTATTCAAATTTATTTGCAAGCATGACGCCCCAGCAAGAGTTATTTCCACAACATTAACTGCATGGTTATTTTTGACATATACTACAACCCCATCATTTTGGTTCAGTTGATTGGTCGTAGAAAAAGCCATGTAATTATGGATATCGGGTACGGTTTTGTTTGGGTTAAGTCTACATTCTGTAAGGATCATAATATCAATTTCAACATTAAGGTCTGTTATAGTTATTTGCAAATCTTCAAGATTACTATAGATGCTTCTTATGTTTTGTTGGATAATAGTTAAATCGGTGTTTTGGAAACGCTCCACAGAACGTAAGTCATCTGAAGTGCATTGAATTGCATGTGCAGTTTCAGCGTCATCTATATCTTTTATAATGTCTAGGGGATTAAGCATTATGAGCTAAGTTAATTCTGTGATTCGTTTCCGTGTAGTATGTGTGTAGATTGAAATTGGAGTACCATTTCAAAATTTTGTTTTTAAATTTATTATAATATATTCGTTCTATTTTGTATCTATGAGTGGCGTGTTTGGGGAGAGAGTCGGTGTGTATTTGAGTTAGGTGTGTGTTGTGTGTGCACACGATATATTTGACTGTGGATGTGTGATTTTTTAAAGTGAGTATGTTGTGTGAATGAATTAATGAAAGTAACAAACTGTGATAACAGTAAAATACAGTGCAGATAGAATCTGACTTACAAGAGTTTCGTAGTCATTTTTCCTGTAGTAAACTATGTACTTGAGCTTCACTGTCAATTCTTATCTTAGGGGATGTTTCGTTCCTTCTAACGTATACTCGACCAAATGCAGTCCAGCAAAACTTGTAGGCTTTCGACTTAGCGAGGTCCCTTGCCAAGAAGTGGAGACGGGCACCTTTTGCAGTGAGCTGCTCTGATACAAAGATAGGGGTGTCCTCATTTTTAGTGAAACCTAGGTGTTTGGCACATAACTTTTCTTGGCGCTTAGTGTTGTAGGCCTTGCACATTCTGAGGATATTGGTCCTTGTTATGGTTGAGCACGTCTCAACTATTATAGGCGAGTTTTTTAGCTCATTTTTGCCGTTGACTCTATAAATATCCCGAATATCAGAGTCATCGATTTTACAGTCTATGTTTGTGGACAAGCAAGTCATCATTTTGATCAGATCTTCCTGTGTCTCATTAGAAGATTTTGGAACGTTTTTGATCTCGATGCTCGTTTTGCGACTACCTCTTTGTAGGTCTTCTACTTTATTTTCTAGAAATGTTATTTGTTCCCTATCCTTCTTAGCTTGCACTTCTAGTTCCTCAATTTTTTTCCTGTATTCTTCATTTTGGTCTGTGATGAAGGCTATAGCGGTTTCAATATTTGCATTTGATTGCTGGATCTCTTTCAATGTTTGGCGGAATTCTCGACCTTGTATCGCTATCATCTCTTTCATTTCCTGCTTGAAAGTAATTAGTTGGCAACTAATATCCGTCTGCTGGTCGCTTTCCTCTTTATCATTGAACACAGGGCTGTCTTGTTGTTGCTGTTCAGCCGGCGGTTGTATCTGTGACTTTCCAATGGGAGTGTCATCATTGCGTCTACGGCGAGAAACATTACGACAACCATTGCATTGCCATGATCTTTTATCTTTGTCCGAAAGATCTTTAAATTGAGCTTTTGTTATCTGGAGGCAGTGATAGTGAGACTGGCTCTGACATTCCCTGCAGACTAGTAGCTCAGTAGACGACACGACTTTCTTACAGTTGAAGCACGGCATGATTATTATACTTAGCGCAAATATTGGATTGGATTTTCGATTTCTTTACGCGCATTCAGGCGAAACCGTACGCGGTAGTAACACTGGCCGACGAAGCTACCACGGTCACACTCCGAGCGCTGAGAAAGTACCAGGAGCGCAGTGTGAGCAAGAAGCTGCCACTAACCGGTATCCGCACTGGTCCTCCTCAGGGCGGGGCAAAATGGGCCACGCGCAGGTGGATGTGTCCGCTGCTGCTGGAGGCGGGTCGAAGGGGCGGGGCAAGATGATCCGCTGGGTTGCGCCAGCGCCGGTGGGGCGGAGCACAACGTGACGTCAAGTGAAGGCTCCTTACTGCTTATGCACTCCTATTATTTTGTATGTTTTTAATTTTGTAATTTACTGTTTTAACTTTAAATTAAATTAAGTAATATCTTTGAAAAACGTCTGCTCGTGTTGAGATCCGGGGGGAAGAGGATCATTGCTATGCACTTTTTTATCTTGTTCAGTAATACCAACTTCACACACAAACTAGGGACGGCACGCGGGTGGGCAATGATCAATGCCACAATGCCGGTCGAACATGCGGTTCCTGAACACATCAAAGAGAGCTTATGATATGTGTGTAGATAAACTAGGGTATGTAAGTAAATGTACAATTAATTAGACATTAAAACTCCCAAGTGATATTATTATGAAACCTTCAGCTCGTTTCATATACCCACTCTCGAGTTTTAATGCCCTCCATTTTGTATCAGTCACATAAACTACTATTATGTATATTTTGAAGTTTATTTAATCTATTTGTATTGATATTATTTATTTATGTACATAATAGGTAAGTTAATTATTTTATCTACACACGTATCATAAACCCTCTTTACTGCGTACAAAAACCGCACGTTACGATCAGCATAATGTTAAACTACTAGGTAAAAACTCATTTCTTATCTGAAAAATTACACATTATGACCATAATGTGTAATTTTTCTACATATTATGACATACAAATTTCGAATGCCGAATGCCCGCCTGCGTGCCGTACTTTGTTTGTGAAGTTGGTACTACTGAACAAGCTAAACAAGTGCAAAGGAATTATCAATCCCACCATGCCGGTCGACATGCGGTTATTAAACACATTAAAGAGAGCTTATGATATGTGTGTAGATAAACTAGTGTATGTAACTGTACATAATTAGGCATTAAAACTCTCGAGTGATATTAAATGCCCTCCATTATGTAGTAGTCACATAAACTACTATTATTTATTTTATCTACACACGTATCATAAACCCTCTTTACTGCGTTCAAAAACCACACGTTACGATCAGCATTATGTTAAACTACTTGGTAAAATGACCATTATGTGTAGTTTTTCTACATATAATGACATTCAAATTTCGAACGCCGACGCCCACCCACGTGCCGTCCCTAGTTTGTCTGTGAAGTTGGTACTGACATTCAAATTTCGAACGCCGACGCCCACCTGCGTGAAGACTAAAGAACAAGCTAAACAATTGCAGAACCACAATGCCGGTCAAACATGCGGTTCCTGAACACATCAAAGAGAGCTTATGATATGTGTGTAGATAAACTAGTGTGTGTAACTGTACATAATTAGGCATTAAAATTCTCAAGTGATATTATTATGAAACTCGCCTTCGGCTCGTTTCATAAACCCACTCTCGAGTTTTAATGCCCTCCATTATGCAGCAGTCACATAAACTACTATAACGTTGTGCGCATAGTCTACCTGTTCGTTAAATAATACCTTAGGCATCAGTTATCAATCAAGCCATCGTCAACTAAAACAAACCCAGCCACAACTAACTTAAATCGTAACTTATCATGTCTGTTTGATTACCATCTGAATTTGGCGTACGCGAACTACAGTAGGACCCTACGCCAGTATATCCTGTCCATACTAGGTTTGCCGGAAGAAATCTCTTGTAGACATAGGCTCGCGTTTGTACACGTAGTTTCCATTGTGATGTATCTGTATATTCTGTTTTTGTGCAATAAAGTATAAAGTAAATGTTTTATTTGTACCTAATTAAATATATTATATAATAAATTCACGGTATATTGTTAATTTCAAACATTGACTGATCCCGGAAGCATTCTTTTATATTTCTCCGGGTAATGTGTATAAAGATCATATGGATAATAAATGTATGTATAATAAAGATCATTTAAGGATATTTTTCACAAATTGACTAAAGAGGTTCAGCATCCTAAATAGGTACAATGCATATTATGTAGAAAATAAGAATGAATATAATGTACAGAAAAGCTGCATTTGATGTTATCGAAATATTTTGAAAGTAACTTGTAGTTTCGCTTATCAATGATATTAAGGGCAGCCATGAATAATTAAGTATATTCGCCAATGAAATGTCGGTCTTTAATATAACGCCTTACCCTGAGGACCTCTCAAATGTAATTGACTGACTTTTCTGCAACACCTTTATAGTGGTACCTACATATGGTTCGATTAGGGACTGTTGAATATTTAAGCAGACATGTCTAAATTATCCGTGCCGAGAAACCTGCGAATAAGATAAATCATAATAAATTACAGCTATATCTAACTGAATTTATCACCAGCAACATATTCGGTAATAAATTTTTGGATGGAATGTGTTGCGTAGTTATTTATTACTGTATTTGTGCATTTGCACCTGGAAACAGACCTGCTAATTTATTCGAAGTAACGTTATAATTATAATAAAAATCATAAACAAATAAAAAATAAATAAAGGAAGACACTCAAATGGCCGAATACTCAGACTGCTGCTCAAATAAATTGTCCCTTAAATGTTAGGCTGGCTCTATCATTCCCATACGAGAGCCAACAGCTTGACTTTTAAGGCTCAAACCAAGACTTACTGCCGCTGTCTTTTTAACAGCCTCCTGCCATACTTTTTACCCGACTGTACCATAGGGAGGGTAATATTTTTCAAGCGTATGTATTTAGTAGTTCTTTATCCACAGCAACCTTTTGTAAAGTTAATCGATATATTTTCCACTAAATCCGCTTACAGCAGGTACGGTACGGTGTTTAACCTACAACATACAAAGAAAAAACGAAATATTCAAATTAAGCACGACATTAAAAAAAAGATGAATGTGTTATTCATTAGCCACTCCATTATCCAGAATCATATTTTTTTGCACGAAGCCGATTCTAAGTTACAAACTTTAAGTTTGGCGTACAAACAAAGGTGCAGCTTCAAATACAGAAAAAAATAATCTCTTTCCCCATTTAGTTAGGGTGATGGTGGACCACAACTCCACACTATGCGGCCATTGTATTTTTGTGTTTTAAATATAATATTTCTCCAGTTTAAGTTAAGATCTAAATAAGTCTATTGTGTTAACAAGGAATTCGAGTCTTAATTTAGGCCATATAGACTTACACATTCCTACATTCTAGGGAAATTGCAATGTTATTATTTATTGTTAAGTGTGAGTGTTTTATAATGTTAAGTGTGAGTGTCTTACTTATAAATAAATAAAGGATATTTATTTATGTATGTGTTGCAAATTGATACCTACCCGCAGAATATATTTTTGACGTTGTTACTTCTTTATAGACGTGATAACGTCATGTCTTTAGATAAAGTTATAATAAAGATCGTTAATTGAAGTGATAACGTAATAAAAAAGTAACTTAATAGAAAAAGTTAATTAATAAATACATATTAATTATCAAGCAATTTTGGTTTCTTTCAAATATTTCGAACGAAATGTAACTATTATTTTTTATTTTCTTCGTCCATCTGAACAGGCCAAAGTCTTCTTCGGTTTCGGCGCGTAGTTCCTGTAATAACTTTCTAACACGTGTAGGATGCTAACACGCGTATATTTTTTTTCATCGAAGCACCATCCATGCCTTTCTAAGCAAATCGGTGGAACAAACCAGCTAGGCGCTAGGCACGTACCAAGCCGTGTGTGCTTACTGAAGTACTTATTATAAACGATGTAAACGAGATGCTAGATAAGCTTTATAATAAGATTTACACGGCAATCAAAACACATGTCCCGGTGACAAAATCACGAAAATCAAATTATCCGCCTTGGTTCTCATCAGGATTAATTAGGCTGGTCAAAGAAAAGCATAAGATTAGATTGAAAGTGAAGAAATTCCACAATCCCATGGACAAACTCACATTCGAAATGTTGAGGAAAAAGTGCGATACATTCATGACATACTGTTTTAACAATTATATTAGGAGAATTGAAGAAAGCATAAGGGACAACCCTAAATACTTTTGGACCTACATTAAACAGAAAAGAAAAAATAAGTGTGAAATTCCATCTACGATGTATCTGGGTTCTGAGGTAGGCAAAAATTGCGAGGATATTAGCGAACTATTCGCCAAAAACTTTTCTTCCTTATACACAAGTAGTTCAGTGAATCAGAGCCCACCAAAAGATGATTATATAGAGTCTTCAGCCTGCAGTCCCCTTTCGACTATAACTTTTGAAGAGTCTATAGTACGAGATAAACTTAGGAAATTAGACCCTAACAAGGGCCCAGGCTCCGACAATATTCCACCTTTGTTTGTAAAGCGTTGCGCTGATGTCCTTTCATGGCCTCTAACCTTAATATATAGCCATTCGTTGAGGTCAGGTGTTTTTCCCGCTCGGTGGAAAATGGGAAAGATCGTACCCATACCTAAGGATGGTATCAGCAAAGATGTGTGTAAATACAGACCTATCACTATTCTTCCTACCTTTGCAAAGATATTCGAGGTTATAATATACCCAAGTCTAAATTTTCATGTCTTCCCTCAGCTCTCTAATAGACAGCACGGCTTTGTTCAAGGCAGGTCAACCAACTCTAATCTTGTCGCATTCGCAGATCGACTGGCTGAGTTTGTGGACAAGCGTGAACAAGTGGATGCTGTATATACAGATTTCAGCAAAGCATTTGATAAGGTGGACTTTGATATCTTAGTACACAAACTCAAACGTTACGGCGTGCTTAACCCTATGTTGGACTGGATACAATCTTACTTGACAGAACGAAAATCGTATGTGGTAGTCAACGGCACACCATCGGAACCTTTCAGCGTAACGTCAGGCGTCCCACAGGGGTCCCATCTGGGTCCCCTGTTGTTTATAATATTTATAAACGATATTGTAGATTGTTTCCAATTCCAATACGCTGAACCATACATGTTTGCCGACGACCTAAAACTACTCAAAGCCGTCACTAACGATTTGGATTCACATGATCTACAACAAGATCTTAGCAAACTATACCAATGGTGTGTACTTAATGGGATGGAGCTTAATCCGAGTAAGTGCCACCATGTGTCCTTCACACGTAATACCAAAGTCATTTCGACTCAATACAATATTGACGGCACAAAACTAGAACAGGTTAACATCATTCGAGACCTTGGTATCCTGCTTGACAGCCAACTTAGTTTTACTCCTCACATAGCTAGTATAACAACGAAGGCATCTAAAATACTAGGTTTCCTCTTAAGAGCTTCCAAACCTTTTAGAGATACCAAAACGAAGATATTGCTTTTTAACACGCTAGTTCGATCTGTTCTGGAGTACTGCTCCGTGCATGGAGCCCATTCTATCAGGTTCACAAGGATACAATAGAAAGAGCTCAAAAAAGATGTGTATGGTATCTTGCACACACTACCTATAAGGATCTCCAACTTCGCTCATATAAGGAAAGATTAGCACACTTCCAAATGACATCTCTTGCTGTCAGAAGGCAAATACTAGACATGACATTCATGTACAAGGTGCTTAACGGCAAAATAAAGTGTCCACAATTGTTCCACTCCTTCAGCATAAACGTTCCAAACAGGCTCCCACGACTTGGTACCTACAAACTCCTCAGAGAGCGTCCTTGGAAAACTAACCTCGGTCTCAATGCCCCCATCACCAGAATGACACGCCTTTACAACACTATGCACAAGAACACAGAATTGGATATAGACGTACATATTCAACGACAGACTTGGCTCATTTAGATCCAAGGTCGAGTCTCATTCATCCCACGTACCCCAATAATCAATTATAATTAAAATAGTAATAGTAATAACAATAAAAATAGTAATTAAATAATAACAATTGTAAATAAATGATATCTTACTTACAATAATGGCTGTAATAATACCAAATAATACCAAATGTCGAATTTGCATGTTGTGTTTACCTTTAAGTAGATGAACATCTAGCACTAATGTAATAATTAATATATATGAATTATATATGAATGTCTTATTGTATCATCTGTTGGTGAACCTTAAACAATAAAATAAAAAATAAAAAAAATACTATTTGCCTATACACTCAACTTAATGAATGAGGTTTTAGGTGAAAAACTTATCACTTTATAAAAAGGCTCTTTAAATTGCCTCTTTCTCCAAACATGTGGACTGTATTATGCGAGCCGCTATCATTTTTTGCGCTTTGACCAGATCCAATTCACGTAAAAACAATGTTGGATAAAAACAGTAGGAGTGTTTTTATATGACATTAACGAGTTGGAAAAAAACACTAAATAAAGTAGGTAATTGATTAAATATTAATTGTATTGCAGTAAAATAAGGAGTCAAGAGGGTGGGTCAACCTCGAAATGTGAGACAATAATCTGATAATTACATAAAAGTTTATTTTGGTTTTCACATGTTGTCTACTACCTTTTGAATAGTGACTTAATAAGAATCAGGAACTCAATAAAACAATATGCCGTTAGCTCCTTAAGCATCGGTATATGACGTGAATGAAATTGTATAAATCGAATCATGTAATATATAACTTTGGAATCATTTCCCGCACATGTTTGTATGTCTGTCTCAGTATAAGCTTAATTAGCCAACTACTTAATGGGCCTGCATAGCCTTGGATTTTTTTATTGGATAAACTTTATCCTTCACCTACCATTTCGCCCAGACAGTCTTTATTTAGCTCTGGCTACCCTATTGGAAATACATCGTGAGTATATTTATTACAAGTATGTTAAAATCGAAAGTGTGTCACACGGTTATTATCGACCTACTACAAATGTTTTCAGCAAATAGCTGTGTTTGTTCCTGACCAACCAACCTAGAATCAAGACTGAAACGTGATGACCGTCAATGTGAAGTATTTCACAACGATCATCATAAATATAATGAAACACCATGAACTGATGACAGTACGTTCATCATTTTCATGTGATCTGATCAGGTACATGAAACATTATAATGAACGTAGCTGTTAGTAAAATATCCTGAAATGGCGTTTGGCGTGTGGCGGAAGCCTCTTTGCAGTTTTCAGTAAAAACATCAAATTGAAGTGGAAAATCAAAAGTACCCGTAATCGGTGACCATGAGCTTGTATAAAGAAACTTATGAGTGTTAAGGTGAGGAAACGAGAGAGGTAAGCCAATTTGAGGTCGTAGCAAGTGGGGAAAGGCGTGAGAATATGAATGTACAGCCCGCCCCATGTTTCTTGGCCTCTGGATGTAGCCTGGAGGGGGCAGAAGCGCAACAGAGAGATGCTTATATGGGCGAGAGAAGGAGGCGAGATTTCGCTAACAAGCCATTAAAAAAATGTGCGGCCCGTGGACATTCCTTTGTATCTGGTGGTAACTCAATCGAGAGAGTAGGAATCAATAATCAAATAAAGTAAACAGTAACTATACAAATATTAGTAAACTACCACTTTTAACAATTTGCCGAAAACGGAACGTGAATTATGGATGATTATGGCAGTGTTAAATAGTAGAGATTCTAAGTATACATCTAGTAGGGGTATCAAGTGATCTGATAGGCACAATTTTTAAACGATTGAGTCATTTATGTTGCAGTCTTTTCCCATTAAGATATCTATAAATAGCACTCGAGCTGATGATAACTGCAGTATTACCATTAGAGAAGCATACATTTCCATTTGCCTAACTAACTAACACTGTCATTAATGACCATTTCAGTACCTATTTTAATATTTACGTTTTAAAATACACACAAAACACCAATGTGTTGTGTTAATACACTCACTCACTTATACAGGTAGGTACAATAAGTTTTGGGATAAGGAGATTCCCAATCGCGTTTAGCAGTAATGAAAAGACAATGTTACTACATTTTTTGCGCGACAGGAGACCAGCCCATCTCCGCATAAGCCGAAGATTTGTAATATTCAATATATCCGGCTGTGTTCCAACTAATCCTTACGACATTATACAGATGAATGGAAAATAACACCACACATTATAAAGTTGACTAACAGCATGCTACAAAGTCACCACCGTGTCGAAATTCGCTTTAAACTGGGTGGATCTAGCGAAAACAATTACATAAATACTAATAATAGTAGATACCTATACGCGATGAGACACGGCGTCAGAACAACATGCTTGTGACACCGATATTTTAATCTAGAAAGGGCAATAGTTATATCTTGTGGTGGCCTATGTATTCTGCAAGGCTATTTATACATTCGGCGCACGCACGGCGACTCAAGAGCCGAACAGCCTTGCGCCAAGGCTGTTCGGCCGGCCACCGCACTGTATTCGGCATGTGAAAACATTTGACGTCCGATGATGTCCCATCAATCGCCCATGATGTTGCATTGTGCTTCGCCAAATATATGATACAGGAAAAAATTATAACACCATAGCATTGGAACAATGCGTTTCAGACATAACATTTCGATTAGCTGAACATATTAGACAACTGTTTATAACTGCTGGGTATCACTAGGTGTCAGACTCTCAGGTGTCGTAGGGTGTGCCATATGCATTGTTTCACCGATAAAGCGGATGTCTTTAATTCAATATATACAAACTAGGTCGCCTTTTGTCACCGTGGCAATTCACAGTAAACGTTTAATGGTGTATTGTCCGGTTTGAACGTTGACATCGCAGCTTGGTGCATTATTGAACATCACACGGCAGTTTCTGTGCGGTTCACTTTGCAGAAGCACTTGGCTGCCGGCCCCCATTGACTCGGACACTTATGAACACACGATGACCATTGAAAGCATTCGTCGGCAGTACTTACATACATACAATGTCGTTCTGTGAGATTTGTGCAAATACGTCTATAGGCACGGTTTGCGAAAAATTGCTCCGCATTTGTGTTGCAGATTTTTGACCGTTGTAGGTAGTCACTTTTATGAAGTAGTTACTCATATCAGGATATACGTTAGAAAAGTTAATAGGCATGACTATTTACTGATTTAAATTTGACTAAAGCGAGTCGTGTAAACAGATAACCAGGTATTATACTCCATACAAGTAGGTAGGCACTTAAAATTATGTTAACAAAGACAAGCCGAAGGCAAAAAGGAAAAGTATAACTACATGAAAAAAAAATCTATGGTTAGTTTTGACGGCTTAGGATTTTATTTGAAATTTTGACCACTGTTACTTCATACATTTTTGTGTTTACATATATAAATAAGTACCTACTTGAATTCAGAATGACGAATGGTATGATGTTTTACATGGTTTCAAATACAAACAAACAAAGTGTCTCCTTTTTTCCCATAAAGGTGGGCAGAGGCACAACTGAGCCACCGTTTAGTCAGTTTTTCAATACTCCATTTTGCGTGAGAGAGGGCTAGTCCATAGCCGCTGCTATGTAGATGTAAAGTTTTCCTCACGATGTTTCCCATTGCCGCCGATAGAACGTCCGAATTGTTTTAAAAAGTATCGAGCAAAAACATACACGCAATCTGTCTCCTATTTGCTTGCCAATCAAGTTTTCAATAAATTCGTAACGGTACTGCCATAACCTGCAGATTACAATCGTTTTGAAATATGAAAGTTGGTTAAAACAACAAACTTGTGCAAAAAGTACGCTTTATGAGTTTTCTTATTTTATGTGCTTTGCAAATATTTATCGCTGGAATGTCCTAGTCGGAAGTCGGTACTTACTATACTAAATATACCTTGTTTTTGGAATATTTAACAAACGCTAAACATATAGGTAGAACAGAATATTCGTTTAGTAAATATTAACAGATTAGCAATCTGTTCTATTAATATCTCCAGGGTATCTCTATTCTGTAAACACAAATTAGCTTGAACTTAATCGAGAAATAAGTTGCGGTCAGAACACGACTAGGTGGTATGATATTTTTCCGCATTTCGTCAGCTCAGGTGCTCATAAAGTTGTCATTAGGTGCGGCAAAAACTAGGGGCGAAAATATACTAACTTTAAAGTACGACAACTTAACTCAGATGCCACATGGTATCTGAGTTAAGTAGTCGTTTTTTTTTTTGGATTTTTGCTTACAGCTTGAAGATGCGTCGTAAGATATAGGATTGCCGTAACACATAATTAAAGCCGATAAAATTCTCTTCAACTTTATCCGATACATTTTTTACTTAATTATTTCCAATCTTTGTAAAGAAGATTAGCTATCGCTATGTATATAGTTATGACCGAATGGCCGAGTCGGCAGTGTCCCTGCCTACGAAGCCAAGGGTCCCGGGTTCGAGTCCCGATGGGGGCAAATATTTGTTGATGAGAACGGATGTTTGTACCCTAGTCATGGTTGTTTATCTATCTAAGTATAATATTTATCTATATAAGTATGTGTATCGTTGTCTAGTACCCAAGATTCAGGGAATCCTAGTTTGGGGCTAGATCAATGTGTGTAAATAGTGTCCAAGGTATTATTATTTATTATTATTTATTTATTTATATATTGTTGAAGAGCAATTTAACTCTAAAACTTTGTTTGAGCACATGTTCCTGAGACTGTTTTAAAGTTAAAAAGTACTTTATGACAAAAAGTAAGGTAAATAAATCGGGTCAAGTGCGAGTAGGACGTCGGACCCGCACACGAAGGGTTCCATACCATTGTACACGGAAAAACCTAAAACGACAGTATTTTTTTGAATTCCTAATTATAAAACACTAAATTAATAGGACTACATTCAGGGCGTATATCGAAACATTGAAAAAGAGTGTTGTGTATGTAATACGTAAGTATGACTATTTACTCAGATTAACGAAACTCTTTGCTCATTGAAACCGGAAGTGCATAGAAATTGAGTAACTTATTTAAAGAAATAAAATAAAATATCATAAAAAACTTAATTTTATTTATTATAATTAGAAATGAGCAATTATTAATCTTATAATGACTAATAACCAAGCACAAAACTCAACACCCGCAATTAAAGATCTTTTCCGTTATATCGGGAGAGCCCGTTTATTTCACCGATATCAAATAAAACAAAATGGCTAAGAAAATGGCCATACAAATAATCTCTTGTATAGGTACTACTTTTAATTCTTAAAAACCGGTAAGTTTCATTATTTGTTGTTATAGCGGCAATCGAAATACACCCTCTGTGAAAATTTCAACTCCTAGTTCGGTTGATCCGGTAGAGCCCACAGACGGATGTACAAACGGAGAGCGGAGGCTTAGTAATAGGGTCCCGTTTGGCGTCCTTCGGGTACGGAACCCTAAAAACACGTTTTTTTAAACTTTGTTCGGAGCTATCCAACTATTGGGAATAGGCAAAAACAGTTATACCTAAGTTGTACCTATAATCGTTGTGGATAATTTTAGCAGCTTTTAGCTAAAATATCCTATGACGCATCGTTTCCTAGATGTAAGCAGACCCCCGCAGGAGGGGTCCCCCCGTAGAGCTCAGAGGGGTAAGTTTTAGTAAGTTTGTCTCCTAACTAGTCCACACAAAATTCCGAACTCAATCTTTCTGCTCTTGGCTTTTCCATCTACAAACATTCGTTACAACAGTTCTAATAGTTAACTATTAGAACTGTTTGAAGAACATGACAATTTGACTGAAGTTGAACTCCATTCCTTAACCTTCAAATATCTAATACGAACTCCTTATTTTATCTAATTGTTTGTTTTCTCGCAAAAAAGCCATTCTAAAAAAATACGAACTATTTTTCAATTTATTTTGTGAAATTTCAGGCTATTTTAAGAAAGGAATTGTTTGTAATGTTTCGGGTAATTGATGTCTTATTTATTTTATAATAATTTTTAAAATAACACCCCTCGTGGCGTCACTTGCTCACAGTTTTGGAACAGTTGTTCTTGAGACTGGTTGATTCCGATTGTAAAACAAAAAACTATAATATCAACATTTGTTTACGTGTGACTGACAGGAAAACTGTTGATACTTGACAGTTTCACAGAACTGCCAACATAACGCGTAGGGGGTTTTGAAAAAACTAAGCCGTAGAGGACAAATGAAGTTTTTAGGGATATTTCAGTAATCCTGTAATATTTTTTGATGGGATAAATATTTTTAGTTAGGAACGCAATTATCTCGAAATGGTTTTCTCAGTTTGGTACCTTTGTTTTTTTTTAAACGGCCCATAGGCCCCCTTGTTAATTTTTTTCTTGTAAGAAAGCTATCTGGAAGAAACCGGAAATAAACTGAACAATAAATAATAAGTCAACATGATATTAGGTTTTCGAAAAAACACTAAGGATTCTTGCATACTAGAGGAAAAACTGAAATATACAGACATTGGCACTTACATTATTCGTGAAGAAATTTTCCTTCACCCCAAAGCAAGTGGGAGATGTTTGTAAGAAAATTAAGTAAATTAATAATATCGAGTCGGTCCATTTGGTCGGTGCTTTTATGCAATAAAGAAAGCAGCGTAACGCCTTTTTCCATGCGGGGCAGAAATTAAGAACAATACAATCGACAAACTTGATAAGCATTTTGCACCAAATATGTCCGAATAAAGTTTCTGGGGATAAACCAGAACATAAGTAGAGGTAAATTATCTAGTAGTATAGGCCAAGTATCTAGTTTCCGGGACATCTTGATCACTTTCAGAGACTACAACCGAGAAGTGCCGAGCGCGGTAAAGCTAAAGTAATCGTAGGTACAGTGCCCATGGTTTTTGTACTTTGTTCACCTGATGACCACCATAAAATTGTAAGTCTCTCATCCGCCCACTTTGCGCTCTGAAAGTGTAACCAGATTAGCATCAGCAAAACGCTTACTGGCTTAGCTCTGGACTCTGTTACTCGGACATAAAGAGCAGCTCTGCAGATTGTGCCTACATGTATATGTCTACGTGAATATGGTATGTTTGTATGGGTAATTTAATGCCCGAAATTTTAATAATTCCAAAAGGTCGTTCCACCGAGTAGAGCCGGAAACTGGACATCAGCTAGATTACAGGTTGCGGGCTCAAAATTGCGAAGGTCTCGCGTGGCCGAAACTCTCCATGAACTAACAAAAAACAGCCGGCAAAGACTGAGCGTGTCGCAGAAAACACAAATTAGTAGTACTTAGAGTGGAAATCCTCACTTCACACAGTATAACATTGCTGATTACGAACGTGTTTGGGCTTAAAATGTGATCCAATGCAAATAGACTGCTGCTTAAATTTGGTAGTATCGATACTTTAATACTATAATAGTACAGATAGACCACGTAGAACATAATATGTCATCGGATGTAATCAGAGATGCTGCTAAAGCATCTTTAATTCGAGGCCTATACCGCTTGGTGCAGCACTATTGAAATATTGCAAATACCATGAGATGGCGCTAGAAGGTTAAATTTCAAGATAACAACAACTGATTTTTTCTTTGACACTTTTATTTACATTTAACTACTCAAAAACCAATTGTAGTTGGGATGGATCGTGGTTTTGAACCCCATAACTAATTTAAAACCTATAACGGAAAAGTGGCATTAGCGCTAACGCCGGTGGTAAGTGAGGCGTTAAGAGATTATAAAGATTAAAAATATTTACTAAAATAATAATGTATAGACCGCGTTAGGAACACTATACTACGCTCCAAAACCGGCATTGTTGACGTGGGCACGCAGACCGCCAAACTGAAATGGAACTGGGCTGGACATATCTGTCGAATGCATCCGGACAAATGGGCGAAATCAACCACTGAATGGATGCCTACAGACGGATTCCGGCGTAGGGGCAGGCCCAGAAGGAGATGGAGGGATGACCTGGATAGGTACCTTCCAGGATGGACAGATAAAGCCTCAGATAGAGATGTGTGGGCTCGAACCGGTGAGGCCTTTGCCCAGCAGTGTGACACCATTTAGGCTATAAAAATAAATATATATATATTTATATATATATAATAATAAAACCGGTCAAGTGTGAGTCTAAATCGCGCACGAAGGGTTCCGTACCACCGTTCAATGGAAGCGATGGTGTGGAGTGAATAGTTTGGAATTTACAGAGCAAAATATTGTTTACAAAGTTATTGGTGCGGTTACTTTCACACTCCATGTACGTAACCAGGTGCATCCATAAGTTTGTATGTGGTATTGTTGTATGGGAGTCCCCTTAAATATTTATTTTAACCTGTTTTTTAGTATTTGTTGTTATAGCGGCAACAGAAATACATAATCTGTGAAAATTTCAACTCTCTAGCTAGCTAGGTTCTTGAGATACAGCCTGGTGACAGACGGACGGACGGACGGACGGACAGCGAAGTCTTAGTAATAGGGTCCCGTTTGGAACCCTTCGGGTACGGAACCCTAAAAACCAACCCAATTGCAATTCTGTAACGTTTTTTTTACATTCTAAGATTAGCTTCTACCGTCCGTCATCTAGAAGCATGTTGACTGAAGCCATGGCGTTTAAATTACAATCGATACTCCCAGTGCCATCTCTGGATTACCGAGGGTTACTAATTGTGAACTGTATGGAATGAGCATTATTTATATTATTATTATAATTATTTTTCCAAAAAACAATGGGAGATAGAAGATTCAGACATTACAAAATACAATATTTTCGAACATTGTAAAACAAAGAGTGACGCTTTTTTTGCAAATTTATGACCGAAGGCTCATGAGAACTTATTTGAAATACACGTAGCACATGACCGAAACCGGCAGCTTAGAGCTTGCGAACTGGTTGACCACCACCACTTTATCGTAAGCTGGTAGCGGTAAAGATGCAAAAAGATATCTTCTTAAAATACTCCTTCAGTACCAAAATCGTTAACTGAAACGTTGTCATATTTTTTTATTTTTAGCCTTCCCACTCCCCACAGTGATGCGACCCACAGTGATGCGACCCACAGTGATGCGACCCACAGTGATGCGACCCACAGTGATGCGACCCACAGTGATGCGACCCATGTCATTCTAATGAAGAGGCACCCACCCTTACATGCAATATGTTAGTTTAGTCTCTGTCCGCGCTGGCTCATTCTCCCATGCAACTAGTTGTCCATGTCCATTGAACTGTACATACTGGTATGCACCTGTATTTCAGGCAAATACAAGTTCCGGGAGTACCTTGCCGAGCAGCAAGAATTAAATATGAATGCTAGGTCCATATTTAATTTTGAAAGAAAGGTAAACAAAGCGAAATACCGCACGAATTATAGTGGATTCACATGCATACAAAAGACATGAACGGGTTGTCTGTGACGTCACGCCAACACACAATGGAGGATAGAGCCTGAGTATTGATAGCACACACTTTGATTATTACCTAATTGAACAAGATTTAATTGTACTGTAATCCGAAGACTTGTTGTCGTGTTGTATATTACGAACGGACTTGTATAGATATGGGTCGGCCCAACTAGTCGGGTTACATGTACCAGCTACCAGCAATGCCAAGGCATAATGTCTCTGAAAGCGACAGTACTAGTACAGTCGACCAGAGACTTTACCTACGCACGTGTGGCAAATAATGAGAACTACAAACTATGACGCAACACTAGATAATTGTAAAAAGAGATTTTCCTTAAGTTATTATTGAAGCGACGGCCATGGTTAGGGACTGCTGGCATGACCATTCCGAACGATTGTTTCCCATAATACTTCTCATCTCTAATTCTCTCATCGCTCATCAATAATTCAATGTAATTAGTATTCTACACGCGATGTTGTTAACTAACTGATAGGTAAGAGGTCAGCATCCGAGGCGGTGAGTTTTATTAATTATGGGAAATTGTCTTTACGAAGTATACCATCGCCTATACTCTTTCAATGGAAAGGTGACAGATTTTAAAAAGGCTATTATTGAACCGCACATCAAAAATACTGATTTGCACAGCAAAAAACGATCAGCAAAAACACTTTTTATGTTTTAAAATTTTTAAATGTACTTCGCTTCGCTCACCCCCTTTACCCTTCACCTAAGCTACCGCAGCATTTGCCCTGATATTTGAAAAAAATAAAAAAAAAATTGCCAAAAAAATAAACAAAAAAAAAATGCTGTGCAAATCAGTATTTTTGACGTGCAGTTTAATATTTCCCTTTTAAAAATGCATGACAAGTTGACAAGTCATCAAGGAGGCGGTGAATTGCATAATCACTATAGTAGTAATATACAGATAATCATTTCTAAATCAAAAATGAGCCCGCAATCTCGATTTACAAGAAAGTATCCCAGGGGTTGCCTCTACTAACCTTCAGCAGCGTCATGAGGTGATGGTTATGAGAAAGTCTCCAGGAGATAAGAATAGCACTTGTCACGAACAATATCAATGAACCGAAACTCGATCGGTTTATAATTAAGCATCCTAGGGATCCCTCTCCCACCTTCGAGCTCATCAGACGAGTCATCAGACCAGCTCGATGGTATCACATTATTGTACTTTCATCTGAACTACATGTTCCATCATCAACAGTTGTGGAAGACCACTGTAAGGGGTCTTTTCCCATGCAGCCCAACACTTAAAAGTCATAAAACAAATGGTTTTTGAAATTCGACATAAAGTTTAACAAAAGCAAGGGTTTACCGCCACATGAACTGCAAGGGATATTAGTATTAAAGTGGGCTTTCACTTCTGCTACTGATCAAGTTTCGGAATGATAGAAGAACCAGAAGTTTTCATTCTTAGAATATAGGATTTATGAACTTTTAACCAAGTTCAACATAAGCCATATCGGTTCGATAATTTTGAAAGAATCAAACATCCATATATTCATTGATATTCACAAACTCTCGCATAGATAATACTCGTAGTAGGCTGTGATCAACAGACGTTTGGCATCTGCAACAAAACATGTGCTTCGTGGTGTAGTGGGTCTCACACGAAGCTGGTTCGAACCCGGTACTGAACACGTGCCAACGCGATAATTAGTAATTACTTATCGGACGTTCCGTGTTTCGGATAACAGGCTACTGTCGCTACTTGGTAGTATTGGTTGTAAAAACCCCCCCATCCACCCGCACCGAGCCAACGTGATGGAGTATGGCTCAATCTTACGCGTATCCAGGTGAAGGCCTTTGCCCCTTGGTGGGGACTATTGTAACAAATATTTATCAATCAATTCATGCTCACAAACTTTCGCGTTTATAATACTCTTATACATGATATAAAGATGGATCACGTTATTCCCAGTTGCAAGTTTAAATTACATTTTACGATAGGAAGAGAAAACACATTTTAAAGAAAGAGAGACAAATAAATGACAGATTAAAATAGGCAAAGATCGGCGTCTGCAAAACCAAGAAGAACTCTAAAAGAAACTGACAGGACAAAACAAAAGGAAGTTCTCACAAGCCCATAGTAGGTCTTTCAACCTTTTCTGTCATTAGCGTTATGAACGGGACAGTATGACAATTTAGTCCTTTGGGTACTGTGATTTTGCTGGTCTAATTTTAGCTGTAACATAAGTAACAACGCCTGTTACTCAGACGTGAGACTTTTGTGTAAAATAAGAGAAAATAATGGCTGCTTGAAGACGTGGGGGCATCGCTCCCCGCACGATAGACGGCGTGACCAATTCTGATGGACAATAACCTACCTCTACCTATGAACACCTATAGTTTATTTTGTACCCAATGCCTAAGAATTGGTCAGACATAGAATACAAGAAAAGAACAGTCAGAAAAATGGACGCTGTTAAACTCCTGGCCTCTATTCCGTGGAGGTAAGGTCGAAAAGAGCACGGCTGCACGGTACTGAGCTCAGAAATACAGAATTCGACAAGAATATCTAGACTTGCATACATACACATATAAACGCCATAGGACCACTGCCCCTCCCTAGTTCCCTGTTTGTTTTGTTTTATTCTTATCGTAATTGTATCAGCTGCATACGTTAATTACTTACCCGAATGTTTACCCAATTTAATGATAAGGTCATTTACCTACATATATAATTAGGGTCCTTAGTTGGCCTACGTAAAATATTATTTAAAAGTATTTTTTAAACTGCATCGTACTGTAGATTCAATTCCCAATCAAGCAAATAAATAATTATAAACAAACTTAAGTTGGTGTGTGATTAAGAACGTAACTTTTATGACATTTTATCTACACACGTATCATAAACCCTCTTTACTGCGTTCAAAAACCGCACGTTACGATCAGCATTATGTTAAACTACTTGGTAAAAACTCGTTTCGTATCTGGAAAACTACACATAATGGTCATTATGTGTAGTTTTTCTACATATAATGACATTCAAATTTCGAACGCCGACGCCCACCCGCGTGCCATCCCTAGTTTGTCTGTGAAGTTGGTACTGACATTCAAATTTCGAACGCCGACGCCCGTCTGCGTGAAGTTGATACTAAAGAACAAGCTAAACAATTGCAGAACCACAATGCCGGTCAAATATGCGGTTCCTGAACACATCAAAGAGAGCTTATGATATGTGTGTAGATAAACTAGTGTATGTAACTGTACATAATTAGGCATTAAAACTCTCGAGTGATATTATTATTCTCGCCTTCGGCTCGTTTCATAAACCCACTCTCGAGTTTTAATGCCCTCTATTATGCAGCAGTCACATAAACTACTATTAAATACGCCTATTGATATGTAATGTAACAAATGTTACAATATATTAGAGATGGATACAAGAAATAAATAATGAAATGAACATTTCACAGAACAGGAAATTAATTGAAAAAAACATTATCGTTTAGTAATTATTCGCACCTTGAATTAAATTACCTTTTGTATAACTCTATTACGTATCTTTTGACAAATCCCGATTTCTTTCAAATTCAAATTATATTATATTTAGATGATAAGATGACAGCTCGTGTGTAGGCTCTATTAAGTATATCTGATATCATCCGTATGCCATTCAAAATCGAAATTGACCAATCACATCGCAACCAAAGACAGCGGGTGTAAAATAATCGTGTTCTGATTGGCCATCTTTGTCTGGTGTCAAACGACAATGTGGGGGAGGCAGTCGCTCACGTCCGAAGGAAACACTTTGATCCTGCAGCCCTTGGCTCCCTTCCTGGATGCGAACTGGCAAAGGCAATATCACGGCAAACACTGCGGTAGCTTAAGTCTTCGTGTTAGGTTGACATATAAGAACAAAAGAAACGTAAATTCTAACCCCTGTCGGTCTAGTTTACAATTTGTCGATAGTTTACAAACTAACGGTTTTGACAATCTAACGGTGACTAAGATATTAAACTAAATTGGTAGACCGCTATTAATTAATAAAATAGTGACCACAATTCGAAGTTTGAAAATGTTTGTTTTTTTGTTGCAAATGAGTGTTCTATTTCAATTCAGTCGAGGAAAAAAAGGTTATTCTGGCTCCTGTGATGTCCCGTGGGCAGGAAAGAAAAAAAACGGTCAAGTGCGAGTCTAACTCGTGCACGAAGGGGTCCGCACCACCGCACAATGGTACGGATGGTGTGGAGTGAATAGTTTGGATTTTACATAGCAAAATACTGTTTACAAAGTTATTGGTGCGGCTACTTTCTTACTCCATGCACGTAACAAGGTGCATTCATAAGTTTGTATGTAGTAGTGAAAGAATTTTTGTATGGGAGCCTCCTTAAATATTAATTTTGTTCTGTTTTTTTGTATTTGTTGTTATAGCGGCAACAGAAATACATCATCTGTGAAAATTTCAACTGTTTAACTATCAAGGTTCATGAGATACGCCTGGTGACAGACGGATGGACGGACGGACAGCGAAGGCTTAGTAATAGAGTCCCGTTTGGCACTCTTGGGGTACGGAACCCTAAAAAAGCAGCAAAACCTTGAATTCTGTGTTGTGCACCATTTGCCCATCAAATTTTTCTTCGCTAGTTTCGCAAATCTTAGGCAAGACGTGTCAGTGATACGAGTGCATTTTATCCACATAACTCAATTTAATAATGTATTAGGCACGTATGCACTAGATATTATTATGTTGTTGTGAGAAATATAGCGGTGACGAATAAGTCACAAATTTCGAGAAGCAACAAGGCGATTAGGCTGGCTTCAAGTCATTAAGACGCCTAGATAAGAGTAATGGCTTGATCACACGTAGTGTGTACGCCGGCCGATACAATTATCAAGTAGCTCGCACCAATAGGTACGGGGTATATATAATATAGCCTATTTGCGCCAATGAATAGACGCGAGAACGTACATTTAAAAGCATATTTTTATTGGGGATAGATAAAATTATTCAATTTTAAAAAAAATAGGTTTTGTATAAAAGACACTCTTTAAAAGTCTAAAAAAGTATAAAATAGTAGATTTTACAACAAGTGCACAAAACGAACCATTTTTATCCGAGACTTTTAGCAGCCCGAACCGAAGGCGAGGGCTGATAGTAATGTCGAGGATAAAAATGGTTTTGTGGACGAGTTATAAACTCTGCTTTTCACTTCGATTGCGAGAAAATAAAACAGTAACATAACGTATTAACATTTCTTTAATTAAAATTCAAAGTAAAATTACTACGGCTTCTTTCCCGCTACTTTACTTTTTTTAATTTTCCTGCATAATTTTCGGGCAAAGAAAAAAAATATACAGCCTATTCTTAAATTATTTTGGAATAATGTTTTTTTTTTGTGGTAAACAGGTTTTGATATTTAGTTTCTTTTTCGTATTATCTTATTATAAATCAAAAATGCAAATAGGGATGGAAATATTATAAATTAGCAATTTTCATCCATGTACAATTAATTGTTTTTGGCTGTATGGGCTAAATGGTCACTGCCTTAGTGTAGACACATTTAAAAAGCTACTTTTATGCACAAGAGCATAAAATTCAACTTTATGTCGCCTAGATCCTGCATAAAGTAGTACTTTTTCGAGCATGAGAAGTGAAAAAGATATTTTTTTTTTATTTCGAAAAAACAATAGTGATAGCCAATATTTCGCAATAGAAATATTCGCCGACTCATGAGAAACTACTCACGACGACGTACATATACATAACATTAGGATAAGTAACAAAATTATCACCTAACCATACATACATATGTATTGTGCATATATGTTGGGTGACTTTTATTTTTCATAATATGTACAATCATTTTGTCCCATATGCGGTTGCAGAGGCTATTTTTTGACCTACTTTCAGCCGATTCCCGTTTTTTTAGTTCGTTTTTATTAGTTCCTACATAATAATAATAATTCCTTGGGCACTATTTACACACATTGATCTAGCCCCAAACTAGGATTCCCTGTATCTTCGGTACTAGACAACGATACACATACTAAAATAGATAAATCGTATCGTATTGTATATATTTATTGCACATAAAACAACATAAGATATAATAAACAGAAAGAACATCTACAAAGGCATGCTTATCTCTAAATAGAGATTTATCTAAATATAAATATTATACTTAGATAGATAAACAACCATGACTAGGGTACAAACATCCGTTCTCATCAAACAAATATTCGCCCCCACCGGGACTCGAACCCGGCAGGCGGGGTCACTGCCGACTCGGCTATTCGGGTCGTCGATAACTAACATGACACTAACATACAGGCACATGCATTGTTTCTGGCCCCACACTAGGATACCCTGTCTCTAGGGAACCAGAAAGAGCGACATCACAAACATGTAAACTTCCAAAAAATGTGTTTTTCTCTTTGTTCCCCAGCCGGTATTCGACACCAGGACCTCACGTTTGGGAAGCACCAGCTTCGACAGAGGTCGATAACTTTTAATTATGTGTGTCTTGCATGCGGAGCATGGGACTCATCCGTTCTCAATTTCGATGTCAACAGTCTACCTTCACCAAAGTGTGCCACTCTTCTGAGTAACGGTCCGGTCTCCTTGGCTATTCTACAAGTAGGTATTTACTCGTACTTACCTGTCTCGGACCAAAATTAATGGTGTTTAACCTGTAGCTCCATTCTGTGTGTCTGACAGGTATTTCGACTAGGAAAGTGACTGCAATTTGGAAATGTGAACTGTCAACCTAGTGATTTAGTTCAATCAAATCCAAATTCCACTATTTGGATATAACGCAATGAAAATGTGAGTTCGGCGATCTTCCTTCAAAATGTGAATTTTATTGCGTTCCGGATTGATGTCAGAGTTACAGAATCGAGCCACTGGAGAGCTTAAAACTGAGTGACGCATAATAAATAAGATATTAATTATTAGTCGTGTACCGAGGTATGCATTATAGCTTCTGTGACTTTTAATGCTGCTTAATCGCAAATGAAAAGGATCATGTTTGGGTCTTAATTTGTAACTGTAAGCGGCTGATAGGACTAATGGACTGAGGGACCATATTTTCATATATGACTATCATTCGCCAAGGTCAGCCAAATTAACGTTATCCAGTGTACATACAAGTGTAAGCACGATGTACCGTCATGTGTACAATATACACGTCGCATCTTCCGGAAGTGTTAACACCGACGTGATTGCAATAAACACGTAAATAGACGCAGGCGCAGGCAGGAAGTGCAGTCTCCCTCGCTTTGTGCTAATTGTTTTGTCATCAAGAGCGACGCGGTGAATAGCTGAGCACTTCCACCGGGTGGACTTCTGAGGAGTATTTATGGTGATGGTTAAGCAGAATTTATAATTTAAAATAAAGGTTAAGGTATTTATTGTGAGTAACTATCAGCTACAATGCAGCGACCGCCTGACACGGAAAATGGACTATTGAATACCTGGCTACAGATGGACACTTGCGGGCACATATTGTGAAATTGTTAATTGGCTTTAGGAGGAGCAGGAGCAGAACAGATACTTCGTTATCACGTTTGAAAGACTGACATTCGTTGCAAACGGTTTATATTTGTTTATTCATATCGTCAACTTTATTTATTAAAGAGTAGTAGTTATTAGAATACTGAAGGCGCTACAACAATGTATAACGATCTCGTTTACCTGCTTTACATTGAGGATATAGCCATTTATTTGCATTTGAGAATCCTTTGAGTCTGCTGGACTAAGGTCAACAACAGCGACACAATAAGAATTCTAATATAATCGAAACTTGACATTTCCTGTTCTAGGCAAATTATGTTTACAGTTTGTCGATAAACCTCATTTTTGCTATTTACAATTTGTCTATAAAGTAGCGCAAGCACACTATGAAACTCTTTTGTTTAATAGCTGGAGGAACATAGACTTAGCATCGCTCAAGAAACTCCTAGGAATGCGAAAGAATGCCTTCGTCACGTGTCGGCGAGAGGACCGCGTGCGAAATTATAAATGAACGAACGTTTCATGCTGGCTAAGGCAGCGCGCTAAAGTATCAATATAAACAATGTTAACGATTCAAGGTAAGTTTCATTTATGTAATTTATGACTTACTTAACTTATGTAACGGACGCTTTACCTGCTATTTTCTCTAGAATATGAAACAAACAGTTTTAAACTTAGGATAAACATGACATGAATGTAAATGTAAAACTATACGCAAATCGTCACATACCTCATCCCATATGAGGTGACAGAGGCAAAAAGCACGTTAAGACTCACACCTCTTTCTGTTTCAACCTCCTGTATATGACAAAAATTGGTCAAGTGCGGCCGACGAAGGGTTCCGTTCCATCTTACAAGACAACGTAAAGGCAAGAACAATAATAAAACTATTTTTTTTTGTCAGAACTAGATTTAGAACCTAGCTGCACCCCTACCCTACAGACAGCGGATCCAATGTCACACCAATGACGCTACCGACCGTTTAATAGATGATCCGATATTATTGATTTTATTTGAAAGTCGATGTTTTGGTGATTCGTCGTGGCAGGGATATTCATACACGTCTCTTGCTTTCCTGCTATCCTATCCCTTCAATTTATAAAATTTCGTGTAGTTCATTATTTGTTGCTGAGGCGATAATAAGAAATATACATTCTGTGACAATTTTAACTCGGTTCATCAGATAGAGCCCCTTAGGTCAGCGGAGGCTTAGCGATAGGGTACCATATTGGATACGGAACTCTTAAAAACTGTTGGATATTGAAACATACAATCATAGCGCCACTCGTTTTCCCATATGCGGTGTCAGTGGCACAGTAACATTGTTTAGCCAGTTGAACAACTCGTAGTTGCCAATGGTGCCAATGGGTCAATCTGATTTATCCCAGGGCGCTACATCTGTTATTATGATTATAAAAAGCAAATTGACGAAACATCAAATTATGTTTAGTCTTTTTAAAAGTGATGAGAATCACGGGTTATTGAACTTCATGTAATATATATAAATTAAACAGTCTTTTTTAACGTCGTTGTAAATAACTAAATCCAACAATCAGCTAGCTAGCTTGATATTAATTTTGAATACAATAGAATATTATGTCGTCGTAACGTCTCACAATGATACAAAGCTACTTACTTAAACTACTACCTACTAGTGACTTTGTGAGCTGCAGAGCTCGCCAGCGATGCAGGAAATTTGCGGTTTTTTTGTTATTTTCCACTCCCTCACACCCCGACCCCTTGAAGTTCGTTGATCAAGTGAAATTATTATAAATACAAATATTCCGGCTGTATTTTCTTTCAATACCACATACAAACTTATGAATGCACCTGTTTACGTACACAGAGTTTGAAAGAAGCCGCACCAATAACTTTGTGAACTACATTTTGCTAACTAAAATCCAACCTATTGACTTTTACAAAAAAATAAATAGCTCGAGTCATTTTTACGATCTCCAAAAATCCAACAACACCTCATTTGTTAAAATCTATCAAGCCGTTTGGGCTGTAGCGGTTTTTTTAGAAGTTTCGAAGCCATATCTCCGCCATTTTGTAAATTTTTCAAAAGACAATCGAAAAAAAACGAACCTGCTCACAAAAATTCACGAGAATCGGTTGAGTAATGCGGCCCCTATAGGAGAACATCCGGACACACATCCGGACATACGAAAGCATTTTTGCCCAATCCTGAACGAAGACTCATCGCTCGCTTCGCTCGCTCGGTCAACAAAAATATGTTTATCTGGTCCAACTTCATTATAAACGCAATAGTATTAATGAATTGATGGATTGTACTTAATTATATATTTAAGTACAATTGATTACTGAAATATGTACTTATATATGGAGACGCAGAAATTTAAAATGCTACAAAACTTTTCGAAAAAAGATAGGCAGTAACTTTATTGACCGATTATATATATCACCACCGTCACCGTAAGATTGTCAAAACCGTTAATTTATAATCTTACGTTTTCTTCTCGTTAGTTTACAAACTATAGGAAAATTGTAAATTGTACCGTCCTGCTTACGATATGACGCGTTAGTTTATAATAAAACTCTCTCTCAAACTTGTGGACGGATTTTCATGCGGTTTTATAAATGATAATCTAATGTAAATAAAGTAAATGATATCTGCAATCGTTCTTAGCAATGATTTATCAAAATCGTTTCAGTAGTTCGAAACTTATTAGCTTAACAAGGACACTAGTCAAGACAAAAAATATGAGTGTTGTTATAAGTTTAAGGCGTCTCTAGTGTATAAATCTGTCTGTCTGCGTGGGTGTGTGTGTGCATATGTGTGTGTGCGTGCGCGCGCGCGCGCGCGTGTGTGTGTTTGTGTGGGTGTGTGTGTGTTTGTGGGTGTGTGTGTGTGTGTGTTTGTGTGTGTGTGTTTGTGTGTGTGTGTGTGTGTGTGTGTGTGTGTGTGTGTGTGTGTGTGAGAGAGTGTGTGTGTGTATGTGTGAAGGTGTGTGTGCATAAGGATGTGTCTGTGTGTGTATGTCTGTTTGTGGCACCCTAGCGCTCAAATGGGTGGACCGATATTTTTGATGCGGTACAAGTCAGAGCTGACGAAAAAGAGGGGTCTGTCGCTTAGGCTCTCAAACGGGTGGACGGACTTTGGTGATGCTGCACACAAGTCAGAAAGATTGTATAACTGAGACACAGATCGACTTCCACATTTTTAACCCCTAACGACCAGGTGAGGTGTTAGTAAAATGTTAAGCCTCTGTAGGTCGGTGTGTCTGTATATCTGTCTGTGTTGGTCGGTTTTTCTGTATATCTGTCTGTGGAACCCTAGAGGTGAAACAGGTGGTAGTATTTTGATGCGGTTTTCAGTAAACGATGGTAGAGAAGACTTCCCTGTGAAAAGTCTTAGATTTGTTTTATTACAATCGGTTCGAAAGTACTCAGCTTAATTAAACGTGGACTGATTTTAATGGAATTTTTATTGCTTTTTAATTATTGATTTTAATGCTGGTAGTAGACTTCACTGCGATGGTTCGTCGATATATTTTATTAAAATCAGTTCAGAGGTTTAAAAGTTATCAACCTAAATAGAAAACAAGTGAACCAAATTTTAGCCGTAAGGTTCCATTAATGGTTGGGGGTGTTATATATTTTAAATTTATAGTTATTTTCTTTTAATGTTGGAAGCTTGTTACTCTGGGTCTGTTTTAATAAAAAAAAATATGTAAAATGACAAATGAGTCTGTCACATAGAAGTTAATTAATTACTTTGTTTTATTTATCGATACAGTAAAAGCGGAGACATCGAATCGATCAGAAAAATACTTCGATTGGTTTACTTGATCTTCAGTAATTACATTTTATTATTTTCTCCTTTGTTCAAATATTTATATATACATTACAATACATTAATTTTACACATAACTACGCGATAGTCAAAACACTGAATACAATATCTAAGGTTCCAAACCGCGGAGTGGGTTATGGTTGTATAGGTTACAGTGCTAGGTAGATAATCATGAGTCTAGTTTATGGGTCTGATTCACGAGTACAGGCCGCACCAAGTTTCCTTGGCCTTGAGCGGGTTGTGAACTCTCTTCCTCGCATAGGGTAAGGTGGGGTAAGTAAGAGATAGGTGACTCGTCGCACAGAGCCAAAGAATATTGCTGCGAACTGGCATTATCCCCGTTTTGACACTAAAACGGTACCAGTAGAATAAATAAATAAATTATTTTCTTGATCGAATTGTTGTAAATAGACGATAACCATATGTTGTAGCTTTTAATATCGATTCCAACGACATAACTTTCACGAGGGGAAAATGTGTTAAATGTTGCCTAATAAAATGTTTTGTAAATGTGTAATATTTTTGCTATCCCTACCTCTGAGTGACGTCACATCGTCACCGGCATACTTATAGCGAACGGGTAGTAAGTAGGAGTATTTTGTAAGAAGAATAGCGTGATCTTGGAATAGCAGATTGTGATGCTTTAGCTTCTTTTAAAGCTTTAAACGAGTAACGTTAAGTGAGACTTGTCCAGCTTTTCTTTTATTTAAGAGCCATCGGCAATTAATCTGTACTGTGAGCTACAATCATTTCTCTAAAGCCCTGTGTAAGCTATACACGAGGACACTGTTAAGTTATACTGTAAAGTACTTACGTATAAATTGGATAAATAACTGAGAGAAAATAAAACAATACAATTAAAAACAAAAGTATCACTTGCTTCTAAAAAATCAACTCTATCAAAAATTATATTGTCACAAGGAACATTTGAAGTTGGCGTTAAGTATAAGTAAACTGGTGTAATAACTAAATGGATTCATAATCGTGAAAGGAATAGTTTTTCTGGCAATTTGGCTTGTCTAGTGACTTTATCGTTTCCGCCTGTGTCCCGTGACCTGCGGTATTACTGATGCTAACAGGACATATTTAACCAGATTGCCACACTGTTAACTGATTGCCAGCTCATAATTACCTGTAAGTTGTCAATAATTCATATTATTAACACCTATCATACTACATTACTCAAATAATATGTTGAAAGGACATGTGTAACTGTATGTACAGGCGAGCACATTTATTTTATGTGAAGATTGGTACGATACATGCAGAATGCTTGCTTACACATACAGCGACAAAAATATTAACTTCAAGTTAAAGACTAGGATAAGTCAGAGCTAAGTAGATGTTATTGACCGTGCGAGCGCGTAGCGCGACTGATGCGTCTCTGTCTGTTCGGATTTCCGGCTATCTGGATGTTCTCCTCTCAACCGATTCTCGTAAAATTTTGTGAGCAGGTTCGATAATTATATGTTATTTTTTTGTCAACTTATTTTTTTTACCAATGGAGGGCGTTACATGGTTATTGGTGCGGCTACTTACATACTCCATGGAGGTAACCAGGTGCAGTGACAACTTTTAGTGTAGTATTGAAGTAAGATGCAGTCGGGTTATTTGTTTTTAGTATAATTTCACTTGTTTGTCGGAAAAACTTGGAAGGGGTCGGGGTTATGAGGGGTGGAAAATAATGGAAAAATACCGCAAATTTCCTCCGTCACTCGCGAGTTCTACAGCTCACAGAGCCACTAGTAAGTATATTTGGAATAAACCGTATTAAAATGATATCAGAATAACGTACACTTTTGTATATCCCCAATTTTATTTATTAACACTGCAACTCATGGAGTATTGAACTTAGCTGAATGAGGGAGTCACAGTGTTTCTGCCCCCCGTATGAGAAAAGGTGTATGTTTGTTTTGGTTGTCCAACAACATCAAAGTACATTAGTGTCACACCCTGTACACAATGGTTTCTGTCCGGTCCACATTCACGTGTAGGGTCGTGTTACGTGTAACATACAGTTAATACTTGTCATGATACAGTTTAAGTGCTTTTGCCACGCTACCTCAATTATGAATGAGGAAAATAATTTATTGAGTATTTTTTCTGCAGACTCAAAATGTCTTGTGGTCTACCTCTGGCCTACTGAGTAGTTGCCGAGGGCTTAAAAGCCTTCAATGGTGATACTGATATGATAAGTCTTCCGCGTGAAGTGATAAAACGATTTCTGCATAAAAAATAAGTTGTAAACAAACAAACACAGCGTCACGCTTTTCCCATTCTTCATTTTGCATATCAGGGGCCTAGCCCATCGCCGGAGCTGGGGATATATGAAGGTTTCCAGTAAATTTATGTTTAGTAGCGCGGAAGGCCAGCGTTCATTTTTAGTCAATTTTTGAGTACAATTTTAACTTTAAATAAAATTAACGCTTTATTTAACGCCGACCTACTCCTTACTAGTAGCATTAAATTACACAGACTCTTTCGAACGATTTTCTATCAAAACCATTGCTTTCTAAATAGCCACGGAAACTGGTTTCAAGTAAAATAGATTTCTTGGAGAATTAACGGCTTATCACCTCGTGGAGATGGGGCGGTTCAAGTCAAACCGGTTCCCTTAACAGACTCCATGTAAGTTAACCAACTATTGACCCGTGTCTTATCAGTAACTTGGTGACGTCACTATATAGATCACCAATACCATCCTCGTCTTATTGTGTCCATCCTAAAATGTTCCAAGTTATTTTGCTGCTAATTTCGCAGCCAACAGATCACTGATTTATCGTTTGTAATTTATTAATCGTGACAGAAAACCATACAACTATCGCAGATATTACAAATAATGAATCCAAACATGTCATCGGTACCTATGTGACTAATTTTGCGGAAATTCCTAAGTTTAAGCAAATTGTAATAATTATAACATTCGGTCGTCATGGAGTTTTTCTAGCTGATCTATTTTCTTTAAAGTCTTCAAGTTAGCCTACAAAATAATAGATAGAGGCATTTGCCCAGCAATGGGACACAGTATAGGCTAGGTAAAAGAATGGTTTAAGTTCGAGTTATACTTGTACTCTTATACTGAAAAAAACTTTATTTTATACAAGTAATGGCCAACGGGCCAGCGTAAGTTTTCACTTGAAGCACAGGGAAAGAGGCCATGGTGGTTATTGAGGTCAGGTCACTGGCCCATTGCACTTGTTTCTTACTTAATTATCTAATAAGTTCAACCAATACCCCGTCCGTCTCTGTAAAGTATATGTCACCGTAAGATAGTCAAAACCGTTAGTTGATAAACTAACGCGTTAGTTGATTAAGACTATTCTAGTCTTCACCTTAGCTACCGCAGTGTTTGCCCTGGTATTTCGTTTGCAATTCAAGTTCAAACCATGCCAAACGCCGCCATATCTACGAGAGTATTAAGAGCTACACTCCTGCACAAGTTTGGAAGTTCCTGAAGACCCTCGGTGTTGGTAAGTCCCAGGACGCAGTAACCGGTAGTGTCGACCTCAACGGTCTCAACAAATTCTTTGCTGTCTCCCCAGTCGTGATGGACCCCCCTGTCAAGGATGCTAACATTTGTTACTTGCGCACCAGAACGACATCCAGTAGCTTACCTTTCAACCTCAGGTCTGTCGGAGTTGGCGCAGTAAAGAAGGGTTTTCTAGCAATCTCGTCGAAGGCTATAGGTGATGACAAGATCTGCTTTCAGATTCTTTTCAGTGTACTCGATCATTTGTTACCACCCATAACGCATATAATCAATGCGTCCCTGAGCGAGTACTGCTTCCCGAGCCAGTGGAAAAGAGCATTAGTGTTACCCCTACCTAAAACGTCTAACCCGTCCTCCTTCAAAGAGTTCCGTCCCATTTCCATCCTACCAATCCTTTCCAAAATCCTTGAATCCACACCCAGCTGTCCTCGTACCTTTCCTCCATGAATTTACTGAACCCTTTTCAGTCTGGTTTTAGACCGGGGCATAGCACCACCACAGCACTGCTCGAGGTAACTGACGATATCCAACTGGCGGATAAGAAGCAGCTCACAGTCCTGACTCTCCTAGACTTTTAGCAGCGCCTTCAACTGCGTCGACTTCGATATACTTGTTGAAATCTTAAAATCGCTCAACGTCTCTTCACACTCGGCTCGCTGGTTTGACTCTTACTTGAGAGACCGCCAGCAGCGCATCAAGTCTGAAGAGGTCACTACAGAATGGTGCAAGCTCTCTACAGGTGTTCCGCAGGGTGGCATCCTTTCTCCTCTTCTCTTCTCAGTTTTCATCCATTCCATCTCGGATGTATTGCCTTCCTCGTATCATCTTTATGCAGATGACCTTCAATTTATCGGCATTTTCCCCTGTGTGATCTGACTTCGACTGTTGAGGCTTTGAATGCTGACCTCGATAACATCAGGAAATGGTCTCTTTCGTATGGGCTATTAGTCAACCCGGACAAGTCTCAGGTGATGATACTGGGTACACGGCACTTACTTAATTTGTTGCAGAATAAGTCCGTTGATCCCGTTCTATTTGACGGTACCATTGTCAAGTATAGCGAGAAAGCCAAAAATCTTGGCGTTGTTTTTGACAATCTATTATCCTGGTCGCCCCATGTTTGTGAGGTCAGCAGACGAGTCTTTGCATCCTTTCATTCTCTTCGGCGTTTGCAGTTCTTCCTGCCTAGGCAGACTAAAATCAAGCTAGCTCAGACCCTTCTTCTGCCTTTAATAGACTACGCCGATGTTTGCTGGGCCAGTGCGAACGAAGATCTACTGAACAAACTCGAGCGACTCCAAAATCTCGGGATTCGGTTTATCTTCGGACTTCGTAAGTACGACCACGTGTCCCAATATCGTAGGGAATTAGGCTGGCTCCCGATCCGAATTCGTCGTGATATGCACATTCTCTCCATCCTCTTCAATATTTTGAGAAATCCGCGCTACCCTACGTATCTTCGTGAACGTTTTGAGTATCTTTTCTCAGGGGATAGACTTCGGAGATCTCACACGGTGTCACTTTTGTCAATTCGTCAGCACAACACTGTTGCTTACGAGCACTCGTTTAGGTTAAGGGCAATACGTTTGTGGAATGCACTTCCTTGCGATATAAGGGATTGCAAATCCTTGGTGACTTTCAAGAAAAAATTGAAACAGCATCTCCTCTCTTCCGAATAGTGGGTATCTCATAGTATTTATGTATATCTATATATTTATTGTATTCTATTTATTTGTTATATAGTAATTACGTAGGGTGTATTGTGATTCATTTGATAGTATATTGATTTTATTTATTTCTTTTAACTCTTAATTGTACACTAGGACTACCTCTCTATATTTTATTTTTCTCTTTTCTTCACAGGTTAGCTGTAAGAAATTTCTTTTTAGAAATAAGCTCACCTTTGCATGCTGTTTCTGTTATGATTTCCACTGTGTTTTCCGTGCAATAAAGGATTATTATTATGATTATTAAACCAGTTTTCTATTTAACGGTTTTAACCGTTAGTTTATCGACTATACTACTACTACGTACTAAGCAGAACGCTACAGTTTACTTTCTGTCGATAGTTGACCAACTAACGAGAAAAAAAACGTTAGATTATCAACTAAAGGTTTTGACAATATACACATTCTGAGTTATGATGTTAATGGAGTATTGTCTTTAACCTTGAATCACACAGACAGTTAATAATTTATTGTTAAACGCTGGTAAAACCAAGAGTATCAAATTCTCACTTCCAAATGTCAGGCAAGTAGAGACCAGTTTAGTGTTAGACAGCAACACGTTAGAATTAGTAAATGATACGAAGTTTCTTGGGAAAACCATTGATAGCAAATTGCAGTGGGGACGCCACATAGATAAATTTACTGGTAAATTAAGGTCTGCGGCTTACGCAGTTAGGAACATCAGACAACAGGCTACATCTAGGTTGGTCTATTTTAGACACTTTCATAGCGTCATGTCTTATGGCGTCTTGTTGTGGGGGAAAGCAGCGGATATTCAAACAATTTTTATAATACAGAAAAAAGCTATTCGAGCACATTATAATTGCACAGACTCCTTAAGAAAACTTTTTAAAGAGATTGACAAAATATCTCTGGAGATTTTGAAATAGCCTTTTGAGCAATTTAAAAACTATGTAGGAGCGACTTTGCCAAAAAGGGATATTACAATACTCAAGATTACTTAAATGACGGGACTGGATGGGGTTAATCTAACTCAACACAGAACTTGCTGTTTATAATTTTGTAATTATTTATTCCTGCTTAATATTATAATTAATATTGTAAGATTTGTATTACTTAAACACAATAAATTTTTAAAAGAGATCTAAAAATCAATCTGTGGGAGTTTCTACACCCTGCTTCTCCCACTGTGGTCCAATGTAGAGAAGAGGCAAAAAATTACGATTGATGACAACATGTAAATATCTACAGTAATGATTGATTGATTGATTGATTGAATTTAATCTGCGATGAACTACAGATATGTAAATCTTCTTTATTAATGTCCGTGACTTGTTCACAAAAAAAATATAAAAGGTAGTCTGTCCTCTTGAAGGACCCATCTATCTCTACACCTAAATTCATCATAATTGGTTCAGCAGTTTCGGCATGAATAGACACAGCTATTTTCCCATTCATAATATTAGTTCACACGTCTAGCAAAACATAAATCATATATAAAATTGTGCCTAACCGGATAAAGAGGTGAAGTTTTTGCAACAGGGATAGAGTGCGTAATGAATGATATAAGATGCCGGGTCGTAAAGTTACTCAATCTTAATTTCCCTAACGCGTTGGTGCTAATCTGAGACGTAAATACCGCGAGTTCGAACATGTACGTACACAGGTTAGGTACCTCTGTTTGATAACAATCACCATATTTCATTAATCGCAGAGTGAGCTGGATCTGTAAAATCACACAAGAAATTCACAGCAGCCGAAATTATCGAAGAAACAACTATTGAAGTTAATCGGCCCCTTCGGGGACTTTGAGAGCTGACATACAGATATATTTTAGACCCATCACAATATAGTGGTTCCTGGTTCAAATCACGGCCGAGACTAAAAATCCCAGGTCTTGGATGTTAGAGCGATTTTGATTCCCGACATAGGATATCCTAGCGTGGGTTCAGAGTTAATATATGGTACGTCCATGTGTAAATTGTTGTCTATTATAATGCGGGTCAGCACCGTAGTTAGGTATAGCACATTTGCCTGCGAGCGCCGAAAGCCTCTGCCGCCGCGCCGCGTCGAACGTCGTCGATTAGCTGGAGGGCGCTCAGCTGCTACAAACTGGTTTCTTAGCTTATCTCGGGATCTGTTTCCAAGACCGGTTCCGCATAGTCTCGTTTCTCAATATAAACCTGAAAAAATAATACGTAGCGCAAAAACTGTAAGAATGATCTTATCGCGTATCGGGAAGGCGTATTGCCAAAACCTACAAGGTACCCGCGTTTAATGCGCCTGCGCCGCCGTTTAAGTATCGCGAAGGAGTTACGAAGCTGAGCCGGTATCAACTTATAGATTCTTTTTACGACTGTCTTATGCTAAATTAATGCTGCAGGTGTATTCCCAAGTGGATCTAAGAGTAATGGTTGAAATAAATTGATAATTTTTTTGATTGGAGGAAAAAGATAAGTAATAATTTGATTTGTGAAAATAGTTTCTAAGTTTTGTTGTCCTTGCGTGTCCAAAACAAAAACAAAAAATAAGACAAAATCAAGCCCATAAAGTAACGAACTAAATTAGTTTCATAATAAACGGTCAAGGGCCAGTCGTTTTTTAGTGGTTCAGTTGTGTTATATTGGATATTTTAATGTATTAGCGTATTAGTTGGTGAAATGGGTCGACTAATTTATTGCCTAAAAAAATGAGGCGTTCGAATGCACTGCAGCTGATTTGGGTTCTAGTTTGTCCGTGTGTTACGGTCTAGTATTAAACTTTACGAACCGAAATATCGAGGAGAGAGCACACTCTGACTTGTCTGGGATGGCTCCAACTCTAACAACTTAAGTTACTCGTACATACGTGGACTATACTAGAAACTTCGATTGAGAATTGCATCCTACTGATAAGTGCTCGCGCCCGTGTCCGAATTTCGACTCTTCGTGAAACCCTCCTCTTGTTACGTGCGTTTTTTATTTATTTTAGAAGCCTATTTTTTTCTGCTATGCTTAGCCTGTAACCCGGTCTGTCTGGCGAACTTATGGCACAAAAAATCCTTACGTAGGGTTTTTCATTTATTATCAAACGTGAAAATCAGAATCGTATAGAAATATTAAAGTAGCATACCTAATTAATTTTAATGAAGTGTTAAGCTTTGATTACTTCTTGACACGTCCGGCACAACGTTTGATCGTGTCTTTAGGGTTCCGTACCCGAAGGGTTCCAAACGGGACCCTATTACTAAGACTTCGCTGTCCGTCCGTCCGTCCGTCCGTCTGTCACCAGGCTGTATCTCAAGAACCTAGCTAGCTAGAGAGTTGAAATTTTCACAGATTATGTATTTCTGTTGCCGCTATAACAACAAATACTAAAAAACAGGATAAAATAAATATTTAAGGGGGCTCCCATACAACAATACCACATACAAACTTATGGATGCACCTGGTTACGTACATGGAGTGTGAAAGTAACCGCACCAATAACTTTGTAAACAATATTTTGCTGTGTAAAATCAAAACTATTCACTCCACACCATCGCTTCCATTGAACGGTGGTACGGAACCCTTCGTGCGCTATTTAGACTCGCACTTGACCGGTTTTTTTTTCTTTTGCGCTTTTAAAAGCAGTTGTAGATTTAGGGTGATTTCAAATGAGATATATTTATATAATAATTTCCTTTACTTTCTTTATGGACAACCGATGTATGCAGTAAAGTTAACAAAACGTTCACCATAATCAATTCGGTTCACAGTAAATTCGTGCAGAATGATGTGCACCTAAAGACTGAGTTAAGTGTGACTTAAAAATAATCTGCACACACCAGAATATATGCGAACGTAGTGTTGGTTGACCGAGCAGGTCCTTTGTTGTACCTGTGTAATATTTACAACAGATCTGCACTTTCATTCGTCGACGAATACAAAATTAAGCGGTATTCCGACGGAGCTAGCGTCCACCACGGTAAGTTATGCAATGTTGCGGCCGCGGTCCACGTTTCTCCATACCATACCACCAGCCGGTGCAGACTAGATAAAACTAGTTATATCCAGTGAACTATAATCAATATCAACAACGGCCAACTTGTACCAAAATACTTGGTGCTTTTTCAAGTTTCAACTGACTTCGGAGAAAAGCAGGAAAAGGACTGTGCCAAAGGTGAACTGGTGTAGGTTGACGGTATCGATTGGATGCATGCCTGGTATTTCCCCCCTGCACGAAACGGGTTATGTTGGAGGAATCCTCGGTTATTATCTTATAATAAGTAAGTTATTCATAATTTGCCCAGAAACATAATTAACTTTGATATCGCCTAGCCGATCTGTGCCTAGCTGCCTGAGTAAGTAGGTGGAAAATATCGCGGTGGTTAAAAATAACCCTAATTAAAACCCTAATAATTTTAGATTTACCTACCCTATTCCAGGAGCTGATTTTCAGTTTTACTTTTACTTGTTCTTATAATGCAGAAGACTTCGATTTGGAAATTAAATCAAGCCAAAGAAATTAATAACTATAATAACTATGGACGTAAAGTTACAAAAGCGGCTGCCAACCAAAACTCAATATATATCCTACTATAATAACGTCCACGAATGTTTCAACATGTTTACGGAAAGGTCTAGCCAGATTAGGAGATAATACTATGGAATAGCAAATAGCACTCCTTGAAATCACGGTATGTATCTTGCCCGTGGATGCCCATAGATAGAAAATATTATCCAAATCTATTTACACACGTAACACAGAGTTCATTGCTAATTATCGCACCGCACTAGCGCCAGCATCAGAGTATAATTTATGTCTATAAATAAGTACTTACACAATAATTACGGGTGTAAACGTATATATGAATTAGTAACATGTTATAAACAGTCGGCGATAGTTGCGCCATACAAAAAATATTGGATTGAGGAAAAACCGTCCATGAAACTTGGTAGTAACAAAGCGGAAAATGCTACAGGCAAAGGCGGGCGAAGGGCGGGCGGCGAACGCCGTGGGAACTACTCTTTGTTAAAAAGATTAACCATGAATTATTTGCAGGAAACTGTAGTTTTTTATACTTTGCCATCCCGACTCCTTTGAATGGTGCGATTGCAATTGTGACGCTGACTGCAAATTTGTGTAGGAAATGTGTCGATGGTGATTCGGGACTGCCTACTGCCCGTGATATCATCCTGGCATCGTTTAGAGTTTGTGTTGTGGTTTATTTATTATTATGAGCGCCGTGGTTTAGTTGTTCCATACTCGCTCCTCACGCACGAGATGCAGCTTCGGACCCGGTGGTGACCGGGTACCAATGAAATAAGAAATTTATCTTAGTACATTATAATGACGTTCTAACTGTCATGGAAAACATCTAAGGAACCTTCAATCTCCATAGCGGCGATGGAATAGCCCCCTGTCACGCATAACTTATTTAATAACTGCTGGCTAAACGTGGGCACAACATTGTGCCTTTGCCACCCCGTATGGGGGAAGGCGTGACGCTGTTTGGTGAAATTATTTTAATCGCTGGGTCTTCGTCAACAAGGCGGCAGCTTGAACAGTCTTTTCGAGCTGTGTTCTGATGATAGATATTCTTATGTATTGGGGCTTTGGGTCAGGAGGTGAGACATGAGTTGGCCTGATATTCCGTATCTAGAACTACAATAGATTTGAGCACTTGTCTCTCAATATCAGCTAAGGTTTTCGGGTGTCGGTTGGTGTATAATGCTTTGCGCTAGGTAGACAATTATTTTAGCGTGTGCTAGATTTAACAAACGCGTTCTCTGTCTGGGCGCGGGGCTACACTATGATGTATGCAAAGTAATCTCTTAGTCACATTTCAAGCTTATGAGTATCACAGTTTTGTGATTGAATCGAATAAGGAAGCTAGTTGTGTCCTACAAAGTTGCCCATAAAAGATTTACGTAAAACAAAAGAAGACTTATATAAACACGTGTTGAGTCTTTTATTTTATCAAGATAAATAATTTTCTTTTATGTTTTTTAGCATAAGTTGTTATATATACCTGTGAATGTAAGGTACATGCGATTAGACACGTACTTACTTAATTATATACATCACAGTTTTAATTACACTTGATATACATTAAAGTCTTTTCTGTTTTGTGAAGGTTGGAAACAGAAGTTATTGAAGTTCACATTTTTCACTAGAGGTAATTAAAGGCAGGTTTTACACTAATCACAGGTAGGTATTAATTCGCAATTGAATAAAGGATAGGTAATCAAATCACGCACATTTAGGTATATGATGTTTACCTACCGAAGGTACCGAAAAAAAATATTTGTCAATATTGCATGAAAACTCTCTTGTTTAGTTAATTATGACAAGATAATTTATATAATAGCAATACGATGAAGTAGATGGTGACTTTGTAATTAAAATAGTTAATTAAAAAAATTAAAATAGAGTAGTAAAACTGTGAAATGGAATAGTAGTTAATAGTACAGTAGTTGTATTACCTAGGCACATACATACAACTAACCGCACCATACCAATTGTAAAACTAATTTGTGTTACTACATAAAGACCGATACTTTATGTTAATAATATTCATAAAATAATTCGCTGTTTAATGCAAAACTAGCATTCTTCAAAAGTGTGAAATCGCCTTTTATTTTCAGTATTACTCAACTATTTTACGGCTTCGTATTCGTAAGTGTTTGTGTTCTGCGGGGTCTCTGACTGAATAGACGACGAACAATAGGGCAAATACACGCAACGAATTGTGGCCTGCCTACAAGTACCTACACATAGTACCTACGTCCCGAGCGCTGAAGCCATTCAAACTGACCAAAACATGCATGAAGCTTGTAGCTGCAGCAGTCCCTGAAAATATGTCAATCGCTCATCCGTCAGTGCAGTAGCTGTTGTTACAGGCGGTACTGTCGCCGGCCGAATATTTACAAATACCCTCCGTGTTGTTCACCTTAGCAGAAGGCGCAACAGTGAAACAAGTCTGGCTTGTATGTAGCTGTTTTTATGTATTCTGAATTTAGTGGGTAATATGAATACGTTGCGGGCCTGCTGCCGCGCGCCGCCGCCGCGCCGCCGCTCGCAGGACCAGCACATTTGGAAAGTCTGCGCCAAAATGGATCATTTGCATTTAGCAGTCGCGACGGCGACCGCCTCTCCACTACTCGAATTCGCAAAGCCTGATTAAAAATCGACTTACCTGTCGTGAAATTTCAGCAGTCCACACAGCGGGTTCCTTGTTTAGTTGAACAGTCCGGTTTGGCATTCACGTTGTTAGCACGATCGCGTCGCGTGAGAGAAAGGGCGCGGGTCGCGAGTTTGCTCCACTCAGGTCGGTGGTCGAGCGGCAAGTGGAGATGTTTCGTGGGCGTCACGCGTGCTGGCTCAACATCGACTGAAGGCCGCGTCGCGCGGGGGCCGCTATATGCGCGAGCGCAGCCGCCGGCCGAGGCGGCGGCACCCAAGGAGCCTTCGGAACCACCTTCTAGCATCCCAAATCCTTAGGGGCACTACACTTTTGTAGATACTTTACAATTCTATAACACGGCACCACATTCTAACATCCTGAACCATAATGCCGTAATCGACGCTTTTGAAGGTCCACAGTCCGACACCATCTTCTAACATCCTTAATCCTTAGGGCCATAGTTGGCGCCTTCACAGGTAAACGACACTGCACCAACTTCTAACATCCTAGGTCCTTCCGTAGGGGCCATAATCTGCACTTTCTAAATACCCATATCCACAACTCCGCACCACCTTTAACATCACCTATTATATCATTTGGTCCAAAAAGAAGACGACTTTGTACGTCCACAACACTGCACCACCCCCTCACATCCTAAATCCTGAGCTTTACGACCACAGTTGATAAACATTTGTAGATCCATGATAGCCCGTACCACTTTGTACCTTCCTAAATTCTTAGGGTCACGGTATGAAAGGCCAATACTAAGGCGAAGGCGCCGCCTTAGTAGGCCTACAACTCGAAGCTAGGCAGTCGAAGATCCTCTAGAACTCCCCTGATTCCTTAATAACAATAACATTCCTTAAATAAGGTGGTACAACCGTACAGCCGCGGAAACATCTACTTGGGCTAATCTTTTTGGATGCGTAAATAAAACTGTGGGCTGTCAACCTCGGGAGTGGCAAAAGAAATTTGTGATTACACCTGTATACACCTGGGATGCGTACATGGAGTATGAAAGTAAGCGCATCAATAACTATGTTACCTATATCTTCGCCATTTTGAGAATTTTCAAAACTGAATTGCAATTTGCAAAAAACTGCAACATACAAAATTTTACGAGAATCGGTTGAGAAATGTGATTTTTGTCCAAGTTGAAACGGAGAAGCTTCGTTCGGTCTGTCAATAACTTTCATCTTGATTCTCTCCCCTACGCATTGCTCGCAATAGGATTTGGGCTTGGTCACGAGCCACGATACCAATAGGTAGGTAGGTGGAGGTAGGGTAACCAGTTCAATTGTCTGTTACGGCCTGCGTAGATACTCACAAATTGATGCCTGTGTCGTGTAAGAGTTGGTACAGCATGCAGTTTACCACACACGAACCTGCTAAGGCCTAGGAGCCAGGATGGATGTTGTCCGGATGTTTGCCTCTTCATTTGTATAAATACGGCATGTGTTTGACGGTATTAATTTCCTAGCCTCTTTCACTACTGAAAACAGTTAAACTAGCACATTCCCCCTGCTGGTTATAGGCCTCTTCTTATCTGGTGGTCAGCCCACTTAACTTCTTGCGATTCTGGGTGTCATTTTGTAACAATTTGCTCTTGGTCAACTTGGTCACTTGGGCAGCACAGATCTCGTTGCTAATGTTCATCAAATGTTAGTCAAGCTATTATATATATTGGTCATAATATTCCACTCAGTTCCTTTATAATCTTTAATTTTATTGTTCACATAAATCTATTTATTTAGATGAACCTAAAGACTTTATGCCGTTATTTAGCAAAAAATTGGGGTTGTTGAGGAAGTTATTCTGAACAACTTTCACCATAACACCTTGATCAGAGCAACTTTAATTTTCACTACTCCATACACAGCTGACCGTCTGGCCCAAAATGTATGGGGACGTGAAAAATTAAGTTGCGCTGATGAAACCGATTTCACAGTGAATGTTATTCAGAGTTATGTCAAAGTTATGCAAAGACACTCCCCTAACCACCACCAAAAACTCAATTTTGGTAGTATCATTAGCTAAAATAGGTATTTAATCTAGTGTTATTGTTATAATAGCATGGTTAATGAGGTGTGACGCTGGCTGAACCACAGGCGGGTGATCGGTCCTCTATTCTGACTATTTATCTCTGAACAAAATCATACACGACGCTGTATTCTTAAAATGTGGAACAAAAAATAGTTGTGTTCGTTAGTAGTTTAGACACACTCTCATTGTGGGAACGTAACACATCCTTTTTAATAAAAGCTGAGTTCTAAATTTTATAAAATAAAATAAAACTACACTTTGATTTTCTTAATAAAACCCAACTTTTTCATTAAAATAAATATATTTTAAACCATTCAACACGAAAAAAAAACAAATTTACGATTGATCTACTAGGAAGATTAATTCAACTTTCACAAGAAAGGTTGGTCATATAGAAAAATAGCAAACCGCTTGAACTGTTATAAGGACATGGTTATAAATGCTACAAAACATTTCAAGAAGTTGAACACGACCCAAAAAGTACCTAGAAAACGGAGACCAAGCAAAACTACTCTGCGGGAAGACTCTAAGATGGTATTGTTGGCAAAAAAGATCCGTTCAAGGGATCAGAACCGATACGTTCAGAGTTGTTTGGTACAGAAGGGTCGAATCAAAGGGTGTGTCTGCAACAACAATTAGACGGACACTAAGTGAGGCAAACTTGTACGGAAGAGTGTCTTGGAAGGTGCCACTTTTGATAAAGCAAAATGTTAAGGCACGATCCGCGTTTGCTAAAAAATATGAACACTGGACTGAATGAGATACCACTCTCATTCAGTCCAGTGTTCATATTTTTTTTTTTCTGAATAAAATAAAATTGTAATTAATTCTGACCGAAAACAATATGTATTTCGTCAGATATATACCCCTAGCAAAGAAATGGATACAAAGTATATCAAGAAAGTAGTCAAACATGGGGGCGCAAATATCAAACTGTGGGGCTGTTTTTCAGGACGTGGTGTTGACCTGTCACAAAAATAGAATTTACCGGTCATTTGGACTTTCCAACAGGATAATGATCCGAAACACACTGCAAAAGTAGTAAAATTATTTTTAAGAAACCAGTTCTATGACAATTTTGGATTGGCCTCCGTACAGTCCGGATTTAAATCCAATAGAAAGTACCAGCTAAAGTAGACAGTGGTGACAAAGCGGACATCAGACGTCGGTCAACTTTACATAGCTGTTACAGAAGCATGGGAGCGAATTCCGGTAAAAGCTTGTACAAAATTGATCGCTTCCATGCCCAAGAGATGTCGTGCTGTCATTTCTGCCAAAGGGCATGCGACCAGGTATTAATATGTATGTTTTATAAATAATAACAATAATAATGATAATCATTTATTCAGTAAAAAATATACAGTAGAATTTCTTGATTTTACATTTGTAAAGAACAAGGAATGTTCACTACTCCCTAATAAAGGGCCGACCCTGTGGTATAGGATGAGTAGTTGTACTTCCCACCAGTAAATGACACATTAATATAGTCTAAATTGTCTATACTCAAGAAGAAACTTGAGAGATTGATTAAAAAAAATTGTGCAGGTTAATAAAAAATCAAAATGAAAATATAAAAATTTAAACTAAGGTATGAATGTGATGTACCTGTGTTTTTTGTGTGGGTGTGTTTGTAATAGAGAAGATGACAAGTGTAATGTTTATATGTTGAGTGTGGTGAGTAGTGAATGAATGTGTATGTAAAAATGTGTTTGGAATTTTGTGGAATATATATATTTGCAAAAAATATATTTGCCCTCGTAAATCGAATAGAGATAAAAATTGGAGTTGGGCGCAAAGTTTTAACAGCTGTCAACAGTAGGGAAGACCAATGCGTCAGTCCTCTCTCCTTGTTTCGCTTAGAAAAGGAAGGGAGACCAACACATAATTCTGTCCCTACTATTGACAGATGTCAAATGCTAGTTCTTAGAATGGTTTCACTTTAGTCTCCTGTTTTCCTGAGCCCAATAATGAGAGTGTAAGTGGCCATCTCAATCAGCCCACATTCAGCTATTCTTTGCCACTCTCGGGCGGGGACGGCGATTTATCCTATTAGTTTAAATTATAACCGAATGATGATTTTCACAAATAAATAATCTTTTATTTAAATGTTCTTTTATTACTTGCAGAACCGAACTAAAAAGAAAGAAATAAAGGCATTGTTGGGGTTCCGTACCCGAAGAGTCCAGAAGGAGCCCTATTGCTGTAACTCACGTGTCCGTCCATCCGTGTTCCGTACCCGAAGAGTCCAGAAGGAGCCCTATTGCTTTAACTCACGTGTCCGTCCATCCGTGTTCCGTACCCGAAGAGTCCAGAAGGAGCCCTATTGCTGTAACTCACGTGTCCGTCCATCCGTGTTCCGTACCCGAAGAGTCCAGAAGGAGCCCTATTGCTGTAACTCACGTGTCCGTCCATCCGTGTTCCGTAACCGAAGAGTCCAGAAGGAGCCCTATTGCTGTAACTCACGTGTCCGTCCATCCGTCGTCTGTCTTATAGGTTTTAAAGCCAAAGTCCTTCAAATGTTCACAGTATAAACATCTTGTAAACCCAAAGCCATACAAATTGTCAAAAATATTACCTATTATTTATATTACCTACGCCATCGAGTTGGATATCGTTGTTTAGACCTTATTGAGCAGTAAAATAAAGTATTTATGTTGTAAAAAACAATGGAAAACAAAGCCACTAAAATCTGTTTTTTTTTTAATTTTGTACCGAAGAATTTTTAACCTCCAATTGACCTATGACCAGTGAACGATCACTGCCTATGACCTTAAAGTGTAATAAGTGATTATTTTGATATTTTTTTCCTCATTTTTAGGCTTATGTTCTACAATCGGCACGGGATCCTGCATATTCTACACACATATATACATACATATCTGCACTAGGCCGGTTTTTTAAATTCTTAACAATCAAACAACGATGAAGGTCATTGGTTTACACCAAAATGAACATGCATTTTCAAGCCTTGAAACTTCATACCGTCATACCAAATCATTTGATAGATTTTCATTTCACCAACACCATTGATCGATTGCTAAGCGGACCCCCGTGGTTAGGAGGAACCGTAAACAAGGCGTCGCCAGCTTTTTAAAGCCTTTGAGGAAATTATTCCACTTTACTAGATAAACTTATTGGGAGTTTGATCAACAGCTGATAACAATTAAACCGATGGCATTGCCTATTTTATCGACGTGCTATGGACTCCATATAGTTTTTGCAGCGCGGCTACATCCACTCTGCCTGATAATGATTTTAATCCTAGTAATTGTTTATAGATTTTAGCTGCTCGAAGCTATTTTCCAGAGACATGGCATAATTTTCTGGGCTAAGCGTGAGATTCTATATCCAAAAAGTATTAGAGCTAGTTCACCCTATGGCGGACCGGCAGGATGTTGGGTGGCTGGCACATGCATTTCAATAGCGCTGTTCACATTAGGGCGACCCGATAAACCCTACACATTTGCCGGTCATTTAGCCAAGACGTCTGTCGGGGCGACTATCCAGTATCCAGTGAACATCCGTTCACATGGGGTCCGACCGGTGTCGGCAGTTTATAATGTGAACCGCAAGATCCGACTGTTGGCTACCGACAGAACTCTCGGTCCGACATAGTGTGAAATTGCTCTTAGGGAAAATAACTTTACACACGTTCCTGTTGTCTATATTAGCTAGCCATATATGCATGGATTTGCCCGTCAGATCTGCCTGACAGTCGTGCCTGGCGGACAAAACTGCCAATATATGCCAAGAACAGGCACAGATATGCCTGCCTGCTGCCCGTGCCCAAATCGTCCAGATCGGACACGAGGCAGACTTGAATTAGACCTTATTTGATTAGAAACTATATAAGCAGTCGTATCCCAACCCAACTCATCATATATCCAGAATTGAGAAGTTTCGGCGACAATCTGTAGCCTTCATAAACAGTTCAACTTCACCAAACCATGCTCTCCGAGAACTGCAGATTCCGAATGCACGAGTTACTCTATCAATCTTAGAAAAAACCGTCTTCAAATAAACACTATTTGTTACAGAACATACCCATACACTGAAAAAAAACTCTTGTTATTCGTAGCTAAACTTTCGTCTACGTATAACATAGAAAAAGTGACCACAAAACTATAGCAATACGTAACCAAATCTAGTTTGGTTATTTTTTAACGAAACTGTTTTGTAATTAATGTTACACTATTTTGTTTAAGTCATACCAAGGTGCTTACTTAAAGGTAGGCCTACTTACATGCAGTTAGGAAGCCAATTGTTTGTTTACTTCAGCCATTTTTTACAAAACAGTTTGACTGTTATTAACTAAACTAATGAGTTGTTTTAGCTGTTGTTTTGTTACTATAACCTTATATATTAGTTTATTTAGATAACTTGTTTTGTTAATTTTTACAAAACAGTTTGACTGTTAGTAACAAAACTTTGCTTGTTTTAGCTGTAGTTGTTTGTTTATATAATATTTAGTACTTCTTTAGTGTGTAGCCTAATTTATTTTAGCTATCTGAGCGTTTTAGCTTGGCAATAAGCGGTAATTTTCCTTTTGTTAATATTTCAAGAATCACCGATTGACATTATTTTCAAATCAATCTTAATCGGTGATTCTTGAAATATTAACAAATAGGAATTACCGCTTATTGCCATGCTAAAACGCTCAGATAGCTAATATAAATTAGGCTACAACAGAAGTACTAAATACCATATAAACAAAAAACTACAGCTAAAACACACTAAAAAAAATTCTACTACCTATATAAAATTTAAAAGTAGGCAGATAAATAAAAGCAATTGATTTACAAATGTAATTGTTGTATTGTTAGACTTCAGAATTTTTACAATGTAAGAACCATTATCACATAAATCAAAATCTCAAAACCACGGGAATCTTTTTCCCAATGTCCCAGTGTCCTCCAGTGACTGTAGGCCATACTCGTACGTTGTAGAATTATTAGTACCCTGTGAGGCCTGTGATCTATTCGGCTCAGTCGACTGATCTTCATATGTCTGAAACTGAGAAAACCATGTGATTAGGGCGTATCAATCTATTTCGGTTAGGTAACGACGTAGTGGTAAGGAAATAGAGGTACCTATTCAATTACTGTTGATTGTTAAATATACTTCTATTTCTATAGCCATACTTTCCTCCCCCGGTAGGTAGGTTAGACACAGACGCAAACTAGCGTTATTTGTAGGTTTGGGTGCCGAGGTACTAACTTTTGGCGCGTTGGCACCATGCTGGCGCGGCAGGCACGTTTTAGCTTTAGCTTGTGGTAAGCTAAAGCTATGCCTTTTACCCCCAGATTGGCATAGCTTTAGCTTACCACAAGATAATGAAAGGAAATGATTAGGTAAATACTTCAAATCAAATCAAATCAAATCATAACTTTATTACTTACCTTTGAATTGAGTAAAATACACTTCCAGGCCTCACTGCTGCAGATAATCTTCGAGAGCATCTGGGCTCTGCTCGGCCATGGTTCTCTCACTCAGTTTTAAGTAGGTAGCTGACTGAAATAAAGATTCTTCTTCTGATTATGCTGATGAGAGAGACGACAAGCACAGAACTATTTTACTTTGGGGTTTTATGAAAAACGGAGACTCGTCTTCACACGATTATCCCGAGAGGCGCAAGCGCAAGCAGCAAAATGAATAGAAAATCAACGTGTTTGACATGGGGCGTGTCGCGTCGTGTCGCGTCGATCGTAGCAAAATGCAGTTTTTGAAATTTTTCGCTCTTGCACAGATTAATAAAGAGTTGCTCTTGTCACTGTGCTGCACGGTCGGATTTTGTTTGACAAGACTACATTCAACTCGCGCGAGGACTGTTGGTAGTTCGTCATCCCGTAAAGTAAAGTGTTTGGTTGTAAACAATCAAAATACGGCTAACAGTGGATAACGCTATGTTTAGTTCAACATATTAGTTTGTTGTTAATTACATTAGTTTTGTTGAATTGCAGTTTTGTGTGTAAAAAATAACAAACTTAATTGAGATAATAGTAACAAGATGTTTGTTTAGTGTTTAACAATAATAATTGTTTGATAGTTCAGCAAGCCTTTAGTAACGAATAGTCTAAGAATTAGTATAAACTAAGTAAACATGTATTGTTGCAAGTTACCAATCCAATTTGTTTACTTCATTAAGGTTATACATGACTAAATCTTAGCTATTAAACAACCGAACTGAAAATAACCAAACCAGTTTTGTGCTTCGTAAATAAACCACTTTAATTATTTCAAATTAAGTTTATCGACGACTAATTGAAGTATGGTTAAAAAGGCGATAACCGAAAAAGTTTTGTTATTAATTTTTTTCAGTGTACGTTAATTTAAGAGTACTCTTTATTTCTCTATGATCCAATCTTCGATCTGACCGAAGACGTTTATAAATTGTTGAGAAGGTCTCCCGGTACCTATGTCACTATCACTTCATTAACCAATCTTACCCAACCGACCATCCCTATTGAAGTTATCACCTGTGTGATACCTAGAATTGAGCAGCTTTGTGGTCTTCATCATCAGTTCCATGTCACAAAATGAGTCTTCCCGAATGTCATGGCTAGTTACTACGAAAAGTAAAAAAAAATCGCTCATACCTGTAATATTTGAAGAGCTCTCTTGATATTTCAGGATCCCATCATCAGTTCCTGATGCCAATGGGACCAATTGGAAGGTAAAACCTGCCACAGCAAAAAAAAAAACAATTGTCCAAATCGGTCTATCCGTCTTGGAAAAATCTTTTAACATATACGTATTCCGACGAATTGTTAACCTTCCCATTTTGTGAAGACTGTTAAACATACCCAAATCGCTATATGTGTGCATTGATTATTTGAAGCGTTCCCTCGATGTATGTGAATAATTGTGCTGTATAAAATAAAAATATTATTAATATTATTTATCTATAATCCCAACATCAGGTCCTGGCCTATGTTTTGTGAAGCTATCCTGGTATGTCACCATTACACTTCAGCATAATTATGCATTATGCGACAATAAATTATGTAGCAAGTAGAATAGCAAATGCTATTTTTTATTGTATCCTATGGTAGGTACAACAAAAAATTGCATTTGCTATTCTATCAATATTTGGCGCCACCTATACATGTGAACAAACAATCTCGTCAATGAATCTAGTCTAATAAAAAATAAGATAAGCAAATTAACCGACGACAACATACAGTCATGCCTTAAATTAAAAACGGGTAATTACTTAGCAGTTAAACCTAGCTAAGCTTTCGCCAGCGCGGCAAGGTCACCGTTCCAACTAGATTTAGAACGAATAAAGTGGTATTTATATAAAAGGTAATATTTTAATTTTATCTCATTTTCTTTATCGTCTTTCACCATTCAGGCAAAGAAACTTGGAGTTGCGGCTCCCTAAAAATAGGGACATTCTTTTAACTTGATATTTGGCTCGTCTCTCTTAAATGTCTGTCAACCGCAAATCCATCAAGTTCAGCAAATTTGGGATATAAACGGCCGTATTTTTTATTGCGTGGCCCTAGAAATTTGAATTTTTCCTACCAAGTTTGAATACCTGTACGCGTTCCAAAGAAAAAGGGTTGTGAAATACAGACAGACAGACGGACAACAAAGTGATCCTATAAGGGTTCCTTTTCTCCTTTATAGGTACAGCACCCTTAAAAATGTATTGCTATTATGCGTGCTGGTTCCCTCCATTTAAGTTTTTTTGATAGAAAATGTCTCTTTTTTTGAATCCATAATGTTCATAACAATGTTAGGTTGTAAACAGTTTTAATCTATAATTTAGGAAAATAGTATAAAATAAAAGGACTCAATCTACTAACACGCTCTCTTTAATTTCTTAACTTTTTAGGACCTGCATTCTAAATTTTAAACTTCCTCTAAATTTCTCTGGGGCTTCCGCTATAGAGGATTATCCCTATTAATTAAAAGTTACATATTCAATTTAAATTAATTAAATTAAGAAATATTACAACTGGAAAGTGGTTTTATTAATCAATTAGGTAACCTCATCTATTACCAATGGCGTATCCAATTAACTATGACCACCGTGAACAAAAACACATAGTCTTCACAATTCGAAACACAGGCAAATACCTAATAAAAACAAATTGAAATATTCAAAAACACGTAATAATCAAATCAACAAAATAATCAATCCTTTTTGTTCTAATTCAAATATTTAAACAAAGACAATCTGTTGTGTTTTTGTTTAAATATTTGAATTCACAATTCAAAACCAACACCTAAGAAAAATTTCTAAAACACATAATAATCACATCAACAAAATAAACAATATTTTGTTCTAATTCAAACAATTAACCAAAAACACAACAGACTTAATGAAAACCTTAAAAACACGTTTTTTTAAGTTTATTTTATTATAACAAATATTTTATAATGAAAATGATCAACATTTTATTCTCATTCAAATATTTTATATATTTAAACAAACAATAGATTTCACTTAAGTAAATACTTAGTTAAAACAATTTAAACACTTCAGAAAGACGTAATAATCACATAGTCAAAATAATCAAATTGGTTAACATAAATTATAAGTAAATATGAATTGTACATGTAACGTGTAATCGTGTTTCCGACTCTTATCAACAAATAATTATCATTTAACCCCTCAAGCAAACTTAAGTAAGTCGGTGTTTCAGTTTGAACACCGACATTTCTACATAATCTTCGCCGCTTTGGGGGCGAAGGTGACGGCCTATGATTTACCGCAAGGCCAGCAATAGGACTTGCTGTCATTTAAATTGATTCACTGCTAACGTTGCACAGATTGTAACGTGTAATCGTGTTTCCGACTCTCATCAACAAATAATTATCATTTAACCCCTCAAGCAAACTTAAGTAAGTCGGTGTGTCAGTTTGTACACCGACATTTCGCCGCCGCTTTGCGTGTGAAGGTGACGGCCTACGATGTACCTACCTCGACGCCAGAAATAGGACTTCTAACTTCGTTAACATAGCTGTCGTTTAAGTTGATTGACTGCAAACTTTGGTTAGTTGCAGCTCTCGACGATTGAGGTTTCTCTTTTGCTGCATTGTCTTCTGAATTGCCTATCAAAGAAAAATCTCTTCTTGTCATAAAATCGTCGTCTGGAACTGACGCTTCGCTGCTATTATCTTGAGGCACATAAGTTTCAGATAGTATCATGGCTGAAGCTCGCATTTAATTTTGTTCAATGTCACCATCTCTGCTGTCAGTCATTTCACAGGATGCACCTGAAAATCACAAAAATCATTAGACATATGCCCACAAACATATAATAAGCTACTACTTATGCCACTCTGGTCAATGGGGAAGAAAAATGTCAAGTTAGTAGTAGAGTAAGTAAGCAAAGAGTTTCGTTCATCTGAGGTTAGAAATGCATCACATAGTAAGGAAGTAAAGCAAATTTAAGCAAATAGTTTCGTTGATCAGATAAATGAATTGTCAATGGAAATGATGTTGACAATGTTTGGTATAAACAAACACAGAGTGCCCTCTACCAACAGGTTTGCTTAATCTTCCCCATTCCATCTAAAAGTGAGCATAAATTAGGAACAAACAGCTCAGCAGCATTATGTTATATAATGAACCTACCTGTATTATCTTCAATTGAATTATGACGCTGGTTACTGTCTAAATCATTTTTGCCAGTTTCGTTTTCAAAATGTAATTCTTCTCGTGGATTTGTTTGTTTGGTCTGTTCCAATGGTTCTTGGTTCTTCTTTTTATAAATTGGACCTTCAATAAGAGCACATAATAGTAGTTTATCTGACTGATAGATAATGGAGGGCGAGTTTTAATGGCTAATTAAATACACTAGTTGAGGGTTTATCTACACACAAATCATAAGCTCTCTATGATATGTTCAGGAACCGCAGGTTTGACCGGCATTGAGTTGTTTAGCTTGTTTAGAAGTACCAACTTCACAGACAAAGTAGGGGTTGAATGTCATAATATGTAGAAAAATTACACATTATGGCCATAATGTTCAATATTCAGTTAAGAAATGAGTTTTTACAAAGTATATTAACATTATGCTGATCGTAACGTGCGGTTTTTGGACGCATTAAAGAGGGTTTATGATACGTGTGTAGATAAACCAATTAATAAATTATAATTATTAAATATTTTCTTATTAACTTTATACATATACCTGTGTTTATGTAACCTTCATTGTCAATTTTTTCACGATGTGTCTCTTGTACTTGTAGTGCAGCACTTGATTCCCTGTCGCTGTAGTACCCACCTCGATTTAGTTTTTCTATATTGTTTTGAACTGTGATTTCCAGTTTCTGATAAAACTCCACGGGTTCGTCGTGATGATCAACTTTTGGGACTCTTTCAATTATCAATTCAGGTAGAGGACTACGAACCCTGAACAAAGACGATCTGTTCACTGGTTCTGGTGGTAAATCTGAAAATGGTGAAGTTGATTTGAATTCATCCCTTTCGTACAGTCAGCATCAGATATATGTGAGCGCACAAGCTACTCAAATAGATCTACACATCCTAAGCAATCAGAAATTCTACACAGCCAAAGTGTCAAAATTATCTCAACACCCTCAGTGTTAACATGGACGGTGATATCTATTTGAGTAGCTTGCCCGCTCATATATATCTGATGTTGTCTGTACACCGTTAACAATCCTGTAAAATAATCACAAATAACAGAAATATGTAGGTGTTCGAGTCGGAGTTGAAGTCCTGGGAATTTTTCAATATTAGTTGGAATGTTAATTCTACCAGGAATGTCAAAATAACCTATCACTATATCACACAGTAGCTCGGTCGGCTAGCTACAATAGGTACTTGAATAATTAATAGTAACTTACTGCTTGGCACGTCATCGTCTAAGGCTTCATGAAGCAAATAGGCATTTCGTCTTTCCCATTCGTCGTTATAAGTTTTGCGCCACATTTTTCTTTCAACAGCAACTGGCAAAGATGGTCGATTTTTGTGACTGCAAAAGTGGTGAAGGGTATATTTGTTTGTCTAAATGTTGTACTATGCGCAATTTTCAAACTACCTTCCTTTTCAACAATCTTCACTATTTCACTTCACTACCCATACATTCTACGTAAAATCGGTTCAGTATTACTCGCAGTTAATTTTCAGAATATCATAAAATAATACCTTGGACACTATTTACACACGTTGATCTAGCCCAGAACTAGGATTCCCTGTATCTTGGGTACTAGACAACGATACACATACTTATATAGATAAACATTATACTTAGATAGATAAACAACCATAACTAGGGTACAAACATCTGTTCTCATGAAACAAATATTTGCCCCCACCGGGACGCGATCCCGGGACCCTTGGCTTTGTAGGCAGGGTCACTGCCGACTCGGCCATTCGGGTCATCAATCTGTTAGTAGATAACGAATCGTAATTAAGATCGATTTCTATTGTCTGGCGGCGACATGTTCCTGAAACTTCACGACATAACATTGGTTCCCTCTTCTTGTTTAGGAAGGACTTTAGAAAGATGGCCGTTTCTGAGAATTTTCTGCGAAATATGCACGAAAGGTCAAAGTCAATTTCAATGACCGAGGTCAATGAACTTTGAACGACATCGAACGTAAAAAATGGTAATACTGAGAACTGACAGCGAAATATACAAGAAAGGTCAAGTTTAAGGTCAAGGTCAATGAATGTTGAACGACATCTAACGTTAACGTTCGTCGTTTCCCCACCCACATCCGCACGGCCCCAAATGCTTGAAATGGCTATAAAAAAAAAACTCGTAAACTCATTATTTCCGACGTTAACGTTTTTAAAATCACCATATTAATAAACATACGCAATCAGTAGGATACCTCGTATTGAGCAGTTCCGGTGGCCATCTGTGCTCTTCATCATCATCAGTTACACTGTACAAAATTATTCTTCCTGATATTAAATGGACGAGTTACTCTATAGTCTGCCCGTAATATTTGAACTTCTGAAGATTTCCCTCGACATCTGCGGCATCCAATCTTTAGATAGATGTCAAAATGACGAATCGAAAGACCCTCCCGAACAAAAGAATATTCCATCCCCCTGGGAGAAAACGCTAAACATACATAAAAAAATAACAAAAAAAAAATATCCAAACGAACTGAGAACCTCCTCCGTTTTTTAAGAAGTAAAAAATTTCAATAAAGGCCATCGCTAATGAACGACTCCTCTCCCATGCGGCAAAACATGTTCATTCAAATATGTGTTTTAGGTTCTGGTTCATACGTTAAAGTGCAAGCTTGCCGCAAACGTACCAGTCGAAAGTATATCTACACGGACATAAATATCTACAGAGCACAACCTTAAATCCATATTTGAATTAATATTTTTGCCAAGTGGGAGCGGGGTTGTATAAGTCAGCGATGATCTTAAGAGTACGAGGGGACAAACGCCGACGACGTTGACGTGTTTTAAATGTACTACAATTATAGTGGTAGAGTACCACTCACCACCGTATATATCTACCAAATAAATAAGTAGGTTCTTACTTCTAATTTATTTACTTTTCCCTATACCCATGACTTCTTGAGGCTCTCAACTAATAGAAATCGACCGTGACTGTCACGGTTTAAATATATCGTGTTATGGGCATGCCCCGCCAACTTTCAAATTGACCAATCGACCACTGTGATAAATTGATGTATGACAAGTTGTCCTCTTTCTTCACCCTCCGCATTCCCCTCTATCGTCATCATCGTCCGCCATGACGTTCGTGTTGTCTATGTCTAATTGACAATAGTGTTTGATCGATTGAGTGAGTGATTGAGTATGTCAAAATTCCGTGTATAGGCTTCTCCAGATTTAAAAGTAATATTACTGTCTATAATCTCTTCTGGCTGGCGTTACGGTATAATGCAACGCAACTGCTGTGTTAGTTAGTGTTTGATCACAACACAGTTACTGCCAGTTTCATGGGCGCTGATTAAGTTAACTAATTGGTTAAACTGAATTGAGCCAATCACGTGCCGCTAATATCCAAAATAGCGGCACGTGATTGGCTGAAATCAGTTTAACAAATTTGTTAACTTAACCAGCGCCCAGGAAACCGGCCGGTAGTGTTTGATCGAGTGAAGTTATGTCAAAGTTCCGTTCATAACCCCTCCACATTTTAAAGTGATTTTACTACCCATAATCTCTTCTGGCCGGCTTTACGGCATTATAATCTTATAATGCAACACAAGTGCTATGTTGGGTGTTGTTGTAGTTTACGAAAGGACGTTCACCGCTTCCCGGCTAACGAAGAAAGACTGCAAAGGTGGCTAACAAGTTAGGGCAGTGAGTGTCTGAATAAAGAAGAACTTTCAAAATTGCATGTGTGTCAAAAGCATTTTTATAGCCGTTTTACAACGCCGAAGTCTAGGGTGATCAGCAAAGCTTACCCAAGCTTATTTACCCCTGAAGAAATTGAAAGTGGTACACCAGGACGAGCTCTTCAAGATCTTGGTAAATATGACGCTATGAACTCTTCCTCTTGTACGCTATTGGATTTTTAGCGGTCCCAATCAATCTGGGCCACCATTATATCATTGAACTAACACTGCTGCACTACTGCACTACTGCAGTACATCACAGGAGAGATACCATAAGGAAAAGACGTAAACGCAAGCAGCACTACGCAACTCTAAAGCATACACTTTGTAAAGAAGACTAACATGGACTGGAAAATAGCTCGCTTAATATACGAAATGATAATTTCACCGTGCATTTCATATGGACTAAAAGTGGCAGCCCTCACCAAAGGCTCAGAAAATATGAAAGCATGATCTTGAGCAATATGTTCGAGAAAGCCAAAAACCACCCAAAACGTAGGAAAACACACGACATCCCACAGGGGAACCCCCAAAAACACATATGCCACGCCGCCCTGAACTACAAAACTAGTAAGAAGAAAGTTGGTCGACCCATATACACCTGGAAAGACTCCCTCACACACCATATTAAATACTACGGACAGAACCCTAGCTACTGGATGGCATTAGCACACAATAGGGATGAAGCTAGGGTCGCCTCAAATCAAATATACCAGGTTCCGGAAATAGACATCGAAACTGAAAGCACTTCGGACAACCCAGCAGAACAGAACCCAGAAAATCAACCAACGCCACATGTCACAGAAGATGAGGAAAAATGAAAAAACAAATCTGCTCTCCCATCACAGATCACCCTGTCCAAACTTCCTATATTGGCTAAAGGTTGCATTAATCGGTCGATTCTATTCCCAATCCTCTCCAATCACATTGAGCAGGTCACTCCCCCCCCCTCTCAAAAAACGTGCCCTCTGGTATGCCGGCCATTTGATCGGACTAGGTATAATCCTGGCTGGAGTGGCACAATTCGTTCGTTCGTTCTATAGGACCCACTGTCTGATGCAGAAATTATCTGTGTGATTTTAAAGCCGACATTAAACATTAAGTCAGATTCTTTATAATCAGAAAGATAGGTCGTCGCCTCAGGGACAAAGGTTTTAACTACCGCTCTGGAGCATTTCTTATACAAAAGATTTATCTGGCTGTGCAGCGTGGTAATGCTGCCAGCGTCAGTTGAACCTTTGGCGTGGAGAAATTGGAATCTGACCATTTTTCCATAAACTACAAAATATCTTTTTTATTTATTAAATGTTTACAGTACCTTATCCAGACTTGTGTTCATCTTGTGGTCTATTAAATGACCAAAACGAGCTCACTCCATTGTTCAATGCAAAATACTTTTCCCTAATGCACAACAATGCAGAATAATATGTTTTTTTTTTAAATAACCTGCTAATACTGACATTTTATGTTTAATCTTTACAGGTACTGATGACTTCTAGCAGCCAAATGAATGTTGTGCTGTAAAGATTTTAAACGTAAATAATAAATTACTCTACTAGCGTATCTTGAATTCCAGGTAATCAATAAGAAGTATTTTTCCAATTTTAGAACATTTCCTATACATATAAAAACATATAACACAAAAGTTAAAATTAGAACAGCAGCGGAATTAATAATAATAATATTTTATTACTAGTAAATAAATAATAATTAAGTTGTGATTCTATTTAAGATTTATAACATGTGAAACTGAAATTACATATTAAGACCAAATGTAAACCATGATAAAAGCAAATAAAGTTACTGATTTCTGTTTTCTGATTTCGATTGTTTTATTCCTTTTTAGCTGACTGCACCAGAACGAGGGTAATGTATTTCGAGTGTATGTATGTATGTATGACCATTTCGTTAGGACGCTGTATCGCGTCCGGACGCGATACAGCCCAAACGGCTAGACGGATTTTAACAAGAGAGGTGTCGTTGGATTCCTATAGAATGTAGGAGTGTATTTACACTTAGTTGCAGGAACCATCTTTAAATTTTAAAGACGGCATTAAATACTAACGTCTGACTTCAGCGACACTCAAGTCAGATTTAAGTATTTAATGCCACATACAAACTTACGAATGCCACCTGTTTACCCAATGGATCCATACCAAAGAGGATAAGTCCATACCCACCCACGTGGAAGAACAAACAAGTTGGTTCCATTGCCTCCACAAAAAAATAACTGTCATACATCAATTTATCACAACTCAAGTCTAAACATTGACCATAGCGTCAATCTTTAGACTTCTCAATCTTTGGCGGTCTGATAGGTACAGAGCATCGATACAGAGCCACAAACTTATCTGTAGAACGGCGAAAGGGGAACTTGAACTTTATGTGTTTATTTAGAAATATTAGAGAGCCTCCACGAACAGCATGTGATCTGCAAAAAGAACTACCAACCTGGTGGTTACTGAAATTGAACATGAGCTCATGGCTTTTTAGCCAATGTTCTGTTAGACATAAAATATCAATATTAAAAGAGTTCATGTACAATTCCAACTCTAATAATTTACTGCTAATACCTTGAATATTTTGGTGGACCAGATTAGTAAACTTTGCATTTATTTTACAATATTGGGAAACTACGGACGCCATTTTGAAAATGTCACTTCGTTGTCAGTAGTTGTCGTGTTGTGTTGTTCAGTTGAGAGTCCATTCGTTTTTCCAATATAACAAGTATTTTGTTTGATAATCATGAAGAAAGCAATCAAAGGTGGTGTACGAGAAATTATTCTCAAAATAAAATTATTCTTTGATGCAGAAAAGCTGCAAAAAGCTCCAATAATACCGTTTGAAAAAGAATACAAACGCATTGCAGCCGCTTCAGGCTAGTGTTACCAGATTATTATTAAATAAATTCTCGACATCGTTTGATAATACGTTATTAACTAAAACAGCTGTAGGTATTTATTAGTTCCAATTTAATATAGATTATATATAACCTGGTGCCCGCGACTTCGGCCGCCTATAATTCGGTTACATTTTCTCAAATTGTATTACTCTAATGATGAGTTTATTTTTCTTTTAGGTATTGGTATATCAACAATTTATAAAATTGTTGCAGAAGGCCATTTCGCAGCGGTTTTACGCTGCGAAATGGGTACGAAAATAACCACACCAGGAAAATCGAGAAAAAGAACACGTGGCAAAATAGAAGTTGACAGTTTCGATCTAGGTTTGATCAAGCGAAAAATGCATGAATTTTATGAGATTAAAAGGGAATTACCAACGATTAATAAACTGCTTACTGTTCTAAAAGACGACATAAATTTCAAAGGTAGCAGAGAAACACTTCGTTAATTTTTACGAACAATTGGCTTTCGTTTCCAAAAATCACAAAGCAATCGCAAGGTTTTAACCGAGCGCAATGATATTTCTGCGTGGAGAGCTAAATATTTGCAAGAATTAAATAAAAACGCTTTATCAGCTAATCGTCGACCAGTTGTATACTTAGACGAGACTTATATACATTCCTCATATACCACTAAACAATGCTGGCAAAGTCATGAAACAGATGGAGTTCTAGAACCTGTATCTAAAGGGCAACGTTCTATTATTGTTCATGCCGGAGGAGAAACGGGGTTTGTCCAAAACGCAGACCTTGTATTTAAATCAAATACCAAAAGTGGAGACTACCACGACGAAATGAATAATACAAACTTCAAAAAGTGGTTAACCGAAAAATTACTACCCAATCTTGAAGAACCATCTTTGGTAGTAATGGACAACGCTCCATACCATAGCATTCGGGTTAATAAGGCTTCAAGTACAAACACAAACAAACCCGAAATTCAGAAGTGGTTAAATGAGAATCGTTTCGAATTCTCATCAGAAATGACTAAACCCCAGTTGCTGGAGATTGTCAAACGACACAAACCTGACCCTGTATATGAAGTTAATAATTTATTAGCACAACATGGTCATAAATGTTTACGCCTCCACCCTATCACTGTGACCTAAATCCTATTGAGATGGTATGGAGTTCAATGAAAAGGAGAGTAGCAGTAGTAAATATAGAGCACAAAAATGAAAATATGCCGAAACTAGTAACCGAAGCGTTCAGTTCTATTGATGCCTTAGAATGGCAAAAATATTTTGCAAACTTGAAGAGGATTATCGACAAAACGACGGATATTTAGATAAGACCTTTATAGTCAATTTAGACAGTGGCTCTGATACCGATAGTGACAGTGACTCAGATTTCGAGGAAATTTGTGGAATTTATCCACTCGACCATACATATGGCATTAGTGCACATACTTCGACTTCATTAGATCATAATTACTGTGTGAAAAGTTTTCAATAAAACGAAAATTTGAAATGCAATGTGTCGGTAATTATATTTTTATAAGCAATATTTATACTTAATCATTTGTCGATCGTACGGTCTGGTCGAGTAGACCTCTTGTAAAATACGTATTTAGATGTTAAAAGTTGTGATAAGTGCCAAGTGCTTTATATTGTGGATTTTAGTTATTAATAAATGTTATGTACATATGTATATTTATATTTTGCTAACAAAACGGCTATATTTATGTATAAATCCTAAATTAATAAATCGCTAAAAATAATCATGTGTTACATCCACTATTTGCACCGATTGCAGCAATTTATGTAATATGTGGCAACCCTTTTCGATGGTGGCGTCATCCCTTCATTCTACAGATAAGTTTGTCAATCTGTAGTATCTTATTATATGACTGTGGTTAAGGGCTCTTTTTGTAGAGGAAAAATGTTTGCCATGTTCGCCTGAACCAAAAAAAATATTTAATGGAACATTCCAAAGGGGTTGGATCAAGCATCAACGACGCTCTAGTTTTTTAAGTTTTGCTAGGTCTATGGACACAAATTAATAGAATTAATAATCACATCTCTAGCAGCGGCCAGTGACTATACATTATTTGCCTGCAGCAAGATCCTAGTAGCACTGTACATGGAGATGTCCTTATCTAGTAGATTTCGATGGCCATGGTCACAACTCTGACAGGAAGCGCGAATAAGTATTTATTATACAAATACTTCTCTATAAATATGCATGTGCGAGAAGAGGACCGACTTGTCTTTGAGTTAATGGTTAACGAGTACGGATCTCTAAAGCTCAATCTTCAATAGGTAGGTACATGTTAAATACGATAAAAAACGCTGTGTTAGTTTTCTAAATATCTAAAATGGCCCGACCGGTTTGTATAATGCCTCTTTGGTATTATTCTCCTCAGTCCGGAGGAGGTTTGGGTCAAAAGAAAACAAGGAAAAACGCAAAGAACAGACCAAAAACCAAAACAATATTTTGTATGAGTATTCACCTTTCTATCAAGAGATGGCGTTGGTAGACACTCAAACTCCTCCGTCGTTGATTAGTTAATTTATTCATTTTCATATTCACCATTCACATCAACATAGCCTGCTATATCAGTGCTCTATTAATTGACCGAGCGACGAACCGTCTCCGTTTCAGCTTAGTCAAAAATGCTTTTGTGTGTCCAGATTTCCAGATATTGCGGCTGTTCTCCACTACTTCTAGTTTGTATTTCTCCGTGAAATTTTGTAAGCAGGTTTGTTAGTTACATGTTTTTTGTCGATTCAGTTTTTTTATTTTTTTTATTTCCGAGATCAAAATTCTTGGTGACAAGTAAGTAAATAACATTTTCTTGAATTATTAACTAGGATCTCATGAGTTCTGACGTCATCAGAAATGAGGAAGCTTCTCTCACTTGGCCTCCCTTCTATATTATTTAGCCAAAAGATATTACTAAACTATCTGCTGGCATTGACCACAGCCGAAAAATCCATCTGTAGGTATGCAAATTGACCAGCTCCTGAGGCCTTGAGATAGAGGCGCTTCTGATTACGTAGCGTTTGCTGATGGACAAACAACATTGCAAGAGCATGCAAATAAAAATAATACTGGTTGTATTGATGTGTGTGAAGTGAAGATATACTAAAATACAGGTTAGAGATTAGTCAGGTCAAAACCGTTAGAGCACATTCTGTGACCAAAGTCCAAAAGTGTGCGACAGACGGACAGATTCAGTTATTTTTTAGGGTCCTCGGCAGATATTGAAAAATAATTTTAATCAACAAGTGATCAGGTGATCAGGTTATCAGTCTGCATTGATTATGGTTATCGAGGTCATAAAGAGCTATTGCTGTTATTTGTGAAAATTTCTATGGGGGTATCTGATTTTCATTATGGTAGGCTATCATTCCCTCATTACGTGTTATTTTCTGTATTGTGCAAATTGAATCACACACAGTATTTTTATGTCATTCACGGATTTTCAAGGTTCCATTCCATCATAACTACACATACCACTTTCAGCGTCACTATACTGCACAAATTATACACCCGCAATGACAAATGCTTACGGAAATTGTTAAATCGGACCTAACTCAAGGTCACATCAACAAAAAGATTTTAAATTAGCAGGCGGGCGACATCCACTCCTTTATCATCTTTTAAACTATGATATAGATTTACGAGTATGTCATCCTGTGTTTCTATGTAGGTCTATGTTTCTATGGTTATTTGATTATAACTTGTACGATTCCAGAAAACGTGTGCTGTTCAGGCCGCATCAGATTGCATATGATTGCACAAGCTTCTTAAATCGATCTACCTACCTCCTATTTAACCAGCTATATCGTAGAATTTCATTATTTCATGAAATAGCCAATCATGGATTGACATAGTCAATAATTGATATAGTCAATTATTTCATGAAATAATCAGAAATGGTTAAATTTCATGAAAACCCTTTTTCAAAATTATTTGTATTCAGTACTACGTGGTATTTTTGTGTTATACATGTCGACCTAACACGAAGACTATTCGGGGGTTTCGCTGCGCTCGCCCCTTTAGTCTTCACCTAAGCTACCGCAGTGGTTTGCCCTAAAATATATCTTCGTTCAATGAAAGTTCTAGTTCAACCATGGTTTGGCTATATCATGATAAAGGCAATTCTACGATATGTTTCGACATATGTTGACATAACTTTGTTGCCATCTTTTTCTAGTTTTTGTGACCACAAATTTAATAATATCGTTACGTTTAACATAATCCTAAATACAAGTACTTATAATCATAATCACTAATTGTTGTCTCCCACTATTAAAAAATAAGTATCGCTCTTGAAACGTACCGAGCGTAATAGTTGGCAATGACACCGTAATAAGCGTCTTTCCTCAAGAGGCGGAAATCGCACGCGCTATATCGTTTCGACTGCCGATATAAAGTGATCTTACGTCCGAATCCTTTTACACCTCCAAAGATTAATTTAATTATACAACTCTTGACTGTGGGGACCATTTACATCTCCTATTATCATTGTATTATTGACTAAAGAGACTATACATCTCTGTTATTTATATTTTAATTATTTTATTATGACATGAGACTCTTTACATCTCTCAGAAACAATAATTAAGTACTTTTTTTTTTTCTGATAATATGATAATAATACCAAATGTTCTGTAAAAAATGAAATGAAATGACATGTGAAAGTGCCCTTGTGGCCTATTTACAGAATAAACGTTTTGAGTTTTGAGTTTTTGAGTTTTGAATTAAACTAAATACAATAAAAAATCACCAAAATAATGTATTTTCCTAGCCAAAACATCGCATTGCATTCGGATCGCTTTATTTGGAGGTAAGAGAAATTTGTATCGTCATGCGATTCGGCATTGTGTGATACATATAGTCCCACCAGAAAAGACGCTAAAGGTGGGCCTGTAGTCCCGTTGTCCCCATTAGATCTGTCCCCATTGAATGGGAACTTTACGGAACGAAACTTTAATAAAATAATTAACTTTTGGTCCCGTTGTCCCCCTTGGCTCTGTTCACATTTAATGGGGACAACGGTATTTAATAAAATAATCAAATGTATCCTGTTGTACCCATTGCTATATTATATAGCTATATTTGTAGTGAAAAAGAGACAACGGTATTCACCAAAAAACAACGTATAAAAACGGAGAAATAATATGGGAATGCCACCAAAGAACAAAAACAATACTAAATACGTCCGAACGTCGATTCGAACCCAGAACCCTAAAATTGCGAAACCGATATCAAACCAATTGCGCCACTACAGCAAGCCACAAATACACACACAAAATAGCCGCGGTACAGGCACAATGAAAATTAATAAAGCAAGTAAATACAAGATGACATTTAATTAGCCGACCATATTTTAAGGTTTGATATTACCCATCATAAACAACGTTCCCTAAGCAATGGAGAAAAAAAAAGTCCCACAGTATACTGACCCGCTCATGAAAAGCGCGATTAAAAGTTACTATCGGTTCCCAATTAATTTTTTAGTTTGCGACAAAATGTTTCTAAGGGAAAGTTGTTAGGAAGAAAGGTCTTATTATGCCTTACAAAATCTAAGGTAATGAGCGGCCGAGTTGCTCTTAGTGCACTGCTTTCATTGTTGCCTAAAACTGCATGATGGAATGGTGGTTCTATATTGCCCATCAAAGTCCTGATGATAATCAAAGCACGCAATTTAGAAAATACATGCTGTCTGAATGGCTTCACCCGAACTTCATTAAAATATGGTGAATTTTTGGCATTCTTCACCGAACGAACAACTTTGTTGTAGAAGGATGGTACTGTAAGTTAAATTACGCCGTTGGTAGAAAGCACCCCAGTATTTTTAAACTTCTTACAGATTTATATCAGGATGCCAATTTATTCAGCGTTAAAGCGAAACAATCACCAAAACACCGCACGCAGAATTCTATCGAGAACGATGAATTTATTATGGTAAACCAAATGAAACTAGTTAACGCTGAAATAACTGTAGACCATGTCTAGATATATAACGATAATTTGTAAATCGTTTAATTATTATTAGGTAGGTGTCATGTTGATTCTGTCATTAGGTAGCATAGCTAATAATTGTGATATTATATTTTTATACAAGTATTTATTTTTTACGGTGGTAGTCAAAGTACAAAGTGGTCGTTGTAATTAGTACTAAGAATCACGATTTTTTATTATTTGTATGTTTGTATCTGAATATTCTGAGATCTTATTTATTGATTATTGTGAATTCTGTAAAGATTCTATATTTTTAATAATTTTATGCGAACGAAACCACATAAGTGACTCTTAAATAACTAAGTCACTTTCGAGAAATGCTTTTCTATTTTTACTATATTTTTAGTCCATTTGTTATAGCTGTAAGAATTCAAGGTGACTTTTAATTAGCTGACCAAATTTTGGGGAATGATAGTACTGATTACTGTTCATCAGTACATTGACATGATCAGCTGATGACAAGTTGACTAGTCTTAGTCTAGACTAGACATAGTAAATAGCTGTATAAATTTGAATTTGGAATTCCTAACCATAGAGGAGATATTTGAGATCAAAGTGGCCAGTACGGCGAAACGCCAATTTCATATGTAGGTAAGGACCTAATATTTCCTGCCTGCATACAAACTGAGTCAAGAACATCTAGAAATGTTTTTTTCGTGCATAATTTCGACTCTTATTTAGGATTTCTAAAAGAAATAACTAAAGAAGATAGTAATTTAGCTAGACGACTAAATATTAAAGAATTTAATAATTACCGCAAATTGATCATTGAGTATCTGGCAGGTAGCATTTGCCATTATGCAAACACGTATGGATGATGCACTGCGCGGATGTGTGGCTAACTTGGCAACCCTAAATTCACTCACTCATAGATATCCGCCGCCATTACGGTTCCTCAGTTTTGTCTTAGCGAGACTACGTCCGACTTTTTATACGTCCATGTCTCTGGACATGTTTTTCAAAATATTTTCCCCGCCTCTAACCTCAAAATAGCACCTTCGCCGCTTGATTTTAGGCTCTCTGGCAAAAAAAATATACTTGTAACTCATTCGAAAAGGCTTCTTTAAGAACCTTGCTACGACCTCCGTCTTCGGCTCGTGCCGTAAACTTCTCGATTCGTCTTTTCTAGCATGATCCAGTACTTTTCTAGCTAGTTCTCGTGCTTGAGAATAGATTATTGTATTATTGGACGAATAGGCACCTGATGCCATTTTAAATAAACAAGTACAAGTGCAAGCTTCAACGTGGGCAGGATCGAAATTGATAAACACATGTGAGGCCGGGCCTTTGCGGGTGTGCGCACGCGCAGTGCGGGACGTCAACCCCCTCTTTCTCCTCTGGCCATCATCGTGACTTGAACTATAATTAACGTTATTTATTAAAACTTTACTATTACTACAGCTCTGTTAAAGGGGTAATGAAAATTAATGCGCTTTAAAAAAGCCTTCATTTGATCGTCCATTACATAAGTTTACGCTTACGTTAACAAGTTATAAATTACTAACTGATGTGAGATTAAATAAATTCACCCACATCACAAATTCACAGCGACACCTAGGAAGTCTCGACAATTGCAAAATGTATTATACGATAAAACAGGTGTGATACCACATACAAAGTTTTACTACACTAAATTTTGCCATCCGACCTATTGGTTTTTCACAAACATTATGTAGCCTATATATCACTCTCTCCACAAATCCAACGACACCTCATTTGCTACATACAATTCGCCAAGCCGTTTGGACTGTAGCGCGTCCACTAACGAAATGGTCTTTCCTACATAATAGCATAGATATTTATACCTATACATACATGCAAACATAATACATACATACTACCCATTCATTTCAAGTTTGCCGTGGCTGACCGTTACTTAGCGACGTCACAGGCCGCCAGGACGACAGCTATGCGTGTAATACCGTGGACAAAAAAGTTGTCATTGTTGGTGTAATTGGAGCTGGTTTATTTAATTTCTTGATCAAAATCATCATTTTGTTTAGGACGAACGTCAATAGTGTATAGATAGTTATGTGATTACTAGATTTTTAAGTTGATTTTGTAACACTGAAATAAACAAATTTGAATTTGTATTGCTATTTATGTACAATACAACCTTAGTTACTTATAAGTCCAAAAGAAAAAGTCCGTTTCCTGTGTATTTACTTGTAGAAAGACGAGTTGCACCAACATTGACGGTAATTTATTTTCCTTCTCGTCACTTTCTTCAAAAAATGACATCGATTTAAGTACTACATTGAGTTCAGCGCTATGCCTATGCCAATTCCTTTTTTTAACTCGCTTTTATTAGGTTCACTTATAACTAAGGAATTAACTATGTCAATAAATCTTGAAAATTTATTTTGTTTCACTTCCCGGTTTCCGACTGAGCTTAAATTTGGAATAATTATACAAGTTTGGTGACAATGCAATATTATGATACTATCGAGCTGATCTAATGATGGAGCTGGATGATGATCACAGGAAATCTATGATAAAATAACGCCATCCTACCGAGTTTGGGCTCTTTAGAATCGTCTCGGTGATAGATTAATGAGGGTATCGAGCTGACCTGATGATGGGGCCAGAAGGTGGATAGTGTAACGCTTCAAACAGCTACTACTTCAACGGAACTCGTAAACCCCTCGAGTTTGGACTCGTTTGATTCGTTTTTCGTGACAAATACATACGTATTTCAGTTTTTTAACCTCTTGAATACCACTCGCGTTAGACAACGCTATTTTTCCGTTATGAGTTTTAAATTTTATTACCATAACATAAGGTTCAAAATCGCGACCCGTCCCGACTACCCTCAGTTTTTGAGAGGTTAAACCACCTATTTTACTACTAAAGGGACGCGACTTATACACAACAACAACAGCTACTACAAACAAAACTCTATTTAACAGTAACTATAACCAAAACTATTACAATTCGCTATTACAATATTTGCGAATCCCGTGTATCCCGTCCCGTGCGAGCAACACGCACGGGATACACTTACGTTCATAGGTAGCGAGCGATGCTATCGTTACTAAAGCAAAGCGGTGCGATGCGGTTTTGTAACGGTCAGCCTCGGCAAACTTGAAATGAACGGGTAGCACATACGCCTGAGAAAAAATTACCCTCCTTCTGGTGCAGTCGGTTGATAAAAAAATGTTTTATCCCGCGATTTCGTCAGCGTAGGTATATGTAAGTACAGTACACGGAAGTGAAGAAATCGGAAGTTTTGAAGTTTCAAGCATTTCTCTAAACGTTGTATTCAAATCAGTCAACTTTCTTGTGGTCTTTTTATTTCCATGAAAATATTAAGATACCTACAGGTACTATTTCTGCAATAGAGTTATGTACATTTCGATTTTGGTAAAAAGTACCTAAGTAATATTTAGAGAGAAACAGTGGATCAGGTTATCCCAGGAACGCAATAAATGATGTAGGTAATGATGAGGAGCCCTTTACTCAACACTGTGCGCAGGAGTCTAGATAGAATATTTATACTAGCGAGGTGAACAATCAAACTTTATCAACACTTTATCAAATATCCATAAAACTTTTAGTCTAGAATAGTTTTAGTGAAGTCTACTTACTACCAAAAAAATAAAACTGCATCAAAACTCACCAGACATACACACAGAGACGACAGACGCATCAAACTAATAACACCCTTTCGTCGAGAGTATCGTTTGGACGGATAGAGGCAGATTTAATGTAACTTACCTACCGTCATCAACGTGGCAATGCCGCCACACCCAAAACGTTAATACGCTGACAAAACCTAGGAATGCCAAATTTAATTAAATAGTATCAGGCCACTAAGTTTTGCGAAAAAAGTCATAGGTTGAGAGACACTGGATATTATAATGTAAGAAAAGTCGTTTTTTTAAATTAAAAGGTAGTTTTTTTTTTGTTTGTTGGAACATAGAGTAAATTTTGACACATAGACACATACCTTTTTTTATTAAGTTTTCGTCTATGATGTGTGTGACGGCCTTCAGTCGACATCCACAATTCCACAGACCCAAGAATAAAAGAACTTACAACAGTGTTTTGGTTAAAACTGAAACGCTGTACTTTTATAAATCATAAAACAAAAAACGCTCATTAAGGTTTAAAGAGGATTTTGCTGAAACAGGTCTACAAACATAAATGGTTCATTTTCAAAAAAAGTGTACATTTCTTTAAAAATCTTGTCCGGAGTCTTTACTGCGATAAAATACAAAATTACTGTGCATATATTTATGTGTCGTTTTTTTATATATAAATATGGACCTTTTCCTTCAATTCCCTCATTTGAATAAATAGCAAAGAGGGCGATCTTATTATTAAAATATACATTTTACTTTTTCTCACAGAAATGACCCATATAAACAGACGGTGTCCTTTTAGCACCCTAACAGAATATAATCATTATGGAGAGCATAACGGTTCTTTTTCAAACTTTATCCGTTTGTATCTAATACAATTGTTATATTTCCTGTTGTTCAATAGAAACAATAGCAATAAAAAAGTTACTTTAGACATTAAAAACATAATCCTAACTTTGTCCGAGATATTTTGCATGTGAGTCACACAGGGGATGTCACGGACAACTTCAGAGTTTTTTGTAGCAATTCTGCCATTTCTATGCATTTCTTTCGTAACTGGCAACACTATGCGTCAGCCATCATTACTAAACCTCCGCCATTTTGATCGAGTGCCATTTTGTGGTGAAACACTGAACGACCGGCAGAATTTACCAAAAATAATCAGTTGAGTCACAGCACATTTCCAAGCAAGGTAACGTGTCTTTTATTCTTATGTTTTTACATATAATAGACCTAGCACATACCAGTTTTATTATACACTTTTTTTGAAAATGACCCAAATAAGGTATTTTTATAGGTAAGACTGTAAAGCTATAACTGTACTGACCATACCATCGTAGCCTCAGATAAACGAAACTCTTTGCTTAAATAGATGTAGCGCCAATTTTGGATTGCGTTCACTCACTTTTGTTGATGGTTTGGTTTCTTTTTGCTCTACAGTACTATGTAATACACGCCATGTGTATAGTTTGTCTGACAACAACGAACTCTTCAAATGCATCGAACACACAGACTTTAAGGGGATACTACTAGTCTTGTGCCTGCTCGGTCATCAGAGAGAGCGCTCCGTACTAGTACATTTCAGTCAGTGTACTAGTACACTAACAGCTCTATTAGTACTATTAGGACGTTGGATCTTATGAATAAAAAAATATGCCTGCTCGGTCATCACGTCATCAGAGAGCGCTCCGTACAGTCAGTGTACCAGTAAGATCTAACAGCAGCTTTATTAGTAGGTACTATTATGTATGACGTAGGATCGAAAAATGGAGCTATTAGGTTAACCTTTCTTTTCGTGCAGAGCAGAAACTTGAGGAATATTATACTCTTGTAATATTAACATATTTATACAATTATATGTGTCTGTTTGCAAAGCAGAAATAAAAATGTACCAGTAAGATCTAACAGCAGCTTTATTAGTAGGTACTATTATGTATGACGTAGGATCGAAAAATGGAGCTATTAGGTTAACCTTTCTTTTCGTGCAGAGCAGAAACTTGAGGAATATTATACTCTGATAATATTAACATATTTATACAATTCTATGTGTCTGTTTGCAAAGCAGAAATAAAAAGTTAAATAATATTTGATTTCCCTTCATACTTAAACAGGCTTAGGACTGTCATTCTAGTCAAGATGTGAATGCCGTGTCTGTGTGTGCGATAGCGAGTCGGCATGGCTCAATGCCTCCCGCCCGCCGCCGCTCTCTCGGAGCGATGTCCTAATAGTCCTAATAGACCGAATGTCCGATTAGCGGAGGGAAACGTTTCTTTTCGTTCATTGCACAGTAACGTTTCCTATTCGTTCTTCGTACATGACCGACACAAGACTAGATACTACGTATGAGTCCCTGTAATGCCCAGCCCAGTATTGTCCGGCCCAGGAATGTCCGACTATGACCATGGCCTTAGATTCGTCTAAGTTAAATCGAAAATGTTTGACCAATCAGAAGCCAATATTTCCAGCCAATGAGAGACGTCCCACAATTCCGGGGTCGAACAGGCAGTGCACGGCTTCAGAATGCACGGCCCAGTAATGTGCGGCTTGAAATGTCCGGCCCCGGAATTGGCGTCCCAAATCCCACAATTCCGGGGTTGGGCATTCCGGGGCCGGGCATTACTGGGCCGTGCATTCCTGTCCCCCCTACGTATCAGACGGCCAACTTCCATACAACAAAAATATGCATATAGAAAAAAAAAAGTTTAGTGTTGTGCGGCTGTTCTTTTTTTTAACTAATATCAGTCTTACGCAACCAGGAACAAACAAAAAAAATCTTCCTATTTAGCACAGATTTAATGGCGTCCACATGCTATCTTAGTCTTTGTCTCTGTGCCCCTTTCTTACAGTCTGTCATGGCGACACGTGTGGTTGTTTGGGATCATTTGGTTGGGAGAATAATTGCGAAATTTTCACCAATTTGCGTGATATTGTTTTTAAAAGTGCTGGGGTGGGGACTGCTGAGTGACTTACAAACTATTACCTCGTGATTCTCTAAAAATGGCACCGATTAGACACTATAGATCGTGTGTAATTTGTACAAAAAGATATGGTCGACAAAATTTTATTAAAAGGAAATTTACGACAAAATTTCTTAAAGATGAAGATCGTGAAGTACAACTTGACTAAAATAATAAAGTATTTTGTCCCCTTGAACTATCAGCGAGACTAAAATTATACTTTATCTTTCTGAAATGAGAAAAAATATTTGTATGTTTGTAAACAATAGTGATGTACATTTTCACTCTATCGATAAACGGATTAAATATGAGTCGATAAACTTTATCTTAATATGCTTTTATAGTGGATATTTTGGAATTGTTTTGCATAGATGCTGTTGCGTACAGTCAGAGATAAGACTCTACACTTTTTCTTATGATCGCATTTTTCATTTTGAAATTTAAATTAAACATCTTCTGGTTTTTATGTAAATAAGTAATAGTTTTGTACGTGATGAAACTATATGTAACGCCCGCGCGGACGCTTAGAAACCGTTGCAGTTTCACTGAAATTCACGGAGAAGTCGACGATCTCCCCGTCCACGCGGGCGCATATAAATCGAGCCTAAGTCTCAATATTCTTGTTCTTTTGTAAATTGTATAACTATAAATTGATGCTTTTGTTAATTGTAAGTAAAAAAAATCGTATTTTTTAATTGAAAATTTGTGATGTAAATAATAATAAAAAATATTTTAAATTATTTATTGTCTTATTGTTACGATAAATGTTTTCTCATATGATAAACCCAGGTTGCCCCTGACGATAATTTATCGATATCGATTTAATCAGGAACTACATTTTGCCATCCCTAATTTACTCGTAATGTTGGTATGACGTATTTTGACATTAAAATTTTTGCTGTATTGGTATTGATAGTTGTGCTAAATAGATTCCATTTCCAAGTAAGGAAGTCCAGTCTCTTAAAACGGTAGTGATTATATTTTCTTTGACTAATATTATCTATGTAGGCTCGGAAACTTCGGAATACAGCCTATTCTTTGTTTGATTAACCTACTTACTTTGCCATTTCATTTTGAGCCTGTCCAGGCCGCTCGAAATTCACGCGCGAATATGGACGGCTGTTTCAATTTCCTAATATGGTTAAGCTGAGTGAGATTAAGGCGATATCACGTCCGTGCAAAGGTCCCCTTTACTCCAGGCGGAAAGACCCGCAGTGTGAGAGGGACGGAATCGGGAAAAAATGAAAAAACTAGCGCTAAACCACAGAATAATTTCTGTAATAATTTCAAAAATCAAATCTGTAGATGACTTCATGGTGGAGTAAATGGATTCGAAAAAAAACCCATTTTTTTTCGTAGCACCTTAAATGAAACTGCTCATGTACATAATTTCTTGTTTTTTAATTTCTTATATATGCTTTTTTGCATAGGCGGAAATCCTTGCCTTTTAATATGTTATTAATAACATTGCATCAATTCATTAATTGAAACTGAAAAGTCAATTCCACAAAATGGTTTACCTTCAACTTGATTATTCTAGTAATCAACAAAGATTTGAAAGTGCATTTGAAGCTGTGACATGTCGGGTCGTTATTTCTATAATTGTAAGCCTGGATTTGACCAAAGAAGTTCTCATTAGCACCCAAGAACTTTTTTTTTCTTAATTTTTCTATCGCCTCCATCCAGAACTCATGATGAAGCGACTTTTTGGTGACAGCAGGTCGCAGAGGCTTCCTTTTTGTTATCTTAGAAAAAATCGCCGCTCTGTTCACGGAGTAAAATGATTGGTCGATACTTTTTACCATTGCCGCCATATTTATTATTGTTTCACTCACGGGTCTGCCATTTGCATAGTGAGCTGAAAAGAAGAAATATTTGTAAAATAAACTCACAACTTTTGACAGGTGTCACTGATTATATACATAAATATATACATAATAATAAGAATAAAAACACCTTTATCTTCTTTATCTTGTCTGGAATCATATGTTGGTCATTTAACTAATGAAGCAGTCTGGATTCTGTATGAGTGTTATCTGTTTCATAAACGTCAACAATATTTTGCCATTTTGACTTCTTTCCTCCTATTTCAATATCTTTATTGAGGAAATTATTTCTCAAACCCTTAATAAGGTGTGGCGCATTTACAATGCTTAGGTTTTGAGTTGTCAATCTTTTGAGCTAGCGTTACATCAAGCTATATTGTTCATGGCATGGCATTCGAGGAAATTAAGCATCGAGGGTTCTTCTTTGAGGAAATGATGTTATTCGAGTTTCTGCAATTCCACTTGATGTAGGTAACCCGACCCCACTTATTGTGACGGTGCCATCTGAAATTAGAAAAAGTAATGCTATAATGTCAGACCAGGAACCAAACTTAATTAATTTTCATTAAATTAATAAATTATTTACGATGTGTAAACATTGTAGTCCCGCAATACTATGACGTGAACAAATTTGGCTAGGGGTCCAAAAATAACCCTGTTTATTCAACTAACCTGGTCCTTGGTTTGACAGTATTTGTTCTCGCTTCGTCTCCTCCCTGAAGCTGTTTAGAGCCGATCGAAAGGCCGATCCTTGACCACACATTACTGCGATTGGTTTCAAACTGCATTCTACCACAGCAGTTGTGACTTGCCTCATAACAAAGCTTAATATTTTTCGATTCCAATCCGGACGGTAGCCCCTGCACAATAGTAGAAAGCCGCTGGTTGTCGTAACATGAAAACAAGCGCATGGTCAGCAAATTCTGGTTTTTTCTTTCACTCAACTCTACATAGTCTTTAATGTAATAATTTTTCAATAAGCAAGTTATTTAAATTTAAATTTAAGAAATAAAAATGGAGAGACAAGTTTCTACAAACTTGGACATCTAATTTTAGTCTGTGCGGCTAACCACCATCGCATTTTATCCAATCACAGGCAAGGAAGCTCTTATGAAAACTTCAGTTAACACTATACCTAGTCCAACATAGGATGCTCTCTGACAGCTTGTCACTGTGACTTTACTAGGCATGGGGATAATGTCGAAATAAATTATCGATATTCTAACCAAAGTTTCTGAATGTTTCAAGCAAATCAAACAAAAGGATGTTGTAACATGTTTTTATTCTTGTTAAATCGGTTCACAGCCCAAATCACTATCATCAAAGTCTGATTCTGACTCGCTGGAGCAGTCTTGTAGATTTATAATCAGTTCCTGGGTAGATTGGTCGAATCGTACGTCACGCTCCCAATCATCTTCCATAATTTTTCTTGTTCTGTCTATGTCTTTCTTCCAATTGTCCGATGTGACACTGTCACATGCATCCTTCAGTAACTTCAGCATTTTATTTGCTGTAAAAGGCGGTGTTGTATTATGTCTGGCTGCGTAACCTGTAAAAAAGAAATAAAATACATATAAAACACACCATGGCTTGTTGGAAGAGATGTCTTAATAGCTAATCGATGTTTTATTAGCTAATTGATGTTTTATGAGATATTTTTACATTCTTATCTTCCTATGCTATCAAAATGTATTTGATTATAATTTTATGTGAGTACAATAAATTACAAATATTAATCTAATTGACTTTTTTTAAGCAAACGAGAGAAATGCGAGCGATGGTGAAAGAAACACATAAGCACGTTTACCTTTGACTTGAGCCCAGATCAGCTCTATCGGGTTGTACTGGCAGTGGTATGGAGGTAGCCGAATTACAGTATGGCCCTTTTCTTTTGCTATTTCATCCAAGATGTATGTTGGAGTACGGGGTTTGTGTATACGGACCAATCGTAGTAATTCAGTTTTCAACATCTTTTCGTTGGCCTCTATACCTTTGCTTTGCAGCCACGAAATTAAATCCAATTTCCGGTTGCTTGACGTTGGTGCTTTATCTCTTTGTACGGAGTGGTACGATGCATTGTCCATCACGATGGTATGCGGTTCTTTCAGGTTTTCCAAAAGAGTTAAAAACCACTTTTTGAATCTTTCGAAATCCATTTCTTCATGATATTCGGTGGTCTTTACTGATTTAAACGCCAGCAAACAATTCGGCACAAAGCCAGACGACGTCCCAGCATGTGTTATAATTAATCTTTGCCCTTTGCCTTCGGGCACTTTTGTAGTTGACTCAGCTGTGTCATCCGTCCAAGATCTTGAAACTGTGTGAACTTTGCGTTTAGCCACGTTTCGTCCAGGAAAACCACTTTGTCCCAGTTTGAGATCTCTTTAATTTTTCGGAGAAAATCAATTCTCTTGAGCGCAACATCTGTCCGCTCCATTAGTATTTTTCTTTTGTCACTTTTTTTGTAGCGGAACCCGATGCTTTTTAGTGTTTTGGCTAACGACGAGTGGCCACCTTTAAATAATTCAGCGTCTTCAAGAGATGTTTGTAGTTTTCTGAGTGTTGGTAACTCTCCACGCGTGTAGTACCCATAAATATGGTTCCGGGTTGCTGCGGCATCAAAATCGTCAATTTTTGATATTGGACACGTCCTCTTCCTTTTTTTATTTGGCGTCGACAGTTTTTGCTCTTCGTTTTCCTCTGTCGTCGTTGTCGCAGATGATTGCTCACCATACTTTTCTCTGCTGACACGAATCACTGTAGCAATCCCGATTCCCAGAGCATCAGCAACTCTGTTGCACGCTTGTGTTAATGGCAACAACGGTCCGCCATTTTGACTCTCGCGTTCAAAGTATTCGCGCAAGCGAATCACAAACTCCCGGCTTTCACTATTTAAAAGAGTTTTCTTTGTTCTTTTTGGCATACTGTATCCAAAAACAGAACAAACTTAACAAACAAATAACAGCAAAACTCAACAAATTAATAACAATAACGATAACCGAATGGAGACTGAATGAAAACACGTGGCGTATACAAGGCGTTGGCACTCGTACTGAACAAGATGGCAGAATGGCAGATGCAATGCAATCAAACAAGATGGCGGCATGGCGCGGTGAAGCCCACTCTACACACTCACGCGCAAAGCCCGCGAAACATGCATGAATGAATGAATGGGATTTCATTATTGTTTCACGCGCGAGTGTGGAGCGCCCATGAAGCGCCACTCGTTAAAAATTCAGTTTGCTTTTAACAAAAATAAAACTATTTTTTATCGTTGTTTTAATAGTATTTCTATTTCATTTACCTTGTTGTTTGCAATCTATTTTATTTACAAAATATCATCAATATTCTATTATATGTTTCGAGTCAAGATCGATAACTTGTCTTACGATAAGTGTAGCACGTCACTATTTGCCAATAAAGTATTTAAATTGTCTCTATACATTTTACCGTCGAAAAATACGATACTTCATAGGCGTGTTTTGACACTGACAGCTGTCAGAGATCATCCTATGTTGGACTAGGTATAATCCAATATGGCGTCTATACAAACTTTTCGTTCTGTGAAGATAGTCGGGCGTGATCGAACAACAGATGTGTCAAATTCTTAACTTATCTATCAATCGCAATACAAGTCAAGTGAAAAATCGACCATTCGAACAAGAGTCGCAATCGCATTAACAAGACAAGTCGCAATAATTCACCAAGCACCAAGTTACAAACTTGCAGACTGAATAATAGACTGAAAAAGGTGATCTATCAGTGAGAAAAAATATTAAAATGCATTAGAAAGTCATACGCCACGTAGAGTGCTTTCAACAAACAGAGTAAAATATACATGAGAAATCATAAAAAAGGCACACCTTTAGCGGATGACCTACTCGCTGGGGCGTCCAAACTTTTTTAGCATCATGTTGGGGTCATTTGATCATCTTCCTGAAAGTTTCAGGGTGCGGAATTCAATAGTTTTTAAGATATGATTTTTTGAAAATCTGAAAATACTTTGTAAAATGATGTAACGCAAACGCAACGCAAATAATATGTATGTTTAAATCTTGTCTGTGGTCAAAATACATTACCTACATTTCGTTGTACGCATATGAGAATTCTCTAAAAAAAGGAGGAAATGTGGAATATTTTTTTAATAATACCTATTTTAATAAAAATGTTCATTTAACTTGCAATTTATGTTTGTTTATTTATTTTACGTCAATCAAAGTTAATTTAGTATTTCTTTCGTAAAATATCACTTTTCATTATAAAAAAGTTGTCATTTTTGTTTAAAACGGAACGAATTTTGTTGGGGCGTTTTGCCGCGTTTTTGGTTGGGCGGCAAAGTAGAAGTCCCTTTTCTAGTAGTTTCGCGAATGTTCTATTTTCTTGTTCTCTCGATATTTATCTACCCCCTTCCCCTCCCCCCCACTTAAAGATCAAGGTCAGTCTAAATTTTGTTTTAATTTAACAACATAACCTCAAAACTTTAAATACTCATATCTCAGAAACTAGGTATTTCCGCGGGGGGGGGTAGTAGGGGGGGCATCTACCCCCCTACCCCAACCCCCCCCCCTCCCCCCTCAGGGTCAACAAAAGTAGGTCTTCCGCTAAAGTCCTTCCGCGGAAGATTTCCTTAATTATTTCGGCCCAAAAATATGAGAAATACGTTTATAGTCGCGTATTTACAATAATTTATCTCTTACAATAAACTCTTAAATAAAAATAAATTATCTCGTCCAAGAAATATCGATAGTGATGTAAAAATAATATTATCGATACATTGTATAGGTACTTAGTAAGATAATAGTGCTTCATTGCAATTATTTGATCTGTATTTAACCTTTAATGAACCTTTTCCACAAAGAAACATTGATATGTGAATTTGAAGTGTGATTAAATATTACCCTTTTAATTTTATATTCCCTGGTGAAACACTATTGCTAAATGTGTGGATTGTGGCGGTATCCCGCGGCTGGACGAAAAAAAAAAACGCGCGAATTCTCAAGAAGTTTTTACCGCAGAATAATTTCACCAGCAATTAAAAAAATCGCGGACTAATACAAACTACTATACCAACACTGTTCGCGACATAACTTAGTTTATTTACAATTTAGTTTCTAAGTAATTTAGCATTAAGTTTTTAATAACTCTGTAAATAGTATAGGTAAATAAAAGGTTTGCTAATCGTGTTTCCTTGGCAGAGAGAGACAGGTAGAGAGAGAAAGATAGATAGAAAGAGACGGATAGAGAAACGCAAGCCGTCTCGCTCGCTCGCTGCTCATAGCATCGCTGCTCCCACCGCCGCCCGCGGTACGCCAATCAGAATAAATTACGGGCGTCCGGCGGGAGCAGACACAGACACACCACCACACGGAGTGTCGTCGACCGTCGCGTATACGGACCTGCAGTTCTCGCCGTTCCTCCGCAGTTCGCCCGCCGCTTCGTCGTAAGCGGACGTGCGCAACACGCGCCCGTGCGCGTCGCGATATTACCGTCGCGAGTGTTTGCACGGAGGGGAATACCTTCTAGGAACGGACGCCGGCTTCGCCTAAGGTCGTACCTGGTCGGTACCCCCCTTCGGGCAGCCAACTTGTCCATAGCCCGCTGCTATGGACAAGTTCAAAAGCCCTTCTAAGGGCTACAGTGACAGTGCTAGTGTTAGTGTGGACAGCGCTAGTGCTAGCGCCAGTGAATGTCATGTTGTTGATGATATGAGCAGCCCGCCGCTGGGGGCCACCCCGCGCCGTAGTCGCCTTACCTCATCAACATCCCTCGACCGCCTGCTCCCCGTCTCAACGTCGACGGAATATGGGTCGCCTGTGGTACGTCGTCCGGTTTCGCCGAGAGCGGAGCTTGAGTTGGACGGATTATATCTAATCCGGGCCGCTCAAGCCAAACTGTTTTCGCCGGGATTACTACGCGCCATGGAGGCCTACATCGCCGATAGCCGCGCTGCCCTGGAGGGTACGCCTGCGGCTGACATCGGCGAGGAAATTCTGGACGCGAAACTGCTGGAGCAGGCGCGTGAACAGCCCCTCATACTGCCGCCACCGCCCCGCGGGACGAGGCGGGCGCGCAGCGAAAGCCCATCCGATGAGATACTACGGGGTAGCGGAAAGCGGGCCTTGCTCGCCGACTCGCCATCCCCCCCGCCCCGCCCGCCTACACCTAGGAAGACTGGCCTGGACATGCCAAGGCTTTCGCCCCTGCCGGGCGAGCCCCAGGCATCCGGGTCCGCCCCCGCCCACGAACCGACCGCCGCGAGTGAGAGAGACAGTGAGAGCGCTTCAACACTGGAAAGGAAAGGTACGAGTGTTTTACATACTAAGTGCTCTCCCACAGTGTCGTTTGCCGCGGCGGCCGCGACCGCAATTCCCGTGTCTGGGGCACCGCGCCCCAGCACCGCGTCCCCCCCCCGTTCAGTGAGGCACCCGGTGCCGCCAACCGCGCGTCCGCCCGCCCCGTCGGCGACCACGTCGCGAGTGCCCGCCCGCCCCACGCGCTCCGCCGCAGCGCCCGCGATAGTGCCCGCCCGCCCTACGCGCCCCGCCGCCGCGCCCGCGAACCCGCCCACCGCCGCGACTGTGCCCGCCCGCCCTACGCGCCCCGCCGCTGTGCCTGCGAACCCGCACGCCGCCGCACCCGCGATAGGGCCCGCCCGCCCAATGCCGCCCGCCCGCCCAACGCCGCCAGCCACTGCCGCCACTCAAGCCGCAGCCGCGATTGCCACCGCCACCGCCGCCCCGTCGGGAGGCGCTGCGCCACAGCAGCCCCGCCAGCCGCGCTATCCGCCCCTTATTGTGGAGGTCCTGCCCAACTGGGCCGACCACTTCAGGGCGATAGCCAGCGAGCTCGGCCGGGCTCCCAGCGCGCGCGCCTACCAAAAGGGTGTGCGCTTCACCCCAACGGCCGATGACGAGTACCGGCTTGTGCAGCGTTACCTGTGCAGGCTGGAGAAGGACCAGGGTGTGAGATGGTTCTCATACTCGTTGCCGGCCGACAAGACCCAGAAGGTGGCGATCCGCGGGCTGCCTTCTAACACCGCGCCGGAGGAGATAGTCGCGGCGCTTGCAGAACTCGGTGTGGAGGCCGAGTACTGTAAGCAGATCCGGGCGCGCAAAGGACGACCCGGCTGCATCTTCTTCGCCAACCTGAAGAAGAACCCAGACCGTGCCCCCGGCGCTGTGTACGAGATCACGGAGCTCTTGTACATGCCGGGGGTGAAGATTGAGGCCTGGCGCTCGAAACAGGGCCCGGCCCAGTGCCACAGGTGCCAGCAATTCCGGCACTCGTCGCATATGTGCCACCGCCCCCTAGCGTGCGTACGTTGCGGCGGTCCCCACTCGGCGCGGGAGTGCCCCCGCCCGAAAGACCAGCCGCCGACGTGCGCCAACTGCGGTGGCCCGCACACGGCAAATAATGCGACGTGCCCCGTGTTCCGCCAGGAGGCGCGAAACAAGAAGGCCGGCACTGTGGCGCTCACCAACGCGCCCGGGCCCAAGAAGGTGCAGCCTCCCCCTCTGCCTCGTCCCGACCTGCAGGAACCAACGGCGCCCGCCTCGCTTATGGCGCAGGCGAACGACGGAGCCCCCAGGCAGAAGACGAAGCGGGGGGGGAAGAAGAAGAAGAAGGCGACGGCTCCACCTGCCGCCGGCGCCGCGGCGGCTACTCTCGCCGCCAGCGAGACTGCGGCCGCCGCTGGCGCCGCCACTCCGGCTGCGGCGATAGGGCAGCAGGACTTAGGGCACCTAACAGCCCTGCTCGCCCTCCTCAGCGACCCCACTGCCCTGGGCAGACTCACCGCTCTGCTCCGCAATGCATGAGCCGCTCAGGGTCGTCCACTGGAACGCGCAGTCGCTGACAGGGAAGAAGCGGCTGCTCCACGTGTTCCTGAGGGACTACCGCGTCGACGTGATGCTCATCAGCGAGACACACCTAGCCGGAAGCGACAAGCTGTCGCTGCCCGGCTACATCGTCTACCGCAAGGACGAGAAGACCTCCAGCGGCCGAACCTTTCGAGGCTTGGCAGTCATCGTCGGCAGGAAGATCGTCCACCAGCTCGTCGACGCCCAGGAGTATTCATCCCTGTATGCTTTGGGCGTCGACCTCCAGGTCGCCGGCGAGGTGCTGCGACTCTACGCCGCCTACAAGCCCCCCAGTACACCAATCCGCACCGCCGAGCTACGGGGGCTGCTACAGTCGCCGCACCCGACACTTGTCGCCGGCGACCTCAACGCCAAGCACACCGCCTGGAACTCTACCAGGGTGTGCCCAGCTGGACGCGCCATCCATGCCGACTCCGTGAGCCACAACTACGACGTCATCGGTCCCGACGAGCCCACCCACTTCGACACGCGGGCCGGATGGGACATCATCGACGTCGTGGTCGTCAGAGGTCTCCGGACACCGCCGAGCCAGGAGGTTCTCCCTGACCTCCCTTCGGACCACAGGCCTGTTCTTCTCGTCCTGGCGGACCTGCCCACTCGGGTATCTCCGCCAGCATCACGTCGCCGCTACCAGTGGGGCGCCTTCACCGCCGCCCTAGACCAACCCTCCACCAGTTGCCCCGTCAACCAGCCGGAAGACGTTGACCGCCTGGCATCGCTGCTAACTACTCAGATCCGAGACGCGCTCGACCTATCATCGCACACCGTAGCTCGCGGGGGGAAGCCCAATCCTCTTCCTGCTGAGCTACGCGCACTCATCTGCGATAAGCGCGCTCTCCGGAAGCAGTGGCAGCAAACCCGCTGCCCCACGATGAAGACCAGGCTCAACGCCATGACGGCAGAGCTGAAGCGCCAACTTGATCGCCACGCTGAAGAATCTTGGGAACGCCACGTCGAGTCCATAGGCGACCACGTCCCCTCCGTGCATCGCCTGTGCCGGGCTTTGTCGACCACTCCTGCTCCTGTTCGACCAATCCTGGGCAGCGACGGCCTACCAAGATTCCGAGCCCAAGACCGTGCGGAGATCTTCGCCGAATGCCTCGAGAAGCAATTCAAGCCGAACCCAACGGATGATGTGGAGCACGTCGCAACAGTCGAGAGACACCTGCGAGAGTACTTCGCCACGCCGATAGCTCCCGAAGAGGACCCCATCGTCGTCACGCCTGGCCAGATTGTGCGTGCATTCCGACGTACCAAGCCCAGGAAAGCCCCGGGCGCAGACCGAATACCCAACACGGCGCTGTTACATTTGCCGCCACGCACTGTGGCGGCCGTTGCGCGCCTGTTTAACGGTATCTTGCGCACGGGTCACTTTCCAACCCAATGGAAGGAGGGCTTGGTTATCATGTTGCCCAAGCCGGGCAAGGACACCAAGCTGCCTGAGAGCTATCGGCCGATCACCCTACTGAGCACCATCTCAAAGGTGTTTGAGAAGCTCCTGTTAGCGAAGTTACTGCCCCACATCCAGCCGCGCCCGGAACAGTTCGGCTTCAGGCCCGAGCATTCTACGACGCTTCAGCTCACCAGAGTACTGAATGACATGACGGTTTGTTTGAACAAAAAAGAATACACTGTCGCAGTACTTCTGGATATGGAGAAGGCGTTCGACAGAGTATGGCACGAGGGGTTGCTGTACAAGCTGTCGACGTCCCCTGCCCCAAGAAGAACGGTCAAGACAATCGCCTCTTTCCTGAAGAATCGCCGCTTCCGAGTGATGGTGGAGGACGCCGTCTCCGAGGAACATCCCGTCGCAGCCGGCGTCCCCCAGGGCTCCTGCCTGTCTCCCGCCTGCTACGCCCGATACACGGACGACATCCCCGTCGGGCCGGGTGCCCAGCTGGCACTCTTCGCAGACGACGCAGCCTACTACGCGTCGTCGTTCCAGGCTCCGCACGCTGCCATCAAACTGCAGCGCACCCTGGACATCTTGCCCGACTGGCTCGCCAAGTGGCGACTGTCCGTCAATGTTGGGAAAACGCAGGCGCTCATCACAGGCCAGAGTCTCCTTCCACCATCGCTCCAGCTCCAAGGACAGCAAATCGAGTGGTCTCCGCAGGTGAAGTACCTGGGAGTGACCATTGATCGCCGGCTCACCATGAAGCAACACGTTGACAACGTCGTCAGCCAGGTCAAGGTGGCACGCGCCAAGCTGCGTCCACTTTTCGACTCCAGCCTCCCTCTGAGGGCGAAGCTCGGGATCTACAAGACCTACGTGAGATCCCGCCTCACCTACGCGGCTCCGGCTTGGTACGCCCTGTGCTCGGAGACGAACAAACGGAGACTCCGAGCCCAAGAGAACCTCTCTCTGCGTACCATCGTCGGCGCCCCCCGCTACGTGAGGAACGCGACAATCCAGAGGGACCTAAGATGGGAAACCGTGGACCAGTTTGTCCAGAGGCTGGCGAAGGGCATGTTCGCGCGTGCGGATGCTTCACATCTTCCGCACATCGCCGAACTGGCGCCGCACCACGCGCGCCCGCCCGACCGCCGCCGCCTGCCACGCGACCTGGTTGCCTAGCCGGCGATCACCCACTGCACACCAGCGCCACATCAAGATCACCGCCCGCAGGGGCCATCCGATGACCTGTCCACAGGAGTGGACAGAGGCGATTCTTCGGGAAGAGGTCCGTCGACCTGACCCCGACTCCCCACGCCCCAGAAAGGGTGCGTGAGAAGATTATCAAGAGAGAGCAGACACAGTTCAACAGAGACAGTTCTCAGTGATACAGTCCACTACAAGCAAAACCAAGCGAGAAGCTCTCTACTACCCTGCCAAGGAAGCTGCGACCCTGTTCGACCAAAACTGCGCTGTTTCTTCTTCTTTCTACGAGCCAGCCACCGCCCCAGTAATAAGTGTGGGTTGTCGAAGGGGCCCACATTTTCTGGTCCTTCGAGCCGGGTCATAAGAAGAATGCCTGTCACACGCAGCCAGAAGAACTCTTCCACGTCACGTACCGCTACAGGCGGGACTACGGATACCTCCGACGCCACTACGGGGTCAGCCACCACGGAAACTACGGGCACGACGGGCACTACGACAACGACGGAATCTACACTGCCGAAGACTCCGCCGGGAAACGAGGTCGTAGCAGCCGCCCCCCTGCGCCCGACGCCACCCCGTGGGCCCCCGGCCTCGCACGCACCCGCCGGAAGCAACGCAAGCCCTACCCCTCTCCGCGCAGCCACCCGCCGTTCTGTCGCCCGCTCCACTGCCGTGAGCAAGCGACGTTTGATGCGGGCGCGGGAAGAATTATTACAGAAGGAGGTGGAGTTAGCCCGGGCCCGCGTCGCGATGCTAGAAGCGGAGTCATCCGAAGACGAGTCGAACTACAGCGAAGCAGAGGATACTGTCAAAAACCAGCAAACGACGGAGTGGGTCAGGAATTCGATGCTTGCCCTTGCAGATACTCCTTTCCTACCACCGCCGTCTGCCGAGGAGAACGTCAGGCCTGAGGGACCGCTGCCGTGTCCCGACGCATCTCTACCGCCACCGCACACCCACGCCTTGACTCACTCTGAAGAACAAGTGACGCTGCCGCAACTGCAACCACCACCGCCCTTGTCACAGCTGCAAGTACCACCGACACCGCAACAGTTCCAACCGCTGCCACCGCCGGCGCTACGTCCACACGTTCACACTGATCTCAGTGAACTCGCAGCTCACTTTAGCATCAAGGACTACGGCGCACCCACGTACCATGGAACTGGCGCCTTTCAATGGGGCCTCGAGTGATTGGCTGCCATTCAAAGCAGCCTACGAAGAGACTGCGAGCCACCTAACAGAGCAAGAGAACTTATCACGTCTACGCCGCTGCCTTCGAGGGGCGGCCAAGGAAGCAGTTCAATGTCTCTTCATCGGAGTAACAACACCCGCCGCCGTTATGAAAATGCTGCAGACTAGATTCGGCCGCCCGGACGCACTCGTGGCCGTAGAACTCAACAGACTACGGGCCTTGCCGAAGCTTCAAGAAAACCCAAGAGACATCTGCATCTTCGCGTCAAGGGTGCTCAACGCGACCAGTACCATACAGGCGTTAGGCAAGCCGCACTACCTTTACAACGCAGAAGTAGTGCGCAGCATAGTGGAGAAGCTTCCGTCTGCACTGCGATACAAGTATTACGACTACAATGCTGAGCAACCGGAGGGGCGGCCGGACCTACTGACGCTATCGCACTTCCTGTCCACTGCGGCGGAAAGATGTGGGACTTTCGCCCCGGCGGAGATCATCGCACCTGAAGACCGGCGGGAGCCACCCACCAAGAAAATCGTCCGCACCTACGTCGCTGATGACACGCCGCCACCGAAGAAACGCACACCACAATGCCGCCTTTGTGAAGCAGATCATAAGCCGGCAGACTGCTCTGAAATGAAAAAGGCAACGGTATCGGAGCGGTGGGAACTCGCCAAAAAGCATAGGCTATGCTTCCGCTGCCTGTGCACCAAGAAGATGCGGCACGCCTGCAAATCAAATCAATGCAACATCAATGGATGCATATACCGCCATCACCGACTGCTGCATCAAGATAAGCCAGAAGCCCAGCTGCACTACTGCGAAGAGATGCCGACCACCTTCGTCGCATCGACACAAGCGTCAACGTCAGCTGCATTGAAAATCATCCCGGTACAAGTCAGCGGACCGAATGGAAGCGTGGACACATACGCCTTGATGGATGATGGATCGACCTGTACAATAATCAACGCAGCAACAGCTAAGAACATCGGCGCCACCGGACAAGCAGAGCCATTTTACATTGAGGGTGTCGCCGGTATGAAGATAGAAAATCAACAATCTCGACGTGTCAACTTCACTATCAAAGGAAGAGATCAAGAGCGAAGCTTCGACATATCAGCAAGAACCATGGAAGATCTTCATCTCTCACCACAGACAGTATCGCGACAACTCATTGCAGAATGCGGGCATCTGAGGGACCTCGAGGAACAACTCGTCTACGACAAGGGGCTTCCAACGATACTCCTGGGACAGGACAACTTCCACTTGTTGTTCTCCGTCGTGACGCGCTTCGGAGACCGTAACCAGCCAGTCGCATCACTGACTGAGCTGGGTTGGGTCTTGCATGGACACGTTCCTCGGCACGCACTAATACATCGAGTCAACCATGTCGTCATCAGCGCCCCAGAAGAGGAGTCAATGGAGGCGCTAATGAAAGAACACTTCGCCCTGGAGTCACTGGGGGTGGAGCCACGTAACTCGGTCACCCCGGATGAGAGCCGGGCGCTCAGTATCCTGAAGAAGACGACGCAACACACTCCCGATGGCCGCTACGAGTCCGGTTTGCTGTGGAAGCACGACGATTTTACCCCACCTGAGAGTTACGGCACTGCCTACCGCCGACTCCTCATGATTGAGTTCACCGACAAGATGGAAACCGGGGAAGAGCGCGTGAACGTGGCGACCACACTACCACGTTTTGTCGAAGCTCTCCCAGACATCGCACGGTTCTCCAGCTGGCTACGACTGATGAGATCCACTGCCAGAATTCTCCAGTTTATCGCATTGCTGCGCACAAAAAGGGAGCAGTCATTGGCAACAAGAAAGAGGACAAAGAAGTCTGAAGGTGTTGACCCGAACTGGAAAGCAAACACACCGCGTCTAGCCAAGAAAGTAGACGTCGTGGCTCGCCGCAAGCCCCAACTGGAAGTTATTCTTCTTCCTGCAGAATACATGCAGCGCGCCGAGCTCCTATGGGTCAAAGCCATTCAGCACCAAGACTTCGAAAGCGAGATAGCTGCGTTACGAAAAGGGAGCTCTATTGCAAACGACAGCCGCCTCAAACATTTGTCGATGCAACTGGGTAAAGACGGAATCCTACGCCTTAAATCACGGATCGCCGCAGCCGAAGGCATCACAGCCACGCAGAGCGAGCCGGCCATACTGGACGGCGGTCATCCATGGGCGCGGCTGTTTATAACCTACGTGCACACCCAACTGCATCACGGAGGATTCGAGACGACCGCCAACGAAGTCAGGCAACAATACTGGATGCTGCGCCTACGAGTCTCCGTCCGAACAACCGTCAAGAGGTGCCAGCCCTGCAGACTTCGAAAAGCGAAGCCCGCCTGGCCATCAACAGGCAACCACCCGCCATGTCGACTGGCCCACCATCGCCGAGCCTTCACCTACACTGGACTCGACTACTTTGGCCCGATGGCAGTCACCGTCGGTCGCGGGCAACAGAAAAGGTATGGCGCGTTGTTCACATGCCTTACAACACGCGCCGTACACTTGGAGCTGGCTGGGAGCCTGAGCACGGACTCGGCAATCATGGCCCTTCGTCGCTTCATCAGTAGGCGAGGCTGCCCGACAGAACTATGGAGCGACAACGGCACCAACCTGCGTGGCGCAGACAGTGAGCTCAAGAGAATGGCGAAAGGAGCAATGGCAGAAGAGGCCTCGGTGCGGAGCATCAAATGGCGTTACATCCCACCGGGCGCGCCATTTATGGGAGGCGCGTGGGAGCGGATGGTGCGCAGTGTGAAAACCGCGCTACAAACAACCCTGCGCGAAAAGGCGCCGCATGAAGAAGTACTCATGACGCTGCTCATCGAGGCGGAACACACTATCAATAGCCGCCCGCTGACCCATGTCTCCATGTCACCGGGGGACGACGAGCCGCTCACGCCGAACCATTTTCTCATGGGGGGGCCGTCCAGAGTGCCACTACCAGGCGCTTTCGTAGAAGGAGATGACATCAGCCGCAAGTCATGGATCGCTAGCCAGCGACTCGCCGATGTTTTCTGGGCCAGATGGGTGCGGGAGTACCTGCCGGAGCTGCAACACCGGCGGGAGCCCCACGCACGAGGGACCATAAAAGTTGGGGACTTAGTCCTCATCGCCGACGGGACCCTACCTCGCAACATCTGGCCGAAAGGACAAGTTGTGGCTACCTTCCCTGGACCCGACGGAGAGATACGCGCTGTGGACGTCAGGACAGTACGAGGGATCCTGCGACGCCCCACGAAGAAACTAATTATCCTGCCTGTAAGCCGCGAACCGCAAGAATTACAGCTTGGAAAGACTGCGGCGGGAGAAGATGTTCGCGACATAACTTAGTTTATTTACAATTTAGTTTCTAAGTAATTTAGTATTAAGTTTTTAATAACTCTGTAAATAGTATAGGTAAATAAAAGGTTTGCTAATCGTGTTTCCTTGGCAGAGAGAGACAGGTAGAGAGAGAAAGATAGATAGAAAGAGACGGATAGAGAAACGCAAGCCGTCTCGCTCGCTCGCTGCTCATAGCATCGCTGCTCCCACCGCCGCCCGCGGTACGCCAATCAGAATAAATTACGGGCGTCCGGCGGGAGCAGACACAGTTCAACAGAGACAGTTCTCAGTGATACAGTCCACTACAAGCAAAACCAAGCGAGAAGCTCTCTACTACCCTGCCAAGGAAGCTGCGACCCTGTTCGACCAAAACTGCGCTGTTTCTTCTTCTTTCTACGAGCCAGCCACCGCCCCAGTAATAAGTGTGGGTTGTCGAAGGGGCCCACAAACACTATTCTCCCGTTCACAGCTGTAATTAGAGTAAGAGCTCATTCACACGAGATCCGACATAAACGATTCGTCAAAATATCCCAATAGACATTATACTCATAGATGCCTGCTGATATTTTTCAATATATTGTACTGATATTTTTCTTCGTCACGGTACTTCAAGGGTATTGTATAATTGAATATAATTGAATTAGTGATCTATATTAATTAATGGTGTGTAAATAAAAATGAGTATTTAATTTGTTTATTGCTATATAATTGTTGACTTTATTATCTGTATTTTTATAATGATTATATTTTTTTGTAAATTATAATAATTTATTTCAGGGCACAAAAGGATCCATATTTTGTTTGTAACAGACAAAATACTTAATCACACTCAATTCAATCAATAGATTAGAATACAATAGAATCACAGGCAGGCCTATTATATGAAATATCATATAATAGGCCTGCCTGTGGCACGGCTCTGTTTTCCACGGTCTGTCACAAACGTCACACCACTCACCCAGTGTTTGAGTATTGGGCCGTCGAGCCGACCTGCAATTTCCTCTAGGATACTATTGCTGCACGCGTTCTGCTTCAGTAGGAGGCCGTTCTCTTATGTATGATGGCATGGAATCCATCAGTACGTGCCTCAACAAACAGTCCCGATGTACTACAGTAGCGTGGAAGCCCCAGCAAGAGTGTTATACTGGACAGGCACTCTATGACTCGGTCATTCCTCTGGTCCTCAGTCACTATATGACGAAGGTATTTGAAATTGGTTATTGAGGTTATGTAAATAAATTATCACTTCGACTTTGTTTATCGATATTATTTAAACAGTGATCATTATCATAGGCAAATACCAGTCTTCTAAAATGTCGATAAACAAAGTACGTAAACTATCTATCATTTTTGTCGATAGCCGTTCTTATGTCGATACTTACCCCATCGCTGGTCGACACTAAAATTGTACGCGAAAAGAATCCTACTTGGTTTCAGTCATACAAAGTAAAACGGTCGTATGAGTAAAGAGTGTCGGTATATTAACTTCTGTTCATAGAAAATAGCCCTCCCTCTATTTAATTACTTACTCTGAGATCGTAGCAAAGGCTGTCTTTAGTAAAAATACGTCAACCTCCTTGCTCTTGAATTCTAAACTTGCATAACAGAACTCTTCCTTTACTTCCTAACCTTTTTTATTAGTTCCGCACTGAACGCAAAATAGTTATTTGTGCAAAAAGAGAGCAAAGTTGATTTTGCTGCGAGTGCTTGTTTGAGTCCCGAGTGAGCGAATGAGTATATATTTGAATCACGAGCGTAGCGAGTGATTCTACATTTGAATCCTGAGTCAGAATCTCAAAGGCACGAGATGCAAATAACTTTGGTCTCGTGTTGCACATACAACTTTTCATCTCAGTAATGAGAACATGCCAAATAAGAGAATGAAAAATACAAAATTGCAAAATCAAATAACATTTATTTGTAATTTTTCGTGATAAACTTCGGATACAACGGAATATTCTCTAATTGTAATGAAATAAAATGAAATTTCATTCAAACGGTAGATTTAAGGGTACGTTTACTTAATTCACCTGGGTTAATTCACCTAGGTGCATTAAATTATAATTTTTGTATATTTTAAACACCTGGGTGAATTAAGTTAACTTCTAGAAACCTTCATTCACCTTGTTCACCTGAGGAAAGTACACTTAATTCACCTGATTCACCTAGGTGCATTAAGTATACTAAAATTACACCTACTACCATAAACACCTGTAGCGTTTTTCATAAAACAAAAGACATTTAGGTGTTATATGTCCTTCCATTAATAAATATTTACACCAATAATTATAACTATCTATAATAATATGTTTTAGATAATTATTAGGCAAGCCTTAAAATTTTTTGCGCTTCCTAGTTAGGTCAAATAGTAATTTGTAATTGTAATATTGGTAATATCATCAAAACTATATCTAGTTTAAAACTATCTTGGAATAAATAATAATTTATTACGTGAGGCCCCTTAGGCAATATTAGTTATTAAATTTCTAGAAAATGACCAATGGTAATTTGCCCATCCAACAGTCAACAGGGCCTCTTGTATGAATCTATCATTTATTTGAACGCTATAAGTGCGTTGTATTGGGGTGCGTTTGGAATGAGCGTCTTGTTTGAAAGCAGTGATCACGTGTAGCAGGCTTCGGTTATACTTTTTTATGCGATTGCTGAGACTTTTATACATAATAATTATTTGTGCGGTGCCTTTCGCCAAAGACTGACCACCGGAAGGTAAACTACGCAACTACTAATTTTTGAATTATTTCCTGCAAGTTCTACGAAGAAAATAGAGATGTAGTAATTCATGAAATTAATTAATTTGTTATTTAATTGTAAAATGTATTGATTTTGTGTGCAATAAAGTATATTGAATTGAATGTATTAATATTTAAAAGCTTTTGGCTGGAAAAAATCTTTCTTCGCTTCTGGGGCACATGTTTAGCCATGTCCAATGGGGTGCTTCCATTCCATTCATGTCCATTGGGTTGCTTCCTCCAATTACCCACATCATCAACTTCTCTTTATGGGTGAGCTCCTTTCCTAGTCTATGGAAGAAAGCACTCGTTATCCCACTGCCGAAAAAATCCAATCTCTCCTCCTTCAAAGATTATAGGCCCATATCTATCTTACCCATTCTCTCCAAAGTGCTTGAATCCATAGTCCACTCCCAACTCTCCTCCTTCCTTTCATCAAACAAACTTCTCAATCCTTTCCAATCTGGGATCAGACCAGGCCATAGTACTACCACAGCACAGCACTCTTAAAAGTCAGCGATGACATACAGCAAGCCATGGATCAGAAGTTGGTTACGGTGCTAGCCCTGCTTGACTTCAGCAATGCCTTTAACTGCGTCGATTTTGACATTCTGGTCGCTATATTGAGCTCACTGAATGTCTCCGTCCATGCTGCTGACTGGTTTCATTCATACCTGAGAGGTCGTCAGCAACGCATTAAGTCTGAAGAGACCGAACCTCAATGGTGTGATCTTTCCTCAGGAGTGCCTCAAGGTGGTATTCTCTCTCCTCTTCTATTTTCAGTCTTCACCAACCCTATCTCCGACGTTATCTCTTCTTCGTATCATCTGTACGCAAAAAATTATCGCCACTTTTGCCCCTGTGATGTAGCCTCAACCGTGGAGGCACTGAATGCTGACCTCGAGAATGTGAAAGACTGGGCCTTATCATAAGGGCTGTTGGTAAACCCGACCAAATCACAAGCCATGCTTTTAGGAACCAGGAACACGCTTTCCTTGGTACAAAAACTTATTGTTCCCGTGTCATATAATGGCATCACAATAGAGTTTACAGATCAGGCGAAAAACCTTGGGATTATTTTTGACAACCTGCTGTCTTGGTCTCCACATTACAGCGAGGTCAGCAGACGGGTCTTTGCGTCTTTTCACTCCCTCAGGCGTTTGCAGTACTACTTGCCACGGCAGACCAAAATCACCCTTGCTCAGTCCCTTCTCCTGCCGCTAATCGACTACGCCAATGTATGTTGGGCGAGCGCGAACGAAGATCTACTGAACAAACTCGAACGACTTCAGAATCTTGGGATTCGGTTTATCTTCGGGTTTATCAATTCGTCGTCGCCGAGACACTCATATTCTCTTTTATCTTTTCAATATATTGAAAAATCCGCGCTACCCCAGCTACCTTCGAGACCGCTTTGAGTATCTCTTTTCAGGAGATCAGCACCGGAGATCTTACACGGTCTCACTCTTAGCCACTCCAAGGCATAGCACCTCGGCATATGAGCACTCATTCAGGCTGCAGGCGGTTCGACTGTGGAACGCACTACCTTGCACTATAAGAGACAGTCCCACTCTTGTCTCTTTCAAAAACCGGGTAAAATAGCACTTCCTCTCTCTTTCGTGAGAGTTATATATAGTATGTATATCATTATAATATATAAACTATAATTGCAAGTATATGTATGTATTGTATTTAGTAGTCTGGTATTTAAGTATTTAATTTTCCGTATTTTATATTATATAGGTATATGTATTTTAGTATAGATTAGATATTAATAATAATAATAATAATAATATCTTGGACACCATTTACACACATTGATCTAGCCCCAAACTAGGATTCCCTGTATCTTGGGTACTAGACAACGATACACATACTTACATAGATAAATATTATACTTAGATAGATAAACAACCATAACTGGGGTTCAAACATACGTTCTCATCAAACAAATATTTGCCCCCCCGGGACTCGAACCCGGGACCCTTGGCTTCGTAGGCAGCGTCACTGCCGTCTCGGCCATTCGGGTCGTCGATATTGTACACTGTCTACCCATCCTTTCATGATACATCTCCCTTTCATGCCTTGGTTTGCTGGAAGAAATCTCTTTTTAGAGATAAGCTCGCCTTTGTACATATGATTGATCCTAATGTAACCTTTTAAATTTAATATGTGGGTGTGCAATAAAGAATTATGAATTATGAAAATCTACGCAGTTGAAGGAACTACTGAAGTCAAGTAAAGCTAAGACGGAAAGCTGTTTGCTGTCCATGGCTAGTTGGATGTCATCTGTGACTTTGTGGCTATGTAGAGGAAAGAGGAAAGACAGCGATAAACGATAACGTTTGAGGCCTTTCATTTACTTTTTTCTACGTTTTGGAAGTGTTGTTTGGGTAAAATACATTTAAAAAGGCACAGTATTGCAAAACTAACGTCGCACACAACATAGTGGATTTTATACGAGAAATGACACGGTTTCCTAGCAAACTTTCACGAAACAGAGCAGGTTAGGTAGGGCCGAAAGTCTCAAAATCTTGTAGTCGAGCGATAATAATGGCGGCATCCCAAAGCACGATATACCTAATTCGTGCGATTGTCAGCCTCTACTCAGTGATAGGTGAAACAGGAAATGGTCATCGTCACACACATTATTAATAGACCGTGTTGAACCTATTGCCCAGTCATTATGATGTAATCTGTATTGTGATTGCTACATATCATAAATAAACGACCAGCTAGTCTGGGAAATAGGTAGTTTTCAAACGTAGGTGTTCTGGGTAGTACAGGGTGCTACTGAAAGGTGTACACATATTTTAAAGGGAGCACAGTGGGCTTTATTATTAGTTCCGAAACATGTTGAGATGGTAAGAGAGAACTGACTACAATGATTGATGAATTTCTAGCTAAACGTATAAGAATAGGCGTGATACTATGTGTCTGTGCGTCTTACGAGAGAATCTACAGATGGACGGATAACGTCAAGCAAAACAGCTTATATAATAATACAGATATTTTATTTAAATAACACAGTAGTAACTGAATAACAACTTTTAAATCATATTCGTACCGATTAAGATTCAACAGCACTTTGCAATATTTCCAATTTATTTCCTTAGATTTCTTCAACCGAAGAGGTAGGATAAGTCAACCGGTAAACACACATTACCATATTACATTACTTTGGTTACAAGTTGAATAAAATAAAATAAAAAATGCCCAAATATATACACTATACAAAGGAAAAACGCTAAAAACGTTGACATTCGTTCGGTAAACAACAACACCGCTTCGCGAGAAAACACATCTTTATAAAGGGGGTATCAGATAGGTGTAGCATGACTACACGTCTCCATTCCACCCTGTATACCGTCAAGCAGAAACAACAACCGGCCTTCGATTCGTAAGTATTCACAACCACCTAAGCCACTCTCATCTCAACACTTCACTTCTACTCATACTGGCCATATACCCAAAAGCCAGTATGATGTTGAGCTGCCGTTAACTTGCGCAGCAGTTTGCGAATTCGGACACCATACTCGTATAAACTAGTCAACATACATTTTTCATCTATGCAAAATCCAGAAAACCATCGATGCTCCACAAATGCTTATCGTACTTTGCCCGTACCAAGTTCTAAATGGGCTGAATAAAATCTTAATATTGCAGAAAATTTATTCAAATAAAGAATTGGAATAGAAACCTTTGAAGTGTACCTCTGATACATATGTGAATGTAACATTAAGTATGACAAGAGGCTCATTCATCTATTAAGTAGTAAGGCATGTGGCTGTGTCGTGTATCGAAGCGGATCTAGCGGATCCACAAACAACAAACATGCTCCGAGAGAAAAACTCGGACCCACAAAAGACTAATAAAATTTACTCTATATTGTACAGACCGTGAGAGAAATACAACATTGTCATAAACAAATGTTATTCAAATCTGTACATATCTATGTGTAATTGTTTAAATATGAAAATATAGCCATAGAACAAAAAAGGTTATGTTATTTATTCTTTGTTTTACAAAAATACTTCACAATTGTTTTAATTAATCACAGTAACTTTGCTATTGTTATTGGCTTCATGAAGTAATGGACTCACTGTCTCCACGTAAAGAAGGCATTGCAGGGAATGAATCATAGCATAACAGACGTAGTTAGATCAATGTTTGGAAGACTACATTCTTATCATTACAATAAATTTTATTATTAGCACTTTTGCGTTTTGCAACTGTTGTAGCTGCGAATTAGGAGTGAGCGACGTTCTACAGTCGCTCTGTTTTAAAATACCGTTTCATCGAATGGAACGCCTAGAACATTTCTCGCGTTCAGCAAAAGAAGGCTTGTTTCATAATCATAACCAGTCATAGATGCAACAGCATCTGGATAGTCGCCGTCTCGTTCCCACGATTCACTAATCGATAGTAATTAATAAAATAATGATATCAATAATAATGTACTGGAATGTTGAAAACTGAATAGTTTTCTGGATCTTGTTTAATGTCATGCCTGCACAGCACGATTCGTATTATTATAATATCATCATCTATTGCCTTGTCACACAGAGCACTGAAAATGGCGGTATTACCTAGAGATGACAATTAGTACCTACTATTCGAACGGCGTATGCGAACAGGCTCATGTAACACACTACGAATGTCCTTCGTCAACTTAAACTTTATTGAATTGTTCAAGTTTCTACAATGCATAGCTAAAGGCGACTCTAGATATGTCCGGACCAAAATAGTTGATGGCTCTGTGCGTTTAATTGTCCCAAGCAGCTGTTTCCGAGCACTGAGCGCCAAAGAGGTTAACGCTTGCGCTTTGACAATTGCTTTCAGGATCTGTTCTTCACTCGATGACCTGGAACAATCAGTGATAGATTATTTTAACAGCCATTTTAATGGCTTGATCAGCTACTTTATTAGGATTCTGTACCCGAAAGGTGCCAAACAGGACCATATTACTAAATATCCGCTGTCCGTCCGTCCGTCGTATGTTTGTTTTTCTGTCACCGGGCTGTATCCCATGAACCGTACAGTTGAAATGTTTCAGAATGATTTCTGTTGCCGCTACAGCGACAAGCGACCTACACGAGATTCAATAAATTAAAGGAGAGAGATGTTGTGATATTCCTGCCAAAATCATCTTGATACAAATATCACGAAATATTTTGCCACATCCAAGATAGTTGTTGGTAGCGCAATTGGGTTGTCGAAGGATCAGTAATCTGTATTATGTATGGATTGTTATCAACACAACATGTAGGGATTGTTATCAAAATAAGTTCGAAGATTGTTTTTTGTTTTATTATTTTTTATTCCTTAAGCTTCTTGTACGGTGGCAGCAACCCTCCCCTCCGTGTGCGATAAGCCGATAGAAATACTCGATGGTGTTTGCTGAATGAGGGATTTCTTGAAAACTAATGAGAATTATAAAGTACATTTATAATTATAAAGCTCCGTGGTCTAATGGGTTCCACGCCTGCTGCACACAGGAGATGCAGGTTCGATTCCTGACCATGTACCAATGAGATAAATAAAATTATCTTAAGTACACTATATGGACGTTCTAACGGTGATGGAAAACATCGCGAGGAAACCTTCATTACTCCATAGCTGCGGCGATGGGCTAGCCGCTAGCCCCTGTCACGCAAAGTAGAGTATTGAATAACTGGCTCAAAGTGGGCACATTTGTGCCTCTGCCACCCCGTATGGGAAAAGGTGTGACGCTATGTTATGTTATGTTAATTATAAAGTGAAGTGAAATACAATCATTTCTATAAAGATGCTTTGTTTCACTTTGTGATCCTGTCCCCGTGTATTTAGCTCTCACATATGTATATATAGGCCGTCAAGTTACAGTTTGAAGGAAAGGACACCTTGAAAATAGCATCGCGATTTTCAAACTTATGCCATGGGAATAGAATGCAACATAAAGAAAAATCCATTGTACTGAGTGTAATCTTGCCCGAGACAAAATTCAATGAAAAAGCTCTTGAGCTTTTTCATTGAATTTTGTCTCTCGACCAATCATGTGTAGAGGTGGTCGTTATTACAAAAGCGCGTTAAGTAGCACGCTATTTTAATAGTAGTTTATGTGACTGCTACATAATGGAGGGCATTAATACTCTATACTAAATACAGCATGGCTTATTATTCGTAATGTAAAATTACCATACATACCGGTAATAGTAGTTTATGTGACTCTACATAATGGAGGGCATGGAGCCGAAGGCGAGTTTAATAATATCACTCGAGAGTTTTAATGCCTAATTATGTACAGTTACATACACTAGTTTATCTACACACATATCATAAGCTCTCTTTGATGTGTTCAGGAACCGCATGTTTGACCGGCATTGTGGCTCTGCAGTTGTTTAGCTTGTTCTGTAGCACCAACCTTGGCGGGCGTCGGCGTTCGAAATTTGAATGTCAGTACCAACTTCACAGACAAACTAGGGACGGCACGCGGGTGGGGGTCGGCGTTCGAAATTTGAATGTCATAATATGTAGAAAAACTACAAATTATGGTCATAAAGTGTAATTTTTCAGATAAGAAATGAGTTTTTACCAAGTAGTTTAACATTATGCTGATCGTAACCTGCGGTTTTTGTACGCAGTAAAGAGGGTTTATGATACGTGTGTAGATAAAATAATAAATAACGCCGCTTTTAAAAATTTAAGAAACGGCTTTTAAAGAGCGCACCGCACCGATCGTTGAAGTAATGAAAGAAAAAAAGTTGGGGGCTATGTGGTTATGTCTGTTTTCACATTACGTGATTTAGTTACATTGATTGAGGGATCGCGTCGCGTCGCGTGTCTCAGCACCGTTTGGCAACTGCAGGTCCGAGCGCATGCGATGTGAGATGAGAATAGTGGTTGGAACTGTTTATTGGTTGATAGTTAAAAGGCTCTAAAAATAATAACTTTTATTTTTTTTAGATAAAACTTGAAAAAACGTCTCCAGATATTGGAGTCAATGTACAATATAAAAAATATTAAAGATATTAATAAATATTAATTTTTATAAAATTAAAAAAAATGGCTTATTTTTACTTTCTCAAAATCTTTTTTGATTAGATTTTTTATTTTTTCATTTTATTTTCTTGTAATCCTTGTGGATACGACTCTGTTGACAACCTAAATATTCACGACGTCTCAGCGAAAATCAGGAACTACTACATCGCTGGTCATATCAAATTTCACGTTAAGTTGCCGCTCCGCTGTTGATTGAGTGATCGCGCGTTCCAGCACGGTTTGGCAACGGCGCGCCCGAGCGCATGCGCTACGACTGCGGCAACCGGCGATTTTCATGACTCGAATGACATAAATAGCTTTTAATAACGTGTAGCTGTTTACAATAGCGGCTGTTATAAAGAGCATAGCAGCTTTTTGCAATTTTTAAATAAGCCGTCATGCCCACATCTAATCAAGTGTGATATACCATTCGGAAGTTAGTATATTCCTCTATTTCCGGACAGTTTTACCAGCAACAATTTAAAAACGGGGTTCGCACATGATCAATTTTCCGCAACCGCGCGCTCTCCTAGGCAAGGTCTTTACCTGTATCAACGGAGTTTTATATTAACTGTCACCCTCCCCCTGGTGGGTGTGTTTATTTGAGTTATAGAGTTAACCGATCTTGTAACTGTTGTGCACTGGACGGTGAGGTGCTACTCCCCGGGTCGGAGAAGCCCGGTAGCTGCGACCGACTGAGGGGTATACAATAAAGGCGTGTACTCACTATTCCTGGGCAGCGCGAGCGCGTGCGTTTCCGGCACGGTGCACAGGTGCAGGTGGCCGTGGAACGTGTAGTGGACGGTGAGGTGCTTCTCGTCACTGACGCACGGGTCATAGAAGCCTGGTAACTCCGACTGAGGAGGACAATTACAAAGATAATTAACAATAATTGATAATAATAAACATAGCAACTAAAATACTGGAGCAGAAGCCAAGAGTCTGGGGCTCAGTTAGTGAATCCGTCGTAGTTAGATTTCTTTGAGGTTCGACTTAACATTAGTTATTAAATAAATGGATTTATACCATTCCCCATCTAAAAAGCTTATTTATACCATTCCCCCTACAAAAAGTTTATTTATACTATTCCCCCTCCAAAAAGCTTATTTTAATCACAATAACAAGCACTATTTTGGTGTTTGAATTTAGACCACACCAATATTCGACCTCCATCTCAATGCTATACAACCTCCTTGCGCAAAAAATACTCGTTACAAACACCTTGTGCAAAGAATACTCGACATACACACTCCTTGTGCTAATTCATTCTGTGTGGAAGGAGCTTGGGAGACAAGTAATAACACAGGTTGCTGGATATGAACTACAGGTCTATTGGTTATAGATGCCTTATATACTAATGAGCCTAAGTAAATACTACATCTCCCATCGAGAAATAAAAAAACGAGATTTGATTGGTCGACATTTTCGACAAGGAGTTTAGCATTAGAATAAAAACTGTTTTGTGTTCTTTGCTGACATTAGTAAATTAGCGCTATTTTCAATATTGTATATTGTACGAACACAAAGTTTATTGTTACTTAATAATACATCGATTGAAAATGCATTCAAGTGATGAAGAGGTGTTAACACCTGAGTTTATGAAGGAGAGGGCGGCTTTTACTCGTAGTCGTGGTATGGTCACGTAAGCAACTCTTAAATAAAACGGATTTATATTGAGGGCCATGAACCACTCGCATCGCTCAATATAAATAATTTACAATTTGTTCACTGAAAAAAAGGTTAAAAAAGCACTTTTGATCACTATTTTGGTGTTTGAATTTAGAACATAACAATATTCCATATTGAGAAGGTGTCAATGCTATACAACCTTCCTGAGAAAAAAATACTGGATACAAACTCCTTGTGCAAAGAATAACTCCTCGAACGGAAATAAATATCGCTTCACAAGATGACCATCCTAATAATAATAATAATAAGAAAATTACCCTTAATTATAGTAATTGTTCCAATTTAAATGTGGATCTTTATTAATTTAACCTTCATGTTTCCTTCATTAAATGTCTATTTAATGTTTTTTTTCTCGTAGTCTTGGTACAAAATTTAGTATGCACTCTTGAATAAAACGGATATATATCGAGGGCCATGAATCACTCGCGTCGCTCATAGACATTTATAATCAGGCCCATACATTGCTCTGGCCCCACACTAGGATACCCTGTGTCGTGGGAACCAGAAACAGCGACGTCACACACATATAAACTCCTAGAACTGGGGTTTTATTTTCTCTATCCCCAGCCGGGGATCGAACCCGCGACCTCCCGCATGGTAGGCAGAGCCACAACCGCAGCGACACAGAGGTCGTCTGCCCTCATCATGAATAAGGTATTATTCATGATGAGGGCAGACGAGGCCAACTATGGCCATGGCACTCTATGGCCCTCGTTTTAAATCCGTCATTTAATCACTAATTGACTAATAGTACATTTCCCACGAATTCGCAAAGGTCTATATTTACAAACCGAGAAGTTTACGGCACGAGCCGAAGGCGATTGTCGTAGCGAAGTTCGTAAAAAGCCTTTTCGAACAAGTTAGGAATATAATTTTTCAGCCTGAGAACCCAAAATCAAGTGGCGATGGTGCTATTTTTAGCTCAGACGTCGGAAATATACTATTTCACTTTTACCTCACATGTTCGTTTAGTTAGTCTCTACTAGTCTAAGACTAACGCAACAAATGTGCCCTGTCCCCACATTTCATTGCCCCGCGGGAAGGGAGTGTCTCACATGAGGACAGCATATTTCCCCAAGCCATTTGTAAGTTGTTGAGTAAATTACCTTGCTAGCGTCCAGCAGCTCTAGCCGCGAGTCCTTCACCAGACACTGGACAGCTATTGTGACGTCGACAATTTCACTGTAGAGGCTGGTCGGGGAGTCGGGGGATCCCGTGTCGCCGACATTCTCGTTGCTCACGTCGTGGTGCGTCGCGCCTGCGCCATTAAATTGTATTATTCTGGTTCTGACCGTGTGCCAATGGGCTTTTAATTCTAACGGTAATATTGTAGGGAAGTGAGGAAAGAGCTGTAGGGCATATCTATGCCCCTCACTTGCCTACGATTTCACCGTTCACGACGCTACTATAAAACCAGCCATTTAGTCGGACGTTCCGTGTCTCGGATGCATGCTGTAGGTCCCGGCTACTATCGCTTCTTGGTAGTAGTACAACCGTTCCACCAACCCGCACTGAGCCAGCGTGGTGAAGTATGGCCCAATCTTATATATATACAACAACATAGCGTCACGACTTTTCTCATACGAGGTATTAGGATATTGAGCGTGACTGCGGAATAGGCCATCGCTGACGCAATGAATATAAAGGTTCCACGATATCATCTTTAATAACATCTCAAAATCACCAATCTAGTAAGATTTCTCAGATATCTGTAACTTATTTAAATATTTATTAATTACTAGCTGATGCCCGCAACTTCATCTGCGTGTTCATAGGAATTATTATTAACCGAGATAACGTTACCCTCCTTCTGGTGCAGTCGAATAAAAAGTATCCTATATGTTAATCTAGTTCATAAACTACCTCTATGCTAAATTTCATTCAAATCCGTTCAGCCGTTTTAGTGTGATTGACGCACAAACACACAAACATCCAAACATCCTAACATCGCTACGTTCACATTTATAATATTAGTTAGACTTCAGGGATATAGATATTTTGATGTTGATTTTAATCCAGGCTCCGTGCGGGTTGATAGAGGTTATCGGGCTAGTGTCAAACAAAATTTTACTTTTCTGCAAGCTTTTATGAAATTTTTAGACACATTGGTGGAACTAATTAATCAACGAATGAAACCAATTTGCTTGAAGATTTCCTGAATAATGCGATGGTTAAATATTATTATACTGAGTTTTGAGTGAAACGACTAAAAAAATGTGGTGGATGGGCGCTTTAGGGTTCGTACCATAAAAGGAATCCTCTTAGGATCACTTCGTTGTCCGTTTATCTTTTTTTTTATTGTGAAAATTCAAACTTGCAGGTCAATGCAATCAAAAAATAACGCCGTTTATGCCGCAAAATTTGCTGAATCTGCTTGATACACGCAAAGGAATCAAAACAAAACTTCCCGCTGGCCAAGAATCGTGAAATTCGGAAGCAACGTCTTAATAGCATAAGTAAAGGGAATAATCCGAAAACCGTAAATTTGTAGGTTTTTAGGGTTCCGTACCCGAAGGGTTCCAAACGGGACCCTATTACTAAGACTTCGCTGTCCGTCCGTCCGTCCGTCCGTCCGTCCGTCTGTCACCAGGTTGTATCTCAAGAACCTAGCTAGCTAGAGAGTTGAAATTTTCACAGATTATGTATTTCTGTTGCCGCTATAACAACAAATACTAAAAAACAGGATAAAAGAAATATTTAAGGGGGCTCCCAAACAACAATTCTTTCAATACCACATACAAACTTATGGATGCACATGCACTGGTTACGTACATGGAGTGTGAAAGTAACCGCACCAATAACTTTGTAAACAATATTTTGCTGTGTAAAATCCAAACTATTCACTCCACACCATCGCTTCCATTGAACGGTGGTACGGAACCCTTCGTGCGCGATTTAGACTCGCACTTGATCGGTTTTTACAAAATAATGCGATTTGTACGGACCGAGAGTGGGCGCGAGCCCGACTCGTTTCGTCGTCAATACCAAAGTCAGCCAAGGAAAAAAGTCACAAAGAAAGTTGTCGATTTAAGCAAAAATTATACTACAGCGCCACAAAGTTATCTGATCCGGTGGCGAAACTGGTACCACGTAATGTCATTTTGAAATGTCATAATGTTGTCAAGTTTGTTGTTGTGCACAAGGCTTGGTGTTTTATTCATTATTTTATCGTTTTAATGATATAAATAATGCCGAAAGCATTGAACAGTGCCGCGAGAAACACTATTTTAAATGTTTTAGCTTTTATGCAGAGAAACGTTTAAATGCGCTGATAATACCATTTGAAAAACTGTACGAACGAGTTGCTGCTGCTACAGGTTAATGTTGCCAGTTGTTGTTCTATGAATCACCCATTTCTTGTCAATAGTCGATAACATGGTTCCTACAAGTACTTGTGTTCTATTTTGCAGGTGTAAGTGAACCGTTTGTAGAACAATTAGTTAAAGAACAAAAACAGGCAGATGCTACTGGCTCAATAATTTCTACTCCAGGGAAAAAAAGGACTAGAACCAAGGGGAAGACAGAAATTGATGATTTTGACCTCGGTGTCATCAGAAGAAAAATTCATGAATTTTACACAATGAAGAAAGAAATACCTAGCATCCCAAAATTACTGAATGTTCTACGAGACGAAATCGATTTTAATGCTAGTCGTGAAACATTCAGAAAGTTATTGCGTGAAATTGGTTTTCGATACAAGAAAACGCAATCCAATAGAAAAGTCCTCATTGAGCGCAATGTTATATCTGCTTTACGGGTATCTTATCTGCATAAAATAAAGCAAAACGAATGCGGTGAAAAAAAGGCTGTAATATTTTTGGATGAGACACTTTATACACTCGTCACACACGGCTGGTCGCTGTTGGCAAAGTAATGATGTTGACGGTGTTTTGAATCCTGTATCAAAAGGAAATAGATGGATTATAGTTCATGCGGGGAGAGAACAGGGTTTGTTGAGAATGCATTACTTGTTTTTAAATCGAACACTAAAAGTGGCGATTACCATGACAAAATGAATAATAGCAATTTCAAAAAATGGATAACAGAAAAATTTCTGCCTAATTTACATACAGACACTTTAATTGTAATGGATAACGCTCCTTACCACAGTATTTGTATTAACAAATGCCCTAATTCAAATACTAAAAATGCAGATATGCAGAATTGGCTTACTGAAAATAATGTGGAGTTCAATGAAAGTTTCACTAAACCCCAGCTGTATGAATTACTAAAAAGGCCCAGACCAGCAAAACAATATGAAATTGATAATTTTCTAAGAGACAATGGGCACACTGTCCTTAGATTGCCCCCCTATCATTGCGATTTAAACGCAATAGAAATGATCTGGAGTTCAATGAAACGTCATGTTGCAGAACATAACATTGGAAAGTCAAAGGCTGAAATGCCGCAGTTAGTCGCAGTAGCATTTAACAAAATATCAGCAGCAGAATGGCAAAAATACTGTGCCCATGTAAAGAACATCGAAAATGAGTACCTAAAAAAAGACATTTATTTAGATGAACCATTTATCGTAAATTAAGAAAGTGATAGTGGAAGTGAAGGCAGTGATTCAGATGACCTATGATTTCGCAGATGATTGTCTACATGATCATAATTATTGCATTAAAATATAATCATAATCCTATAATATAATTACAGGATTATAATTATATTATTATGATCATCAATAATTATAATCATTGAGACAATCATATATATAAATATAAGAGTAAATATGAAAAATTCGCAATTATCATTATTTACGCACTTATTTTTAATTATGGCATTTTTACCCTACAACCGTGGAAATTCTATTTTGCGCGGCAACACTAAATTCGACCACAGCGACGCTGACACCTGATCAGAAAGCTTTGTGGCACTGTAAATAGTGTTTTGCTTTATTGACAAGTGACAGTTCCTGGTCTTCGGTTTCGTCAAAGAACAGCTTTGCCTAACTCAATCTTTTGAAACGACAACTCGCCTGAAAAAAATAAAAAGATGTCTCGCCATCGACATCTAATGACAAATTTGGAACTACTTTTTTCTTTTATATGACCTGTCAGAAAATTGGCCTTTACAATATCATTTATAATTGACATGGAGTTTAAGGTAAAAAAATAAGTACATATTTTGCTATTCTGCTAAGTTAAGCTGTTACCTTGCGGCAGCTTGCCATAGACCGCCCGAAGTATGACGAGGCCCCTCTTCTTCTCCTCGTCGCTCCGGATCCGGGAGTACGTCTCTCGCATCAGCTCGACGGTCGCCCGCGCCGTCCGCTGCATCTCTTGTAACCTGCAATACATAGGCATGCATTTTGTGACAAAATGTTCAATACCTTGGACACTCTTTACACACATTGATCTAGCCCCAAACTAGGATTCCCAGTATCTTGGGTACTAGACAACGATACACATACTTATATATATAAATATTATACTTAGATAAACAACCATGACCAGGGTACAAACATCCGTTCCCGTCAAACAAATATTTGCCCCCACCGGGACTCGAACCCGGTACCCTTGGTTTCGTAGGCATGGTCATTGCCGACTCGGCCATTCGGGTCGTCGTCTTCTTCTTACTTATTTACTTACTACGACACAAAGTACGCCACCCGCGAGGAATGCGATTTCCCTCCCTCTCTTTCTCGCTCTCGCCCTCGACGCGTCAGGAGGACAATGACGGACGATATGACGTCATCAGAGCGAGGTGCTAAGTTAACTTTTTTAAGTTAACGTGTTCACGTATATTGATGTGAACGAGAACGAAAACGAGTCAGAGGTGACAGCGGAATTTTGAAATTGCTATTTTGTAGCGATAGCAAACTCAACATTAAACCGCAATAAGCAATAAAATATAAATAAACATAGACGTCGACTAACTTTAAGTGAATAACTAATTCACCCGTGATCCAAATATCGTAAAGTATGTGTGTGTGTGAATGTGTTTTGCATTAAAATAATATATTTTTGGAAATATCTAGCCCGGATGGGGCGGGGCCTAGCAGCGCGCCATGCAGACGCGCGAAACGCGCAGTACGGTGATTGGTGGACGGGCAGCCGCTGGCTACTTGGCGCCAGTCGAGCAAGCGTCGGGCTTCACTTTTTCGGCGGCGCTTCATGGTGTTGGACGTATCTTTGAATTATAATTTGAGTGTCTGATTTAACGGTTTTCCTTTTGTTATTACAATTATTTTTAGTAGTAAAGTATATTTGTTTTAAAAAAACCATTCCTGCTTTTGATTTGTAAAATCAGAAGTGGGATAACCACGGGTCCTAGTCGCTCAAACGGCTTCTTTGTAAATTTCAATTCTAATCATAACCGTTAAATCTGGAACTTTTTCATCAACCCTGTACACCGGACAAACTGTGAGTACACCCATTTAATTATGTCGGGACGACCCTCTCGGTCAGAGAACAGAAGGGGCGATAGCCCGTTTGGACATCGCAGTAGATCTCGTGAATGTCGACGTGGTCCTCGCAGTCGGCATGATGGAGCGCGCGGGCGGCGCCGTCGCGACAGTTCCTATAGCAGTCGTGACGGTTCCCGCAACCGTGCACTAGATACTATTCTCGGTCGCCTAACTGCGATCGAGGGTAGATTGTCTGCCAGCACCACGTCGGCGATAGGGTCTTGCCCGACACCGATACCTCCAACACGGGATCGCCAAACGCCACCGCTGCCTGTAGCATCAGGCGAGACTAATTTTATTTCGTCTGAACCTAGTAGTGGTGCTACGGACAAACTTGTGGGCGCGCTGACCTCTCTTTTGCAAGCCAGGCCTAGTCACTACTACATATCTAGTTTTGACCCTAATGTGCATGATTTTGATGCTTGGTGTGCTGAAGTGGACAGAGGTCGCGAGCTGAACCGTTGGGCCGATCATGAGTGCTTGTCGCGCATTGGTAGCTGTCTCAAGGGCGACGCGCGTACTTGGCTGAGTGATTGGACTTCTAATGATCGTACATGGACAAATTTTAAGTCTGACTTCCATTCACTTTGCCCACGGAGTATTGACATTGCTAACATTCTGTACGACGTTATGAGCACGAGCTCAAATAAGTTTCCTACCTACGCTGAGTACGCTCGAAAATCATTATTGCGTTTGAAAATTGTAAAGGGGTTATCCGATGATCTGATAACTGCAATTGTTATTCGAGGACTAACTGACCCCCAAGTTAAAGCCGCTGCATCAAATGCAAAGTTACAATGTAACGAACTTGTGGAGTTTCTATCGGTTTATTCAAAACCCAAAAATGATTTTCGCGATACCCGCAATTTAGTCCGTTCATCAAACGAGCGCCCAAACGGCTTGCGTAAGCGTGGCGCAGTGAATAACGATTGGAAGTGTTCTCTTTGTGGCGGCACGGGCCATAAGCATTGGAATTGCCCTAAAAAGCAGAAAACAGAAACAAACAATGCAACTGTGACCTCTGCGGCCGGGAACGGGCCACTTTTGTCGTGTACATATTGTGGAAAGGCGGGGCACTCAATTGATGGATGTTTTGTTAAACGGCGTGTCGAAACTAACAATAAAAGTACAAGCAATGTAAATTTTTGCCAAAATAACAACATTTCGCAACAAAGTAACGTAATGACCGCTGTTATTGAAAAAGTACCGTTAGATGTTTTAATTGATAGTGGTTCAGACATTTCCCTAATTTCTACCTCTGTACTGAAGCATCTCAAATGCAACAGAAAACCTACATTTCGACTTATGCGCGGTATTGGTAGTCAGGAGATAGAATCGACTATTTATGTGACTACGCTGGTAAAACTTCCCGAGATTTCTTTAGAGGTAGATCTGTATGTTGTACCTTCTGACAGTATAGGTGCGCCCGTGCTACTGGGCACGGATGTCCTGAACCGTGAAGGCGTGACCTACGTCCGTACCGGTGATACACAGAGTCTCACTCGAGTAGAAAAGGTGTCTCAGGTGCATCATTTGCGTGCTTTAGATACAGTCGCCATAAATACGCCCCTGGTAGGCGAGGCTAAAACTACATTGCTGTCACTCTTGAATGAATACTCGGATTCTTTTATCACCGGTACAGCAACGTCCACTGTCAACACTGGATACATGGAAATAAAGCTTAACAGTGATGCTCCTGTGCACTATCGTCCCTATCAACTATCGGCTAATGAAAAGGCGGCCGTTCGTGGTATAGTCAACGACCTTTTGAGCAAGGGCATTATTTGTGAATCACAGTCGGAATACGCAAGTCCTATCATACTCGTCAAAAAGAAGGATGGTTCTGATAGGATGTGCGTGGATTATCGCGCTCTAAATGCCATAACTATCAAGGATAGGTTTCCCTTGCCGTTGATCGATGACCATATCGACAAGTTGGGTAGTGCCAAATACTTTACGAGTCTTGATATGGCCACCGGTTTCCATCAGGTACCTATGAAGGATGATGATTCCATCAGTAAGACAGCATTTGTCACCCCAGAGAGTCAGTTCGAATATTTGAAAATGCCTTATGGTTTGGCAAATGCTCCGGTGGTGTATCAGCGGATTATTTCGAAGACCTTGAAGGCCCTGATTGATACTGGAAGGGTCCTTACTTATATCGATGACGTCTTGATTCTTTCGGATACAGTAGACGATGGGTTGACAATGTTACGTCAAGTACTAACAACACTCACTGCTGCAGGATTTTCAATAAATCTCAAGAAGTGCGCCTTCCTGGAAACCGAAATTGAATACTTGGGCAGACTTATTTCGCAAGGTCAGGTACGACCGAGCCCTGGGAAGGTGGACGCGCTTGTGAAATCCCAAAAACCCACTAATGTCAAACAAGTGCGGCAATTTTTGGGTCTGGCCGGTTACTTTAGGCGCTATATTGCTAACTACGCAACTAAAACCGCTTGCATCGCGAAATTAACTAAGAAAGGGGAACCGTTTCTTTGGGGACGTGAACAAGACGTGGCTCGCGATTACATAATTAGTTGCTTGACCGAAGAGCCCGTTCTTGCCATATTCGACCCAAAATTGCCCACTGAGCTTCATACTGACGCCAGTTCAATCGGTTACGGGGGTATACTCCTACAGGAACATGACGATAAGCGAAAGAGGGTAGTCAGTTATTTCAGTAGAGCGACGCATGGCGCGGAATCTCGATATCATAGCTACGAGCTCGAGACTCTAGCGATCGTAAAGGCGCTACAGCACTTCCGCCATTATCTTATTGGCATTGACTTCAAGATATTGACGGATTGCAACTCGCTAAAGTTGACTCAAAAAAAGAAAGATCTCATTCCAAGAGTTGCCAGATGGTGGGTCTACTTGCAGGACTTCCGGTTTACGATCGAATACCGAAAGGGTGCGTTCATGCAGCATGCAGATTTTTTAAGCCGGAACCCTGTAAGTGTTTCTCACATCCGCAAGCCAACCAATTGGGCACAAATGGCCCAAACTGCTGACAATGAGACGCAGGAACTCATGGAGAAAGTAAGAGATGGTCAGTTGGATCCATCCCGATATGTGGTAAAAAACAATCTCCTGTACTACAAGTACAGTCGCACCGGAGAGGAGTCACGTCTTCTTTGTTTCATACCAAAGGGGTACAGACTCAGTCTCTTAAGAGTCTTTCATGATGATCATGAGCATATCGGCATGGATAAAACTACCGAACTGATTCTCCGTCACTTCTGGTTCCCTGGTTTAAGACAATTCATCAAAAAATACATAAACCATTGTGTGATCTGTCTTTCCCAAAAACGTGTTCCACGTGCTTCACATCAACCCATACAGTCCTGGACGAAACCTGAAAGTCCCTTCTCCACTGTCCACATGGACGTCCTGGGCCCATTGCCTGAATCCAATGGATTCAAGTATGTCCTGGTGTTAGTAGATGCTTTTTCCAAATTTTGTCTTCTTTATGCCCTGCACAGACAGGACACTGAAGATCTAAAACGCGTGTTTATAAACGCAATTTCCCTATTTGGCACACCTTCATTAATCGTAACTGATAGAGCTAGGATGTTCGAAAGCTCAGCATTTCAAACTTGGGTCACGGGGTTGGGTTGCTCAACACATCTTATCACACCCGAGATGCACCAAGAAAATGGCCAAGCCGAGCGGTACTGCCGTTCCGTCCTCAATATGCTCCGCATTGAAGCGAACAGCAAGTCCAGTAGTTGGTCTGAAGTCCTATGGAAGATTCAGCTTACACTCAACATGACCAAGCAGGCTACGACACAAACTTCACCCCTACATCTATTGGTTGGAATCGAAGCAACTACCCCGGTCCTGAGGTCACTGGTGAGAGACGTGGCGCTCGACAACTCCCATGCAAATCGTGAAGCGTTGGGTGTTTTGAGACGACAACGGGCTACGGAACAACTTCAAGCCAACCAGCGACGTCAAGACCGCTATGTCAATAAATCACGAGTACAACCACGTGTTTATGCTATTGGCGATTATGTGTTTGTTAGCAAATTTTCACAGAGCACTGGCAAGTTGGACACCGGCATGAGGGGCCCCTATAAGGTGGTCCGTCAACTTCCCCAGCACCGTTACGAGCTGGAGCTACTGGCAGGGTCATACGGCGAAAAGACTCAGGCCGCGGCTGAACACCTTGTCCTATGGCGCGGTGAATGGACGCCGGAGACATGCGCCGTATTTTTTGAGACTGGTAAGCATCAGGCCACGTTATGCGAACTTTAAGGAGCCTCTAATGTGTGCCATGTGTCTTATGCTTCGACATGCGAACTTTACAGGGCCTCTGTCAGTGTGGTGGTAGCCTGATATGCGAACTTTACAGGGCCTCTGTCAGTGCGGTGTTAAGGAGTCCTTACATGCGAACTTTACAGGGCCTCTGTCAGTGTGGTGGTAGCCTGATATGCGAACTTTACAGGGCCTCTGTCAGTGCGGTGTTAAGGAGTCCTGACATGCGAACTTTACAGGGCCTCTGTCAGTGTGGTGGTAGCCTGATATGCGAACTTTACAGAGCCTTTATCAGTGCGGCGTTAATGAGACGTGAAATGCGACCTTTAAAGAGCCTCTTTCGCGGGGCATAGCAAATGCATTTAGAGATCTAATGCTTTTGCAATGCGGCACATTTTGTGGTTCCGTTTAAGTTCACAACAATTTTCAGTATCGGTCATAGCTGTTTGGGTGCACACTTATAGTTATGATGCGAAGCTTCTAATTGTTTTTGAACAAGACTATTTCCAATCATTCGATAAGGCTTGTAACGGACGTCTGTTTCAGATGATGAAGAACCTGATCACCTAACAGGTGGCGAAGAGCCCCCTGCTCAGGACAACGCGGTCGGGGACGCCTCGCTGTCAGGAGAGGCCGTGTTGGAAATATCTAGCCCGGATGGGGCGGGGCCTAGCAGCGCGCCATGCAGACGCGCGAAACGCGCAGTACGGTGATTGGTGGACGGGCAGCCGCTGGCTACTTGGCGCCAGTCGAGCAAGCGTCGGGCTTCACTTTTTCGGCGGCGCTTCATGGTGTTGGACGTATCTTTGAATTATAATTTGCGTGTCTGATTTAACGGTTTTCCTTTTGTTATTACAATTATTTTTAGTAGTAAAGTATATTTGTTTTAAAAAAACCATTCCTGCTTTTGATTTGTAAAAATATATTAAAAATACACGAAGTTTTAAACCGTGTCATAAACTTATCTGTATCAGAATCTTCATTGAAAAAATAATCGAAATTTAGGTTTCCGGTGGAACAAATCGGAATCCAACAGGCAGTGTCTTATTGAAAATCATACCATCAGACTTTAAACGTTCAACCTACCTTAATCAATTAGAATAATATAAAAAGAGGGGATGTCCGATGCATCTTATATCAATACCTAGCATTCAATGGCAAAGGCGTGGACGGATAAAACGAATCAAAGATGCAAAGTGGCCATGTCTAAAGGACATCGACGTGTTATTGAGCATGCTTGCACTAATAACGGTTCCATACCAAATGCACTTACGTTCAAATCCAATAAGACTGACGTTTACCATATATGGAAATTACAAGATTGTAAAGGGAGAAGCTTATGCCCAATCTTGAACCAAACTCAGTTTTGGTTGTCGACAATGCGTCTTATCATAATGCACAGTATGAAATGTGTCTAAAGTCTGGCTCCAAAAAGGCAGAAATTACCATAAGCGGACAAAGATACAAAGCCTGTCCATACAACATTATTCAGCTCCATAATACACGATATACAGTGGTGGTCATATAATTAAGAACGATTTGTAGTACCAGATATTTTTTTTCAAAACTATGCTATGTGTACTTTTAAGTTCCTTCTTAAAAGTAATTAGTTGTGTTATGAAATAGCTACATCGATAAAGTAAACGGGATTAGGAGTAAATATTTAAAACATTTACTATTTTTTTTACAAATTTAATTTATTATCGATAATTACAAATTCAAGTAGTAAAAATGCTGGACAAATAATTAAGAACGATTCTTAAGCTGCTCGAGAGTTGTTTCCGTAGATACTTAGATTTTACAAATCACATTAAATAAGACAGTGACAATGTTAAAAATTATAATTTAATACATTTTATTCTAAGTTAATAGTTTGTAGCGTGACCATGGCTTTTAATAACTGCCTTACACCGACGAGGCATTGATTCTATCAATTTTTGACATTTTTCATGAGAAATAGAGTGCCATTCTTCTAAAAAAACGTTATATAACTCAGTTAGGTTACCACATCGTCGATTTGAAACCTTTTTCTTGACTTCGCACCAAAGATGCTCTATGGGATTTAAATCTGGGCTGTTCGGTGGCCATTCTAAGACAGAAACTGATTGAGATGTCAGGAATTCTTTAACGGTGCGTGCAGTGTGCTTCGGATCGTTGTCGTGTTGGAATGTGCAAATAATCAGAAGTACGTCTTCAGCATATGGTAACATAGTTTCTTCAAGTATATTTTTGTACTGGAATTGATCCATGTTTCCTTCTATCAGTCTAACAGGTCCAACACCATGACCAGAGAAGCATCCCCAAATTTTCACATTTCCACCACCATGCTTTAATGTCATTTTTGTGTACTTGGGGTCGAATGCTGTATTCGGAGGGCGTCGAACATATCGTTTCCCATCAGAACATACTCTGTTAATTTTTGTTTCGTCAGAGAAAATAACATTTTTCCACTGTCTTGCTGTCCAGCTTTCATACCTCCTAGCAAATGCAAGCCGGGCTTGCCTATGACACTGTTTCAACATGGGCACCTTTCTTGCTATCCTTCCGTTCAACTTCGCTTCTACCAATCGCCTTCGGATGGTGCGCGCTGAGATCGCTGAAGGGTTATTTTCACCAAAGTATTCTTTTTTTAACTCATTAGACCCCTTAAAAGGGTATTGTTTTGCCAAACGCACGATATTTCGATCGTCTCGCTGAGATGACTTTCTCTGTTTAGGTACAAGAGGAATATTTAAAGTTGTTTGATGTGTGTTAAAATGCTTCACAGCGTGGAATATCATCGTTTTTGAGCAATGCAAATGATTGGCAATCTTTTTATATGACCAATTCATATCGCGAAGTTTTATTATTACTTCCCTTGTAGATGCATCCCAACTTTTATTTTTTCCCATTTTTTTATTATGAAACGATCAACTTTTTGACTTTTACAGAACTAAATGGCGCCAAAATTACTCGAATAGTGGCCTAGTTACAGAGTGTTCTCTATTTAAATTTGAATAAAAAAATAAACTATCCAGCGTTCTTAATTATGTGGCCAGCCAGTAAGTTTGCAATAACATGTTAAGATATATTATATACAAAAAGTTTACTTATTTAATATAATATATTGTTGAATTTATCATATTATAACTGTATGCTACGATTGTGTAAAATAGTTTTACGATACCGAGAGAGATACAAAACGATATGCAATAAGTGTTATTCTCGTAAGTTTGAAAAAAGCTTGTTTTCAAATAGTCGTTCTTAATTATATGACCACCACTGTATATGTCGCATGTTGGTTGGTGAAATCAGACTCTTAACTAACACCCTAGACTGTTAATTAAAGACCGACGTTTAACCAAGTCATTAGCATTTGGATTTAAATAAAGCATCGGCTAAAACGTTTAACAATCTGTCTTACCGAAAGCCGGCGTGTTGGCTAAATAAATAAACAAGATGGCGTCACGACAACAGCTGATTACTTTCAGACTATCTTTTCACTACTGATTTGCACAGCTTTTATCAGGGCAAAACATTGCGGTAGCTTATGTGAAGGGTAAATTTGAACATGAACTTTATTCTTTTGAACATGTAAGAACAACAAAAAATAAACTTAAATACACATAAATAACGTCGGTCTTTAATTAACGGTCTAGGGTGGTTAGTTAGTCAAATCAGACACTTAACATTATTACGTTATACATCAAAATACGTTATTACATCAAAAACACACACTACATTTATAGTATGTGTTTTTGATGTAATAACGTAACTTAATTTCACTGCAAGTATTTCTTTTAGTAGAATAAAATTTATAATCAAGTATTTTTTATTGCCAGTATGTGTCCCAAAGTATAATTATTTTTTATCTTCGCCCATCCACCCGCACTGAGCCAGCTTGATGAGGTATGGCTCAATCTTACGCATATCCATAAAAGGCCTGTGCCTCTCGATGGGGACATTAATGTGGGCTACACTTATTTATTTACCAACTTATGACTTCACGGTATATCACTAATCTCTAGGTCTTATGAATAAGCTTAGCTCCGAAAAGTGAAAATAGGTATCATGTAAAGATTTTTTTTTTAAAGTTTACTATTTAGAAACACAATTTTGGTGTCGTCTGGAAGCTAACAAAATGAAGAATATTAGTATTTCGTAATAAAATAATTCCATTTTGGGACCAAATTTTGTGGTAATCTGTAATTATTAAAAAAACTCTCGAAAAAATCATTTAGGATCAGAAGGTACTCGAAGCAAAACGTCCTTTGAATCAGTTAGTCCGCCAGTCATAATGTCCTTCAAACCAATTTGACCACAACGTGAAAACGGCCAAGGAGCAAGTTGTACTCAATTTATAAAGCCCTTAGAGCAAATGGATTTTAACGAAAAATTACATAAAATCAAAATGACTTCAGCATATGGAGCGCTTATTGTCTTTTCCATATAATGATAATACTCTTTAGAATACGTGATTGAAGATGTCTAGTAATGTCATACTATAGAAACCAGCAAACCTTTTCAATTGCGGGCATTTTAGTTCCACGACATTTTACATTGCGAACTTTTAGTATTATGAACTTTTTGCCTTAGATACCTAGCATGCCTTTTCATTTGCGGACGTTTTGCTCTCAGAGCGTTTTATATAGCGATGTCACCAAGAACTTTTTGCTTCAAGTACCTTCTGATCCTAAATGGAAAAAATCACTATTATTTCAGAAACAAAGCGTAATTTACCATTTTTTCTGCAACTTTTTATATACTGGCAGCATTATGTGTCTTTCATCATCACGAATCAATCAATTTCGCTACGAAAAACCCTGCCACTCCTAAGTTATATATTTTTTCCAGTTGGTATCCAGATGGTGCATTTCAATATCAAAATGGCTATAAAAAATTGGGAGGGATGAGTTTTTTTTGTCGATGAATTTGGATGTTGCTCAGCCCAGATCGTTATGTGCACTTTATGAAAATACACTGTATACTGTTTACATAGAATTATGTCCCTAAGAGGCCCATAAAGTTAGACTTCATATTTCTGTTACACTTTAACCATAGTAGTACAAAGATTGCACTGCTGTTATTGACACCTTTGAACACAAAAATGTATGGCGTTTGGCGTTTGTTTTGAGGTTAAACTATGTCCAAGTTGTTCTGTAGTAAGATGTAATCGTTTCAATGGTCACCCACCTGTCATAGTTGGCCTCCATCGAGCGTTGCCGCTCCCGCTGCTGGCGCTCCCTGGCGATCGGGTCCAGAATCAGTTTCTTGAGGACCAGCCACGAGACCATCGGCACCACCGTGGCGTAGAACACGGGGGAAGGCATTACCTCCTCGCATAGATGGATCGGTATGACCACAGTCTGAGATGCGCATGTCCATCTGTAGAATGATACGTTTTTAATCAGGTTGTTATATGTATGAAGCGTATGTCTGTATGTCCGTGGCACTCTAGCGCTCAAACGGGAGAACGGATTTTAATTCAGTTTTCTGTAAATGTTAATAGACTTCACTGCGATATTTTATTAGATTCGGTTCAGCTGTTTGAGAATTATCAGCCTAAATAGGAAACAAGTGTACCAAATTTTAGCCATAAGGTTTCATTAATGTGTCGGGGGTGTTTTAAATTTTTGATTTATATGTACAGGGTGTTTGTTAGATAGATGCAGACCCTTATAACGGAGATAATACAGATAATTTAGAACCATTTTTGCCGAACTTGACTCAGTCGAAGTCTTACCGCTTCGTTTTTATCGATGTTTTATTGTTTGTTGCCATTTTGAACAATAATTAATTTCCTTAGTAATTATTTCTAATTAAGTACTTTTTAAGTAATCTAACAAAACTTGTTCAGGCATCTGTGACTTGAGACTTGGTTTTGACAGACCTTTGAAGTAATAGAAAATTTCCTCTGCTTTTCAGCAACGTTTTTTTGACTGCAATGAAAAAGGGGAAATTTTTGCGTGCAAGCAAATTAAAAGCATGCTTGGCTATCTATCTTTTGAGACACAATTTACAACGGGAATAAATGATTGAAATTAGGATCTCCGAACCAAATTGAGGGACAAAAATTCCACTTTATTTTTTTCTCGCAGTCACACATTGTAATTTACATATATGGAATTTAAAAAAAAAAAACCTTTTTATTGCAGTCTAATAAACCTTGCTTACAAGCAGAGAAAATTTTCTAGAATTTTAAAGGTCTGTAAAAACCAAGACTCAAGTCACAGATAACTAGAAAAAGTTTTGCAAGTACTTTATTAGAAACTATTTAAAAAAACGCATTTATTACAACTTGACTGTGAAATTCTGGATTTTTCTGTCGACGACAATAAAACATCGATAAAATCGAAACGGTAAGACCTCAGTCAGCTGAGGCAGATATATAAGCCCAACTTGTGTCAGCACAAGTTTGGCCTATATGGTTCTTAATAGTCTGTACTATCTTCGTTTTAAGACTGTGCATCGATCTACGAAACAACCTGTATATAAGACTCATCAATTCACGAAACTGGTGGCTGAATGCACAGTGCTGCTTAAATAAAATGCCGCTAGAATGTCGTATTGGCGCATCGTTTTCAGAGCGAGAGTCAGAGACAGTATAATAGACCGTCAAACTTTTGAGTTGCAGCTTGATGCACCCGGGCCGCATCTTCAGGAAAAGCCCGTGGGGTACAACGCTGGGCCGCGCTGTGTCACTCTGGCTTTTCAGAAATAACCAGCGATGTACCACACGGGATTTTCTAACTCATATTGATAAATGCATTGCCTTGTTGGACAGCTCTGGCCTATCTTACATCAAGAACTGATAGGAAATCCAAAGCGCTATAATGATGCACGCGATGTCATGTTATTCTCAAGATTTACCAGTGTTGCACCACAAACTCTTCAGCATACCAAAGAGTCATAGACAATACCTGAGTTGCTATAAGGGAGTGACTTAATTTATGAGTTCTTTCCACATAGTCTGGAATATTAATGAATCCAGAAACTTACTTCAATTTGAGCATAACTCCCGTGGGTATTCCCACCATGACGGCGGCAGACACGCTGCTGTGTCGTGAGACCTTCTTCTCGGCTCCATACTCAGCGATCGCTCCAAATGTGCCAAATCTGTAGCATACAAATATTTACTTAGGGGTTTCAAACTGATAGTCAAAATCAGTTCATTCGTTTAATTTAAGGCATCGATATAAATACTAAGGATAGGCCTTCCCGTACTAAATTTCATACCATTTTGAGGCTAAGAAAAATAGCGCCCCTGTCGGAATTCGTCGGAACCAAGACAGTACGAAAAATTGTAACGGCGTCACGGTCGGTCACGTTCCGATTTGTGGTGTATAGCCACAATATTAGGAAAGTTGATCTACGGATAACTCTCAAATACCCGGTGACTTTTAATCGGTGATTAGGAGTAGAAATAAAATATATCTAGCTAAAATTTTACATAAGGGGCGAGGTCTCACGCAATTAGTTCATGTTTAATTAATAAAAAGTTGAAACATAATTAAATAGGCATATTAATTTTTGTCTTTACACATTAGTAGCGTGACTTGGAATTTAAGATCTTGATTTTAATTTATAAGTAATAAACTACCTAATCATAGAAAAAATTATGAATTAGTTAGGGGGGGGGGGGTAACCAAATGACATTACGAATAGTAATCTAATGACATTACGAATAGTAATCTTGACATTACGAATAGAAAAATAACCAAATCGGAAAGTTTTTCAAATATAGGAAGCGGGCAGTTTCACTGTGCGTCGCGCGTCGCTACAAAGTTACGTCAGTCGAATGGTTGATTTTCGTTTGAGGATTTTTTCGAGAACAATATTTTATAGATAATCAATTTAAAGCCAATAGTAATTGAAAATATAATATTTACTTGTGATACGACACTCCCTGTTTTTGTGTTTTGCGATTTGGGTATGATTTACACCTTTTTACGTCGCAGGTCACCATTTTTATTTTTGCTGCCGATATGTCAATCGGCTGTCACCGTCCAAGCGCGACTGATTGCAAACAGTCCAATTTTCCCGATTTTGTACTGTTTTTGCAGCGACACTTTCAAGCGCTCCGTGCCCTCTCCCTACTATTCAAGTCTGTGATTTAAGGGCTACGCCCTATCAGACAGATACACATATAAGGTAAGTAATTAATATAATATTTAGTAATATTGAGTGAGTGAATCGTTTATTTCAGGCTTGGTATACCCATAATAAAATTTGTCGGGGGTAGAAAAACAAAATAAATGTTTAACCTATGGTCCAGGGTTTCTGCCTCGAAAGCCCAAAGAACCCGGGTCAAATAGGCCGAGGCGAATTCTAACACCCATATTCTTAGTTGTTTCCTCACCCTCACTAAGCGTTCACTCACCGAGGCAGCCTCAGTGAGGCAGCCTTCTCTGAGGACCTTCCGAACTGTATTCTTATTAGTGCAAATGAGCATTCCTAAGTTGAGATATGACGTCACAATTGAGCCACCTCACTGAGGCCAATTCGTTGTAAAATGTTGGCCAATGTGAATATCATTCATTCAAAGGCCGTACAACAGAAACAAAAAAAAACTTATCAGATTCTTTCTTTCATAACATAACCATCAAGATTTTTGTTTTATCATGACTGAAAAAGAAAAGCAGTATTTTACTGCAACCGAAAAGCGGTGCCTGCAGGAGTTAATTATAAAACATAAATTGAACTCAACGGCAACCGGGGGGGTTGGAAACCCTAACGTAAAAAAAATGGCTTGGGGTCGGTTGACTGAAGAATTCAAGGTTGGAGTGTAGATAAGGGGGCGGCAAGGAAAAAAAAACTTAGAATTTTTTCTGCGTTTAGATAGCCTGGTCAGAGTGTCGATAAGGGGGCGGAAGGGGTCAGAGTGTCGATAAGGGGGCGGAAGCCCCCACTTGTAAAATATTCAAAAATTATAACTTTTTGAGGCCGCCATACGTTAGCGTTAGGGTGTAGAAAAGGGGGCGGGCCCAAAAAAAAAAATTTTTTTTTTGTGAAAAAAGACTTAGAAAAATTTCGTGAAAATATTTTTTTTTACTGTTTCTTTTTACCTCGGAAGCCCCCTTATCTACACTCCAACCGCGGAAGGGCATAATATAACTGATTAAACAATATTGCAGAAATACAGAAGCTAGCGGAGGAACAAGCTAGGGTGGAGACGGAGGTGGAGGAAAGTCAGAGTGATGACATATTCCAGCATGCACCCCAAAGACAAAGCGATGCCATTGTCCAGCTTGCACCCCAAAGCCAGAGCGATGACAATGTCCAGCCCGAACCCCAAAGACAGAGAGATGTCATTGTCCAGCCCGAAAGACCTGGTTGGTTAGGTAACTATCAACATAATATTCATGACATACAATTAAATTCTAGAAATGAGGAAACCTTCATAATATATAGCTAGCTGTCACGCAAAATTGGAATACGTAATCAGCTGGTGCTGGAATCAATTGTGCCTCTGCCACCTTGTTTTAGAATAGGCCTGACGCTGTGTTTTTATTTTTAGGTGCAAAAAACGTCAGAACCAGAGTCATTGCAGAAGAGCATGAACAACGTCAAAAAAATTATGAGAGGGCACAAAAAAGAGAGGAAGAACTACACAATGTTAAGATGAAAACTGCTGAGGAAGTTTACATGAAACTGCAGAAGAATTGCTCCTCTGCCATCATGCTGAGCAGGAGGCCGCTGAGCTTCGTCTGTTAGAGTTAAAAAAAAAAAAAAATGTCTACAGGGTGTAAATGAATTAACGCAAAATGAGAAGCTACATTGTTAGGGACATCATTTTGGGCAACTTTCATTATGAAACCGATTTCATCACAGCAACTTTATTTTTCACTTTCCAGTACATTTTGGCCTTAGTGGGTCAGCTGATTTGTATGGAGAAGTGAAAATTAAAGTTACTCTGATCAAATCGGTTTCATAATGAAAGTGGCTCAGAATGATTTCCCTAACAAAGTAGTTTCTAATATTGCTTTAATTTATTTACACCATGTTTTTTTTTTTTTATTTACATTTGGAAGTTCAGTAGCCTCCCACTTAAGACGATTACAGTGGAACAGTTCTTCTACAGCTTTGCATTCAGTACTTTATTTACTGATAAACAGTAAAATTATCAATAATAATGTCCCCGATTAAAATACCTGGCAGTTCCCTTTCTTCGAAGCGCAGACAGCAACGACTATTTTGGAATATTCTGGAGTCATGAACTTTGCCTGGCCAGCGGGCAACAATATCCATATTTGGGCCACACACAAGCTGTAAATTTATAGAATAGGTGCCTTTTCTGTTGCGATAATTTTCGCCATTCGCTCGGCTGGGGCTCTGAATCTGTACATGGGTGCAGTCGATGCACCCTATGACACCAAGAAACCTGGCTATTTGATAAAATTTCAGTTTGACATCATTTAGTTCATTTACTGGTGGGAATTTTATATATTGTCTGACTTTTAGTACAATAGCTCTAGAAATTCTTGCTACTATTTTGTAAATCGTCGACTGGCTCAACCTCTAGAGATCTCCAACAGTTAACTGTAATATAATATTAGGTGTATAGGTTAGGCAAATAAGGTAAAGTGGCCTATACCCAGCAGGGGGTAAAAGTGGGTGAATTGATCAGATTTTTTGTTTAGAGATTAGGTGTAGGTTTGTTGGATACTTGGATACGTGGTTACTTGGATATGTCCAGTGGCATAAAATTTCAATGCCACGAGGATCTGCAGCACTGGCGGGATTGGCAGCCCTCTCCTGTTATTATTATGGTTCTCCAAATTAACCAACGGCAGCAGAACGTTGACGACTACTTCTTTCGAGAACCTGTAGCGTTGTATGAACTCGTCGTTGTCGAATGCTTTGAGCGGGTTCATATTATCTCGCAAGTACCTCCTTGCGGGATAGTTATAAGGGGCTTCATCATAAACATAGTCCATAAAATCTTCGAAATCATCGTTTTCCGCGAACATTTCTTCACTTCACGATCACGTTTGTGCAGATTTAAGTAGTACCTACCAAAACATTCAAAACAACCTTTGAGGAGAAGTGAGGACGCTGTAAGGTAGGTCGAGAGGTACCTTACATTTGACAGTTCATGGATTACCCTCAAGTGAGAAAATATTTTGAGTGTATGACGATTTTTGACGACTAACGATAAGATTTCGCTCAGGGAAGGTTGAGTAAACGCTCAGTGAGGGTGAGGAAACAACTAAGAATATGGGTGTAACGGTCTTGAATGTTTACATATTTGTAACGTCACTATTTATGGATCCCACGACACCCTAGTGTGGGGCAAAGGTAACCGATAGTCAGTGTAAATGTGTTTTTTCTAGTTTGGGATCCATAGTTATTCCTTATATTTACTTGAAAGCCAGCCTCAGCTTTATGTATGTGTCGATTGATAGATCGTGGCTCGCAAAGGAATGAACCGATTGTGATATATAGTTTGATAGATAATTTAAGCGCTGATTCTTCAAAATGCGATGAAGGCAATCGTTAGCTTTATTATCCATTTCAAATACTTTATTGCACGTTAAAGAATGAGTAAGGAAAAGGCGAGCCTATCTCTAAAAAGAGATTTCTTCCAGCAAACCTAAACTATACTATAACCACAGAGAAAGAAAGGACCAGAGACAAAGATTCATAGAACCACGCCGTCATAGGTAACCTACTACAAGCATCTGCGCATGTGTGAGTGAGCACTGGCCGCTGTGTCGCATTCGCGCCGCCACTGGATAAAACCGGTTTACGCTCGTTCAGTCAGTGCCCAAAAGGAGGGCCTGCACAAACCACGTCTTATTTGTTGTCACCTACCTTATCGAATTGTTTTATGTGGAATAAACTGTAAATAGTTATTAAAGTGTTTAAGTATACGTTTTGGACTTTCAAAATGGTGTACTGCTGTACTGTTTGTATAAATAATAATAGAAACAGAAAAGACATTTCATATTTTTAGTATCCCAAGGAGTCTACTAGGTAAGTAATTGAATACCAGACTAGGTATACCTATTGAAAATTTTAAAGTAGGTAGCACAAACCGTGTTATTTAATTAGGTAATTGTTATTAGTATTATTTATTACCCTAAAAATATTTTGCTGTTTGGTTTCCGAATCGTTTACTTTCGTTAAAACAGTTTGCATTCACAAGCTTAATTGTTTTATGTGAAATAATAAAGTAGGTATAGTAAAGTGTATCGCAATTGCAGCTTTGGGCTACCCCTTTATGGGAATATAGCCGTGAGTATATGAATGTTGGGTCGAGGTGTAGGTAAGGGGGCGCCAGTTTTTTTTTAGTCTTTTTGCCTCATATTTTTAGAATTGCCATTTTTCCCAAAAAAATATATTTTTTTACTGCTTACTTTTATTCCGCTATCGCGTAGGGTCGGTCTTTGCCATTATTTTAGGTCATACAAGTTATAATCGTACACCTCTCCCCTTTTCGAGGTAATGCGTATTTTATCACAACAATTTTTTATTAAAACGCTCATACGACATAAAATTATGCCCGCAAGGCACCCTACACGATATCACAATATTAATATATTGTTGTTCTAATATTGATGTTCCATGATGAGTTGTTGAGATTATAAGTGAGCGACCTCATGAGACGAATTGTATTAGATACTTAAGTATTTCAAAGGCATACCGCCCTGAGAGTAAGATAATGAAATCGCTCGGTCAAGAAAAGCTCGTAACAGTTTGTTAATTTAATTTTTTTCTCTTTTGCCAACCCTACTAATATAGGTATGAATTTTGCAGGCTCCTTAGAACCTTTCTCTCTGTTCATATTTATTCCTCTGTGCTATAACACACCTAACCTTCTTCTGATATCAATCGCAACACCAGTCAGATTGAAAAAAAACGACCAAACAGATAACGATGATTTTACCTGAGCCTCTCTGTCTTCTAGCGATGTGATTAATTATTTTTGAATTGGAATGTCATTGCGGCTGATATCAGAAATAGGTGATAAGCCTACTACTCTTTTCTAGTTTGGGGTCCGGAGGGACGGACACTCACTTGAAAGCCAGCCTCAGTTTCAGGTCATGCTGCGGCAGCTTCCTCATCAGACTCAGCGAGATGAACGAGTGCGGACTTCCGATCTGCACCGCCGTGTTGGCGTGGTACTTCTCGCTGTCGCGCACGTAGATGGTGGTCATCGAAGAGCCGCTCTGTCCGCCCGCGCGGTACGTGAGGTAGCCGATCGAGTGGGCGTCTAATTGGAGCGCCATTGCTGTAAAACGGTTAATTCTGATTTGCTTCCGTCGATTGGTTTGTCGAGGTTCAAATTGATGTTTGGACCATGTTTGCGAACTTCAAACTGTCAATTGACCAATCTGTAACCTTATGATGTAATTTTGACATATAGGAATTTCAATAGATTTCGAAAAATTGCTTCAAAACGCAATTAGTTCACAAGAGTTGTCATTTATTGCCACTTTGCTTGTATATGCGGTGTTATGATTAGTCAATGTTTCAAAAGCGATTGTAAGCGACAGGGCTACAGACCGCGATTATTGCACACGATCTGTCAACTAAAGCGCCAGAAATTTTAATTAAAGGAATCGAGATATGTCAAAAGATACAAAATAGAGCTGTTTGGGAATCCAGAAAACTTCTATTCTCTTAGGTATGATTTGCCGACCCAAAGCTGTTGGGGCGACTTGCACCAAAATTTTGACTGTCGCTAAATACAGTTTGAATGCAACTTGGACGATCTCTTTGGCACTTCGGTTGTGGCTTTGCCCAGCATGCGAGAAGTCCCGGGTTCGAGAAAAAAAACAGGTCTTGGATGTTTATATGTGTCTGATATCGCTATTTCTGGTTATCACTACACAGGGTATTCTAGTGTAGGGCCAGAAGCATTGTTTGTATAATACCTTAGGCACTATTTACACACATTGATCCAGCCCCAAACTAGGATTCCCTGTATCTTGGGTACTAGACAACGATGCAAATGTTAATATAGACAAATATTAAACTTAGTTACATAAACAACCATGACTAGGGTACAAACATCCGTTCTCATCAAACAAATATTTGCTCCCACCGGGACTGGAACCCGGGACCCTTGGCTTCGCAGGCAGGGTCACTGCCGACTCTGCCATTCGGGTCGTCAATGTCTGTATATAAATGTTTATGTTTTTGAACAACACAGTCAAATTACACAGTTAACAGAAAAAAGCTGAGGAAACAGAATGTAACTGACATGCATTTAGGAAAATTTAATCCCGACACATAAGTATCTCTTTTTATCTGACCCCCCCCCCCCCCCCCCCCCCCCCGATGACATCACATTGCTTCCTATAATAAAAAAATATTCTCATAAATCAAAATAAAATTCCAATGTTATTACAATTTAATACAATAATAATTTCAATTATCAATTTCAAATTACTCTCTTACTGATTTATATTTCAATATTATTACAATTTAAATATTAAATTTACCTTAAATATTTTTTACTATGATTATGATTATATTATATTTTAATTAATAAATTACGCTATTTAATGTGCACTTGAGCCTATCATTGCCTCATCCGTTTTGGCTCTGGTGGAGTACCAGCGTCACAGACTCGTCTGTGACTTTGCTGAGTCAGGGCCAATTCATTGTCGCGGTAATACCACATCACTACACAGTTGCCCTAATTGTGCTCTTTGTTTTGACCTATTTGTAATTATTATAGTTTAAAAATTTTTTTTTAGTTAAATAATCTTTTTTTTATAAAAAACACGCTCGCTTCTCACGCAGGAGATGCGGGTTCGAATCCGGTGCCGACCATGTACCAATGACATGAGAAATTTATCTTAGGCGCATTATATGGACCGTTTAACAGTGGTGGAAAAAAATCGTGAGGAAACCATCAATCTCCCCAAATACGGCGATCGGCTAGCCCCCTGTCGCGCGAAATCGAATACTGAATAACTGGCTAAACGTGGGCGCAACTGTGCGTCTGGCTCCCCGTATGGGAAAAGACGTGACGGTACTTGGTTAAATCATAATATATAATGAGTCCCGATTGCCATCCCCACCTGTCACGAACTATATGTGCGTACAGTCACTTTTAGGCTTTTTGTTTTTTTTATCGTTAATCAATTAACTGTTTTCAGATTTTTCCCTTATTATACTCTTCATGATACTTCAAGTTTCCAAGACATCCAGATCACTTTCGGCGACTTAATCGGAGATGTGTCGAGCGGAAAAGTTAACGAATGCAACACTCACTGGAGACCAGACTCGGCGACACCCCTCGCGGCGTGAATTGCAGCACGGTCCCGCAGTTGAGGAACATCAGCCGGGACAGCGTGCGGAACAGCTTGAACCCGAGGAGCGGCCCGTTCCCTATGCCCAGCTCCAGCTCAGTCCAGCCCTTCTCCGAGCTGAGGTGGCGGTTGGACATGTTCACCGCTCCGGTGCCTGTCGAATAGAGGATAGGAAACTGTAGCATAATTCCGTATCTGAGAAGCACATACATTGCTTCTGGCCCCACAATTGGATACCCTGTGTCCTGGGAACCAGAAACAGCGAAGTCACACACATATAAACATCCAAGACCTAAGGTTTCTTTTCTGTATCCCCAGCCGGGGATCGAGCCCGGGACCTCTCGCATGGTAGGCAGAGCCACAACCGCTACGCCACAGAGGTCTTTCTTTATGTAAGCATTAAGAGAGGTCGCCAGCAGCGTATAAAGTCGGAGAGGACTTCAACGGAGTGGTGTGATCTTTCTTTATTCTTTATTGCACAGAAATCTTAATAGTAAGGTAACAGGTCGTCATCGCGTTCCGATTAGTCAATTGACGTTGACCAATCGGAGCTCGAAAATTTCACACGAGCAGTCATTTATCTCGATTGTAATTTGAATATGAAAGGAATCGTTAGCTCTAAGAGATATCTTGTCATATCCAGATATATTTCAATTTAGAACTAACTAACCTAACCTATATCCCAATTGAAATTTAGCCATAATAACCTACTCTAGCCATATTTGGTTCTAGGTTAAGCTCACGGGAGGGGCATCTACCCCTCTCTTTTCCCCTCTCAAGGTCAAAATACAGGTCAAGTCTAAAATGACTTAGCTGAAATACGAATCTCAATGTCAAATCGCATGACAGATCGTGTGGAATAATGGCGTTATGCTGCATTTCTGATTGGTCAAAAGACAATTTGAAATTTGTAGACATCGTTCAAAACATAAATTTGAAATGGATTGCGATAAAAATTCCAGATGTCAGAGATGCAAAATAGAGCTACTGTATCTGTGATATCAACCCCGAAAGCTTTCATATGGATGTTTTGAAAGTTAGCGAGCTTCAAGTTAACGTAGACCAATCAGTACAGGAACCAAGAATAATTGCGCCTCGACAACGTTTCCGAGTTGAACTGTCAGTGACTCTTATGAATAATGTTATAAAGATCATTTCATCTGGCCTCGCATACTTTCGCAGGATTTTATTGATGTTAATAATTGCGACCAACACAACTAGGCGCATGACCGCGGACTGCGGTTTCGTAGCCTGTACCCCTCCTACAATACGTAATTATACGTACGTACCTGTACCTAAAAATCCCTAGCTTGTACTAAGAATGTACTATATGGTATGGATGAATCACCGTTAAGTGTTCCCTCCGTTATTCCTATGAACGCTTAGCTGTCATGCGCCTAGTTGTGTAGGTCGCGTAGTAAGACTGTATTTCAGCAAGCGTCAAACCCACCGTTTGTTAAATAAATAATAAAATTGAAATAAATGTGGGGTTTACGCTCGCTTCTCATCGCAGGAGTTGCAGGTTCGAATCCCGGTGCTGACCACGTACCAAATAGATAAGTAATTTATCTTAAGTGCATTTTATGGACGTTTTAACGGTGATGTAAAACACCTTCAATCTCCAGAGCTGCGGCGATGGGCCAGCCCCCTGTCTTGGAGTTTAAATAACTGGCTAAAAGTCGGTACAATTGTGCCTCTGCCACAGCGTATGGCAAAAGGCGTATCGCTATGTATATGCAGGACGCCAAAGGTCAAAAATGAATCAGGTTATATCTAAAGATACAGAATCGATGTATTGTAAGCAAGAACAAATACACTGATTTGTTTATTATTCTAGCATTAAATTTCCTGCCATTCATGGATTAGGTGAAGCAGAAATCACTTTGAGGCTTTTGCGCAAAGGATGTTTCTTTAACGTTACCATTTTCTTATCATGCAATTAAGGATCAGTTAGCTTAAAATCAGAGAGTGAAGGTGCAATTTCGTAGCCGGCCGCAACTACATAAGCGTCGCGTGAGTGTGTGAGCGAGCGATATTATCTAGCGAGTGACAGCGAGCGTAGTATGTAACTACCGCTGTATCGCTCACACTCACGCGACACTTCTGAAGTTTTATTCGACTACCCATCATGATATAAGGAAATTTGAATATTATGGGCTGAAGTCAAATAATATTCAGAGATTTCCTTATTACGTCAAAGGAATAATTCGCATAGCAAAGCAGTGACAAAGTCATTAAATGACATATATATTTGAATTTCAACAAAATATTTCGCCTTTGCTATTTATTTGTAATATTATTATCGCCTGGCATGGAAAACTATTTACCCGATAACCCTTACATATGACAGCAAATTGAGATGAAAAAAATTGCCAATTCATACAAGCAGAAAGAGGAAATCAGTGGTCTTTATAACAAAACATTACATACAATTCGTAAGGTGAGGTGTCAACAAAGTGATTATCACTTCGTTGACACCTTACAAATGTCACAGTCCAGAAGGCGAGAGCGAGAAAAGCGTTTGAGTGAGTGCTTCCATCCATAGTAGACTTCTAAGAAGTGTGAGCCGTGTCTATTTAAGTTCTCTTGACTAGTAGCTGATTGACCTGCCCTGTGCACGCACACAATCATATATATTTTTTAAATTTAGATTTACAAAAAGGATTACAATCACATAAATGGATAAGCACAAAATCGTTCTCGACTGCTCTCCAAACTATGTGAACTCAGATGGCTCCATATGTATCGAGGACCTTAATAACAACATTTTACAATAAAATGACAGTATTTACAATTTTTTATTTCAATATTACAGCAAGTCAAGTCAAGTCAAAGATTTTGAGACATTGAGACTTAATGAAAGAAAAATTGAGACTTAATGAACGTCATAACATAATCAAGCATAATACAACATTAAGTAGAGGTGCCTAATTAGTGCATTTATCAGGTCTCGCCTTCTTGCCTGTACGCCTGGAAAGTTTTGTTTTATTTATAGGCCACTGGTGTCACCACCGAGACACGTAAGGCATCAATCTTACAAACAATGAAAGCTTAGTACCAGAAGGGTTTTCAGCAGTACATCTCATTTTTTTATTATAGTAATTTTATATAGTAAGACTACTAGTAAGTAGTCGGGCGGTCAAACTCCCAATTATGCAGCGTGTTTTCTTCATACAATTCTAGGAAGGGTGTCGCCCTGACGCCATTGGGTGTTTCTTATAAACCCCATGATTGCGCAAATTATCTGTACGTCGTCTATTCACGAAAATCTGTCTTTTAACATTCAAGTCCAGGCAAATTACACGACACAAACGAATATACGGTAATTATAGCCAGAATTCATCTCATTCTTGACAATGACCGTAAACGACACTCAAACGTAACCGGAAAGCAATAATATGCAAATTCGTATACGTGGATGACATTTATATCTCCCAAAGTATTAAGATCTGAGATTGGTGGCTATAACTAGCTAATAGCGCATTCTTCTTTACATACTAAGATAATTATGAAAATGCTCAAGGGTTATAGGGCGACACGCTTTCTTATCTTGTTCAGCAGTGTTTTAGATATCAATAAAATGCAAACAAAAACATGCACACCGACCGCCCAACTATAATCGCAGTATGAAATTAATACTAAAGTTGTAAAAAGTTGTCGAAAACTAACCTAGCCGGGTTTTGGAATTGCGCTGACGTTGTCAAATAGGAAATAAAGCATTCGTGTATTTAGGAAAGATGTGAATGATTTCGCTCAATGTACTGATCTAAAAAAAGTTGGTTGATAATTGAATGATGAATAAATTACAATAATTTACATCAAAAAATTCCCATCGATGAAACCAATTTACCTATGTCATTAGAGTAAATCACCCTTTACCCGATACTGAAGCTGAAGACATTTTAGGGCGTCAAGTAAAAAAAAAAGATACTTAATGTTGGGGTATACACGTCGTACTAAGTTTTGTTTGTTACATGGTCTAGGATCGATATTTCATTTCAAATAGCCACCTTTTAGCCATTGATTTCTCACCCCTCATTCTCATCCACTTTTCGATTTCCAAATAACGGGTAAAGAAGTTGTTCACTTCAAAAGTTTGTCGACGTCGATGTTGTTGTAGTTAGTTATACCTATTCCGTTCTGTGTAGATATGTTCCCGGACAGGGTCATAGTGTCGCGCAGGGTGACCGGTGCGTCGATGGACTGTTGGATTGTCATTCCCGACACCTCGATTGACGGTATTACTGATGACTCCTCTCTGCAATCGTAAAAAATACCAAAATCTAACTAAGGAGACGTGGTGACTTTCTTTTAATTTTAAGTAGACTACTCTCATACAATAATTTTGCTCGATATTCATTTGCTTCATTCTTTTCTTGGAGCTAAAACGTGAAAGGTTTTTTTTAGGACTTTGTGGCTGTAGTATTGACTACCTTAAATTTTGTTTCGTATTTGACTTTATTGTACTGTATTTTCTACCACGTAAGTCATTACAATTCAATTTTTAATTCAATGGCTTCCACCCCTTTGATGATTCTGCCAATGTCAAGTTTCAGAAATGAAACATATTTAAGGCAGTTGACAGGTTAATTAAGACTACGATGTTCAAGTACTTAGAACCAAACAACACAATGCATATAATAAACATACTAATTATATACAAAATAATTTGTTAATTTATAATACACACATAATACAATTTAATTTTATTTAAAAAAAAATACACAAGATTTTATAAATGGGGTAGAAATAAACAATAACAAACAATGGTTTAAAGTTGATAGGTCTAGGAATATAGAGAGGAAGGAGATTATAGGGAGACACGCAAGTTTGAGCAATCAAAAACACATGATCCGGGGTACCCTCTGCAAGCCCGCACAAACAGTATCTAGATAGATAGATAGGTCTAGACCCGTATATTCGCCAAATGTACAGGTATGTGCTATGCCCAGAAGGCAAATTGTGGAGGTAGTCTGTTTGTCTGCACATCGAAAACGAAAAATCCAAGGTCTCGATAGGGCAGTATCCTGTATGTCAGCATAATGTCGGCCTTTAACTAACCGAGATTGCTTCAAGATCATTCCAGGATTTCTCAAGTTCTAATTTTGAAGTTGAGCAGACATCCTGGCAGTAATTGTGGTAATGCTCAGTGCCGCCCAAGACTACAGCTTGTTTGGCGAGTGAATATGCTATCTCATTACCGACAATACCTTCATATCCCGGGATCCAGGCAATGACAACCTCCAGTCCCTGGGTGTGGCACTTGTACAGAGCGTCTTTAATTTTTAAAATAATCGGGAACCTAGTTTTTTACCGAAATTGATTAGATACAATAGCCTGCAGACAGCTCAAGGAGTCTGAAATAGTAGATTGTACAACAAGGGCATAAGACATGCCATTTCACCCGAGACGTTGATACCCGAGCCGCAGGCAAGGGTGGATAGTTAAGTAGAGGGTAAAATGGGGTTTATGACGAAGTTATACACCCTGCTTTTCACTACAATTGCGAGAAAATGAAACAGTCATAATGAAAACAAAATACCTTTTGAGAATGTATTGCCTTGTTTACCGCTTCTCCAGAGCATGAAATTTTCATACGTTTTAAGATAAATTTGCTTGGATTTAGGCAGCAATATCTGTTTAAAACACCTTTTACTTTTGTTTCCATTAGTGTGTTAGGCGTAAGTATTTCCTCTTCACTTGACGACATATTAATTAACTTTCGTAAAACAACAAGTTTAGCAAAGAAAACAACTAAATTAAGGTCAAAACAAGTCTCTTTCCCGCCACTGTATTTTTAATTTTCTGCGTTTAATTTTAAGCTTAAGACGTACGCGATACTGCCCGAGACATACTTGGATTTTTTAATGTTTTTGTTAATTATACTAGTTTTTATTAGTTTATTTTTATTTTATTAGAATGCAAATAAATTAAAGTAAACGACCTTTGAGCTAAAAATAGCATTTCCCACGAGTTCGCACAGGCTTATATTTACGAACCGAGAAGTTGACGGCACGAGCCGAAGGCGGGGTCGCAGCGTGGTTCGTAAAAAACATTTTCGAACGAATTAGGAACATAATTTTTCCGCCTGAGAAACCAAAATTAAGCAGCGAAGGTGCTATTTTTAACTTAGAAGTCGGAAAAGATTATTGATTTGTTTAATTTATTGGTTAAGATATACGCGACAGCTTCAAACATTGCCACCGATTCACCAGTGAATACCGATGAAATGAAAACCGTGCATTTGTAGAACATTTTCTAGGAGAGTTTACGTTACGAATACATAATATCCACATTTTTGCAATATCGTAATGAAATTAGTTAGGATTTCAAAATTACAGGAAAAAATAAAACAATCTAAATTGTTTTATTTTTTCCTGTAATTTTGAAATCCTTCTCTCCACTCCATCCGGTGTCTTGAGACCTCTAGGTCTCAAGACACCGGATGGAGTGGAACTAATAATGAGTGGTCATATCCTTGTCAACAGACAATGTTGGGAAATCTGTCAGGGAATCTGGGATGTCTTTGGGAGAAAACCGTTTTGTGGTATGAAGGACTTTGAGCGACCAGTGGCTGGGCTTGAAATTGGGACAAGTATGTTACGGAGGAAGGTGAGACCTGGGAGGGGGAGAGGGGGAAGGAGAGAGAGGACCTAAGAGTGTCAGTGAACATCTTCCTTGTCCTAGGATGATTTATAACAAATATTATCTTGTGCCATTGTTATCTTGATAGACCTCTGTTTATGGTATTCTGGGCAACATTTATCAATTGCTCTGTGAGGCCTGAACAATTCAGCCAGGAGTCTGTATGGTTTCACAAAAATCACCAGAGTGGGGCTGAGAGCATTTGAAGCAACTGGGCTTTGATGACAACAATTAAAATAGAGAATGGTAGGGAATATATATTGTTTGACTGGGAGAGAATTGTAGAAACAAAATACCCTATCTGGAAGAATTTGGGCGCCAATGCTACGATTACAGACTGAGTTGGTACATATACTGCTGAATTTTCTTGATTTTTGTTTTTTCTATTTATGCTTCTGGCTTTCAATAGAGGACCACAATTAGGAGGAAGTTGCAAATACTCTGCAAGGCCTCCATGCTTCGTTCTATTGGAATGTCACATATTATTCCCATGCGAGTTACGGTGTATGTAGGTATTGTGGCGAAACATTTAGCTCTTGCAAAATTCATTGCTGCATTTGACGACCCGAATAGCCGAGACGGCAGTGACCCTGCCTGCGAAGCCAAGGGTCCCGGGTTCGATTCCTGGTGGGGGCAAATATTTGTTTCATGAGAAAGGATGTTTGTACCCTAGTCATGGTTGTTTATCTATCTAAGTATAATATTTATCTATATAAGTATGTGTATCGTTGTCTAGTACCCAAGATACAGGGAATCCTAGTTTGGGGCTAGATCAATGTGTGTAAATAGTGTCCAAGTTATTATTATTAATCAAATTCAATTTAAATTCTGTTTCTTCCCACACTTTTTAGCACACCACCCCTTCGCAATATTATTTATTCATTTTGTTGATGAAGAGGATATGTCTGAACTTCATTGGTTTTAATATGTTTCCTGAAGAGGCTTCCTCTTCCACGTGAGATGCGTGGACTACGAAGGGATTTTGTCATTTTGTGAGTATTTGACTTGTGACGAGGACACGGCTACCTACAACGTCTGTATTGATGGCTGAGATTGGATGAGGTTTGTTGCAGATTTATTGGCTGATGTACCCGAGGTATCATCAGCTACACGTTTGCGAGACACATTTATATCATTCATTGAAATCAATCATCAATTGAAACACTATATTCTAGACACTGGAAGTGTAGGCAAATGTTCCTCCAAAGTGACGGCACGAATCTACCACGTAAGTCACAAAATTTTGTTTCATATCTTGTATCTTGCACGTTGAAATTGAATTAGCTTAGTGGCGTTGCACAAACTACTAATGGTTTATATTTCGCAGTTCATTGGTTAAATCAGACACTTAACTAACTCTCTAGACCGTTAATTAAATACTGACGTTTAAACAAGTCACTTAAAAAAATTGCTGCTATACCCAAATGGGTAAAATTACACTGATACACTACTTATTCTAATACCTATATAAACATGTAATTTATGTCAACAAATATAATATGAATATAATTCAGAGGGTTAAAAAGTAAGTTAATGTATTCTGAGCATAAATTAATGAACACTTACAGAATTTCATATTCATCGTAATATTTCTGAAACATGTCTGTGGCGTTGACGGAGAGTGTGATGGTGCCTCGAGGGTTGGCGCTCTGTTGCAATCGCCGCTCCTCTCTTTCTCGCTTTAGCCTGAAAAGAAGGACAGCAATATAAATGAATGAAATATTGATTATAAAAATATCAAAAAACAAGGGCTGGTCGGACTCACACACGAAGAGTTCCGTACCATCGCAAAAGAAAACTTAAGGATTAAAAAAAATATAACTTGGTTTTGATACCAGTAGTCCCTACAGATTGCGTTTTAGTAATTCGCAGGGTTAATATTTAGAACACATCTCTTGTATAAGGGGCCACCTTAAGTTTATAAAATATGTGTAGTTCATTATTTGTTGGTATAGTGGCAACAGAAATATATTTTCTGTGAAAATGGCAACTCTACCGATTAATAAAACTGTTAGATACAACTTGATAGAACCTGGTGACGGACAGACAGGGGCTTAGTAATAGGGATAATAATTTGGCACCTTTCGGGTAATAATTTGCCAACTTACAAGGGTTCCGACCCTTGTAAGTTGGCAACTGAGTTACACAAGTAAAAAGTATTTGCACAGCAAATATCAGGGCAAAACACTGCGGTAGCTTACGTGTTAGGTTGAACATGTAAGAACCACAAAAAATACTTAAAATATAAACTTAAGTAGGTACACATAAAATATTTAAAATATAAAAAAGTGTTTTTGTTGAGCCTATTTTGCTGTACAAATCAGTATTTTTAATGTGTGTTTAAATGCTACTCAAATAAAAATACCCTTACCATAAATAATATATCATACTAATAATAATAATAAAATACCATACCTTTCATATTCTTCCCTTATTTCTCTGGGAGTTCTTGTTCTAAAGATGACTTCCCATCCATCCACTTCAAGGCCTCGCTTTCCTGAATAAGACAGGGAAACAGACTTTGTAACAAATATTTATACAAACACCATACCACATCATGAAATAATTGCCTAAAAATCTAATGGCTACAATATTTAGATTTGTAATATAGTCGCATTAAAAACAGTTGTATTCTAGTATGAATTGTTTAAATTCCCAAGCTCATGCTAATTTAGAATTTGGTATTTGGAAGCTTTGTAAGCTTATAAATCATGTGTCAGAAAACTTCTCATTATTCTAAACAGAAATGGGATACAAATATTCACCAAGATTAAACCCTAAGCTTCACTTGCTTGAACCGCACTAAAGCCCTCTGAAAACTCCGTCTGTTGGATTTTTTGGCGGCTTAATGATGGAGCTAATTCATTTGCGTTTCATCATTTTCGCGCGGTTTTTCGTCGGAGATTTCGGCCTTTTGCCGCTTTCGTTGATGAAGTTTTCATACAATTTAAGAACAACACGGCCAAGTTACATAGTCAAGCACAGCAAGCTTATTGCCTGTCGGCCAGGTTTCCACTCAACATTGCCGCGTTGTATTTATATTACATTTAAACTCCATTTAGCACCTAAATATGATTAGCTAAACTTCTAAACTGATTTAAGTTTGACATATTTCATATATTTTGAGAGTAGCTAAAGTAATTTAAGATGCTAAATGTGTTTAGTGGTTTTATGTGCCTGTGAACCTTAATGTACAATCTCACCTAGTGTGTCATAGATGGCCCGTTTGTGCGAGTCGGACAGCACTTCGTAGGCCTTCTTCACCTTGTTGAAGATCTGCTCAGCCCATTTTTGTCGGCTTGGGTCAGTGCTGTGCTTGTCTGGGTGAAACATGCGGGAGAAGCGACGGTATGCACTGTTGATTTCTTCCGGTGTTGCCTGTTAACATTAAGGGTATTCATTTGATGCCAAAGATGGCTAATCAATCACTCTGGATGTCCCTCCCATTTGGGGGTCAAGAATTGGAAAGCCTGGAAGGATATAGGTGTCCTGGTATAAGCCAAAATATTAAAATGGTGGTAAGGATTTTTTTTCAGGAATACTATATACATCAGTATGTGTGAAATAGTCACAATAAAAGAATGTTCACCCACCTGGGTTCAGTCACCTCATCATCATGTACATGAGTAGGTGGGTACTTGGTACTTGGATATTGCAGACTATCCACATTATCACCCTCATCATTATCAACATGACAGGTGCAGCCTAGGGAGTGCAATCTTGAAAAAAATCTATTCTCGGTATATGCAAGATTTATGAGGTCTAGTCTCGCAATATCTCGGTATTTTGCAAGATCTCGTATAGATATATCTACAAATAATTTTTAGCATTCTTTTGTAACTTGGTAAAGTTATTGTTCTATGGGCGAAATAATTAAATAATATACCCACACAAACATATTGACTTATTTATTTAATAAGATTACGGATTATTATGAATAAAACTCCTAAGAAAACACAACATATCTAAATTATCGTCTGCCAACTGGCTTCGGATATTCAGAGAAAAATATCCAGCTGCAGAAAAGGCCCGTTCTGCCGCTTGTTGGCACCGCTGACGATAGGCGCTGGTACGCTGACTCCAGGTGCTGCCCTTTTATTCCGCCTGATTCTAACAGATTCATTTCTTGTCTAACAAGTTTATCAATCAATGACCCAGTTGGCTTTCAAAATCATTTGATTCTTCCTCAAAAGAGAAGAGTACTAAAGCCACTAAAGACAGAGGCGTATTATCATCATTATTGTCTGCTGGGACTACTGTTACAATTCCATCTGAAGATGTAGAGGAGGTTCATATAGTCATTTGATCAACTCTGTTATTTCTCTTTTGACGGAAGTTTTTGGACGCAAATTAAAGGTGTTATCATTAATCAGCGAATCAAAATCTTTATCGTATTGTCGGCGCTCACGGATTGACTCCTTATAGCACCATCCAGCTTCTGTGCTATTGGTGTTTTTAGGTTTTGTAACTTTCGTACCATGGTACCACGGTTCATGAACCGCAAAGCGGTTTCAGCGGTGATAAGGTCTGAATCTCTTGGACAAATTACTTTAACAGGTAATTTTACCTGCTGAACAGATTCATATTCATATTCATATTATTCATATTCATATTCATTTATTTGCTTTAAATGTGGTTACATTAGGTTCTTAAATATTGATAAGTTTCACACATTTAGCCAACCCTGGGCATGCAAATTATTAACATATTTTTTAAAGATAATAATAGATAATTATTTATAAATCCTTTGTAAACGTCAAAATTAAAATTACAAAATAGTCAGATAATTAACAGTGTAGTTCACAATTGACATGAGAGAAAATACACAATTGGATCTACATAGTACCATGTTAATTAAGTAATAGAGGTTTAATTTTATAAAATTCGGACATGTCATAAAAACCATTATGTACTAGCCAATTTCTTAGTTTTATTTTAAAAATAGGCAGGGGTAGATACTGTATCTCTGCTGGAATACCATTAAATATCTTTACAGCCATTGCATAGCAGTTCCTATTGTGCAATGCTGTATTGGCTCGAGGAAGAACTAAGCGATTAGGAAATCGAGTATTGAATGAAGTAACATTGGACAATTTTGTGAACAAATGTATGTTAAGTCTTACAAATATGCTCATTTCCAAAATGAAGATACCAGTTAGAGTAAGTAGATTTAACTGTCTAAATAACGGTCTACATGACTCATATGGGCTTACACCACAAATAGTTCTGATGCAGCGTTTCTGTATGATAAACAGTCTTTTGACATCCACCGAATTACCCCATATCACAATTCCATAGCGTAATGCTGATTCGACATATCCGTGGTAGGCCAGAAGAGCTGATTCTCTACTCGCTACTTTCGTTAGTCGGTACAGAGCATAAGTAAGACTTAGTTTGTCGACATGGGCTTTCCATGACAACTGTGGATCTATCGTTATCCCTAAAAATACTATTTCCTGTGATTCAGATATTTGTTGATTTTGATATGTCAATGATAAATTTAATTCTGGTTTTACTTGATTAAAAAATTGCATATAAGATGTCTTATCCACATTAACACATAAATTATTTACTACTAACCAGTCAATGATATGTCTAATTGTATTGTTTATGTCATTATTAAATTCATTCAAAATTGTACTTTTTATTATAATTGAGATGTCATCAGCATAAAGGGTGCAACGGTGTTTCGTGCTTTCCGGTATGTCATTTATGTATAACAAGAACAACAGTGGACCGAGAACACTTCCTTGGGGTACACCAAAATTATTTGCTCGTAGTACTGATTTATTCTCTGTTAGTTCCGATTTGTCATTTATTTTTTTGATAACTACATACTGAGAGCGGTTGCTTAGGTAGGTTTTTATCCAGTCATAGGCTGGTCCGCGAATACCGTATCTCTCACATTTTCCTAATAAGATATTATGATTGACAAAATCGAAGGCTTTAGACATATCAAAAAATACTGTTACAGTCGGTGTCCTAGTATCAATAGCTTCCGCTAATGTTTTCACTAAATTGAAGCATGCGAGAGTGGTAGATTTTCCTTTCTGGAATCCATTTTGTTCGTTTCTAATTACAGAGAATTTTGATAGAAAAGATGAGATTCTGTTGTGCATAATTTTTTCAAAAACTTTAGATAGTATAGGCACCAGGGTAACTGGCCTATACTTGCTCATGTCTGTTCTCTCCCCTTTTTTATATAATGGCTTCACTACCGAGATTTTTAATTCTTTGGGAAACAGACCTTCTGTGAGAGATTTGTTAACTAGGTGTGTCAATACAGGGGATATTTCTTTATTACAGAATTTTAGAATGTTTGTTGCGATTTCATCATAGCCAGTGGCATTAGTATTATTAAGTTGTTTAATTGTTTTTGAGGTTTCCTCTATAGTACAAGGTGATAGAAATATGCTATAACTTGATTGAGTTACTTTATAAATTGCGGTATTGTCGGGATGATTGCTTATATTTGTATTGGTCAAATCTATGAAGTAGTCATTAAATGCATCTCTATTGAATCCTCCGTTTTTTTGTTTTTTATATCTATAGATCTTATTTCGATGTCAATATTTCCATTTTCATTTTCCTTTTTTATTAACTGCCACGAGGCTTTGCATTTATTTTTAGCATTATTGATGAAATTGTAATTTTGAATTTTTTGAGAGCACTCTATACATCTGCGCAACCGTTTGCTATACCTCAAGTAGTTATTTTTATTTGTTATTGATTTGTTTTGATAGTACTGGAATCTTAGTTTTCTTTTAGTTTGACACGACCGCCTTATGCCTTTAGTTAGCCATTTAGGATTGACATTTGTATCTCGTCTAGTTTTCACCCTAATTGTTGGGAAGCATTGATTGTAAAGTAAGACTATCGTATCATGGAATAATTTGAACGCTGGTTCCAATTTTGTACAATTCAAGACTTCATTCCATGATAGGCTATCTAGGTAGCCTTTAAACTTTACCAAATTTTCATCGCTATAATCCCTTTTAGTGGTATACCAAAAATGTATTTGTTGCTTTATTTTTGTCGAGGAACAGTGAGGAATTGCGTTGTGTCATGGTCTGACAGTCCTAGACGTTTAGTTTCCCCATAAGCCGTATTAATATTACTTATTAGATGGTCAATACACGAATTTATTCTTGTTGGTGTATTAAGATGAATGATCATGTTATAGGCTTCTATTATGCTTATCAACTCTTTTGTCCACTTGTCATCTTTCAGTGCATTTATGTTTAAATCCCCAGTTATTATCAATTTGCTATTGTTCAGTTTATGTCTTAGCCTATGTAGTAAGAGTTCTAGTTTATTAAGGAAGTCTGTATTTAGTTTGGCATTTGGAATTTTATACAGACAAAATAAAAATAATTTATATTCTGGAACCTCCACTCCACAACATTCAAAAGAAAATGGTTCGGTCAATTCTTTGGCAACATTTATTTCTTTAGTTTTAATGTGATTTTTGGCAAATATACAGACAGACACCTCCTCGTGATTTATCTGACCTACAGTAAGAGGTGGCTAGTCTGTAATTTTTGAGCAGTAAATTATTCTCATTTCCTGACTTAACAAGAGTCTCTGACAAGCAGATAAAATCAATGTCTTTGTGGCTTTCCCTTAATTCATTAACAGTTATTGTAATAATGTCCCTCTTACTCTTAAAACCTTGTATGTTCTGGTGCATTATATACAGTTTATCATTTTCGCTATCCGACGACACGAAAAAGCTGGCAACCTGGTACCTTTGGTGAAGTCCTTTGTTCCGATTCATCGACCTTAGTAATAAATTTTCCAGTTTTCTTAAAGTAATAGGGTATTGTTCCCTTTTTACCATCTTCTAAGTTTACATGGTTTGCCTCGTTATTATTATTTATGGACATATCGTTGTGGTCGTTATTGGTCAGAACTTTATTTATTTCGGAACAAAGTCTTTTAATGTAAATCTTTTTGGTTAGGCTTTCATCTATTTTTACGTAATGACAGTTTGGAAACACATTTAATAATATTTTGATCGTGTCATTCAATTTATTTTCGTTTAGACAGTCACTATTTGTAATACCCACAACAATAACAGTGTTGTTCTTCAAAGCCTTAAGACATGCGCTAAGTTCCACTGTTAATTTTGTTGGGTTTTTATCATGTTCTCCGACTGATAATATGTAGACATCTTTGTCCTTAATGTTTTTATAGTTTATATCCAACAATATACTATCACTGGATGCATGATATTTTGTGCTGGACTGTATGTTATATTTCCGGTAGTTGTTACTTGCATCCACGAGTTCAGCCGCTAAACCGACGTATTGTTTTCCTCCAAGTATATGTATTGTGGGACACTTATTTACAGTTACTTTCGACGGTTTTGCGCCTTTGCTTTCTTCACAGTTATTTTCGGGATTAGTGTTGGTAGACTTATCTTTGTTTGTTCTTGTCATGTTGGGAAAACTTTTTCTTTCATGAGATATTTTTTTTCTTTTTCTGAATTATGTTTTTCTTGTAGGTTGTTTGTAGTTTCTGGTGGAATATGTGTGGTTTCTTCTTCCAGATGTTTTGAAGTGTTCTCCATAAAAATAACTCTCGCATTCAGGCTTTTGTTTGGTGTGCCTGGATTGGCAGAGAGTCGTAATCGTCTTTGGTCAGTATTCCGTTTCCGTAAAGTTGATGGAAGTTTTTTGGATGTTAAGTCATGTGAGCATATTTTCTTAATTGCTTCTATATTTTGTTCTTGTTTAGCATTTACTATCCGTAATTCCTGGCTCTCTTCTATAAGCGATTCGATCTCTTTATAGGCACTATCCAGTTGTAATTTTAGTTGCTCGATAGTATGCTGCATTATTTTATATTGTTCACTGTCGTCAACTGTGCTAAGGTCAGGTAAACTTAATGCCTTGACTGAGGATGTATTTGAGTCTAAAGAGTTGAAGACATCCTCGTTGGAGTCACATTTTGTCCTAGGGAACCGTGTTGTGTTGTGGCTTGGACTATTATTATTGTAAACAGGACTCAACTGTCGCGGCCTTCGTTGTGTCACATTTGAAGTTGAAAGTGGGGAGTACGGTGCACTGTAGCTGGTGTTGGCTTGTATAGTAGACGACTTTTCCTCTAAAGTGAGTGGATCAGGGGTTTTGTTCAATGGAGAGTCACGTGGTCGTTGTCTTGGCACATTTGGCATTTAAAGGTCTTCTTCAGCTCAACGTTATTTCCTAGATATTGAGCTGTCGTTATGTTGACGCAGTTATGGTGATATTTTTCACGACAGGATATACACGCTGTAGTTTCAGTAGGAAAGACCGTTTGACTGCACGTTTTGCACCGCATGTTGTAGTTGTGACTTGTAGCGAACTCTAGTGGCATGATTTTGGGCTAATTTAACTTCATCCAGTTATTGAGTTATTGAGTTTAGATCTCTCCTCCAATGTCCGGAAGGTGTCGCTAGTGCCAGGCAAGAAGAAAAGTATTTTTTGCACGTTCCGGGGATTGAACCACTGCTCGTTTATAAGATTCCTTTCCGGTTGTGTTAAACGTAGTTAAGTTATGAGTATTTTTATAAGATCTCGAAAAAATTATACTTTTGTAATTTTTCTGGATTCGAACTGGGGGCCTTGTTGAGACGCGCCGGTCGTTCCAGCAACTTACGCCACCCGGACAATTGGAATACTCGGTGAAATTATGGTATAAATGTGGTGACGTCGACTTGCGCTGCATGGGCGACATCTATCGTTAGTCGAGAGCGCTTGTGCTAAACCGCGTTGGCGTGTTGTTTGTCCTTGTTGCCCTCTAGTGGTGAGTAGCGAAAGCTTTAGGTGCGCTTGATGGCTGCTATTGATAGTTGGTCAGAAAGTGCTTGCCGGTAGATGGCGTTAGTAGTTATATAAGTCTCGATCAATACAGCGGAATGATAATTCACCTTTATTTCAACTTTTAGGTTAAGAGTTGAATATTATCTTCTTCAATGTCTGCAGTTCATTGTCATACGAAATTCACTGTTTATATTTTCTGTGTTTGAATTGTCTAATAAATAATTTCACTGCACTGACTAACGTTCAATGTCACTCTAACGGTTTTTTCGGCAGATGTTGTTCTTCAATGTATCGCCTCAAATACAGCTTGATCCGAGATATTTATATATTATTCCGGTCATTTGGAACATGACGAATAATATTAAACACAATTTGTAGCACTGTAATCACTTTAAACGTTCGAAACTCTAAAATATATACGGAGCTAGTGTTTACGTCGGCAGTGTTGCTATCCATATGAAGCACGTGTTCTAAGTCATACAAAGCGGCATATTCTTGTTCTAAGAAAGCATAGAACGGATTTGTCCCAAGATTGCAATCGATCAAAGCTTTGCTTACACACATCTTCACTTAGGTAGTTGAATCTGGAGATCATTTCTGCAACTCTTGGATGGCCATGGAATGTGTTGCTCCGCAATATTGCAAATCTTGCAAGATCTTCTGCGGTTTTGGGTGCAAGATTAATCTCGCAAAATTCATGCACAATCTCGGTATTTAGAGACTAGACTTATTGGATCTTTTTTTTTGTTGCCTGAAGTGGTCGCCGTACGGTTAGTATTTCGGTAGTTAGTAGACTTTTAAGATCTAATTAATTAAAAGTAACCCTTTAAATATTAACGTTCTAGGACACTAACAATCTTACTATCAATTAAATGGATGAACATTTAAGAAAAACTGGATTCTTTATTCTCTTTTAAATAATATAAGAATCACTTAGAACTTTCAACAATCTACAGAGAAGATTATGTTTGACTATTTTTTTTTATTGCAGGTATTAATTCATACATACATTCATATCTTCACGACATATGAACAGAAATGGCTGCGCAATAAAATTTGATGTTCATAGTGTTGTGTAAAGATGAGTCGTTCCGGACCGTAATAGTTCCAGTAGACATATCCAAAGTCAGGAAGACATCATTCCGGTCCGATCTGTCTAAATTAACATACTCCAAAGTCCGGCGGAGTCAGATCCACGAAGAGGATTTAGGAATGAGAGAAACTCCAGAGTCATTTGGACATTCGTCAGTGCAACGAGGATTGAGGAATGAGCTGAGCGCCTCATCCTACCAACTCTTCTCGCGAGCTCTCCATATCTGTCTCACTTTCATGATCATGGTCAACATGAAAGATTAAAATGTGGCTTATTGAAAAAGGGTAGAGATTAGAGAATTCAATATTATAACAATATAATAGGTTATATATTTGCCACACATATGTGATATGACCTGTTTATTTGTCCTGCTTAAATAAATAACATTTAGATATACTGACTGATTATAAGTAGATAAATACTAAATATTGATCACCAAAATGTCTAATGATTATCATTGTTTTAATTTTAATACCTGTCATTTTTATTTATGACATAATATTGAATGTAAACCAGCTAATCAGCATGGTTTAATCTAGGTTTCGTTTTCTCGATGCATTTGGGCCATGATTCAGGGCAACTAGCTAGAAGGCGGAATAAGATTTAACTCGAGTAAACTTTGACAACTAAATAAAAATTTATAAAGAGTTCTCAAGATTCACTCGTACAGTCTTATTCCGCCTTCTAGCCAGTTGCGATAAGATTTTATTTTTAGTAAACCTTCTTTTGTCAAACCATGCCCATGACTAGATCGAATTATGACACTTCTTGCTAATCTAAGACCACCCGAATGGTCGAGTCGGCAGTGCCCACGAATCCAAACGTCCCGGGTTCGAGTCCCGGTGGGGGCAAATATTTGTTTGATGAGAGTGGATGTTTGTACCCTAGTCATGGTTGTTTATCTATCTTAGTATAATATTTATCTATACAAGTATGTGTATCGTTGTCTAGTACCCAAGATACAGGGAATCCTAGTTTGGGGCTATTTCAATGTGTGTCAATAGTGTCCAAGGTATTATTATTATTATAATCTATGTTCAGATTTTTGGTGGAATTAGAATTATGGGAAATGTTATTTCTAAGCAGAATTTAGACCCGTATTTAGTGAAATCTAGTGTGTTTGAGTTTTAAATTGTCTCTACAACTGAATGTGGTAACCAAAAGATGTATATTGTACCTCTCCCCTCACACGGCACTCCTCCAGAGAAGCATCTTCCTAATGATGATTGCAGCTGAATTGTTTAAAATATATCAATTGTAGTGCGAATGTCACATGCTGGATGTAATAGCTCGGGATGTTATATATATTATATCCCATAGTGGGTAGCCAGCTAAAGACTTGATGGACTGAAAAGCCATGTAAAGGAATCCAGAACCTTATAGGTTCCTAGCAATTTCTGAGACAGCTTGATGGAGAATGTCTACCAAGAGAGAAAGCCAGGCGGATAGCGATTTTCCAGATTTAGATATTATTTCGGAGATGACAAGATTCGGAATAGGTCGCTCTGGTAACCTCAAAGTTGACACACCAAAGCCATGCCAAACATGAGACAATAATATCACGATGAGGCCGGGAGCACCCCAGAGAGCCATTTACAACACATTTTAACAAAATTCCAATAAAACTATCAGAAATAACAAGATCTCTATTATATAATAATCATGCCTCAAAATTATGAAATAATCAATACTTACTGTTTTAGACACATTGAGCAATTGATAATAATTTTCTTCGAGAAGAATTGTATCTCCTTCGTCGTCCACCATTGTGTATATATAATTTATGCTATTAGTTTCTAAAATAAAATGAGAAAAATACGTCTGAAGTGAAATTGAATGCTGATAAAAGTTAACTATTTTTTCCACCGCCGCACGTCAAGTGGTGTCGCCAGTGAAGCAATCCAATCACACCACAGATAAGAATGATATCAAATAATGATTTCGCACATGTGTAGGAGAAATAGAAGAAAGAAAGAAGTCATGACATGATATTCATGTAATGTCAAGGGCTGGGTCCACAACAAATGATCCAACGAACTCCGATCGCGCGCGGCAGGAGTGATTGCAATGGACGTGCGTGCCTCGCGCTAGTCTCTGTAATGTACAGCACAAATTTGTCCGGCCCAGGAATGTCCAGGAATCCGAGATCCCTCACGGTGTCTCTCCTTTCAACTCCTCGGCATAACACTGCCGCTTACGAACACTCGTTTAGGTTAAGGGCAATCCGTCTGTGGAACGCACTTCCCTGCGCTATTAGGGAAAGTCCCTCAATTTTCACTTTCAAGAAAAGATCGAAAGTGCATTTCCTTTCTCTTCCGTAAAAGGTACCATATTTATGCAGGTATATGTATGATTTATTATAGTTTTTGTATGTTCATGCTATATATTGTATTTTATGTAGTTGAAGTATATATTTTTATTTTATATTTGGTATAGTTTATATATATTTTGAAAGTAATTTTCGTACATATTATGTATAGAGTGTTATTGCGAACTAGGACTTTCCTGTATAATTTACTCTCCTGTCTTGCCTAGGTTTGCTGGAAGAAATCTCTTTTTAGAGATAAGCTCGCCTTTGCTTATTACATTAATTTATTTTAATTGTCTGTAACCTTATATTATCTATGCAATAAAGAATATGAAGAATATGAATGTCCGGCCCCAGAATTGGCGTCCCGAAAGCCCACGATTCCGGGGTCGGGCATTTCTGGGCCGGGCATTCCGGGATCGTACAAAACAGTGCTCGACCTCGGCTCGAGCTCGGCCCCAGGGGCCTAACACCAACTTTTAAGAAGCCATCCCTATTCCGTGCAGTTGAAAATCAGGCCTTAAACAGGACAGCTTAAAATCGTAATATGACTGTCTTAAAGGTGAGCTAACCGCCAAGGTGAACGGTTAGCTTGTCTCTGGTATGCTAGCTGTCAACTAAAAAGAATGAAATAGCGCTATACAGGTTCACAAAAGCATCTCCCTTTTCCACTAGTAACGTTCAAAACAGTTACACCATGTATTTTATTGCATTGCCGATTTTGTACTATACGAAATTACGTTTTGATTTTTAGAAAATGAAATATTAAACATCAATTAGCTTAATGGAAATATTGTAAAGCTGTAATCAACTCATTTATGACACTTTTTACGCATATAATTGATAGTGATCAGTTCCAGTATTTCTGCCGATATGTGTTTTCGAACGTGCCTTAGGTACTTAAAAAATGGTGGCAAAATTAGAATTGCTTTATTATATTGCGGGAAATGCAGCTGATTCAGCTTCAGCATAGCCATCTTTCAGAATTCCTTCATCCCACCCAACATCGACATCGGTTACCCAAATCTCATCTCCCCATCCTATTAAGTTCACGTGCCCCATCATCACTCAGAAAACCAGAAGGTTTTAATCTACCGCAAAACCTATGGTGTCACCTGAACAGGCTGAGGACGGGCCATGGCCGTTGCAACTACTATCGGCACAAGTGGGGATGTAAAGATTCTGCCCTGGGTGAAAACAGGGGTCCAAATGATGGAGGACATCATACAGCGATGCCTATTTCATCGATACCTAGGTCCACCCGAAGACCTGTTCCACAACCCAATCCCTGACGTAGTCAACTGGCTGAAAGATCTAGAGAAACAAATATAGATTGCCTATCAATCGCATAAAATACCATACGATTAAATAAACCATCACTCTTCGCAAAAAGACCATCACCACAATCATCGGAATCTCAAGCTCCAAGGAACAGGCGAATACACCATGAAGGAGGTGCCGAAGATGGTGTCTGGTATTAACAGTTGCAGAGGCAAGTAAGCAGTTAGTGTCAGCTTCTACAGCGCGCGCTCAGGCTGAGTTAACCCTACCCCCATAGAGAAATAAATTATTGAATTTGTAAAAAAATTGAGGTTGTTTGCCTAAATCTTATAATATTTCTTATAGAACCGAGTTGGATTGTTAAACTCGAGGGAGGGGGACAGGGGGACCTTTCCATGTACCTCCAGTATTATAAAATAAAGAAAAAAACCTTATTATTTATAGTATTATTGATTTAACATTATTACGATTTAACTTTACAAACATCTTTTATGGTCGACATGAATTCTAGGTATGGGTCTGACTATTTATTCATCACTTCCCTCCTCCACAAATACTCAATCACATTTCTTCGAAACTGCGGGTTGTATAATAATTTATTAAATTATATTTAATAATAAATAATCTTCACAACCCGCCATTGCGATTCAATGCTCCGGGTATGTGCCCCACCGGGAGCAATGAAAGAATTGTCTGAGCCCCTACTGGTACCAAGAACTCAGCTGACCTAACGTTTTCTAGACAACTGCTAAGCGTAGGTCTTCACGCCCGTCTTCAATCATCCCTAAAACAAGTCCCTCGATTCTTCTCTCTGCAACAAACAATAAATTATATTAAATCTCACAATAGTCTTAATAATTATAATTAACTAGGTGATTCATTAGCAAGTACATACTTTTTAACTGGTGTCAGACTAAGGGTCGCCTCTCTCCGTTCCGCTTCGCTTTGGACCGGGTTTTGCTATAATGTGTGAATCTAACAAACCTATCTTTAGTTTTGTGACATGAGATGCTCACCTTTGTTATATTTCCTCTTGCTAAATTTGCTTAAATTCAATTGAAAAATCTTTCCCCCGGCCGCTGATTTTTCCCTTCGTTTCTTGTTTGTGCAATTGGTATCTCACCACTACTTCCTGACAAAAGCTTTTCCAGTCCATGATTGTTCTGCAGGACAAACACTGATCAATAGTCCTGTTTCTATTTGAATGGTAGGCAACTGTCATCGGCTCTCGGTGAATACGACACAATTTAATATACTTAATAATCTTCTGGAAATGCCACGCATTGCTGCCGCGTACCTTTGACCCACTTCATGTGTACCTCTACAAGTTTCGTTTGCGGTGAAAGCCGGAAAACTGCCTGATCGTCGGAACTGTTTGAACTAGTAGACAATGGTGGCGATTCCTCACGAGGCCGCCGTGATGCTCCACTCATCTAAAACACTCGAAAATTTACGAGCTATCAAGGTTCAAGAACTACGGCGTTGTGCGGTGCCGCCACTAGGCTTACGCACAGATTAATAACGAGTTACGAACAGATGGGACACTCAGGAAAACCATTCAACTAAATAGCGACTCTTGCTGCAACTCAATGTTTAGTAGGTAGTTATTTACTAGCAATAGGTTTTCCTGTCCTGCCTACGTTTGCTGGAGGAAATCTCTTTTTAGAGATAAGCTCGCCTTTGCTCATAAGTGTTCATTTGTTTGTAAATAAAGTATATTATTAATTTAAGTTTAGAGAAATAAATTATTTATTTTATATGAAATAATTTATTTCTCTTTATTTTCTCTCTCTTTATCTCTTAACTATACATATGGGGGGAAGGCTATCTCAGCCTGAGCGCGCGTTTGAGAAGCCAACACTAGCTGCTCCCTTGAATCTGCAGCTGTTAACACCAGACACCGTTTTCAGCGCCTCCTTAATGGTGTATTTCACCTGTTCTTTGGCGCTTTGTGGCGATTCTCTTTTTGCAGAGGGTGGGTTTATTTAATCGTATAGCATGTCGTGCAATAGATTTAATCAATTTATATTTGTGTCTTTAGATCTTTCAGCCAGTTGACTACGTCAGGGGTTACGTTGTGGAACAGGCCTTCGGGTGAACCGGGGTATCGATGAATTGGACATCGCTGAATGATGTCCTCCATCGTTTGGACTTCTGTTTCGCATTTACATAGGGCAGAATCTTTCCATCCCCACTTCTGCCAGAAGTAGTTGCAACGGCCATGGCCCATCCTCAGCCTGTTCAGGCAACACAATAGGTTTTGCGGTAGATTAAATCCTTCTAGTTTTCTGAGTGGTGGTGGGGCAGGTGAACATCATAGGATGGGGGGAGGAGATTTTGGTTACCGATGTCGATGGTGGGTGGGATGAAGGGACTCTGAAAGATGGCTTTGCTGAAGCTGCAATCAGATGCATTTTCCGCAATTTAAAAAAGCCGAATTTTCAATTTTGCCACCGTTTTTTAAGTACCTAAGGCATGTTCAAAACTTATATCATCAGAAATACTGGAAATGACCAACATCAATTCTATGTATAAAAAGTGTCATAAATAAATTGATAAAAGTTGTACAATATTTCCTTTAAGCTAATTGTATGTTTAATAATTCATTGTCTAAAAATCTTAACGTAATTTCGTATAGTACAAAAGCGGTAATCTAAAAAATTACGTGGTGTTACTGTTTTGAACGTTACTAGCGGGAAAGAAAGATGCTTATGTGAACCTGAATAGCGCTATTTCATTCTTTTTAGTTGACAGCTAGCAGACATGCGAACCGTTCACCTTGGTGGATTAGGAGGGCAACGGCGGCTTACCTTTAAGATCGTCATATTACGATTTTAAGCAGTCCTGTTTAAGGCCTGCTTTTCAACTGCACGGAATAGGAATAGTTTCTTAAAAGTTGGTATTAGGCCCCTAGTTTGCTATGTGTGATGCCGTCGCTATTCTCGGGTTTAATAATAGATATTTCGTGCTACCGTAGCAAAATCGCAATTAAGCAACTGTTTAAAATAACTGTTGTTTATTTAAAATAAAAAACGACAATCGTTTTTTTAAAAACAGCCGTTATTCCCAACTTTACAAAACAGTCGTGAAAGCAGTCACAGAAATGGCCACAGGTTTGGTTCGGACCATAGACAATTTAATTTGTCATTCATTAAGACTACTCTGTGGTTGTATGTAATGTCATCTTTTTCGATTTCTTCGCTTCGCTGTGTCAGTCACTCACTTCATTCAACGAAACACAATTGGAAAACAGTGTGTCTAAAAGAAACTCTCAACGCCTTATTTAATGCGAAATGTAAATTATTCATCACAAATATGTGATGTGCTTATGGATGAAAATAAAGTGCTAAATGTTAAATTTTTGGAATTTCAATATTTGGAAGGCTCAGGATCCAAGACCCGACTTTCATCTAAAAACGTAAGTAGCTATCTATCTACCCTCCCAGTCTAGTTTTGTTTGGACGCACAAAATATATTGTATACAGTTTTCTAACTGTAAACCGGCGGGTCCAGTTCCAGTATAAGTAATATACATTATTCAAAAATTGTATAGAAATCGTTAGGTCAGTTTTGGAGACATTTAAGGTTTTGTAGTGTGTAGGAGGCAGATATAGTCCTCTAGATCCATACTTGTATGAATCACCGATCATCCAAATAGAGCGTTAGCGATGTAAACCCTGTACCTATGTAATATATAAAAAATAATAACTGTATGAACTGATAAACCATATTTCACTTGTTGGAATGTGAGATGTGTTAGAGATGCCCCAATAATTCCACAAGTACATACAGAACTGCTCATACATGACAAGATGTTTCCATCCAGCTTTCTCTAGAAGCAGCAAATACCTTGTCATAAGACACATAATTGTGTACTCAGTTAGCTTGCTTATTATTTAATTAAAATACTTTGTTTTATATTTTGTGCTTTGCTGGTAAACTCTGCAAAGTAAGGTGGTTCCTTGGCTTCAAATATTCTGCTGAAGTAAGTAGCATGTCTTGGGTACTTTTGATCTTTCATATCTGGCTAAAATGCTTTGGATAACAGCTGAATAGATTAAATTCCTATTCCTCATCCTCACAATTATATTGTATTTCTGAGCTCCTCACAATTTGCTATTTAATCATCTATATCTAAGTACTAATTGATTCAACATTATTTAAGTTCTTAAACATAATGCAAAAATATGTTTTTAATGAATGTTTTCTAACTTAATAGTGTGTTTATTTAATATTAAATATAAGTCAAATAATATGGGAAAATGCTCTGAGTGCACGCAATACCTACTTAATGTCATTGAATTGATGAAAGAGGTAATGCTATGCTATTGCACATCAAATATCCCACTTGGTTAACCTAAAAAGGTGGCTTTATTTACAACACAGGATGTATCTACAATCAGCAATAGACAATGGTCCACTTTCCAATTCTGTGAATTATAAAGGTGTCCTTAATAAAGAGAGAAAGGCAGCCAAGAGGTTGAAGGCACAATTGATATTCTGTTGCACATTATTGTGGGGACACTGCAATGTTGCAGCATCACATTGCAGGGACATGTTCCGCACCTCTTCATGTGCCGCTTCAGCTCATCTTTGTAACTGAGGAGTTGTCCTCCACGCTTGCATTTGCCCTCCTCAAGTTCTGAGCAGAAGATGTGCTTCGCCACCCTCTATATATCGTACAAACATTGTAAATAAAAAACAGAAATATTATGTAAGTTGACATAAATTCCTGTGGTGAGTTTTTATAAACCTGTTCCTTCATATGCAAATTATTTATAATTAAATCAATAAATCAGTTGTAAACTGTAAACATCATGCTATACTACTTTCTTTTGATGATACTCTATCAATATTCACTTCACAGCACCACACAATTAAATTGAAAATTAGTTTCTGACATTTTTTTATCTTTTAGCAAAGAATGCTCCATTCAACATAGAAAAAACATCAGTACAAACCATTTTAATTAATTCTTATTTTCCTTGTTACAAGGCAAGTCAAATTAAATCCTAAGATATTAGTAAAAATATGGCCAATGAAGCGTTTTTGACACTCAAAATTCTTCAAATTTCACGTCTGTAGCAGGTGTCAAAATGAGGGACATTTAGCTCTGAAAAGTTAATTGCGAAAAATTAGTTTCTCTGAGCTCACAAAATGAAAACTAAGAATTTATCAACAATAATACAGTAAAAGTGTCAATCAAATCCACATCATAACCAAGTGAAGTGAAACTATCCCCAAAAAAATATAATCAATTTTCTGGTGGAAAATGCGTAAAACCAGGAAGAAATAGTAGAAGAAAGAAGTAGTAGAGTAGCGACATAAACCATTCAAGTGCCCCCTCAAAAAATACTCAATCAATATATCAATCAAATGGTTTTATTACTGTAGATATTTACAGATACATAGCAATCATAATTTTTTGCCTATTTTCTATATCAAACCACTGTGGGAGAAGAAGGGTGAAACAGATTTATTTGTAGATCTCTGAAAAATTGGTTTTGCTTAACTAATACAAATATTACAATATTAATTATTATAATTAATAAGCAGGAATAAATAATTACAAAATTATTAACAGCAAGGTCTGTGTTGAGCTAGATTAGATAGTCCTCACATTTAAGTATATAAATAAATAAATATTAGAGGACAATCTCACACGAATTGAACTAGGCCCATACTAAGCTCAATAAGGCTTGTATTATGGGTACCAGTCGACGATTACTTTAATAGAGATACATATTTATGTAAATACATAGAAAACATCCAAGACTAAGAAACAAATATTCATGCTCATCACACAAATATTTGCCGTTACCGGGATTCGAAAACCCAGGGCCGTCAGCAGCGTGACCACATTTAAATCGGACAATCTACTTCTGCGGTTTTCGAAAACTACCAAAATCTACCAGAGCTTTGGTCAAAATCTACCACAAAAGTACCTTCTTCTTCTAACATGATAGGTAAATAAAATATAGATTAAATAAAACTAAATGACAATATTATTTATTCCTCTTTATCTTTATTATTTTTAATATCTTTATACAAAATTGTATCAGTCACGCATTTCAACATTTGAGAATCGGGTACAAAATCTGTGCATGGTGTGACGCCTGGCATGGAGAATCGCGGCTACATTTTTATTTATAAACCTATTTTGATCTTTGGTTTTGATTCTATTAATTTCTGAAAATATTCTCTCGTATTTAACATCAGAAACTGGAAGAATGAGCATGTCTTTGGCAAATTTAGATATATTTTTGTACTTTAACAACTTACTAATGTCCTCCCAGAACTGTTCAACATTTATTGTAGGAGCAGATGCACTACTGGAGGAAGACATGAGGTTTATCACTTGGGCATCAAATTTCATTTCTCTCACACGTCACACGAACCCGTGTCTTCCCTCCCTCACTAAAGTCACCTGTTATTCACTCACAACCTACCTATCATACATATATTTGTTTCTTTCTCGCATATCCTTAACTCCGTTTTTGTGAAAGAGAGCGCCGACTTACTCTTTGGCGCCGACAGTAGATAATACTACGGATGCAAACGTGCATGAATAGTTATTAATCTGTGTTAGGGGAATTATCCATATTAATACTCCTCTATGGTGTTAGTATATGAAATATAGGGTTACTTGACCCAAAATCTACCAAATCTACTGGCGGAAAATTAAAAAATTCTTAAATATACCAAATACTACCAAAATTATTTTCACTACCAAAACAAAGCCCAAATCGAGTCAAATCTACCAAAAAAGTAGAAATCTACCACATGTGGTCACGCTGGCCGTCAGCGTCGTAGGCATGGTCCCTTACCGCTAGGCGAAACAGCTCTGTAATCTTGAATATTGTAATATCCCTTTTTTGGTTTTTAAAATGCTCAAAAGGCAATTATAAGATCTCCAAGAGGTATCTTGTTGTAGTAGAGAATGCACTGACCATTGAAAGAATTGCTAACATTCGCGAGTCTAAACCGGGGCGCAACTAGTCTGTGATTATTTCTTAGGTTAACATTACAACTATCGCTAAGTTTGGTAAATTTTCCAAAATAAATTGACTAGCTACAGTTAGTATGCCAATTTCTTTAAAAATGCTTAAAAGGAGTCTGTGCGTTTTAAATTATAAATTTCTCGAATAGCTCTTTTCTGTAAAATACAAATAGTTTGAATAACCGTTGCTTTCCCCCACAACAAGATACAATAGGACTATATGAAAGTAACTAAAATATACTAGCCTAGATGTAGCCACATCCGTGTTTTGTCTGATGTTCCTAACAGCGTAAGCCGCAGTACTTAATTTACCAGCTAATTTATCTATGTGTGGGTATATCCCCACTGCAATTTGCTATCAATGGTTATTCCAAGAAACTTCGTATTTACTAATTCTAACGTGATGCTGTCTAACACTAAACTGGTCTCAACTTGCCTGACATTTGGATGTGAGAATTTGATACACCTGGTTTTATCGGCATTTAACAATAAATTATTAACTGTGAACCAATTCAAGGTTAAAGACAATTCTCCATTAACATCATCAAAATCTTCTTTTTGTCTTTTAATTTTGAAGCAGTGAAGTATCAGCCAACAACACTAGGTCAGTCAACTTCTCCACCATGAAAGGCAGCTCGTTAAAATATACCAGGAATAAGAAAGGATCTAATGTGGATCCTTGTGGAACGCCCATTTTTACTCCCGATCCATCAGATTTAACGGCGTTGACTTATGCTTTTTGAAGACTATTGCTTAGGTATGATCTTAGTAGATCCAACGCTTTATTATTAACTCCGTAATGATTTAATGTCATTAGTAGCAAACTATTAACAAATCTTCTATAGACTACCGTACACTGTACCTGTACCTACCGAAAACATACTAAATGTACCGTTTACTGCCCTCCAAAGCACAAAATTATTAAGAAGAATTTCCACTTCATTCTTAATACTTATGGTTGCCTCATGCCCGCGGCGTCAACTCGGGGGCGAACGTCCCTCCCGGTGTTGGGTGGCCCTTACTTGCCAGAGGCCTCGCAAGAGTGACCATCAGTCTCAGCAGGGTACTAATGGTGACATCTTGCCGACAAAAGTAACGATCAGTTCCAGCAGGGTACTAATTTGTTGAAGGAGTGAAAATATTTTTTCAGATTTATACGAGGATGATATTTTATATGAGCTGAACGATGCCTGGGATGAAAGATGTGAGTGAAGACAATAAAGTCTTAGTCATTAATCCAGCAGAGAACAATGATTATGAACATTTGCTTGTCCAATCCAAAATTTTTGATAACCCTTCATCCTAAATCCTGAGTTAATTAACCAATATCAAGAACAATTAAAAAACTACTAAGAAAGCATAATGACTAAAACTTTATTGTCTACACTCACATCTTTCATCCCAGGCATCGGTCAGCTCATATAAAATATCATCCTCGTATAAAAATCACAAATCTGATGCATTGCTTCCTCCGTCAGTTTTCGAGGCATTGCATTAGGGGGAGTCGTTTTTATCAGACATGCCAACTCGTTATTCAGCAGCAATCTTGTTTACAGATGTTATTGCTGTAATGGGACTGGTAGGCCAATTAAATTTTGCCACAGTCTTCCCAAGTGTTCGAGGACTAATTTATGAATTGTCTGTTTGTTAAAGTTGTTTTTCTTTACGACGCTTTCTGCATTATTTCTTTGGATGTGATTCTAGCCAGCATTTTCAAATCTTCTTTTGCCTCCAAGTTCATTTTCATTTCTTCTCTCCGTTGTACAACATGAGCCCTTTCATGTTTTTATTTACTTTCGACTATATTTCTGCGAAGTCTCTTTCGGTAGATTATCTGAAATTTTAGCTGACGTTTCTTTAAAAAAATTAGAAAATAACATAAATAGACATTTTAAATATATATCATCAATTTAGCTTATTAAGCATATTAAAACAATAAAATACTTAAAACTTACAAATTGATGAACGAACAAACACACAAACAAACAATACATTGTGAAAGTTGCACCCGCAATAGAACATCATGCGCCAACCATTTGAGTTTCCGGTTATTTCAATTCAACTAACATCACACTCGTAAAAACGAATTAATTTATTTTTTCTTTGATCTCTTCTAACTTTTAGAAAGTTTCAAAACTAGAGCTTTGTTGTTTTGAAAAACACAAACTTTTATATATTTTGTATCGCGGGTCTATTAGATAACAGTGGCTTCTTGAAGTCAAATATCTTTAGAAAATATCTACAAATGCTTACTTTTTTCGGCACGCCTGAATGTATTCATGTAGTAATTAATAATTTTGCTGGTAAACCTCAAACTTTCGCAAACAGCTGTTTCGCGCCAGTGTTAGCGGTGTGATTTCTGAATTTATACCAGATTTTCGAATTGCTAATATTTCTAAGCGCGACAAACAGTGAAATAAGAAGTAAAATGGTTTACAAATTGTTTGAATATAAGAATGATAAAATTGAATATATTTAGAATTAATAAACTAATAAAGTGACTTAAAATTTAAAGGACTTTAGCGGATATGCCATTTTGCCATATTTTAGTAAAGAAACCATTAGGTATTTACTTTAAGTTCCCATTTTTTCTCGCAATTTTACACTATTTTTGAGGGAAATATTTCATCAAGTTAAAAACTTAAAAAAACCGACTTCAAGTACAAGCCCTATTTTGTCCTCCCCGGTCGGGATGCGAATGAAGTATGTGTACATGAAAAGTCCTCATTAAAAACTATTGCTTTGTGTATATTTTTTTGTATTTGTTGATTTTTCAAAAAGCGCTCAATCGATTTTGATAAAATTTGTATGGGGCCACCTCTGAAGTATGACGTACCAATCAAATCATCAAAATCGGTTAATCGCCTAACAAACAAAAAAAACAGACGAATTGAGAACCTCCTCCTTTTTGTTGAGACCCCAACCTCCCCCACGTGAGATTACAAATAACGATTGCATTCCTCTATTATTATTATTATTAAGTGTCATTATCACACTTTACTGATATACTGAAATGCAGTACGAACGCCTTTTCCTATACGGCGTACCAGTGCCCAGTAACTCACTTGTACCTACGCATATTGTATGACCTGCCGTCCCGTTCCAGGCCCGGGCTCGCAATGCCGTCGACCCACCTCAACCTCCGAGAGGATGACGTCGTCCGTCTCTCTCTGGAGTTTCTTCACAACCGTGACCTCCACATCACTCAGCTCTCCCTCGAGAGAGAGACCGGCGTCATCAACGGGAACTACGCCGACGATGTGCTCTTCCTCAGGCAGCTAATCCTCGACGGACAGTGGGATGACGTACTCGAATTCATACAACCACTCAGCGCACTCAAAGCATTCGAAACAGACAAATTCAACTACGCAATCCTTAGACACAAGTATATAGAATTACTCTGTATAAGGTCCGAAATAAAAGCGTACAATAACGTGGAAAATATCGTAGATGAAGTGGTGAAAGTCCTAAGCGATCTGGAAAAGTTAGCGCCGTCGAAAGAGGAATACTCAAACCTGTGTCTGTTACTCACGCTGCCCAGCATCACCGACCACGTGCAGTTCAAGAAGTGGAACCCGAGCAACGCCAGGGTACAGTGCTTCCGAGAAGTATATCCGCTGGTCGAAGCCTTCCTTCCGTGCGACAAGAAGTCCACCGGTGCTGTGTCAAAGTGTGCTAAAAACGACCGACTCATGCAACTGCTAATCAAAGGGATACTATACGAGTCCTGCGTGAACTACTGCCAGGCTAAAGCGACGGGCTCCAAAGAAGCTCAATCGAACGAGGTCAACTTCTCGAGGCTTCTCGACGGCTCAGGATTCGACGAGTCTGATCTGAGCTTGCTGTCGTGGCTGCAGTCGATACCGGCAGAGACTTTCAGCGTGCCTTTCGAGCAGCGGATGTTGAATGTCGACGTCGAGAAGTTGGAGCGCCCTTCACTGCACACATCGTGGACGGAACATATGTTGGTGACTCCGATAAAGCCTAGAACGTTCCCCCACCTGGCGATGCCGTTCCGCCGGCCCCGGTCGGCCGCTGATGCGATGACGCGCAGTCTACGCCCCCTGCCGGACGGCGCGCCCCGGCATCCCGCCGTCATGGCGCTCTCCGCCCTCGACTATGGCCCGTCCTCATCCTGCTTCGCCGGCTTCCACCTCACTGGGATGAAAGGCAACAAACTGATGAACACCTCTGTCGATCGGCTGTTTGATAATAAGAATGGTGATAGCGTTTTCAATGGTCTGAGCGAATCGCTTAAACCTATTGGAGAATCGAAGACGACAGAAAGCAGTGTTGGCGCGTCGAACGCTACGACTCCTGAGCTTCGTCAGGACTTCTCTGCTTCATCGCTGTCTGCCGCGGGGTCGAGAGAGCGGTCGCTGGCGGAGCGGACGCCGGAGGGGCCGGGCGCGGTGCCCGCGGAGGGGGGCGACTTCCGGCGAGAGCTGCTCAAGGAGTACCAGATACAGAAGCAGCGGGAATGCGACGACTATTTGCGGAATCTCTGCTCGACGGATCTGAGGCAGCAGAAAACGTAAGTTGGCACATAATGTTTGCTTTGCGCCTAAATTGATATCGGTGATATCAAACTTTTTTATGTGCAAAGGCTGTAAGATTTGCCATTAAACATGGGCATGTGTTATTATAGTATCTGTGGTTATACTTTGCCTTTTTTCATCTCGAGTCGATGATCATGTCTATCAGCCAGCCCATTACTACGAATATGTTAAAAAAGTTAATTCTTGAGCCCCTTTTAAAATGAGATCTCGATATTTCTTCATTTATTCATAAATGTCTCTCCCAATTCCAGTTCTGATTCGGAGGGCAACACCGGCTTCATGTCAAATGTGAAGAACGCGTCGAGTAATGCCCCCGAGGTGCCCTTGGATCAAACTCTAAGGTACCTAATGTATTTTACTGAACCAATCCTTAAGAGAATTTCACCAATCCATAACTTCTTAAGTCAAATAAAAAATGGGTAGACTTTGCTACAGATAAACAAGGTTTATTGGTGAAATTGGACTTCCATAGAACCCTTTATTCGCTGGCTCAAAGCCACTGCCAATACTAGACTGTCGTTAAATGAATCTACTGTTACATATCCACAATTTTCCTGTTTGAATAACAAAACCGGCCAATTGCGTGTCGGATTTCGCACATTTAGAGTTTCGTACAAAGTATAGAATATAAGTAAAAGAAAACTTTGGTACAATATTTTTGTAAAAAACTGACTTTGGTGTCTTCTGATTTCTTTGTTTTTCAATATTTTTTAAAACAAAAAACACAGTATTTATATTCTCAACGAGCTCTATACAACGATACCCCACTCGATGAATTAGGTAATTTTATTTCGCGCCCCCCTTTTGCTATATGGGGGGGCCATATTAAAAACATTTTAATATATTTTTGGACAATTTGTAAGGCTTTGTGTCAGAAAGATGTTTGTACTTTTGAAAATTTGAAGACTGTAGCTTTAACCGTTTGGCTGTAAAATCTGTGTGAAAGTCAACGAAGGCCGGAGGGTCACGTGGGTGACAGAGCAATAGGCGGCTCCGGTTGGGCCACCGGGCACGGAACCCAAAAAATTACGTAATTAAGAAAACTTAAGAAATCCCACCGCGGTACACTATAGGGCACAAAACAAGCAGATAAGACCTAACCTAATTATTGGGGTTTGATAAAATGATTATGGTACATAATTAAATTAAATTAAATTTAAATATAAGCGGAACCCACTGTATAATATTTAATTGTCGCACTTTATTAAAGCAAATAAAATCCGCCGAAGAATAAAATCAAGACGAATCTAATGACGTATCATTTATCAAAATAGGTTGAGCCGTTGTAGTACGAGGGGACATGAGACAAGAACAGACATGTATACATTTTATATGTACGTCAAACACATAACCCTCCTCTTTTACGCTTCGCTGCAGTCGGGTAAAAAGGGAGAACATCCTATTCAAGCTAACAAAGTGAATCTTTTCGCAATCATCTCAGAACTCAAGCCCACTCGCGCCCCGCCCAACCGTGAAATGTCTGAGACACTTATATTTAATAATGGTTCTTTCATATGGTTGCTTCTAGAGCACCCATAATTTACTTTGCAGTATATTTTCATCGGTACAGTGAGCACAATGTTATTTTTTCTCGGCGTCTGATAGCCAATTACGGACTGACTTTGTGTTTTCTCCGGCAAGAGGCTAAAGCAGCCTGTCGTCTCTCAAATGTTTATTCTTTGACTGGATATTTGCGCTTTCATTTCAATGCTAGAAGAGACGAGTGTGTAAGATGTAGACAATCAAACGTGATTAGTACGGTGCCTCTGCCAATACGATAGGGAATGGAGACCTGCTATATTTGTTTGACTAAAACTTTGATTTTTAGTTCTGTCTGGAAAACCGCAGTAAAATGCCAATGTCATTGAAAACGTAAAGTATTCCAATTTTGCTAAACACAACTAATTTAGAAAACTCTCTTTTGTTTCAGGAAAAATGACATAATGGACTCAACAAACGAGATTGCTGATCACGCTAATGTAAGTTCTTTATTATTTTAACAGCTGATCTACCACAACAGTCTACGACCACAGATACTACCTAAAGCATAATTTTTAATTTGAGGCCAGAAATGTAAATAAACAAGATTTTCTAGAACAAAACCGTTAACTTTGGCTATCCTATTATATTTTTTGTACTGGAAACTGACCTCAAATCTGGCCTCATTTTCTGGCCTCAAATAAAAAATCCCACTTTATAAACTACTTCGATACCACATACTTTAATCTATATATACTCCGGAGCTAAATGGTCAAAGCTTTCTACAAATGCAATATGATTTCAAGGAATATGAGTTATTCAAGAGATTTTTTTTCCCTAAACCATAGGAATGCTATAGACATTTACCTCGAGTTTCCATTTTCTTGAATTAAGTGTTGAAGTTAAACTATTTAATGAGGGTGTTCTCAAAAATTGATGAGCCATACTCCACCACGCTGGCTTAGTGCGGGTTGATGGAGGGGTGTCGGGCTAGTGGCCAACCCGATTGTCGGAAGTCATCATTCTGCCCTATTAGGGCCTCTAACACAGCTGTACGACTACTACGACCGAGTAGCGATAGTAGCCGGGACCTACAGCTTAACGTGTCATCCGCAACACGGAAGCGCACGAAACAAATGCCGCATAGAAACGGACACCCATCCAGATGTTGCTACCCGCACGATCTTTTCCGATGTGCGAATAACTCTGGCCCACGGACGCTTACAGAATTTATCCTATTGTATTTATAGCGCGGGACTTTGATATTTAAACCAAAATGAAATTTAAGTGGATAAGTCTGTTGTTGAGTTATATATTTATACCTGGCAACTTCGTATTGGTCCCAAGGAAGGATAAGTTTTTCAGATTCCTGGTCATATCCTCTGTACTAATGCTCTATTTTTTCAATTATCCAATGAGGAAGTTGATGGCATATTTTTCAAAAAAATCAGATCTTCACCAGTTTTTTATAGGCAACCCAGTTATATTAGCTAACATATAATCTTACTCCTAATCGAATAACGGATGAGGGTTACTTCTTCATATGTATCGTATCTTTGACCATATATACTTGTTCAACCAATCGTCTCGATAGTAATATTATATTATACATTGAATAAAGCGTTGTCCAAAATAACAACCAAAACCTTAGAACATAAGTAATCTAGACACGCGGCAGCGCGTCAAAGCCAAGTTCAAAAGAAGAGAACTATCGACGCAGCGGCCGTGTGTTATATTTAGAGATGTAAAGGCGGTCAAATAGTTCATGTCACTTGAAACTTTCTTTGAAGGAAATGGAGAAAAGCTAAAGATAAACTTAATTACAATATTTTATAAAAATATTTACAATTATGTGTGTATTCTAAATAATACACAAAACGCCCTTTCTTACATGCTCCATTGGTTTTGAACGTGATGTCAAGTATTTTTATATCTGCAGTAGTGTCGGCTTGTAATACATGCATAATTATCTAAGCATTTAACCGTGCAATTTTGGATTTAACGGTTAAATTCCAACTCAAGTTATATTACACGAACCGTTTGGAGCCACTTTTGACAGCTACGTAACTCAAAATCTAATAAACATAACCATATGAAATTTGGTTCATTTATTAAGACCCTTAGTAGAAACCCAAATTTCATGAATATACCTCAATCGGTTATTAAGATGCAAACATCTAAACATCGGGATTTTCCCACTGTCTTCCAGATGACCTAGCAAGTTGAAATGTGGCATGTGGCATTTGTTTTGAGAATACATATAGAACCTTTGGTAACCGAACAAAATTTGTCCCACCGGACAACATCCCATAATTAAATCCCAAAATGTGTAGTTACACTGACTCGGTAGTATTTATTTATCCGTTAATAGAAGACTCGTCACCAAAAGCTATGGCATATCTATTCAGAGAGTTTTATAACTTATACGAGAAAATAATAAAAAAAACACCAACACCCAATTATTTCCCGGAAGCTAAATAGTATTTGTTTTTACATATTGACATCACTGTGGTGTTCTGAGGAACGTCCAAACTAGACTGAACGGCGATCTTGTGCCTGCTCGGTCATCCATCAGAGAGAGCGCTCCGTACTAGGACATTTCAGTCAGTGTACTAGTACGCTCTAACAGCTCTATTGGTACTATTAGTACGAGTAGTAGTAAAATGTAGCTACCCTTTCTTTTCGTGTAGAGCAGAAAATTGAGGAATATTGTACTCACATAACTTGAAAATATTTATGCAATTATATATAATAAATAAGTATTGACGATCACAGGCGAGCGATACTACCCTCGGTTGCAATTTGACTAAAAAAATTAAAAAAAATTGTTTGTAAACAAATAACACTTATGGAGAAAAAAAACAAATTTCAGAAATAGTCCTTCAACGTTTCCAGAGTTAGTAAGACATCTTGGTGAGGATTACAGCTTGAACATTTGATATCATCAAATATCTTCGGAACGCCTACGACTTTCAGTTTGAAATTTGAGCCAAAAAATTGTCCAGAAATAGTCCACCGAAACAATAATGATTTCCACCTGGTTTACTTTGAAGAAGTGCATTAAAAATACAATATTTTATTTCCCATACATTCAATACATGTACAGTCGTGTACAAAATAATAATTATAAAAATCAATCAAAGGGCCTGTTTTGGACCTCTGAAAACTAACGGTATTGTAATATTGTAGGAAAATGAGCGCATAGCTCTGTCCTTCACGTTCACGACACTTAACTTTTATGTTCTCCCATTCAGCCGGACTTTCATCAGAGTTTTGATAACCGCTAAATACAGTTTAAATACAACCTTAATAAAACACGGATGGTTAGGGGCAACCTGGCTGACAGGCAATAAGCTTGGCCTGCTTGAGTACGTTACTTGCCTTTTGTTTATTGTGCTTAAGTTGTGTTTAATTTAAACTGTTTTTAACGGCTGTCAAAAGCCCTTAGAAGACTGAAACATAAATGAGTTTTTGTTGTACATAAGTGCGTGACAGCGATTTGGATTTTGAACGGGTCTTCGAGCTTCGGTTGTAGCTATGATATATATGTTATATAATTATATAGTTAAGCTAAGATGTAAACAACAATGGCGGAATTGGTATCGCGAACGTGCTGGCAAAATTTCGTCGAAATACGATTTTGCTGAAACTTTTGAAGACATCTTAAAGCATTTTTCGGTGGAAATTAAGGCTCGAGTGTTTAAATATCACGTCAATCGGTACATTGCAATTGCAATAAATGACATCATTGCAATGGAGGAAAGTGTTACGAACTGACAATAAATGTGTAAAGGATAACATGCTAGCTTCTGTACTCTGCCATTACGACATCATTGCAATGGAGGAAAGTGTTAAGAACTGACAATCAATGTGTCAAGGATAACATGCTAGCTTCTGTACTCACAAAACATAATTTGAAAAAAGAACAGATCCATTTATGTTCGTTGTTGTTATATATATGTATATGTTTATATCATATTTATATAAATAACTTGGTTTTAATCACAATAATCACAGTCGGTTCATTGGTATAATCATCACATAACATCAAACATTGTTTGATTAATTACAGTCTTAATCATTTCAATTTTAGGTATGCTCTAAATAATTGGCACCTCCCGAGTATAAGTATACATAAAGTCAAATTTTCAGGGGTTTAACCCCTTCCCTAAACTATGATGTCCCTACATATACATAAATATGTAGGGACATTAGTTTCGCCATGAAACATCTTCAGAGCAACTTTATTTTTAATTGTTGTTTTGTAAAGTTACGCCTATAGTACCTATCATCATGAACAACTTTCCTCCAGAAACATATGGTCGCAAATGGAATTACATTTACATACAGCTGATTACATTTTACTATGGGAGACCCATATGCCTATATTTCTTGGGGAAAGTTATTCATAATGATGGGTACTATAGTCCCTTACCCGGGGGTAGCTTTACATAACAATACCCTGTATAGTGGTGAAAAATAAAATTGCACTGATAAAAACGGTTTCATAGTGAAAGTTGTTTCTAACAACCTCTAATTTGACGACACTTTTATTTTACAGCCTGTATATAAGTCACATGTAATGGATTTATAAATTATGATTTATTATCATATCTAAAAAAAAAAACAGTCAAAATAAAGTAAGTATAATTGCTAGATCTCTAACCCAACGAGTAGTCAGTAGAGTTAAATTATTATGGAAAGTGGCAGTAAAGTCTTGAAAATTACTAATAAATTATGTTGATTTTAAATATTTTCATCATTTTTAAATTAGTATTAGAGAGTACTATACTTTTTTACAAAATACTATCCATTTTGTATCTTTTAAACGCACCAAAATCTAACACTGGTTGTGGTATAGCGCAGCCGGTCTGGCGCAGTGGGGTAATAAAATTGTAACCTCATATTTTTTTGTAACCTTGTTGATTTGTACCTTTGTAGGAAGGTAGGTAGTTAGATGCCGCCGCATCGCCGCAGCTATGGAGATAAAAGGTTGCCTAAAAATGTTTTCCATCACCGTAAGAACGTCTGTATAATGTACATTGGTTAAATTACTTATCTCAATGATATAAGGTCCGCACCGGATTCGAACACGCATCTCCTGCGTGAGAAGCGAGTATGAAACCACTAGACTATGGAGATTAATTGGTATAAACCGGTTTATTAGGGTTTACCCCATTATTATTTTGTACACGACTGTACATTGATTGAAATGTATGGGAAATTAAACATTGCATTTTTAATGCCGTTCTTCAAAGTAAACCAGGTGGAAATTATTATTGTTTCGGTGGACTATTTCTGGACTATTTTTTGGCACAAATATCAAACTAGAAGTCGTAGGCGGTCCGGAGATATTTGATGTTATCAAGCTATATGTTATGTTCAAGCTGTAATCCTCACCAAGATGACTTAATAACTCTGGAATCGTTGAAGGACTATTTCTGGACTAATTTTTGAAACCGAAACCAAGTCAATAGGCCCTTCCGTTTGCTTGCAAGAGTTGACGTCAAGCTGTAATCCTCACCAACTTATAGCTATAACTTCGAAACTATAAGTGGACTAATTTTCTTTCTTGGTGGACTATTTAGGACTATTTCTGGACTATTTTTTAGCATTTTCAAATTTAATTTTCATGAAGGTTTCAATGGTGAGGATTACAGCTTGAAGGTCGTGTCAATTGACCGAAAGACCGAGTTCGGAGAGCAATACACCGTCTGGACTGGTTGTTAAGGTTCCTTGCTGTTATGGGTCGCACCGCACATCCGCTCTCGGCAAGGTTGCCGCCCACCACTGTCGAATAGACCGAATGTCCGATTGGCGTAGGGAAACGTTTCATTTCGTTCATTGCACAGTAACATTTCCTAATCGTTCTTCGTACATGACCGAAACAAGCTTACTGAACGGTACAGTTGCCTGCGGTATCGCTGGACGATTCGAGTAATGACAGTATTCTAATTAATTTTAATAATAAACTTAGGTAACATAACACTTACATAACATAGCGTCACGCATTTTACCATACGGGGTGGCTGAGGCACAATTGTGCAAAATCAAAAAATCAAAATCAAAAATCATTTATTTCCATAGGATGTTGTTACATCACTTAGATCCGTCATTACATTTTTTTGGGTGAGTTCACTAACACAATGGCGGAATCTGTGGAGAAGAGCTCACCGAAGAAACTCCACAGTCGTCGCATCTTTTGCGTTTCCTTTTTTAAATAAAATATTGTCAAATTACAAAATGAATGCTAATTATATATCGAAACAGCCTGTTACTCAAACAATCTATTCCCATGGACATCTGTCCTCTAAGTAATCAGATATCCTATAGTAACCTTTTTTATACAATTTCTGTTTTATTATTATTTTAAACTTGTCTAAAGGTAAGTTTTTAATATCAGTAGGGACCTTATTGTAATAGCGTATACAATTGCCTTTAAAAGAATTACTAATTTTATGTAGTCGGCTTACATAAGCAACCAACTTGTCTTTATTTCTAGTATTAAAATTGTGTATATCACTGTACTTCTGAAAATTAGTTATATTTCTTTTTACATACACAAGATTGTCATAGATATATTGAGACACAAATGTCAGAATATTGATTTCTTTAAACTTTTCCCTCAGTGACACTCTAGGCCCTAATCTATAAATTGCACGAACAGCCCGTTTCTGCAGAATAAATATACTATTAGCATTCGCAGCGTGACCCCACAATAAAATACCATAGGTCATTAGACTATGAAAGTAACTAAAGTAGACTAGTCTAGCGGTGTCTACGTCGGTAAGAGCTCTAATTTTTTTAACTGCGAACGCTGCTGAACTCAGTCTGTTCGACAATTTATTTATATGAGGATCCCATTGTAGTTTGGCGTCTAAAGTAATGCCCAAAAAGACAGTCGACTGCACAAGGTCCAATCTCTGTCCTTTTATAAATATGTCTGTAGTTACCGGGTTCACATTGGGTAACACGAATTTAATACATTTAGTTTTCTTTTCATTAAGTAATAAATTGTTAACAGTAAACCAGTTCACTATACTAGAGATAGCATTGTTTACCTCGTCATAATTTGATTGCTGTCTTTTAACTTTAAATATCAAAGAAGTATCATCGGCAAACAATACTAACCCATGTTTTGCTTTAACAAGGTAAGGTAAATCATTAATATATACTAAAAACAAGAAAGGACCAAGAATTGAACCTTGCGGTACGCCCATACTTATTGAAGACCCAGGTGATCTTTTCCCATTAACATCGACCATCTGAACCCTATCTGTTAGATATGACTCCAGAAGGCCAAGGGCCTGATCTTTTACACCATAATGGCGTAACTTCCTGACAAAGGTGTCATGATGGACGCAATCAAAAGCCTTGGATAGATCGCAGAAGACACCTATTGCATCCATTGCGTCTTCCCAGGCATCAAAAATATTGTCGATTAGTTCAACACCAGCATCGGCTGTTGAACGACCCTTTGTGAAACCAAACTGAGCAATATGAATTAAATTATTGAGATAAAAATGACTTTGCAATTGATTAAGTATGAGTTTTTCAAATATTTTGCTAAGCGTTGGTAGTATCGATATGGGTCTAAAATTGGTGGGGTCTGATGTACTACCAGCTTTGAATAAAGGTATAACTTTACTTAGTTTCATCAAGTCAGGAAACACACCATTATCTATACATTGATTAAATATACAACAAAGGTGAGGTGCAATACAATCTACAATGGAACTAATAATTTTTACTGATAGACCATGGGCGTCAGCTGTCTTTTTCATTTCCAGGGATTTAAACGCTTTTACAATGTCTTCATTATTTACGTGCCTAAATTTAAAATCTGTTTTACATTCCTCAAAGTTTTGTTTAAGTATAGATTCAGCAGCAGCGGGAGATGAATTTAAAGACTTGGTTGTTGAAACTGGAATGTCCGTAAAGAAATTTTCGAAAGCTTTTGCTGCTTCTAGGTCTGTACTTAGCAATTGATTATCTATCTTAAGCTTGAAGTTATTATGTGTAGCTTTGGCCTTTCCAGTCTCTCTGTTTATAATTTGCCAAGTCGTTTTCATTACATTGCTACTAGATTCAATTTTGTTTTTAATGAAATTAGATTTAGCTACGGCACAAACGCGTTTAAACATTTTTGAATAACTACGAACATAATCTAGAAAGGCCGTATTTTTGTTATATGATTTCTCTTCATAGAGTTCATATAATCTTCGTCTGCTCCTATGAATTCCAACTGTCGCCCAATCAATAAACAAAGCTTTGTTATTAACTTTTATAGTTTTTGATTTAAATACCGTATCATATTCATTTTTGACAAGGTTAAATACTGAGTTGTACAACAAATTTGGATCGTCACTGTATGGTATTTCCCATAGTTTATCTAAAATATTATTCCTGTAGTGTTCAAGCCGAGTGTCACTAACGGGCACACATGTAATATCCTCTTTTTGGTCCTTTTTTATTTTAATATTGAATATACCTATCTGACCAGAGTGATCAGAGGTTAATTTATTGATGACCGATTTGAAAATGGGCGTAATGTTAGTAAATATATTGTCAATGCAGGTAGCAGATGTTGCAGTAATTCTAGTAGGCTCCAAAAACAGATAGTTCATGTTGTGACATAAAAATAAAGATCTTAATCTAGTACAAATATTATTATCCTCTAACAGATTAACATTAAAATCACCACAAATTATAAAAAATTTGTTTTATCGCTGATTTTAATCAACACTTCATCCATTTTCTTTTCGAATAAATCAAAGGATGAATCTGGTGGTCTGTATACGCTCATTACAATAAGTTGTTCAAATTCAATACAGGCTATTTCCATGGTACGCTCAACAGACAGGCTCACTATGTCAACTCGTTCCTTATATTTAAAACTATTATTTACAAGTATTAAGGAGCCACCGCGATCAGCTGTTTTTCTGTTGAACGAACTAGCAACGTGGTGGTTATTAAAGTTGAACATGAACTGATAACTCTTTAAAAAGTGCTCTGTTATACATAAAATATCAATATTATTACAGTTCATGAATAACTCAATTTCCAGTTCTTTACTTAACATGCCCTGTATATTTTGATGAACCACGTTTAAAATATTCTTACTTTTACATTTTTTATTACTAGTAACTTGATTTAATGGGCAAGATGAAGGTATATTTATACAAATATTAATATTACTGCCAGAGTTACTCTCTGTTGTCCTATGGGTTAATTTAAAGAGCTTGGAACAGATTCCAAGGAGTACATGTCATTATTATTACACTGCTCAATAGAAGCAGGCGTTTCATTAGTCAAAAACTTGACTGAGTTCAAAATAAAATAAGATAGTGACTGTGCTATCTGTTTTGTATAAAACCTAGATAGGTAATACCTATCCTTAGTCAAATAAAAATATTTTCCAATACAAATATTGGTGTCTATGAAATGAAATTTTTCAGTATGACGACATGTCAATGTGTGTATATTATAATCATGTCTTATATGATTTTCATGTTGTGACAAAGATTGGCTGAAGGGAAACGCGAACAAGATTATTCTATCTACCTTTTGTAAAGAATTTAATTTGGAAAAGTATTTAGTAATTAGTTTTTTAGATACATTTTCCCTTCTACCAATTAAAATAATTAGGGTGGTTGGTTCTAAAAACTGCGATGACAACACTTTGTTTAATATTTGTGAATATGTGGCGCCAGGCATACAGTTATTTAATATTGCCTGGCCCACGCGCTGACTAAGTTGTAAACCCATATTTTTTCCAAGTTCATCGCTGTACATTATATACCTATCCTTTGTCCGAGAGAAGGAGGCGTTATTGATAACACTATTAGTACTCAAGTCGACTGACGGCGGCGCCTGGGTCAGTATCAGCTGTTCGGCCGGCTGCTCGGCGGGACACACGGTCGGCACGGAACAGTCCGCTGGAGCTTGTTTACAATCACAGATGTGATTGTCGGTCAAAGATATGAAAGTGTCATAATTATACTTACACGTCTCCAACAAACTATTCATAGCCGACACATGTTCCTTAATTTCGTATTGTGCTGACTCATATTTACGTGTAATACTTTTTAATGATGAGTTTAAAATATGCATATCTGACTGGAGTCGCCGTGTGTCACATTCGTACTTTTCTGTAGTTTTTTCCAAACATAATCTACAATCATCGATTTCGTTAATTAATTCGACTCGTTCCTTGCTACAATTTACATTTTTAGAAAATATTTTATTTCTATTAGCTAGTTTTTGTGTTTTTTTTATATAATTATTCAGTTTAACATATTTCTTTAATTTATTTTTACTACAGCTCATAGTGGTTACTGATTACGATCTATTAGGACTATCACACGTGAGATCAATTGTCACAGTTGAATTTTGATCTATGGGTGAGATGACAGAAGCTACAGGTGGAGTGATCAGCTCCTCAAAGAGTGACTGGGTCTGCCCCGACCTGAGGCTATCGTTTGCAGTTTGTAGTGCAGAAATTTCGTTACGTGCGTCGCGAAGCTCCTTCTCCAGGACAGCAATACGCCTCAGGGCATCTTCGAACGCACTGCCACTCCGGTCGAAGCCATCTACCAGGTGCTGAAGCCGATCCCTATCTCCCGTCACATCAAGGAACTTGTTGTGCAACTCTGCCATCTCACTTTTTAATTTTAAGTTCTTATTAACAATAAGCAACACCTCCTTCTCACTTTCATCCCTTTCAGTAAGCAACTGCTCATTGGTTACCTTACACTGTTTTAATTCATATAAAGCTAATTTTAAGTTATCTTCTAGTTGACGGGCTGCCTCACTTCTGGTTGTTGGCATTTTAAACAAAATAAAACAACAGTAAAAAGCAAGATTGAAGCACGGCTGTAGCACAGCCGATAAGCAGTCACTTAAATTGAGGTTATGATTAACGAAATGTGCAAAAAAAATAAGCTATTCAACAAAAAACAAAGTAATTCCAAATCAATTTACGTGCCTAAGTAATTAGTTATATTGAAAATATCGTTAATTATAGCCCAGTAGCAAATTATTTCAAAATAAAATACTCAACGTTACGTTTTTTAAATACACAAAATAGGATAACTATTAGAATTTTATACACTTATGCACCAGTTAACACAAAATACACTTAATTAATACGTATAACAAATGCGATAAACTTGGAAAATTGTATTAAAGTATTTTTAAATCAATAAAATGTATCTATTATTATGTTATTTTATACTCCATTTTGCGTGACGGCCCGTTGCTAGCTATGGAGTATTGAAGGCTTCCTAACGATGGCTTCCATCAACGTTAGAACGACCATAGAATGTACTTAAAATAAATAAATTATCTCATTGGTACATGGTCGGGAATCGAACCTGCATCTCCTGTGTGAGAAGCAATCATGAAACTCTTTGGACCACGGAGCGGACGTATTAACTAATATAGGTACTAATATATTTATTTCAAGTTTTAAAATAATATTAATATAACTAATATAACTAGTGGTTCTGTGAGAACAGCAGACCTCGCTTCAATTTCTAACATTGAAATCCGTCTATAATTAACGCTACAGCAAACTTCCCTCTTTTCACCCCCTATTTTCCCCCCAATAAAAAATTACGATTGATAAAAAAAAATAGGAACTAGTGTGCCAATTTTCGTCAAAATCAAGGAACTTGTGTACCAATTTTTGTCAAAATCGGTAGGAAAATGCGACCTGTAGGCGAGAACAGACAGACGGACGAAAGCATTTTTGACCAATCTCGAAACTGGACTATTCGCTCGCTCGGTCAATTAATAACTGCCGTGTAGTCATGTATTTTGTAGATAACATTTCATCATGGAATAACTCCGGTTTTTTTTTCATCGATGTCATAGCAATTATTTACTGTTCCCCATGAATTTTTGTTGGAGGGGGGGTTTGTTTTTGTTGGTACCAGGGTTCATACATTTTTGCCTAACATCCTTTATCTATTCCAACTAGCATTGGGTTATGTTAGTTGGAATAGTGTGTCGGTGTGTAATCGGTAAAAATAATAGAATCGCGGCGGCTTTAATCAGTTTGACGGTAGTGTTTTCCATCCATATCCCACTAGTAACAACGTCTTCATAATTCTTTATTGCACACAAATATTTTAAAAGTTACATTAAAAGAAAATGCAAGTACGAGCTTATCTCTAAAAAGAGATTTCTTCCAGCAAAGGCATTACAGGAATTGGTATCATAAAAGGGTAGGCAGTGCACAATAAATACTATAACTAAAATGCCGAGGAATAAATTAAATACTTATAAAATACAGATAGGAAATACAAAATAATACCCGCTTTATACTACATAAACTTTACATATAATAATAACTTTTACGAAAGAGAGAGGTAGTGTTCTTTAATACGGTTCTTAAAAGAGAAAAGAGTGGGACCTACATAAACTTCACATATAATAATATAAATACAATAACTTTTACGAAAGAGAGAGGCAGTGCTCTTTAATACGGTTCTTAAAAGAGAAAAGAGTGGGACTGTCTCTTACAGTGCAAGGAAGTGCGTTCCAGAGTCGGACCGCTCGTAACCTGAAAGAATGTTTATCTTCAATGTGCTTCATCATCATCCATGGTCTGCGACACCTGCACACTCATCTTAACGCTCAAAAGTTCGCGACGCAGTGAAGCCACAAGCTGCCAAGCCGCAAATACCACATTGGCTGATATTTTTTGCAGCCAGTTATGAGATGCGCTATAATAAGTTTTGATGCCTTGAGAATTTCGCTCTATATCAGGCAGATACATTCCTGTGGGTCTCATTATCAGATGGCAAAAACTTTAATGGTCAATTAACTTATTTCTGAATTCTTGAGCGATTCCTCACTAAAGTATCAGTAATCTGTTTTGAAGGAAAACAAGATATATTTTTGTGATCTCTTATTATCCATTGGTCCATAAACATTATAACATTACTATTACATTTACGTACAGGCACATAACCTTCTTCTGGCCCCACACTATAATACCCTGTGCCACGAGAACCAAAAACAGCGACGTCACAAACATGTAAACATCCAATACCTGGGATTTTTCTCTACCTCCCCAGCCGGGATTCGAACCCGGGACCCCTCGCTGAGGAAGCACAGCCTCGACCACAACAACAGAGAAGTCGCTAACAAGGGGCACATAAACACGTCACATCATATTATTAGCTTCTGCTTATGCAATACTATGTCAGGGAGAATAATGCTAGGACTTCACTTGCTGCAGTTGTGAGTGACTAGGAAAAGCTGGAAAACATAAAACAGACGTGCACATATAATTAAATGATCTCTGATCCCGCGCATGATGGTGATGATGATGGCACTTTTGTGTAGGAACAACAAACGCATAAACCTCCGTCGTCCCTCTGAGCCCTCGTCTGTGACTTTACATTCTATCTAGGTATAGGTGAAATTGACATCGGTGCTTTAGTCAGACGGCTTAGATATTCACGGTATTTCACACTTAATATCCGATTTCGGGTTCAATCGGGTTAGACCAAGTTTTAGAGTTGTATACGTCTAATTAAATAGATGTCTAACGAACTTCTATCTCAACTGATGTGATAATAAATACATATCATCAAGCAATTTCTTATATGGCATGGCAATGTCATATATTTGCTTGGACCCAAGTTTAGCTAGAAGTTAAACATAGGTACCTTAAATATACTTAATTATATTTACATAGATTCATACCTACTTTCTCCCATTATATATACTGTGAACCTACCTTGTAAGTTTAGCATTCGGAACATAAATACTTTGCTGACTTTCGCGTCACATAACGACATTTCTTATGTCCATAGCATGCTACACGAATGGTAACACAAACAAGACAATTCACTTAAATAACCCCGTTATCTCGTATATCTTAGTAAAATCACAGGCACGTGCATCAGGACATGCAAAATAATTGCAGTTTTCATTATGCTTTGTCTCAACAATACACGATCGTAAATTCGTAAGCGTTTCTAAATCTTGTCGCAGCATCTCAGTCTAATTCTGGAGATTACGTAATGGCGTAATCTTCGTAATAACAATTATCCGCTTGACAATTGCTTCTAATTATCTAATTGACCATTGCTAAATAATTGTTAGTACAATCGGGTTGGGGCTTGATACAGTCGAACCGAGTCGAGGTTGTGTTCGGGACAATAAGACTTCTAGTGCATATTGGCGATGAGAGCAGTGGAACTGTAGCCTTATCATAAGACTACAAGTGCATGTCGGCGATGGGAAGAGTGGAACTGTAGCCTTATCATAAGACTACAAGTGCATGTTGGCGATGGGAAGAGTGGAACTGTAGCCTTATCATAAGACTACAAGTGCATGTTGGCGATGGGAATAGTGGAACTGTAGCCTTATCATAAGACTACAAGTGCATGTTGGCGATGGAAAGAGTGGAACTGTAGCCTTATCAATAGACTACAAGTGCATGTTGGCGATGGAAAGAGTGGAACTGTAGCCTTATCAATAGACTACAAGTGCATGTTGGCGATGGAAAGAGTGGAACTGTAGCCTTATCATAAGACTACAAGTTCATGTTGGCGATGGACAGAGTGGAACTGTAGCCTTACCATAAGACTACAAGTGCATGTTGGCGATGGAAAGAGTGGAACTGTAGCCTTATCATAAGACTACAAGTTCATGTAAACGATGGGAAGAGTGGAACTGTAGCCTTATCATAAGACTACAAGTGCATGTTGGCGATGGAAAGAGTGGAACTGTAGCCTTATCATAAGACTACAAGTTCATGTTGGCGATAGGAAGAGTGGAACTGTAGCCTTATCATAAGACTACAAGAGCATGTTGGCGATGGGAAGAGTGGAACTGTAGCCTTATCATAAGACTACAAGTGCATGTTGGCGATGGAAAGAGTGGAACTGTAGCCTTATCATAAGACTACAAGTTCATGTAAACGATGGGAAGAGTGGAACTGTAGCCTTATCATAAGACTACAAGTGCATGTTGGCGATGGAAAGAGTGGAACTGTAGCCTTATCATAAGACTACAAGAGCATGTTGGCGATGGGAAGAGTGGAACTGTAGCCTTATCATAAGACTACAAGTGCATGTTGGCGATGGGAAGAGTGGAACTGTAGCCTTATCATAAGACTACAAGAGCATGTTGGCGATGGAAAGAGTGGAACTGTAGCCTTATCATAAGACTACAAGAGCATGTTGGCGATGGGAAGAGTGGAACTGTAGCCTTATCATAAGACTACAAGTGCATGTTGGCGATGGGAAGAGTGGAACTGTAGCCTTATCATAAGACTACAAGAGCATGTTGGCGATGGGAAGAGTGGAACTGTAGCCTTATCATAAGACTACAAGTTCATGTTGGCGATGGAAAGAGTGGAACTGTAGCCTTATCATAAGACTACAAGAGCATGTTGGCGATGGGAAGAGTGGAACTGTAGCCTTATCATAAGACTACAAGAGCATGTTGGCGATGGGAAGAGTGGAACTGTAGCCTTATCATAAGACTACAAGAGCATGTTGGCGATGGAAAGAGTGGAACTGTAGCCTTATCATAAGACTACAAGAGCATGTTGGCGATGGGAAGAGTGGAACTGTAGCCTTATCATAAGACTACAAGTGCATGTTGGCGATGGAAAGAGTGGAACTGTAGCCTTATCATAAGACTACAAGAGCATGTTGGCGATGGGAAGAGTGGAACTGTAGCCTTATCATAAGACTACAAGAGCATGTTGGCGATGGGAAGAGTGGAACTGTAGCCTTATCAAGAGACTACAAGTGCATGTTGGCGATGGGAAGAGTGGAACTGTAGCCTTATCATAAGACTACAAGTGCATGTTTTGCGATGGAAAAAGTGGAACAGTAGCCTTATCAAGTACTTCCGACATCTAGGAAATCGCTTATTCAAGAAAAATTTATTATTCAGAGCATCGCGAAAACAAGCAAAGTTAAAAGTTAAAAAAAAGGTAATTTTGACTATTTTAGTCGACTTTAAAATTTCTACTAAAATTCTGACGTGTTGTGGCGTAATTGTGTTTTGGTGAAGCTCCGGTACTACTATTTACAATAGTTTATTAGTATGGCTGTTGAAGATATCCATAATTAATTCCTTACGGTCAAATGTTGCCAACTTACACCAGCCAGACTGTAAATTAGTCGCAGGCAGGAGTTAATCAAGTTAATTGGATTCACTTGCATGGGCGTTGAATTGGAAGATTACCATTCACCAACGTATTCAATAACAAACATGATGTTTAGAGCACAGTAAAACAAAACCATACTCTTCCGTTATTGGATCCTATCGCCCGGAAATAAGGTCCAGGCTTACGATAGTTTGCCTTTGTAGGACAGTACATTATGTACTGCGGTGATGATATATTTCGTCTTGAGATACCGGCATGTGGGCTTGAGTTTGCCAACAACATGTAAAGACGCTTTTTGTTTTCATTGAGGAGGAACTGATTTAATGATGTTTACGTGAAATAAGTGCTACTTGTGCTCTGAACATTCAGTTGTACTGTACGCTTTATTCAAACTCGTTGAAGTATGACAATGACATCGAACTGCATGCAGAGTTAGGAGTTTGAAGTGTTGAACTGAATTCGAAGCTTCTCTTTTTTAAGTATCTAAAAAAAAGAAGTAAACCCATCATCTAATATAATAAATCTTAGCATCAAATTAAAAGATTCTGCGCCTAATTTGAAAGTTGCCGCTGTTTTTATGAATTTTGGCGCAGACTTGTTAGTTTGGTTAGTTCAGGTTATGCTAGATATGAGAACACAAACTGCAAATAGGTCTATAAATCCTAAACAACCAGAAACATCTACGCAGCGAAAGTTTCAAAATTATGTCAACATCCATAATTTTGATACTTCGGCTGTGTAGATTTTATTTGTTATATTTTATTTTTTTATAATAATACCTTCGACACTCAAACTAACGCACATTGATCTAGCCACAAACTACGATTCCCTGTATTTGGGTACTAGACAACGATGCACATACTTATATAGATAAATGTTATACTTAGATAGATAAACAACCATGACTAAGGTACAAACATCCGTTCTCATCAAACAAATATTTGCCCCCACCGGGACTCGAACTCGGGGCCCTTGGCTTCGTAGGCAGGGTCACTGCCGACTTGCCCATTCGGGTTTTCGCTGAGTAGATCTATTTGAGTGTTTTGCGTGCTCACACATTACTGATCCTAACTGTATCTAAAACGTTTATAAGAAAGCATCCTTATAATTTTGAGTTACACCAAGTTACCCAGCCACCGATAAAAACTTTTACACCAGATTGACTCCGCAAATTCGTCATGTTTTTTGTCAGACGGCGCCAATCTACATTGCTCACTATTCCTTAGGGCCGTGACCCGCTACACTGACGACCAGTCGTGTGGACTGAGAAGCCAATATCTGCCGGCCAAGTTCACTAGGTGTTATATGGAGTGCTAATATAAGTATACTACTTAGTCACACCATTCATTATGGCTCTATATAACTTAATTGTTCTTTGGAAAACAATTGGCTATGTTAGAAGAATGTTTAGTTGAAACAAGATCCTTTGTCCTCTCAAACAACCCTTCCCATCTTAAAATGGTTTTCTGGAAGAGATCTCTTATTAGAAATAAGCTCGCCTTTGTACACAATTTTTATGTAACTCTTGCTTTTTATATGATTTTTAAAGTAAAATAAAGAAATTATGATTTATGAGCAAATCAATCAATAAGGAACGCACATTCTAGACACTGATATTGATAAATTATAGTAAAGAAAAGTTCAAGCAGCCGTCCAAATATTAAATTCTTGAGATTTGTGAGTGTCCTGATGGGTGGATGGTTGGGCTTATTGAAATAAAATTGGTCACTTGAAAAATTGTACTTACACAACAGAGTGCCAACTACATTATATAAATGTTGCACCCAGGATAATTCCATTCTTTACCTGTTGTTATACATACTCAATCACAAGTTAGACTCATACTTACCCAGATAGGTGGTATCTAAATGCCATCGTTGGATTGACGTGCCAGTGAGCTAAGTTTTTGTTCCTTCCGACCTTGGCATGAACTTGGTACCCCGCCCACATCAGTCCTTGTTTATATCGATGCTCAGCACACCATATTATTTACCTCGTCGCATACATTTATATCTGAGTAATTGTGATACCGCTCAGTCCGATATAATAGCGCCCAGTGTCTTTGCGCGCGCGCTTTTGCATGAGTCATCTGTTCGGCGGAGTCGACTCAATAAACAGAACAGTTTACAGTCGACTCGCGGCTTACTTACCGAGCGTACACGTCAATTGACCGCGCTAAGGGACAGTTTTCAACGTGAATACAATATCGTGAAGGCGAAATGACGGGAGTGAAAAAGAGAGCGGCGATGCGGCAGCTTGAGTCGATGTTCAGCAATGTCAGCCTTGATGAAGAGGGCAGGCATTCTCCTGTGGTGACTTCTGTAGTGGAGCACGACCGGAGGTGTGACGTCCACGGAAGGTATTCGCCCGGGTACCACCACAGGTCCTCGCTGTATCTGCACAGCAGGGAGTCCACGCCGGGGTACTATCGCGACTCGGTGTCCCCAACCAACCTCATTATCAGGTCTGTGTCGATTGAGAATTTTCAGTGTGAGAGCGACTTTAGGCTGTATTTGTATTGCATTTGAAATAATGCACCGATATTTTATGTCTTTGTGCTACGCTTCGCCTATGATACAATCTTAGAACTCAAGGTTCAGTATCATCGGCGGATAGTTCTTTTCGGCACAATAACGCTTTTGTTGCACCAAATATAGCCTGTGGGTCAGCCGGTCGCTCGCACGCTGAACTAAAACCTCGATTGCGACGCCACCGTGATTCTTGACAATAATGCAATATGTGGTAACAGGCGTCGCGACTCGCTGGGCATGACTCCGTCGCCGGCGCGGGAGATGGAGCATCCCTCCACGTTCCCCAGCACTCTGAGGAGGGACCTGCACAGTCCCTGCCTCTCCCCTCCACGCAGAGACACCCCCAGCCCCAACCAACGCTACTCCAATAAGCGTCACTCCATGGGATCATATCCCAACCTGACAAGAAACAACGTCATCAACTACAACAGACGCGATTCGCTGTCAAGCAACGGCATAAGAGATATGAAGAGAGATTATGTCGGCTCCCACAACTCTCTGTCCAGGAAGAGCTCAGTTGATACTAAGAAATCGTCATCGGACTCGCTGGACCACTGGCATGTTGCTTGGGATTCGGATCACAACTCAATGTCGTCGCTTACGCAAGATGACCGCCTGTATGGACATAAGGTAATTAAAACGAGGCGACTGCGAAATTGTTTGGTGGCATTTGTCATACACTTTGTAGAAAGCGTCAATCATCGGATGATCACCGATGATCACGACTTGACATGATGCACGAGGAAAATGCGAGCCACCGTTGATTGCTCATACTGTTAATAGACTCTGAGATTGCGATATTGCTTATGAAAAATATTGCTAGCAAAGAACTACATAAGAATATAACCGATATTACAAAAGCGCTCAAAAATGACAACATTTTTTTAAATGCTGAACTCGCATTTAAAAAAATATTAAATATTTTTTTATTTTTTTTTTAGATATTTTATTATGGAGGGGACCTTATTGTGACTTACTTGTTAATATTGATGTCTGTAGGTCACACATGTTCAAACACGTTATAGGTATTACCTGAAAGGTGTTAGTTAGTAAACTTTTCTAGCTCCCCTGTATCAGTTGCAGGATACGCTTCATTACACCATGATTTCAGCATGTAGATGATTTTGCTATCAGACGAAGTTTTCTAGTGGTACCTTGCTATCTCTCTGTAACACGTCACACTCTGGCTAAATTAAATGGCGCAGGTAAGGCCAAGTTAACCAATCATCCAAAGAAAAATTAAGTCGATAGAAATAATTTTAAATTTTTGTACGGTTTCTCAATGTCACAAGATTATAGTTAGGTGCTCTGTTAAGATGTGACACATAAACAATTATAACATCTGAGCCTGAGCCAGATAGAAAACATGTATATCAGGCTTCAATGCCCTTCCCATAAAAAAAATTGCAAGTCAAACTACACAGTAGGAACTTATGCTAAAAAGTTAGATTAATCTACAAAAACTACGCCTACTCTTTGTATAGTATGAGTATGTGAGTATGTGTGTGTCTGAGAGGGTTAGTGAGATAATACTAAAAACGATCACATAAGTAGAAAAATTAATGAATGCCTATAATCATCATTTGTTTTTGTTAATATTTCGTAAGTTCTGGGTGTTATAACAATTGTGTTTTTGAAAAGTTTAAAAGTTAGGCTTTGTTCTCACTATGGCTGACAGTGAGCGCCCGGCTCTCTACATGAATATGACGCCCCGCTAACGATGTGTCAAAGAGGTTCGAACTTTTTTGTATGGAAGCTGGCATATCGACCCGCCGCCATTGTGATTTTTTCCGAAATCGCGGCGCACGATGAAAGGGGTATGTATCGACATATAGATAAACAAAAAATGTCTTGTAACATAGTTAGTACCCCAAAGTGTCACATTACCGAGATATTCTGAGGTAAAGATCGACATTTGGGTACAATGACAATAATTAAAAATAGACTTATCACGTGTTACAAGGCGTCAGATTGTATCCAAATAATCGTTCCCAGATTGATTATTATTATTGTTTATTGAAAGAGAGTAGCTACATTGCATACTACTAGGAGCACGAGAAAACTGCTACTTAATATAATTATTCATCTACTAAATGGCATCGCATCGCACTACTCTCTTCCAATAAACAGTAATAATAATAATAAACCTGGAAACGATAATTTGGACACAATCTGACGCCTATAGACACGAGATAAGTCTATTTTTAAATATTGTCGTTGTACTCATATACCGATCTTTACCTCCAAATATCTCGGTAACGTGACGATTTGGGGTACCATGTTACGTAACATTTTTTGTTCGTCTATGTGTCTTCTACCCATACATACCAATTTCATCCTGCGCCCCGGTTTCGGAAAAAAAACATAATGGCCGCGGGTCGATATGCCAGATCGGTTCTAACTAGGCGAAACATTCGGCTCACTGGCTGAGCAATCAGAACATAGCCTAACAGCAGCAAAAGAGAATTTAGAATGACTCCATTATAAATAAGCTATTATTTCTATATTACGTAATGTGATACGGTTTAAGTGAACCGAAGCGATTGGTTCCATTAAAAATTTAAAGTTTTTAAGAGCTATTTACTGATTTTATTGCTTCCAAAATTGCATAATTTACAGATTTGTGGTGTTCCGGATTACTGAATCCATCCATATTAGTGATGTAACTGTGTGACTGTTTCTAGACATTCGCGGAAGCCAATGTGAATTTGGCCCTTTTTAAATATGGCTCATTTATCTCTGGGTCGAATTTGATACCGCGCGCACAGAGAAATTGCCGAGCTAATCCGAACTAAGCGATCAGAGGTTTCTTTACCAATTGACATATTGGAAACAGAAAAGGTTGCCTCCCTAAAATGCACAGCCCCTGTATTGCACCCGTCGGACAAGGATGGCAGATATGAATCCGCGAAATTAGGCAACCTATCCTATTTATTTTCTTTTCATTTTCAATACATTTTTGCGAATGCGGATTCGAATGCAAATGTTCAAAAACGCGCGAATACCTATTCGCGAATGCGACTAAATATTCGATTCCTCACTAATCCATATCATAATCTATTCCGTGGGCCCAGTTCTAATAACATATTGAAACATAATAGCATATCGATTGGATGTAAATTGTCAAATTATACATTTGATTCTGGTTTTGTTAAGGTAACTTTCCTAAGGCTGCCTAACGGAGGTGAGCTCGTGGGTTTGTAATCCCGTTTGTTTTCCAAACAAAGATTCCTTGGTGTATTAATAAAGTTTAGTTGTTCTCCATATTTCTTCGTGGTTTATGACTTTATTGGCGCTAGTGAGTCTAATGAATTTGCTAGTTTCAATGATAATTAATATAAACTCAAGGACTAGTAATAGTACATTTCTCTTCTACAAATATCATAGGTATGATAATTTCCCAGTTCTACTTACTTATTTTATGTTAGTGTATATGGCAAAACATATAAATATTTCCAATCTACCCGAATTAATTAAAATTAGCGTCAAACAAAGATACACCACACCTGACAAAAATTGGATGTCACTACCTGTCAAAAGTAGTGGTAAACAAAACGAATTCTGTCAAAATTGGGTGACAAAATAGTATCAACACCTGGGACTAACTAAAGTAAAATGTTTATAGCCTCGATGTCGGCTAGAATCTCAGTAAAATGTTTATAGCCTCGATGTCGGCTAGAATCTCAGTAAAATGTTTATAGCCTCGATGTCGGCTAGAATCTCAGTAAAATTTTTATAGCCTCGATGTCGGCTAGAATCTCAGTAAAATGTTTATAGCCTCGATGTCGGCTAGAATCTCAGTAAAATTTTTATAGCCTCGATGTCGGCTAGAATCTCAGTAAAATGTTTATAGCCTCGATGTCGGCTAGAATCTCAGTAAAATTTTTATAGCCTCGATGTCGGCTAGAATCTCAGTAAAATGTTTATAGCCTCGATGTCGGCTAGAATCTCAGTAAAATGTTTATAGCCTCGATGTCGGCTAGAATCTCAGTAAAATGTTTACAGCCTCGATGTCGGCTAGAATCTCAGTAAAATGTTTATAGCCTCGATGTCGGCTAGAATCTCAGTAAAATGTTTACAGCCTCGATGTCGGCTAGAATCTCAGTAAAATGTTTATAGCCTCGATGTCGGCTAGAATCTCAGTAAAATGTTTATAGCCTCGATGTCGGCTAGAATCTCAGTAAAAATGTTAACAACTAAGTTTAAACCCTAACCAGCCAATGATCATGCAGATTTTTCATTGGTTTTCGCATTTATTACCAAGCCATAAGGTCGAAAGTTTGGTGGTCCTCTTTAGTACATTGCCTGGTTAAAGGCTAAACATTTTTTTTTTAAAAACAGTTATTAACAAAATAGTAAAAAGTTGGACCGCTCACGATTTACAGACAATTAGTTGTGCAAAAATGGCCTTTTGGACTCCATCAAATGAAATTTCTCGGTTATGTGACACTTTACAACAAATATCCACATGACATGTTTTATTGTAACAATAGTCTTCAATCGACGTAACTTTTAATTCAAAATCTCTTATTTTGTTAAAATTGGCCCTTGTTTTTCTATATTTTCCCACCAAACTGGGAGGATTCACAATAATTCCGGAAGGATATCGGAATTATTCTAATAATGGAATCATTCCGGGTGATTGCCCTTCTACCTATATTGGCACTGGAAATTTCCTTAATTTTGTCGTAAATCAAGCAAAAACTAAGTAGCCAATTAGAAAGCTGTAATTAGCCACTTGCGTTAATCCTCGATTTCCTAATTACTTCCATATTTATTCTCAGTACATAGGCAGGCATACATTTTAATACGTATAGACTTATTAAAAACTATTGCGCATCACAAACTAATCGCAACTTCATGATTGCACTCACAACTGAATATAAAGCCGGCTCCATCCACACTCGTTTGCGAATCCGCGACATCGATTTTTGGCGCCAATTACCAAAAAAGTTAACCGTCCCGCTGAACTGACAACCTTAGTCTGAATACCGTCAAAAGACCACAATTCTAGTCATTATTTGACCGACTAATAATACATTTTTTCGCCGGACATTGCACGGATCAGTTACATCCCAGCTCAATCAAGCCAATATGGCCAGACCCATTTCGCGCTCCGTAAACGAAAGATAAAATAAGACAAATAGAGAATTCACGTCAAATAAAATAAGGCCGTAGCCAACGAGGTTTCGGAATGGAGACGCCACCCTTGCACTTACCTCTGCCAAAGTAATGTTTTTTTAACTATCTGTCTTTAACGTGCGTTTATTTTATTCCCCTATGAGCGTTAGTTGCGACGGGAATGAGTTTGATCATTATATGCGTCGTTTTCTCGTCTCCCGCAGCAAATGTCTTAGAGATTTCATTCGCCTTGCACTTCCAGTCTTAATTACCCTGAGGTAGCACACGACTGGCTGGCGAACGAGCCTAACAAGGCAATGCTGCCGGCCACACGCTCAATCATACTAATATTTACTCTTTATATCGCAAACACGCCATTATTTTATACGCCAGTGAGCTTGTATCAATATTGCATTGTTTGAGCGGCTGTGATAAATGCTGTTCCTGGACTCGGGGTTACGTAGCTTGGGGTCTGACGTCACCGGATGCAACGGCTTTCCTCAAATTCTTGGGAGGGTTACGTAATGTATTATTCTTATCCATTTCATCATTTGCGGTGGCAATGGCACAGGTTTGGCATATGTCAAGTTGTAAGTCCCATGTCATTGAATGTTCCATGTCATTGAATGTTCCACGTCCTTGTTTTGCAAATGTTACGTTGTATGTCAAATGTCATTGAATGTGCCACGTCCTTGTTTTGCATATCAAGTTGTATATCCCATGTCATTGAATGTTCCATGTCATTGAATGTTCCACGTCCTTGTTTTGCAAATGTCACGTTGTATGTCAAATGTCATTGAATGTGCCACGTCCTTGTTTTGCAAATGTCACGTTGTATGTCAAATGTCATTGAATGTGCCACGTCCTTGTTTTGCATATCAAGTTGTATATCCCATGTCATTGAATGTTCCATGTCATTGAATGTTCCACGTCCTTGTTTTGCAAATGTCACGTTGTATGTCAAATGTCATTGAATGTGCCACGTCCTTGTTTTGCATATCAAGTTGTATATCCCATGTCATTTAATGTTCCATGTCATCGAATGTTCCACGTCCTTGTTTTGCAAATGTCACGTTGTATGTCAAATGTCATTGAATGTGCCACGTCCTTGTTTTGCATATCAAGTTGTGTATCCCATGTCATTGAATGTGCCACGTCCTTGTTTTGCATATGTCAAGTTGTATGTCCCATGTCATTGAATGTGCCACGCCCTTGTTTTGCATATGTCAAGTTGTATGTCCCATGTCAATAATGAATGTGCCACATCCTTGTTTTGCACATGTCAAGTTGTATGTCCCATGTAATTGAATGTGCCACTTCCTTGTTTTGCATTTGTCAAGTTGTATGTCCCATGTCATTGAATGTGCCACGTCCTTGTTTTGCATTTGTCAAGTTGTATGTCCCATGTCATTGAAGGTGCCACGTCCTTGTTTTGCATATGTCAAGTTGTATGTCCCATGTCATTGAATGTTCCACGTCCTTGTTTTGCATTTGTCAAGTTGTATGTCCCATGTCATTGAAGGTGCCACGTCCTTGTTTTGCATTTGTCAAGTTGTATGTCCCATGTCATTGAAGGTGCCACGTCCTTGTTTTGCATTTGTCAAGTTGTATGTCCCATGTCATTGAATGTTCCACGTCCTTGTTTTGCATTTGTCAAGTTGTATGTCCCATGTCATTGAAGGTGCCACGTCCTTGTTTTGCATTTGTCAAGTTGTATGTCCCATGTCATTGAATGTTCCACGTCCTTGTTTTGCATTTGTCAAGTTGTATGTCCCATGTCATTGAATGTTCCACGTCCTTGTTTTGCATTTGTCAAGTTGTATGTCCCATGTCATTGAAGGTGCCACGTCCTTGTTTTGCATTTGTCAAGTTGTATGTCCCATGTCATTGAAGGTGCCACGTCCTTGTTTTGCATTTGTCAAGTTGTATGTCCCATGTCATTGAATGTTCCACGTCCTTGTTTTGCATTTGTCAAGTTGTATGTCCCATGTCATTGAAGGTGCCACGTCCTTGTTTTGCATTTGTCAAGTTGTATGTCCCATGTCATTGAAGGTGCCACGTCCTTGTTTTGCATTTGTCAAGTTGTATGTCCCATGTCATTGAAGGTGCCACGTCCTTGTTTTGCATTTGTCAAGTTGTATGTCCCATGTCATTGAAGGTGCCACGCCCTTGTTTTGCATATGTCAAGTTGTATGTCCCATGTCATTGAATGTGCCACGTCCTTGTTTTTAACTCCCCCGACGAAAAAATGCGGGTTGTTATAAATTTGAAGCGTCTGTCTGTCTGTCAATCTGCGTATTTGTCTGTAGCGCTCAAACGAGTGGAACGATTTAAATGCGGTTTTTAGTAAATATTAGAAGACCTCCGTGCGATGGTTCTTGGCCACGTTTTATTAAATGGTTCAGTGGTTTGAAAGTTATCAGCTAAACTAAGAAATAAGTCATCCAAATTTTAGATTTAAGATTCAATAATTGTGTCGGAGTTGTTTGTTTATAGTTTAATATGAGTTTAAAATGTTGTCCACTTCTGTTTTAGTTGATATACCGTAAATGGACGTACCTCACCCGCTGTCTCCGATGTTTCGTTGGTGATTCTGAATGAGTCCTGTATGAAATATGCGAAAATCAACAATTAGTAAATAAATATGTAATCATCAAATACATTTTTACCAACACTATAAAATGATTTTCCACAACTCAAAATGGAGGACATGGAAACACGACAAATTTAGTAGACAATGAAAAGCGCAGTCGTTTTAATGACGTCATAAGAGTGCACAAGGCAAATATTAACATCAAACATGTAACCGTTTCAAGTGTTTGCAATAATCTAGATGTATTTACACATTACAAACTCAGATTATTCTAGGCTCTAAGAAACATTTATGAACAGAATTGAACTGTACAGTCACGACCGCAGAAGTCTGTCGGATGCTGCTTAGATGATCTGCTACTGATACAGATACTTTAGTGTACGTAAAGATACGGGGCCTTACCACAAAAAAAAACTACCGTTCAACCCTTGTTTAAAAACAAAAGTGTATGGGATTTGACATTTGTTTTGAGGGTAAACGCTGTTTAATATTTTGTGTGGTAACACGGACGATGGTTTAATTAGAGATCGCACGTGTGCGACATCGCTGGTTCCCACGACACAGGGTATGATAGTGTGGGGCCAGAAGCAATGTATGTGCCTGTATGTAAATGCGGTTATGTTTATGCTGCTAAAATAAAGTTCCCCTTAAATATCATCGCTGTCAGTTTCCGAACGAGAGGCAGAGAGCAGAATTTAAGTGTCTGTCAAACTTTAATCAGGGCCTCTTGTTGTACCAACAACCGAATCGCCAACGGAAAATACTTGACCTAATAAAACCCATCTGCTCCGTAACATGAGACTATAATGAATCTCCAGTTTAAGGTTCTTCCCACAAGCTCCCAATGATCGGTTGTTAACAGTAAATGAAGCAGTTGATCACGAGACAATGGCAAGGCGGTAATAAATGCCTATGTCTATGTTTATCTGCCTCGTTGACGGACCAAGTTAAGTAGCCGTTAGTTGACTACGGTTCGTTGCCAAAGAGCTCTGTGGTCTAATAGGTTTCACGCTTGCTTCTCACACTGGAGATGCAGGTTCGAATCCAGAGCATGTACCAATGAGATAATATATTTATCTGAAGTACAAGATCGTACGTTCAGTATTTCGGATGACACGTTGAGCTGAAGGTCCCGGCTACTATCACTGCGTGGTGGTAATGGTCGTAAAACCCCTCCATCAGCCCACTGGGCCAGTGTGGCAGAGTATGGCTTAACTTAACCATACTCGTATCCGGGTAAAGGCCTGTGCCCCTCGATGGGGACAGTAATGGGCTACATTTATTTATTTATTTATTTTGCGTTACCAACTCTAGGTATTCGTAACATAGTCGTACATTATATATACACCCTTACGCGTCACACGTTACGGGCACAGCGTCAGCGTAGTATGAGGTAACATAAAACATAAATATAAACGCTAACATACAGGCACATATATTGCTTCTGTCCCCACACTAGGATGCCCTGTGTCGCGGCGACCAGAAACAGCGACATCACACACATATAATCATCCAAGACCTACGGTTTTTTCTTTTCTTTATCCCCAGCTGGGGATCGAACTGGGGACCTCTCGCGTGTTAGGCAGAGCTACAACAGCAGTGTCATAGCCCAGAGATAAATATATGCAAATACAAGAGTTTATGTCAATGGTAAAGTAGGTTGAATTTAGTGTTCCTACTTGCTACTTAGGTACCTGAATGACATACACGATATTCTACAAAGCGGAAACTATAGGTAGTTTACCTCACCGTATGTGTTTTCTCAACCAACAACCGCATGATTCAGCTAGCTTGCCTTACTTACTAGCTATAGTCATCATTGTGTACCTCTGAACAGCCAGAGCTTTTTAGGCATTTTTTTTCCGATGACTCAGGCGTGAAGTCATACCGTTTAAGTATAAAGTTTGCGTGATACATTATTGGTCTTTTAGGTATACTAATTGATTGATTCATCGCGGTTTATTGTTACTTCTATTGTTGTCTGTCGCATGTGAATTATATTGTGATTAAGTTGATTTAATATTTATACAGAATGCCACGCTCTATTTTTAGTTTAAGTTAGAAAAAAAATAATTTGTTTTATTTGTTTTTAGGGTTCCGTACCTTAAGAGGAAAAACAGGATCCCTCATAGGATCACTATGTGGCCGTCTGTTCGTCTGTCAAGATAATTTTTCTTATGAAAGCGTGGAGCTATCAAGTTTAAATAAATTTCTATGACTAAAGTCTGTGGTCCCTTCGAGCTGCGAAAAAACTGCAAACTTCTAGGTCTAGGCAATCAAAAGATACGGCCATTTTGCTGAATGTGCTTGATACTCGCAAGAGAATCAAAACCTATAGGGACCTACAATTATGAAAGGCACGAAGCAAGGTTTTAAAGCACAAGTAAATAAAAAAATGGTTTCGGCTCCGATTCATAAGTTATAATTTCTCCAATCTTATGTGCTTGCCTACCGTTCGTTCGTTTGAACCTTTGGTTTCGCTGCCGGTATAATTGAGATGCGGGGGTGAGGTTGTGAGGCTGAGCGGCGAGGAACGATGGGCCACGCACCGCACGCACCGCACGCACCGCACGCCCGATAGTCGAAAGATGCTGGCGTTAACAGGAGTCTTAAGTTAAATCTATATTTGAGTCCCCATGTGTTGTTAGAGTTCTCTATGAAAGGATTTCCCGGTGATAGGTAGGTAGGAAAGCGATTTAAATCTTCATCAGTCATCATCATCATAAACCGGTGCTTTTATTCAAATAAAATATAAACCTAGTTTAATAAAGATCAATACGCTTTCTCCTTTGAATATCTTAATTCGGGCATTATGATGATTTAATCTGTTCTGGTTTAGAAAAGAATATTATAATTTGTCTTTTCGGTTAAATTACATTATATCTAATACTCATAGTTAGTATCCTTTAGCTTTACTTTAAGAATGGCTCCACTTTAGCCTGCCTATTATGTAGTTGGTGACTAGACTGTAGTTATAATTAGTCAGCAAAAACGGCCGACTAGTCGGCTGATCTAGTTAATTAATATCTCCATTTTCTATGAATTATAGACGGTCAAGTGCGAGACGGACTTGCGCACGAAGGGATCCGTACCACCGCAAAATACAAGTTTCTTGCATGGGTATTAAGTATCTTAAATTTTCCTGTGTGGATAGCAACATGTTGTTTACAAAGATATTAGTGCGACTACTTTGATACTCAACCAGGTGCATATAAAAGTTTGTATGTGGTATTTCAACCAAACATTTCCAACCATTATTTTTCCTGTAGTATTTAAGTGAAGACGTAACTAGGTATCTTTTTCTAAATTTTATGATTGGTAGTTTCGTAGATTAGGGGATGGGGATTGTTTTTTTTTTTGACATTTACCTTAATTTAGTTTAAATTATGAAATAATATACTTATAATTGAAATTCTCGCCATAAGCCCTTTCATTTGACAAGTCACAAAGTTTCTGATTTTCACGAATCTCGCTACGACCATCGCCTTCGGCTCGTGCCGTAAACTTCTCAGTTCGTAATAAGCCTTTTCGAACAACTTAAGAATATATTTATTCTGCCTAAGAATCCAAAATCAAGCGGCGAAGGTGCTATTTTTAGCTCTAAAGTCGGATAAATGTATTTGATTACGTAACACGTTCGTGTTTGGGTCACATAACTTAAAATCGGTTCAGAATTCGGTCCCTTAATATGTCTATTAACACACCTGGGACTGACACGAGGATCCTTCAGGTTCCGTTTTCCCTTTTTAAGTGTTGTTAAAGTGAAATCGAAGCCTTTATTGGCAGCAAAGTAAACAGACTTACAGTTTTTCTGTCTTTTTTATCTGTAGGTCAAAACCAAAATATTAAAATTGAGCACAATTGCGCTTCTGCCACCATAGATAGGGGCTATGGGATAAGGCGTGACCGCTAAGTATTTGTAACGTTTACTTTGAATTTAGAACATCAAAACAATTTTTAAAGTATTATTAATAACTGGAGCGTAAAGAACACATTGCCGATGTCACCAGATATCTACCCAAAGGCCGACTGGTCAGGCGATTACTCGGCCTTTCCTGAAGCCGACTAGTCGGTAGTCGGCTAGTCGGCCTTGTTATTAAGCCATGGTGTTGGTTGCGACAAAAACGATTTCTTCTTCTGATTCGTGAAGAGTTTGTTTTGATTTGACATACGGACGATCCTAATTAATGATTCGTTTTCCGCGCGTAGGCTGGAAATGAGGATTATGATGTGTTTCTTCTGATATAAAACACGTTTATTATTATATGCGCTCAATATGGGGTAGCCTTGAGTTCCACCGTTACATATAAGGTGACTAATTAAGTATATTTGAATTTTCCAGCATTAAGTCCCAGCGTGGGTGCGGACGTGCGGAATATTTGCTTGATTTATCGTATTGTTCTGTCTTGTTCACTGATGATTATAAAATTTTAGATCCGTCTGTATTTTGTATGTTGTATTATGTATGGCGCACATTTTCGTTTGGCTTTTTAAATAAGTTATTCAAGCGTACGAAGCGAAAGTTTCGTGCGTGCGTGACGATAGCTATTTCGCTTCTGAGAGCCTCACGTTTATTTTATAGACTCGACTTTGTTTAAAACCATATGTTGTTAGGTAACATTACACTTGTGCTCCAACGATCGTGTTATGATCGGAATGCGTCTAGTTATGTAAACAGCTCACCGTTCGCCCGCGAAATGAATTTCCTAATGACATTAACGGTACCGTGCGATTATCGTTGATCGTTGACAACGTGAAGAGCACTCACTCATCATCATCACTTTATTTATACCTACTTAGCCATTTGTTCCGTAACTGTAGACAATGCGATTAGCGTTACTGTTCACCGGTTTGTACGACTCCGCAGAGATGCCGGAGGAAACGGCTACTGCGACATAGCAGCTTGAATGAATCCTGTTCTGTGTGACCTTTACAAAGACTTATTTGGAATGGGAATCTGGTCATTAAAAGTCCAAATGCGTCGTCGGAATTGTCGAGAAATCATACACCCAACAGATGGAGGTCTACGCGCATACGCAGATGCAATTACTTAGTGCAGTTGCGTTAGAAAACTAAAGAGATATCAGCTCGGCGATCGCGGCGGGTTCGACACGATGACCGCCTACGAACCGACCATCCCTTTCACTTGCGCTCGCGAACGGATCGAGCGTAACGCACTCGCCGCCTTTCTCTCTGTTCTCATCTCGCTCTGGCGCGGCGGCGGCGGCGGCGGCGGCGGTGGTGGAGTGTGCGCCGCAGCCGCCGCACCAGTAGCTGCGCTCCTTCGCCGTCACCCGCACGAAGCGCCGCCGCCGCGGTCCGATGCTTCCGACATGAAATCCAAGCCGACGCACTACCTCGACGCGCCGTTCCGGCCGTGGCCGCCGCTCTCCCGGCAGGTGCAGACCAACTTCTACTTCCGACCGCCGGACCCGATGGAGCTGCGCAACTTCAAGACCTCCTCCTCTAAGGGCTCTACCTATTCGGATTTCTCCGCCGCGAGCGCGTACAGCGGCAACAACAAGGCGCGGGACTACTACTTCATGTCGCCGAGCTACCGGCGCTCGGCCGAGGCGCCGGCGCCGGCAAGCAGCCAGGCCGAGGTGTGCGCGCGCCGGCTGCGCCACCCGACGCCGCCGGCAGCCGCCGCCGCCGCCGCCGCCTGCCCCTGCAGCCGCTCCCGCTCGCTCGAGGACGTGCGCGCCGACATCGTCACCGAGTGGGAGGACGACGACGAAAACGGCAACCGCATCGTCGCACCCGCCACCAAGTTCAACAGAACATCACACAAAACAAGCGCCTACAGCAGACAGGGATTCCTCAGCCACCACTCCATGGAAAATCTAGTTGACAGCCCCCAGTTGCCGGCACCGAAACGCGGCTCCGCATTTCAGGTAAACGACCCGCCTCCCCGACTTTCCACGGCTCGTAAAATCCACCATCGTTCGAGCACAATTATTACTCGGCACGTAGGTATTATTCGAAGAAACGTATCATTAAATTTGTGGTTAATTCGAAACGACTCGTAGTTTCCAGAAACGGTAGTTTTTCTGAGATTACGTGTTTATTTTAAGTTAATAATTAGGCGCATGCTTACAATGTATTTATGCGCACTTTCTAAGTTTCTATATCTAAATGATTACCTCATTGGCGCTGAGCGAAATGCGTAACTGAGTTGATTCGTCATTAATTAGTGATGGGGGGCGGCCGAGCGAACTATTTTTGCTAGGAAATTGTTATCGTGAAGCATATGGATGGAAACAGGAAGTAAACACAATAATGGACGCACAGGCAGGTTTTGTTCCGCTCTACTGGAGCACGAAGCACCGTCCTGCGTATAACGGATACATGCTATATTATATACTTTTGTTTGCAGACACCTATGCTATTTGAGAGTCATGTACCTAAAGGAGACAGAATATGGACGGGCCATATAATCGATCCTTCATGTTATCTAAAATATTGCAAAGCGAATTGTTGATAGTGTCTGAAGTTCAAACGAAATAGAAGTAAACATTTTTACATCCTGTTGTAGAAACAATAACATTACTATCATAGCCTTAACATCAAGATAAGATACGGATTAGGTCTTATCAGTCTAATTCGTCCTAAATTCCTATCTATTTTGGTGTCATAGAATTTCCAATTCCTTTGAGTGATCTCATTGACTAGGAAATAAAATGAGCTAACATAAAATATTCAAGTAGGTACCTAGGTTTCTGGAATGCTGAGCGAAATTGCCTTGCGATTATGTACTCGTACCTTATATATGTTTCAAGCAGAATAAGCAACCGACTGAAATACATTTCGTCCTTTCCCTCGCAAACTCGCAATAGAAGCATTAAACAAATCCAAAATCCTAAACAAATAAGTAACAGTTTCATTTTCTATTTAGACCATGTGCATTCTCTACATGAAATCAATGTCATCGTATCAAAACGTAAATCGTGAGCAATAACGCATATTAGTATTGCTTACTTTCGTGCCAAATCACGCGAGGTCCGAGTGAAGTGATAACATTTATTTTATTTACGTAATCAGAATAGTTTCACCGATCTCACATTGATGCCATCGGCATGTCGGACAGTATCAGTAACATTATAACGAAGAATATTTCCATGTGGAAAATCCCATCTTATTCTACACCTAGTTACTTCTCCATGGTAAAAGCCACAGCAAGCCTTTCGGTATCCGATTTGAGTTAGCGAATAAGGAATGAGGCATAACAAAATATTTGTAGGTAAGGACAGCCTAACGGGCGGGTGGGTGATTCGATTCATCTAAAATTATAAAGTATTCGACTTGAGTGAGTCAGTGAGCTGAATCCTGCGGATAAGGGTTAGTTACTACAAGTCTTTGCACACTGCTCCCACTCTCTTAAACCACTTCAGGTACTCCAAAACCTCTTCATGCGTAAAGCCGTAGGTTCCGTAGCCGTGGAACATGCGCAACGTACATCTCCCTCCTTAGTGACCGTGGAAAATGCGCAACGTACATCTCCCTCCTTAGTGACCGTGGAACATGCGCAACGTACATCTCCCTCCTTAGTGACCGTGGAACATGCGCAACGTACATCTCCCTCCTTAGTGACCGTGGAACATGCGCAACGTACATCTCCCTCCTTAGTGACCGTGGAACATGCGCAACGTACATCTCCCTCCTTAGTGACCCTACATAGATGAAAGAAGCGTCCGAACGCTACCTAAATAATGCATTAACTAACTACGATATAAACTCTGATCGGAATCGCTCTAGTATTATAGCCTATTTTTTCCATGTCAACGGTAGGCAAATCCCGGAAGTGTTAAGGAAATCGCATACATTCCTCACGTGAGGAAACTGCAAAAACTTCTTTTAGTGCATTTAGTTTTCGCTCTGGCGTTACGTTTGCCGTTTCATAATATCCGCTGGTAGACGGTAATTCTGGTTATAAAGTTTACTTATGAAAATGTCTCGCAATTGTACATTATGACCACGTACTATTTTGTCGCTTTAAGTTTTTGTGCCAATTCAACAAGTTCCCATTATGACAAGGTTCATAATGACTATTTTCAATTTTGACCACTTCCCATATTGACATGTTCTCGATTAAGCCACACCCCATATTGAAAACTTGATCAAATTAGGAAGTGGCCCAATTGGGAAAGTGAGTGTTCAAATTGGGGAATGGTCAAAATGAGAAGTGGTCAAAATGTAAAGTGGTCATAAAAGTCAAAACTCAAATAATTAATGCAAATAGGCAAAAATAATGCACTTTTATAAATCAAGCCCATATACATGGAGAAATATAAATAATAAATGAAATATGATCAACTAAACTAATGAGAAACAGATTATGGTTTGTTTGAGTTCGTAAAAGGAAATTTCCCTTTCAAGTGGTGATTCAGGGCTTAATCTCGCACAGGAAAAGGAAACTCCGTTAACTCTACCAGTGCTTCGACAGATAGCACCAAGAAACTCTACGGGGATATAATTTAGACATTTTTTTAATGCCACAAGGTACAATATAAGAATAATCTAATCTAATGACAATGTCATAACATCGTATCTATAAGTACCACTAAGATGTCTCAAAATATAAATTTTACATTAGAAATAAATAAGTAAACAATACCTAACATAAATTAGTGTCACTTTATCTGTATGACGGGTGTCGCAGAGTTTCGTGGTTGATTCGCTCTCTTTCATTGAATCATTCTGGTCCATCTGACCTTAGAAGATGTTAACGAGTATATTACGTCAAGTAGTTGTAATATAGGTCATCATACACTATTAAATTTCCGAGAGAAAATCCGTCTTGTTAACCTGTGGACATACAACAAGATTTCTACGACCCACATAGCCCAGAACTGCACTTTAGACATTCAGCTTTATGCGAGCGTCTGAGAACTATGCTGGAACAGAATTAATGTGTTATCATTGACACACAGAGGCGCACGATGAAGAGTTCATTGAAATTACAGATACAGTGTAGGTACATGAGTATTGTATCTAGGAATGTATGTTCCTATAGTAGAAAGCGGCTAAGGTTGAATGAAGAAGCGTGGTATTATAGGTAGCCCAAATTATCATATACAGTGGTGGTCATAAAATTAAGAACGATTTGTAGTACCAGATATTTTTTTTCAAAACTATGCTATGTGTACTTTTAAGTTCCTTCTTAAAAGTAATTAGTTGTGTTATGAAATAGCTACATCGATAAAATAAACGGGATTAGGAGTAAATATTTAAAACATTTACTATTTTTTTTACAAATTTAATTGATTATCGATAATTACAAATTCAAGTAGTAAAAATGCTGGACAAATAATTAAGAACGATTCTTAAGCTACTAGAGAGTTGTTTCCGTAGATATTTAGATGTTACAAATCACATTAAATAAGACAGTGACAATGTTAAAAATTATAATTTAATACATTTTATTCTAAATTAATAGTTTGTAACGTGACCATGGCTTTTAATAACTGCCTTACACCGACGAGGCATTGATTCTATCAATTTTTGACATTTTTCAAGAGAAATAGAGCGCCATTCTTCTAAAAAAACGTTATATAACTCAGTTAGGTTACCACATCGTCGATTTGAAACCTTTTTCTTGACTTCGCACCAAAGATGCTCTATGGGATTTAAATCTGGGCTGTTCGGTGGCCATTCTAAGACAGAAACTGATTGAGATCTGAGGAATTCTTTAACGGTGCGTGCAGTGTGCTTCGGATCGTTGTCGTGTTGGAATGTCCAAATAATCGGAAGTACGTCTTCAGCATATGGTAACATAGTTTCTTCGAGTATATTTTTGTACTGGAATTGATCCATGTTTCCTTCTATCAGTCTAACAGGTCCAACACCATGACCAGAGAAGCATCCCCAAATTTTCACATTTCCACCACCATGCTTTAATGTCATTTTTGTGTACTTGGGGTCGAATGCTGTATTCGGAGGGCGTCGAACATATCGTTTCCCATCAGAACATACTCTGTTAATTTTTGTTTCGTCAGAGAAAAGAACATTTTTCCACTGTCTTGCTGTCCAGCTTTCATACCTCCTGGCAAATGCAAGCCGGGCTTGCCTATGACACTGTTTCAACATGGGCACCTTTCTTGCTATCCTTCAGTTCAACTTCGCTTCTACCAATCGCCTTCGGATAGTGCGCGCTGAGATCGCTGAAGGGTTATTTTCACCAAAGTATTCTTTTTTTAACTCATTAGACCCCTTAAAAGGGTATTGTTTTGCCAAACGCACGATATTTCGATCGTCTCGCTGAGATGACTTTCTCTGTTTAGGTACACGAGGAATATTTATAGTTGTTTGATGTGTGTTAAAATGCTTCACAGCGTGGAATATCATCGTTTTTGAGCACTGCAAATGATTGGCAATCTTTTTATATGACCAATTCATATCGCGAAGTTTTATTATTACTTCCCTTGTAGATGCATCACAACTTTTATTTTTTCCCATTTTTTTATTATGAAACGATCAACTTTTTGACTTTTACAGGATTAAATGGCGCCAAAATTACTCGAATAGTGGCCTAGTTACAGAGTGTTCTCTATTTAAATTTGAATAAAAAAATAAACTATCCAGCGTTCTTAATTATGTGGCCAGCCAGTAAGTTTGCAATAATATGTTAAGATATATTATATACAAAAAGTTTACTTATATAATAATATTGTTGAATTTATCATATTATAACTGTATGCTACGATTGTGTAAAACAGTTTTACGATACCGAGAGAGATTTAAAACGATATGCAATAAGTGTTATTCTCGTAAGTTTGAAAAAAGCTTGTTTTCAAATAATCGTTCTTAATTATATGACCACCACTGTATATATCATTATTAAAACCTTACAGCAAAATAATGTCTGAGAAGCCCTCAAGCGTAAACCATCCTGGCTCTGAAGCGCCCCCTAGTCTACAACCGTTAAACATGAATAAGAACCAGCTCTGGAATTGTAGCAGTTCAATGCAAAAACCGCATTGAAATCGGTCTAGTAGTTTTCCAGGAAAATGGTAACGGCCAAACATAACATACACACACACAAACAATCTGTAAGCTCAACGCATATGCCGCCTCCGTTCCGTACCGTTCGTTGTCGTTGTCGTGGTTAGAAATCTGTAAGCTCAACGCATATGCCGCCTCCGTTCCGTACCGTTCGTTGTCGTGGTTAGAAATAGGTACATATATATATATGTACCTATTTCTAACCACTATATAGGTATAATAATAACTCCCCAAATAACCCCCGACAAGAAGGAGGGGAAAAATACGTAGTGTTTCTGTGGCACCGAGCTTTTAACCCTTCGAGCACGAGGTTTCTGTGGCACCGAGCTTTTAACCCTTCGAGCACGAGGTTTCTGTGGCACCGAGCTTTTAACCCTTCGAGCACGAGACCTGGTTATCAGGCAAAGCGATTTCGAACCTCGTGCCATTTTAATAAAATTCAAAACCTTTAACGGGAAAAGTGACACCTTCTGGCGTCATCGATTATGAAGCGTCAAGTTTTTTACAATTTCCACCATGATTTATGGCTCTGTTCACCTGCTTAACCCAAAGTTGAAACTCTTAAAAATCGGTCAAGTGCAGATCGGACTCCCACACGAAGAGTTCCGTACCAACGTACAAGAAAACTTAAGCACTAAAAATAATAAAATAAAATAATATTTTCTGCGAACGTGGATTCGAACCTAGAACTTAAAGTTTGCGCAACCGATATCACACCAGTTGCGCCACCATATCCATGTGATAAGCCGCGAAATCTACGATCATAATTGGATCATGATTTTTGTTATATCGCGGAGAGTGTTACAAACAAGTCTCTTGTATAGAGAGGCAAGAGAAAAATTCAACTACCTATTAAGGTTCATGAGATACAGTCAGCTGACAGAAGGACGGACGGTCAGACGGACAGAACGGACAGCGGATGCTTAATAATAGGGTCCCGTTGTGCCACCCTTTGTGTACGGAACCCTAAAAAGTCAAACGCGGAATAACAAGCGGCTTTGCTTGTTTCGCGGCAACATGCTATTTGGAAAGGTAAACAGCCCGAGACTGCAATAGCAATAAAGCTCACTTTCTAAACATAACTTGCAAGTTTGATACCTGCGCGTGCGCGCAGCGCGTCACCGTGTGATTCGTCACTCTTCTAGCCGAATGCACAGACTGCTGGTCAAATAAAGTGCAGCTCAAATGACATTTCCCGAGCGAGAGACCGTTCTTTGAGGGAACCTCAAACGAGTTTTAAGTTGTGCGTATACTAGACTCGTAGTTTGTATAGTTGTATGGTGAAATAGAGAACAAGCATGATGTTCAAAAACGCGTGGCAAACGTTTGGCGACTTGGAACACTTGACCCGTAGTATGACCGTTATAAAAGTGTTAAGCTATAAAAAAAAAATAAAAAAAATACGCCTAGACGGCAATATCAACCTGCAATCGCGTTTTTTTGTTGAGTAGTATGCGTAGTTGTGATAATACACTAGCCAAGAACTGAAATACTAGGCCGATGTGAGGTCGATAATGAGCTCGCCCATAAGTGCGAATACTTTATCATTAACACTCATATCATCAGCATAGTGTTAGCAATTAGCAATGATGAAATGAAATGAAATGAAATGAAATGTTTTATTTGCCTGAAATGTGGTACAGTAAGGTGGTAATCGTAATGTATAGCTCATACACATTTCACCTGTCCAGGTATGCAAAATTTGTTTACTTAAATCTAAAAGATGTCATAATTCCATTACACATTATTATTATTATACATTATTATTATTATTTCCGCAATGCTATATGTCTTGTACTATATTAATTGTTTTAAGATTACAGTACTCCTCTACACTATAAAAACATTCTTTTATCAGCCACCTTTGTAGTGTAGCCTTAAATTGAGTCAATGACAAAATCTTAATTGATTGTGGGATGTTATTGTATATTTTTATTAGCATTCTGTAACAGCTTCTCTTACAAAATTCTGTTCTGCATGACGGGTTCACAATTTTATCCGGGTATCTTGTGTTGAAAGAGACTAAATCCCTGTTTTTTATAAAAATATTTGGCTGACTATAAGCAAAACACGCCATTTCGAATATGTAGAGACTTGGTAACGATAAGATGTTTAATTTTTTAAATAGAGGCTTGCATGAATCTAGCGGATGTGCATGGCAGATTGCTCTGATGCATCTCTTTTGCAAAATAAAAACTTTGTTAATCTCTCTAGCGTTCCCCCATAGAATAAGGCCATACCTTAACACAGACGCAACATATCCGTGGTATGCCATCAAAGCTGTGTGCATGTCAGAGGTTCGCTGTAATCTGTGCAGAGCGTATACCTGTTTGTTCAGCGTATTACACACTTTCTCAATGTGTTGCAGCCATGAGCAATGCTCATCTATGACTATACCTAGGAAAGTGGTGGATGGGGTACGATCTATTGATATGTTATTACATTTTACATTGATATTTTGTAGAGCCATTTTATTATTTCTAAATTGAATATATTTGGTTTTTTTTTCATTGACCAATAGATTATTGGCCTCGAGCCACCCAGCGATTTTGCATATACTAGCATTTACCTCTGATTCAAATTTGCTGACGTCGGTGCATTTAATAATCATTGAAATATCGTCTGCAAATAATACACATTTGTTATTAGTAACATCTGGCAGGTCATTTATGTATAATATGAAGAGTAGCGGCGATAGGACGCTACCTTGGGGAACGCCGTAGGTATTTATCTCAGGAGGAGACCTATGTATTTGTAGTTCTTTATCGCGTGATAGTGTGGATAATTCTACCATTTGTTGGCGGTCAGAGAGATAGCTACTCAGCCATTCCCATGCTAGGCCTCTGATACCCAGCCGTTCACATTTGTCTAATAACAAAGTATGTGGGACATAGTCGAACGCTTTAGTCATATCAAAGAATATAACGGCCACCGGCTTGCCTTTGTCCACGTACTCTATAATTTCTGTTATTAATTGATAACCTGCTAGGCTCGTGGTTTTATTTTTTTGGAAACCATTTTGCTCATGCTTTATTATTTTATGTTTGTCTAAAAACTTAATTATTCTCCTTTGCATAGCTTTTTCATAAATTTTTGAAAAAATACTTACAAGGGAAATGGGCCGATAGTTGTTTATGTCAGTCACATCACCTTTTTTATGCAGAGGTTTTACGATCGATGGTTTTAGGGCTTTAGGGAAACAGCCCGTTGCAAAAGATGTGTTGATTAAATAGCTTAAGATATTAGCTATGTCCTGACAGCAATGTTTTAGGATTTTAGTATGAATCCCGTCATAACCGACCGAGTTTGTCGACTTTAAAGATTTAATTATTGTTATTATTTCTTTCGGGTCACAGGGCTGAATAAACATTGATACCGGATTTCTGGATTTTTTATAGTTATTATTGTTATATTGTTGTTTACTTTTTGATTCTTTATCTAAAAAAAAATTGTTGAATGCGGTAGCTATTTTTGCTGGGCTAGTGATGATTTGGTCATTAAATATTATTTCTTCTATCTTATTTGGTATGCTGGTGTTACTATTGTCCTTGATTATGTTCCAAATGGCTTTACATTTATTTTTTGATTGCGATATGTAGAGTCTGTTTGTTTTAGATTGCGCCAAACTTATACATTTTCTTAGCGCTTTTGAATAGTTTAAGTATATGTTTTTGTCGTTTATGTTTTTTGTACAGTAGTATTTATATCTTAGTTGTTTATTTTTTTTACACGATAATTTTATACCCGGTGTTACCCATTTTAAGCCATTGATGTTCGCCTTAATTTTTACCCGTATAGTTGGGAAGCAAAGCGAGTAAAATAAATCGAAGTATTCTTTAAATTTATCAAATGCTCGGTCCGCCTCTTCTATTTCAAGTATTTCTGACCAAGATAATGATCTCAAGCACATCTGGAATTTCTCAAGATTTTCATTACTGTAATCCTTCTTTTTTACAAAATAGAAATTACTTAATTTAATATTTTTTCCAGTAGGGAACGTCACAATTTGGCAGGTATTGTGGTCCGATAGCCCACTTTGTATAGTTTTAGATAGCTCTATGCCCCGTATGTTGCTCGCAATATGGTCAATACATGTTCTTTGTCTAGTTGGCCCTGTTATATGTAATTGCATGTTATAGTTTTCAAGTACGGATATTAGTTCTTTTGTTTCTATAGTATTTTTTAGTGTGTTTATATTGAGGTCACCACATAAGATTATGTTTTTTTTGTTTAAACTGCTTAATTTTTGAACAAGACATTTTAGCTGGGTAAAGAACAACTTTATGTTCGATTTAGGTGTACGGTATAAACATACTATTACGCACTGTATTTGAGATATTTCTATAGCCGTGCATTCGAAAAATCTTTCCATGGCAAACTCTTTAATAAAAGTAACTTCTTTTACCGGTATATCAGCTTTTGTGAAAATACAAACTCCTCCTCTCTTTTGTGATTTGCGTGAAAAGAAAGAGCTCAGTTTATATCCCGCCAAATGGGCATTTTTTTCCGTGCCTTGTTTAAGAAACGTCTCGCTTAGGCAGACGATGTCGTTTGATAGGTTTTGTGCCTTAAGTTCATGGAGAAAGATTTCTAGGAGTTCTCGTTTGCGTAATACTCCCGCAATGTTTTGGTGAAAGCACGTTATACTACTTTTTGGTTTACATTGTGGAGGAGAGACGAAAAAAAATGTTTTTATTTAGAATGTTTTGGAAGGGAGTGGTCATTGTTGCTTTGTCAATATTATTTATGGTTAAATTATTTCTAATTGTGTCATATTTCATTGTTGGTGTCCTTCTTTTTTGTATTTCTATTTTAATATTTTTAATGAATCTCTCATCATAGTCTCTACAGTCTATATCAAAATTAATGGCTTTTGCAGTCTGAATGAGGTACGATTTTCTATCGTGGTTGTTTGATGGAGTCTCAATAAATTTACTTTTTTTTGAGCTGTTGCAGAATGCTTTCAAAGTGTTATTTAATACAGATTTGTTTAGGTGAGTACTGTTATTCACGCTCAGCACTAATAAATGACAATTTTTGCAGAGTTTTTGAGCGTAGTTGAGTGCGCTCTTTACCTTTGTTGGGTTTGAGTCGTTTTCACCCAAACATAGAATCACGGTGTCCTGCTCTTCGAAGTTATGGCTTCTCATGGTGCTGACGACATCCTCCGACTGCGCGTTCGGCTTGAGAAAGGACGAGACTCTATACTTCTCATATAGTGGATTATGTGCTCTATTTACTCGTATACTCGTCGCTTTGGCCAACCCTCTGCACTGTTGTGAACCAAAAAATATAATTTTTCGGGGTTTTTCTTTAGGAGAGGTTTCTTGGCAGAGTGGTTTTCTAGAGAAGTTCCCCAACAAACTATTGGTTTCCGGATTCGTTTGGTCCACGATAGTTTCCGAGTGGTTGTCGTCAATCTCAGATGGTATTTGGCTCATATGAAATTCTTCAGTGTCCAGTGTGAAGTCGATTTTCTTTTGTTTAATTTTTTGTCTCCTTGCCGATTTTCCTTGTTTTTTTGCTGTTTTTATATTTTCGTTGCAGATTTTTTTAAGTGTGTTTATCCTGAATTCATTTCCCCTTGTTTTTGACATCAACTGATCATTTTCTAAGGTAAGTCTCTCTACTTCGTCATTTGCACTCTGTAGCTGTATTTTTAGTTCGAGTACTTGTTGTCTAAGGTCTTCGATTTCGGTTGCACAATGGTAAGTTGACAAGTCAGGCAAACTCGTAGTATCGTAGTCGGAAAAAGACTGGCAGCTTGAGGTGGATTCTGTAGGCGACATCACTGGGTTTTTCCTCCTGATTGTAACATATTCTTCTCTTAGTGGTGATGGAGTGCTGCTCGTTGTGGCTCCTTGGGAGAGACATTTAATGCATTTCCATTTTTCTTTGCTTTCCTTGGTCTTGAGACAATACAACTTATCGCTTATGTTGCTGCAAATGAGGCAGATTAGATTTTTACACATTGAGCATGTCAGCGCTTCATTTCGTTTGAGGTCTCTTTTCCCACATTTTTTGCAGGGGTCTTTATATATAGGGATTGTGTTTTTTGGATTCATCTTTAATTCAATGCCTATTACTCCCTCTATTGTCAATTCCGTGAACTTTTAGATGTAGTCCTTTAGCTATTTGCAAGAGCCCTCTGGCGGCTTTGCTGTGTAGTGTTATTGATTTACAGTAGCGCAAGCGCTATTCACCAAGACTGTGGTTGCGTTAGTTTAACTGTTACTCATGGGTGTCGCTTTGTGCGAATTTTTATGAGTAAGAAAAAAAAATGAAAAATATTTTGGTGATTTCTCGGACTCGAAACTCTTGAGTTGTGGTTTAGTTCCTGCTATTCAATACTAGATGGCGTTGGTATAGTTTATTGGTACCGACATCTGTGGCTAATTAGATAAATTAGTATTCGGCCTTGTATTTCACTGCTGTGGATTTCCGCTACTTGTCGCTAGATGGAGCTTTATCATCGATTGAATGATGTGTATGTAGTGACTTGCAGTTTTTTGAAATTTTTTAGGCTATTTTATTTATCACTTTGTAAAACAACACAATGTAATGCAGATCTGTTAGAGTCATAAGATTCATGGGTCTCAGTGATCACTTTTGGTTTAGACACTGACACTAAAGTTCTCATTTATAAGATATTTTTTGTCTGTTATAGTTTGGCACTGATTTCACGAATTTCACGCACTGTTTATAGTTTTTGTCAAATACATATATTGTACTATATTGTTAACACTTTATTTATCACTGTACTATTTATTTGAAACTATAAGTAACGTTAAGTATTTGTTTTTGATTTTAGTATACAGATACGATGTAAACAGTAGCCCAGTGGCGCCACCTTCCGATGATGATGACTACTATGCTGATGATTAAAACCATTACAATTTAGATGATATAATACATAGAGATTTTTTGATAAACAAGTAAATATTTAAACATTCTGTTAGTTCTACTTGTACGAGTAGTTTATGTCATCGAAAGCGACGCAGAGTTATTCATACCAGTTTTGCGGTTTGCGCCAACTTTCGCAAATCCGACATTATCGATTTTGATTTCACTAAAAGGTCGAGGTCAAATCTCTAGGAAGTTTCCCTCCACCGCGTCACAGATGACAGACGGACACCAGATTATATCATCTAAAGCATGCATAGATTTTGTGGTCGCATGAAAACAATCCTTAGCAGAAATGCGACCTGCACTGCTGACTGCTGCTAAGCATTTTAAAAGCGGGATTGCCTTTCTGTGGCATAACGACGCGGGCGAGTGAACGATCAATTCCACTGTTTTATTGACCGATTGTACAGGGTCATCTGCAAAACTTTAGGACGCAGCACAAACTTAGCAGTTTAAAAACTTCACGCTTTTTCCGATAAGGAATGGCAGAGGCACAGTTGTGCCCATGTTTAGTCAGTAATTAATATTCGTATTAGTTCACAACCAATTTTTAAAAGAGATCTAAAATCTGTGGGAGTTTCTAGGCCCTGCTTCTCCCACAGTTGTCCAATATAGAGAAGGGGCAAAAAATTACGTTTGCTAAGTATATGTAAATATAAGGAAAAAATAACAAACAGACATACTGTACATACATACGTATAACCTATTCTTTACAAAATATTAAGTGCTTGATCTACACAATAGTGTAAACGCATGATACGATTCTTAATATCGACGAAAACAGTTCTTTTTTGTTATGTTTGTCAACTGAAAAATTACCAATTTTTCGGTACCTAATATTATCTGCACGATTCTGTAATACCCTGCTTACATAATAGGATGAGTTGATCATCCATCTGAGACTCGCCCATTTGCTTTTGATATGGACATCTCGTTTAAAATGGATTTGGAGTGACCAGTTTTTTTAATTAAAATCTGATGTCATCCGCAAAGTGTTTTTGCCGTATTGTATTTTTTTATGTTAGTAACACTTATTATAAAAAGTCGCATACTATGAATATTTATACGTCTGACTGTGTGAGTATATATAGATGGTTTCCCATCAAATTAATGATTGCATGTCAGGAAGATGAATGCGCTTGCGATTCTTTGTTTCGAAGTGCGTTGACTCGAGCAAAGTAGCAAAAACGTTTGCATAAATTGATGTTTATAAATATTAGACTGTACTTTAAGAATAAAAAACTCAAAATATCATCGATTATTTGTTTCCTCGAGAAATTGTCGTAGCTTTTTGGTTTGGGTGAATAAAGTTTCCTTTTAATTATCTCTAAGTGTCTTAAATTTTATGACAAACGGTACAGATGTTTAAACTTTATTAAAAGTCTATTGAATGCACCTAGGTGACTCAGTTCAGGTAAATAAGTTTCCGGGCGACTATAAACTTTAATCACTTTAACGCGCGCTGCTCAAAACAACTCCCACAAATTCCATGCAAATAACCATGGAAGGTGATATATCACTGAAAAAGGGTTTAAAGGGAATTATTGCAATAGGTCAAATTTGTGGACGTCTAAATGAATAGGAAGTATATTTTTTTGTTTGCGCTTTATCTTATTTCCCCCTCAACATTTTGCGTTACCCCCTGGGCCTAATGACTAGAAACAGATTTTCATTGACCGAATGAGTTTCCTGATGGAATCCTGTGGATGTCCTGCCACTCTTCGACTAAAGCAGTTTTCAGGTCTCCTATCGACGGCAATGCCGGAGATGGACATCTTTCTCGTACCCACCTTTTCAGCTCGTCCCACATATGTTCAATCGGACTTAAGTCAGGACTGATGGCTGGCCGGTCTAGCGCAAGAATACCGACTTCTTCCAGTTACTGTCTAGTCACTGCAGCGGTGTGTCAGAGGGCATAATCATGAATTAGCAGAAAATTTTCGCCAATAAATCCGACATGTCCTGGCAGATTGACGTTGATGTATCTTTCTGCGGTTAGCCCCACTTCCCGATCTCCACCAGACATATATACCAGCTCCGTTTTTGCGATAGAAATGCCCGCCTACATCTTATAGGACCCACTCCCGTATGCCACTGATTCCGCAAACAAGTACTGTGCGAATCGCTCCCCCTAAAATGTATATTTTAGGTACATTTGCTTACAACTATGGTTCAATAACCTTAATTTACAGGAACTTTCCCGTTACTTACTCTATTGTGGTATGAAATAGACTGTATTGGTTTATGTGAGAAAAAAGTTAGTTTAAGGTTCATTTAAACCCTTCTAAGTATTTAATTCTAATTCTAATATAAAAAAACTCAATGATATCTAATAACATATTTCAACATTAATAACAATCCATAACAAAATTGTTCGTTCTCAAATATATCTGTGCGTATCACGGTAAATAGAATACCGTCACTGTATATGTCATACAGCGCACAGCGAAGCTATATTCGATGCGATGACACACACATTGTTTAAAAGCAAGACGACCATGTGCTATCCGCGTCACCTATTTTTTTTTTCTAATCTGTCTTTGATAAGGTGTAATGCTGCGCGAATGCATTATTTTGAAAGTTGTGTATGAAGTTAATTTTTAGTGCAATCACAAGCCTTAATAAATGCAGTCAATTGTTGTCATAAATTAGGATCCGCAGTCTACGGAATATCACCTAAGTTGGGGCTACACTAGGTTAGGTAACAGCTCATCTCTTGTTAGAGAAGGCTCTGGAATCCATATATATAGTATATTGCTGAAGTTTTCCGCATGAAACGCCCTAGCGCCGTAGCATATATCATTCCCCGTTTCATTTCAGGCTCTGAACCGCAACGGACACCCTGGTCTTCTATCAGGCTCGGCCATCGGCGAAGTCAATGGCTCCAGGCCAACCTTCAAGCCGGTGACTGTACTAGAAGACCTGCAGGCAGTACGCTGTGCTGAGTTCCACCCGAATGGGAAACTTTATGCTGTGGGCTCCAATACTAAGACCCTGAGGATATGCACCTACCCGAAGATCGAGGATGTCAAGTGAGTCTCCAGTTAACATCATGTTGATAAATATACCTAGCCTATATAGACATAGTGCTGTGTAAGGCGTCTTCTCTATAGCGGCAATATCTATGTGCCACCTATGTGCATCCAGTGATATCCCGTCAGGATACTTATGTCCTTTATTTTATTCGTCACATGAGCTAAGAATTTTGCGCACGCTGATGCAATTCTTTCTAACTGCACAATATTAAGGTATAATCAAAAGCCCCGCAGCTCTATTTCTCGACGTTATCTGCTCGTGGTAGAGTCAAAGATTGATCAGCGTGATTTTTCTTCAACAGTACAGTGACCTTCTGTGTACAAGGTGACCAGGCAGTCTTTTGGCGCCATGCAAGTAGTGCCGGCTTAACCTTTCACATGCAATTTAACACGGCCTCGGCAGAAGTGGTTTGCAGATTGAACAAATGACTATTTTTGCATTTGTTATTTTCAGTAAAATTATTTCCAATTTGGAGTAAACGAGATTTGCGTGAAAATTCAGTCCCCTCTATTTTACCCAAACAACCTTAACCTTCGATATCTCCGGGCAAGAGCAGTTTACAGAACTGATACAACAGACAGTTCTCTTATGCACAATACAAAAGTATAAGATTGTAAACTAGCTTCATTTTATGTTGGTACAGATAACATTGTCTGGTTTTATAACTTATTCTGTTGCGCATTTGGCTGGCATTATACCTACAGCAGGTAGTAAAGATTTGTTAACCAGTCCACATGATGTAAAAAGGCGTTAGTCTTCAACATTATCATTCTGACAAGTTTCACTGGGAATGTTAGTGACATCAATCGTGATCATCATTGGACTTACCATCTTACAGCTGCTGTGAAGTCTAAGAGACACATTTTTCTTGTGACTGCACAGTCCGGTATCGATCACACCTTAAAATATTCTGTACCTTATTTACACTCCGTAAGCGATAAGTTTATAAGGCTCACAGATAGCATCATCATAGCGGGCCATATGAACCCTGCCCCCAGCTAATGAAATCATCAAAGATACCTTTATCACCTTCGTCACATACTTTAAATGGGAAGTTCTCTTTGAAAATTCAATAAAACACTCAGAGTCAAACGACACCCACACAACAAAAATTCTAGTCAATATTTATATACCGTTTATAATGTTCTTTGTGTACTTTAATTACTATTTTATTACCATATGCGACCTTCGCTGGGAGCAGTAAATAGTGACATAAGTTATCGCGTTTCCAAGATATATTGATACAGATATATTGATATTTATCTTACTGAATAGTTGAGTGCGAGTTCATCGCGAACAAATCTTCACATAACCACATTTCATTTCTTTCATTTCATATTATTTCATATCAGATAAAGATCTTCAAAAGTAAATATGTCGATGTTGCTAAATCAACATCGCCTATATTTCTTTTGAAACCCGTATTTTAGAGACCGAAAGACTTTTGCAACAAATTATCTAATAAGTAAGGCTGACGGGTCTAAAAGTATTCATAAAATGGTCGGTAATTTCTTTAATGGTCATTAAAGTCTTTTAATTGATAAACATCTCCAACTGCGACTGAATACCGCATTAACCCATACACAGCGATTGCACAGATCACTACTTATAACTCTCATTGAACCTCATGATGTTGTCAACTGTACTATAACCATATCCGGAGGCAATAACAGTATTAACATTTATCCTAGAGGCGGCTTAATACGGAGCGTTGTATGATCAATGGCCACCCGTGTTTACATTTACCTACTACTGTATTGAGAACTGACCTAATTAGATGGTAATGTATGTAGGTAATCTAAATGAGTCACAGTTACAGACCACCCGGCTTCATCATTCCGTTTGCTATTAGAATCACAATATTCTCTTCCTTTTAGAGAACTTGCATAGATTTTACGATGATTTACCCGTAATGTAATGTTCAAACGAGGGGGTTAAATAACGTAAGAGTCTGTCATCCCCATATTGCTGTCTACCATCGCCTGTTCCTTACATTGCCCAAAATGAATCTTATGGTAATCTACTAAAACATAACAAACAAATGCCTGATTAATTTTAGTCAGCGAGAGCATAGCGACAGACAAATCGAGAAAAAAGTAGAGACTTGCATGTATCAAGTTAAAAAAGTAGAAACGTTACTGTTAGTTCGATGTAAAACGAAATTATCATTATTACTACCTGTTAACTTGGCACCTCGCTCTCATGATATCATAGCGTCCGTCACTGTCCTACGGACGCGTCGAGGGCGGGAGCGAGCGGCAGATTGAGAGGAAATCGCATTGCTCGCTGGTGCCTAGTTAACTTTTACGGCCTGTAAGTATTTTGTTTCACCACATTGTCAACAGAGAGAGCAGCGCGCCGACCGCTCCCACAGTGCTGCTCAAACGCACGAAGCACCACAAGGGCAGCATTTACTGCCTGGCCTGGAGCCCGGCCGGCGATCTGCTGGCAACGGGCTCCAACGATAAGACTGTCAAGCTGATGCGCTTCAACACGCATGCCTGTAACCTGGAAGGGCAGGAGGTGAGAACGAGACGACATGAAAGGACATTTACAAAAATAAAAATTAATGATTAGCTACCATGTAAGCTGTCGTCATATCCCATGAATTATCAAGTATGGAGCAGTTCCGGTGACCATCTGTGGTCTTCATCATCAGTTACTTCACAAAATGATGCTTATCGAGAGTAAATGCAAGAGTTACTAGAAAACATACAAAAATCGCTAAACTATAATATTTGTAGATAAAGGCAATGTAAATAAAGGGCTGTTTCTCCAGGATCTGATCATCAATTATGTCAAGGAGACAAATCGGAAAACATACACTTTCCAACAAAAACTATTTTCAGAATCGGTCCAGCCGCCTTCGAGAAATCGCTGAACATGTACAATCGAACCAACTGAATCATGACCCACTTGCCTGATAATTCGTTTGAAACTTTCAAACTTGTAAGATCTATCAAAATGTCAGTGTCTAATCAAATGATAACAAGTTCGTTACCAAGGAAATAAACCTTCAAGCGAATTTCGACCTACTTGCATTTAAGGGGTTTAGCAAAATAAGCTTATGGTGGGTCATGATTCAGATGGTTCGATAGTACGTAGGTAGTTTTATAATCGGTTAGAAACACCTTTTTTGGGTGCCATCTTGTATCGGAGGTCGGCTATCATTTATACTTGTGACCATGATGTTGCGGCGCGATATTGGTGGTACTTGAATTGAACCAGTGAGCCAAGCTTTGTTTGTACCTTTGCAATTTTCCGGTTTCCGGAGCTGGCCGGAATTCCGGTAGGAAAAAGACTACTATTTATTTTCAGTCCAAGATGAACTGCTTATGAGTCAATCAAGAGTTTATAAAATGCACACAGTTTAATTTCGTACGACTCAAAGGGAAAAGCCATTTTCGAGCAGTGGGACACCGTAATGGAAAATATAAATAAATGAAAATGTATAAAATCAACTTTATTTAAGATGTTAAAATTTAGAAAACTTAACATGTTCCTTAATAAACTGACTATAGAAAAGCGAAAGGGAGGGTTATGTAGTTGACATGGAATTTTATTTAACTGTCAATGTATATATGTATGTATATATACATATATGTACGTTCGCGTCAACTTTATCGGCTTGAATTTGACCCACTTCGCGTTATCCGATTGGGCTGAAATTTTGTATTTGTATCTAAGTTGGATGACAATGCAATATATGGCCACATTCTGGCTCCATCATCAGACCCTGGAGCTCACCCGGAACCAAAGTACTTGTCAAGATGAATCGAAGGAGCCCAAACTTGATGGGGTTGCGTCGTTATTACAAAGTTCCCCTGGCCACCTTCCGCCTCCAGCATCAGATCAGCTCCATAATATAAAAAAATATATTGACAAATACTTTGATTTGTCAAGATGAATCAAACGAGCCTAAACCCGACGGGTTTGCTATGTTTTATGACAGAGTTCTCTTCTCATGGCCACCTTCCGTCTCCATCATCAGATCAGCTCCAAGTCAGAAAAATACTGCATTGTCATGCAACTTTCATACATATGCAATATTTCAGCTCAATCGGATAACGGGAAGTGGGTCAAATTCATGCCGATATATTTGACGCGAACATACTTTCATACATACAATGTAGGTTTTTTTTAACCTACAAGTTTTTTAAAGGCTTTTTTGCCTTTAAAAAAACTTGGGATCAATTTGGCCAAAACACCCTAACCAATTCCGGTTAGCAATCCCTATTTGATGTGATCTGATCCCAAGAGAGATGTGATGTGTCACAGGTAAAATGCAACAGTCTAGAATCAGGTTTGCTTGTGCCGTCGTCGTCATTGACTCTTCACAATTTATTAGAATTAGAGCGACTATATTTTTGAATGAAGGAATGAAATCGTTTAGGCTGAAAGGCTAATAATCCACAGGAACATTTTTACAGCAGTCTGTTACTGTTCCAGCTGTTTTAGTAAAAGCCGCTTATTTCTATTTCTGAAGTAATCCACGAGAGAGCGACTATATTTTTGAATGAAGGAATGAAATCGTTTAGGCTGAAAGGCTAATAATCCACAGGAACATTTTTACAGCAGTCTGTTACTGTTCCAGCTGTTTTAGTGAAAGCCGCTTATTTCTATTTCTGAAGTAATCCACGAGATCTCAAGTGAAAACACGGCAGCAGATTAATAAACATTACTTGACACACAATGCGCATTGTGCGCTGGTTCGCTGCGCTCGCGCCGATGACCGCAATCGGAGACAATCGCACGCATCTCACGCGCGGGGCAATCAGTGTGTTATTACCGATTCTGATTTATGAGGTGACAGTAATTTCTATCGGGGTTGCGTTAGGAATAGAATTTTATCGGGAAAATAGGTTTTGAAACATAATTGTTTTTATCTACACACGTATCATAAACCCTCTTTACTGCGTTCAAAAACCGCACGTTACGATCAGCATTATGTTAAACTACTTGGTAAAAACTCGTTTCGTATCTGGAAAACTACACATAGTTTTTCTACATATGACATTCAAATTTCGAACGCCGACGCCCACCCGCGTGCCGTCCCTAGTTTGTCTGTGAAGTTGGTACTGACATTCAAATTTCGAACGCCGACGCCCGTCTGCGTGAAGTTGGTACTAAAGAACAAGCTAAACAATTGCAGAACCACAATGCCGGTCAAACATGCGGTTCCTGAACATATCAAAGAGAGCTTGTGATATCTGTGTAGATAAACTAGTGTATGTAACTGTACATAATTAGGCATTAAAACTCTAGAGTGATATTATTATGAAACTCGCCATCGGCTCGTTTCATAAACCCACTCTCGAGTTTTAATGCCCTCCATTATGCAGCAGTCACATAAACTACTATTATTAGTATTTTTTGTACATAATGTAGTGTTGGAACGTTCTGACAGTGTCATTCGCAAGGAAAGCGAAATGATACCCGAAGAACAAGCTATATCTTCCTTAAGTTATATCCTCTATGTGGAGCCTGTAGAGCACAGGGCCTTAATAACAGCCTGGGGCCTATTTCTTAGCAATATAAGTCTCATAATAATGGCTTTTACCCATATGAATTGATCAGTAGCTATTACATTAATTATTATGATACTATTATTAGTGTACTTTTATGATATAGGCCCATGGACACATTTTTCTGTCATATGCCTTCTTCTAGCCAGCCAATTCCAAAATTACAAACCTTATTTAAATATTATAAAATCTGTGTTTAAATAAAGCCTATTGATTACCCATTAAAAAACCCTATTATCCGCTGAAGTACCCAAAAAACCGTTGTATCGCCTGTCCCCAGGTTGAGCTGTCAATGCACGACGGCACAGTCCGAGACGTCTGCTTCATAGAGGACACGTCGAACAAGGCCAGTCTGCTCGTCAGTGGAGGCGCCGGCGACTGCAAGATCTACGTTACAGACTGCGCGACCGGCAAGACCTTCCAGGTGAGAGAGTATGGGAAAAATAGATGAAACTCCCTCGATTCGCTCGTGCGCATGATTAACTTGTGATGATAAATGCGGAATTTAACTTTTACAATTCAAAATTGTCTTTTAGTTGTTATACATACACTTTATTCCTCAGTTGTATTGTACCTATTCTTACAACATTGCCTCCGCGTACACGGACCACAAAACGTCACCACAAAAGCTTCCCCTCTATATATAATCTTCATACATTTTATATGGGCTTGCCGCACACCGTAAACGCCGATGACCGCCAAACGCTAACAAATCGCCGCTGATCCCTTCCTGTGGCGCCACAAAACTGTGACACACGCCACGCCACATCCCTCTCTCCCTTCAGTCAACCCGGGCGAAGACGTGCATGACACTGCAAGCAACGGGTTAAAAAGTAGCGGCCTCCGACCACTTGTGGCGACGTTTTGTGGTTCGTGTGCGCCGGGCGTAGATGTGATGCTCGTCGCGGTTAGGTTCGACCTGGTATGACATTGACATACACAAACTTCTTAGTGTAGGTAACTTCTATTACAAAACGCTACATATCACAAGTTACTTTGCATTTACTTATAAGGCGCCATTGTAATTCATATCCCTATGTGTATATGTTTAAAAAAAAGAGAGTTTTTTTAAACTTACATATATTCATATAACTCTTGCGCAGGCGCTGACCGGACATTCGGGCCACGTGCTCTCACTGTACAACTGGGGCGGCGCGATGTTCGTGAGCGGCGGACAGGACAAGACGGTACGCTTCTGGGACCTGCGCACTGGGGGATGCGTCAACGTAATCTCACCCGGGGCCGGACAGAGCGCCAAGGTAAGGAGTTCAAATAAAGTTGATTATTAGTGCAGATATTTTTTTATATTGCTAACTTAAAAAATACTGAAGACCGGTATTTCAGTCAAAGTCATTGGTTCAATAATACTTGTTATAGCCCCACACCTAGCTTATATATTTAATAAATGTGTTGATGATGGAGCTTTTCCAGACCTCATGAAACACAGTAAACTTATACCTCTGTTCAAGTCGGGAGACAAGGGTGATCCGTCAAATTTCAGACCAATATCGGTTCTTCCAGCACTAAGTAAAATTTTTGAAAAGATTATACTCAATCAAATGCTCTCACACTTCAACAGTACAAAACAACTCCACGCCAAGCTATACGGTTTCACTAGGGGTAAATCGACTACGGATGCAGGTATTACCCTTATATCTCATATTTATTCTGCATGGGAGGCCGCACAGGATGCTATCGGTGTTTTTTGCGATCTGTCGAAGGCATTTGATTGCGTTGATCATAACACGTTAATAATGAAATTAAATCATTACGGAGTTAGAAATAAAGCGTTGGATCTACTAAGATCATACCTAAGCAATAGAATTCAAAAGGCAGAAGTCAACGGCGTTAAATCTGATGGATCGGTGGTAAAAATTGGCGTTCCACAAGGTTCCATATTAAGCCCTTTCTTATTCCTGGTATATATTAACGATCTGCCTTTAATGGTGGAGAAATTGACTAACATAGTGTTGTTTGCTGATGACACTTCACTGGTCTTCAAAATTGAAAGACAAAAAGAAGATTTTGATGATGTCAATAGAGTATTATCTTTAACCTTGAATTGGTTCACAGTTAACAATTTATTGTTAAATGCTGGTAAAACCAAATGTATCAAATTCTCACTTCCAAATGTCAGGCAAGTTGGAACCAGTTTAGTGTTAGACAGCATTACGTTAGAATTAGTAAATGACACGAAGTTTCTTGGAATAACCATTGATAACAAATTGCAGTGGGGACCCCACATAGAAAAATTGGCTGGTAAATTAAGTTCTGCGGCTTACGCTGTTAGGAACATCAGACAAAACACGGATGTGGCTACATCTAGGCTAGTATATTTTAGTTACTTTCATAGTGTCATGTCCTATGGTATCTTGTTGTGGGGAAAAGCAGCGGATATTCAAACTATTTTTATTTTACAGAAAAGAGCTATTCGAGCAATTTATAATTTAAAACGCACAGACTCCTTAAGACAGCTTTTTAAAGAAATTGACATACTAACTGTAGCTAGTCAATTTATTTTCGAAAATATAATGTACGTACGCAAGAACCTTACAAAATTTCCCAAACTTAGCGATAGCTGTAATGTTAACCTAAGAAATAATCACAGACTACTTGCGCCCCGTTTTAGACTCGCGAAGGTTAGCAATTCTTTCAAGGGTCAATGCATTCTCTACTACAACAAGATACCTCTGGAGATCTTGACATTGCCATTTGAGCAATTTAAAATCCATGTTAAAGCGACTTTGTCGAAAAGGGGATATTACAATGTTCAAGATTACTTAAATGATGGGTCTGTATGGGGTTAATCTGGCTCAACACAGACCTTGCTGTTAATAATTTTGTAATTATTTATTCCTGCTTATTAATTATGATAATGGCTAAATATTATATTTAGTATTAGTTAAGCATAAGCAATTTTTAAAAAGAGATATAAAAATCAATCTGTGGGAGTTTCTACGCCCTTCTTCTCCCACAGTGGTCCAATGTAGAGAAGTGGCAAAAAATGACGATTGCTAAGTATATGTAAATATCTACAGTAATAAAGACATTTGGTATTGGTATTTGGTATTATTTTAAAAATGGACGATGGGAAAATTAGTGTGAAGTCTGGGCTAAATATTACTACAACCCTCTAAAATATTACTAGATCTCTCTGTTACACTTTGTATAACAAAGCACCACATTCATATTTTCCATTCTAAGATTTGGACGCTTGGTTGCTGTTTTTGTTTGTATATTATATGTATATATAAAAGAAAGTTGTAGTAATATTTTAGGGGGTTGCTAGAAACATTGCCTGAGCCAAAAGTTCCAAAAATATGCCGCTTTTAGGAGCAATTACTTTTTGGTGCCGCTTGCGCTCGAGACCACTGGGGTGTGGGGGGCGCAAGAGAAAATCGTCATATAGATTTGGGGTGCCGCCTTACAGATAGAGGTTGAGCCCTCAGATAAACGAAACTCTTTGGTACGCCATCTACCGCAATTGACGGCACAAGTCAGTCATGCGTTTACCGACGCGACGGCATGAAGCACGCTATGTCGGTAAAAACCGATACAGCATAAAGCGCCGTCTGTTGATATGTGGCAGAACCATGGCAAACAAGTTTTTGTTGTCCTGGTTAACTATTCATTGTTTTGCGGCCCCATTAATGACAATCTTTCGCCACATTTCTGAGCAGTGGAGTGACTTAGTAGATTGTTAACCAAGGGTGGAGAGTGGCCCATCTCACCGGATATATTTCTCACTTAGTTCGAGCGCCAATAGTTCGACGGTGAAATGCGTCACTTTCACTCGACTTTTAATTTCGACTGTGAGGAAAACACATTTTCCGAAAGGGAGTTGACATTTTTAGCAGATCTCCAGTTCATGAAATGGTTCTTTGCCTTACAATATCTCTACTTAGAGCACTGCGGTAATAGATTGTGAACAACAGCTTTTGCCTGTTCTTTTATCTCATCAAACCAATGTGTAAACCAATGTCCATGTCACTGGAATCACTTTCCGAAAACATTTTTAATAAAAAAAGACACAGTATTTATATTAAATCTAGTGTTCCTGCTTTTCATTTTTTTACTAGATTCCGCAAAAAAGTTAAAATACACATACTATTAACATTGAAAAAGTTTAAAAAACATTTACTTATATTTTGTATTTTTTTAATAATATGACGTAACTCAATTATCATCCATGGCCAATCGTAAAAATAAAAACTTTCCACCCTAGGGATGGAATTAGTAGATTGTATAACAAGGGAGCAATATAATATTTATACGGCGAGGGTGCTATTTTGAATTACGAGCGAAATGAGCGATTCAATAGTAGAACCCCGAGCAATCAGCAAGGGGTTCTTTAATAGAATCGTGAGTAGGTAAGCGAAGAATTCAAAGTACTTCTCCCGAAGAAAAAATAATTTTGCTCCCGAGTGATGATACACTCAACTTTTCATCTCCTTTTATGAAAAAGTAAGTAAGAGACGCTTCAAAGTAATTAAAGTAATAAGTTTATTTCATAAAACATAATATATGAACGCAAAAATGTATTATACCAACACCAACTACAAACTTATACTTATATTTGGCATACTAGCGCAATTTTGAAAATTTATAGTCACCGTTTTATTTGGGATCGATGTTGTTGTCTATTTATTTTTATTTACCGGGATTTTTGTGAGTAATGAGTATGACAATATATACTTCTATTTTAATAGTTTCTGGACTAAATAATACCTACTTTCAGTAATTTTCAATCACCAACACATTTTGCATAAACATTTGTAAATGTAAACAATAATGTTTACAGATGAACTGAAAGTAATTCGCGCCCTTTTTTTAAAATTAATATTATGTTGGCGCGCCGTGCCGACTTCCAACGGCAGCGTAAAGCCAAGAATTCTTACAACTTGCTTTCGATATCTATGAATGATTCATATTCCAAATTCAAATCTCATTCCCGCCCGATAAAAGTCTAGTGGAGAAAAGAGCTACATTGCAATCGGGGAACAAAACGACACTTATCGAATAAAGGGGATGAAATAGTTATTTGCGTCTCAAGGTGGCAAAATCATGTATTTACGGCCAGGGCGGTACATTGAACCCTGAGTGAAGCGAAATCCTGAGCGTAACGAAGGATTCGAGCGTTAACGCCCATGACGAATATAATTTTTCTCCTGAGTGATACATTCAACTTTTCACATGAGGAATATTAAAATAAAATGGCCTAAAAATAATGAATAACTATACTTTGAATTATACTTTCACCACTTTTACAGTAATCGAACAACGAAAACATTTTTTTTTTAATAATTTAAGGATTAGGAAATGTCACCACAGATAAAATATTTCTGTGCTACTTTTACCAATTGTAAAGTGCAATAAATGTACTTGTCTCTCTCAAACTCACTTGTCCATCTATTGGTCACTTTCCAGCCTCTACACAATGTACTATTTTATCTAACAACTCAATGTTCCAGGGCTCCGCCGTAGCCTCGCTAGCCGTCGACCCGTCCGGCCGCCTCCTCGTCTGCGGGCACGACGACGGCGCCTGCGCACTCCACGACGTGCGCGGCTCACGTGCGCTGCAGCGATTCTCACCGCACTCCTCCGATGTTAGGAGCGTGCGATTCTCGCCTGGAGCTTACTACCTGCTGACGGCAGGGTACGATGGCAGGGTTGTGCTCACCGACTTGCAAGGTAAGTGATCTACATCAGCTGATTTCTCCAATGGACAAATCACTAGTGCTGATCTGCTTCCTAATCTTTTATCACTGGAACTCTATATCTATCGCAGTTAGTTGGTTAAATGAGACACTTAACTAACTCTCTAGACCGTTAATTAAATACCGACGTTTTACCAAGTCACTAAAATTCCGTCGAGACAAGTGAGTGAACGAAACGTTTAACGAGTTGTCTAAACGTTCCTAGGCAACAAGAAATATACAAGTTTTTTTTATGTTTATGTTTCAAGTATTTTTGTTGATCTTACATGTTCAACCTAACACGAAGGATAAAGGGGTCTTCGCTTCGCTCACCCCCTTTACCCTTCACCTAAGCTACCGCAATGTTTTGCCCTGATATAAGCTGTGCAATCAGCTGTTGTCGTGACGCCATCTTGTTTCCCAACACGCTGGTTTTCGGTAAGACAGATTGTTAAACGTTTTCGTCGATGCTTTATTTAAATCAAAATGCTATGTCACTTGGTTAAATGTTTGTATATAATTAAAGGTCTAGAGAGTTGGTTAGTTAAATCAGACACTTAACTAACTGCGACATAGTTTTGTCGTCATCTAATCGATGATGAGCACTGGGGCTTTATTCTGTTATGGAAAATGCATACCGATAGCGTATCGATCGCTCACAAGGGGGCAAAATGTATTACTTCTATTTCGCTTGTCGGCGGCGCCTATTTCGATTGGAAACTGACTGTCCAATATGGCTTTTTGCTCCCCTCGTAGTAATCGATATGCTATCGCGGTGCGTTTTCCATAAGATAATTGAGACCCTGGTGTGACGTAATGTCCGTTCTATTGATGTCCAGGGGTCTAAACTATCTGCAATAAACGATTTCATGCACTCATCCATATTCCAGGTGATCTGACCTGTGCCCTCCCGAGCGTGCCGGTAGCCCGCCACCCCGACAAGGTGATATCAGCCCGCTGGCACCCGGACGACTTCTCGTTCCTGTCCACCTCGGCAGACAAGACAGCGGTGCTGTGGACTATCCCGCCCGTCTAATGCGCACAAGTTACAAGTATCGATAGATTGAGAACCTCAGGATCTGCTTCAAGGCTGCCCACCACCCAGCGCTACTTAGAAGTTCACCTTCAGCTTAATTTTGGGGAACAGGATTCAAATGATAAAACACGCTCTTCACCGAGCTATAGAGGACTAACAGGGCATCATAATGTAATATTTTGTATAACGATTAAATAAAAAATACATTAAACTCATATTTAATCAAGAGCGAAATTTTTAAAAACGGATATTGTGATAACATCGGCAGACTTGTCCATCCAGCAAAAATATCTTGATCCCGAATCCCTGCTGGCACTCATGATCAGCAAGCTCGTGTAATAAAACAACTGCTTTTTATAATCCTATTTTGGCCTACTGCGACGTCTTAACCCTTCGAGCCCTGGACTTGATTTTGAGGCAAGGCGATTCTGAACCTCATGCCATTAAAAAAAATATAACGGACAGTGGCGTCACCAGGGCTTAAGGGGTTAAGGCCATGTTCTCCGTATTTAACGCTGTACGCCACGTCTAACTTCAGCGTCTGTGTAAGTTTTGAGTATTGTGACGCGGCGTGTGGTGTGGTGCCGTAGGCGGTCTACTATGTAACTAGGAGACCATAACCTAATACTTTGAGCATCAAGGTTTTAAAGTGAAATGGCTGATGAGCGTAATAAAGGTACTGTGCGTGCACCACAGTCCACACGTCATGCGCGCGCTGCACAAAATTGGTACCTCAGTAGTGTTTGCAGGCGCAGTTATGTTAGATGTGTGTCCACTTTACACAATCATAAACATTTATATAAATGCACATTGCTCCCGGCCGCACAGCCTGTGTCGTGCGTGGACACCGGACACTCATATAATGGTTTTGCTGTTTGACTGGGTTGCGGACCGGATTATTAATATTATTAGCTACATATAACAAACACTTTGAGGACGCTGACCCAGGACGATGGTCTTTGCTGAAATATTCACGCTGAGGCACATGAACATTCACGATTCCGATTCGAAACTTACTCATCTAAGTCATGAAACTCATTCATAATTAATTTGGCCTAACATACGATAGCTTGAAATGACAATGTTTTCTCTAATTGGTGTCAGAAAATTGTTAGTTATAAAGATTTGAGTGCATATTTTTGGGTATATACCCAAATATATTAGGGTAGAAAACAGTTTAACCTTTTGACCGCCAAACATGTTTGCTATGCTGAGCAAATCACAACACAATCCATACTATTTTAATATAAAAATGGTGTCGGCTATAGCCGACGTGGCGCCAGTGGCACGACTTTCAGTTGTCGGCCAGTGCCGACTGGGGCGGTCAAAAGGTTAAAGCGATATCTAATGCACCACACTACAGTGCAGCATCATTAAATGAAAGGTGCTTCACGTTTGGTTCTAAGGGCGCATTGAAATAGATCCGTCCCTGTTCGGAATTAATTATTATGAATTAGAAATAAAGCGAAATATGTCTAAAAACAAGTTCAAGTGTGTGAAACGTATCACACAAGAAAATACTTTCTTTCAGTTTTGTTAATTTGAATATGCTGATGCTAAAACCCGTTTGTGATAGACCAAGGTTTTATATTTGCAAATTCCAGAGTTCTTTAAGAGGTAAAATAATTTTAGATCATTTGTATTTTAACAGAGTCTCATTCATGATATTGTTAACTACATTTAGAAAAGAGGGAGTTTAATAATCTCCTCATCCTTAGGTTCGTTCCAATCATTCGAAGCTTGATTAGTCCATGTCACAATGTAAGTAATTATTAAATATTAATTTGATTATTAGCTAATTTTGATATGTAAAATGAGCGTAAAGTTTTCTAATTTCCATTGCTTTATCAGTTGTCCGATGGGTAAAGTTTGCATATTTGATTTCATTAAAAGATAATTATAAATAACATCACACTGATGATGGCTCGAATCCGGAAGTGCATTATTCATCGCCTTGTTCTACCCGTATTGTTTGCAGGAAGCAGCGACATTTGGTATCCGTGATAATCTAATGTAATTCTAAGTGCATAAAATAGGTCCTAGGCCACATGAACAAAAACACATTTAATTCAATAACTATAAATCTTTAAGATTCTTCGTTAAACTTAATAATTAATAAGAAATAACTTTATTGTAAAACCAGTGAAACTGTTGGAAAAGATCGTAACGTGGCTGAGAATTGGGCTTTTTATAAGTATTAAATGGATTTAGCGCATCGAACAAGTACTTATATTAAGTAGTGTTTGATGAGAGAGTAAAGAAAAATAGTGCTATTTACGATCCTTTTAATCAGTATTCTGTGTAAGGAACAATATTGTAAAATTATAGTTTTTTTATATCTTATATTAGAGGATGTTATATATTTTGTTTATGAAACTTCTGTAACTCAAATACTTAGACATATGTACGTTCTAATGTATAAACGATGATGTTGCAGATGAGAATGGTGATAGAGAGATAATTATTCTTTATAGCTTCACTGTATTAATTACAAAATCCAGTTAACTCGGCACTCTTAACAGTTAATTAATAAATGATTGATCACATACTGTAACCATCACGGATTTAAAGCCACTCTTAGTTAACAGATGTATCCAAGTATTGGTGTAAGAATATAACCTGTTTATTTATTTGATCGGGTATTATTTACAGTCTGAACACTGTATTTCAACTGACAGCTTGAAGCACGATAGTTCTTGTCCGGTTGACATAGGTTCTATTTTCGTGCTTTATTAAGTTTAGTTGTGACTTGGGGCGCTTCTAGAATCGATCGTACCTCTTCTTCACTCGCGTGGACCATAAAGGCTCCGGCACACCGCAGGCGGGACAGGAGCAGGTGAATACGTTTCAGGCTAACTTATCCCCTCGCCATTCAGTTGTTAGCAATGAAACCAGTTTTGCTAGCTTTAGAAAAATGAATTAGCCAAAGGCAACGGAGAAAATATCATAACTAACTCGTACTATAATTTTTATATACGTTGCCGATTCTCATAGGTATCACTCACTTGTATTTTATTTAGTAATGTGACCAGTAGCTCAAACAGGAATAATTACCAGTGAAAAATAATTAGCAGAGTTACAGTTTAGATAAAATGAACCTTATGTCACTGTATGTACTATCGAACCATCTGAATCATGACCCACCATAAGCTTATTTTGCTAAACCCCTTAAATGCAAGTAGGTCGAAATTCCTTGGTAACGAACTTGTTATCATTTGATAAGACACTGACATTACGATAGATCTTACAAGTTTGAAAGTTTCAAACGAATTATCAGGCAAATGGGTCATGATTCAGTTGGTTCGATTGTACATAAGAGTCGATTCGCATACTTTTTCGAGACGTAATTATTCCTGCTTCCTGCACAGCTACAGCGTAGCTACCTATAAACCTGCTATCTTATTTTTTGAAAGCGGGGAATTATGATGTGAATCTGGTAACTGGATATCGCTTTTCCCCGTTTTGACAGTTGTGCACAGCCAGCCAACTTAACGGCCAAGGGACAAGTTATCCCAATCTTTATGAACATGTCACATCAAATTATAAAGCGGATCCGCACTGTTGTGCAGTGTGGTGGCCATTCGACCATACATTTGACAACATTGACAACCGCCCGCCCCTGTCCCGTATGGGGTGCGCCGAAACCTTAAGGGTACCATAATTAATTAGGGTTTGATTTAATACGAAGCTCCTTCATCGTTGGCCTTATTTTGGAGGAGATCTCCTCCGGCCTCCGGACGACAGCCGGACGGCCATCCGTCAGCGTACTGTATCGCCCGAGTGGAGAGTTAATTATCTACAAATAATGAACCCCACGTGTTTTTAATCATTGAGGCGGGTTCCCATTCAAGAGACTTATAATATGCCTGCGAATATTGATACGCGGTGTCAATCGTCGGTGACGCAATCTGTGAGGTCTGGTATCGAAACCAAGTTCATTCACATATTATTTAATTTTATAGGCCACCAGAGGTCCCGCACAAGTTGCTTGCGGTGGTTTCCTGAATCTTTAGACCATAGTAAACAAATATGTACATACCTAAGACAAACAAATATGTACTTGGAACGAAGTGCACGATTCTTATGAATTTTGTATGATTCCTTTTCTGCTATTATTTTTAGTCCTCAAGTATCTTGTACAGGACTACGTGTACGGATCCAACCCGCACTTGAGCGATTTTATTTCAATTTCTTTGCAAGGTTTCGATTCTATTCTGGCGAAATAATATTCTGCGTACTTGGACGTATTTTATACGTCCATGCTGCGTATCAACTTACTTATGACAGCTCCAAAGCCATAAATAATTTGACATCTGTAATGAAAAACACTGTACGCAAAAAGGAAACGTCAAAGCTTAAATAGGATTGAACGAAGTAGGTATACATAGGTACCGATAAAAAATCAGGTAGATAAATGATACGCATTACTTTTTGATAACACAATTATATTTATTATACGCCTCCAACCGTGGTCTATCTAATAATATAGGTATCATATATAATCAAACAGAAATACATAATATCTTAACCAAAGCAATGGTAATTATCTTAAAAATGTATTTTGGTTTAAATATAACATCAATTAGAACTCTAAGATAAAGAGAAGCGAGAATAGAGGAATAATTTTGCCAATAATTAATTTCTTTTACTCGTAATTTATTATCTTCTTTTTGTACAAATTTCATTGGGCCATCATTTTCATAACACACTTAGTAGAAATGGTATAAATATATATTTTGTTCGGTTCATAGTAATTTAGATACTGAAATATACGTTTAGGATAGAAGGATACTTACTAAGTAAAATTAATATGTACTTACATAGTTCTACTTATTTACATATTCAGTTTTCTACATGCCACCTATCAGCGTGGTGGAGTATGGCTCTTATTCGAATTCAAATACAGGCATGTGTCCCTCGGTGGGGACATAATTGGGCTACTTTTATTTTTGTTTCAAAAGTAGTCGGAGAGATACCTGGGTATTTTCAATTATTATTTTTCCAGTATCCAATGAACATACCGATCGTTATATTAAAGTCCTTTTTAGGGTTTCGTACACGAAGGGTGTCAATAAGGCTCTATTACTAAGCCTCCGACGTCTGTCCGTCTGTCCGTCCGCCAGCGAGCTGTATCTCTTGAACCGTAATAGGTAGAGAGTTGAAATTTTCACAGAATATGTATTTCTGAATGAACTTCACGAGCTTCTATAAATTAAGGAGGGTCCATGTACAAGGGACATATATTAATAATCCTGCCCAGGAGCAGGCTAATTACCAAATCATCATCAAATATTTACCGCTAACGCCATAATGATTGACGTCGTCGCTGACGCAATTAGTTTTGCGCGCCGGATTCGCAATCTGTAGGGACTGGTACCTATCGCAACAAATATATATAATATAATTGGTTGATATATATACATATATATATATATTGTTTTTAATTTGTCTTAGTCTTTTTTTTTGTCTTGAGCTTTCTTGCACGATAGTACACCACATACCAATCTCCACTCTAAGAAGACACAGCAATTGCTCGCGTGTCTTACGTTGGTGCGTTGCAACGCCTCTCAGTCGCTCTTAGGACATACCTAAAAAATTGCTATGACTGTTCTAACTGACGGACGTTTTATATGAAAGAATTGACGCGGTTGGTTGGCATACATATTGGGGTGCTTACGGCATCTACTTCTATATAGGGTTGTAAGAAATTTCTTTTTAGAAATAAGCTCACCCTGGCATATTGTTCTTTATATTTTTTCCATTGTGTTTTCTGTGCAATAAAGAATTATTATTATTATTATTATTATTATGGTCTGTGGATGGTTCTTAGTTGATACACTGACTTACGATTAGTCAAGAAGGCGAGACCTGCGAATTGCGATTATGCGCGTGCACAGGGCCGGCCCATTGGCTACTTGACAAGAGGCTACAAAACTGACGAAACTTACATAAACACGACTCACACTTCGTCGAAGTCACAGATGGAAGCACTCACACAAACGCATTTCTCAGGTCAGACACACAATAAATTGTAATTAGTTTATTATCTCATAACTACCAGCTAACTAACTAAATAAATCTGTCAAGGTAGGTATGTAAGTCTGGCGAACAGAGCCTCGAATTATGTAAGGTCATGGAATGAGAAAACCTAAGCAACCCTGATGCCGGGTCTCCGTTAAGTTATCAACAAAGACTAGGACTAATAAACATAGAGCCACAAACAACGCTCCTGGCCCCACACTAGGATGCCCTGTGTCATGGGCGGCGTCCAGAAACAGCGGAGTCACACACATTAACATCCAAGACGTGTTTTTTTACCACCAGCCGGGGTCGAGCCCGGGACATACAATAAGACTTAAGTAACACAGAGATATTTGGCTGTACAAATAAAACATTACATAGTCGATAACGCTTCACTACCTACAGGTATATATGACACCGTAAGATTGTCAAAACCGTTAGTTTATAAACTAACGCGGTAGTTTGTAAACTATCGAAAAATTTTAAGCCAGACCGCCAGGGTTTAGAATTTACGTTTATTTTGTTCTTACATGTCAACCTAACACGAAGACTATTCGGGGACTGCGCAGCGTTCGCGACCTCTTGTCTTCACCTAAGCTGCCGCAGTGTTTGCTCTGGTATTTCCTTTGCAATTCAAGTTTAAACCAGTTCACAATTTAACGGTTTTATTAGAAACTAACGCGTCATATCGTAAGCAGTACGACACATTTTACAATTTATCGTTAGTTTGTAAACTAACGAGAAAAAAAACGTTAGATTGTAAACTAACGGTTTTGACAATCTTACGGTAAAGAATAATAGAAAACAACTTATACATACATAAACGCTAAGTTTAATTTACGCTTTAAATACATGTCTAGATAGAACTGCACTTACCCTGTCGTTAAAACATTCTTATATATAGCCTTTTCGTGCAGCAGTCTATTCTATAGATACCTATATACAAATATTTATTTCTAATGTCATAAATTCTTATAAGACCAAATCAATAATAGGTATATTCATTTGTGAAATATCGAACCGCACATCAAAATAACTGATTTGCTTATCAAATAGCTGAAGGGTAGAGGGGCGAGCGAATCGAAGCCCCCTTTATCCTATGTGTTAGGTAGGCAAAATAAACAGTTAAAAATAAAATGATGTGCGAAATAGGTAATATTTTATGTGCGATTAAATACTATCCTATTCATTTGTGCTGCCTCATCTTACAAATGCTTCGGGAAATCCTGCTAATAGGTAATACATGCTTGCCTTATCAGAATTTATGTACCAATACTCATTCATTTAAAAACCTAATAATAAATAAAATAATAAAATACCTTGGACACTATTTACACACCTTGATCTAGCCCCAAACTAGGAATTCCTGTATCTTGGGTACTAGACAACGATACACATACTTATATAGATAAATAGTATACTTAGATAGATAAACAACCATGACTAGGGCACAAACATCCGTTCTCATCAAACAAATATTTTCCCCCACCGGGACTCGAACCCGGGACCCTTGGCATCGTAAGCAGGGTCACTGCCGACTCGGCCTTTCGGGTCGTCAAATTCACCAGATATAACTATCAAGGTTTGTAATAAAATATGTTTAAAGTCATACTGGAGTACAATCAAGAGGAAAATGGTAGGTATTTTGGCAACTCATTTGGCGCACTTATAATCTTCGTTTAAAAGAGAGGAATGAGCGACCCTTGGCTAAAAGCCTGTAAACTAGGTGGGTAGTATGGTCTGATTGGACAAGCGAAGTAAAATTTCCTCGTAGTATAATACTTATAAGTACATAGGTCAAAATAGGTATAGGTGCCTATTTAAAAAATACATATTCATGCCTACTGAGATCTCACTAAGTATGTCTTCCCTGAAGTCCAATACGAATGCTTACAAATCTTAGGGTTAACGAATAATACGTTAGACGCTATTGAAATTAAATAATCAGATTTAATAGGTTTTGGTTACGCATTACCTTTAGAAAATGTTGGTAGGTACTATAATTTTAAATCAGTTTTGGTCAGCGTTTTAAAGGTCAGATGAATTATTTAGGTTGAGGTCATAATAGTTCGGATGGACCATTACTTTATCCCCCAGTCGGTAGTGGGGTTGCTGAAGCTGAAGGGTTTATTACAAAAGGTTTTTAGGCATTAGTATTTATTTTTGTTGTCTTTTAGATATGGGTGAAACTGAATAAATATCCAAAATGGTAACACGAGATATTTCGCGACAACTTTTATTAGCTACAAAACATAGAAATGCTGGTACTTTTTGGTTTCTCGCTCATAAATGATTTACGGTGCATCCTAGCGAAAGGATAGTTTCTAACAAATAAAAGAATTTTATATCAAATAACTAACAACCGGGATACCACTTATTACAATTTTTGATATACTCAGTACACTCATATCCGTAAGATAAAAAAAAACGAATGCACAACCTTCTGTAACATATAATTAATTACTTTACCAATTATTATGGGGTATAATGTCGTCTTAGCCAACTTTAGCTCAGATCACTTTCTACTCAGGTCACACTATCTTAGAGCACAGCTCCGGCAACAGATTACAGGAAGACTTGAGTAGTATATAGTATGGGTTATAATATAACACTCGTCTAACCTATTTATGCTAACCATGCAGTTATAACTTATATATAACCCATTATCGCTGTCTTTGGTGTGTCCAAACTAAAAGTAAGGAAGAAACGAAGAAATAGCCGTTAAAACGAATGCAGCTGAAAATAGTATTTTATTATGTTCATTACATATTAAAAACTTTTATTTTTGCTTCTACTGCAAGTTTGTTTGTAACGGATTCTTAAAACCTGATTTTCACCACTTAAAATGTAAATTTGAGATAAGACTGCATCACATACACCACAACACACCCGATTCTATGCACGGTGTATCTTACAAATGAAAGTTATCATAATAACCCACCGCAACGGGTTTAAGCTGAGCCAAAACTTGATAGAAGCTTACGACCTGGGTCATTACCCTTATATAACCTAGAGGCTGCTATCAGCGGGCGGCACGCCGGCGGCGGACATCTTGCGTCGCTCGATGCGCGCGCGCGTCACAGGCCGGTAGTACTGCTCGCTGCGGCGCCGTCAGCGCTCGGGCGCCGGCGTCGCCGTCTCCAGCTCCATCCACAGCGAGCTGATGATTCGCCCTTCTGCAAGAGTTCAAAAACTAATTTATTTTGATACTTCTGAAGATTAAAGCCTCCAGCACACCAAACGCGTGGCGCACGCGTGGCAGCTTTATACTACTAGTGGCTCTTTAGCCACGAGTAGACCTCGCGACTCTGTTGGGGGAAAGCTAAACTTCCAACATACAAGCTTATGAATGCACTTGATTGCGTACAAGGAGTATGACAGTAGCCACACTAATAACTTTGTAAACTACATTTTACGATGTAAAATCCACCCTATTGACTATTCACTAGTATTATTAATATCAATCTCACGATCTCTAGCAACCCAACGACACATAATTTGTTAAAATATTTTGGGTTGTTCCGTTTTTTTTATATCAACGCCATTTTGAAAAAAAAAAACTAAATCGAACTAAATTATCGTACCTGCTCACAAAATTTCTCGAGAATCGGTTAAGAAATACGTGTACATGTAAATCCAGATATACGAAAGCATTCTTGCCCAAGCTGAAACGGAGACGCTTCGTCGCTCGGCCAACTATCCTATTAAACCCGTTAAACCGAAAGCAGCATGTTCCGAACGCGGCAGCTGCGCGTTTGGTATTACGGATGTCATAGAACGCCATAAATCTCAAAATCCTCGCTGCCTCGCTTTAAAGCTGCGGGGATAAGCCACCTGTCACTCAAAATGGAGATTTAATAACCGGTTAAACATTGACGCAACTGGCTGGTTTATATCGGATCATTGCTTTGGAGGAAAAACACAAAATAATAGTGACGGTTAAAATCGTTCCCTGTTTTTGTTCAGATAATTGAGAGTCAAACCCAAACCTAAAATCCTATTTGGTTTGTCACCCTTAATTGAAATTTCCATCGGAAATTAAACGGAAGAAAAGTAAAGTTAAATATAAAACCTACAAATTTTGACCAAAACTTCCGCAGTGAAATTGCTTCATCTGCATTTATGCCTATTCGTGTTAAAAACTTTTTATCCACGAGAAGAGTTTAGAAAAAACATCCGTTTAGAAAAAATACTAAGTACCTTTGTCTAAGCTTAACACATATGTAACAAATTGAATGGCAACTACGCAATATTGGTTAGGTACTAGTGATGCCGGCCAACATATATATATATATATATTTGGCATTCAATGTGTTAATAACCATTTCATTCGGACTTTTGGCTGGCTCGATGCTTCTGACTAATCAACACCTATCTTGTGAGTACTTAGTTGCATGGATAAACTAGAAATATCTAATGACTCCGACTCTCCAAGTCAGAGAGCAAAACAGTAAAAAAACGGCATATATCAACGCCTTACCATTTAGACGGTGTTGACTGTTACATATTGTTAAATCACAAAAATACCAACGTGTGTGTGTCAACGTCCCATTGGTACATTATTTCTAAAGTCAGGAACTCTGTTCACTTGTCATAAGGCTACTAACATTACATAATATAAGAGAAAAAGAAAGATTACTGCTTTAATTTTCTAAACTATAAATTATCATATAAAATAACGTGTCTGTCCTACCTACCCATTTTCAGTGAAAACGTTATCCATCCAAAGTATGAATATAAAGTAGGATATAAATACCGATAAATAAGAAAGTCACTAACTACTGACCCTTGTCTCGTTGGACCCAGTTTTATTAAAACTATTCGAAAAAGTTATGACAGAAAATATGCTTCTGTAAAGTAAGATACTGGCAAAAGAGCAATGCGGTTTTCAAAAAGATATTTCCACCAAAGACGGTATTTTGACATGACGGACTATTTTGAGTCAGCTATCCAAAAGGTAGTACTGGCGTAGGTGGAGCCACAGTTATCAGATGCTCAGCATGGGTTTAGACAAGCTCGTAGTACAGGCAGTTATTTGTTTAATCTAATGGCCCCAGTTATTCCCCTTGTTGGCAGGTGGACGCCGCCTCTTTTGATTTCAAAATGGCCTTCGATTTGGTGGACAACGATGTGCTACTTAGAAAACTAGCGAACATGGGTTCTACTCCTCATCTACTTAGGTTCTTCGTAAGGGGGAAAGAACACAGAATATGGAATACTACGGTCATCGCTCACAACCTCATTAATATTCACCATAATGATCAATGACTTACTTCAATATGTGATTAGTGCCAACTTTTTATTGTTTGCGGATATCCTCAAACTTTCGCTGACGGTAAAAAGTTCTTTGGACTGTGTGAAACTACAGGAAGCCATTGATATAATTGTAGAATGGAGCAAAACCAACAAATTAGAATTTAATGTCTCTAAATTTGTAATTATTTATTTTACTCGCAAAATCATTCCAGTGGTACATACATAGAAGGCGACATACCAGTCCAGCGATTTAGCGAGGTTAAGGACCTAGGAGTTAGGTTTACTTCGGATCTCAAATATCAGGTGCATATAGAAGGTATATGTCAAAAAGCATATCGGAATCTAGGGGTTGTCTTGCGTACAGGGTGCACTTTCAAAGGCATATCTGCGATAGTAACGTTGTACAATACTCTGGTTAGGTGACAGCTGGTATCGCACGTAATTATCTGGACTCATGTTGGGTCCAGAATAAATTTATGAGACATATATATTTTCGACATTACGGGGTGTATCCCTTCTACCCATTGAATTATCCGATACTCTTTATACTTGGTATGTCAGGATACAACGAACTCAGGGTTTGAAGAGATATGACATTGGTATGTTATGTGTATAAGGTGTTGTTAGGTAGGATATGCAATCGTAAGGTGTTAAGAGCAGTTGTGCTTGTGCTTGCCTGACGAGAATTTGTGGCGTCGCCTACCGCCGCCGTTGCTGCAGGTACCGCATTCGCGCAAATGATACTATTTGTTAAATATTAGAAAGATTTTATAAATATGTGAATTCTTAGTTACATTAGATTAAATGTACCTACCGCATTATTTTAAGTAAAGCCTATAATGGTAGTTATAAATGGAAATAAAATAAATAAATAAATGTTGCTGAAGCCTTAAGTGACAACTCAAACGTCATGACAGTTCCCCTTGACCTGTCTAAGGCCTTCGATAATGTAGGCCTTGTTAAGTAGAGATTTTAAACCGTTACGGCATTCAGGGCCCGGTAAATGATTTGTTTGTATCATATCTAAGCTAGCGAAAACAGGGTGACGTGCAACCATGGGTGAAAGAATGACCTTAAAAAATATAGAATCAGGCTGCCGCCAAACAAAAATAGGTGTGCCACAGGGTAGTATTAGGTATTAGGGCCAATTTTGTTTCTACTATACATCAAACGTCTTCCGCTTTTACTTAAAAACAAAATTGTAATATTTGCAGACGACGTCTCTGCGTGTTTTAAATTTAAATTTGGAGATTTGGCCAAAGAAATTACTAAAACGATTAGCGTTGTTGCAGGCTGGTTATTTTTTTTTTATCTGAGCACAAATGTAAGCAAAACGAAACTCATGTTTTTAAAAAATTGCAACAGTTATCTACCACACCTTGACATTCAAGGAAATGGCAAAAAATAGAGTCAGTCCTCATGCCAAATTATTGGGAATCCACACAGACTGTAGCCCAAATTGAAAACGAAACGTAGGAAGACTCATCAATTTCAGCTACGCATTGCGATCTTTGAGGAGAATATCGAAATAAACTGCCGCTCTACAGGCTTACTTTGGGTTTTTTCAGTCTGGGGTTCTATATGTTTGGGGGTGTAGTGTCGATATTAAAAAGATTTTCATATTATAATACCATTCGAATTCTTGATGACCTTAAGTCATTTAAAACCTCAGGATTCATATCATTACAGCACTCTACGTAACAGAGTTATGCAAGTTGGTTAGGTGTTATCCTAATATATTTCCGCAGAGGCTGCCTGGTACAAGTGAAAGACTGAATAATAGAAACAAACTGAATTTAGAAGTCACATTGAGTAGAACAGTGACCCAGTGTGACCGCACTTAGAGTGTTCCCTGATCAACAATATATCTCGAAATTATTTTTTTAATAAACTTCATAAATATCTGATAAAAATGAATCCATATGACTTACGTGAATATTACAATTATAAAAGTTGAATTTAACCAATAAATATTATGAATTATGATGTTATAAAATTTCACAATAAGACATATTTTATATTATGTAGGTTTTATCATTCAATTGATACCTTATATTCATTTTTTTGGACTTTGTGACTGTGGTAACTGTATTTGACTACCTTGTCAGGTATCTTAAAATGTGTTTCGTAATTGTCTTTTCAACACACCTTCGTAAAGTAGGTCTTATTACAGCGTATTTACACTGATAATGCAGAATATTACCCATGCCGTGCCTTTTATATTACATTATCGCACTAGTGCCTTTTCATTACATATCTTTTTAAATATTAGCAAGAAGTATTAATGTTTCGAAAACAGCTAAGTAGTTATATGCGTAAATATAAAATTCAATTCAAAATGTGATAAATAATTAAAAAAATTCATGAAACTGCTTGTTAGCTTGTTGGTATTTATATTTTGACGGTGTATTTTTACCTAAATACCCAATTTCAAAATTTATAAATATGTGGCTGATTAGCTACTTTGCCGGTGCCCTTATCTCAGACTTGCGAGCGCATGCAGCGCTGAGCGCGCGAAAAAATAAAATTACGGCCGCCATCTTTTAAATGGGTTTCTGTTTGTTAAGTTTATTCACAGTATTGCATTTCGTTAGTTTTATTTACTTTTCGTCGCACGTGTGTTGAAAAACGTCGTATGAAACAACGTATGAAACTTCTCGTCTCCATTAAGCCTTCGCCTTCGGCTCAGGCTTAAAAACCGACTCGAGTGTAATGACCAACATACCACACTTGTATCATAATGTACTATTATCGCACCATTGTCTTTCTACCACATTCTATAGCTACAACATTTTGCCCCGTTTGTTTGCTATAACTTGCTTTAACAATTTTTGGTAGGCCTACCTCCTACATTTAAGACCTCTACAAAAAATAGTGTAGAATGTGGTCCCTAACGACCTCTTAACACAAAACACCTATCTATGATATCTCGTGTAGAAAGGAAATAAATCCCTTTGCTGTCGTAACCAGAACAGACCTATTCCAGAGGCGCCACAAGCTTTAGCTATTTATTTGTGAATAAAGTGTTTGAAAATAGAATCTATGGCAACCGTACAAGAGCCGTCGGAGCTGTTGAGAATTCCACCGACCGTGCCACTATAATTATACAGTCCTCCGATCCTCTTAAAGCATTACCTACTATTCCATCGTTACTAGGTTGCGGCTACAATAATGTGTCAGTATTTGAATAATAAATGTGTCAAGTGCGGGTCGCGTCATCACAAAAAAGGATGCAAAAAAAATACGTCACTTCAATGCGTACACCTCTTAATTTTTTAAAACAATTGTGTGGATCATTGTTTGTTGCTGTAGCTGCAACATAAATAAATAAACACTGTGTCAAAATCAACTGATACACCGGGGTCGGTGACGGATAGACTGACGAACAGTGGAGGCCTAGTATTTATTACTATTATAAAACTTTTAATTTTCAACTCGTGAATATTCTGAAATGTTTCCACCATCCACCGCCACCACCATCCGCGTGAACTTTCTTGTTTAATGGGATTAAACAAGAAAGTTCAGGCGTAATCAAATCAAGCTTTTTATTGGGGGTATCCCTAACCTAGGGGTAAGTCAGTTAACTAAGGCTGACACGTTCAACACATTTACACGTTGCGCTTGTGTAGTGTCTGTCTCTCTCGCGCGCGATCAAACTTATAATTATGAAGGAGACAGTATTGTTTTGCATTTGCTACTGTTTTTAAATATAGAGTGATCATTTTTCTATTCGTGTCACGTGTTAATCGACGCGCGTTATTGTGATTTTTACCTGATGTTTACCTGTTTCAAAGTTGGAATAAAATAATTCATTTTTAAATGGGAAATATTAAACTGCACATCAAAAATACTGATTTGCTCAGCAAATATCAGGGCAAAATGCTGCGCTAGCTTAGGTGAAGGGTAAAGTTGGGTGAGCGAAGCGAAGCTTTAGGTTGAACGTTTAAGAAACACAAAAAATACTTAAAACATAAACTTAAATACATATAAAAAGTGTTTTTGTTGATCCTTTTATGCTGTGCAAATCAGTATTTTTGATGTGCGACTAAACACTAGCATTTTAAATTGTATAGTGATATCGCATTACTTTGAACGTGCCAGCTTTAGTTAACTGACCTGTACTACCAAACCGATTCTATCAGAGCAACTTCAATTGTGACCATTCCATACATTAGTCCATTATACAAATGCTCTCATAAATATGCTTCAAAGAGAACGTTGATCAGAATGATGTCCCTAACAACCCCTTAAAACCTAACTACCCACTCTCTATATTTTGTATTGGATACGCCTACATACATAGTTAGGTCATAAGTTCTGTCACATGTGCAATATGAAATAATTTAGACATGTTTATTATTTATGTAAACATTTATATAGCAAAATGAACTTAATAAAACATAGATTCTTATGGTAATAAAGTTTATTCAAAATGACCCCCGCGATTTTGAATACAGGCCTTTATTCTGCGCGGCCAGTCGTCTATCGCAGCACCAACGAGGTCCATGTCAATATTGGCGGCTGCCTTAATCAAGGATGCCTTGAGTGACTCCAAATCAGGATGAGGCTTTGAGCAGGCCTTTTCCTCCAAGTGTTGCCATATCTTGTAATCTAACGGACTCAAATCTGGACTGGAGGAGGGCCAGTCTTCGTGCCGGATGAAGTCGATTTCACGCGCCGCCAGCCAGTCTTGTGTGCTTTTCGCTCTATGAGCTGGCGCAGAATCTTGTTGGAATACCCAGTGCCTGTTATTAAACATGGTATGAAAAACAGGTTCCACAAGGTTCTTGAGGACTGTATTTTGATACACAACTGCATTAGTTTTTACGCCTTTCTCACAAAAATGTACCTCAGTTAAGCCCCAATAAGAGACTCCCAACCAAACCATGAGCGAGGATGGAAAATGACCTCATTGGACACGCGGAATACGGTTGCTCGCTTCTTCACTGCTGTGTGCGTACACCTTTTGTACACCTACATCATTTTGTTTGTTGTAGCTCTCTTCCACAGTGAAAATTTTTTCATCCGAAAAAAGAATTTCCCGATGCTTTTTTCCCGCGTACCGCTTCCACAAACCGCGGCATCTCTTCAGTCTCAGGTCAATTAAACGAGCGTCCAAACGATGTCCTGTTTTTCTTCGATATGCCCTAAGCCCTAAGTCTTCATTTAACACCCTTTTCACCGTGGTCCTGCTTAACCCCATCTGAAGGGCCAACAGTTTCTGCTTACGTATGGGATTTCTTTGAATTCGCGCCTTCACAACTTTTATCACTGCTGGAGTCCTAACAGAGCGAGGGCGACCACTTCTTGACCTGTCATCTACACTAGAGTCATCATTGTATCGTTTTATGGTACGATAAACGAATCTTTTGGTTATATTCAAATTTTTCAGTAAGTCGAAAATCTGAATTGGCGCGTAACCGCAACGATGCAACGCAATAACTGCGACACGGTCTTCTTTAAGTGTCCACTCCATATTTAAAAATGAGGAAAATCCTAAAAAGTACACATTTTTATTTTCATGAAAAATTCGAAATTCGAATTCAATAAACTTTTTTGTGGCCAGCGTTCTAAATTCAAAAGTTTTTATTGTGTGACAGAACTTATGACCTGACTGTGTATATATGTCTGCGTTGAAGCCACACAGACCCCTCTGTCGGGAATATTGTCCTGGAAATTGCTGTTGGGAAATAATCAATTTTGCAACAGGACGATGCGTGGGTTAATACTTTACAATACTTTACTTTACTTTGCATACACCTCAGATGTATTACTGATTATTGATATAATTTAAACATAACGTAAAACTTTGGAATAAACCTACTTCAATGAAACCCTATAATTGTTTCAAAACATATCCTAAGGTGTCTTCATTAATTAAGGAGTTCTCTTTATTTTTCTTTATCTTCTTTATTTTTCCATGACCGACGTTGGTAAATTGTTTGAAGGCTCTCCTGGTAAGTCACCACCAGATATATTCCGCCATTTGGCAATATGATATAATGAGCATATATTATTGACCAACCTTAGTCAAGTTACCATATAGCAACCTGTGGGCTAACTAGCAGTTCCAGTGGCCATCTGTTGTCTTCAACATCAACATCAGTTCCACTTCACAGAATATTGGTTCTCGAGAGCAAACGCTTCACACCAGAGAGGCGTAAGCGCCAAAAGGCTACTTTATAGGAGAGACAAAAAACTGATTAACTATTTAAGTATTGAACATAATTTATCGAAAATTCGCACAGGTTCTAGAAACATAATAACTGTTATTTACTGGTAAAATAATATTATAATTTTACAGAGGATGGGAAATTCCCTGAGGATTCCATCCCTCCATTAAAAAATCAATTAAAAATACGATATTTTGGCGCATACGCCCCTCTGGTTTGGGGCCCTCGATATATTTGAAGAGTTCCCTCGATTTCTCCAGGATTCCGTCATTGGATGTCAATGGGATCAATTGGAATATATGCTAACTATGCTTTCAAACAAAACAACAAATTTTCTAATCGATCTAAACTAGAGATGAGTTTCTACTCGAGTATTTATTTAGTTAAGGATAAATACTCATATACACCCGTTACTACTCGATGAATGTCCAAAAGTATTTACTTCAATTTATTTTTTTTGCAAAACAACTTACTATTCCGCATTTATTTTGCATGATCGTTGCAGTTTTAACTATATTTTAATTATCTATGAATGTTTGCACCCTACCATGAGGATTTAAAAGGGAAAATATCTCCAATTTCTTAGTAAGTGAGTAGGTAACATCTTGTTGCGACCTAAGACACATATGTTCCTAAACTGATTATAAGAGTATATTCGTTTATTTACGAAAATGGGTGGTTATTGGATACATATTTTGAATTTGTACGGGAGACAACGTACAAAGCTGTACAGGCGTGCGAGCGGATGTACGGGAGACAACGTACAAAGCTGTACAGGCGTGCGAGCGGATGTACGGGAGACAACGTACAAAGCTGTACAGGCGTGCGAGCGGATGTACGGGAGACAACGTACAAAGCTGTACAGGCGTGCGAGCGGATGTACGGGAGACAACGTACAAAGCTGTACAGGCGTGCGAGCGGATGTACGGGAGACAACGTACAAAGCTGTACAGGCGTGCGAGCGGATGTACGGGAGACAACGTACAAAGCTGTACAGGCGTGCGAGCGGATGTACGGGAGACAACGTACAAAGCTGTACAGGCGTGCGAGCGGATGATGAAGCAGGATGCCCGGCGCCACCAGCCGGCGGCGGCGGCGGTGTGTGCTGTGTGCGTGCTTTATGAAACAACGTGCGCCTCATGCGCACGTATACAGCCACGTAACTGCTTTGCCTGTGTTTAGCAATACGAGAATAGCGATAAATGTGTAAGTGGTTATTATCTGTGCGTGTTCGTTGTGTTTATTTAATGATACGTTGTGTGCGTGAATTCAGCTTGCGACAATCGGTTTGCATACAAAATAGGCTGAACGCCCTATCTCCTATGTTGAGATATCTGTGTGTAGAACTCACATACAAAGTTTCATCCCTTATTTAACCCTTTGAATACCACCTGCGCTCACGCCACTTTTCCGTTATATGTTTTAAATTTTATTACCATGGCATAAGGTTCAACATCGCGACCCGTCCCGACTGCCCGCGGTTTTTGAGAGGTTAAACTCCTTCAATTATTTTTTTCGCAATAAAAGGTAGCCTAAATGTCCTATTCCAAGGTCTAGTGTATCTCTGTCCCAAATGTCATCGAAAAACCGGCCAAGTGCGAGTTGCAATCGCGCACCGACGTTTCCTCAAAAATCGCATTTTTTGTGATTGATCTACAGTTTGCGGATTTATTCCTTTACTTGTTCTATAAGAACTTCAGATTTTTCCCTTTACCTATTCTATAAGACCTTGCTTCTTGTCAAATTTTATAATTCTAGGTCAACGGGAAGTACCTTGTAGGCTTTATGATTGCCATGTGAATTTCGAGCAATTTCAGCTAAATTGTGATATCTAAGGCGATATCTTTTGATTGCGTTGAGATAGTTGAGATAGAAGTTAGATTTTTTTACAACATCAAGATACTACTAATATGCGTAATCGATAATGATTTTAATTCAATATCTTTACGCGTTCCCGAGAAAAAGGGTCGGACGTAAAGACCCTAAAAAAATTAACCCTAATAGGATCACTCAGTCTGTCAAGACTCTTTTCTCAGAAACGCGTAAACATATCAAGTTGAAATTAATATCGATTACTCAGCTCTGTGATTTGTTAATGTTGTGAAAAAATCAAACGTATAGGTCAACGCAATCAAAGGATACCGCCAAATATATCTCAACATTGCTGAAATTGCTTGACTTGACAAGGAAATTAAAACCTTCGGGGTACTACCCGTTGAAGTAGAATCATGAAATTTGGCAGTAAGCAAGGTAATGGCACTAAAGGCAAAAATCCGAAAACTGTGAATTTATGTCCGTCTGCCTGTCTGTCTTTCTATCCGCCTGTCAATACCCTTTTCCACAGTGGTGGGCGATGTACAAAGATAATATTGATAGAAAACCGCAGATCGATGTACAGGATAGCCGTTTGGTACCCGGGTACTTTAGGTTAAAACAATCATTTATTTCTTTAAAATGGTCCCAAAAGGCAGTAATGACGTTATAGATTTTTTGTATGGTTTTTTTTTTTTTTCTAGAAACCTATCGTGTGTGGTATCAAATGAAAATGCTTTATGAGCTGGGTCTGAAAATTACCTTTCAGCCACCAGTATTCTAAAAAACCAAGAAATATTTTCAATACATACCAAGTTTTGACTCCTCCAGTTTGGAGATGACTTAGTCGATTTTTGTAAAACATTCGCCAAATGTCTCACATTCACATCACACCTCAAAAAGGCGATATTAAAAATATTAACATTTACTATATTTTTATTTATTAAAAAGTTTGAGATTCAGAATATTTGTAAAGTTATCGAGCTATACTGTAATGTATTATTATTGTGTTTAACGGTATTATCTCTGTCTTCCGCGCATTCCGCCCGAAGGCGGTCTGCAAGATGTCTGTTTGCTGCAAGATCAAGGATTGAAAGAGCTGTGGTTTTTCTTTGGGAGTGTTCACATGATTGCAGAGAACCTTGGAAGAAAGAAAGCTGTTGCATTACGGGGCTGGCACAGCTTCACAGGTTGTAACTCAGCTTCCTTCTTCGCATCAAAGTGTACTTACTACTTGCACTACCAAAATTGAAGCTTACCTAATACCTAGTCTCTTGAGTAATAATAATAATAATAAGTTGAGAATAAAACATATTTATAGGTTAAATCGATCAAAATATACCGCCGTTGATTTTCACCGTTTTGATGGATTTGATTGATACTCGTGAGGGAATAGGAACCTATACCTCTCGTTGACCTAAAATCATGACATTTGGCACGAAAGAAGGTCTTATAGAAGTGAAGGATAAAATCTGAAGACCGTAAATTTTTAGTTCCTTCACAAAAAATGCGATTTGAGCGGAACCCTAGAAACGCGAGTCCAACTTGCACTTAGCCGATTATTTATATTTTTTTTCCTTTTTGAAGTCGGTTCAACGTATCAGATGAAAATGTCTCTGTACCTATGTGATACGAGGTGGCAGAGGCACAGAAGCGATCACGTTGAGCCCGTTATTAAATACTAGCTGATGCCCGCAACTTTATCTGCGTGTTCATTGGAATTATCATTAACCGAGATAACGTTACCCTCCTTCTGGTGCAGTCGGATAAAAAGTCTCCTATATGTTAATCTAGCTCATAAACTACATCTGTGCTAAATTTCATTTAAATTCGTTCAGCCGTTTTAGCGTGATTGAGCCACAAACACACAAACATCTAAACATCCAAACATCCTAACATCCAAACATCCAAACATACAAACATCCTAACATCGCTACTTTCACATTTATAATATTAGTTAGATTCCATTTTGTGTAACAGGGAGCTAGCCCATCGCTGCTCGGCCTCACATATGAGGGGAGTATTTTGTAGTTTTATACATCGCTATTTGTTACTTAGTTACCTCCCTTCAATCATATTACGTCGATGGTATTGCTCATCGGTACCTACACGGGTTTTGTCATATTGTCGTATCAGAAATGTTTTCTCGTATCTGAAGGTGTAAGGGACATCACACTGAAAAGCTTTCTCTACGACACCAAGTTGATCAGAGCAACTAACTGTATTATTCACTTTACTACAAATTTTGGTTGCTATTCGGCCTGAAAAGTAGTATATACTTACCTGCATATCTTTCAGTAACAATTCAATATTACGATCTACATCTTTCTGTTTCACCCTAGAGGCAATTTTCACCGAAATTCCTTGAAAACGTTGTCGACGGGACCAATTAGGCTTAACCCCGATATCGCTCCACAAAGCATTTCATGCCCTATAAAATAAATAGGTCTATCTGGTGATTCAGCACTTCTTCGAAATGAAATTTTGTGGCGAACGGCTGGTTTGGGGTCTCCAATTGTTTGCACCTAGCCGAGAATATAACAAGTCAGAGATGCGAATGATCCACATTTTGCACCAGACTCTTGATAGCTGCTAAATACAGTTTAAACACTATTTAAATACAAAAGGGTGGTATATAATTAGCCGACCATATTTTGGGGAATTATAAGTACCCTCATTACCAACAACTTTCCCAATTGCGACTGTTCAGCAAATGATGTACAGGTGACATTTAATTAGCTGACCATATTTTGGGGAATAAAGATAAAGATAAAGATAAAGATATTTTATTTGTAAATGTGGGTTACAGGGTTGTTAAATAAATATTGTTCTTGCCACATTCTACCTTAAAGGTGTACAAATATTAATTTAAATTAAATTAAATTAAATTAAATTTAGATTAGATTAAATAAAAGTTACATTACATTACATATGTCCGTTTGAATAGTCAATACTGAAAATTACATAGATTCTTAAAACATACACTAAACAATCACTCTTGAAACAATCTTTCAGTCACCGTTGAGGAAATCTTGTACGCTATAGTAGGCTTTATTAAGCAAATGTTCTTTAAGCTTTGATTTAAATAAATTAAAGGATTCTATTTCTCTGATACATTTAGGTATAGTATTATAAATTTTTGGTATCATCCCAAACACATTTTTTTGAAATAGTGCGGTAGAGTGCCGCGTGATGCTTAACTTAATGTTTCTTTTCGACTTTATTTTATTAAAATGATCCCAATTATTTCTTATATAAACAGCCATTTCGTAAATATATAACGATGGTAGAGTTAATATTCTTAATCTTTTGAAATGTGGCTGACATGTTTCCATTATAAGTACCCATCATTACCAACAACTTTCCCAATTGCGACTGTTCAGCAAATGATGTACAGGTGACATTTAATTAGCTGACCATATTTTGGGGAATGATAGTACCCATAATTATGAACTACTTTTTATTAGAAAAATATGGTCGCTATCGAAAAAAATAATTGGGTCTCTTGTAATGTGTCTTGCAATGTGTCAAACTTGTGATCCAGCTAATCGGGTCAATATACTGAGGGACGTTTTTGTTTCATTTCCGACATTGTTGTTGGTTGAGTTTCCTGAGTCGTGTTTGTTTGGGTTATCCGGTAAGCTCTCACTGCAAGAGCGAAAGCTCTCGCTGTCTGTTTCTGGAATACGGTATATTTGACTCGAGGCCCTCCTAACTTAGTCCGTATTGTATGCTGATTCTGTCTAGTACATATGTTCTTTACCGTAGTATTCGGTTTCATGTTCACGACCCGAATGGCCGAGTAGGTAGTGACCCTGCCTACGAAGCCGAGGGTCCCGGGTTCGAGTCCCGGTGGGGGCAAATGTTTGTTCGATGAGAACGGATGTTTGTACCCAAGTCATGGTTGTTTGTCTATCTAAGTATAATAATTATCTATTTAAGTATGTGTATCGTAGTACCCAAGATACAGGGAATCTTAGTTTGGAGCTAGATCAATGTGTGTAAATAGTGTCCAATGTATTATTATCATTATTATGTTTTTGAGAATCTTTCCAGGTGTATATTAGTCAGCCGACATTGTTCTTCCTTGCTTCGTATGTAAATGTGCCGTAGAATAGGTGTTATTGTGGGCGTCGCGTCGCAGAATATGTGTATAGATGCACATCCGGTGGTTTTTGACACAGCCTTGGAATCTCCCCTCCTCTCCCTTTGTTGATCTCATTACTTTCCTGTCCGAACCATTTGATGCAGGTCCGTTCATGAATGCAGGCTTTTATTATCCTATTGGTTAAAATCTACATTTTGCAATAACCAGCGCCAGTATATATATTCTGTTACCCGCGCGTAATTCTTCGTCCCATGGCTCACAGTTAATTCTTACTAAGACAAATGTTAAAAAACAAAGGGGTTGTTTTTAGTCCGTATACCACACGAGCTGATGCCCGCTCAATATGTGGGGACCCGGACATAGCAGGGAGGTCTGACTCCTGGGCATGGGTAATTCCATTTTTTTCCCCTCCAACAAAAAAAAAAAACGTAATTCTTCGCCTTGTAAGTACCTTGCGTAGCATAAATATGTGGTCCTCAGTGTTGCTTGGTAGTTTCTTTTGTTATCATGTCTGTCTAGTTTGTTGAGATATCCTTTATTGTTATTGTATTGTTATACGACGATAGTCATTGGTGTCTTGAGAATTTCAAATTTTTGGGATAGATACTTCGACCGTTTTATTGCAGGATATTGCATTGTCTGTCCAAGCTATGTTCAATTGTTTTGTTGACAGCCTTAACAGTTGTGGCAGTATTCCTTTGTAAAGTTCCGGGTCTACCTGATCTGTACCCGGCGCTGTTCCGTTGCGCATATGGCAATTAATGGAGTTCCCATAGGGATGGTATTAATTTTAAGGCCTTTTGATTTCCTTAATTCCTGTTCCCAGCGTGACATTGGGATTAATCGTCGTTTTTTCCACCGTCTCGATTGAAGCTGGTGTCGTCTGTAATAGTGGTATACGATTTGCATACGTTTGCTTGTGTGTTTTATTTAAAAAATGCTCTGCATTAGTATTTTTCTCCATTATATTTAATTTACTCAAGAAGTCGCCGGCATTCTTTGAGCAGTTTATTTATTTTTTGGTCGGTTGGTCGGCGTCGTTTAATGAATTTTACTGAGAGTGTTTTTTGGGCTACTTTTCATAACCCCTGTAATGGATTCCCATGGGATGTCGGGCGTGTTTTCGTCGTCATTATCGTAAAAGATGCTGTTGTTCGCCCTAAGTTCTTCCATAATACCGTTATGTATTTTAGTCTCGTATCATTCATTTCAGCACGTGCTAGGGACTCAGACTCTGACTCAACTTTTTTATTGAATATAAATAAATAAATTATCTTATTCAACGTCAAAATTATACTTACTTATAACTACAAGTAAATTTTTTGTATAAAAAAAAGAGACTACACCGTTTCGGAAGGTGGGCCTCGGGGTTAAGAGAAACGGCAAGAAACTCCCCCCATAACTTCTTTTTTTTTAAAGTGACTTCACAACAGGTACTACTGGTTTCGGTTTAAGGAAATTCTCCGGCGAGTGATAGACTTGATCCATCGCCCCTCGACGAATTTCTGTGCGCTGAGATGGTATGGACCATGCAGTTTTGCCATCTAAGTATTCTTTAATACTGTAATAGGAGTTTTTTATGAGCTCATTTTTAACATAGTTTTTGAATATCTTTTCAGGAAGGATCAATGATTCTTGTGGTATTTTATTGCAGAAGCAAATACAAATATACATTGTCGTAGTAGTTTCCTGTGAAGTTGAGGTTGATAAATCCCACTGCTCCGCTGGATTCATGGGCCTCTATGTGAGTGATGTTGTATATTGTTGTTGCATTATGGATGGACATTAACTAGAAAGTATTCGGCGGCTGCTATTATAATGTCTTTTTAGCCCATGTGCCGTAATTGTGCAGGTTTTTAATGTAGTTGTTGAGCCTTCCTTCATGCTTAGCGATTGCGAGCTTAATGTTCTGTTCATCGCAGTTTTCTTGTACATATTTAACTAGGTCCTTAATAAAGTGAGTGTTGTCGAGGGTAAATTGACATAAGTGATTAGTTTGGTCAGCAATTGTGTGGAACAGGCAGTTACTATCTCTCGGCATTGATAAGGCTTCCATTATGTTATCTTCTTAGGATGTTGCTGTGGGAAAAAAGATAATTTAGTAGCCAGAGTGAGTTATATGAACTACCTTAGTGTTATTTATCGTGCGGATTGCGATGGTCTAAGGTTGTGGTTTTAGGCCCTTATTCTGGTATTTGCTAAGAGAGCTGGCTGGGTCTGGAAGCTATAGAAGGGTTCCGTACCATTATCTATTAGAACGACAAAAAAAAACCGTTTGTTGTAAGCCCCCCTTATTTTTTTTATTGTGAGTGAGAGCCACATAGGACAAAGGGTTATGATTTTTGGTAATTGTTCGTCTTCGTAGTCTTTTGTTAATTGCCTCTTTCCTGCAAGATGGTGGAATTATCCTTTTATAGTGTGCACGTGTTGGCTTTTTCTCGATGGCCGTCGGCAATTGTGCAATAGATGGGCTTGCATTATTGGGAAAAGTGGGAGTTATAGTTTGGTATGAATGAACCCCAAAACACACTTGACCAATGAAGCTAAAAATTAGCATGTAATGGAGGTAGTTTATAAATACAAGACGTCAATGACAACTTCATATTGCAAATTTTCCAAAGAAGAAAAAAGAGGGTGGGGGGATGAGATCTTATGAACTAAAAGAAACAAAGGGGACAGGGGGCACAAACACGAAAATTAAATTAAAGAAACAAGAATCGTGTTCCTTTTAACGTTTTTGGAGATACTGTGGTAATATGGTAAAATATAGGTAAGTGGCAAGGTCATAATTCATAAGTACCTTTTGTATTCGAGTACGACTCGCACTTGCCTATTATAAAAAGACTCCACGCGGCAGAAGCCGCGGGCAACGGCTAGTACAACTACAAAATAGTAAATACATTCACTTACTGATGTCCAGAATCACCATAAAATATACTGCGGACACGATTACTTGGATACAACCTCGTACATATATATATATACTCACGCCTTTTTCCTGGAAGAGGCGTAGGCAGAGACTAAAAACCTCCATTTGCTACGATCCTGGCATACATCTCTCGCTTCCGCAACTTTCATAAGTCTCTTCATACTCTGTTCTAAATGCCCCTTCGTCGTTAAATCGTTAATTTGGTCTTTGTATGACCTTCTTGGGCGTTCTCGTACGACGGCTCCATTCACGCACCCGCTGTATAGATATGTTTAGTTAATCCCCTTTCATTCAATTACTTAGATAAGCTTTTATTACTAATAAAAGATAACATATCTAAACAATACATACCAATATTTGACCCGAAAGGGGGAGTGATATCGCTACTTCATGCGAACTTCAACGTTCCGAAAACCTAGATTAGTGTTTATAATTTTAAACATAAACATTTGTACATAGGCAAATACATTTCTTTTGACCCCATACTAGGATACCCCGTGTCGTGGGAACCAGACGACGTCACATACATATAAACATCCAAGACCTGTTTTTATTTTTCCTCCCCAGCCGGGATGCGAACCCGGGACCTCGCGCTTGTGTGTCAGAGCCATGACTGCCACACCAGAGGTCGTCATGTAACAGTCGTTTGGCTTACCTCTTATTAACATAAGATTACGCATAGATAAAAGTAAGTTACGGGCCATAATCGACAATAATTTTGGGCGTCACTTACCAGTCTTTTTCGGGTCCGGCACAGGAGCCTCAGAAGCCTCCTCGATGCAGCTCTGCTCATCAGGAAACTGCACATGCTTCTTAGCACCGGACCTAGGCTTCGATAGCATTGACGCTGTAAAAGAAGGAAATAAGGATTTAGAAATATTAGAAGCATTAGTGTTTGGAACGCGGTTAGTGGAAATACTTTGAAAGTACTTTTTGAGTGTAAGTTGCAGAAATATCGATTTTAAAAGGGCCTTAAGTGTTATCGAGCAAATCGTAGGACATAGTAGCAAGATGTTTGATTTAAACTTAAGTAGGTAGTCGAAAAGTCTATCAATCTGAGAGAGGGCGAGAAATGTGATTATCAATCAATCGATGTCGTAACATGTTTATTATCGAGTGAATAGGATGTCCATGGAAGTCAGATATATCGATGGACTTCTTACAGTGACAGGTTGAGAAAGATCGAGGCTCAGAGACCTTGAAATAATCGGATGAGCAAAATGCTATTCAAACAAACTTGAAATTCTAAAGGAAGGAAGAGGAAATACCAGTTATTATGTACCGATTGATTGATTACCGATTCGGTAATATCACTGACCTGTAAATACATATTGCTACTAGGGGAAGTCCCCGTCATAAATGGGTAAAGATGTCAACCTGTCTGCATGCGTACCACTTATCTCCATACCATAGACATAATAGTCATGATAGAACTTTGATAGAGATGAATGGAATTCCGTACGAGGAAAAAAGTATCGAGTACGAAGTAAAGAGTCGATCCTTTACACAAGCATACGGTAACAGCACGTCCACGGTGACGTGTAAAGTATTATGAGCTTCTATGAGAGCTTTCACATACCGCGACAACCGTGCCGTGGCCGTGAGCTGCTCGTGTTTCCCACTGTGACCACGATTTGCAGAGATGTATTGACGCGTACCCATAGACATCACAGGGCCTCGTGCGTTTTTAGGAGAATGTCTTACGGAAACGAAATTGACGTTGATTTGTTGATTTACATGGTAAAAATACGACCTGCGTGTCTTATGGGATAAGACCATCGATCCATTGATCCAATATATTCTCTCACGTATGTAATATATTCGACGCAAGCGACATCATATATTTTCTTCGAACTATCAATACTGGTTATTTGCAACTAAAAATATCGTTTCAGCAACATGAGAAAAAACGATTGTTAAAGTCCGTGCGGAAAGAGAACCATCGTAACATTTGAGGGCGTAGATATGCATATTTACCGTATTTGTCCTGTAGACAACACTGGCACGTCACTATAGTACGACTGTAACATCTTGATATTTTGAGGCTGTGTTAGAATATAATGTTTTCAGATTTCAGATTAGGTCTTAATAATTGTCTAAATGGAATGTATTATTTAATTAAAATATATAAATAGTATATGATAATAAATTATGAGTATAAATTTGAATAAAAGTCACAAATAATATGAAATATATTTATATTAATATTAGGTACAAATAATTAAACTTTTTTTATTTATTGACTCCCTAATCATAACCATAGTCAAAGTCTGTTTCAACCATCGACGTAAACCAAGTAGACACGGCACCGAGCCCTCAAACGTGGCAGAGGAAATTGAGGTACAATGTACTCACTCGGGATTAGTCGCACGCGGGCTGACCTTCAGTGAACAGTGTATTCGGCTGCCACCTTTCAAGTGATTTTACGGCTAAAATGCCTGGTTGCGTCATTGACAAGTGCACCAACCATTCCAGGAATAATAAGAAGCTTGATGGAGTTACTTTCCACGCGTGAGTATGCCAAAATTAATGTATTACTTATATGTTTTTGTCCAAACACGCAATATTGTTTTCGGAGCAGCCATTTTTTAATCAGACCAGTATGGAAAGGTATCTGACTATTCAAGCAATCCCCCCGCAGAGGCCTGTTAGTTCAGTAGTACAGAGGGACGGGGTATCGCCGCTGTGATTTGCCGGTGGTCGTGAAAATTTTTCGCATGTACTGTTGGCAGAAAAAGTGATGGGTCTTCGTGATTTTTTCAAAACTTTTTTTTTCTATTCTGACATTTAATTATATTCCTAAAATAGTATTTCCCAAACCCGTACGCGAACATTTAGTGGGTGCATAAAATTATTGGAACCTCATTTTTTTAAACCACCAAAATTTAAGAAACAAAGTATGGCTATCCGATTAAATCAATGTTATTTACACAAAGTGTGTCTTGCTTGATAATTTTGCTTGAAACTTGTATTTACGAAGTTGTTCGAGCTTATGATGTTTCTTTGTAGGGTACGGAGACATACAACTATACCCATCTAGTACCCCTGGAATCTCCTTTTAGCTTTAAATTTCATCATTTAACAGATAAAATTAACAAAACACACTTGTGTAGATGGTATTGATAAGAACTGATTGGCATACTTTGCAATTAATTTAGATGGTTTTTCAAAATTAAATTACAATAATTTTGAACTACCCACCCAAATGCGTGGATAAAACAGGGACATACCACCCATCTCTACTCATGAAATGATTCCCGCATTTAAAAGGTGTATAGGTTTAGGAAACATACTAATGCTATTAAATCATTACAATAATAGATTTCCCGAGGTGGATGAACTAAGAAAGCAGAAATGGATCTCAGTTGTTAGAAACCAGCGCCGAGAATACGACTGGATGCCTACGCAGAGCAGTCGAGTGTGTTCAGAGCATTTTAGTCCAAGCTACATGAACAAAACCGCCAAAGGAACAAGAAGGATTAAAAATGATGGCGTTCCTTTTTTCAAGGTATTCAACCTTCGTTTATTTCTTTACTTTTTATTTTAGAAACTACTTAAGTATATATTTGTGTATTAATTCTTACTGCATTAAAAACTAAACTGTTGAGTTGAGGTAAATTATTTCTGAGTCAGACTGGTTTTTGTTACAGGTACCTCGAAGGCCAAATAAACACCTAACACCACAAACAGGAACATATTCTGCAAAATCATCGGAGCGATCACCAAATATTTCCGACTTAGAATCTATATTTGATACACCCTGAAGATCATTTTTGAGAAAGACCGTCAGGTAGCTTGAGATGGCTAAAAAGAAAGTATCTTTGGAAAATGCCAATTTAAAAAAAAGGAATAAAAGACTGCAGAAAAAGTGTTATACATTGAAACAGACAATAATCGAACTGAAGAAGAAACTCGTGCTGCCCGAAGATCAGTATAGGGAGGTTTTATTAAAAGCGGAAGCAGCAGATATGCTCACAAGAATGGCACGACAAAATAGATCCATGACCAACATACGGATGAAATTTACGCCAAGTTTGAGGAAATTTGCACTCACATTGAACTTTTACTCACCAGTCGGATATAAGTACGTGAGAAAAATATTTAACAATGTACTTCCGCACCCTCGAACATTGGAAAAATGGTACCAAAATACAGACGCCGCTCCAGGTTTTACTACCGAAGCTTTTGACGTCCTAAAACGAAAACACGTTGCGACAGGAAAACGGCTCCTGTGTACCCTTGTCGTAGACGAAATGGCTGTACGTAAGCAAACTTCATAGAGTGGTAAAAAATCTTTAGGCCTTGTAAACTGCGGTGCTGGCCCTGTAGATGGCGTAGCTTCACAGGCATTTGTGATGATGCTCGTATGCTCCAATGAAAATTGGAAATTACCAATTAGCTATTTTTTTGTCGATGGACTCACCGCCGAATGCAGGGCCAATTTAATAAAGATAGCCCTTTCAAATAGCTGGCAGGTAGGGGTCGATGTTGTTGCATTGACGTTTGACGGATGTCCCTCCAATATTAGTGCAGCAAACCTCTTAGGATGCCATCTTGATGATATCAACACTCTAAAAACAACATTCCAGCATCCATCCTGTGACAAAAAAGTGGCTGTGTTTTTAGATCCCTGTCATATGTTAAAATTGGTTCGTAACACATTTGAATCGAAAAGAGTGCTGTTTGATAGTGAAGGTAAAGAAATTCAGTGGAAATTACTAGAACATTTGTTGAGCTTGCAAACGAATGAAACCCTGAATTTCGCCAATAAGCTGTCAGCGCGCCATATTAATTTCCGAAACCAAATAATGAAGGTAAAACTGGCAACCCAGCTTTTAAGCAAAAGTGTTGCTACCGCTATAAAACTTTGCGAAGAAATATTGGTTTCTTCCCGCTTCGTTAACACTGATCCAACTGTGAAATTTATTGAAAACTTCAATAAAATTTTTGATATCGTGAACTCGAGAAAGAGAGAGCGTTTTGGATTCAAAAAACCAATTTGTCGTGAAAACAAAGATGATATTTTCACATTCATGGATAACATGAAAGACTACATCATCTCGCTTCAGATGTTTGTGAAGACGAGAAGGGTTCGAAGAGGCAGGGTAACTATGACAATATCAAAGAAAAAAGTCATCCAGTCACGACGTAAGACCGGTTTTCTGGGATTCATTGTCTGCATTGAGAGTCTTAAACACCTCTACTCGATCTTAGTTGAGAGTGATATGATGGAGTATATCTCGGTTTACCGATTAAGTCAAGATCATCTAGAGTTATTATTCGGTATCATCCGTCGACAGAGAGGTTACAATAATAACCCAAATTTTAGGCAGTTCAGAGGCATTTACAGGAAGCTTCTTGGGCATTTAGAACTGCGTTCTTCATTTTCAGGCAATTGCATACCACTTGACAACTTTCCTATTCTGAATTGTTCGTCGGCAATAAATAATATAAACATGATTTTTGATCGATACGATAGTTCTGAAGAAGAAGATAAAGAAAATAGCTCTAGAAATTTATTTGGTACTGATAAGTTGCCTAAACACAAAACTATGACACGCGCTTTAGCACGTAAGAAGGTACAAATAACAAAAAAATATAAAAACAATGATCATCCTAGTGATGAAAGAGCACAAAACAATGCACAAACACTAAGCAAGCTTTTGAATGGTCATCAGCGGGATATCTCAACAAGTGCAGAGTTAATTATTGAATATATATCCGGCTGGGTGGCGAGAGCGCTAATAAAAACAATCAAATGTGAAACTTGCGTTTCCGAACTGATTACCAACGAAAGATTAAGTTTTCACAAATTAATAACGTTAAAAGACATGGGTGGTTTATGTTATTCGTCTTTAGACTTATTTAGGATTTGCATTAAATCCGAAATTGCCATAAAAACTTTTATACGAGAAAATCAAAGCCAACATTTTCTGTTTGAAAAACAGATTCAAGGTTTAAAATTAAAAGTTATAAAGTCATTTATAAACTCGGACGTGCTTTCAAACTTGCATCAGCACTCCCTTGATCAACCGATCACTTTTAACCACAGGATACATCTGTTAAAAGCAGTTGTGGACAAATACTGTGATGTAAGACTCCATTATTTTCACAAAATCGATCCATCGATATCAAATGTATCGAAACGTCAACAAAGAAATAAGTTATCTCTTTTTGAAGGAAAGTAGAAATACCCTACCGGCAGTCAGCCGGTGATTGACCGATTAAGACCTGTACACGTAAGTAATAAATAATGAATCGATTGACACCTCATTCATCAAAATCGGCATAAATATATTAAAAACCTTTCTTTTTTGGCTTCGCTGAGGTGTGGCAAAAAACTGTTTTCTGTAATGGTACTTTATGGCTTAATTTGAAATATGTATAGCTTCCTTAGGTAGGTAAATGGTGTAACAATTTAATTTTTTAATAAATATATCGTTTGTGTATGTATCTACTTGTTTTATTCACTTTGGTCGTAACTCCATAAACTAATATAAAACACAACTATTTGAACTGTATTGAATCTATTTATATTGCTTAATTCTACGTCTTTACTACATAGTCCAACCAACACATACAGATACAAAGATTAAACGAGCTTCAGTTTTGTTTGTTTTGCTAACGCTCCTTCAAAGCGCTCTCTGGAACGAAACACGCACATCGGACGAAGCGAATGTGGCGCGTTACGATAATTAGGCTTGTCTCACTCTGGCTTCTGTCTTTAGCTAATAGATCTATCTCCTTCGCTGTTGTCACTCAATGAGTTGTATATGTGTGATATGTGAGAGTGTGTGCAGTTGAGTCCATTTTTCCGTAGCCGCTTTAAAGGACGTGCCGTCTCTTCCTAATTGCTTACCTCGATGGTTTCAACATATTCAATGCCGGACATGTTTGAGTCATCTTTGGAACTACCAGAGAGATCCGAGGAATTATCTTCTTCTGAATTGCCAACACTTATTGACTTCATGTGCAGTATGAATTTATGTTTCATCTATATAAACAACTGGTTTTCCAGTTTCTCTCCAGCGCTTCATTGTTTGCAAATATTTAGCACGCCAGATAACGACATCATGTCTCACAATGAGAACTTTTCGTTTTTTCGTTTTTAATCCAGCTTTTTTAAACTCCACGGAGACAAGTGATTCCACCGAAAAAGTTTGCGGGAAGTTGCACCCTTCCTTACAGCATAAAATTCCCGAATTTTGTTACGGACGACGCACTTATCAAAATCATCAAGAATTATTTTTTTCTTCATCCTTTACGTGTTTTCCGCGGTGTGCATTTGTATATAATATAATATTTGTATAACCTTCCCTTTTTATTTAAGATATTGTATCTCTACTTGTGCCTGAAACAAAAACTAAAGTTAGTCTAAACGCTTGAAAAGTATCAACACTCTTTGTACCCGTTACTAAAAATATTGATTGAAACAAAATAAACAAGTATTCATAATATATTATCTCTTATTCAAGTGAGTTTTTGAGTGACTGACTTTTCATATAAACACATTTCAAGATTTCAGGGATCGGAGGTTAGCTAGGACGTCAATAACCAATCAAATAAAATTGTTACGTACCAGACATAGCCGTAGCCGCCACATGTTCCGTGATTTGTTGTTACGTACCAGACATAGCCGTAGCCGCCACATGTTCCGTGATTTTCTTTAGGTAAAAAATTACGTGTTTTGCCGCTTTTTCTCTTTGGCAAAACTGAATTATATTAAATCCCTTGTGGAATTGCGTAAAGTTTTACCTCTTTTCGAGATGATTTCAATAAAAAAACACGACAAACAAAGCTGTCTCAACACGAAATGAAGTTTGACATTTGACAGATGGCTGGGTTGGGTTTCCATGTAAAAATCATAAAATCATGTTAGTTCCATTGTGCGCCGCGCCGGTTCTTACTCCGCACGGACTCTAACAAGTTGTTGTTGTTGTAACGAATTAATTAATTGTCATCCTGCAAAATACCTGGGTACATTTATTTTTATAGTTTCCACTGGATGCCAACATCTGCAATCCCTGTTACGAGCTCTTGCACTCGGATGAAACTGATGTTACGGACATCAGTTTCATCCGAGTTTTTGGATTCTGAACGGGTGGAGTTGGGCATTCTGAACGATGTGAACGACACCATGCCGAAGAGCAAAACGACTCAATATTGCAGGATTTACCAAGGTCACATCCACCTTATCATACCTTATCAGGTAATGAAAACAGACAAATCACCACTCCTTTCAGAAAGAATGAAGCTGAAATTTTAGAAGCGGTAGACGCGAATGTGTCTGAAAGTACCTAAGTATCTATTTAATTAATAAATACATAAAAATGAGCATTTACTTCTGTTTTATTTTAATACACCATATTTCAATACTATCTTCTATCTACCATTATATATTTTTTTATTCATTAATCCAAAACAAAACTTATTATTAATTTGTTCACAAATTAACTATCCACGGAAACCTTATGCGCTTCATATGCGGGAAGTGATATCGCTATGCTGCGTCTTTACAATTTACAATTGGCCTACTAATTGATACGAAAATTTTAAAATCCCTAACCTAGTTAAACATTAATCGTCGTCGTTACAGTTAACCTATTACTTTACACAAAAAGTTTAAGATCCCTCACAGAGTTATGCAAAAGCATTACACAGTTTTGTAATGCTTTTGCAGAATATATTTTCTTATATTTTCACACTCCAGACTCTCCACAATATTTGAGGGCAGTTCGTTTAGCAGAGGAAGCATGTATTCCCATTTACGTTGACCATAGTAGTTTTATATTATATTTATATATATATATATATCTAGGTAAGTTATAAGGTCACGAAAACATAGATCTGGCGAACAGCAGATAGCGAAGGAAGATGGTGAAACTCCTCACATATAAAAGCAATTTTTACCTCAGCAATTGACAGCCTCTGTGGTGCAGCGGTTGTGGCTCTGCCTACCATGCGAGAGGTCCCGGGTTCGATCCCCGGCTGGGGGTAAAGAAAAAAAAAATCCCCAGGTCTTGGATGTTTATATGTGAGTGACGTCGTTGTTTCCGGTTACCGCGACACAGGGTATCCTGAAGCAATGTATGTGCCTGTATGTAAATGTTTATTATGTTCTTTTACCTTATTAAATATACTTAGGGTACCACAGTATTAAAACAGTTCAGTTTCACTATCTCTGAATTGGTTTTTTATCTTTCTTGGTGCAATGAGCTTAAGCAACCTAACCTGTAACCTATAAAGAACCTCCCAATTTGTTTTATGCGTTCGGCCGTAGCTGCTGATACTGTAAGCAATTACAAAATCTGCTAAAGACATACACAACATTCTGATGATTTTTGAAACTTATGTTTTAGGATGGATAGTTTTGACGTTATAATTGTAAGTTTCCCTCAGAAGTAGTCTATATGAGGTTTCCAGTTAAGGCTGCTATCTATTATAAGGCCTTGATACATGTGATGTTTTACTAGTTCAAGGTTTTCACAATGACAGTTATTATTTGTAGTTTGGTTCTGGCATGCATGTGTGGCAACAATAGACGGTATAGAATTAGACTTTAGGTAAGGAGAGTGAATGTGCATTATCTTTGTTTTTTGTAGTTAATTACCAAATTTTGCATAGTTTTTTCCGCTATGGATATCTCCTTATATGCTACCAATAAACATGTATCGTCAGCAAACTGGTACACATAACCCTCCTGGATGTTACACATATATATAATTGACGTACAGTAGGTATTTTGGACCATAGAGGGCGCTGCTAAGTAAACTTGTCTTAAAACGTATCTCCGTGTTAAAAATTAAATAAAAATACAATTAAGCCTAATTAACTAAATTTTTTAAAGTAATAATATTAATTAAGTGATTACGATAAAAAAGACACTATAAACCTTAACTATAAACCATAACAATGAAAAGTGATACAGTGATTAACAAACAGTGATAAACAACGTTACATGAATATAATAACAAAAAACTACATAATACTCAATGAATAATAGCATAAGCTAATATAATTATTTGTGCAGATCCAGTGACAATATCGTGCAAGTTCAAAGTTCACCAACGGCTCAACTCACAAAAGCCACATAAACACTTTCATCACCGGCCTTCAACTACATTCAATGAGTAACATACATAATATTCAACAACATTCTCCAATCGCTCAATAGCCGAAACGGTTAAGGACTCATCGCCGCCGCATCAGCGCACATGGTTCGATCCCCAGCTAGGATCGGACACTTTTTACTTTTACTTTTCATTTTCATAAAGGACCGCATTAGTGACGACATCTATGCGAGTAAATAAGCAATTGCTGACACACGCCCTGTGATCTACCGAACAAACCACACTACAAATACTAGAAGACGACTTAGTTCCAAGATCATCCCACAAGAGGTCACTGTGGTACATCCACAAGCTACAAATTGTCCGCAAGATGAAGTGCAAAATATGTAGCGGTACTATTCCTGGCCCAGAGCTGCTAACGTGCTCCACTTGTCTCCATCAGTTTCACCATAATTGTCTGAATATGACAACGGCATACTACAAGGGAAACTTATCAAAGCTAGCACTAGATTATAAATGCCCTATGTGCCAGGATGCTGCGGAAAAAACACTGCTGCTGCGAGACCGGTTGCCGAAATCTCCCGCCAATAAATGCAGTTCTGCCCTCACTCCACGGACAGGGGACGATAATGTAACATTGAGACCGCGACGGATAATTATCAGCAACAACCAGGACGAGTCAATCTTAGACGTGACTTCACAAAGCCTACCCAATACTGCGGAGAATGGCGAGGAAGTTAGGGAATTGCGAGAAAATAACGACAGATTGCACTTAGAGCTCGACATGGCAAACAGCGAGATAGACAATCTCAGTATGAAAATATCAAATCTGAACGAAACCTTAATAAAAACTAATAAAAAACTAGAACTCTATAAAGCAGTAGGCCTTTGTGTATCAGGGCCATCTAAGAGCACATCAGGACCAACGTTCTTCTCACCCCAGTGCCGCAGAATCACTCCGAACATGGTACAGTTCGGGTTTCCAAGTAAGACAAAAACGGAGTTTACGAGTGGAGTGGTAAAGCAAATGGACACAAATAATGCGAAACAGACAAAATATACGCAGCAAGAGATTTCAGTGCCCAAAAGAATACAATCAGCGTTTAAAGCCAATGATATACTTGCATCAATACTTATTGACAGCAACGCAAATACGAACAGCCCCAATCACAGCAAAAATGTCAACGACAAACGCAAAAGAAGCGACGTGTAATGATTCTAGCAGACGAACAAGGTAGAGGAATGTGCAGAATTCTACAGGAACTTTTGGGTAGAGAATTTATCGTAGAGTCGATAATAAAGTCCAACGCTACTCTGGATCAAGTTCTAGGCTCATGTCATTCGCTTTGCAAGGATTATGGCAGCAATGATGTCATTGTCGTAATAGGAGGCTCAAATGACAAGGATCCGCTCAGAATGAAGTCTCTTTTATACTATAATCTTAGCCTCCTCTTACAATGTAAGGTAATTCTATGTAAATCCACTAAATGTAAGCACCTAAATGAAAAAATGGTCAACTCTAGTTTCAGGCAAACACTCTTGACATCCACTATAATAATAAAAAAATTGACAAAATAAATGTATTCAAATTCTTAGGACTTAATATTGACTCACATCTGACATGGAAACCACAAGTAGAGCATGTTTGCAAAAAACTAAGTCAGTTTTCCTATGCTCTATATATGCTTGCCAAAGTTACTGGGCAATCAGCTTTATTAACCGTGTATCATGCTTTTGTCGCCTCGACTTTAAGGTATGGCATTATTTTCTGGGGCAACTCAACCGACAAAGATAAAGCTTTTAGAGCACAAAAACGGTGTATAAGGGCAATTTGTATATTGACATTGACATCATTATATATTTATGAAACTGCTGTATTTGTAAAAACAAACTGGTGCTTGTTTAAGAAAATGAATAGTAAAAGAGATACTAAATTAAGTGCACCTCCCCGCTCTACTGCTTTATTCAGCAAAAGTATATTTGGTATGGCGCCAAAAGTGTATAATAAGCTGCCTAAATCCATAAGAGACATTGAGCAACTTCATTCATACAAGGCTGGACTTAGATATTTCTTAATCAAAAAATCATACTATAAGTTAGAGGACTTCTTGGAGGACAAGTCAATCTAACGCAATATTATAAATATAATGATAGGTACATAAATAGATAAGTAACATGACCAGAATAATAAATTTATTGTGAATAAAATTAATGCTCATTCACTCTTAGATGGGTGCTTACTTTTCTTTAATTTTATGATAATTGTGTTGTATGTATATAGCGAAATACATACAACATACAACAAATATAGCGAAACTAAGTGACATTATAAAATACCCGATATACACCTATATTCATGCAAATAAACATTACTTTACTTTACTTTACTTTATTCTGTCGGTCCGATAATGGTCCCTGTCGCTAAGGCCCAGGCCACACCACTGGGTTGCGGCGTCGCAACGCAAGTATCTGTGACACGTCGACATTCTGTCGTAAACTACCTTCCTAAAGTCAAATGTGTCACAGATTTTTAGGATGCGATGTAAGTGATTTGGCCTGGCCCTAACATGACCAAAACAAGCGATGCTAGTAGAATTCGTTCATGATTCAACCATTTTCCCATGTCATTTATGGTGATCATCGTCACTACTATTCAAGTTACGCGTTAGGCTAAGAGTTAGTGGTTGTGGTCTAGGTAATGCTCTAGTAATTTTTGAACTCCCCCGCCCACATTCATCCGCCCCGCATGCGTACAGGCGTTATAGTCCATGGAATTGGTATATTTTGGTTTGCATCAAATGGGGTAGTTCTGATTTTTTTATATGTTGTATGTAATGAGGTGGTAATGACAAATATAATTTTTCGACCTCGAAAGCCCTCCGGAACATTATAAAATTCATGAAAAACCTTTAAATTTTTGATAATTTTTCAGTTTTTGCCATTTTTTACCACCAAGGACCTGTTTTACGGTAGAAGTCACTAAAAATTCTTTTAAAGTAGACTAAATTTGCAACAAAATGAGAATAGTTGGGTCTCGATAAACTGTATAGTTTTAAAGATATAGCTGTGCAAATGTTTGAAAAATTTACAAAAAAAAAAGAGTTTTTACAAGTTCTCGTCAATGTGGTCAATTATTGATTTATTTCACGGCATAAATTCATATACGTTATTAAAGAAGAAAAATTTTTCAACAAAACGAGACCAATTTGGCCTATTAAGATCTGATAGTTTCCTAGCTACAGCTGTTCAAAGTTGCTGAGGTGAGTAAACAAAATGAAATACGACTTATGAAATAAGCATTATAATTTATAAAAAGTAATAATTAGAGTATAAAAATTTAAAGATATACATTTTATATTTAAAGACATACATTTACATATTATCTTTGCATGTGTTGGTTGAAGTTGAGGTCATCACATTTATATTATATTTATTATTAGTTTTTCTTGTACATCTTTGATGGAACAGGCTGATCCTCTAAATCGACAGTACACCTTTTGGGAGCTTGCTTCGGTAGCATTTCGTCATCGACCAGCTCAGGCAGGTCGAAATCGTCATCTGATGGTGGGTCATCGATGGTAGGTTCGTCAATGTCATCACACATCAGGTCTGGATTGTTATCACAAGATTGGCCGCTGCAGTGGTTGCAAACAGCCGAGCATTTGAGTCCTGATTTTCTGCAACCTCAGCTGCTGGTACAAACTTTTTTGCAGTTGCAGGAAATCATGTTTAGCAGGGGTTGAGGAGCTGGTGGTTTCGTCATCAGTTGAGGAATGAGGCCTCTAGTGCTCCGCATCCAGCCCCAATCGAGTGGGTTCTTCTTATTTCCAAGCCACATCTGAACCTGAAACAAGACCAACAACAAAATTAAGAATCGTAACTGTTCAAAATTATGAATAATATCGTTGGTTTATTATTGTCAAAAAATATATATATATTTTCACCTGGTGGTATGTTCGCAGAGAGTGAAATCTTGCAGCATCGCTGGTTGGAGGCAACCTGGCGAGGTTCATGTTGGTCTTAGCATTTTTGACAGACAGCCTAAACTCAAAATTGTATTATTTAGGAAATTTTGCAAACATTTGAACAGCTATCTTTGAAAATATTCAGTTTATCGAGACATAACTATTCTCATTTTGTTGCAAAAGTCTACTTTAAAAGAATTCTTGGTGACTTCTACCGTAAAACAGGTCCTTGGGGGTAAAAAAATGGCAAAAACTGAAAAATGATCATAAATTTAATGGTTTTTCATGAATTTTACAATGTTCCGGAGGGATTTCGAGGTCGAAAAATTATATTTGTCATTACCACCTCATTACATACAACATATAAAAAAATCAGTACTACCCGATTTGATGCAAGTGAAGACCCCTTTTATGGTACGATTTCCATGGATTATTAGGTAAGCCGTTCATTAGACCTACGAGAGACGATCTTGAAGCACTCCTTCTTTCTACCTAGTAACGTTCGCCGTTGCGTTCAGTCAGCGGCGGCTGATTCATTTTTTGACCTATCTGGGTAACATCTCTATCGTTTAAAAGAAAATGGTCACAACGACGTAACCTTGTACTGATGTTCAGTTTTTAGAGCAAAAATTTATTATTATGTTTAGAATGGATTACTGATCAAATTAAATCTTAAAATTGCCTTCTTTTCGTTATTAAAATAAATACGTAATTATTACTGAAAAAAAGCAATGTACATTTCTAACTTTGGAAAAATAAATAATATTGTGTGCCCTCCATTACAAGGATAAGTTGTTGAATTTTGATGAAGTGTAAAATGTGATCTTTTATCTTGGCCCTAGTATAATTGGTCGGAGCGGCGCCGCTTGAAAACAGATGGTTTCGATTCCAATCCAGCTAAAAGCCCGCAGGTACAATCTCCAATTTATTTGTGCTAAGGTTCAATTTAGAACGGAGCCGCAAGGTATCGACTGGCCTTGAAATTCATACGAATCGCTAAATAGCGACCGCTCTGCTGATCCCTTATATCAATTAGAACCAAGAAGAAGTTCAGCCGACCACAAACATAGATTTTAACACTCGCATTTGCGTGTATGATAAATAGTATAGGTATCTACATGAAGATAGTACAGTCGCCTGCGGCTAAAAGTATACGGGCAGGTGATGCCATCTAGTAATCAGCTTATAACTACGTGGACGTGTTGTGGTGTGTGGCAGTGTCGTTTATGTGGGTATGTTTGAGCAGCACGCCAGCTTGTGTCCGCTATTTCAACTCCTGTGTAGAATAGGTAGTTAATTTCACACATCTTTGACATATTGACCGTGGCGTAGTGGTTAAAGGCGGCGGCGAGACGCAGGAACTACCACGAATGTATTGGACTTGCTTTGAATTTGCACTTTTTGTGAATTTAAATAAAATATCATACAAGTTTTCTTTTCTTTCTTTTTATTGTTGAATTTAATTACTGAGGGTTTGTAAATAAAATATCCGGAATTTTAAATAAAAAGTTTATTAATAAAATAGCAAAACATAAACACTAGACGAGTAATATTAACACATTGTCTGCTTGGATTGCTACCTGAACCTAACTATAGGTTTATAGGCTAGTCATCAAACCGTAAGTGATGAAGTGATTTATTATTAGAACTTAGATCTATATATATTATAAATGCATCTTCCTTATCTTAATGGTTACAAAGTAATTTATTCGTAACTTGTCTACCCTCCACCTGATAGAATCGGTGTAGTTATCAGCTGTATGAGAAAACAATTCGCAGATATATCTATTGCAGATATATCTATCATATAATATATCGCAGAATAGCTACAACATAAATATTAACTATAGTTCAGTGAAGTGAATCAACATGTTACATATTGTAACAATAACATCACTCACTTTCTATAACTTTCCTGACCTGACTCGCCAACATGGGGTAGTAAATTTATAAGGTAAAAAAAGCTAACCAAGGGAGTAAATATTCCTAAATAGGAATATTAAAATGCTTAATAGTGAGTCGCTGCACCCTCCTGGTTGATGACTTCTCGCAGCCGTCTCCACATGCCGGTCACCATATTCCAGCACAAATCACGGCCGCGATACGACTCCCATGTTGACGTGACTAGATTGTCCAAGTTTTTCTTATTTCTTACTTCGGATGGGTCCCAGTTAAGCACCATTTGGCCCCACAAATTTTCTATTGGGTTGAGATCAGGGCTTTTAGAGGGCCAGTCAATAATAGTAATATTCGATTGTGTCCTTAACCAATCACTAACAACTTGTGCACGATGAACTGCACAGTTATCATGCACGAAGTAAATGTGATGTGGTTCAGGATACACATTGCGCACTGAAGGTAACATGACATGTCGTAACAATTCTAAATATTTTAGGCCAGTCATCCGGCCCCCTACATCAACTAACTCGCCAGGACCCATCGAAGACATCCAGCCCCAGTAGCCGAGAGTAATCCTACCGCTGGTTCTGCAAGGAAGCGTGTTAACTACATCGTAACGTGTTCCTGGTGTTCTCCACAAAACTTTTCGACCATCTTTGTCTGATTTAAAACATTTTTCGTCAGTAAAAATAACAATATTATCCTGCCAGTTAAAATTTAAATATTGGCGAGCGAATTGTAGTCTTGCTTGGCGATGGGCTGGTGATAATGCTATTTTACTCGCTGGTCGATAGCAATGTATGCCGCCTGCATGCAGATGTCGGCGCACTACATCCATAGATACTCCATGCTGCTGGGCCGTGGAACGAGTCGTGGCAAAGGGATCTGCTGTATGAGCAGCTATAATTTCTCGGTGGCGGGCACAAGCAGGGGTATACGTGAAAGATTTCCGACCACGTTTCAAGTTATCTATCTCGCCTGTGCTAGCATACCGCCTTATCCATAATTGGACGGATCTTCTCTGCAAATAAATAAAAACATTGTGAAGTCTTTCATTATTCGTTTCGTGTTCTAAACTTGTAACTTGTCTCTGTGTGATATCTGATATGGATCTATGTGATCTGAAATAAAGATATTGAATTGAATTGAACTATTTACGCCTGTGTCAAAGGTCATACTGAGCTAAGTTACAGCTGCAAAAAATCTACCTTATTTGGATGACTATAATATTGGACTTACCGTTATTTGCAATCGGCGAGCTATTTCGCTAATGCTCACATTCTCCTCTTGCAAAACAATGATTTTTGCCTTCATAATCGCCGTTAAATGATGCATTTCGAATCAACAAATTACAACAGAATTACAAAAGCTGATAAAACAATCACACAATCGATAGGGAGCAAATAAACAACAGTAGATGTCAGGTGCAATGTAGCGGACGACTAACTTAAACTTACTTCTTTTTATTTATTGACTTATTCTCATAAGATTGTGGGTAGATCTTTTTAATTTATTTGATCACAACCAACGCTTCTTTGAGTCAGTTTTACACTTGCCCCGCTCAACGTTTTATAAATCGCTCTGGCTACTAACTATGACTTGTGGGTGCTTACTTCCATTACTACTGATGTCAAGAATGTTAAAAAGCATTTAAAAATAATAACAACTAGTGACATTTTTACGTGCGGGATTTGAACCCATGATCGCCCACGCCGCACCATTACATGAATCCTAAACGCGCATCTTTAGCCACATAGACTATTACCAGCTACGAGAGAGTGGTTGAAATATGCTACCAGTTATTACAGCCACCGCCGCCGCCGCCCCGCCCGGCTCGTAGGCATTCCGTAAGCAGTTCGTGTACACTTCATAGATGGCATCACCTGCCTGTATACTTTTAGCCGCAGGCGACCGTACATTAATGGCTCCACCGAATGGCGTGGCACGGCCCTTCATCCGAATACGATTAAGATTGAAACAAATTCTACCACGATGAAACAGGGCGGGTTGATGATGGAGGGGTCGGGCTACTGAACGAATGAATATGAAAAGAACATGTCGCATTTACATATTCGTATTTCGACTGCTGCAAGCCTCGTTACAAGATGGGACTTTAAACTGCACATCTGAAATCTGTGAACTAGTAACTGAATTAGTCAACACGATACACAAATCACCAACCTTCGACAAAGACCACCACCACCGTCTCAACTAGCCGACTGAACAAGGAACAGGAAGCACGTGACCAACCACACTCACAGGAGTGGCCACATCAATACACACAGCATACAGAGATTCAAAATGGTCGTCAATGTACTTTGGAGTTATCAAACGAACAGCAGCTCACCCCAGCGTCTTTTATTTATTATTATTTATTATTTATTACCATGGAAAACCAACTTTAAACTAGAAAGCCAATTACAGGTTTTCACTTTTAGCGTTAGAATATTCCTTGCGAGTTGCCTATAGTTGGGTATATTTTAATATATACATATATATATATTAAGTTTTAGATTAAATTAGTAAAACTAATTAAAATAAAAAGATAAATTTAGGTTAGTACTTAATTAAATTAAAATACTTTAAGGATAAGCTTACAAAGATAACAACATGATGACAAGTTATGTATATTGATTTTTACCAGTACCTACTATTCAGTCAAAAATAATTTAGAGGTTAGTAACCTCTTAACCGATGCTATGCTACAGTTAAGTATATCAAAATCTAATATTTTCAAAGAACCGTTCAAGTTATTGCTTGCACGACAAATAAAGCTATTTTTTGTATAAATAGTATGGGTACTTGATTAAAATGACATGAATTCCTGTTAGGAATTTTAAAACGAATCATACCAAGAATGTTAGGGCAGTCGATAATTACACCAAGTAGGTAGCACATAGGTAGGATATATCTGCTATTTCGCGACGCGTTGTCAAAGGAAGTAGGTATATGTTGTCGTTTACATGAATTTATGTACTTAGCTGAATCATGTGGGATTTTTAATTTAAAGTGCAAATATTTCATAAACTTCCTTTGACTACGCTCAATTCTATCTATGTAGGTTTGGTAAATGGAGTTCCAAATTTGAGATGCATATTCAAATTTACTTCTAACAAACGCACAGTACAATATTTTTAAGGTTTTAGCACGAGAGAACTGGGCAGTATTACGCAAAACCACCTTGAGTAGGCCTTCTTCATCGACCAGCTCTGCCGTGGCTTGTAGCGAACCCATATCATATATTTTCTCTGCGATAAGATAGGGCTAAGCTTAAGTGCGATGATGCTGGGTGAGTGTTTAAATCTATGTGTGGTTAACATCTGTATGCCCGTTGTTCTATATGTCACCGTAAGATTGTCGAAACCGTTAGTTTATAATCAAACGGTTTTTTTTCTCTTTAGTTTACAAACTATGTATATAACCAAAATATGTATGTATGTAAACTATATCGTACTGAAATAAAACCGTCAAATTGTGAACTGATTTAAACTTGAATTGAAAACGAAATACCAGGGCAAACACTGCGGTAGCTTAGGTGAAAACTAGAGGGGGCGAACGCAGCGAAGCCCCCTTCCAGTCTTCGTGTTAGGTTGACATGTAAGAACAAACTAAACGTAAATTCTGTCTGGTTTACAATTTGTCATTAGTTTATTATAGTTTACAAACTAACGCGTTAGTATATAAACTAACGGTTTTGAGAATCATACAGTGATGTATATGTTACGGCTAAAGCTAGGTGTGAAACTAAACTTAAGTTTAGCCGGCTAGTCTTAAGATTAATTTCGAGCCTCGGCTAATGTCCGAAATAATGTTCATTGCGATAAATGATTTCAACATTAGTCGGCTGCAGTTTAGCCTCGACACTGTTGAGGCTAAAGATGGGTGAGAAAATATGGTTGACATTAGCCGACTAAACTTAAGTTTATTTTTCAGTATACCTAGGCTAATGTTGGAAAATTACCGTCTTAATCTGGAATAAGTGATGATAATGATTCGGTAGCCGTAAACACTGCGTTAGCTTAGGTGAAGGATCAAGGGGGTCAGCGAAGCGAAGTCCCCTTTATCCTTCGTGTTAGGTTGAACAAGTAAGAACAACAACAATTACTTATACTCGTCTTATTATAGTTTTTGTTGTTCTTACATGTTCAACCTAACACGAAGGATAAAGGGGGCTTCGCTTCGCTCACCCCCTTTACCCTTCACCTAAGCTACCGCAGTGTTTTGCTCTGAAATTAGAAATAGCTATCTCATCTGAAAAAAAATACCCCGCCCCGCTCCCCGAAGTCGCACGAATACTTCGTTTTCAATATTAGTGTCCAACATTAGCCGAAACGCATCAGCTAATGTGCAGTCTAGCCAGTCGGCTAGACTGCACATTAGCCGATGCCATTCGGTTAAAGATGACATCCGTTATCACAAACGAACATGACTTCGGACATTAGCCGAGGCTCGAAATTAATCTTAATAGTAGCAGCCGGCTAAACTTAAGTTTAGTTTTACACCTAACTTTAGCCGTAACATATACACACAACTGGTAAAATGAATACAATGAATAAATATGAATATTAGTTACTATTGTTTTGTTGGTGGGAAATAGCAAAAGGGTTAAAAAAGTAGATCTCACTAACTGTTTAGATTCGCTGAACAAACTTAGCGTAAAATAGTACCTATTTTATGCAACAGTTGTATAAGAGAGGTCAAAAAAGGCGAGTGACACGGGTTACGATGAAATAAATCGCTACTATGAAATAAAATACAAAATTAAACAAAGTTTTTTTTATTAATGAAAATGTAGATCTAAATTTTGAATACTATTGTGAGATATTGTTATGGTTGGAATGCTGGTCGATGCCTCGCTATATTATGTATATCAATGTTTTGCTGGATTATTTGTTATAAAGTTGGATTTGATTTTAATTGGTAAATATTGGTGGCTTTGGAAATACGCTAATAAAACGTTTGGTATTCCAATCTCCACGCCATAAACTTTTTATTAGCTTTGCCGTATCGTATCTATACGCCGCATCTGTAGATGTCGAGATTTAGTAGGCAACAAACTTTCGGTCACTGCTAAGGCTGCCGCAAATATTTATTCCGGTGTAGAAGCAATATTTTCATCTTCATCCATTCTCATTACCTTTGAGAAACACCAACTATTATAGCAAACACAACGGCCGCAAAGTCAAACAACAATTTATAAAATGAGCGGGAATTCGGGAAACATGAAAATGAGACAAATGTGTGTCTATGGTTAACTTTGTTTTTAATTGATGTTAACTTGCCAGTACAGCCATATTAAGAAAAAGGTTTTCCCACAGGGTTTTCCCTAAGTTGGCAGCAATGCCTTTAGTTCAAACATTTTTTTAAAATAAAAACATTCAGTGGTTTGTTAAGTTGGTAGTACCTAATGTTGTTGTTAAATTAGCGTTGATCACGTAATACTACCTAGCTTAAGAAGCGTATGGCTGCCAAGCGTATCGTTTTGGGGGCAAAACAGCAAGCTGTGCCGTACTGTTATTTCAATTCAGTTCAGTTCAAAGATTTTTATTCATAATAACACAAAAATTGAGACTTAATGAACGTCATAACATAACCAAGAAAGCATAATAAAACATTATGTAGGTGCCTAATTATTAGTACATAATATATAGGGTGCAATGAACTGGTTTATTGCCAGATGTCGGTGTCTTGTAAAAAGACATTAATTTTGTAGTAGGAATTTGTCACAAAGTGTGCTTTATACATTTTTTGGATCGATCTTCAGTTAAGTTTTGTATTTCTTGCGGAATTTTATTGTAAAAGCGTATCCAGTGTCCCATAAAAGAACTACTAACTTTTGTGAGTCTGAATATTGGAAAATAAAATTTATATTTATTTCTAGTTTGCACATTGTGGCGGCGATCAATGGTTTTAAAGCTACTGATATTTTTCCTCCCATACATTATGTTTTCATAGACATATTGACTTGCAACTGTTAGGATGTTGGTTTATTTAAAAAAATCTCTCAGAGACCCAATCGGATCGCTATGGGGAATATATTAGTGTTCGTGACTATGTAAATGACAGATAAAAGTACAGGAGTAGAAACATATATTTATTTAGGCAGACAAAAGATAGTCTCTATCTTGCTAACTATTGTAAAAGTTACTCGCTAAGCATTCAGCATGTAATGTATTATGTGACCCTGGTATAACTAGTATGTCAGAGTTTCCTTGTACAGGATTTAATGGTAAAACTAATTCAATGGCAAACAAGGTATAAATGAGTGTATCAATTTTTTTTAATTCCGACAGGGTGTAAGCACCACTTAAATATTACCGATCAGAACATGCAGGGGCTACCTGGCAAATAACTAGTGTTAGAATTATATTTTAATAATTCTGACACCGATGTCATTTGTGCAGAACACTGGTTAAAGGAAAATATGATGACTTTTAATAATTAAAATCTATGTCAGTTGTTGCCATAGAGCGAATTCTGTTAGGTGGTTCTTTCATCTTAATAAAAAATAGTACTACTACTAATAGTAATATTAAGGTGAAACAACGGAAAGATATTCTTACACTTATAATAAATAGAGGTATCCTATGTTGAGTTAGATAGTCATATTATTGTTTGTATCTACAGCACTCCGAGGGATGAAAAAGGCCATATTCGAAATATTTGAGAAAATTATGAACGTAATTATTTGTGACGATCATAGTGTAGATTTGTTTGTAGATATAACAATGAAATAACGCTTAATAACTTTATTCAAAACATTTCATTTATCTCATGTATTTCTAGAGCCTACTAATTACACTTACCAGCCAAACTTGCTAAGATAACGGTTTTTGGGACTGTGATTTTGTGACAAGTAAAATGTAATTAACAGCTTACGATCCGATCACAGGGGTCAACCAGTTTCGTACCCAATGGCTAGTAGGAAAAGACTTATCCACCATGTTATAGGTCTATTTCATCCCATAGACTAGAGACGCATACGAAAAACTTAGATATAAATTTGTTAATGAACAGAACCCGAACAAAATCTATACAGACTTCTTCAACATTATTCAAACAGAACTCATTGGGTTTGCATAGTAAGCGATATAATTAGCGATACATAAATTGGATTTTGGTTAAGGTCTCTATTGTGTCAATGACCTCTACAGCCACGTAATTTGGCAGACAGTTTAGCAGTATTCATTCATAAGGTGGCTCCATTCCTAAATTTTCCAGGCCTGATGCGGACATAATAAATTTTCCAGAAATAATGATTACCTCGCCTCCGCTGCCGCTGCTGCCGCGTCGCGCTTTTCCGCCCGCCCTTTGAGCAGGTTAAATACGACCTGCTGTTAGAAAGCAATTACTCCCTCTACTTATTTTAAGAATTTGTGTTGGCGCGATGGAATGCTGAGTAAAAATAAAAGCGACAGGTTGACTTGACTGCGCCTCTGCCACCACGTACGGGTAAAGGCGTGACGGCGTGGGGCTATGACGAATGCATACAGGGTGATTGGTTATTCGGTACATATTGTGTGGGGTTAAAGTAGAGCCCATTTGCAGCAAATGTAACCATACCTAACTGAAAATAATGTGTTTCGAGTAAAAAAAATTCTCCATAATCTTTCATTAAGTTATTAGTTACGTCCTAAATTGGCTCTCCTCCCGTGGAATCGACTTTATCAGACACGAAGACTGGCCCTCCTCGAGTTCAGACTTGAATCCAATGGATTATAAAATATGGCAGTACTTAGTTGAGAAGGTCTGCGCTAAACCTCATTGCAATTGGAAGTCTCTCAAAGCAGCCCTGATTAACGCAGTGGCTAATATTGACATGGATGTCGAGCGTGCTTCTATTGATACTACTGGCCGCGCAGATTAAAGGCTGTATCGAAAATAGGAGAGGTCATTTTGAATAGTTTAAATGTGATTTAAATCTGTATTTTGTTTGATACATAAATATTTGTGTTACAGAGATTTTTGTGTCATTTATTGTAAGTGAAAAAACTTATGGCCCGACCTATAGTGGATTGACATGAGGTATGTCTTACTGCGTAGGTCGACCAGAATGGCGATGGGTTGATATTTGAGTAGTTTAATTATACGCTGGCCTTTGCTGTAAGAAATCTCTTGTTAGAGAAGTGGTATTATGAAAATGGTAGGGAAGTCTTGGATTCGAGTGACAAAGGATCGACCTGCTTCTTAGACGCAAAGTTCCTTCCCAGCACCTAAGTTCTATTCTGTATATGTAAAATCAATCCCGATTGTTTTCAAATTGATGTTTTGAACATCACATGCGGTGTGATTCACAAGAGGTTATCCATATATATCGAATTGCGTATTTATTGCTTTACCGTGGCTCTTCAGCGGTGTTTACGTTCAATGCCATGAGATGAATAAAATCATTTAAAATGAAAAATAGCTGTGGCGTAGACGAATTACCACCAAGCCTATTCATACAATGCGCAGAGGAGCCACGTTGCCATTCTATATAATGATAAATCAATCGTTCAACGACGGTATTTTCCCAGACCTTATGAAAATATCACTAATAAAACCTGTACACAAAAAAGATTCCAAATTAGAAACAACCAACTATCGTCCAATTGCTTTACTTCCAACAGCGTCAAAAATATTTGAAAAAGCGATGTGTAATCGTGTGTACACATTCTGTGAGAAATTCAAACTCTTTGACGAAAGCCAAAACGGTTTCCGAAAAAAGCGATCCACGTCATTAGCGGTATTTAAATATATTCAAACGGCTCTTAATATTATAAATAACAAACAATACGCAGTAGGGATTTTAATAGACTTGTCAAAAGCCTATGACAGAGTGCAATATAATATTTTATTAGATAAATTATATAATATGGGAATACGCGACATCTCACATAAATGGTTTGCTTCATACCTAACAAATAGGAAGCAACTAGTAGAACTAGAATATTATAACATAGAAAGAAAAGAAATTATAAAAGTCCAGTCAGATGCCGTGGATATAAACGCTTCCATTCCACAAGGAAGTGTGATTGGTTGTTTACTATTTCTAATTTACATAAACGACTTGCCCAAATCCATAGATGACCCTAGTGTCCTGTTCGCTGACGATATGTCTATACTTACTTCATGCACAAATAACCAAAAACTGAACGAAAACCTTCACACAATATTAAATAATATCATAAACTGGCTAGAAGAACATAACCTTCAAATACATTTTAAAAAAACAAAGTTAATACCTTTTTATCCTTTTCAAAAAAACCTATAGATATAAATTTTCAATTTAATGACATTAAGCTTGATTCAATAAATAATTTTTCGCTACTTGGACTTAATATCGACACAAATATAAATTGGAAAAAACACATTGAAAAATTAAATTCAAAATTATCAAAATTTGTTTACGCTTTCCGTGAAATAAAGAGGTCTACCGACCAGAAAACTGCTCTAGTTACTTATTACGCCTATGCGTATGCGTGGCTAAGTTACGGAATAATATTGTGGGGAAATAGTACAAATGTCTCAAGTGTGTTTACCCTACAAAAAAGGCTTATCGAATATTAGCAAATATAAAACCGACCGATAGTTGCAAACCATATTTTGAGGAACTCAACATTTTAACACTAACCTGTATGTACATCCTAGAAACCTGTAAGTTCGTTCGCAAACACCCTGAGTTCTATAAAACCCGTCAAGAGAAAATGCAGACCAACCGAAATTTAAGACCCAGGAAAGGACTGGCACAGCTCTCCTCCAATTTAAAACTTCACTCATCTGGCCCACTAAGCATGTCGATAAAAATCTATAATAATTTACCTGAATATATATTAAATGAAACTAAAGAGAACAAATTCACAAAATCACTTAAGCAATTGCTGATTACAAAGCGCTATTACAATATTAACGAGTTCCTAAATGATAAACAATAACCAATAAAATAAGAATTTAATAATATATAATAAACTACTATAATATAAAATTTTATAAAATAATAAATAATATTTTAATAGAATTTTAATTAATAACAAACTAAACCTAACAATTATATAATAATTCAGCAGTTAATAATTTCTTATGTTTCTCATACTTAAAAAAAATAAAATAATAATAATAATAATAATATATATAATATAATATAATAATGTAATAAGTATAGTAAATAATAAAATATAATAAGAAAATAATATTTAACCATCACAAATGTTAGTTGTAAGCTAGTTATTAAGACATTGTAGTGCCCTTACAGGGTTCATTGTTGGATAAAATTTTGTTAAAATGTACCACAATGACATAATAAAAATATGAATATGAATTCTGGCAATGAGTACCGTACAGTCATGTAATATCTGTGGACTTGACTATCAGAAGACAGATTACATTGCCTCGTTTTTGTGACGACGATATTCGCATCCCTAGCAGGCCATTTATGTTATTCCGAAATATGGAAATTTCTATCAGAATCCTTTTAAAATTGACAAGTTGAGAAATCAAAGGACAGCTCGGTTAAACTTAATCGTGTTCTGATTGGTTGATTTGTTTTGAATAAGAATTGAAAGAGCTTCCGCAAAAATTCCTAGAAGCCAGGGTTCATGATAAGGAAGACATAAGGCATGATGTCGGTATATTTTTCTAGTCTTTAGCTCGGTGAATTATCTTGACGTAATTTTGGCGTCCCAGCTAGTGTCCCAGGAGACTAGGTGTACAAAGGCGAGTTTATCTCTAAAAAGATATTTAGGATGGACAGGATACTTGAAATAACAGATAGACCTATGTGCACAACGATAAAATATTAAAATAATATACTACTTACTAATATATACATAACATCAATACATATAGACAAAATTATACTACAAACTATATATCAAAGCAATAGTGTGTGATTTTCTGTCCGCTCTTATATACCTATGAGTATGTAATGCATGGCAACTGTATTGAGTAGTGTAGTAAGGCTTGGTATGGGCCCTTAAGACAATTTAAATAAAAAGAATGGTTACGTACCCAGGTACGTATTTGGATAAAATTATAAAACCTAAAGAAGATCTGAAATTCCAAATCCACCACGACGTGACGCGTGGTGGATTTGGAACTTGAGAAAACTGATTCGCCTGTCTCTCGAATGATACAAAATAGAGTAATAAAAAAGGAGTTTATTTATTTATAAAAAAAATGTAAACTTTTCTCTCAATTTTCAGATAGTTTATGAAATACCTACTTCTAAAAATAAACGAGCAATCAGGCAGCGACACTTCTGTTTGACTCTGTCGTAATAGCCTCTTGGCGCAAAGTAGGTTTTTATGGCCGAATCCAACGGAATTGAATTAAATTAATTCTGCTGAAAGGTACCTTCAGGTATTTCTATGTCATCAATAAATTATTGATGACACAGAATACCTGAAGGTATCTTTTAAGGCATTTAAAGGGCGTTTACGACTCGAAGTTAAGTTTTAACTAAAATTTTAATTAGTAAAACTTGCTGACACCCCGTATGGGAAAAGGCGTGACGCTACATTAGCAGGTTTATTTTTGAACACCCATCCAAAAGTAAATATGATTTAGGGAAAGAAATCAAACATATTTGGTAGAAAGTAACATCTTTTCCTTTTTTAAATCCGAATTTTATGCCACTTTGTAAATCCTAAATTTACAGGCTCGTTTGTTTGGTCACGCAAGCGTTGGAGAATAATAATAATGGCGGTGCGAGCGGTGAACAAACGAGTAAGTGAGTAGAAATTGAATTTCTCTTAGGACAAGTCGGCTAAAATATGGAATCGCATTGTTTTTATTGCAAAAATGATTGTAATCCTGCTACAAAGACTTGGTACGAAAATTTTAGGGTCCAAAAATAACCCTGTATATGAATGCTGAGACTAGTTGGGTTGAGGGGCCCTTTAGGTGAGTATGGCAAGTAAGTAGCACCCTTGAGACAACCTTCTAGCAGTATTGAAGGACTTTAGAAGAGACACAGACCCAAGTGAAGGATGGAGCGATCGAATTGTTTATTGCATAAATTATTATAAAAAACAAAAAATGTAACTGCACATTAGTGCTTTCTGGGATTTTGTTTCGATGCAAGAGACCGGATTTTCATAGCAAAAATAAAATGTCACTAGAGATTGAATTTGTTATGTTATCGGCCGATTTTAGATTAATTGATAAAAGCTCCTAATATCGCCGTTGGAATCAAAATCTGCTCCTTTAATAAAGGTACTTTCGTTTTCATTAAATTTAATTATTCTCTAATGTATAATTGACCACATAACTATTGACAATTGGTGTGTTGTAATTGATAAATATAACACGCCAAAATTAATCAATCAGCGCCAAGCTATTTGTTACTGATATTATACGTAAAAATAAAAAATAAAAAAGCTGGTAAATAGGTTAGGATATGCATTTTAGAGGTAATTCCTAATATCACGTGATTATCTATATTGGGCAAAATTTAGTATTATGCATTCATCGGATGAAAATGTGGTCCATTTGCTCATCGCAAGATTTTACGTCACACACAAAACGTGTGTCACTATGGAATTATTGGAATATGGAATAATTTACGTGAATTAACAATAAGTTTTTTTATCTCTGGTTTGTAGAGAAGTTTTTATGGGTTTATATCAATAATTGGACTACTTTAAGTTATGAAAATATTATGACACTTATGGCTTCTAAAGTTACCGAGACGATCTTGTTCGTTGTCAACCAGTCAGGGACTAATTCAATGTCAGGTGTATCGTCGTCAGTGAACGTAGCAGAAGACGAGGTATGGATGAACGTAGTTTTCATGCAAGGAGATCAGAGAGAAGGCCTCAACTTGACAGACACCATCGAGTAGCACAGTAAAAACTATCACGTGAATTCGTGAAGTGGATGCTCGACCATAGGGGCAAACTCGCGGTTACCGATGAGGTCTGATGAGCAGCCCTAGCAGTACCAGATTATGAGCCGTTAGACGTCAGGCAGTATGTTTATCAAGGTACTCATATCGTGGGTAGGTGTATGTTCGAATGTGTGTACGGAGCTTGTTAGTGTAGATCGGCACTAAACAGTGGCCAGCGCTGTTGAATAATTCTTCCAAGATTATCTGGTACATTCAATTTACTTTGTTGGTCGAGAGACTTTCTACTTGAACATGATGATGCGACTGGCGGATTCGAATTCTTAACATTTCTTTATAACAAACCTAACTCTGCCACTAACCGGTCGCCGTGTAAAGAGTCCTTACTTACGGCCTTACTAATAAAATAAGTTTTTCAAAAAAAATACAAGTATCATGCACTATTACAAATTAATAATAATATTCTATCAACAATAAAATAATATATCTATATGTCAAAAACTAACTAAACAATCCGCCCCAGGACATCTCCCTGCCAAAGGTTCCCAAGACACTGGCAGCGTTACCCCGCTGCACAGCCAAGGAAATCCTCTGCATGAGAAATGCAGAGGATTTCCTTATTATTTCCTATTTATTTATTTAAATAAATAAATAAATAAATAAATGCTCCGGAGCGGTGGTCAAAAATAAGTTATTCACGTTTTAACTTCTACAGAGTTTTGTCTTGCTTTGACATTTGATATTTACTCGACGTATGAAAAGAACAAAACACAGTTAAACCGTGAATAACTTTAATTTATTAGTAAGGCCGTTAGAGGTACTTTACTTATACACGGTACTTTATGAACCGCTGCCACCTAACATCGTGTTAATAAGATCGCCTAAGGGACATGGGTAGCCATAAATCAAACCTAACAGTCACCTTCTAACATTTTCTGAAATGGGAGTATACCAACAATCTCGCTACTACTCTACAAACCTAAGATAGAAAAAACTCTTGTTTAACTCAATATTTTCAGAAAAAAACATTGTTGACTTAATTTTTGCACTAAACATTATTAACACTTAAATAAACAAGGTCTCTTATATCCTATCCTCATTTGAAATGCCTTAATTAACGCTCAGTTTATGTAAACTGTTGCGATTTTCTGACATTTTCTGCCGCTAAGTGTATTTATTTGCTTAAAAAGTAACTCTTAAAATTTATATTGGTATGCTTAAACTTACTCATTCGCCAATAAAACATGAAATTAAAAATACGTTATTAATATGAACCGATTTTGACTACCTAGCGCCATATTAGGAGCTTTTGCTTATTTATCGGATGTCAATAAAATTACATATTCAATCTCTAGTGATTTTTGTTATGAAAATTGCGCCTCTAAATGTATTTTCGGATTAGTCTATTCACTCGCTTTCATTTGATACCCATATTGATATCGTATGAAAAGAATTCGTCCTCGCCCCGGTTTTATTCGCAGGCGCTTCTACAACACTCGTAAACCGTTACCCTCCTTCTGGCTCTTTTGGGTAAAACGGTTACGACATCTGTGAAATATCCCCATTAAAGTAACAATGTGCTTTCCCATTTTACATGCAAATATAAAAAAAATAATCTCTCAAGACAAGAATAATTTCAAAAATATTTATTCAATGGAAACTTTCAGAGTGGGAGGCCACAGGGGTATTTCTTGAGTAACTCGAGCGCGTCAGATTAAGATATAGGAGATATCTGACAACCTGTTACTCACGAGGCTCGAGTTACTAGTGAAATCCCCTCTTGGCCTCCTGAAAAATGCTTTAGCGTGATTCCATCCGTATTATAAGACTTCGACGTATGAGACGCGTCTATGTAAGTTTCGTCACTGTAGTTAATACTTGTCAATAAGTCAATCGGCCGGACCTGTGTACTCACACAAACGCATTTCTCAAGACTCGTTTTCTGCAGTGTACAACATTTTTTGTACCTAATATTAAGAATGTCTTGGCTTTTTTTGGCTTTTGGGGAAATCAATTTCCGGTTTTCGCCTGCAGAGACCGGCCACGCTATATTCTCGTTTGGCGTAAAGCGGCAGGTTACTAAAGTCCACTTGCGCCAACATGCTAACCTGGAGCTAAACAGGTAGGTAGCTAATAAGATAATTTGGACATTTTCATCATACTTTAATGCCCGATGTGCGCGTACCACTACGCTAGGCCACAGACGGTCGTGCGTGGCCGAGACGGGTACTGGATGGGTGTCCGTTTGTACTTATTAAATTTTCCGTGTTTCGGATGACAGGTAGGGATGGTCTCGTGATCGACAACGCACTACGTTGCGTCGTCCGTCGCACATACGGTTATTTGGGAAATCTAGCTAGTCATTTATTTTTATTTTATTTGTTTTTGAATGACGAATCACGCAACGTACATTACCACGATAACGCGAACGAAATGTATCTCAGAATAAAGAGTATACATTTATAAACAAGGATCAATGTAAAAGGAACCACACGCTCTAACGTAATTTGTGTTTTAGAGCACCTTGTGTTTTAAACGTTTGCTTTGATGTATCTTGGATGAATCACATGAGCTATCGCTGCAACTGTAGCCTTTTTCAAAAGATATTAAGATTTTATTCACTAAAAGTTCAAACTATGAACGTTAGAACGCCTGCAAGAGCTCAGAAAGCATTTTTGTTAGAATACCTACCATATACCGGCTTGTTTTTAAGGTAAGCCGCTGCTGCCCATCCGTCCGTCCGTCCGTCCGTCTGACACCATGAACCGTGATAGTTAGTCAGATGAAGTTTTCACAGTTATGAATGCACCTGGTTACGTACATGGAGTGTGAAAGTAGCACCTATAACTTTGTAAAACAAACTATTCACTCCACACCATCGCTACCATTGTAAGGTGGTAGGGAAACCTTCGTGCGCGAGCTCGACTCGCACTTGACTTTTTTTAAAACACCCCCTTCACTTGTAAATATTTTTTAGGCCAAATCCTATTTTGACAAAATTTCTGCACACAGATGGATCGGAGCATCCGCCGTAACAATTCCGTCTACTTCCGCTAAGGCTCAAGTATGAAAACACAATTTCAATGGGGAGTGACATTTGTAAAATCACGCGTGATGTCGCTTCCAGCTCAACTCGTTCTCAGTACATCTTCAACTTTACCCGACTTTCCGACTTGTCAGACCGCAGCCTGGTCAGTCGCAAGGCCAAGGCGCAAGTAAGATGTAAGTCCTGGCTTCCATCGCTACTCGGTGGTTACAGCTTGATATCTTCTGACAGTCGAATTGGCCCCTAACCCGGCACTCCGCCATCAACCCGCACTAAGCCAGCGTGGTAGAGTAAGGCTCAATCTTACTCGCAATAGGGTAAAATCACGTGTTCCTCGGTGGAGACATTTATTTGGCCTTCTTTTATTTTTTACTGCCCCAAAGTAAAAATAATAATTAGCCCTAACCTCGGATCAACTTTGGAATTATATTGATAATTTATATGTAAGTATTAACAAAGTTGAGTTGAATTCTGAGCTAACTAAAACAAGTCTGTATACGGCCTGGCGAGCGTTGACTCTTGTCTACCACTGTAGCCTCATGATTAGGTTAGCGATACTTACTCATTGAGTCCAGCGCGTTTGAAATTACTGTCGCTAGCGCATCATGGTAGCGGTCGGGGTGAATGCGAAGTCGTTCAGGTGTTGCGAATCTAATGGACTTTTGCATTTTGCAAATCGAATTATGTCGTACAGATACCGCATTTTTATATTATTATTTAAAAAATGTGCCGCTATGCAGCACACCTGTTGGGTAAAAGCTCAACATAGCCACGCCAAGCGTACGGACTCCATTCCTCAGCACGGGAAGTGGCGTGGCTCATCTCACAGGTCCGGGGGATTAGAGGTTGGGGTTTAATTGAGCGTTGGATTACGAGCCCTAAATCGTAGGGCTAATGCACAGTAGGATAAAAGAAAATGTCACTCTTTCTTAAAAAAAATATCGAAAGTGTTTAGTAGGGAAAAATTGTGTCTGATGGGATTAATATCCTGAGATCAAGATATACATTGTCACTTTCGTACTTCGTATATTCCGAAACTTTTCATGAAATGGTCAGAAAGAGTTGAATTTGATGAAACATGTCTTTTTAAAAGCATTTTAATTCAGTAGGTACTTTTGTGATGTACATGGCGAACTAACACGAAGACTATTCGGGGGCTTAGATGCGCTCGCTCCCTTTAGTCACACCTGAGCTTCCGCAGTGTTTTTCCCTAAAAGATTTCTTCGTTCAATGTAAGTACTAATTCAACCATGGTTGGCCATTTCTACGACGTGGTTACGAAATATCCATACATAGCTGCCAAGAGTCTAGAATTATCTCAGGATTACTCGAAACTTCGACGGCCAAGTGACAGTGGACCCGCGCACCGAGGGTTCCGCTCAAACCACATTTTCACTACGGCTAGGTTAAAAAATCTTATCCCTTTGACAGGCATACATAAGTATGGGCATAAGCCTATTTTTTAAATCGATTTTTGACTTTATAACCAAGCCTTAAGGTTAAGGTACGGAACCCTAAAAATGCCGTTTGTTTTACAAAACAGTTGTCATATTGGCGGGCAGATGGAGGGCGGAAATGAGTCACGTCCCGTATAGCCCGTACGGGTTATGTCTCGCCCAGGTCACGTCCCGTATAGCCCGTACGGGTTATGTCTCGCCCAGGTTACATGCCAAGTAGGTGCTCTGCTCGCGATGTATCTTGTGAGTACATACATGTACATAATTGACGGACGTACAAACTGGGGTCAGAGTCTCGAAACAAGTACAGCAACGGTGTATCGATTCTCCTAAGGGCGCAAAATACCGTATTTGGCTTGTCGGCGGCGCCTATTTTGTTTGAGATTGCCTGCCAAATACGGCGATTTGCGCCCTTGGGAGAAATTGATACACTATTGCTATTCCTGTCTCATAAGAGATTCGGGCTCCTGTTATTATGATATCAGAAAGGTGAAATCAACCACTAATCACTAATCACTAAGGATGTGGTCATCTTTTATTTAGACATCGTTCAGGAAGCCTAAGGAACCAAGTCAATTCATCCGATCATCTTTTAATTTCTGCAACAAAACATTTCATCTTTAGGACGAAAAGAAAGCTAGTCGGCACTAACCTCGGCTCAAGTTTGGCGTTACATCGTAACAGCCCAAGTGGCACATTAGTGCATTTAGCAGCTGGTTGGTGGCACTTGGTGGCAAAAATCACTCTAATGGGTCGCATATCAGTGCAGATTATAACGTCTAGTTCTTAGCACAGCTTCAAGTTCTACAAGAGATCGAAATATTACTGATAATGGCATTTAAGTGAATTTTACCACCTTTACGTAACTTTCGGTGCTAAATTGTCTAAATTCGAACTTACATTGGCAAATAAGCTTTAAAATTCACTGATATGACACTTATAGTCGCAAATGGGTTCTTAAATATACTGATAAGCCACTGTGTGGACTGAGTAACATCGAACTCCTATTTGGCACTTTTACTTCGATATGGGTGGTATATTAGAGTATTTAATAACTAATAGTGGCAGAATTGAATATATTGCAATCTCGTTGGAACTCATATTTGTTGCAGTCTTAGTTTCTAATATACACTAATATACTACTTTGAGTTCTACTTGGGGGGCGCCAAGAAGTTAAACCGTTAAACAGCAAAATAAATTAACTTATGCGCGTACTCAACGATATTATTTTGGTTAAAATCCAATCATTTTTAGTACTTACACTACTTTAACTTGAATTATGAATAAGGCCAAGTGGAGGAAAGTCAAGCGTTTTAATTACGATCGCCTGGTTAAGGAATTATTAAAGAATATATTGGAGCACTAGGTTACCGATGGATCCGATCAAAAAAATTTAGACGAACAGTCAATTGAAGTAGGACGCAATGATTATATTGAAAGGTTAATACTTATATAAAAATAAAATAACTTTAAAAATATGTTAATATAATAAGTTGCTAAAATTGGTGGCATAGCAGTAAAAAATATAACTATTAGATCCAAGCACAACTCTAAGTTCCAAAAGAGTGAAATATGTTAGCATGCACGAGTCATCTGTAAACATGAGAGGGTTCCGTACACATGAATTTGTAAAATGCCTTCAATAATACATGTTTGGTCTTTTTATTTCGGAATGTGAAAACGTGTGATTTTTGTATCATGATAACGGTTTTTGTTTCTGAACTTACTCAATAAAATTTTGCAGTGAAATGATGATTCTGTAAATGATCAATTAAATTCCAGCGCTTAAGACGGAGCAAGTATTGATGTATCAGCGACCATGATGGTAACAACGATGGTGACGATAAGATATCATTAGTGATACTGAAAAAAAAGATGTTCTGTACGTCGATATTATACAATTTCGGTTCGATTTGAGAGAATGGGCCATAGATAATAAAATAACTCATTCGGCTTTGAATGGGCTGACGAAAATTGTGAACATCATGACACCAAATTTGCTTCCAACACTTTTGAAACAGCCATAAACGCCAGAACATTTTTGAAAAATCCAAGGGAGATTGAAACAGTCCTACTAGACCCCGGAGAATATTGGCACAATGGGCTCTTTGAATCTCTTAAGAACATTCTAGGTAAGAGTACGGAGCAGGTGAATCTTATTTCTCTATGTTTCAACATGGATGGTTTGCCAGCTAGTAAAAGTTCGAGAAAGCAATTCTGGCCCATATTGTGCAAAATTATTGAAAATGCAGATATCAAACCATTTACTGTGGGAATTCATGTAGGCAATGGAAAACTTTCTGATGTCAAAGAGTTTCTACAACCTTCGTTGAAGAAATGAGGACAATACTTCAAAAACGGTATAGAAATAAAAAACTTCAAAGTTAATGTAATAGTGAAAAATTTTATTTTCGATTCACCTGCGCGGGCCATGATAAAAGGGGTATAATTCTTCAATGGAAAACATGGGTGTCACAAATGCATGGACGTGGGTGAATATTCCCACATATCGCGTATGATAATATTTCAGGAACTCGATTGTCCTGCACGTAATGATGACTTTCGGAAAAAGCTGTATGGAAAGCATCATCAAAAGGATTCCGTGTTACTAAGTCTTCCAATAGACATATTGAAAACCTTTCCAGTTGCTGATTCCATGCATTTCATCGATTTAGGAGTTATGAAAAGTCTTTTTATTGGATGGCGTGGTGGGAATTTCATAGAAAAAGATACAAAATGGCGGGCAAGTGACATAATAAAAGTAAATAATTTTCTAGATTCTTGCATAACGACTGATGAAATACACAGATTTGGGCCACTGGAAAGCTTCTGAATTTTCTATTCTACTTCAGCATCGTAATATTGCAAGAAGTACTAAACAATGAGTATTTGACCCACTTCTTGTCGTTATGCTTTGCAGTGATGATTTTTCGAATGAAAAATACTTCAATTTCTTACTATTAGCTAAAGACCTCTTCAAGTATTTTGTAAAAAAATAAAAATTGTTCTACGGTGCAGACCACATGACAAGTAACGTTCATAATTTGACACATGTTCTAGAAGAAGTGCAGCAATATGGACCGTTACAAGATTTTAATACCTATCCATTTGACAAAAAATTGTTATATGATTAAAAATATGGACATGTCAACAAACCATTCGCACAAGTGGCTAAAAGGCTCGGAGAATGTAGTGACCTGAACTAAATAGTGTTAAAAAACTTCAAAAGGATTTTCCCTATGTTAAGAAAAATTATAAACTAGTAAGCTAGTATAGTATTGTAAAGATTTCGTTCTTTCAGAAAATATAGGAAAATTATATATAGGAAAGAAGAAATCATGGAAATAAGATCTATCAAAGTCCAGGACAATCATAAAATAGTGACGAATTGTTACAAAATCAATAATTAATATGACATTATTCAGTACCCTATCCGATCTTCATATTTGAAGATTTTCAAACACAAGTTAACTACAAATGCTATAACGAAATCTTTTTGTTTTCCTGAGGATAAAAAATGAAAATTAGTGTTTAGTGAACTCAATTCTGAAAGATATGTCATACCTTTGCTTGACACTATTTAAATGGTTTCTAGATTCTATAATAACAAACAAAGTGAGATAATCAACGTTTTTTTATTTTCGCCAATGAAACTGAGCAACACAAACAAGCTTACGTACTACATTCTTTCTTCTACCTTTACCAACATCCTCATCTTCCTCACTTTTGTTAATATCGCTATCATATTCATCATTTTCGTCTTCAGTTGAATTTCCATCTATACCGGTTTCCTCACTTTTGTCTTCATTTGACATTACTTCGGTATCGCTTTTGTCATTCTTTCTGTATAATTCATATTGTTTAGCCTCATCTTTATTTGGCATGATTCCGTCATTTTGCTAACTCTTGTCCTTATTTGGCATTTTTACGTCATATTTCTCGATCTCATCCTCATTTGACATTTTTTCTTTAGCATTACCCTCATTTTCTTTATTTTCTCCTTCAATGGTATTGCTGATATCTTCCTCAGTTGTTTTTTCATTGTTATGGACATTTTTCTGTTTTTTTTTCTTAAGTCATCATCTTTACTTTCTTATCTTTATTTGTAGCGTTTAAATCCACTTTTTTTTTCAGACAGTGTGTTCCCCGTTTTTTTTATTTTTGACCTTGTTTCTTTTTTCTTTCATAATCTCAATATTAGAACAGCATAAACGCCCAATCTTCTTCGGGCATGGAATCCTCCATTTTACATTTCCTTTTGGCATTTCGTTTTGGCCTCGAAAGGATACCTTGTCGCAGCCATGTGCTTGGGCATATAGCTATTTTTTTATTATCTTTGATGGTATGTACGATACACAACGACATTCTGAAATAAAAAATATAAATTTAGTGATTGGTCCATTTTAAGTAAATAGTGTAAATTAAAGTATCACACAAAAAAAAACAGGAAAGTCAGGCACTGGAACTGAACAACTTTCCCTTTTATATGGATCCTGACAATAGTCCCGAAATAAAAAAGAAAAAGTTGGCAAAATTAGCAGCCCACGATTAAACCTAATTAGTTAGATCAATTGAGCTTACGAATGTGAATTTATATTATTTATATAGTAATTTGGTATGAGATATTAAAGAGAGAGATTGCGCAGCTACGCTTGTCTCAGAAACAAATCAAATGGCCCAAAATGTAGATATGTGAGCAGTGAAAATAAAAGTTGCTCTGATCAAATCGATTTCGCACAGAATTTTGTTCAGAATGATGTCCCTAACGACCCGCATTCGGTTTATAATCCCCGTCATAAAGCCCCTTTCTTCTATTTGTTCCTGAGACAAGCCTAGCGTGCACAACCCGCTGTCTTTAACAGTTCATACCGAATGTTTAATGGAGATAGAATTTGTCTGTTTTTGTAAGCTGAAGTAATATAAATAAAGATCGAATCATACAAAAACTTCTTTTAAGTTACGTTTTTTAAAGAGATTTCATCATAAAATAATTAAAAAGTATTTGAAAAATATTCAGTTATATGCATTGTGCTTCATATTCAGGTTTTTAAATTTTCTCACGGATCTCCGATTAAAACAGAAAATAGTTACTACAGATTCTAATATTCACTCATTTGATACTTCGAAGGTGGCTAATGGGTGATTTTTGGATGTGCAGGTTCCAAAAAAGGCGTAAATAAGTGAATATTGCGACTGCAAGTTCTTGGTTTGATCGCCATGATTAAAAGATGGCGAATGCAATTAACAAACATTTTGAGAAGATTATAATTGTACCAAGTTAAACACGTAAGTTTGACACGTATCTGATACATCCTAACATTACAACAATCGAACTAGGACCCTCAGATTCCAGATTTTTAACAGAAAAAATAAAATTGAGGTTATGTTTTGATTTGATTTTCACTTTTTTTTGGAATAATCTGCATCAAATCGATGGCGCGTTAAAATCTAATAAGAAATATAATATGCACTTCACAGTGAAATCCAAATTGCACCGGTTTTCTCCTTTTCTATGCCAGTACTTACATGCCCACTGTAATCATGTTAAAATATGACGTTGTTTAGCACAACAGCAATAACAGCTTTTCGCATAAATGCAGCACAGACTTACCTTGTAACATTGAGGTAATATTTTTATTCAATGGTGTCACCACTCTTTTAGAACTGGTGAACGAATCAACAAACTGAATCATTCATGCAATTCATTCGTTCAATCCGCATAATTTGCACTTGAAGTTATAATTTTCACCAACGGTAGTAATTAGAACTTCTTTAGACCTTATAAGGGTTTAAAAATAGGCTGCTATTTTTCTCCTTTTGGTAATAAACGGGTTCTATAAGGGTTCTAACCACCCATATAGCACTTTCGTTAAGTTACAAAATTCACTTTGCGTAACAATTTGATATCATATGGCACCTTTTTGCCACTAACTGTGCTGCTTGGGAGATGTCCAAGTTAAATCGAGATTAGATAAAAAGATAATAAGTTTTGAAACTAGTGTCACGTTGATACATTTTGAATGTGGTATTTAAAACCTATAATTTTCAAAAGCAAAAATCAACAAGAGAGAAAGTATTCCTTTAAGGCCCAAAGAACTGTTAGGCAAAAAAAAAACACTTAATTCATCGGTCTCAAAAATATAGGTGTTATTCACAATGAGGTAAGCTAGTTTAAATACTGTGTCGTTACACGATTGGATTAATTTGCCTCGTTCCAAAAATCCTGAACATAGTGTAGGTTGCGGTATGCACGTTGTGCAGCGTAAGCACATAGCCGCGTGCGTGCGAGCTCTCACTAGCGAGACGCGCCAGTCGTCACAGATTTGATTTTTGGGGTAACGTTTATTGAGTACTGATCGTCTCTTACACCTCGTAATAACTACTTGTGTGTCTCGGTTTGTATTTACTCATATTACGAAATACATAACTTCGTACTTTACACAGACTATTATTATTTCCAACCAACTAGGTCACCCGTTACATTGGTGACCCCGACGTGATCGAATCTTTCAGAGGTCGGAAAAGTACCTGATTCTGAAACTGTATGACGGTTGACCTTACTTCTCTGGCACTGCACGTTTTCGCCCAATTGTTGATATCTCTATTCATTCCTGGCCAAAAAAATCGTTTAGTTACCATATGTCGTGATGTCCGAATGCCCGGGTGACTAATCTTATGTACAGATTCGAATGATATTCTCCTGAAATTCTCTGGTAAATATGGTCTGGCATACTCTGTTGAAGTTTCGTACAAAACGCTCTCATCGCAGTTAGGTATTGTTATTTGCTTGAACTATAACCTACTGCTCGACTCGGTCAGCGTTCGTGAAACTTGATCCGTTTCCTGCGCTTCGGCTAACTCTGCGTAAACAATTACTGTGGGACAATCGATGGCTTCCACTCGTGATAATGCGTCAGCTACCTGGTTATCATTACCTTTGACTAGTCGTATAACGTACGATTGTGAACTCGCTGCAACATGTCGTACAACAACTGTCGTGTTCTCCTGGGGGTCTCTTTATCGCTCCCTACCTTCGTGAATGCAAATGCTAACGGCTTATGATCTGTGTAAACTTTGAATTCACACCCTTCAATGATATTTCTAAAATGCTTGACAGCCATGTAAATTGCGGTTAATTCTCGGTCATATGTGCTATATTTCTGCTGCGTTTCTGAAAGTTTCTTTGAATAGTAGCCTAATGGTTTCCACTCACCATTTACCTTTTGCTGCAACACTGCGCCTACACATGTGTCTGACGCGTCTGTCATGACATGAGGGATTTGGGGGTTCCAGCTACCGGGTGGGATAAGGTAACGGCGCTTTGTAGGCTAGGTAAGCTTTGTAGGGTAGGTAATAGTTATTTTGTTACAAGGGAGCAAAATGATGTATTTACGGCGAGGGCGGTACATTGAATCCAGAGTGAAGGGACGGATTGTACGATAGAATCCTGTGCGTAGCGAGGGATTCTAAGTTAGAATCCTGAGCGTAACGAAGGATTCAAGCGTTAACGTCCATGACGAAAATAATTTTGCTCCTGAGTGACACATACAACTTTTCACACCGACACTATTAGGAAAATTTAAATTAAATGCTCTAAAAAAAATAACTACACATTGAATTATACTTTCACCACTTTAACAGTAATCGACCAACGTAAACAAAACTTTATTTATATAGTGGTGGATTGCGAAGGATTAAGGAAAGGTCACCACAGATAAAATATTCCTGTGTACTTTTACTAATGTGTAAAAATAATCGAATCGAATATTACAATGGCTTCGGATATCAATATTCATTATATCACAATAAAAGTCATCGATAGTTTTGATTTCAGTAAAACAAAGAATTTATTGTGACTTTTTTTTTTACGAAAAAAATCATAAATTTTCATATAACGTTAAAGTTAAAACTTGAAACATGTACGTTTTTAATACTACATCATCGTAGTCGATCGTAATGTAATTTCATCGATTATTTTAATCTGTGTTCAATAGGTAAGTACATTGCATAAATGCTACATGCCAATGAATAAATTAAAAAAGTAGCACAGAAAAGTAGCATATTGCTCCCTCTCGCCGTGGAGCAAAACTTACTTTACCGAATGAAAGGTGTGAAAAATATATTTTTTGACTTTGAAATGATACAAAATTAACACATTTGTAGGAATGAGCATCCACCGGAGGACTATCTTAAGATTGTTTGTTATGCCACGGGGATACTCATTCCAATAAATTTGTTAATTGTGTATAATTTCAAAGTAAAAATATATTTTTCAACAACGAAGTAGGTATGTAGATACAAACTTGTTTTGTCGAACGGATGTGGACATCAGCAATGTTACAGTAAAAGAAACATGATATGTAATAACTAGGGATGGGCCAGAATTCGTTACAAATTCGGTTTGGCCGAGTTTCGACCGAATGCCGATCGATTATCATAATAATCGTAAAATAAAATTAGGCAATAGTAGGCTAGCGGCAATCAGTAATTAAATTAAGATATACGATTTGTTTGATGTGAACTGATGTTTGTACCCTAGTCATGGTTGTTTATCTATCTAAGTATAGTATTTATCTATATAAGTATGTGTATCGTTGTCTAGTACCCAAGATACTGGGAATCCTAGTTTGGGGCTAGATCAATGTGTGTAAATAGTGTTGATTGAACCTAAAATCAAAATCAAGTAGTAAAGTAAAGTAGCCGCACCAATAACTTTGTAAACTACATTTTGCGATTTAAAATACAATCTATTGACTTTTCACGAAAATAGTTAGTCTATTTCACTCACTCTTATGGTCTGTATAAATCCTCTTTACTGAACCGTCTCCTACTTCGAGGAGTACAAACTTGGTTTGTTTTGAAAATATTTCTTGGATTTTTAGTAAACAGGCGGCCGAAAGGTAATGATGTAGTATAATTTTAGACCCGGCTCATGAAGCCCTTTAATTTGATACCCCACGATAGATTTCAGAAAAAAAAAAACATACAAAAAACAATGACGTCATACTCCCCCCCCACCCCAAGGGGAAAATCAAGAAAAGCTTTCGACAAAAAAAAACTTTTAATTCAAAGAACACGTGGGCCAAGTTTTGGGAGGATCGCTTGAAAACGGTGGCCCCTAGACCGGAACTGACAGACACATAAAGAGCCAGACGAAAGCCAAATCGGCCTCCTATTTTGTCGAAATGGAGCCCTTTGCTCGCTTCGTCAATTACTGATTTGTCTCATATCATAATTTTTTAACCTTTTAGAGCTTTCGTTCTTTCGTAAAAACACCTAATTTTTAACGTCGCCGGGCGGACCGTTGCTATTCCGCGCCTCCCGCTACCCCGCCATTTCGGCAACCCCCCCAGAAGAGGAGACGGGCGAATGCGGCGCCCCTCACCTCAACAGCCAGAACTGGGCCTTAATTCTTGTCTCGATATCTGTGTAACTTTTACAAGACACCCAAAAGTATCGCGTGACACAAGTTTGAAAACTTTATTAATTTGTTTGCCATTCCCACCAACAAGTAACTAAATTCTAAAACAGCAGCAATTCTAAAGGGGGCAAGCTCAGCGAAGCCCCCGAATAGACATCGTGTCAATTCGGCATGTTTATCACAAAATACATCAGGTAGTACTGAATAAAAATGCTTTTATCTACACACGTATCATAAACCCTCTTTACTGCGTTCAAAAACCGCACGTTACGATCAGCATTATGTTAAACTACTTGGTAAAAACTCGTTTCGTATCTGGAAAACTACACATTATGGTCATTATGTGTAGTTTTTCTACATATAATGACATTCAAATTTCGAACGCCGACGCCCGCCTGCATGCCGCCCCTAGTTTGTCTGTGACGTTGGTACTAACATTCAAATTTCGAACGCCGACGCCCGAAGTTGGTGCTACAGAAAAAGCTAAACAACTGCAGAGCCACAATGCCGGTCAAACATGTGGTTCCTGAACACATCAAAGAGAGCTTATGATATGTGTGTAGATAAACTAGTGTATGTAACTGTACATAATTAGGCATTAAAACTCTCGAGTGATATTATTATGAAAATCGCCTTCGGCTCGTTTCATAAACCCACTCTCGAGTATTAATGCCCTCCATTATTTAGCAGTCACATAAAAACATGCTCATCAAATTTGTGAACATTTCATGAAATGGTCGGCCAGGTCATGAAATGATCAATGCTATGATATGGCTTCGACATATATACATAATTTAGAATCAAACGAACTTACCTTGTGAAGTTCGAGTTCTAATTATACGAGTATCTCGAACGAAGATGATTAGGGGAGAGCGGGGCTAAAAGTGCCGGGGGTAAGTAGTTCCGAGGACAATAACACCGACACGAAAAGAGATAGCAACATGCATGAAGTGTGACGCGGTTCACGAGAGCGTAGCCTACGATCGCCCGCGAAATCAGTGCAGCTACCTGCTTGTTATAGTGTGGACACGTGAAGTGCTCTCGCTCAGCTCACGTAAGTAAATATTTTCCTAATTAATGTTTTTGGTCTAATTTGATTATGCAACATGATAGGTTTGTACTTTTTTCTTTAAATGATAGCAAAATTATCATAGAATATTGTGAGTTAACGCTTTTAAAACAATATTTAATTAATAACCTACAATTTTAAGTCAAATCACTTGTCGTCAAACGGGGCTAGTTGTTCTTTTTTTTTGGTTAGTTGTTCCGCGGCACAACTTGCCCCATAGTATGAGGAAAGTAGGTAACCGTAGAATCTATTATGTTTTATATTTATTAACACTAGTTTTTTGTTGTAGAATGCGAACTTATCACAGAAAATCAACAAGGGGCAGAACATCTCGTGAACTTTTGCAAAAAGCAGCTGATGCAGTCCTAAATGAAGGCAGAAAACTAAAGTCTGTAGCCAGGGACCTAGAAATTTGTCACACAACTCTTCGACGATTTGTCTTGAAAATAAAGGCGGGACAGGAGCCTACATCTGGATATATAAAGGTACGATCTGTCTTTAATGAAGAGCAAGAAAAATGTTTGCGTGAATACTTATTGAAGTGTTCCTCCATCTTCTTCAGTCTGCTACCAGAAGATGTGCGAAAACTAGCTTACGAATGTGCCATGAAATATGAGTAGTCCAACATTCCACTGTCATGGCACAAGAATAAAATGGCCGGACCTGATTGGCTGACTGCTTTTATTAAAAGAAATAACACCCTTTCAATTAGAACTCCAGAATCTACAAGTGCTGGAAGAGCATCATCCTTCAACCAACATAACGTTTCTGAGTTTTTTTACTAAACTAGCTAACGTTTTGGATAAACACCACTTCTCACTATCGAGAATCTACAATTTAAACGAAACTGGTGTAACAACTGTATTGAAACCAAAGGAAATTGTTGCACGGAAAGGTATTAATCAAGTGGGCGCTATAGTATCTGCAGAAAGAGGAACTCTAGTAACAGTCGAGCTAGCAGCAAACGCAACTGGCAATGCAATACCTCCTATGTTTGTCTTCCCTAGACTTAAATTCAAAGACTTGTTTATCAAAGATGCTCCTCCAGAATCAACTGGTGCAGGTAATAAATCTGGATGGATGACGGCGACAGAGTTCTCGTTATATATGGATCATTTTATAAAACACACGAAACCATCACCATCAGATCCAATTTTGTTACTGCTCGACAATCATCAATCCCACATTGATATAAATGTTGTTGAGAAAGCAAAGTCCAATTCAATTGTAATGCTCTCTTTCCCTCCACATTGTACGGCACCGACTGCAGCCATTGGACGTAGGGGTAAACGGCCCATTTAAAGATTACTGTGCAAAAGCTCAAGACAACTGGATGCGCAATAATCCCGGGAAAACTATGAGTATCTACGAAATTCCAGGAATTGTGAAACATGCGTTTCCGTTAGCTTTTACACCTACAAATATTGTAAAATCTTTTGAGAAGACGGGGATTTTCACAGGTTAGCTGTAAGAATTTTTTTTTTAGAAATAAGCTCACCTTTGCATACTGTTTCTGTTATAATTTCCACTGTGTTTTCTGTGCAATAAAGGATTATTTATCCATATAACCCCAATGTTTTTACTGATGACGATTTTGCTCCATCATATGTCACGGATCGGCCATGTCCTGAACATCTGGATCATCAAGGTATTGCAGCAGATATCACTGACGAGCCAGGACCTTCCGGCGTTCAATATACAGCAACAACTCGTGATGACTGCAGCAAGGAATCTGAGGCAACACTTCCAGTCAATCAACGTCCAGTCCATGCTTTGCAATTATCTTCTGTTGTAGACATCAACGATAAACCTGGACCTTCTGGAATTATACACAGAACACAAGGAAAAAAAAACATTTGAATGTGATTCAGAGTTCGACTCAGATGAAACTTTTGTCTTCGCTCCTGAAATTGTCCGGCCGTTACCAAAAGCACCTGCAAGAATTGGAAATACTAACAGAGGCATCAAGAAGTGCGCAGTCTTAACTGATACTCCGGAAAAGGAAGAAGAGCAATCTAAAAGGAAGAGAGCAAAAATAGTTGGATTTAAAGAAAAAGCTAATGTTAAAGGAAAAGAAGAGGGGAAGGGAAAAGGGAAGGGGAAGGGAAAAGGAAAGGGGAAGGGAAAAGGAAAGGGGAAGGGAAAAGGCAATGAAGTCTTACAAACGCAGGGTCTTGCAGGAACATAATAATGATGATAGCGAAGAAGAATCTAACTTGGAATACTATTGCATAATTTGTTGTGATAGTTATTCTAACTCACGTCCTGGAGAAGACTGGATACAATGCTCGGATTGCAAAATTGGGCTCATACAAAATGCCAACGGAATCCCGATAATATGACATTTTACGTGCCCAAACTGCCAGTCTGATGTCTCTTGGGTCGAATAGAAATTTAAAGATGATTATAAAGACTGTTAGCTGATTAAGGATAATTATTGAAAGAAATATGTGATATTTAAAGTCTGAAAATATAACTAGTTAAACCGTTATCTCGCTAGATTATTTGATGTTAAACATTTGATTATTTGATGTTGATTCGTTCTGTAGTGACTAGTAGTTTTCTTAAAAGATAATATTTTTTATTTTATTTAGTTTTGTGTTAAAATATCCATGTGATTTACTAGAGATAATTTTGGTTATAATAAATAATAAACATAATAAATAATGGATTTTATTTATAAAAAAACAGGTAGGAAAATGTACATTACAGCTTAGGTACAACTTACCCCGGCTAGGGAACAGCTAACCCCAAAAAGGGGCAAGTAGTTCCTCTCCGACTTTAGACAAATAAATTAATCTGTACAAAAATACAACTGAATATTGAAGAAACAAAGATGATTACTTAGTTTACATGCAGCAGTACGTAGTATGGTGCCGTCCTTTTCAAAGCTGCCATCGCCGCCGAGCCACGAGCGAACCCCGTCCCGCGACGGCCGCCAGCGCCTGCAGCTCCCAGGTGGCAACACCGGGACCGCTACCCGACCAGCAACAGGAAAGCGCCGCATGTAAACTAAGTAATCATCTTCGAGAGAGATGCGAAGTATAATAAGGCTACTGATTAATACATTTTTCAAAAGACATTGAAGTTGTAGATATGTAGGAATAGGCTGCAGCTTTGAAAATACGGTCAAGCGTTGTCCATATCTCGTCCCTAGATATAGCACTACATACAGCCACCAATCGCTTCGGGCCGCCGCCCTCTCGAAAAGGCTATTTACTCGTATAACTATATTATCTATTCAGTGCCTTTACCCACTGTGACCCGCTTTAACACCATAGATTACTTGCTAATCGGATTTTTGTTGAAGCGACATGATCATTTCAGCTTTCCACTAAGAAAACTTAACCCACGGCTTAAGGTGGGGCACCCCTTCAGCAGAACTTGGAAGTCCATCTTCAACTAACATTGAGCGAAATATGAAATCAAATGTAAAAAATATATGGTCAAGTGCGGGTCGGACTCGCACACAAAGGGTTCCGTACAAGAAAACGTAAATAAAACAAAAAAAGGGATGTAACTTGATTTCAATACCAGTCCCTACTGATTGCGGATCCACCGGCCCAAACTTTGCCCTACCGACGACGATAAAAGCCAACACGAAATTTGCGATCACATTAAAAAGCTGTGTCAAAGGCCCTAATAGGGCAGCTTAATAACTATTGACAGTCGGGTTGGCCACAAGCGCGACACCCCTCCCTCAACCCGCACTGAGCCAGCGTGGTGGAGTATGGCTTTATCCGGGTAAAGGCCCACGCCCCTCGGCGGGGAAATTCATGGGCTACATTTATTATTATTAAAACACGTCCCATGAATGGGAATCTCTTTCGGTTTATAAAATCACCTGTCGCTCTTGATTTAATGCTGTATAGCGGCATCAGAAATACACATTCTGTGAAAAATTTAACTCTACCTATACGGTTCATGAATTACAGCCTGCTGCCGGACGAACGGACAGACGAACAGCGGACGCCTACTAATATGTGCCATTTGGCACGCACTGAAAAGAACAACATTTGGCTTAAAATACGGTGACTTCGTAAGTAAGTGAGGACCTATAATGCGTATTCCCAGTTAAGTGTGCTTTCATTGTCATGCTCATTGCACCACGCACGCGAGTCTTAGTGCACCCTCGTGATACAGAGTTAGCAGAGTAAGTCTGCTAATCTAGCCGAGTAAATATGCTGCAAACAATAATCAAACCCTGTTAATATCAACAGTTTGCCTGTTGATAGGACTATATTCATAATAGTAGTTTATGTGACTGATACATAATGCTTACTTATGTACAGTTACATACACTAGTTTATCTACAAGCATATCATAAGCTCTCTCGTATTTTGCTTGAATCCCCATATGAGCTCTAGAATACTACTGTTTGGATTAAACACAGACTATGATTTTATTATCCTAACAGAATGTTGGTTGCGCCAATTGAGTGTACTCCCGTGCCTTCTCAAACATTCTCAACTAATCATCATATCACCCAAAATAGTGACTTAGTAGTTAATGCGAAGAGTGATCGTACTATCAGTATAAAAGAACCTAAAGTTGTTGATTCCAACTGCTTCGTCATTAAAATAGGAATCACTCATGTTATTATTTGTATTTACCGATGAAGATGATCACAACTATGGTCAGTAACAGATGAGTTACAAACTAGTTGTTATTTTTTAAATTAAATTCTGACATTGATATTATTTGTGTTACAGAACACTGGTTGAAGGAAAATATGTCATAAATAATTACAAAATTGTCAGTTGTTACAATAGAAAGGCTGCTGATAGAGGTGGTTCTTTAATCTTAGTGAAAAATAATATTAAGGTGAAACAACGGAAAGATATTCTTGCACTTAATGTTGACAAATAGAGGTATCCTGTGTTGAGTTAGATAGCCATATTATTGATTGTGTCTACAGGCCACCAAGGGATGAAAAAGGCCAAGGCAATATCGAAATATTTGAGAAAATTATGGAGGAAGCCCTCACTAAACTATGTGATAACAGAAAAAAGTTAATTATTTGAGGCGATCTTAATGTAGATTTGCTTGTAGGAACAACAATGAAACAATGATTAATAACTTTATTCAAATAGTTTAATTTATGTCATGTATTTTTAGAGCCGACTACATTTACACTTACCAGCCAAACTTGCTTAGATAACGTTTTTTGTGACTATGCATTCATAAGTAAAAGTGTAATTAAGTGCTTACCTTCCGATCACAGTGGTCAAACAGTTTCATTCCCAATTGCTATTAAGGACAAGGCTGGTGAATCATTTCATAGGCCTATTACATCAGATAGACTAGTCTCGTATATGTCGTATATGTCTCCTATATGTCTCTAGAGACATATACGAAAAACTTAGATATAAAGCCAGTACTGGATTTTAATGAACAGAACCCAAACAAAATCTACTCAGACTTCTTCAACATTATTCAGACAAAATTCAATAAAGTTTTTAAATTAAAGAAAGTCAGTGACTACAAAGGTAAATCTAAATTTAATGACAGGGCAACGTTTAGAATTCGTAAAAGTAGAGTTATCATGTATGACCTTTATGATCAAAAAACCTATAACTTTGATCGAAAATTTCATGACTATGTTAAAAAATATTCCAAAACTTTCAAGTTGGTTTGTAGAACTGCAAAAACTTTACACATTAATAGAAATATTCAAAATTCAAATAATAGAATGAAAACAGTTTGGCAAATAATAAACCGTGAAACTGGCAAAGTTATACCAAGGGACAATGATTTCTGCCTTAAGATAGGTGATGATGTTGTTAAATCCAGCGCTGATGTCGAGCTTTTGAAACATTCTTTACCAATGTACCCTTACTCACAACAGATCGTCTAAATTCATCTCCATAAGAAGCAGAGACTATTAAAAAATAGCACTAGCGTCAGTAAGGTATATTTAAAATTTCATCATGTATATCCCCAGGACATTGTCAATACGTTTAGATTACTTAACTTAAAAAATACGGAAGACCTGTGGGGTATATCAGTCAAAGTCATTGGTTCAGTAATTCTAGTTATAGCCCCACACTTAGCTTAGTTTTTTTTTTTTGGAGGGTAGCCTAGCGAGCAACATTTAAAAAGTCTGTCTATCTATTTTAAATTAATTTCAATTAAAATAAAAGTTTAATGTCAGTAATTTTATTATAAATCTAGGCCTGGACCCCTAACATCACTGGGCAAATCACATTTTCCATATACATACCTGGAAATCATATAACAATGGAGCTCTACACTAAACTGAACAACAATATGGAGAAGATAGTGACCACTTTCAACTCCAGGATGTCACAGTATGAGAAGGACCTTCGGGAGGCCGCCACCATGTCCTCGTCCAGCAGCCCACCCGATCTCAACACCATCGCCAGCGAGTTTGTGGAATTTAAGGCATTCACTTGGAACTGCCTTGATTTGCTGCGCGCACAGATGGAGTTGCTGCTTGCTGGCCAGGACCATCTCGAGATGGCGTACAGACGGAAGGTGCTTCTTCTCCATGGTGTTCCTGAAGTGGAGAACGAGGACTCCGTTGACATTGGGCGTGCAGTATTGTCCGACTAAATGAAGTTGTCCCCGGAGTGTGTGTCCAACATCAGTGTTGTGCATAGACTAGGATCCATGAAGAAGCCGTCGCATCCCCGTCCATTGTTGGTGAGGTTCTCAACCTTTAGTGCTCGCTCAGAGGCCTGGAAAGGCAAGACTGCATTGAAGGGATCCAGAGTCACAGTAACCGAGTTTTTAACAAAGACAAGGCATGAGGTGTTTATGGCTGCCAGGAAGCACTTTGGTGTGCAGAATTGCTGGACTACAGATGGCAGGATCGTCTTGCTGCTTCCTGACAAATCCAGACAGAAGGTGGAGCGTATGTCGGAGCTTCTGGTTCACACCAGCAAGTTCCCTCCTTCTGTTGGGCAGTCGGAACCTGCTAAGATATCTGCTCCAAAGGCGGCTGGGGTTGCTTCAAGTGCAGTGGCTGCCTCTTCGGCGCCCGGCACTGCCAAGCGTCAAATCAGGCGCGCTGGTCCGACTAAAGCCAAGAAATAAACATCTTTTCCGTACTCGCTATCACAATTTGGACGGGTAATACTCATTTTCCCAACAAGGTAGTTTATTTTATTCATTTATTTTTGTTCACCTTCAATAATGTGTGTATTTATTTTTCGGTTTCTGTCTGTTTCATGCTCCTGTCTGAAGTCAACATTCAATCAATTCAATCATGTTTGTCATTGTGTCAATTATGTCATCCTTTTATTCCAACACTGCCCCAACGTTCATCCAACGTTGAGCTGTTGTTGCTGTATTGTCGGACGGAACGCAGGGCGTGTTCCATATAAATTAATGTTAATTCTATACAAAAATAATGTTAGTGTTCCATATTACCTAAATGCTCTGTGTATTAGTGATTGTTCCACAATGTGTCCCGTTTTCGTGAAATTAGTCCATTTATGTGTATTATTCTTCCTCAATGTTTAGGATGAAATATTTTTCTGAATTTCCCCCCGAAAAGCCCAGTGTATGTACGACTGGGTTCAGGCTATTTATTTATATTAATTTGATAATTTTTTTTTTAGGGTAATATCGATTATTGGGTTTATATATTATATAAATATATATTTGTATTCATTTTATTAGTATATTTATTTTAGACTATGGATACCTACAACTTTAGTAATAGTTTCTTCTCATCTTGTGATAACGATATTTCTGTTAGCGCGGGAAGTGTTGGGTCAACAGCGGATGATTCGCTGTCATATAACTTGAAACGGGTGTTTTCAAACCTTGGTGCAAACTTCAACGTTGTTCATATTAATGCTCAAAGCATTCATACCAGCTATGCTGACCTTCTTGTAGTTTTTAGTGATCTGAACATACATGGCATTCTTGTTTCGGAATCTTTTCTCAAGCCATCTCTTTCTTCTGCCATGTATGCTCTGCCAGGGTTGTCTCTACCGGAACGACAGGATAGGCAAGGCTGATGGCGGTGTTGCTATCTACCTACGTTCTGACATCCCATGCAAAGTCATCAGCCAGTCGCCAAGCCTGTACTCTGGTTCTGCTGAATACCTGTTCCTGGAGATATTCTTGCGTCAGAACAAAGTCCTCCTGGGTGTCTATTATAGCCCCTCTCTTCGAATCGACTATTTTAACTCTTTTGAAACCCTTCTCAGTGACTTGGCTCCTCTTTATAGCGACACCCTAATTCTCGGCGACTTCAACACTTGCCTTCTCAAGAATAACGGTCGCTCAGCGAAGCTGAATTCTCTTGTAAGTTCATTTAACATGCATATCCTTCCTCTAGAGGCCACTCACTTTCAACCACACTGCACCCCCTCTCTTCTAGATCTAATGATTACTTCTGACATGTCTAAGGTTGCTGCACATGGCCAACTTAACGCCCCTTTCTCCTATCACAATCTTATTTACCTCTCTTATAAGATAATGCCTCCCAAGCGTGCAGCTGAATTCCTTGACATTCGTAGCTTCAAGGGCATGGATATAACCTCCCTTAATTCAGACGCCTCCTCTGTCGACTGGTCGCCTGTCTACGGTAGTGAGACCATTGACGACAAAGTACGGAACTTCAACTCTATTGTCCTGAGCTTGTTTGATAAGCATGCTCCGGTCAAGAGGGTTAAGGTGAAGCATCTTCCTGCACCGTAGCTTACTGACACCATTAAGGGTCTGATGGCTAAGAGAAACCGTGCCAAGTCTAGATATAAGAGGGATCCGACCGACGAGAATCTTTTAATTTTCAAACGCCTCCGTAATCGTTGCACTCGCCTGTGTCGTGATTCTAAACGCCGTCATATCTACGAATGTATCGAGAGCTATACTCCAGCACAGGTCTGGACGTTCCTGAAGACCCTTGGTGTTGGTAAGTCACAGGAATTGGCAGCCGGAAATGTCGATCTCCGGGGTCTCAATAGTTTCTTTGCAACTCCCCGTCGCGATGGACTCCCTCGTCAAGGATGCAACCCTTCGTAACCTACGGTCCAAGGCAACATCCCTCACCTCAGCATTTAATTTCATCCCTGTCGGAATCGGCGCAGTAAGGAGGGCAATACTAGATCTCGTCGAAGGCCATAGGTGAGGACAAGATATGTTCGCAGATGATAACAACTATCATTGATGTACTGTTACCTCTCATCACCCACATAATTAATGTGTCGCTTGACCAATGTTGCTACCCCAGCCAGTGGAAATTGGCACTTGTGATTCCCCTCCCCAAAACGTCTAATCCCGCCTTCTTTAAAGATTTCCTTCCCATTTCTATTCTGCCTATCCTCTCCAAAGTCCTGGAATCAATTGTCCACTCCCAACTCTCCTCCTACCTTTCCTCAAAAATGTTACTGAATCCCCACCAATCAGGTTTCAGGCCGGGTCACAGCACTACCACAGCACTGCTCAGTCACTGACGACATTCAATTAGCTATGGATCAAAAGCAGCTTACGGTCCTTACACTGCTTGATTTCAGTAGCGTCTTTAACTGCGTCGATTTCGATATACTAGTCGAAATCTTAAAGTCACTTAATGTCTCCTCGCACTCTGCTCGCTGGATTGACTCCTACCTGAGAGACCGCCAGCAACGCATTAAGTCTGAGGAGATCTCACGGACTGGTGTGATCTCTCCGCAGGTGTTCCGCAGGGAGGCATCCTTTCTCCTCTCCTCTTCTCGGTATTCATTAACTCCATCTCTGACGTTCTTACCTCTTCTTATCATCTGTACGCAGATGACCTTCAAATATATCGGCACTTCTCTCCGTGTGATGTGAATCTGACAGTAGAGGCGTTGAATGCTGATCTCGATAACATCAGGAAATGGGCTACCTCTTATGGTCTGCTTGTCAACCCGGGCAAATCGCAGGCCATGATTTTGGGTACTCGTCACTCTCATAACCTAGTTCAGAAAATGCCCGTCGACCCTATAGTGTATGATGGTAACATAATCTCATACAGCGAGAAGGCCAAGAATCTTGGGGTTGTATTTGATAAATTGTTGTCCTGGTCGCCCCATGTTTGTGAGGTCAGCAGACGAGTCTTTGCGTCATTTCACTCCCTACGGAGATTGCAGCACTTCCTGCCACAGCAGACTAAAATCACCCTTGCCCAGTCCCTCCTACTACCTTTAATCGACTATGCAGATGTTTGCTGGATCGGTGCGAACGAAGAACAACTGAACAAACTCGAACGACTTCAAAACCTCGGGATTCGGTTTGTCTTCGGGCTGCGCAAGTATGACCATGTCTCACAGTATCGCAAGGAGTTGGGGTGGCTTCCGATCCGCCTTCGTCGTGATATGCACGTTCTCTCCTATCTGTTCAACATTTTGCGAAATCCCCGCTACCCCTCATATCTTCGAGAACGTTTCGAGTTTATTTCCTCCAGGCATAGCAACCGGAGATCCCACACGATGTCTCTTCTCTCTACTCCTCGGCATAACACTGCCGCTTACAAACACTCGTTTAGGTTAACGGCGATCCGACTGTGGAACGCACTTCCCTGCGCTATTAGAGATAGTCCCTCAATTTTCACTTTTAAGACAAGATTGAAAGAGCATTTCCTTTCTCTTTCGTGATAGGTACTTTTATATATGTATATATAAGTAGTATATGTTTGATATATATAAATTTTTTTGCTTTTGTATTTTATTTAGTATATATCATTTATTAAATTATTATGTTTTAGTTGTAAACAATTAGATGTGTACAGTTTTATTGCGCACTAGGACTCTACTGTTGCACAATTTTTCCTGTCCTACCTAGGTTTGCTGGTAGAAATCTCTCTTTAGAGATAAGCTCGCCTTTGCTCATAAAATGTTTTGCTACCTTACTATTTCTATAAGATTTCTGTGCAATAAAGAATATGAATATATTCAATAAATGTGTTGACGATGGGGCTTTCCCAGACCTCATGAAACACAGTAAACTGATACCTCTGTTCAAGTCGGGAGATAAGGGCGATCCTTCAAATTTCAGACCAATATCTGTTCTTCCAACACTAAGTAAAATATTTGAAAAGATTATACTCATTCAAATGCTCTACATTCAACCGTACAAAACAACTCCACGCCTAACTATACGGTTTCACTAGGGGTAAATCGACTACGGATGCAGGTATTACCCTTATATCTCAAATTTATTCTGCATGGGAGGCCGCACAGGATGCTATCGGAGTTTTTTGCGAACTGTCGAAGGCGTTTGATTGTGTTGATCATAATACGCTATTAATTAAATTAAATAATTAAGGAGTTAGAAATAAAGCGTTGGATCTACTCAGATCATACCTAAGCAATAGAATTCAAAAGGCAGAAGTTAACGGCGTAAAATCTGATGGATCGGATGTTAAAATTGGCGTTCCACAAGGATCCATATTAGGCCCTTTCTTATTCCTGGTATATAATTACGATCTGCCTTTCATGGTAGAAAAATTAACTGACATAGTGTTGTTTGCTGATGATACTTCAATGGTCTTCGAAATTGAAAGATAAAAGGAGATTTTGATGATGTTAATGGTGTATTGTCTTTTACCTTGAATTGGTTCACAGTTAATAATTTATTGTTAAACGCTGGTAAAACCAAGTGTATCAAATTCTCACTTCCAAATGTCAGGCAAGTTGAGACCAGTTTAGTGTTGTGAGAGAGACCAGTGTAGTGAGACCAGTGACAACAGCACGTTAGAATTAGTAAATGATACGAAGTTTCTTGGAATAACCATTGATAGCAAACTGCAGTGGGGACCCCACATAGATGAATTGGCTGGTAAATTAAGTTCTGCGGCTTACGCTGTTAGGAACATCAGACAAAGCACGGATGTGGTTACATCTATTTTAGTTACTTTCATAGTGTGATGTCCTGAGGTATCTTGTTGTGGGGGAAAGCAGCGGATATTCAAACTATTAATGCGTTCACTACAAACGACTACAAACACTATGCGTCGTTTATTTTACAGAAAAAAGCTATTCGAGCAATTTATAATTTAAAACGAACAGACTCCTTAAAGAGAGCTTTTTAAAGAAATTGACATACTAACAGTAGCTAGTCAATTTATTTTCGAAAATATAATGTATGTACGCAAGAACCTTACAACATTATCCAAACTTAGCGATAATGTTAACCTAAGAAATAATCACAGACTATGTGCGCCCCGATTTAGACTCGCGAAGGTTAGCAATTCTTTCAAGTGTCAGTGCATTCTCTACTACAATAAGATACCTCTGAGGATTTTGAAATTGCCATTTGAGCAATTTAAAAAGCATGTTAAAGCGACTTTGTCGAAAAAGGGATATGTATTACAATGTTCAAGATTATTTAAATGACAGGACTGTATGGGGCTAATCTGGCTCAACACAGACCTTGCTGTTAATAATTTTGTAATTATTTATTCCTGCTTATTAATCATAACAATTAAATTTTTCATGTTTGTATTAGTTAAGCACAACCTATTTTTAAAAGAGATCTAAAAATCAATCTGTGGGAGTTTCTACGCCTTGCACACAGTGGTCCAATGTAGAGAAGAGGCAAAAAATGACGTTTGCTAAGTATATGTAAATATCTACAATAATAAAGTACTTTGACTTTGACTTTTTATTTGAATCAGATTTAGCAGATAAGTGGTCTTAACATGTGCACATAGCTCCAACAACTTAAGAACTGTTGTCCGAGTTTCCTACTGAAATATCAATATTTAGCTCTCTAAAATTTAAGATGTCTTTATAGTAGTTTATGTGACTGCTACATAATGGAGGGCATTAATACTCGAGTTCGGCTCGTTTCATAATAATGTCACTCGAGAGTTTTAATGCTTAATTATGTACAGTTACATACACTAGTTTATCTACACACATATCATAAGCTCTCTTTGTTGTGTTCAGGAACCGCATGTTTGACCGGCATTGTGGCATTGAGTTGTTTAGCTTGTTCTGTAGTACCAACTTTACAGACAAATAGTAGGGGCGGCACGCAGGCGGGCGTTGGCGTTCGAAATTTGAATGTCATAATATGTAGAAAATTTACACATTATGGTCATAATATGTTCAATATTCAGATAAGAAATGAGTTTTTACAAAATAGTTTAACATTATGCTGATTTTAACGTGTGGTTTTTGGACGCAGTAAAGAGGGTTTATGATACGAGTGTGTAGATAAAGTTTATAATGATAGCAGAATTTCTGTTAAAGTTGTTGCTGGCAGCCAGGTCAAAGAAGTGAGATATAACTCTTTGTGGCCACTTTTACGTTCTGTAGCGGTATGGGCAGTACGACAACATTCTGTCCGCCATATCCACTCCTCCCATGATTTTATTGTAGAGTTTGACTACTTCAGGTCTAGACACAGACGTGTATTTTCTTTGCACCTTTGACCAGCGTTGACAATCATCGATAGTATGATCGGCATGGATGTTTGACATAAACGTGACAGACTTGCTATCAAGCCATTTCGTCAAAACAAGTTTTTTAGCTTTGTTTACCACAATCTGCCAAGATCCTCTAGGTTTCTTTTTCATTATTTTGTCGTCAGTCTTAACTCTTCGCGTGGATCGAGGAATGCGATTCTTCATTATCGTTACTGTGCATTTTAGGCCTTTCACTTACAAGTGCCAAAATGAGTTTCTCCGAAATGAAGTAACGGTCGCAGTAAATATATGCCCTGGTACCAAATCCTTAGCTGGGTGATAATATAGCCTTTTCTGATAAGCCGAAATTTGAATCTGCTAAGTCAGGATACGTAGTGGTTCCTTGATACACGTCAAAGTCACAAACTAGCCCCTGTGGTGTAGTCAGTACGAAGGCTTTTAGGCCCACTGGATTCGGCTTTCCAGGGCAATATTGTTTCATCCCACATCTGCTATGAAATAGAATCATCATCTCGTCTACCGAAAGATCTTGTGTCTTCTCCTGTAACATACAACCTTTGGTCTCACTCTCCACAACTTATCAGATGCCTTTTCATCAGGTGGTACGTCCTCCTCCACAACCAATTTCAGTGAGTTTCTCAGAAGGAGGAATCTATTTCTTGGCATGCTGTCTGCTATGATTGGGATCCTGAACTTTTTGGTCCAATACATCCTGATAGCAGGGTAGTTGATACAAGACATTAGTTAATAGTCAATTTGACTAAAAGAGCTTCGGTCAGTTATGTAAGTATGATGGCTGACTTAGGGACACGTTAGGTGTTTCGAATTCGCATTCTTCCCAATCATCTCCTGTATCACCAAGCTCAGGTGAGTATTCTTGGTGGCATGAACTTGAGGTGAATTTACGCAGTGTGTGACAGAGGGGGTCGACAGGTTTACATGTTTGGGCAGTAACATCACATTGCGCTTCAACGGGATCATACGTTATCGATTTATTCATCGTCGCTATCACTGATAACAATATCCTGACACGCCTCTACAATAGCTTCTTCCGTACTTCCTTGGCCAGCATTTTTTATGCTGTCGATAGCGGTATTTAATCTGAATGAAATGTCAAAAAATGGTTCTCCTCTTCTACATTTATACAACGCATCTAAAATGGAGCACGCTCTTTGTTTTATGGCTGGATGTTCATGAAATTCCGTGCAGCATCTGATGAGTTCGTCTAGGGTAATGGGATCGGATACGATCGGCACATGCACACCTATATAAATATCACTCATGCCCTTCAGTATTTTTGTAAGGTGTAAATGGTAGTCGTTCTGAAAAGAAAATATAAATTATTTCATTATTTAAATAACTGCAATTATATCAAACATTTTGATAGGTCATAATTCTCTTACATGGTTTTCTTGTAAAGGCGAATATGCCTGTAAAATTCGTAAAACTCACATTAACCGGGAATCCTAGTTTGGGGCTAGATCAATGTGTGTCAATAGTGTCCAAGGTATTATTATTATTATTATTATTATTATCCTATTTTACCCTGCAGAATTATTTCTACGAGGCTTTTGATCGCTCTCAGCGTGTAATCGGCGAGTGCCGGACTCTGGTCTTTAACGACCTTATCAACGGGATTATTCGTTATCGATTTATTTATCGTCGCTATCACTGATAACAATATCCTGACACGCCTCTACAAAAGCTTCTTCCGAACTTCCTTGGCAAGCATTTTTTATGCTGTCGATAGCGGTATTTAATCTGAATGAAATGTCAAAAAATGGTTCTCCTCTTCTACATTTATACAACGCATCTAAAATGGAGCACGCTCTTTATTTTATGGCTGGATGTTCATGAAATTCCGTGCAGCATCTGATGAGTTCGTCTACGGTAATGGGAACGGACACGATCGGCACATGCACACCTATATAAATATCACTCATGCCCTTCAGTATTTTTATAAGGTGTAAATGGTAGTCGTTCTGAAAAGAAAATATAAATTATTTCATTATTTAAATAACTGCAATTATATCAAACATTTTAATAGGTCATATTTCTCTTACATGGTTTTCTTGTAAAGGCGAATATGCCTGTAAAATTCGTTAAACTCACATTAACCGTCGATCCTATTTTACCCTGCAGAATTATTTCTACGAGGCTTTTGATCGCTCTAAGCGTGTAATCGGCGAGTGCCGGACTCTGGTCTTTAACGACCTTATCAACGGGATTATTCGTTATCGATTTATTTATCGTCGCTATCACTGATAACAATATCCTGACACGCCTCTACAATAGCTTCTTCCGAACTTCCTTGGCAAGCATTTTTTATGCTGTCGATAGCGGTATTTAATCTGAATAAAATGACAAAAAAGGGTTCTCCTCTTCTACATTTATACAACGCATCTAAAATGGAGAACGCTTTTTGTTTTATGGCTGGATGTTCATGAAATTCCGTGCAGCATCTGATGGGTTCGTCCCCGGTAATGGGATCGGATACGATCGGCACATACACACCTATATAAATATCACTCATGCCCTTGAGTATTTTTGTAAGGTGTAAATGGTAGTCGTTCTGAAAATAAAATATAAATTATTTCATTATTTAAATAACTGCAAATATATCAAACATTTTAATAGGTCATAATTATCTTATATGGTTTTCTTGTAAAGCCGAATATGCCTGTAAAATTCGTAAAACTCACAATAACCGTCGATCCTATTTTACCCTGCAGAATTATTTCCACGAGGCATCTGATCCTCTCAGCGTGTAATCGGCGAGTGCCGGACTCTGGTCTTTAACGACCTTATCAACGGGATAATTCGTTATCGATTTATTCATCGTCGCTATCACTGATAACAATATCCTGACACGCCTCTACAATAGCTTCTTCCGAACTTCCTTGGCAAGCATTTTTTATGCTGTCGATAGCGGTATTTAATCTGAATGAAATGTCAAGAAATGGTTCTCCTCTTCTACATTTATACAACGCATCTAAAATGGAGCACGCTCTTTGTTTTATGGCTGGATGTTCATGAAATTCCGTGCAGCATCTGATGAGTTCGTCTACGGTAATGGGAACGGATACGATCGGCACATGCACACCTATATAAATATCACTCATGCCCTTCAGTATTTTTGTAAGGTGTAAATGGTAGTCGTTCTGAAAAGAAAATATAAATTATTTCATTATTTAAATAACTGCAAATATATCAAACATTTTAATAGGTCATAATTCTCTTACATGGTTTTCTTGTAAAGCCAAATATGCCTGTAAAATTCGTAAAACTCACACTAACCGTCGATCCTATTTTACCCTGCAGAATTATTTCCACGAGGCTTTTGATCGCTCTCAGCGTGTAATCGGCGAGTGCCGGACTCTGGTCTTTAACGACCTTATCAACGGCATAGTTCGTTATCGATTTATTCATCGTCGCTATCACTGATAACAATATCCTGACACGCCTCTACAATAGCTTCTTCCGAACTTCCTTGGCAAGCATTTTTTATGCTGTCGATAGCGGTATTTAATCTGAATAAAATGTCAAAAAAGGGTTCTCCTCTTCTACATTTATACAACGCATCTAAAATGGAGCACGCTCTTTGTTTTATGGCTGGATGTTCATGAAATTCCGTGCAGCATCTTATGAGTTCGTCTCCGGTAATGGGATCGGATACGATCGGCACATACACACCTATATAAATATCACTCATGCCCTTCAGTATTTTTGTAAGGTGTAAATGGTAGTCGTTCTGAAAAGAAAATATAAATTATTTCATTATTTAAATAACTGCAAATATATCAAACATTTTAATAGGTCATAATTATCTTACATGGTTTTCTTGTAAAGGCGAATATGCCTGTAAAATTCGTAAAACTCTCATTAACCGTCGATCCTATTTTACCCTGCAGAATTATTTCCACGAGGCTTTTGATCGCTCTCAGCGTGTAATCGGCGAGTGCCGGACTCTGGTCTTTAACGACCTTATCAACGGGATAATTCGTTATCGATTTATTCATCGTTGCTATCACTGATAACAATATCCTGACACGCCTCTACAATAGCTTCTTCCGTACTTCCTTGGCCAGCATTTTTTATGCTGTCGATAGCGGTATTTAATCTGAATAAAATGTCAAAAAAGGGTTCTCCTCTTCTACATTTATACAACGCATCTAAAATGGAGCACGCTCATTGTTTTATGGCTGGATGTTCATGAAATTCCGTGCAGCATCTGATGAGTTCGTCTACGGTAATGGGAACGGATACGATCGGCACATGCACACCTATATAAATATCACTCATGCCCTTTAATCATTCATTAACCGTATAAGCATTAGCACGGTTGCTATTAGCATATTATACTGTACCTAAGCTCCATCGTCACCAAGTCACTCGGTTGTAAATAACAATTATACGGTTGCATTTCAGTATCGTGCTTATTTGTCGGGTCCGATGAAATCCGCATGAAAGAGGCCTTAGGTCTTAGGCCTCTTTCAGCGTCATATGGATTGCATCACGCACGCGATATTACTATGGGATTGCCACGGTTGCGGGTGATGTCAGTATGGTGTTCTGCGTCCGGCATGACCAATAAGAACGACACTGGAAGCGCACTGAAAATAGGTATCTGTAGTTCTCGCCAGCTAGCATATTTACAATTTGGCGCCCACTAGCGAGCTCTCTGCGAATCGTATTTACGACATGAATTTCAATCTGCTGATACCCCATCCCCCCGTATTAGAGTTCTAGTCGGACAAGCTGCGAATAAATTAGAGAAACTTTTGACTGTATTGTTGATTTTGCTATTGTTGATTACGATGTGAGTATGTATGTGAGTTTGACGTATGGGCAGACGACGATGCTGAAATATTCCACTCAACACTTTCACTTTCCTTTTCGTGGTTTTTTTTTTTGTCTGACCGTCGTATTTTTCTCTAATCCTCATTCGCATAATCTGTCGAATTGTAGTGTAATGATTGGCTGATTGCTCTGGTGTCGCTTTCTTAAAAAAAACCCTGTTTCAGATGGCGTTGATTCGCCTTGGATTTCTATCAATTGGTCTATCCAGGCTTTACTTGTTCAACTGCTTGAACTCCAATCTTCGACGTTCATACTAGGGAAAACGGGAACCACTTTTTACAGAATTTAACGGTGCAAGTTGATTTGCATTTGAAAACAAAGGTCAGTCGAGGAAAGAAGTCATAAAGGTCCGAAAGAATAGCCAGGGTCGTCGTAAACAAAGAGTTTGAGGTGAATGGTCGCAATAATCACAAAACAGAGGATAACGATAAAGTTGCATATATAAACCAAAACAATAAAATTTTGTTTTGTTCGTTGTTGACAAGTGATCACCATCGAAATAGCATTTCTTACCAAAGTATATGTATCGCTCTCGCCAACGATTTCTGACGACACATTTGGAACTGCTCTATATTCTTTTTTATGAGCGAAGAAGCACTTCATCATTTAGCTACATCACCTACCGTGCAAGACGCGACGAATTATTATAAGTCGGGCAGGAAATCAAGAAACTAAAATTGATCCTTCCTTTTGACACCTGGCTCTTCATTTTGTATTACTGAATGTGGCCGTGGACTCTCGTTGTTGAGTGATAATAACGTGAAGTAATACTCTATTACTTACTTTCATAATTTTATTTCGAATTCAATCGTGTACGTCGAAGTCCTTGAATGGTAGCCAATAAGTCGTCAATCGAGGTGAATAACAGTGTCCACATCACAGAGAAAAAAATAAGGGTCTAGCTTTTAGAAAGACGGCCGTTTCAGATGCTTTTGCTGATTTTTTTACGCTTTATTAGAGGATATAAAGATGATTTAAAAATACGCGAAACGTCAACAATAATAAGGATTCAGGACTGTGGGGATGTGGGAGGAGAGGGGAAATGACGAATTTGCCCTTTTTTTAACTTGAGATTAATTGTATGAAGAGTGTTTTTTATGAGCCGGAGGCGGAAATCGCGCACTGCTGCGCACCGAGCGAGACGGAGCGAGCGAGGCTGGTCAGCGATGCGGTGGCTGCGCTTGGCTAGCGTGGGTGCGCTGCAGTGCGCGGGGGGCATCGTCGCAGCCCCGTAGTAGCCGGAGCTAAGATGATTTCGGAATAGTAATGCGATAAAGGTCACTTTCGTAGCGAAAATTATGTACACATAACCTCAACAAAGAGGATATAAAAAGTTATTTTTCTCAAGAATGGTGCATTACCTATTTATGGGAGTGGTGTCAGGGGGGAAAGGGTGACCCCCCCCAAATCTTTACCTAAAAATGCACAAAAAGTCAATTTCAAGGTTAATGTCAATGAACTCGAGGTCAATGAACTGTGAACGACATCAAGCGGAAAAAAACTTTCTGCGGAATATGCACGAAATGTCAAGGTCAAGTTCAATGACCTCGAGGTCAATGAAGTGTGAACGACATCGAGCGTTAAAATAGCAAATTTGAGATTTTTCTGCGTAATATACACGAAAGGTCAAGGTTAATGGCCACGAGGTCAACCAACTTTGTACGACATCTAACGTTAAAAAAAGGCAAATTCGTCATTTCCCCACCCTATTACCGACGGTTCGCGTATTTTCAAATCATCCATAATCCATAGATTCATAATTTTTTATTCTTCATTAAGCATTAAAAAATCAGCAAAAAAATCTGAAACGGCCGTCCTTCTATAGGATAGCGCTTCTGTTTGCTCTGTGATTTGGATTCTGTTATTCTCTTCGACTGAGGACTTACTGGCTACCCTGAAACGGGCCTCTTTCTTAAGTTCTTCCAACAGAAGTCCAGGAGAACGCCAATAAGTCGTCAGTCCAGGAGAATAACTTGAGTCATCAAAATCACAGAGCAACCAGAAGTCCAGAAGAAAGCCAGGTTTTTCAAAATTGAGGATCGTTAAAGCACACCCGTATCGTACGACGTCGAGCAAAGCGTAGAAAAGAATGCACCAGAGAGTACTTTAGATTAAATTTTATTCATTGGCCACCACTTAAACGAATTATGACATTTGCTAACCTTTGTTCAGATTTTTGTCGGTAGTAGAATTTTTGGAAATATTATAATATATTTCTTAGCACAATTTAGACCACTTTTTTGTGAAATTTAGTGTATTTGTGTGTATGTATGTACACACACAATGTAAATGTGGTAACCAACATCGAGTGATCCCTTTGGAATAGTGAGTTTTGTGATCACGTGATATTTATTTACATTATTGGGAAGGACTTTAGCGGATGACCTACTTTTGTTGACCCTGAGGGGGGGAGGGGGGTAGATGCCCCCCCTACTACTCCCCCCCCCCCCCCTCGCGGAAATGCCTAGTTGCTGTGATATGATTATTTAAAGTTTTGAGGTTATGTTGTCAAAATAAAACAAAATTTAGACTGACCTTGATCTTGAAATGGGGGGGAGGGGGAATGGGGTACATGCCGCCCCCCCTACTGCTTCCCCCCCGCGCGGAATTGCCTAGTTGCTTTCTTCGAAAGGGTCTTTTTTCTGCCTTGACACCTTTCTCCTCCACAAATGCTCCATCAAAATTTTTTGTTGCATATTGCAATCGTTTTTGTTTGCATACTCTGCGCTCCGCTCCACTCCAGTTTAGCTTCTTTAACTTTCTAACATAACCTATAACCCGATTGAAAAGTAGCCACAATAACCTACTCTAGCCAATCGTTTTTGTTTGCATACGCTCCGCTCCGCTCCGGTTTAGCTTCTTCAACATACTAACATAACCTATAACCCGATTGAAAAGTAGCCACAATAACCTACTCTATCCAGTTGTTTTTGCTTGTAAATATCGAGAGAACAAGAAAATAGATTATTCGCGAAACTACTAGAAAAGGGAATACTACTTTGCCACCCAACCAAAAACGCGGCAAAACGCCCCAACAACATGCGTTCCGTTTTAAACAAAAATTACAACTTCCTTATTATCAAAAGTGATATTTTAAGAAAGAAATACTAAATTAACTTTGATTGACGTAAAATAAATAAATAAACATAAATTGCAAGTTAAATGAACGTTTTTATTAAAATAGGTATTATTAAAAAAAGATTCCACATTTCCTACTTTTTTAGAGAATTCTCATCTTTTCAAATATGCATACAACGAAATGTAGGTAATGCATTTTGACCACAGACAAGATTTAAACATATTATTTGCGTTGCGTTACATCATTTTACAAAGTATTTTCAGATTTTCAAAAAATCATATCTTAAAAACTATTGAATTCCGCACCCTGAAACTTTCAGGAAGATGATCAAATGACCCCAACATGATGCAAAAAATGTTTGAACGCCCCAGCGAGTAGGTCATCCGCTAAAGGTGAGCCCATTATTGGCGTAGATAAAACGCCTTAGCTATAGATAACATTATAATTGCAGTTTTTTTAAATTTAGGAACCAAATTACTAGACTTAGACCGCTTTGAAAAAAATAAAATTTTGTTCAAAAGTTTACCCCCAGAACCTCCAGACAAGTTCCATTTTTTTTAAAATTAGAAGTCAGGCCAGTAGTTTCGTTTCTAAATCAAGTACTGGAACTATGATGTCATCCATGTAAACGAAATTGCGTATTAGTTTTTCTCTTGAGTCCTGAGGAACAAATGTATAGGAGCTAGAATGAACACAGTCCTACTGTGGGAGGTGTTCGAACGTCGTCGGCGATACACCGAGCTAAACTTACAAACTAACACAATAATTTACAGGTGACCTTGCTGATGTGGCTCCACATCACCCTCGAGTTGCCCAGCTGTTGCGGGTAGAGAGAGGTAGAAACTCGATGAAGATCCTCATCGAGTAAATAGTCACAATATCGTGGTCGTTAACCACGTAGAACGGTAGACAGACACTAATCACACGTGAATTTCCAAACACTGATGATTCGAACTACCCTAGCTAGCTTTGACGAACAAACTAACACTATGCACGAGTAGCAATGACTCGATACAAGTCGAAACCGGGTTAAAATATCACGACGAACACTCGCGTCGACACGGAATCTCTTTTGACCAACAAAATCAGGCGTTTGGGGGAATGATGGCTACAATAATACTCGATTTCAATCACGAGAGCACCCAAAACAAGTCGAGCATTTTCGGGGGAAAAAACATCAAGTGACACCTCATCACAAAAGTAACGTCACAGACCAAAAAAGGATGCGTTCCGATTTATACTACTAACGCTAATCGCGAAAAAATTGCTCCTAGATACCGTTAGGTTCTAAATACAAATACTAGAAAGTCAACGTTGACCGAAGAATTAATCTTTTAATATTTTTAATTAAATTAAATTTAATTTAATCTTTCGGACCATGCCTACAATGGTTGACGATATAGGTACTCACTCACGACTTTAGACGGTGCCTCCGAGAAGTCTTCCGGCTCGCATCGACTCGGCATGGGTTTGGGAGTAGACCTTCGTCGGCCACTTGGAGCTGAGCTGGTCGTGGTGGTGTGCTGCGCTGTGGCGGTGTACTGCACGGTAGCGAGCTGTTGATGAGAGATACCATCATCAAAATTTACTGGTTGCTAAAAGATTCATCCTTACTTAAGAAAAATTTAAACAGCATCTCCTCTCTTCCGAATAGAGGGTATTCTATTTATTAATTTTAAAGTAATTACGTAGGGTGTATTGTGATTTATTTGTGACGAGGGGTTGGCGGGACGGGGCCCCCCCATTGAAACAGAAACATCTACTACTTCTAGACAAATAGCCAAATAGGCGATGTTAAAAATGTAAAACATGTGGGTTAGACCCACATTGAAACAGAAACACCGAGTTCTGCCGGCCAAATAGAGAGCTTGTAATTGTAGCTGAGAACCCTTTCTGGACGTAATCTGTACGAACTAAACATTTGAAACGGATCAAGCGAGGAGAAATACCGTCAAAGGAGAACTTCTTTACAAAATTATCTACAAAGTAATCTCTGGATGTATGTCGATAAGACCTATAGTTTCAAAAATATGCTAACAATCATTGTTGTGAGTGAAAAATAAACTCGATGATATTCAAAGCCCTGTAAGGGTATGGCCCAATAAAATATTTGGGACATGGACGTTGTTCTGCAACTTCCAGTAGGGAACACTAGAAGTAGCCTTAGCAGATCTGGATATAGCCAGCAGTAGCTACTTTATGAAACGCTATTTGACTGACTGACAGGCAACGCACAGCCTAAAATGGTGGACCTTGGGTCATGAAACTTTGTACAGGGGTCCCAGGAATAGGGTATTGTAGCACTAAGAAGGGATTTGGTGAAATTCATCCCCTAAGGGGGGGAAATGGGGGTTTACAATTTTTATGAAAATCAAAAACTACTTGACTTATGAAGCTGAGTAGTAGTATTAAGGGAAGTTTTATCTTGTTTATTTTTGAAGGGGGGGGGGTAATTGTGCGATTTTAACACCACACCCAGGAGAGGGGTATCATGTGACAAAAGTTTTCAAAACTTTATTAATTAGTTAGTTAGTCTGCAAAAATAGTAAAATAAAGTAAAACATATATTTATTGCACTAATAATGTAGGTTAAAAATTAAAGATAATACGGACATTATGCATAAGCTAACTTATAAACTAAGAAGTTGCCAGGGGTCTTCGCACTAGGCTGGGCCTGTATCGCGAGGAACCAGAATAGGTCGATCGTAATCATCGTCCTCTACATATTCAATCCTAAATTATCATGGTTACCATTTTTTAGCGCCGCCAGCGCCTTCAGATCAAGTTTAGGTCCGTAGGAAACTGTATATTAAAATCAAATTTTGCCGTTTATGGGGCACCAATTTAGGCAAAGCAAATGATTTTTTCATAATTTGGTCGTCGGCGTCGGCTGAATGCTGATTAATATATGTATATAAGAATAGAAAATTAGAGAGGGTTATAAAACCTGTCTGACAGGGTGACCCTCGTTAACCGCAAATAGGGGTAACTCGAGGTGAGTAAATATGGTCTGTCGTGAGAGCTAGCTTTAGCTACAAATTATGCTAAGTTGTGTTGTGTTAGAAGCCTAGCTACTTTACAAAGTGATGTTTCGTCTCAGGTTTTCTTCTTAGAATGAGCGTCGAAATAAGAAATCACATTTTCTTAGGTTTCTGCCCATTGGTTTTTCTTTACAATTTTACACGCGAGTCACGGAGTTTTATTAAGTTTCAAGAATAACAAAAACTTTACTTGAAAACCATCTTTGAGGGTTTTCATGTTAAGTTTATCGGCAACTTTTCAGTATTTCTTCAGCGTCTGGTAACTTTTCAGTGAAGCAGAGGCATACTTGTTTGAATAACTACATGTTACAAAAATAGAATATGTACAATATAGAACATTGGGCATTTTTGTGTAGAAACAAATTAACGGCGAATCCGTAAAATGAATTCAAAGAAACTGGGACTTTATCGAAAATGCCGACATGTACATTTTCGTCGACACATTTCATTTTCATTTTTTGTTGCTCAAATGGTACCTATGTGTAGATAGTAGAAACGTGCTTGGATCTAAAGCAATAGTTCTAGAGAGTTTTCTGACTGCTAATAAAAAAAATAAAAAAATGAAGCTGCAACAGATGGCGTTGATTCGCCATGGCCTTTCATTTATGGGTCTGTGATAAATTAATAACAAGTATTAGACCTACACTTACGTGCAAAGGTCAATTGAGGCTTTACTTGTTCAACACCCATGAAGATCTTCGGCGTTCATCACGTTCGTTAGTGAACACGTGGGAACCCATTTTATACAGAATTTGAACGACACAAGGATGACGATTTTTTTTCATTATTTCTGTTGACTTTGCACGGGATTTCGGTTTAAAAAATATTGTTTAAAAAAACTAAAAAACACGCTTTTAAAGCACTTCGAACTAAAAAGTTAAAAATAATTTTAAATATAACCTTAAAACAATAATGAATAAAAAATACTATTGTTATTGTGAAAAGAAAAGCGTCGGGCGCTTTGTTCCATATCTTTCGTACATCGAGCGCCCGACGCTTTTTGTTTCACAATAACAATAGTATTTTTTATTCAATATTGTTTTAAGGTTATATTTAAAATTAGTTTTAAGGTTATATTAAAAATTATTTTTAACTTTTTAGTTCGAAGTGCTTTAAAAGCGTGTTTTTTAGTTTTTTAAACTATATTTATTTTTCATTTTTTAGTTCGAGTGCGCGAGCCGGAGAATTAGAGGTTGTGTGAGAAATAAATTAATCCTGGCGATCCTAATCAGGATAATGAGATAAACTTATGAAATTTTTACATTGTCGCTGATTCTTGATAAGTGTACAACGTTTGAATTGAATCTGTCCGTTTAAAGTGGGTCAAAATCGAGTCCAAAGGAGTCGGTTACATACAAACAAACAAACATACAGGTGAAGATAATAAAAGCGTGATAATGATAAAAACAAATTTAGCCGAAGAAAGAAGAAAACAAAGGAACAAAAGACCAAAGGAAAAGCCAGGATCGTCGTAACCAGAGTTTGAGGTCAATAGTCGTAATAAAGACAAAACAGAGGATTCCACGAAGGGAAAGTTGTCGATAAAAAATAAATAAAAATTGTGTATGTTTGTTGTTTACAAGTGACAGTTCTTGTTCTTCGGATTCGTAATAGAGCAGCTTTGCTTATAACCCAATCACCACCAAAATTGCATTTCCTGCCAAGGTATTATGTGTTGTAAACTTGTAACCATATCAATGAATTGACCATATCATGAAATGGCCAACCATGGTTGAATTAGAACTTTCATTGAACGAAGAAATATTTCAGGGAAAAATACTGCGGTAGCTTCGGTGGAGACTAATGGGGGCGAGCGCAGCGAAGCCGGTTAATCTTAGTGTTAGGTTGACGTGTATATCATAAAAACATTAGGTAGTACTGAATAAAAATTAGAAGATCAAACGAACTTACCTTAAGTGAAGTTCGATCATAATTATCTTGTCTTTGTCGAGGAGATTTATCAACCATGTAGTCCCAGTTCTGGCAGCAAAGGCTTCGCACGTAGTTTATAGCGCCCTCTAGGAAAAAACAAAAGCAAACTCCTGCTTTGCCTGCCTACTGGGCGCTACCCCCGCTACCCGTCATTCTTTTTAGAGTAAACGGCAACATTGTTATGGGGAATATAACGGGAAGGGAGGGACCTTAAATCTCCTCGACAAAGACAAGATAATTATGATCGAACTTCACTTAAGGTAAGTTCGTTTGATCTTCTAATTATCTTGTCTTTGTCTCAGAGATTTATCAACCATGTAGATGTTTAGAGATTAACAATCAATGTTGCTAATGAAATAAAACTTATGTTTTTACTTTGAGATAAATGTAATGAAAAAACAAACTATTACACAAACTTAACGATTATCCCTCAGCAAATTGCTGTCACTGTCTACCATAGGCCTATTATAAAAGTTGGCAAATACAGAGGATTGGTCAGTCCAACCGGCTGATCTCCGAATAATATCTATGCTTATGCCTGATCGGGCTGCTGATGATGTGGATGCGTGGCGAGTGCTATGGGCACTAAATATAGACGTGTCAATGCCACTCGCTGAAAGCGTGTCTTTTAACCAACGGCTAATCGTTCGCGACGTCGCCGGCCTGAAGGGATTCTTATATGTCAAAAAAAGTTTATCATTTAAAGAAGTCCTGTGACTTGATGATATATTCATGTAACATTGCAAGGTTGTAGCAGGACATATACTAAGATCTTGTGAAAAAAATTGTAAATTTATTGCCGGTTGAGCCCGACCAATTCCTGAAGTTTTAATTAAATCGTCAATTAATATGATAATCTTATCACTATAAATCTTAATATTACTTATCTTAATCAATGACAAAGTCTGAACTCTCTGACCTGAGGCTAATGCTATAAGCATGACAGTTTTCTTAGTAATTAGTTCTACATTGACAGACTCATTTGATTGGCTGCTGAGATAATCTAAAACAATTGCTGGGTTCCATGTAACATTATACTTTGGGAAACAAGGTCTTAACTTAAAAATACCTCTAAAGAACCTTCTTAACTTGTCATCTTGTGCTACTTTACATGAATTAATAAAAGCTATTGCAGAACGGTGATTATTTAAAGTTCCGTATGATGATCCAGATTGAAAACAGATAGAAAAAAATCAAGTATTTGATTTACATCAGCGTTATAAAAATTACAACCCTTGTTGTGGCAGTAATCCCACCATAGCTTCCAGCTGGAACAATACTAAGATTTTGTACTGGATGTTATGGAAGCACTCATTACTTGTACTGCAGATTGAATTGAACTCAAACTCAAACTCAAATTTGAGTTTGAGTTATCTCGCCACCAAAGCAAATCACCCTTTATGTGGGATGGTATTTTCATATCTTTGTTGTAATCCTCATTGCTATCTAAGAGGGCTAAATATTTAGCCCTTTCTAGTGTCTTTGTGTGTGCCCAGCCGTAGCTTACTGCTGGGCAAGCAGCAGTGAGAGAACCCAGAAAGCGGGCAAAATCCCTTATCTTAACTACTTTTAATTTAATAATAGTGTTAATATATAGGAATAATTTTTATCTTTTATCCACTGGAAGTTCTAAAATCATGTCCTTTGCATTTAAAAAAAAGCCCAGGAATTTACAAGACTTGTTTGGGACTAGAGTGCTCTTCTTGTAATTTATGATGAAACCTAAACACTCTGGCATTCAATTGTTTGTTTAGTGTTAACTAAGCAGTCTGCTACTGAGTCACCTATACATAAAACGTCATCCAAATACCTCACAGACCTCAGCCCACGTGATCTTAGGTATGCAAATACCGGTTGAAGGATCTTGGTAAAGATATAGGGGGGCGAGATAATCCAAACGGTAGTGCGGTAAACTCATACAGGATGTCTCTGTGATAAAATCTCAGATATTTTCTAGAGTGCTTGTGGATTGGTTGTAGGAAGTATGCTTCCTTCAAATCAATATATGTCATAGTCACCCTGTTTGATGAGCTTAATAGCCGTTCTGATGTCTTCCATTTTGAAATGACTTGTTTCGACAAATTTATTAAAATTTTTAAGATTTAATATAAACTGAAGACTACCATCGCTCTACGGAATCAGGAAGTCATCGGAGACGAACTGATTAGCAACAGGTTGACAATTTGTATCGCTTCTATGTCAAACAAATAGGCAACTTCTCTATCCAAAATTTTAAGCTCTTGCATGGTATATTTTTTATTAGACTGACTTTCCGACGACGGCTGCTTCGGAGTTTCTAATAGTGGAATCGAGTAACCTGCTACCGTGGATAAGATGAATTCATCATTTGTAATAGTCTTCCACTCCTTTACAAAATGTTGTAAGTGTCCTGCTTGGACCTGGTGCTGGATTGGAGGATCTATGGTCGCTGACGGTCGGTCTGCGAGCGGTGGCCGGCATTCGTCGCCGGAGCAGCGTGGCGCCTCTGCGGCGGCGGCGGCGGGCGGGGACGTGGCGGCGGCGGCGGGCGGGGACGTGCCGGCGGTGGCGGCGGCGGTCCTCCGCGTCGGCTCGGATATACGTAGCGACCTCGTTGCGCCCCGGTCCTACAAATCATAGTGGTTGTTAGAGCAAATAGTTAACCAACTTAAGTAGGTATAGTGCCTATTAGAAAACCAAATATTGTATGTAAGTACCTGTTGAATGGGGCAGTATTCTGATGTCTGCGCATCCGTGCCCAAAGTAACATGCCTTGGCCGTTTAAAGAACTCGTCGTCGCCTGAGGCTCCATTAGTTCGTTTTAATTATGATGTTGGATGTTTTCACCGTTTCTGTGAGATTTTCCCCGAAAAGAAAATCATCTCTTTTTCGGTCCTTTAATGCATTGCATAAAGGCTTATCCAACATCGGGATAACCATTGACCTTCTCGTATAGGTCTCTTGGTAATGCGAGTCCGCAATCAACTTGATGCAGTCATTCAGCGTACGGACCACCTCAGTGGTCCGAGGGCTTTTCTTCAACAGCTCTGTTAGGGCACTTCCCAGCACTGCCAAAGCCTTCCCCAGCTGATTCTGTTTGATGGTCATGTGTTTATCCCGATTTTTAAAAACCTCCAAGGCTGATCTCATGTTCATTATCTCCGGATTTAAAATTGGAGCCTTCATATATGGGGTGTTCTTTGGAAATAGGTACTTCTTATTGAGCTCTTCCTTAGCTTCCTTCTTGAGCCCCTCTTGTAAGATCTGTTGTAGTCTTTTGCTGAGACCGTGCAGGTCCTCGTCCCATTCTGTTATCTCCACCTCAAAATCCCCCAATATCTCTAGTAACTCCGGGTCATAAACGTCCTCAGGGGCGATGATCGGGTCTGCGGGCTCAGCCGGCATTGTTGGGACTGGTGTCCCACGTTCACACATTGCTTCATAGCATTCCTCGTCTTGCAATTGCAACACCGGTGTTTCAGGTAATATATCTGAAATTATCGAGAAGTAAACGTAAGTTCGATTGGCAAGTATCAGTTACATAGTAACCGCACGAGAACGCCAACATGACGTTGTGCAATATGCACTTCCGCTTCAGGCCAAATAGCTTGAAAATAGGATTCGAATTATAAATTCGGGGTATTGAAATCTAAGAGTTATTGCAATATGCAACAGCCTGTAACGCAATATGCGTGCAAGCAAGATCTCGTATCATCAAACCTCTTCACTGACAATATGGCAGTTTGTAGGTTATGAAAAAAATGTACGGGGTGACACGTGCTTCACCGATTCATGTCGATACGCTCATGAAATGCAATATGCATTTGTTCAGTACTTAGAACCCCGAGCGTAGATGGACACAATCAACTACTTACCCTCTATTGGAGTCTCCTCCTCATCACTTGAGGAAATTCTACGCCTCTTTTGACGTAATTTCTTCTCATATTCCTTCTGTATCGCTCCTCCTTGGTTTCATTCTTACGTTTTGGCATCTTCCGAAGGTTTCCGCGTAGTTGAACCACATAATCACGATATTCAATATCACTAATTCTCGTTACGAAAATTTTAATTTTAAATAACCTCCCCCAACGTGCTATCGCGTGCGCGCGCACAGAACGGAATGACGGGTAGCGGGGGTAGCGCCCAGTAGGCAGGCAAAGCAGGAGTTTGCTTTTGTTTTTTCCTAGAGGGCGCTATAAACTACGTGCGAAGCCTTTGCTGCCAGAACTGGGACTACATGGTTGATAAATCTCTGAGACAAAGACAAGATAATGCTTTCTAAACACATGTTTCATCAAATTCAACCCTTTCTGACCATTTCATAAAATTGTCGGCCAGAACAGCCATGGCTCACAGTTAAATCGATTATCGATAACTGTAAAACACAACGGGTTATTTTTAGTCCGTATACCACACGAGCTGATGCCCGCTCAATATGTGGGGACCCGGACATAGCACGGAGGTCTGACTCCTGGGTATGGGTAATTCCATTTTTTTCCTCCAACAAAAAGAAAAAGGCCGGCCATTTCATGAAGTGATCAATCAATACTATGATATGGATACGACACCTACATATCTTTCGAACCGGCAACTGGCATGAAGAAAAAATATGTCTCGCCGACGACATCTAATGACAATTTGGTACCTACTTTTTATGAGATGTCGGAAAATTGGCCCTTCCATTGACCTGTGACTACTTGTAAGTGGCAACACTTTTCTATTTTACGGAAGACATTTTTTTTTGTTACATAAACTACCCTGTATACTATCTGTGTGCAAAATATCATTCATTCCGTTGAGCCGTTCTTGCGAGATTCAGTGACGAACATCAGTTCTTACCCTGTCGGAAACGTCGAAGGCCGCCGTTCCTCGTCCGTCCATGTATTCCTGGAACTGTGATATCACACACACCATCGCGTAAACCTGGGAAAAATTAAAATAATTATTACAACACTTAAATGACTGATAGTTTTAATTTCAGGAATATTCAACAGACAAAGGGTCAGATAAAGCGTTATGATCAGGGTTATAGACAAAATTACACCAGCATTATCACCGCAGATCGGATTTTCAGCGTGGACGGAGAAGGGGGTTTATGTCATTATACTTATATGGAACTTAAATTAAAAGCCTCGTACGGAACCAGTTCCATACAAGTAAATTAAAAGCCTCGTACGGAACCAGTTCCGAAACTCCGGTTCCATAGACGGCCGAAGCGGTATACGGCAATACAGATCATCATGTGAATTATGCTGAACAACTGGTGCTGGCACGTCTCCTGGAGGAAGTATGCCGAAGCATTCAGGCAGTAATAACCTAACAAAAAGTAAAAAAGACGTAGAAAACCTGATTAAAAAAAAAAGATTAAAAGAACATCTGCTTAACAAAGCCTACTATAGCGTACAGGAGTTCCTTAGCGGCCAGTGAAAAAATTAAAATTTAATTATTGGTGAAATTTGTACTGTTATTGTTTTACTATATTATTATTATTTAAATTGCTATATGGACATGTCATCTGTATTTAAATTATTATTTCGGCGCCATTAGGGTAGAGTGTAGTAAGAACTACATCTTTTATATGTACATTAACAACCTGTATGACCACATTCAATTAGTAGGTTTAAAAAAACTCCTGTTAACTGTTGTCCCAAGTATAAAAAATCTACCTGAAAAATATCAGCTTCATCAATCCAGAAGTTTTTGATTTTCATTTAAATTATAACCTGGCCATGGTTTAGTAGGTACTTCAATTTGGTATGTATTCTGAGTACTTATCCAAATTTTCAGCTAGTTGTGGCGGATTTCACTTTTAAAACCCAATAATATCACTCTATTGGTTTACCATTTCCCATCTGACCAAAGAGGCATTCCGTTTCCGTTTATAAAGCCAAATTAGGTTTTAGTCCTCCTTTAAATGTGTCACATTAGGTTTATAGTAGAAATTCCAATGAAATCGAGCATTTAAATCATCGCAGAGTCCCAGAAAGTTTTCCAGGACATGCCGGCTAACGTAACAACAAATACAAAAATGTATTTGTAACATAAACATTTATATACAGGCATACATTGCTTCTGGTCACATAGGGTACCCTATCTCTAAAAAGAGATCCCTCCAGCAAACCTAGGCAAGACAGGAGAGTTAATTATACAGGAAAGTCCTAGTTCGCAATAAATATCTATACATACGTACGCAAATTACTTTCTAAATATATATAAACTATACCAAATATAAAATATAAATATATACTCCAACAACATAAAATACAATATAAAGCATGAACATACATAAACTATAATAAATCATACATTTTCATTACGGAAGAGAAAGGAAATGCACTTTCAATCTTTCCTTAAAAGTGAAAATTGAGGGACTTTCCCTAATAGGGCAGGGAAGTGCGTTCCACAGTCGGATTGCCCTTAACCTAATTAATAAGGTTCCTGCCTATTGACATACCCTGATAGGAACGAGAACTTGAGATGAGGTATTGCAGGTAAGAGGCGAATATTCAACGTGGTTTTGCCATGCATGCATCATTCAAGCGGAAATTAAAAAGTCAGCCGGTTTTATGCCGAGCGAGCTAATCGACCACCACGAGTAGCCAATTTTCTTTAAATTTAAATCGTAAAATGTTTGTGGTAACCGTAATTGGAACTGAAAAGGTAACGTAATCACTTTTCGAGGTAAAATTTCCTTCTTAATATTTCTACGGGTGGACATGGACGAAAAAAGAACAAATAGCGATAGCAAAATCACCATTTTCATTAGTAGAATCATGTAGAATTTGAATGAAGGTCATGAAACTCAATGATAAATGCCGCATGTCAAAAATATTTGAAAACTATTAAAGGACTTTGATCGAACAAACATGCCCCTCCCGCGTTTTTTATTCCGTACCAATTACGTTCAAAGCGCCAGAAAGGGATAACAGCTCCAATTCGTCTATTTGTCCGGCATCAGTCGTTGTTTCCGTCTCCTTAGCTGCGCCTGTTTACTCCTGTCTACCCCAAACCTGTGTGGTGAACTGGCCGGCAATTTCAAGGTTAGCGTGGTGGTCGATAAAGGGTACCTTTTACTTGGCAAAAATTGCATCTGCATTCATTTGCACTCAAACTTAGTTTAAAGAATCGTAAAAAATATGCCATTTATTCAAAGTAAATTAAAGGATTTACTTTAGGATTTAATAAATGGCTTGTTTTTTACCGTCAGTCCGTAAAATTAAAAATGTGGGTGATCGGGCGACCTCGTCGTGGAAGTATGCCTTAATAAAAATGAAAGGTAAAAAAAAATAGAAATAAAAAGTTTCGGTTCGGCGGGATTTGAACCAGCGACTTTGAGATCACGCATAACGCTAATTAATACAATGATCCACCGCTAACCCTGTTTTATGCAATGAAATTACCGAACTTAGTGTACGGAAAGATACTATGTTCTTGACACTTGGGAAATAGCGTTTTTGGCGAGATGTGACATAGCTTGATCGTAATAATAATACCAAACTGATACACAGCTAGCAAAACGCAATTACGAAATTTTGGAAATAAAGTAGTACCTACTCAATAGTAGTTTATGTGACTGCAACATAATGGAGGGCATTAACACTCGAGAGTGGGTTTATGAAGCGAGCCGAAGGCGAGTTTCATAATAATATCACTCGAGAGTTTTAATGCCTAATTATGTACAGTTACATACACTAGTTTATCTACACACATATCATAAGCTCTCTTTAAAGTGTTCAGGAACCGCATGTTCGACCGGCATGGTGGCATTGATAATTCCTTTGCACTTGTTTAGCTTGTTCAGTGGTACCAACTTCACAAACAAAGTAGGGGCGGCACGCAGGCGGGCGTCGGCGTTCGAAATTTGAATGTCATAATATGTAGAAAAATTACACATTATGGTCATAATGTTTATTTTTTTAGATAAGAAATAGTTTTTACCAAGTAGTTTAACATTATGCTGATCTTTACGTGCGGTTTTTGTACGCAGTAAAGAGGGTTTATGATACGTGTGTAGATAAAAATATTAAAATGACTTTAAAAATATATCACACGGCCGATTTTAATGAAACAAAGCCTTAACTTTGTTTCTCCTTATGTTCTATTTACCTGTGAAATCGCATGAAAATCGGTACAGTAGTTTTTACGTTGTCATTAAACAACAACAGAAGACAGACATAAAAAAACGCTGGTTTTTATTTTGTAACCGCCTTATTTATCTTTTTATCTTTAATGCACTGACAGAGAGCGGTTCTACTCTTTTATTATATTCATATAATATATTGATATACCTTGGCAATTTATTAAGGAAAAAATATCGCATCATTGAGAAAAACATAAACATTTACATACAGGCAAATACATTGTTTCTGGCCCCAGACTAGGATGATACCCTGTGTCGTGAGAACCAGAAACAGCGATGTCGCAGACATAAACATCCAACAACGGGATTTTTATTCTTTACCCCCACCGGGAGTCGAACCCGGGACGTCTCGCATGGTAGGCAGAGCCTCAACCGCTGCGTCACTGAGGTCGTCAGTGACATCAACCAAAAGAAGATGTTCTCCCTGTCACGACCATGGCATGTTTTTTCAATTTCTTTGCGGTACATATTCATAAAAAAATGTGTACTTAATTATACTAATTAATTCATAAATAGTACTCCCTTCGCTTTGAAGTTCTCGTGGTCGTGCTGGGCAGGTAACTTTCTAGCACGACCACGCTATGTTTTGACACTTTTGAAATATCGAGATCGAAAAAATAGGTACAAATTATACAAGAAAAATGTACTACCTCTTACAACCAGCATATATAAAATACAACCAGCATATATAAATAAAAAACCAGCAATTTTTATTTCAACTTGAATTTGAATTTCTATACAAACAAATTATGAACGCCTGCATATTTGTTGTAGGCAAAGTCACACGCGGTGTTGTGAAATAGGCTGGTTAATTTTTATTTAAACTGCAATTTATTCATTTCTCTGACTCAGAGGAATTAATTAAATTATTGTTAATCTAACTCGGACGAATTAATTTAATTAAACATATTAATTTAGTTAGCAAAAACGTTTATTTCATAAAAAAGGACTAATAGTCTAAACACAATCAAAGTACATATTCGATACTACATCATTGCAAGCAATTCTTCCTAGGTATGGTGATTCATATTTGCTATCAAATTCGAAGTAACATACATGCTAAAAAAAATACATGGAACCGAATTGAGAACCCCCTCCTTTTGTGAAGTCGGTTAAACAAATAATATACAACAAAATCAGTCTGGTAGGTATAGTCCAGGGGCTTTTATCGGTACTACCTACGTTATTTATTATGCACTACAATATGAATATATGGAAATTGAAAAATTATAATAAATAACTTTATTTAGGTATATACAAGGTTTCGTTATTGAGATATGTCCAATTTTGAGTTGTATGGAACGATTATCCCTTATGGCCTAATTATATAAAGTTGCATAGGCACACTACTTTATCTACACATATCACTATTTCTCTAAAATGGAAGCCGTAGGGAATTTTCCGCCATGACAGTTGTCATTTGTTTCTTGTAGTTCTCAAAGTTCTCGTAGTTAAATTGTTTATCATAATGCCGGTGGTTTCCTACAGTTTATGAACGCGTTATAAGTAGAGCACTTGTGTTAAGTGCGTAGATTCTAAATACCTGAATACATTATTAGTACAATATTAACATTTTTATGATCATCAGAGTTCTGGACTTTTTTGTTTAGGTCATCATACATTTTCCATTTGTTTGATTGCTTACAATGAACCCTGAAATGACCTGGAATACGTTCTACAATAGCAGAAACTGCAATTTTTTTGCAGTGTACAAGGATCTGATTGGGAATATCTTTAAGAGTAATTGTCATGTCGATATCGAAAAATATAGCGATGTGAAGTTAGCCCAACACTTCTTAGGAACGTCTCTAAAATTTTAGACGATTTAGACCTTTTTTGGACCCCCCCCCAAATACGAAGTTTCAGAGTTTGACCTCGCTTAGTTTTCGTAAAAAAAATAAAAACGTTACAAACACCAGCCCAACACATGCGAGTAAAAAGTTGAAACTCATAGCGTTTACGGGCCCGATTTTGAACCCCCAGGAAATGTTATCAGAACATCTGTATGTCATATAGTTTCTGAGAAAAAACATAAAAACAATGGCAACAATGTCGTCAAGGTAAACAAGCACATAATGAATGGAACGCATGAGAAGGTAGCACTTTATTTTAATTGGCAGAGGACTCCGAAAGTTACCGAAATACGAAGTTTCCGATTTTGATCTCATGTGGTTTCGACGTAAGATGACAAAACATCCTAACATAATTTGAGTGTAATCTGCAAACACTAGTGTATGCAGCAGTATTCAGTATTCAGTATTCATTTATTTATTGCTTACATGTAGTAAAAAGATGTTACATAAAATGTGTCCCAGAACATGCGCCCTGCAAGGGCATTGCAATATAAACATATCCTTAAACTAATTAGAATTAGTTAGAATTTTAAACATTTCAAAACATAACATTATTATTATACATAGTTATACTTATTGCACAAAGATTGTTTAAACAATAATTAAAATATAGAATGTTAAGCTTTATCGAAAAATTCTTGCAGGCTATAGAATGAATTTTCTATTAAGTGTTTTTTTAATGTTTTTTTTAAGGATTGGTATGTTTAATATATTTTTGTATGTAATTAGTCCTTAAAACACTCGTGTGACCATGTTATAAAAACCTAAAACCACACTCGTGTTTTAAGGACCCTCATTGTATGACAGTTGCGTAAACTAGTATTATTCCCACATTAATGTACTGACAGCATTTTTTTTGCTTATACCTATAGCCTTATACTTATAGCCTTTACCCTTCACCTAAGCTACCGCAGTATTTTGCCCTGATATTTTTTGCAACTTTTGGTGTTCATTTATCCATTTTGGGTAGGAAAAAAATATTTTAGTGATCATTATATTTGTTGCCATTTTTTTATGTTGAAGTCATTCTAACGTCTCCCGTTTCATAATAGATGTAAGTAGCTTTTACAAAATCCGAGTTTGTATCTAATTAGATTTAATTTACCGGGTGTACATGGTGATTATAAATTTCTGTACATAACTGTCAGCTTGACAATTTCCCATCAATCAATGCCTTAAATCAATGAGTAACGTCAGAATATGCGTTCTAGGCGTCAAATGCGTTTTTTTTGCCTATTCCATTGAAAGAAGATACTGTGTCGTATCCTGTGAAGGCATGGAAAATCGGCAGTACTTCAGCTCTTTCTGGTCCTGAAACAGTGTAGTTTAGTTACTGTGTAGTAAAATTTTAATGCTTATAGCACGATGAACACAATTGCATTGGCAATAGAGTGGCTTGAAATATAAATTTTGCCTGTGACCATGTGGATCTATATAACTGTTTTAATTCCGGCAATCTTTGAACTAACTATATGGCTACGACCACAATGTCATTATCCACAGTACGAATCATAATGTTTTTATGTCGTCGATCAACAGCGTCAGCAACATACTTCATGTTCCTTTCTAGGCCGATGCCTCTTCGTGGTTACATGGTTCAATCATATTCCTGTCACGACTGAGATTACTTAAAATTGCACTCTTTTGAGTAATGTTTAGATCCTTTTCTTTAGCCAATTCTATTGGGAGGTATCGGATCGACAGCAGATCAAAAAGCTCTTCTTTGTTTAATTCCACGCAATGGAAGTTTGCCCAACTCTTTGGAACTCTAGTATTAAGATCAACTTTAGTCCGTTGTCCTGTTCCTCGTTTTTGGCGTGTGGTATTTTTCAAGCTATTAGGTTCGAAGATATCCAAACGTGAAACAGTGGCTAATTCACATCTTATAAAAGGAACAAAAAAAATGTGAGCATATTCGCAAAATGTTTGTGTTAAGCCCAACATGTGCACTACAGCCGGTCCGTCTAAGATTTTCACGGTTACTTCTGGAGGGCTGGGCACACAAGTCATGCATTCATTAGGGATAACTTTGAAGCAGTAGTAGATCAGACTTAGTTCCTCCCATCGTTCCCGCCACGCCTAAAGTTGGTGGAGAAGACAGATTTTCACGGCTGAAAAGTTGATTTAGATCACCAACTCTGTGCTCCGAAGTAGCAATATACAACATATTGAAAAGTTGGCAATCGTTTTTCAGCGCCGCCATCTTGTGTTTATCCTTACATCCAGTTGATTTAGTTTTTAAACTGGAAAGTAGAGGCAACTAATTGAGTTTTATCAGTTTCTGCAATGAATTTCCTTCACGGAGAAATTCAAAGGTATTGCTTTTCACCAATTTGTATATTCTCGATTTAATTGATGACGTTAGTGGCTGCGGCTTTGCATGTCACATAAGTCCCCGGAATCCTCGAGAAATGGGTTGCCAAATTGAATCGAGATAAGACATAGCCTCTTCGTTTCATATTACGGCAGCTAAGTTCAAATCCAGCGCAAACATGGTGTTTTTGTACGTTTTTTAAGGAATAAAATTATAATAAAACATGATTTTCACGCGCTGGATTTAAACTTAGCTTAAATTATATGAAACTAGTACAACTTTCATATGACATGAGTTTCATTACAGTTGGGCAATGTTGGGAAAGTGGGCTCAAACTGACACGTGGTCCTTTAGACCTGAAGTTCTCGCAACTGTAGGATCAAGAAACACTTGCCTTTTAATTTTGCCTACCTATGTCGGCGACCCACAATTTGAAAAACCCTATATAAAAATCCCCAATACATTAAAACCTTTATTTCGTCTTATACCTATATTTTAGCCATTTTCCTATCCATGTATGCCTTCTTGTTTATTGGGTTGTGTGCGTGCTGTGCGGGGATTGTGTACGTCACTACTACAGGTATAGAGACACTCACTGTAGCACACAATAGCAAATCTCAGATCTTGCCTTCGTGCCTGTACTGCGTGTTTTATTAGACAAACCTAATATTTTATTAAAAAAAACACGCAGTAGTCCGCAAACATTGCCATCATTTAATATCTACATTAAATTGCTGGGTAGATAGAAATAACTATACATATAAAGCACAAAACTTGTAGATACTATACTAGCTATTCCTAAATGGGTACATACTTAATTTATTCCCCGAAATCGTTTTGAATTTGTAGCCAGTGTAATATACCTACACAGGCTACAAATGCACACTTCTGATAATCAGATTGGTGACGTGGCGGATTCATATTTATTTTCCGCCTCTCATGATTTCCTAATTCAGTTCGGGTAAATTGGGTCAATGCTACAATATCTGATCGTATCATTCGAGATTGGATGATAGAAGAATATTGTCGCGCAAAGCTTTATCGATAAATCTTGATTTATTGTAGGGTTCATGGAGTGAAAATATAAATTAATGGCTAAATTAATGAGCAGACATAACATATTTTTCTGGCGTTGGAAGGAAGACAATGACAGTACCCTGTGACAACAAAATACCTAGTTCGATGTCTACATTGATGTACTCGTGTACATAACATAGGTAGGTACTCAATAAGTTTTAACGGTTTTCATACATTCCATTCTTGTGAACTAAAAGGCACCTAACAATATTATAAAAGAGGCAAGATTGGCTAGCTATCAAATGAAACTTTAGAGTGTGGAACACCAAAAGTATCAGTAGCAGAGCTTAAGTTTTCATGGAATGTCAGGAAGCTTCCTACATTATTTCACTACATTATTTCGGCTTTAATAGCGTAACGAGTTTTCTCATAACGGGATGATAGAGGCACAGTTGTCCATAAGTTTAGCCGGTTAATCAATACTCCATTTTTGCGTGACGAGGGGCTAGCCTTTCGCCGCCGTTATGGAAATATGAATGTGTCACAATGTTTTCTATTACTCTATGTATAATTTCTTTAAGATAAATTATCTAATTGGTGCATGGTCTTACCGGCTTCGAAGTTTCGAACGAGAAGCGAGCCGTAACCGCTGAAACCGTACAAACGATATACATGCGAATATTTCCAGTGAGGGAATCATCTCAATAATATGAATTGAATGAATATTATTAACTTTCATTTCTAACGAATATCGCACGAAGAACACCATGAAAGTATGCGTTCAAAGAAGAAAACCCACAAAGTTTCTTAGGCGACTGTGGGATGACATTTAAAAAAAGTCGGCTTAACCTTTCCTCATTTTCGTGTTTACCTCGAGAACATAATTTGTACGTAATATTTCTCTCTTATGCAATGCTTGAGGTTCAAATATGAATTATATTAAATAAATGTGCAAAATTTCACGTTTATCATTTACGGGTATGATTATTATATCACAAGGGATTTCCGAGAGACGCTAGCCGTGTTACCACAAAATATATTAAACAGCGTTTAATTTCAAGACAAACGTCAAATCCCATACGTTTTTGTTTTTAAACAAGTGTTGAACGGTAGTTTTTTTTTTTTTGTGGTAAGGCTCTAAATGTTTAAATGATACTTTAAAAGCTATCTTTAGCATTTGGTTCACAATAACCATTACATACTTTTATAGAATCGCAAGTCCCCAGTCAAAACATAAAGCAAAGCAGAAATAGAAAATTATAATAAAATATTTACCATGCTATTTTCATAGAAATATCAATTTTCTTGTCAAAAACAATAGTTTGGCTTTGAACGTTTTTCGTAGCTACAGTACAATGTCTATTTTTAGAAGATATATAGGTACAAGGTTCACAAAATATTACTCATCTCCTATCCTCAACACGAGTTAAATATGGAACTTTAGTTACATACTGCCAATATAACTCAAGCTCAAGAGATTGATCCAGATCGGAACAAGTCGGTCAAACAAAGTTTTCTCAGACAGAGAGCTCGTTTGATCCGACAGTAAGATGTAATGGCATCCATCTACCAGAATGGAGTCAAATAGTTCGTTAGTCATAAACTATTAGTAAGTTATCCTGAAGATAAGCACCCAGTTCCCAGGCTGCATACTTTGATTAAACTTTTATTTATGGTATAATCATACTTTGCTATAGGCATATATATGTCGTAACCATTCTACTATATGGTTATGACATATATATGTCACCGTAAGATAGTCAACGTTTTTTTCCTCGTTAGTTGGGCAACTACCGACATATAGTAATCTGTAGCATACTATATGACGCGTTAGTTGATAAACTGACGGTTAAAACCGTTAAATAGTAAATTGGTTTAAACTTGAATTGCAAACGAAATACCAGGGCAAACACTGCGGTAGCTTAGTTGACGACTAAAGGGGGCAAGCGCAGCGAAGCCCCCGAATAGTCTTCGTGTTAGGTTGACATTTAAGAACAAAGATACGTAAATTCTAACCCTGTCGGTCTGGTTTACTATCTTTCGATAGTTGATGTTGACGTTGATACTAACGGTTAGTTTATCAACTTACGGTTTTCACTATCTTATGGTGACATACACACTATGCTCAGTTCATGTGATAAACTACTATTATCTACACACGTATCATAAACCCTCTTTACTTTAAACTATCGACAAATTTAAAGCAGACCGACAGGGTTTAGAATTTACGTTTATTTTGTTCTTACATGTCAACCTAACACGAATACTATTCGTGGGGCTTTGCTGCGCTCGCTTCCACAAAGTATTGGCCCTGATATTATGTTTGCATTCAAGTTTAAACCAATTCACACTTTAACGGTTTTATTATAAACTAACGCGTCAAATCGTAAGCAGTACGGTACAGTTTACAATTTATCGATAGTTTGTAAACTAACGGGAAATAAAACATTAGATTATAAACTAACTGGTTATGACAATCTTACGGTGACATATACATAAATAGAGTAGTAAAAAGGTTGAAAAAATGGACAAAAAGTTACTAATGAATGCACAGGTGAAATGAGCAATGTGGTGTGTAGGTTGTGTGTGTGTATGTATTGTGTAGAGTTGTGAGAGTGTGCCTGCTTAGCCCTACGACCGTAGTAGGCTTGGGATCGACTCTGGCGTTAAATTGCCACAAATCAGGGTGAGCAAGCTTGTGTATGACTCAGCTAACCAAATACAAACGATTATAGAGGTAGATACCCGAATAGAAAAGGAAAGGACAAAAGGCAGATTAAAATTAACATTAGACGTTCTTTGTCCGATGTTCTTTAGAAGAGTGACAATTAAAACTGCCTCTTTTCCACAATTTTCGGTCGATTAGGGCACATCCACACCACAGAGCTGAACTGAGTATACGTTGCTGCGATACATCATGACTGTAAAGTCATGATGATCATGACAGAAGAAATAAAAAACACCCAACCATTTCATTTCTCAACTACCGTACTCAATGTGGGTGCAGTAACTAAGGCACCCGCACTGAGCAATACTTATATTGTTTGTTTCGGCGATAGGGAAGGACAAAAACGGAAAGTGATGCATGACGCATCGCCTGCCCCTGCTGGCTGCTTAGTGCGAACGGGGATTAGGGATTAGCGGATGGGGATTGTCCCGGGGAAGCCGACGCTCATTTTGCTGCGAAACGACACGAGTCTTCGGCTGCCCGACCCAGATCCCAAGCCGCCCATACACTTGTGAGCCACCCTCTAGCTATGTTTAATTATTACCCTTAATTATTTTGACGATCCGAATGGCCGAGTCGGCAGTGACCCTGCCTACGAAGCCAAGGGTCCCGGGTTCGAGTCCCGGTGGGGGCAAATATTTGTTTGATGAGAACGGATGTTTGTACCCTAGTCATGGTTGTTTATCTATCCAAGTATAATATTTAGCTTTATACATATGTGTATCGTTGTCTATTACCCAACATACAGGGAATCCTAGTTTGGGGCTAGATCAATGTGTGTAAATAGTGTCCAAGATATTATTATTATTATTATTTTATGTCTCTCACACACACACACACACACACAATATATAGCGTCTTGACTATTCCAATAGGTGTCCAAGTTCTCAGGCTTCAGCACATCGCCGGGGCGGGTCGCTAGCGGGGCGGTTGTTAATTTCGTCAAATGTATGGTCAAATGGCCGACAGAAACTGCGACGTCTCACACATTTATGTTCTACGAGACCAACACAAGTAGGCGCATGCATGACAGGACTGCGCCTGTACCCCTCCTACAATACTTAAATATACGTACTTACCTGCACCTACATTCACTAGCATGTACTAAGTATTATATACTATAGGGAAATATTCAACTGCACATCAAAAATACTGATTTGCACAGCAAGTATCAGGGCAAAATTCTGCGGTAGCTTAGGTGACGGGTAAAGGGGGTGAGCGAAGCGAAGCCCCCTTTATCCTTCGTGTTAGGATGAACATGCAAGAATATCAAAGAATACTTAAAACATAAACTTGAGTATACATAAAATATTTAAAACCTAAAAAGTGTTTTTGCTGTGCAAATCAGTATTTTTGATGTGTGATTTGATTAAATACTATATGGTATAAATCACCGTTCCGGTGTTCCCTCCATTAATTACAGTGAACGTGTAGCTGCCATGCGCCTAGTTGTGTTGGTCACCCAGTAGGTGTACATACGAGACCTGGGGTTTTTGTCTTCCTACCCAGTCGGGTTTCGAACCTGGGACCTCTCGCTTGGGCGGCAGAGCCTCGAATCACAACGAGTACATCCGGCAATTAACAAACAGGTAACTTTATTTCACATTTCAAGTACTTATGAAATGTCAAATTAATCAAATAATTAAAAAAAAATACAGATTAATAATACAGGTAGCTCAAAATATTCTGATCCTCCTTTTTACAAATTCACTAATCCTTTTCACAAATTCACTAATGACTCGGCCGTAAAACTAATGTATAGTATTACAGAATCCGTGCGAATATGCTTGGTATATAAAGACAACAAATGCGTGCTTGATGTGGTGTTGCTGCCGGAGAGCGTGCGTGACGTAACTGTGCGCGCTTCCGTGACAGGAAGCCTGGTGCCACGCACTGACGACTACCACCCCCCTCTCGACGTCATTGTGCCCGTGTTGCGTGCGCGGGGTGCCGACCAGCGATACGGCCGCTTGGATCCCAGCAACATTGGTGGCCGCAATGTCTGGAACTTTGCCAAGGGCAACCACGCAGTCATGTACGAACTCATGAGCGGCGTATCCTGGGACGGTGTTCTCGAAGTCACTGATGTTGAGATGGCAGTCGGTCGCTTCTACGATACCATTTACGAAGTCTTCAACAACTCCATCCCGAAGAAGACCAGACCAACCCAGCCTACTAGTTGATACCTACCCAGTGTGGTTCACTGGTGATATCATAAGGGACCTGGCCACGAAGGCAAAGCTCCACCGTAATTGGAAAACGTGGAAGAGGCCGACTGACTGACTACGACTCATTCAGCACGCTGAGAGCCAACCTCAAGTGTCGCATAGATACTGCCTACGCCAACGAGATGAGTTGTATAGAAAGCAATATAAGACATAGCCAGCGCGCATTTTGGAAACATGTGAGTGGCCTACGATCGAAGGGTGGTTTTGAACCTCGGGTCACGCATCGGGGACGGAAATGTGCTGGTGAAGAAGCAGCAGCCGCATTTGCACACTACTTCTCAGACGTTTTCCTCCCTGATGAGCCAGTGCTCGATCCGGATCTGGTAAACAGTTCTGATGACACGTGCTCTGCTAATTACATACAAGTTTATCATATCTTCCGTAGGGACATATTGGAAGGACTGAAGCAGCTACGGCCAAGGAGCGCAATTGGACCGGACAACGTCCCTCCTTATTTTTTGAAGGCCTACAGTGATCAGCTGGTTCTACCTTTGGGTCGGATATTCAATCTTGCTCTAGAACAAGGTAAGTACTCACCAGCTGGAAGCTTTTTCGAGTTAGTCCTGTTGTAATTTGGAAATATAGTGGTCTAATATGGGAATGAAAATATTGATGTGATTGCTTGGAATGTTTATTTTGAAGTGACAAAGATAAATCTAAATACAAACATTGAATATTAGAAAATATGTCAGAAAGAATATGTCTGAGATTTATGAAGTAAACTTAAAAGAGTCTACACAACAATGATTATAGTAGTATCTACAACAGCCGCCCTTAATCGATGTTGTGCTCGACAAACAAAAAAAACTTAAGTTTGTAGTCCTAAACCAACTATACACCTTTTGTGTTGAATTGAAAGAGGTTTGTAGGAGTAAATAGATGTTTATTGTACTAAAGTTTGGATAGAAGAGAGCCTAATTATCCGCAGTATAATCTTATATAGTCTTACAAATAAGGAGTCACACACACAGTCATACATGTCTATGTCGCTATGTCCGCACACTTCACCTCCCACGGAAAATTAAAAAAAATATATGATTATATTTTTTTTTCTAAAACTAACTCTAAATATTTCATAATGCTTGTATGTACGGTTTCGTTCTATTTTTATGAACAATTTCAATTTTCCCATCTTTTACAATTTTTACATTGACATCTAAATCTTCAACAACCAAATATGGGCCTAAATAAATATTCTGTGTCTTATCACCCGAGGGGTTTCTTAACAATAACATACTGTCTTTCTTATAGTATACTGGATATACATTTTTATCATAATTTTCCTTCCTAATTACCTTACTTCTAATTAAGTTTTCCCTAGCATCCTTTTGGGAAACTTGTAACCTATACTTAAACTCTAACGGATAACTGTCATGATTATACAATGGGTCCACTATATTGTTACTTAAATTACTAGGAAGATTACATATTTTGCCAAACACTAATTCATGAGGCGTATATTTCGTTTCAGAATGAACTGTATTGTTATAGGCAAAGCACCAGTATGGCAACCAGTCACTCCACTGATCAGGCTGATTGTTTGACATGATTCTTAAATACGCACCCATAACTTTGTGGCTATTCTCTAATGCACCGATCGTCTCGTGATGATATGCCGTAGACGTCATCTGAGTTATATTCAAGAGCTTACATACCTCCTTCATTGTGCTCGATACAAACTCGGTACCACGATCCGTTGCTATTTCTCTCGGTATTCCGTATTTCAGCATGAATTTTTCCACGAATGCGCGTGCCACACTTACCGTATCCTTTGTTTCAAGAGGAAACGCCTCTACGTACTTTGACAGGTCACATTGCAAAGTCAATATATAAGCAAATTTATTCGCATCTTTGTTTATAGGTCCAACTATATCCAAAAACACCTTATCAAATGCACACTTAGCTGTAGTTGTTACTACCATAGGTTGTTTTGTGTTCACTGAATACTTTTGTTTTTGACATTTACTACATTTGGCTACAAAATCTCTAACATCTTTCTCTATCGTGTTCCAATAATAATATCTTTTGATGTTATTAGCCATTCTCCTAATGCCTGCGTGGCCACTTGTAGGCAATAAGTGAAAGTCATTTATTATGACACGTCTATCGTCGAGATTGTCTATTCTTTGTACTCCCCTTATTATACATACTCTTGGTCCGGACCATTTGGGAATACTTTTGATTTCTTGGGTTAACCCTTCTATAAATCTTTCATTTTCTTTACATTTCACTATGCATATTTCCTTTATATTCAATCTTTCACAAAATGATCCAAATTCTTTCACCATAACGGCTCGCGTTGATAATGATAAAGAAGATGGCTTTGTAAAGATAGTCGACGTGCTTTCTATATAAATAAAATATTTATTCTCTTCTGTCAAAAGTCTCTCTTTCTTCATTTTCTGTATATCTTTCTCTGTTCCTATCCGAAGTTCTGTGTAATTGTTCGGCTTTTTGAGTATATCCACAACTCTCGGATGATCTGTCCTCGAATCAGTGTCTATATCATCCACCGACAAATTATCACGTTCTTTATCCTTTTCTTCTTGCATTCTTCTCTTTTGTCCTCTTGTCATAACATTCATAACTTTTTCATTCATTTCCTTTAACTGTTCTGACGTAACAATCACGCGCGACAATGCATCTGCAGCTACATTGTTGCACCCTTTCACATATTCTACAGTAAAGTTATATTCTTCCAGACATAACCTAAATTTCAATAACCTACTTGATGGATCACGCATGTTGAAAAGATACACTAACGGTTTATGATCAGTCTGTATTTTGAATTTCCTTCCGAAAAGATATGGGCGAAAATACTTTACACTCCACACTATTGCCAAAAGTTCCTTTTCAATAGTGGGGTAATTTTTCTCTGCCTTATTTAAACTACGACTAGCATATGCTATCGGTCTGCCGTCACTATTGCTTAATACAGATCCTACTGCTATGCCGGACGCATCAGTTTGTAAAAGAAACTCATTTTCACTATTAAAATTTGGATATTGTAGAACTGGGTGATTCATCAATGCCTTTTTTAAATCATGGAATGCTTCTTCACATTCACTAGTCCATCTATATTCTGCATCCTTCTTCGACAGTTGATTCAAAGGATATGACACCTGAGCAAAATTTGGAATAAATTTTCTATAATAGTTTGCGAACGCCACAAATCTTTTCACTTCATCACATGTTTGTGGTCGTGGATAATTTTTCATAACCTCTATTTTTCCTGGATCAGGTAGAATACCTCTTTCTGAGACTACATGACCTAAATACAAAATTTCCTTTTTGAGAAATTCGCATTTGGTTGGATTCAATTTTAAATTAATTTTTCGTAGTCTGCTAAAAATATCAAGCAAGTTATGATTGTGCTGATCCAAATTTCTCCCAAATACTACCAAATCGTCAAGATATACCAAACATTTTTCATAATTTAGACCTGACATTGCTACAGTAATCATACGGGAAAAGGCTGATGGACTTGTTTTTAGTCCCATCGGTAGTCTCTTCATTTGGTACTGACTTTTCGAACTTGTGAAGGCTGTACATTTTCTGCTTTGTGGTTCTAATTCAACTTGATAATACCCCTGATAAAGATCTAAATGGCTGAAATACATTGCTCCTGAAAGTGAATCTAAAATATCGGTGATGTTGGGCAATGGGAATTTATCATCTTGAATTTGTTCATTGAGCTTCCTGTAATCTATTACTATACGCCATTTCTTTTCACCATTTGCATCAGACTTTTTCGGCACTAATAATAAAGGACTCGACCATTCACTACGAGTCTCTTCTATAATATCATCATTTAACATTTTCTGTATTTGGTTATCAATTTCAGATTTTTGTGCATGTGGAAGCCTATACTGCTTTGTGTAAACTGGACTACAATTTGATTTTAATTGAATTGTTTGCCGGTATATTCCGGTACAAGTTAATTTGTCTCCTTCTAAATGAAATACGTCCGGGTATTTTGCGCAAATATTTTCTATTGATATTTGTTCCTCTTTATTTAATCCATCAAGTTTCAAACACCTAAATAATGTCTTCACTCTATCAGAATTCATCACTGGTCTTTCGTACGCACACACGTCATATTCATTCAGACTACTCGTATTTATAGTAAAATAACTCAAACTCACACTTGTATCTCTTGTGTTCAAGATTTTTATTGGTAGCCTACCGTCACTTGGCCTTGATACCATACTAGCCAAAAACACACCCTCGCTCAACTCTTGTGCCAACAATACGCAATCATCATTCCTATCCGTTCGCACATAATGTATAGATTCGCTCCTAGGCGGCACTATTAAATAAGTATTCTGATGCCCCACTGTGGGCATATCAAACGTCAAAGTAATTTCTCTATTCGCGTCGCTTCGTAATCGCATTGTATTTATTTCAAAGTCCACAACGCCATGGTATCGTTTTATAAAATCTGATCCCAGAATGCCGTCGGTTTTACACGGAAGATCCTGAAATACATAAAACTTATGACGAAATATTTCTCCTTTTGAAGTCAAATTTAGATATACATATCCGTCCGACTGTACATTTCCACCTATTCCTCTGACGCATAATTTATCCATATGTAAAGGAATGTTACCATGTTTAACTTTGTCGTACTTGATTGCCGAAAGTGAGGCGCCGGTATCAATTAACCAATCATGTTGATGTTCGCCTACACTAATTCGTACTTTGTTTATGCTATTGCACGAACAAATATAGCTAGGCACGAAAAAAATGATTCATTTCGTCGCTTGTCGAACTATCCCGATTTGTAGCGTCCGTTTCATGTTGCGTGGCGTTGATGCCTCCATTTATGTCCCTGTATGCTGATTGTCCCCTATTATGGTAAGAATTGTACCTGCCTCGATATCCACCGCGGAATGTTTGTCCTCTTTGGCCACCTCGATGATTCTGCCAATGATAATTTTGTCCGAGTTGATTCTGCGTATGCGAATTTTGTCCTCGACTGTACGTGTAGTTACCTCTGTAGGGCCTGTGTGAACCACGGTTTTGTCCTCTTACCTGGCTACCTCCGCTCTGTCCTCGTTGCGCGAAGTAGCTCGAGGCTGACCCTGACGTCGATGGGGGAGAAGCCAACTCTTCGTCCTTCGCCGCCCGAACTGCATCCTTCAGCGAGCTGTAATTACGGGCTGCGATAATGGTGCTAAGCCGGGGGTCGCGCAAACCATCTGCGAATCGTTGAATTGCCATACTCTCATTTAACGGTCTCAAAATATTATACACCTCCGGTTTACCGTCTGACTGGGAAATAGTAAGGTCGACAAACAATTTCTCTATGTTGGTGCCAAACTGGTCAATTGATTTGGAATTTTGTTTCAAATGTTGCAATTGATTTTGGAGTGATGGAGCCGACTTTTTAGTCAATAAATAGCATCTCATGTCCTGTGTAAGAGCTTTTACACTTCCATACTCCTGACTTAGCTTTATTTTGGCACTGTCCGACAAGCGTGACTTCAAAACAAAATTAATCAGAAACTTTTTGTCGTCCTCTTTTAACATCGTCTCATATAATTCAATGTTTGAAATCAAACTTTTGGTAACTTCTTCATCTCCTGTCATGGCTGGCAATAAACTACAAGCGGTCTTTAAATTAAAACCCTCCATGGTTTCTGATTTTTCACTCGTTAAACTACTAAAACTATCGCTATTGCTTGTTTCACTACAATCTTCACTTTCTATTTTCTCCTTAGCTTCTACTGGGCATAAAGACAATATTTCGTTGTATGTTTTTGTCCACTTTTTACATAAACTTTCAAATTTTAGTAGACTTTCTGGGCTTATATGGCCACTTTTTATTAATTCAGAAAAAGTTTCTGTGACCCCGACGTTCGAAATAACGCAGTGAAGAAATTGGACGGAAGAAACCTGCAAACACGCCGCCGCGCCGCCCGCGACAAGGACAAAGGCGCGAGCACATGGTCGCAGCCATCTTGCGTATTGCCGCGTTATTGCCGCGTATTCGTTTCAACAGCCGTCTGAAATTCGTTCCTGCATTAGAACAAGTAAAAGCGACCACGAGGCGTCGAAGAAAGTGATCCTGCAAGGCGAAACCCCAGGAAAACACACTAAGACATCACCACGTGCGTCCCGCGTGTGCCCCCCAACATCTGAAGACCATCAGCCGAGAATCAAATCACCGAGCAGCCGAAACCCAACGGACGAAAAAGGAGCAGCATATCCGAAGCCCGGTGGAGCGTCCAGCCGAGACTGGACTCGAGACCCGTCGGAAGCCGAGGAGCCGCCCCTGCTGTTGGACGAAAGGCGCGCCAGAGACGAGAGACATAAAAACATAAGTATCTACCGATCACGTGAGTTGGCACAAAATTTCCCCCCCATTTATTTTATCTATACACCGTTATTAGTAGGTAAATTATTGGTAAATTTCGACATTTCCATATGATGATATCAAGGAACGCGATAGTGTCTGTATGACGCACAAACGAGACTCTGAGGAAATTCGTCGTTAATCTACCTATCAAACAATATCTATCTATATCTATCTATCTAAATATTCCCATTAGCTAAAATGCCCAATAACGACGTGGCAACCGTAGAGAAATCTAAACCTGAGAGCATATCAGAACTAATAAGAAAGCGAGGGATTATAAAAGGGAAAATGACCCTATTTGTCAAATTTATAGCATCCATAAAACCCGAAACGATAACTGCCGAACAAATAATCGAGCTTGGGCTGCGCACAGACAAAATGCAACTCGAGTTTTTACAGTTTGATAAAATACAAAGTAATATCGAAACCCTCTGCTCAGATATTGACAAGCAGTTACTCGAAAGAGACTCCTTCGAATCTCAGTATTATCAATACATAGCTAAAGCCAAAGGCACTTTAAATCAAAAAGCGACAGACCAGACCGACTTACAAGAACCTACACATCATTGCAAACATAGCTCAGATGCTAGCGATTCCATTAGGTACCCAGATATTAGCCTACCCTCATTTAATGGAGACATTACACAGTGGATCGAATTCCGAGATACTTTCGACGCACTTATAAATCAGGGTAACCTGAAGCCCATACAAAAATATAAATATTTGAGAAGTTGTCTAAAGGGCAGTGCTTTGGAAGTTATAGGAGCGCTGGAATATTCGGAGGAAGGGTACAGCATAGCATGGCAATTACTTTGCGAACGCTATAATAACCCAAAAGTATTGGTCTACAATCATTTGCGAGCGCTTTTCGGCATCGATAGCGTACAATCGAATCCAATGGCACTAAGGGGCATGGGTGATAACATATCGAAACACCTTAGAACCCTAAGAAGCTTAAATATAGCAACCGAAAACTGGGATATATTGATAATTTTCTTTTTATCTAGCAAGCTAGAAAAGTCACTACAACTAAAATGGGAAGAAAAATCCAACTCACGTGAACTTCCTACATTACAGGATTTCAAGACTTTTTTGAGGTCCCGAGCTGACCTTTTGGAGTCGATGAACAGCAACCAAGCTGTTGAAAATACAAACCGGAATTCGAGTAATACAACTGAAAAGGCGATGATAACCACGTCCCGCAACAATCCGGAAGCTAACAAGGTAACAAAACCACCTACTACCCAGCATAATCACTGCCCTTTTTGCAAGGGCACCCACTACCTAAATCAGTGTACACAGTTCCTAGCCCTTAGCCCTATAGCTCGCAGCCGAGCTGCGAAGAGGTTACGACTCTGCACTAACTGCCTGAGATCGAATCACGCGGTGCCGAACTGCCGAGCCAGCAAGTGTACCAAGTGTTCAGGTAAACATCATACTTTGTTACACATACCTACTATACCTACTCCAGCGAACGAGCAATCTATTTATAATCCCGAGCGATTACCTACACAACCGAACACATCTCGTCCTACCTATAATCCCGAGCGATTACCTACACAACCGAGCGTATCTCGTCCTATGACGCTATACACCCCACAACAACAATCTACATCCGAAAATCAATCTATAAACTTGCATATTAAGCAAATCAACACGTCAAATGACAATGCTTGTTCACAGCCGATGCAAAACAAGCATGTTTTCTTATCTACAGCTGTAGTAAACATAACCGATCACGAAAACAAACAACAAAGCATGAGAATCCTATTGGATTCCGGCTCGCAATCGTGCTACATAACAGAAAGGGCACACAAAAAACTAAACCTACCTGTACACAACACAGATACCGATGTCATGGGTATCAGCAACACAATAATAAACGTTAAACACTATTGTAACGTTATTATTCACTCTAGAACCGAACCATTTTCTGTGGATCTATCTTGCTATATTGTACCTACAATCTGCAACCTACCTAACTATGATATAGGAAATCTTATCATACCTAAACGATTCCGACTGGCTGATGATGGATTCAATTCAGCCGGCGAAATCGACATGATACTGGGCGCCGAAAAATTCTATGACCTATTGTGCGTAAACCGACACGAATTAGGAACTAACTTACCGACTTTGCAAAAAACCAAATTGGGCTGGATCGTGACTGGCTCGACGACGGGGCCAGTACGCCAGCAAACTAGATGTCATTTCATTCAACAACAAATGAGAAGCATTTTCGAAACTGAGGAAAATTCCACACTTTCCAATGATGATATCACGGAGTGCGAAAGTGTCTTTATGACGCATAATCGAGATTCTGAGGGAAAGTTTGTCGTAAAAATACCTCTAAAAGAACCTGCTTCAAGTTTAGGTAGATCAAGACACATTGCCTATAAGAGATTTCTGTCATTAGAAAACAAATTTAGTAAAAATTCAGAATATAAAAAACAATACGTCCAATTCATGAGAGATTTCCAACAAGCGGGCCGCATGAAAGAGATGGAATACTCCAATGTAGGACCCCAAGTCTACTTACCGCATCACGCGGTAATTAATATCGAAAAATTATCAACCCCAGTGAGGGTTGTCTTTGACGCATCATGTCCAACAGACACTGGAAAATCGCTTAACGATATTCAATATAAGGGTACGATATTTCAAGATAGCCTAATCAATATACTAGTAAGATTTAGAACTTACAAATTTGTAGTAAATGCAGATATACAGAAAATGTTTTGCCAGGTCAATATTGATCAATCACAACAAAACCTACAAAATATACTATGGAGGGAAAACTCAACCGATCCTCTACGTACCTACACATTAACTACTCTCAGTTTTGGCTTGAAGGCGGCCCCCTACATAGCCACGAGATGCCTACTGCAGCTAGCAACCGAATTCGAAGGTAAATACCCTACAGCAGCCGAAGCAATAAAAGGTTCATTCTACTACGATGACTGGATCTATGGAGGCGACGACGAAGCAGCGCTAATCGAAACAGCAACGCAAGTAGCGGCCATCCTGCGTACAGCCTGCTTCAATCTACGAAAATGGAAGTCGAACTCAAAAACCATATTAAAAAAGGTATGTAACACCGACTCAACAAATCCGACCGAGAGCGGAAATAACACACACAAACTATTAGGTATCACATGGTGCAGCCACACAGATTGTTTACAATTCTCATTCAAAGAACAACCAATGCCAGATCGACTTACGAAAAGAAAGGTCCTGTCTATAATTTCAGCTATCTATGATCCTACGGGCTTAATTAGTCCCGTTTTAGTGACAGCTAAATGTTTTATTAAAAAACTATGGCAGGATAAAACTTCATGGGACGAAACCCTATCGCCCGCTTTAACAAGAGAATGGATATCTTACTATAGGAGTCTATTTTCTTTAAACAATCTATCCATACCGAGACGCACAATCATAAACAATTACGTAACACTAGAACTGCATGGGTTTGCAGATAGTTCAAAAACATGTTACGGAATTGCAATTTATTTACGTTCCATTGATAATTTAGGTAATATACAGGTGCATTTGTTATGCACAAAGTCTAGAATTGCTAGAGAGGAAACAATACCCCGCTTAGAATTACGCGCAGCGGTATTGTTATCACAAGTAATGGAATCACAAGGCAATAACCTTGCCAAACGAGTCAGTAAAATATACCTATGGTCTGACTCACAGGTGGTATTGGCGTGGATAAAAACACCGCCACCTAAACTAGGTACTTTCATCAGTAACAGAGTAGCGGAAATTCAGAGATTAACCAAGATCGAAGACTGGCATTGGGTGTGTTCGGCTGAAAATCCAGCTGACATTATATCGAGAGGAATTCAACCTCATATATTAAGAAAAAGCAATCTGTGGTGGTCGGGTCCCGCCTGGCTATCTGGTCAAACGGCGCAGTGGCCTCTGCACAATCAAACTAACACACAAATACAAACAAAGGACACAGAACAAACTATATCCTTAGTTAACCCAACAAACATCGAGAATAATTTCATAGATAAATTGTTTCATAAATATTCAAACGACAAAAAATTATCGCGAGTGTTTGCCTATACTCTGCGATTCATCAATAACCTACAAAATCCTTGTAATAAAATAAGCGGACCGCTGTCCGTTCAAGAATTAAATGATTCGATGCATAAACTAATTATGCGCGCACAAATAACATCACTACCTATTGAATACAAACTTTTAAGTCAGAATAAATCAATACCAACGTCATCAAATATTAAATGCCTTAACCCGTTTTTTGAAGATGGCCTGTTGAAAGTTGGAGGAAGGTTAAACCTATCAAACATTCCCGAAACTAAAAAACATCCTATAATTTTGCATCCAAAACACATACTCACTGAAACTATAATGAGAAACATGCATATCAAACTCTTCCATTGTGGTCCACAGCTACTGCTAGCATGCATGAGAGAGCAGTACTGGCCATTAAATGGAAAAGGTCTGGCTAACAAAATTGTACACAAATGCGTTACATGTTTCAAAGCAAAACCACTCATACACGTACCCATTATGGGTCAACTACCTACAATAAGAACTACTCCTTCACCGCCATTCCACACAACATTTTGTGATTATGCTGGGCCCTATTCAATTCGAGATAGAAGGGGGCGTGGTTTCAAGTCTTACAAATGTTGGATAGCTATGTTTGTTTGCTCATCGACAAGGGCAGTTCACATTGAGTTGGTTTCAGGTTTAGAATCACAAGCCTTTATTGCCGCCTTCCGGCGATTCATATGCAGAAGAGGTAAACCAAGTCAAATGGTAAGTGACAACTCGACCACATTCCGTGGAGCAAATAATGATTTAGTAGAACTATACAGATACCTAAACGAAAATTTTAGCGAACTTACCAACTTCCTTGCAAACGAAGGTATTTCCTGAAAATTCTTACCCCCCTACAGCCCGCATCTAGGCGGCCTACATGAAGCTGCAATTGGCAGCTGTAAGCTTCATCTTAAGAGGGTATTAAGTCAAGCCTTATTAACATTTGAAGAATTCTCTACGGTTCTTACTCAAATTGAGGCAATATTAAACTCGCGCCCATTGTGTCCCATACCTAATGCTAATAATGATGATTTTCCCATTCTTACGCCAGCTCACTTTCTGATCGGTAGATCGTACACGTCTCTGGCGGACTACGAATACCAAGATGTATCAAGGAATAAGTTAAATCACTTCCAACAACTCCAACAGATACAACAGGACTTCTGGAAGCGGTGGTCTCGAGAGTACCTGGGTCTCCTACAGCAGAGGTGCAAGTGGAGGAGCACAAAGGGACCTAACCTCACCGTCGGCTCAATCGTGCTGGTGAAGGACGATCGCTTACCACCCTGCCAGTGGAAGTTGGGACGCATCGCGAAGACACAAGACGGTCAAGATGGCGAAACGAGGGTCGCCGTCATCCAAACAACAAAAGGCCTTATCAAACGAGCCTTCAATAATATTTGCCCCTTACCTATTTCTCTGTCAGATACCGACTATTAGTTCTAAGTAATCAGTGTAGGTAAACAGGGACTATATAATTAATTAATCACTTTATTACACAAACAAGTGAAATGTAACCTAATTAACTACTGCCTACTTAATAAAAAAATACTTCTCTTGTGTTTTCTTCATAAGATCTAGAATCTTTCTAGGTAGGTAACTAAAACAGAACGCTAGGAGTATACATAAATCTATTAATAAATTAGCTAGTCACATTCATAAATTACAGTTATATTTGTATACCTAGTAGAGTTTAGGCGCTCTGGAGTATGTCAAAATGACATCATAGCATCAATGTACAGCGCCATCTAGTCTTCCATAGTACGAACCACCTCACCCACAACTATACCCTAAATCAATACCTTTAGAGGTGGTTCGACTAATAAAGGCTAGATGGCGCTAATTAACCATATCTTATAAATTCCGTTCAACTCGATTTAACCACCATTCTCGCATTAGAGCCCGAGCTGCGAATACCTTGTACAAACCGAATTAAATATCTTCAGATAAAACTAAACACCTATTATTTGGGGCACCCATTTTCACTACTATTATATTGATCTAATAATTCATTTGTTTTTCTTAACTCTTTCTCTATAAGAACCCCTTTCCTTCTCTTAGGACCTACTTTGACAAGATATTTCCTTATTTTTAATAACTCATCATATAAAATTTTAATTTCACTTGTCATTACAAAAGTAAAATAATTGTCAACAAATTATCTACCTGACTGTACATAGATAATAGTATCACATCACTTACCATATTTGACGGGACAGCAGAATACGGACGAATGCCATATTAAAATTTGTTTACATTACTATTAATAACTCACTTAACGTCCCTATGCACTTTTGATTCTTCGTTGTATTTGAGTACGATTCATGAGTTCGGTTTTAATGAATGTTCACATCACGGTTTTATGCACTTTTTAATTAAACACGCTGATTTTGGAGTACGATTGCTGCCGCATGGCCCTGAACACTTTTCCTGAAGCACTGTGTCACTTTTTTAATGATGAACCACGTCGCGGCTCCAGTGATGAGAATGATGAGGGCCATCAAACTATAACTTATCGACGGGATGTGCATATTGATGGTCTCAGCAATGGTAGCTGAGTTTGAGTAACCAACTTGGGTAATTATTTGTTGCTGGTCACTTGGCCCCTCTTTTGATTGTGGTTTGCCCATGTTGGGGATTATATGGTATACTGCACTGTCATGACCAACACCTCCAACCATGGGCCCAGGCAAAGGTCGCCATGAATTGAAAGAGGTTTGTAGGAGTAAATAGATGTTTATTGTACTAAAGTTTGGATAGAAGAGAGCCTAATTATCCGCAGTATAATCTTATATAGTCTTACAAATAAGGAGTCACACACACAGTCATACATGTCTATGTCGCTATGTCCGCACACTTCAGTGTGTAACAGGCCCAAGTGGCTTAGTTAGGACATCTGCAGGCATATCACTACTACATAAGTATTCGAGAACAACAATATTACAGGATACCTTTTCCCTGATAAAGTGAAATCTGGTATCTATATGCTTCGTCCTGTTGTGGTGTATTGGATTTCGAACGAGGTTGATGGCACTCTGGCTGTCAGAAGCTAACCTAACTGGGGTAAGTTTACCTGTTATTTCGTGAACGAACCGACGTAAATAACACGCTTCCTTTGTGGCGGACGCTAGCGCCATATATTCCGCTTCCGTGGACGACAGAGCGACAGTAGGTTGCTTCCTTGATTCCCAGGATACTGGTCCTCCACTAAGCTTGAAGGTATAGCCAGTATATGACTTCCTATCAATCGGACAGTTTGCCCAGTCTGCATCACAATAGCCTCTTAAAGGTTCTTTACATCTTCTGTAAACCAAAGAGTAATTTAAAGTACCCTTCAGGTACTGTAGAACCCTTTTTGCAGCATTCCAATGTTCCTTAGTGAAACACGTATTGAACTGACTTAAATAGCTCGTTACATAAGCTATGTCCGGGCGAGAGTTCACTGTCAAGTACATAAGACATCCTATTAGATTTTGGTAAGGATACTCACCAATTTCACCATCAGTTCTCTTTTCCATTGGTTTTTTTTTGACCAAAGGAGTACTAACAGTCTTACATTCACGCATATTGAACTTATCTAGCAATGTTAAAATATAGTTTGACTGATTTATTTGGATGCTTTCAGAATCATATCTTATTTGTAATCCCAAATAAGACCCAGATCTTTGATTCCAAAGAATGTTGACAAATTTTTCTTGACAATGTCAAACGTCAAATCAGATTTATGAAAGACAATAATATCATCGACAAATATACCCAAGATTACGAGTTCTTGACCAAAAAGTTTAGTATACACGCAGGGCTCTGAAGGAGTTCCTATAAAACCTATTTTTAATAATGTGTCATTTAACTTTTTGTTCCAAGCTCGAGGGGCCTGCTTAAGGCCATAGAGTGATTTCTTCAGCAAACAAACCTTGTTTTCCTTGCCTTTTTGTATAAATCCAAAGGGTTGCTCCATAAAGACTTCTTCTTCCAAATCTCCATTTAGGAACGCTGTATCAACGTCTAGATGCTTCATGTTTAGACCCATCTCCGCAGCTAAAGCAAATAAGGTGCGAAGAGAAGAATGGCGGATCTCGGGCGCAAAAGTTTCGTCGTAGTCAATGTCTTTTACTTGATGAAAACCCTTGACGACTAGACGCGCTTTATACTTCGTAATATTCCCATATGCATCCTTTTTAATTCTATAAACCCATTTACAGGGTATAACCTTTTTGGTTGGTCGATCAACTAAGTCCCAAGTGTGAAGTTTGGTCAACGAGTTATACTCGTTTGCCATCGCGTGGTGCCATTTATCAGCATCCTCGGCATAAGTAGCTTCATAGTATGTCGTTGGATCGCTGGCATCAACCGATGATACATTATATGCCAGGAAATCAGGTGGTTTCCTATTTCTTGAGGGGTACCTCTGCTCACGGGCAGGTTGTTCCTCGTCCAAACTTGCTGGCTCCACATCCTGAATAGGGGGACTTTGTTCTACAATAGTTTCCGATGCTTCCGCACTTTGTTGATTTACCGGTCGAGGTGATCCAGCTTCGGGAAGACCACCACTCTGAACACAGTCAAAGAATTGACAGTCTTCGGTCTCAGGATCTCTTTCTTCGAGTAATAATATAGGGTCTGACTGCATTACAGGCTCCACTTGCCTCTGCTTTAACATCGTAAAGCTAGTTTCGAAAAAGGTTGCATCTCTGGACATAAACACATGTCGTGGGTTAGATGGATCCCTAAAAATATAGGTGTTAGGATTTTCAGCATAACCAACAAAAATTGCTTCCTTCGCCTTCAAATCTATCTTTTTCCTGTGACATGACGGTATATGGACAAGTGCTCTACATCCAAAAACTTTCAGATGACCAAGGTCACTTCTACGACTCCACCACCTGTCGAAAGGAATCTGCCCGCCTAAAGCTCGATGAGGGGACCTATTTTTTAGATATACGGCGATCTGGAAAGCATCTTCCCAGTATGCTGTGGGCAATGAGCTCTCAGCCAACAACGACCTCGCCTTTTCTACTATCGACCGATGAGTACGTTCGGCACATCCAACTTGTTGGGGACTGTACGGCGTGGTAGTTTGACGTTGAATTCCTTTAGATTCGAGGTAATCAACAAACTCTTTATTAACAAACTCTTTACCACCGTCGGTCCTCACGGATCTGATTTTCCTATCTAACTCATTCTCTACAAAGGTTTGAAAAAGACAGAATTTGTTTTTGACCTCTGTTTTGGAATGAATAAAGTAGGTAAATACCATCCTAGTATAATCGTCTACCAAAGTAAGCATATACTTATTTCCTTGAAAGGAGATTGTAGACAATGGTCCACATAGATCCATATGGATCAGTTCCAAAGAAGTAGTAGCCCTATTAAAAGCCACCTTCTTGAAAGGTTTCCTTGCTTCTTTACCTTCTACGCAAGCGATACAATTATTTTTATCTACTACTTTAAACTTTACGCCTACCTCGTGATTCTTCAGTTGATTCATGCCTATACGACACAAGTGTCCTAACCTCTTGTGCCAGAGTTGATAAGAATTAGTATCCTGACAGCCAGAGTGAACATCCTGTGTTAAATTTGCCGCAGTATCCGGAACGTCAACAATACCATCAAGGACGTATAATCCACCACAGGGCGAAGCATGAAGAACAGAATCACCTGTAAAACGAAAAGTATTATTTTTATAAAAGTTACATCCATTTTTATCAAAAACACATATAAAACCCTTATCAACAGCTTTCTTCACAGATAACAAGTTTGCCTTTAAATCTGGTACAAAGGCAACTTCATTTATCCTATTGACTACGTTTTTGGGTGTATTAATCGAAATATATCTAGTTCCGCAGCATTCAATATGTTCACCGTTAGCAACGGTAACATGACCTTTATCAGATATCGAAATATCTTTAAGCCAATCTCGTCTAGAAGTCATGTGTTTCGTACATCCTGAATCTAAATACCAAAGTTCCTTGTTTGAGGTGCCAGAAGTATTTAAAGCTGTAAATCCGACATCACTGACGTTTTCTTTTACCACATTCGCTTTTACTTCTTTCTTCCTCAATGGACAGTCTGGCCTCTTGTGTCCAGGTGCCTTGCATTCATAACATATTATCTTACAATTCGATTTCGTCTTGGACTTCTGCGTCTTCGTATGAAAAACGGAATCTAAAGGTGAAGCTGCACTTTTGGACATTTCATTAAGTAGTTTTGTCTTGACTAAGTCGGATGTCACATCTACGTTGCAATTTTTTAGTGCCATTATAAGGGGCTCATTTTTTGGAGTGAGGCCTCCTAAAAGTATAGCTGCAAGAGACGTGTCTTCTACTATCTTGTCAATGTCTGCCAAATCTTGTGCTGTTGACATGACAGCATTTATGTAAAGCTCTATATTATCATAGTCTGACAGACTCAATCTGTATAGCTTTCTCTCTAAAGCTAATCTTCGTCCCATACCTTTATCTTCGAAGGCTTTTTCCAACGATCTCCAGGCTTCGGCTGCGGTTTTTGCACATCTTACGTGCGTTATTGCTGCACCGCCTATTGTAAGGCAGATCTTGGCCAGTGCTTTTGCTTCGTTTCTCTCTTTGACTGAGGTAGGGGTCGTGTCATCATTATGATAACCACATATTGTTACCCAAAGGTCCTCATGCAAAAGGTAGTTCCTCATCTTGAATTTCCACGTCGGATACCCGTCCTTATTGCGCAGGCAAAACGATGGGATTGAAGTTGAGAATGACGAACTTGACTTCGATAAACCGTCCCCACTTTGTTGTGACATTTTTTACTATTTAGTCACACACAAAATACACAAATACACATTAACATTAACCATGTAACCATTTACCACATCTCGTGCTGATAACGTGTTGTAATTTGGAAATATAGTGGTCTAATATGGGAATGAAAATATTGATGTGATTGCTTGGAATGTTTATTTTGAAGTGACAAAGATAAATCTAAATACAAACATTGAATATTAGAAAATATGTCAGAAAGAATATGTCTGAGATTTATGAAGTAAACTTAAAAGAGTCTACACAACAATGATTATAGCAGTATCTACAACAAGTCCTATCCCCAAGACAAGTGACACTGCCTCCGTTGATCAATATCGGCCTATTGCGATCCTGAGTTCTTTGACAAAAATTGTTCGAATCGATCATATATGGCAAAATCTGTTCGCAGATTGGGCCTTATCTGACTGACTCGCAACACGGATTCAGGAGTCGCCACTCAGTAAACACCAACTTGCTGACGCTAGTCGAGATTGTGTCTGAGTGCATGGACATGGGATGTCAGGTGGACGTCGCCGATATGGACTTCCGTAAGGCGTTCGACAGAGTCAATAACAACTTCCTAATGAAAAAGTAGTGTGCCATTGGTTTTGCCCCACGGCTGTTGGATTTCTTCGCTGACTACCTCAAGAACCGCCAGCAATATGTGCGACACGGCTGCTTTGAGTCCCAACCGTACCATACACGGTCGGGCGTTAGCCAAGGGTCTATTCTGGGTCCGTTGTTATTTATCATTATGATAAATGACCTGGAATTAGAGCTGAAATACGCAAATTGCCTTCTATATGCGGACGATCTGAAACTGATACTTCCCGTGAGTTCAGAGGATGATTGTAGTTTGCTGCAGGATGATCTAGACGCGGTTCTTAGGTGGAGTGTGAACAACAAACTCCTATTTAATAATGCCAAGTGTTATGTTATGTCATTTACGCACTCTTCTCGCATATGCACTCGGTACGGAGACTTTGACTCGAGTGTATTCGATTAAGGACCTCGGTGTTACGTTCGACCCCAAACATACATTCCATGAGCACATGAGCACTTTAGCCAAGGAATGCTTTAAAAGATTGGGGTTCGTGATACGAAATAGTAAGGATTTCCGGAATCTGGGTGTGGTCCAGCTTCTATACACGGCCCTAGTGAGAACCAAACTTGAATCTAACTCAGTTGTTTGGAATCCGCACGAAAGCTCTTACATACTTTTGCTCGAGAAGCTTTCCTACGATACCTTTATAAGAGGAAATTTGGATACTATCCTTACCTTTATCCATCCGCTTTCATATTGGGTATGCTCGGATACAACTCACTAGAGGTTAGACGTAACACCGAGCAGCTTCTGACTGTGTCGCGCTTGTCGGTACCGTATGCGCGCTATTCGTGCCCGACAAATATCTACGCGCGCGCAGGCACCAACTGTTGGCGGGCGGCACGTAACGTACGGTGGCGCGCCAGCAGTCTCCGCTGGTGAGGGCGCGGGACCGTCTCAACGCTCTGTTGGCTGCAGCACCATTGACTGATCTGTTTGATGATGCATGAAGGCATATTGCGCGAGAATGTGGAAAGTTTTGCGAGGTGAATGTGTGACTGTGTTTAATTTGTATTATTATTATTTTTCTATTTGAAATGTTTTAATTGAAATCGAATTTAGTTTAATCTTGACATTTATTAATTGTATTTGACGTATTTGATGGATTATATGTGATTGAATTTATTTTTATATTGCTTTTTATCTTCCGTATTTTCCCCTATGTGTACAATGATTTGGAACCATTTCCGTAATGTTGTACATTTAAAATTTGATAAAAATAAAATAAAAACAAATTTATTTGGTACCATCGTTCTGATAATGGCACTCGAAAAGATTTGCTGTGACCAGACCTGTTCATTTTCATAACTCTTGGTAGACAGTTTCCACGCCATCTTCGCCTGATGATGAAGCTGAATGGTGGTAGACGGAAAATAGATCCTTACATGTAAAACCATCGAGTTTGTGCTCATTTGATTTGTCTTGACCAGACCTGTTGATTTCAAAAGTATGTTTTTGTTTTCAAACTTCTGTAATTTTGTATGTTTCCTCTAGCCGATGTCGGTAGAATTAATATCGTTCTCCCGACACTGCGGACTGATGTCCGCGCGGATTGCTCCACGATTGTGTGGGTGGTTCAGTTTGTGTTGTGTCATCTCGTCAATCAAGTTTCCTGCGCTGTACTTAATAGAACCAATAGAAGCGTCATCGTAACTGTATATTTTAGATGTCTATTTGGAATTGTGGGCGCTGATATTAATAGAACAATGATAATAGTCAATGAGTGTGATGTCCGCGGTAACATCGATTTTGCTAATAAATAAAAAAAGTTATTATCTTAAGGGGGTAAACATCACAACATATAAAATCCAAACTTATAAAAGATATTCTACAATGTCACACGGAACTCGCTGTTGATAATTTGAATTCCTGCTTATTGTAAAACTTTGACGCATGTCCCTCACACACACACAAACACACACACTCACATGTACAGATGTAGTGAATAATCCTTTCCTATCGGCAAAACTCGGAACAACGATAACACCCGAATGGTGCCGATGTGTCTATGAATTACTGTATTATTAAATTACGTGTAGGTATCAAATAAATCGCATACTTTATTTATCAATGTCAAATGTCAAATTGCCCGTTTGACGGGTACTGAATGCGAGTGAACTAATAAGACAAAAACGAACATTTCCGAGAAAATACGAAAGGAAAGGATTATTCACTACATCTGTACACATGAACGTTTATCGCGCCGCGCAAAGACGCAAGTGCGGGTTGACAGGTGTCAACATACACAAAATACTTACGAACTATATTTTCACGTCTAAATACGCGAGATACTTAAGTCATTTTAGCAGTCATTGCCTTTGCCAAATGTTAAATAAGTTTTCTCATAATCTTTTTTGCAATTTACTGCGAGAATAAGGAAGACTCATCGTTGACAAAGGAGGATAAAGGTTTGTCCGCAAGCGACATTTTCCTTTACTTTACTTTACCACCGGAAATTGTGACAGTAGGTCATTGATATACAGGAAAGGGAAACGCAGACAAAAGGGAAGCACGTGTTCCGTCTAAATGACTTGTATGTGCCGCATCGCATGCATTGCGTCTTCGTTAGATGTTTTTAGAATGGACAGCGACGATATCGTAACGATCTGTCTATCTATGCAGCCTTGTTAACCCACAGTTCATTTCAATTCAAAGATTTTAATTCATAATAGCACAAAAATTGAGACAAGAATAATAAAACATTAAGTAGGCCTAATTAAAAGGTACATAATAGATAGGGTGCAATGAACTGGTTTAATGCCAGATGTCGGTGTCTTGTAAAAAGTCATTAATTTTGTAGTAGGCCTTTGTGCACAAAGTGTGCTTTAAACATTTTTTGAATCGAGCTTCAGTTATGTTTTGTATTTCTTGCGGAATTTTATTGTAGAAGCGTATACAGTGTCCCATAAAAGAACTACTAACTTTTGTGAGTCTGAACATTGGAAAAGAAAGTTTATGTTTATTTCTAGTTTGCACTTTGTGGCGGCTATCAATGGTTTTAAAGCTACTGATATTTTTCCTCGCATACATTTAGTTTTCATAGATTGCAAATGTTAGGATGTTGGTTTGCTTTGAACTGGACTCTCTATTACCTAGACCGCCGAGTAAATCCCTTTCTACTACGGTATGGTTTTACTTTTACATTAAGTATTCTGTGATTTTACCAAGCAATAAAAATCATATAACCAGGGACTCTTAAGGCTACAATTTTTTTGCGGTAATATAATATATCAATATCAATCAATATAACATTGTTACTGTAATGTTACCTACAAAGTATAGTTTCCGTCAAAACAACGCTACTTGGTATCGATACTTTTATAACGTTACTTTTATTGTTTCCTACTATGTCGGCCGATTTTTAAATTCGGCACATCATAATGTGCCTCGGCATATCATGATATGGCGGTATTTCATGATCCGCCGAACGTTCGACGATCTCTACGTTCTAACTCGGCATATCGAAAAGTAGGGTGACAATGGATCTGGCTCGGTGGGTTGGGTTAGGTTAGAACGTGTATGTGCAACCAGCGGAGCGAGCTTGCGACTGACAGTAATGAAAAGCCAAACTTGCCCAGAGTAGATTATTGTGGCTGAATTTCAGTTGTGTCATAGGTTAGCTTGGAACTTAGAAGAAGCAAAACCGGAGCGTAAGCAAATAAAAACAACATTTATATAAAACAGGATAATAAAAGTCTCTAAAATATCATACTCGGATACCAAATAGTAGTCCACCGACTCTCGTGTGATGGTCATTCTACTTTTCTTGGTTTGGTTTATAAGCTAAAAAATATTTATGCATAGTTATTTTTAAAAGTATACAGAAATAGTCATCTAGCATACGTGTAACAACAAACAATCATTGGTAAAATTAAATAGATTTGTTTATACGTACAATTTGTATTATTTTACGATATGTGACGTTTTATCCTTTGGCCATATCAAGATGAGGCGAAGCGTTTACTGGAAATGTCGACAAACGTTTGGTTCTCATCGATTTGTTCCATTTTGGTTTGGACACATCTTGCATGATTGCGTATTTCAAGAAACGCCGCCATATCTTATTATGGCGCGGCAAATCATGATCTGCCCAATCCTACAATCCGCCGCCGACATCGATATTTTATATCGTTGCTGCTAGACGACGTTGCCAAACCGCGCGCGCATGGTAACAGAAGTGATAGCATTTTTGATAGCTTTCTATTGAATTGTGACTACGGAGGGAACGCAGGACCTCTTACGGTCCGGATTTTTGATACCGGGTAACCCGGTTCACCCGGTTCCCACAGACACAAATTTAAGTAATATACTATCAAATAAATCACAGTGAAACTGAAAGGATACGAGATTATTACGAGGTGAATAAAAAGTGAATAACATCAAATCAACATTTATTAGGTCACTCTAGCTTACTAAACAGCCTTAGTTATCATTAAATAACAGGAATAGTAAAGGAACTCTAAATTTATATAATTATCTTAAACAAATCAGTCTATCGCCCAGGGGCGTGAAGAGTGGAGGAGGGGAAGCTAGGCCTTTGCCAACAGTGGGATGATGTAGGCTAATAATAATAATAAATCAGTCGAGACATAGCAGTGTTTTTTACAATGAGGATCAATTAACGTTCTTTATATATTTTTCATTATTTGTAATACTGTATTCTCTTTTAGTTTACTAGTTAAGTTTTGCTACACAATAATCAGCCTTTTTAACTAGTGTCTATGTGGGCTGTAGACCTCACGAGTGGCACTTTCTTTTATTAACACATACAAACTTATGAATGCACCTGGTTACGTACATGGAGTATAAAAGTAGCCGCACCAATAACTTTGTAAACCACATTTTGCGATCATAAACCCAACATATTGACTTTTTACTAAAATCATATAGCGCTGTTACTCTCAAGGTCTATTTAAAATCAATGACAACTCATTTGCTGTTTGGACTGAAGCGGTTTTTTGAAATATTAACACCGCCATTTTGCATATCTTCTAAAAGCTGAATCGACAAAAAAAACTATTTAATTATCAAACCTGCTCACAAAAATTCACCCGAATCCGCTGATTAATTGTAATGTAGAACATCCGGACACAGATCCGCACAAACCAAAGCATTTTCGTCCAATCCTGAACAGAGACGCTTCGCGTGCGACGCGCTCGCTCGGTCGTAATGATGTGCTAGCGAAAGGTACTAAGGGGCTACCACGACTTCCACCATTTCCAAACAAGGTCATTTCTATTTTAACTGCTATAATGCAATCGTAGTATTCTAATTTCCCACCTCATTTCCATGCTGCTCAAATAAATCGCCTAAATTTTTGTGCTGTTACTAGGTTTGCAACCCTTGCCCATTTCATCGGAAGTGAGCCGAGGAAATACAAATCATAATTTTTAACATCAGCAAAGAATTGATCCGTGTTTCTTAAGTATTGAATTGTAGCTGCTTCAAAAAGTCGTCGCTCCAAGTACCTTTTCTTTAAAGAATTTTCCATTTCCTTACTTATAGTTGTATTCATTTGATATTTCCGTCAGCCGTTACCAAGGATGCATCCCGGCAACACAAACTTTGCTGTAATACTGCCAAAAAGGCAGGAATCTGCCAAATATGGTCACCAATGCCCGTGGCGAGAAAACAGAGAGTTTCGCGGGCAGGCGAAGGTGACGCGACTGTGCGACGGGTTCATCACTCTAAAACTCGCGCGACGTTGCCACGTGACAACGTGAATTGCAACGTTTATGGCTCGGCCGCGCTTGATTTGAATACTATTAATGCGGAATTAAGTAATTTCAGATTTTTCTAAAGATTGACGATGTAGCTCGGAAGTGGGAGTGGGAACTCTGGGATGCTTATGAGTTAACCCATCGTGTTTGGACTCATTAGATTCGTCGTGACAAGTCCTATTAATTTTAACAGGGGATATTCTCATCATCATCTCCTGATTAAGGAGCTAGTAGGTGGGAGATGATACCCTGGGATGATTATTGTAAGCGCCGCCAATTTAAAAAAGACCACTTTATGTTCCATGACGGCGATAGCACAAAATAAAAAAATTATATATGTGTATTGCTTAAATTAAAAGTTGAAATAGTTTTTGACAGCTGTCACTATTTTTGACAACTGTCACAAAATTTCAAAGGTTTTTCTTTTTGACAGTTACCGCCTTTTATCTGGTGTCACCCGGTACGTTCCGAGTCACGTCTTCAAAGACATCATAGCTCACGTGACGTCACGACCATCATGCCCGTTCCGAGTTCCGAGAGCAAACGACGACCATCATAGAAATCCATTCGGAATGCTTTGAACGCGACGGTAGACGTTGACCCTGCAGATGACACTATTATAATCCCACTTTTGTTAGTTGTAGTAGACAATCGTAGTAGTTATATTAGCTTTGTTTTGGGTGAATGAGTGAGGAAATAAACAATTATGTAGCGCCAGGAGTCGCTGCTGGTTGCTGTTCTAAGTTTGATTATCAGCTTTCAGCGTGACAGCTGTCACTTTTTAGTTCGAGATATCAGTGCTTACGCTCAAAAGGATGGTCGTTTATATTCCAACATGGCGGAGTTACTGATATCATTCGGTACGTCATATCAACCATTTTGAGCTATTTTTGTCACGCTAACACTTATTCGGAACGATCTCTTAGACGCTATAATTGATTTTGTTGTGACTCGGAACATATTGGTTATTTTAGACAGGTGTTACTATTTTTGACAGTTCTTGTTCTTGTTGTTGTAATTTGGGTTCTGCTAGTTAAGCCTCTACTGACCGATTTTTAAAACGTTAACACATCAAAAGTGTTTTAGCTAGAAACATATTTTTGGTATCTTTTGAAAGATGATGTAGAATCATATTTTATATTAAAAGAATTTTGCTTTAGGAACCAAATTTCTTGAAAAACTGCAATTTCTAATAAAGTTCTTGGGTTTCATTCTTAAACAAAGCTTAATTTAAGTTTACAGTTAACACTTTTTAGCGACTATTTGATACTGGCACTACCGCCTACTTTTTGTCGTCACTATCCAATTAATTGTATTTCATTGATCATGACAAACCCTTACATTACGATTTATGCAGGTTTTTTGCAGCTGGTGTTTACTATGGTAAACGCAATATTTTTAATAAAATGCTTATAAAAAAATTAGGGAGGGACAGGTTTTTCTTAGTCAATAAAATTGTATCCTGTTCAATACTGTTCGATGTGTAAAGGACACTTTATAAACCCTACTCTGTTTATGTATGTTTTTTTTTCAGTAGCGGTCATAAGGTTACGATTCAAGTAAGAGATAGATAAAAAAGTATCGATCCTTTTAACGTTGGTGTTTACCGTTACCACTACCGTTAATTGAGTAGCGTTTTAACGTTAAATTTGACGTTATTCGGTAATGTTAAGACAAATTTGCCTGGTATTTCAGTCCCTGATTATAACTACACTAAGTCTGAACGTTGACATATTTGTCAAAAATTAATGGGTTTTTAGTAATTTAAGTTTTATTTATTTTATTATTTAAAAATATTAATCTAATCAAGTTATTAAAGTCGATGTAGTGAGTCATACAACTCACCTGATGAAACAACTTATACTAATTTTCAATTTGGTAACAGTTATTTTGCCATAAAATGTATTCAAATGATTCAAAGCTTATTATTAACTTTATGAAAACTTTTGGAAAAAAATAAATAAGGTAGAAAACTAAATTACTCAAAACCTATTAATTTTCGGAAGGGGTAGGATTAAATTCGCTGGTAATATATCGCATTACCGGACACCCTGTATAAATAGTTCGGCCCATTGCATCAAAAAACGACATTTAGTTCGTTAATACGAACATTAATATCCAGAATCTGTACGTAATTGTTTGAAGGGGAAATAAAGGGGTGTGTCCCTGTCAGTTACGTACAGATTCTGGATAATAATATACAGGATAATTTTAATTAATAACAATTTATACGTTAGTTGAAAATGAAAATGGTTTATTTCTTTAAACAAAGATTACTTTATTATTTTGACAAAACATTATACGGAACATGGGTATGCTTAGGAATAAATAATCTTTTGTTACATGCTTTTTGAAGAAAACATATGAAGGCTCTCCATACTAGTAAAATACAGTATTACGGCTGTTGGTCAGATCTGTTGAGCGATGTTCACATACCTATGACCAACAGCCGCAGTTGATCGTAGGTGTATGTGAAACATCGCTCAACAGATTGATTGTCAGCATTATCTAACTACGATTTATAAAATGAACGTTGTCGTTCATTTACCCACGCTTTTATTACAGCAGCTTCATTACTTCCGTTTTCAGCACTTTCAATCAAATGACGGTAATAAGGAAACTGAACGTCACTACAGTACAGAGTATGTAAATGTTGACATTTTATTTTATTTTATAAGAGACGCATTTATAAAGACAATTTTGAGGGTTCCTTGGTCAATAGGGAACCCATAAAGTATCGCCATGTCCGAGCGACACTATACACTGATGGATCAATATACGAAGAAAACTGACAGCTTCAATCTACAGTTTGATAGTGATGTTCCATTCTCATTCATTCAAAATGGAAAGAAAACCTCGCGTCCTTGTACCTCTCTGTCTCGTCTCCCACGTGCTGCCTGCCATTGCGGTCGGATTCCAACTTAAATTTCGCACTTGCTCGCAAGTCAACAGTGTGACCGCGACGCCAATATAATTTGTGACAAGAGGCTAGTGGTTAATGCACGAAATTTTACCTACTCGGGGAACAGTCTTAAGGCGCGTCCGCACGCTCGGCAAGCCTCCACTAGCCGTCACAATTTCAAGCGTGTGGAGAGGTCGTTTGGCTTGACTTGCGTAGGCTTGCGAGAGCTTGTGCTTGTAGCCGATCTGATCGAGTTTCGGTTTTTTAGTCACAAGTCAAAGGGATTTGCTGCAAGCGCTTGCGACGCCTCCACACGCTTGTGCGTACTCAGTCTCGTTTGTATAGTGAGTGACAGACATGCGACCTGACGTAAAATTATGGATGACTAGTCAACTCAGGACGCCCTAAACTTTCTGGAATGTTACGAGAGTGACCCGTGTATTATGACCCGGGCAATAATGATCACAAGGATAAAAGAAAAGTAGCCGATGCATGGTTAAAACATTTGAAAACCATTTACATACAAGCACAAACATTGCGTCTGGCTCCACACTAGGAAACCCTTTGTCGTGGAGACCAGAAACAGCGACGTCGTCGTAAACACGTAAACATCCAAGACCTGGGTTTTGTTTTTCTTCCTCCACAGCCGGGATTCGAACCCGGAACCACTGGTAACTAATTAAGAAAAAGGAAAGCAGGCCAAAAGCGCTATTTTGTAAAATGAACAAGAGTCTATGTTTCGGTTTCGGTTCAGTTCTGTTGTAATTCAGTTTTGGTTTGGTTCAATTAAATTCAGAAATGAAAGTGAAAACCATGAAAGAAATTGTTATGGCCACTTTCAGAAAGCATTTAAAAAAGTTACTTTACTTATAATTAAAATAACTTAGGCCAAATTTTATGGCGGACGCAATAACTTCGACGTCCAGCATGCTTGCTCACTGACAGCAAAATAGGCTTGCGTAGCTCGTGAGCAACACAGATCTTTTGATCGATCCCACGGATGAACTGAGCGTCCCAGCTCACTGCCCACTACGCTCACACGCACAGCAGCTCACTTCAAGACCGATCGATATTTAGGAACAACCATATCAAATGTCGCTCACTAAATGGCAGACTCGGACGGAACGGAAGCTGTGTATAGCCGAGTGCTCGCGAGCGTAGACGGATTGAGAGCGTAGGCGTTGTTTATTGTATTGTTCGAGTTGGAGTTTTATTTTGTAGGTTTGGTTCGAATAGTAATGTCATATGAATATGTCGACTATATCATCGACCGAAATTAACGTTACCAAGGTTGACATACTACATAGTTAACAACACAAGTGTTTTAATTTTAAAGTCAAAGTATTTATTATTCATGATTCTAAAATGTGATCGTTACACATTTGAAATTATTTGAATCCTTCAAGCTGTCTTAAATTCGAATTGTTTTATCATATACTTAATTTCTTCATTTATGTATAATAGCACAGTACAGAAGAATATTTTAATAGAAAATACATACGCGTATGCTACCACGTGTGCATCTATTCAAAGTTGCAAAGTAAAGAGAGTAACACCAAAATAGCTGCCTGCCTTGCCTTGTAAAGAGAGTAACACCAAAATAGCTGCCTGCCTTGCCATGCCTAGCCGGGTAACTGACATGACAAGAGATCGTGTTTCGCGTGCGACCTGCGATCAATATGCCTAATTCTCTCTGGTTCAAGACGACACGGACTCGGGAGCGGAAAGAGCTAAAAGAGCGTAAACACCGACCTGGTTCTTTAAGGAGCGGTGAGTTAAATTGATCGAAACCGATCGCGAGCGGTTATGCGCAAGCCTACAACAAACTGACGCACTCGCAAGCGTTTGGATTGGGTGGCATCGTTTGATTCTATCCACACGCTTGCGAGTTTGTAGTGGCTCGGAGCTTGCGGCAAGTGACAAGCGTCCGGACGAGGCATTACAGCACCCCCTTCCTCCTACATTCCTCTCCCTTTCTTCTAACTGACCGCACGGACGCGTGCTTTGTTCCGTTGAAATTTCGCTGTTTTGTTATTTGTTTCATTATTTGTTATTCTGGACTCGTTCGTTATGGACCCTCAACCAAGTAGTTTGAGGAAGTGTTTGTCGCCAAATAAAAAGCTATCTCGGGTTTCTTTTAGTTTTACAGAAAAAATGATGGTCCGTAACACGTACAAATACCTATTTCAAGAAGAATCCAAGATGCTCCCGTTACCTACGGATCGGCCTAGTGTAGAAAAGTGTGTGGAAAAAACTGACAAAATCCTTAGAATAGACAAGACCTCTGTATGCAGCAATATAAAGGAGTCGAAAGAAAACATTGAATTTTAGTTTCCTGAAAAACCAGGGCTTAAGGAGATATTAAAAGACAAAATGGACGGCTTCACTTTTTCGGCGATTCGTCCAAAAATCATGGCTTTTTCACAATAACGAACCTCAAATCAACCTATAATTTTTAGGAAATTACTACTAATAAGCCTCAGCTGTCCGTTTGTCCGTCAGCGAGTTGTGTATCATGCCATGAATAAACCGTAATAGGCAGGAGAGTTGAAATGTAAATGAAAAAAAAGCATCGCACATGTAAATAAAAAAGAATATCAAATGTGCCATCTCGATACCTTAGTGATATTATGTCAGATAGATCCTTAATAAATGTTAATGATGATGATGATTCATGCGATAGAGATAATAATATAGAATAAAAAAATATAAAAATAAGTGTATTTTTAGTTTTTTTTACTCTTTTGTCGAGGCCCAGTGCCTTTATTCTCTGTTTCTGACATCTAGAAATGTCTATCATCATCCTTTTCAAGTTTCTGTTTACTCATTAAGACGTTAGACCAATCAAAACGCGATAATATTTCACACGAACTGTCATTTGAAGCGATTGTAATTTGAATTTGAAAGGTATCTGGTTCTGTCAAAAGATACACAATAGAACTACAGGTATCTCAATGAACAATTCTATAAAAATCATTTCATCTGCTAAGTAAAGTGTTAAAGCTCTTGTTTTCAATATGTAGGACTTAAGTTAAATATTTTTCTCAATTAATGGTAGGCAATACTACTAGCTATCTTAAGTTTTTTAAGATATCATAGTATTTTGAGACAATAAAATGAACGAAATCATTCATTATATTTATTTACACTATTTATGTTTTCACCAACAAGTGGCAACATCGGACCTGTCAGTTTCCTTAGTATATTGATCATATCCGAATAGGTTTTCGTCCGGGGACTAGCTCAGAGACTGCTGAGAGACCCTCGGATGCCTTCGGATTTGATACGATGAAAACCTCATTGTGACAGAGATGAGAGAACTCTCAGAGCTGATAGTGGTTTATAAATATGGGCCTTAGTACTAGAAATCTGCATTTCGGCATGGATGTACCTATGCAAACATTAATACATGTATTAATGTTATATTATTTATTTTACATCATGTGTTTTCGGAGATTGGCATGGATTTTCATTATTAAGCTTAGATAAAAGTACAATGTTTGATCAACTTCCGTCTGTCCCGTTTCTCTCGAGGAGGAAACTGGCTTCGCATCTAATTACACCGCAAGGCGCTATTACGAGGGTCCTATTACGGGACGTGCAATAATTTATCGGGCTCATAAAGTGGGTAATGGGACTTGGCAACAGAAACAAGCTTTAAAATTTACAGGTTAAGCCATGATGACGGGAAATTAAATTGTTAGCGGTTTTCGTGTGAATGTAATACTAAGCCGCATACATGTTTGTTATGACATCAACCATCATCAACCTAATGGACTCGTCATATGATTAAAGACGTAATATAGATGTACAAATATTTAAATTTACCTTGTTTTACTTCTGATGATGTTTAGTTCTGGACCCCACGATGAGGATATCCCAGTGTAGGACCACAAGCAGTATATGTGCGTGTATCTAAATGTTTATGTTTATTTAATATGACTAAGACCCAAAACTTTAAACGCGAGTCAACACTATTGTCTGAATAAATTTCATAATTTCTTACTTTCTATGGAGTCGTCAAAGTCATTCACAGTATAGTGTGGACGCCCATAAATTATATCAATACGCAAAACAAAAAGTTAGCAAATAGATGATTTTTACGGTCTAATTAACCTATAGTTTGTTTCAAAAGTCCTGTGTAAGACTCGTTTTCTGAGACTTCATCACTGACCCATGAAAGACCTCGATCGTGCCTTGATATCTAGGCACGTCGAGGTCTTTCAACAATGGGACTACCCACCAAACTACAAAAGTTATATGAGTTTAGTTTATGCCTTGTCATTGTGTCCACGACCTTTTCCATAAACTTATAACCGACCTACATTCCGTTACAAATGGCCTCTCAATGTCTGTTACGGCAGCGGTCCACTTTATTCAGGTATTAATGTAAAAAAAACGTCGTTATCAGTGCATATGTCCTAATGGTCCTGTAAGATCCATTTTACCTATAAAACAAGCAAAGATTAAACTGTATATTGTACGTATTTTCTCCAATAATCAATCATTTTTAATTTATCTGGATCGCGATGTGTAGAAGCCGACGAATCTTAGAGCTGAACTGTTCGCCTAATATTTTTGTCAGACAAAAGTGTCTAAGAAGATGTGTTACAAATCGTGACCAACTATTTATGACACAAGAGTAGCAACAAGTGTTATATTTTAGGGGGTTGTTAGGAACATCGTTATGAACATTTTTCTGTAAGAAACCGATTTGTTCAACTTTATTTTTCACTTCTCTATACAAATCTGTCGGCCGCTCGGCCAAAAATCCATAAAAACAAGTGAATCCATAAAAAACTAAATTGTGACATATGATTACGTTTAATTACGTTTACCTGTAAGTATTTTTTTACAACTTTAACAGACTACAGACCTGAGTAATCGATATTAATTTTAACTTGATATCTTTTTACGCGTCTTTGAGGAAAAGGGTCTTGACCTTGACAGTCGGACAGACAAACGGACTGACGGACAAGGAACTGATCCTTTAAGAGTTCCTTTTTTCCTTTCAAGGTACGGAACCTTGAAAAACTAAAGAACCCAAAACAAGCAGACAATAATTAACGTAATTACTGAGATTCGATAAAATTATTATGGTACAGTTTTAAATTAAATTAAATTTAAATTCAAGCGGAACCCACTGTATAAGATTTAATTAGCCGTCACGTAAAACAAAGCGACCATCAAAGGTTTTTGCGAAAATTTATTATATATTATTTTGTCAGTAGCGCTAAATCGGAAATAATAACAGATATAATCGTTTTGCTTTTTATCAAAATCGATGTCATGCTTCTTGGCAATAAAAACTTCTATCTTATATAGTTTCCGATTTCGCCCTACTATACAGTGTGGCCCATTTCGAAGGGCCGAAATGGGCCACATTGTGTCATTTGACAAGAGGCGGCACATTTTAAGGCGGCGCGGCGCGACAGTATCTACGCGAATGAAGCACGTAGAGATACCCCTCTCGAATACCTACTACAAATGTATGAACTGACTTAGACGCCTAATAACGTCACCTCCTGCCACGCTGGGTGGCAAAGAAGAACTGTAGCCATGTATGAACAGTGCTTAAATATATAAATATATAACACTCACTCACATATACAAGTGGTAACAATATGAAATGTTCATGTGGTCGCTTTGATAAGATTCCGTGAAGACTCGATGTACATAAAGTAACAGAATATGGTAAGACTTTCAAGTCTTACTTTCTTTTCTTCAAGTCTTTTATCTTTCAAGATAAAAGACGAGTCTAAAGAGCCTGTTCACTATTCCGAGAAGTCCCGTTAAGCCTTTTAACAGATAGAACAGAGAACATAACAGATAAATCATAAAGGTTGTAAAGTGTGTTTATACTTGAGCTAAGTACCTACAGTAAACAAAATACATTCCGAAAGAATCACGTAACGTACAATATTAGAATTACAGACACTAGTTTTAACACGCACGCATTAATAACCACCGAAAAATATTTGAAAAGTCCTTTTAAATAACATATTCAGGCACAATCGTATTTTGACTAATCAATTCCTGCACCCACATATTGTCAGAACAGAGTGACACGATGAAGTTAGATCTGTCAAGTCTTTACTTCTTGTACCCCTAGTACAATATACATCAACCCAAAAAAGGCAAACGTCAGAAGTATCTACCATTTTTTTTTTTTGTAACGTTGTTACCCTTAAAACCGTGTTCTTCTCCCTTGTAGAGGCAAATTTCTGTGGTCTCATATCTATAAACTACATGTGTACCTGCCTTATGACAGCTTCATAGGTCAAGTAGTTTTTTGTTATGTCCATACATATAAAATCTTTAGCTCATTTTGTCATGTCATGTGTAGGCGGCTCTACCTAAAACTGCGGAAGTCAGATGTTTGACTCAGTCCCAGTAAGCGCTCGCGTTGCGTGCTTTACTGCGGAAGTCAGATGTTTGACTCAGTCCCGCCCGGTAAGCGCTCGCGTTGCGTGCTTTATTTGGTAACAACAACCTGAAAAATTTAATTGGCCAAAGTCGGATGACATATTTTAATAGTATGTTTTGTACACACACCTATTTTATGCACTTATCTACTATTTATTTTTATTTATAGTTCTGTTCACACATATTTTATTTTAATTTATTAATTATAGAGCTCCGTGGTCTAACGGGTTTCACGCTTGCTTCTCACACAATAGATGCAGTTTCGATTCCTGACCGTGTACCAATGAGATAATTAATTTATCTTAAGTACATTATCGAACTTTCAGTGTTTCGGATGGCACGTTAAGCTGTAGGTCCCGGTTACTATCGCTACATGGTAGAAGTCGTTAAACCCCTCCATCAATCCGCACTGAGCCAGTGGTGTAGTATGGCTTGATCTTACTCGTATCCTGGTAAAGGCCTGTGCGCCTCAGTGGGGACATTAATGGCTACATTATTATTAATTAATTATTGCCATCCTTTAAAACACAAATCATTTCATTGAACATTATTTTCAGGAGATCGGCACCGGAGATCTCACACGTTGTCACTCCTAGCCACACCAAGGCACAACACCGCGGCATATGAGCACGCCTTCAGGTTACAGGCGGTTCGACTGTGGAACGCACTTCCTGGCACTATAAGAGACAGTCCCACTCTTTTATCTTTCAAAAACCGGGTAAAAGAGCACTTCCTCTCTCTCTTTCACAATAGTATTTATAGTGTGTATGTTGTTGTATGTATGTTGTACTATATGTACAGGTTTATGTATATTAGCAAATTAATAGGTATTATGTTTGGTAGATATTTTATTTTCCATATTTTATAGATATTTAATTTATTTATTTTTTATAGATAAATTATTAGATATTGTGCACTGCCTACCCTTTCATGGTCAATTTTGCTATCATGCTTTGGTTTGCTGGAAAATACCCCTACTTAGCGCCCTCGCTAAGGGGGGTATTTTCCAGGTAATTGAAAAATTACTTGATTAGTTAAGACGCCGGCGGACTGCGGATCAAGCGCAATATCCTTATACTGCACTTGATCGGCAACGCCAATGTTTGTTCGACATATCGCTATCTATACTGACGCGTGCGGGCGCACAGTGGGACGGATTTCGAAATTGTGGACTTAAGTTTTTTTTGTTACATATCATTATTTTATCTATCGTAAGCAAACATATGATCTTATAGCGCTTTTTGTTGTAAATGTTATATTTTGCGAGAAAAAATTATTTAATAAAAAAAATGTATGGAGCGATATCTAATTTGCTTTATAAGTACAAAGTCTTAAAAGCTGTGAAAGTGCTTAAGCTGGTTTTTGCAGGTTTATTCTACGGGTGTTTGTGTACAACACTAAATATACAACATGTTCCCGGACTTCCCGGTTCTCCGGATAAACGAATCTGAACTAAGGTACTTTTGGCAATATAACCCACAGCACTGAGAGAGTTCAATTTACTCTATAAAAGTAAGCAGGTATGCGTCAAATGGGGACATACTGTATAATTTCCTTTTGTCTTCCGACCCTGTGGATTATATTTGTGGTATTAAATACAAACAACCGTAGATTAAGTCAACAAAAAATAGGCTTGAGCACTTTTCGGATTTTTATAGAGCAAATTAGATATCGCTCCATATATAATTTTTATTAAATATTTTTTTCTAAACAAATTATAACATTTACATAAAAAACTGCTTAAAGAATATATGATTGCCTTAATTAGGACTCAAATTCTATAATTAATATAATGATATTTAAAAAAAACACGTAAGTCCACAATTTCGAAATCCGTCCGTCCCACCCCGCCGCCGCCGACCCCCCTTGCGGACAGACACAGATAGAAAGCTATACAAAAATAAAGAGAAATTTGGTTGAGTTCCGTGAATACCGAAAATGATGAATGGAACTTGAATATTATCAAGTTACATTTCTTTGTGACATTACGTAACGTGACAATTTCAGCTGAAGTTCTATTATAATTACATCATGAATGGTATAGTTTTTTAATACAAAATAAATAGGTGGAAAATACGTCGTTTGCGTCCTAAAAATTTATGAAATTTTTTCGCATATATTTTAAGTAGATGAATATTTTTAGAAAAATGTTGGAACAGGAACCTAGGTAAATACTGTATTAATACGAATAACAGCATATATATATATTCTCGAATTTAAAATTAGTATGGTATAAACTTGATATGGAAATTTCATTATTCGCCGGCTTCTTAACGTCTCATACCTATAAACTACCTACCTGCCAATCAGCTTCACGAGTCGAGTAGTTTCAGATTTTCATACAAACTGTTATCCCCCATTCCCCACCCTTAGGGATGAATTTCGCCCCATCCCTTCCCAGTGTGACATCAAGTTCGGGCCCGGTATTCTACGACACAAAACACGGATCACGTATCACATCACATTGTATGAACTTTAGCGTAGCTTAGGATAAATAATAGTGCCAACTTTTCGACGTCAATAATAAATATTCCCTCCACATAATAATGTAGTGACGGTTATAATTTTCCTCCAACGATATTAAGAAGATATGTAGCAGTACAATGAGTAGGCCATAGTACGTTCTGTCTAGTATTAAACGCAATTGTTTTGTAGATCACAACAGTTTAAATTTAAATTTTCAATTATTTTTTTGGGTTGCTAAGCCATCTTTATCATTCGTTTAAAATAATTCATAATTCTTTGCACAAATATTTGAACAGTTAAACAGGTAAACACAAGTACAAAGGTGTTCTTATCACTGAAATCATATGCATTTCCGTCTGTAACGTGTATAGCCTAGTCAAACAAGGCTAGTCAAATTGCGCTCTGACTGAAAGCCCGGTTTCATTGTAACATATACAATATTACTTATTCCCTTACATCACATATGTATTGTACACGCAATGGGCGGTATTTTCCGCCGTTCATTTTCTGGAAGGAAGAAAATGAGGAAAACTTGGGTCCATTATGCGAAAACAGTTCTCCTTACAGATAAGTGGCAAGTGCTTACTGAGTTAGCATGGAAATGTAAAGCCTAACCTTAGCTCGAGTGTCTATTGAGCCGTCAAACTTGCGATTTAGTGCGGAATAATACTTAAATCGAGTAAACTTCGACAACCCATATACATTTGTATGGATTTGTCAAAGTTTACCCGAGTAAAGTCTTATTTAGCCTTCCAGTTAGTCGGTCTTAGTTCATTCAAATCCGTCAAAAACAATATAGGTAGCCTTAGTATCTCTATCATCTAGTAATTTCAATCGCAATTTACAAATCAACCAATCTGTATCATGTAAATCTAACATCTAGGAATAGCTATCGCAATTAATAAATCGACTAATCTGTAGAATTATCATGCCATTCTAACATCTAGGAATAGATATCGCAATTTATAAATCAACCAATCTGTAGGCTTATCATGTCATTCTAACATCTAGGAATAGATATCGCAATTTATAAATCAACCAATCTGTAGCCTATCATGTCATTCTAATATCTAGGAATAGATATCGCAATTTATAAATCAACCAATCAGTAGGCTTATCATGTCATTCTAACATCTAGGAATGTATATCGCAATTTATAAATCAACCAATCATAGCCTTATCATGTAATTCTAACATCTAGGAATAGATATCGCAATTTATAAATCGACCAATTTGTAGCCTATCATGTCATTCTAACATCTAGGAATAGATATCGCAATTTATAAATCAACCAATCTGTAGGCTTATCATGTCATTCTAACATCTAGGAATAGATATCGCAATTTATAAATCGACCAATCTGTAGCCTTATCATGTCATTCTAACATCTAGGAATAGATATCGCAATTTATAAATCAACCAATCTGTAGCCTTAACATGTCATTCTAACATCTAGGAATAGATATCGCAATTTATAAATCGACTAATCTGTAGCCTTATCTTGTCATTCTAACATCTAGGAATGGATATCGCAATTTACAAATCAACCAATCTGTAGGCTTATCATGTCATTCTAACATCTAGGAATGTATATCGCAATTTATAAATCAACCAATCTTAGCCTTATCATGTAATTCTAACATCTAGGAATAGATATCGCAATTTATAAATCGACCAATTTGTAGCCTATCATGTCATTCTAACATCTAGGAATAGATATCGCAATTTATAAATCAACCAATCTGTAGGCTTATCATGACATTCTAACATCTAGGAATAGATATCGCAATTTATAAATCGACCAATCTGTAGCCTTATCATGTCATTCTAACATCTAGGAATAGATATCGCAATTTATAAATCGACCAATCTGTAGCCTTATAATATCATACTAACATCTAGGAATAGATATCGCAATTTATAAATCAACCAATCTGTAGCCTTATCATGTCATTCTAACATCTAGGAATAGATATCGCAATTTATAAATCAACCAATCTGTAGGCTTATCATGTCATTCTAACATCTAGGAATAGATATCGCAATTAATAAATCGACCAATCTGTAGCCTTATCATGTCATTCTAACATCTAGGAATAGATATCGCAAGATATAAATCATCCAATCTGTAGGCTTATCATGTAATTCTGACATCTAGGAATGTATATCGCAATTTATAAATCAACCAATCTTAGCCTTATCATGTAATTCTAACATCTAGGAATAGATATCGCAATTTATAAATCAACCAATTTGTAGCCTATCATGTCATTCTAACATCTAGGAATAGATATCGCAATTTATAAATCAACCAATCTGTAGGCTTATCATGTCATTCTAACATCTAGGAATAGATATCGCAATTTATAAATCGACCAATCTGTAGCCTTATCATGTCATTCTAACATCTTGGAATAGATATCGCAATTTATAAATCAACCAATCTGTAGGCTTATCATGTCATTCTAACATCTAGGAATAGATATCGCAATTTATAAATCAACCAATCTGTAGCCTATCATGTCATTCTAAAATCTAGGAATAGATATCGCAATTTATAAATCAACCAATCTGTAGCCTATCATGTCATTCTAACATCTAGGAATAGATATCGCAATTTATAAATCAACCAATCTGTAGGCTTATCATGTCATTCTAACATCTAGGAATAGATATCGCAATTTATAAGTCGACCAATCTGTAGCCTTATCATGTCATTCTAACATCTAGGAATGTATATCGCAATTTATTAATCAACCAATCTTAGCCTTATCATGTAATTCTAACATCTAGGAATAGATATCGCAATTTATAAATCGACCAATCTGTAGCCTATCATGTCATTCTAACATCTAGGAATAGATATCGCAATTTATAAATCAACCAATCTGTAGGCTTATCATGTCATTCTAACATCTAGGAATAGATATCGCAATTTATAAATCGACCAATCTGTAGCCTTATCATGTCATTCTAACATCTAGGAATAGATATCGCAATTAATAAATCGACCAATCTGTAGGCTTATCATATCATTCTAACATCTAGGAATAGATATCGCAATTTATAAATCAACCAATCTGTAGCCTATCATGTCATTCTAACATCTAGGAATAGATATCGCAATTTATAAATCAACCAATCTGTAGGCTTATCATGTCATTCTAAAATCTAGGAATAGATATCGCAATTTATAAATCAACCAATCTGTAGACTTATCATGTCATTCTAACATCTAGGAATATACATCGCAATTTATAAACCGACCAATCTGTAGGCTTATCATGTCATTCTAACATCTAGGAATAGATATCGCAATTTATAAATCAACCAATCTGTAGGCTTATCATGTCATTCTAACATCTAGGAATAGATATCGCAATTTATAAATCGACCAATCTGTAGCCTTATCATGTCATTCTAACATCTAGGAATAGATATCGCAATTAATAAATCGACCAATCTGTAGGCTTATCATATCATTCTAACATCTAGGAATAGATATCGCAATTTATAAATCAACCAATCTGTAGCCTATCATGTCATTCTAACATCTAGGAATAGATATCGCAATTTATAAATCAACCAATCTGTAGGCTTATCATGTCATTCTAAAATCTAGGAATAGATATCGCAATTTATAAATCAACCAATCTGTAGACTTATCATGTCATTCTAACATCTAGGAATATACATCGCAATTTATAAACCGACCAATCTGTAGCCTTATCATGTCATTCTAACATCTAGGAATAGATATCGCAATTAATAAATCGACCAATCTGTAGGCTTATCAAGTCATTCTAACATCTAGGAATAGATATCGCAATTTATAAATCAACCAATATGTAGCCTATCATGTCATTCTAACATCTAGGAATAGATATCGCAATTTATAAATCAACCAATCTAAAGGCTTATCATGTCATTCTAACATCTAGGAATAGATATCGAAATTTATAAATCGACCAATCTGTAGCCTTATCATGTCATTCTAACATCTAGGAATAGATATCGAAATTTATAAGTCGACCAATCTGTAGCTTTATCATGTCATTCTAACATCTAGGAATGTATATCGCAATTTATAAATCAACCAATCTTAGCCTTATCATGTAATTCTAACATCTAGGAATAGATATCGCAATTTATAAATCGACGAATCTGTAGCCTATCATTTCATTCTAACATCTAGGAATAGATATCGCAATTTATAAATCAACCAATCTGTAGGCTTATCATGTCATTCTAACATCTAGGAATAGATATCGCAATTAATAAATCGACCAATCTGTAGGCTTATCAAGTCATTCTAACATCTAGGAATAGATATCGCAATTTATAAATCAACCAATCTGTAGCCTATCATGTCATTCTAACATCTAGGAATAGATATCGCAATTTATAAATCAACCAATCTGAAGGCTTATCATGTCATTCTAACATCTAGGAATAGATATCGAAATTTATAAATCGACCAATCTGTAGCCTTATCATGTCATTCTAACATCTAGGAATAGATATCGCATTATATAAATCAACCAATCTGTAGGCTTATCATGTCATTCTAACATCTAGGAATAGATATCGCAATTTATAAATCGACCAATCTGTAGCCTTATCATGTCATTCTAACATCTAGGAATAGATATCGCAATTTATAAATCAACCAATCTGTAGGCTTATCATGTCATTCTAACATTTAGGAATGTATATCGCAATTTATAACTCAACCAATCTTAGCCTTATCATGTAATTCTAACATCTAGGAATAGATATCGCAATTTATAAATCGACCAATCTGTAGCCTATCATGTCATTCTAACATCTAGGAATAGATATCGCAATTTATAAATCATCAATCTGTAGGCTTATCATGTCATTTTAACATCTAGGAATATATATCGCAATTTATAAACCGACCAATCTGTAGCCTTATCATGTCATTCTAACATCTAGGAATAGATATCGCAATTAATAAATCGACCAATCTGTAGGCTTATCAAGTCATTCTAACATCTAGGAATAGATATCGCAATTTATAAATCAACCAATATGTAGCCTATCATGTCATTCTAACATCTAGGAATAGATATCGCAATTTATAAATCAACCAATCTGAAGGCTTATCATGTCATTCTAACATCTAGGAATAGATATCGAAATTTATAAATCGACCAATCTGTAGCCTTATCATGTCATTCTAACATCTAGGAATAGATATCGCAATTTATAAGTCGACCAATCTGTAGCTTTATCATGTCATTCTAACATCTAGGAATGTATATCGCAATTTATAAATCAACCAATCTTAGCCTTATCATGTAATTCTAACATCTAGGAATAGATATCGCAATTTATAAATCGACCAATTTGTAGCCTATCATGTCATTCTAACATCTAGGAATAGATATCGCAATTTATAAATCAACCAATCTGTAGGCTTATCATGTCATTCTAACATCTAGGAATAGATATCGCAATTTATAAATCGACCAATCTGTAGCCTTATCATGTCATTCTAACATCTAGGAATAGATATCGCAATTAATAAATCGACCAATCTGTAGCCTTATCATGTCATTCTAACATCTAGGAATAGATATCGCAATTTATAAATCGACCAATCTGTAGCCTTATCATGTCATTCTAACATCTAGGAATAGATATCGCAATTTATAAGTCGACCAATCTGTAGCCTTATCATGTCATTCTAACATCTAGGAATGTATATCGCAATTTATTAATCAACCAATCTTAGCCTTATCATGTAATTCTAACATCTAGGAATAGATATCGCAATTTATAAATCGACCAATCTGTAGCCTATCATGTCATTCTAACATCTAGGAATAGATATCGCAATTTATAAATCAACCAATCTTTAGCCTATCATGTCATTCTAACATCTAGGTATGGATATCGCAATTTATAAATCAACCAATCTGTAGGCTTATCATGTCATTCTAACATCTAGGAATATACATCGCAATTTATAAATCGACCAATCTGTAGCCTTATCATGTCATTCTAACATCTAGGAATAGATATCGCAATTAATAAATCGACCAATCTGTAGGCTTATCATGTCATTCTAACATCTAGGAATAGATATCGCAATTTATAAATCAACCAATCTTAGCCTTATCATGTCATTCTAACATCTAGGAATAGATATCGCAATTTATAAATCGACCAATCTGTAGCCTTATCATGTCATTGTAACATCTAGGAATAGATATCGCAATTTATAAATCAACCAATCTGTAGCCTATCATGTCATTCTAACATCTAGGAATACATATCGCAATTTATAAATCGACCAATCTGTAGCCTTATAATGTCATTCTAACATCTAGGAATAGATATCGCAATTAATAAATCGACCAATCTGTAGCCTTATCATGTCATTCTAACATCTAGGAATAGATATCGCAATTAATAAATCGACCAATCTGTAGGCTTATCATGTCATTCTAACATCTAGGAATAGATATCGCAATATATAAATCAACCAATCTGTAGCCTATCATGTCATTTTAACATCTAGGAATAGATATCGCAATTAATAACTCGACCAATCTGTAGGCTTATCATGTCATTTTAACATCTAGTAAAAGATATCGCAATTTATAAATCGACCAATCTGTAGCCTTATCATGTCATTCTAACATCTAGGAATAGATATCGCAATTTATAAATCAACCAATCTGTAGGCTTGTAATGTCATTCTAACATCTAGGAATGTATATCGCAATTTATAAATCAACCAATTTTAGCCTTATCATGTAATTCTAACATCTAGGAATAGATATCGCAATTTATAAATCGACCAATCTGTAGGCTTCCCATGTCATTCTAACATCTAGGAATAGATATCGCAATTTATAAATCAACCAATCTGTAGCCTTATCATGTAATTCTAACATCTAGGAATAGATATCGCAATTTATAAATCAACCAATCTGTAGGTTTCTCATGTCATTCTAACATCTAGGATATTCAATGGCTTTTGTACAATTTACATTTTACACGAGCTGTCTTTCATTGTGGCTTTGCTTGTTTTTATGATGTTCGGATTGGTCAATTTAGCAAAAGCGATTAAATATATGATGTCAGAATTATATGAAGGGGCTACGGTAGCCTTATTGTGTAAATCTGACATTTAGGAATTTCAATCGCTTTTGAAAAATTGGTAAATAACATTTGTGGGATCACTGTTACTACTACTCACACTAACTTACAAAAAGATGGACTATAGTCTAGTACTTATGCTTAATTGTAACTGCTACTCATGTTAATGTGCATCATTCTTTTTGCGTAATCAATTTATTTGTATTTGTATTTTGTATTTGTAAATCCCTCGAATAACAAAAGTTCTTTTTTAGGTTCTCTGCCAGCCAGCAGGTTGATTGTAATTCATGTATTTTATGGACGAAACACATTTAGGGATTCATTTCAACGGAGGGTTTTCATAAAGAGATAAAATGTGTTTGCATTGACGCATGAGGAAGCTGATGTACGCTAATGGCTTAATACCCCGGATCAGTGTGGGATGACTGGTCCCCAATACCACTAATTAGCTGTATTTAATTGATGCAATTGAGCCGTGAGTTGTACCGCCCCGGACCACTTTACTCTACAGGCTGAACAAAAAACAAACAAAAACAAAACGTAGCGTCACACCTTTTCCCATAAGGGTTGGTAGAGGTACAGTTGTGCCCAAGTTTTAAATAACTGCGTGTCAGGGGGCTAGCCCAGTGTGTACCAGAAAGGTATGAGCAAAGGACGAGCAGAGCACTTAATTTTACTTTGACACCAATTCGTGGAGTGAAACACTAGTATTTTTAAATCTCCGTACAACAAAATTCAGTTTCATTTCGTGAATCATGCGACCTGTAGGCTTAAGTTTTGGCCTGCTGTGTATTTCCGCCATTTTGTCAAATCCAAATGCCAAATCAGCAACAAACATTTGTTTTTGTAAATAAAACAGTAACATGAACTTGGTCAGCAGGATGTACGCTAGCTAAATCCATTTGATATCGCAACCACAGAAAAAACACGGTCATTTATTTTCCAAAAGAAACTCAGTGTTTTCTTATATGCGAAAATTATTGACAGTTAAGTAATCTTACCTATGAAAAATTAAGTTTACCTTAAACCGAAACTCTGCGTTATTATTAGGAAAAGGTATTGAATTATGGGTATACGTTCGTGCTAGGACAACCGACATATCAAAAATAAAGCTCTCATCATAACAGTTTAAAATTTAAAGTTGTCCACAATGATATCCTAACAACCCATTAATATGAGAGTACACATTCCTGTTACACCCCTTATGTCCGTTCTTGACATTGCCACCGCGAATTTCCATTCAAGTCCATTTGCAAACTTTAATTACAACTCGAATGTTGTTTTGCCTTCATTAAAGTCTTAAAAGATTGAATGCCTTTGTAAGCTTTCGTAAGCTCCGCGCGGATCATATTTCTATTGGAGATGAAATAAATCAATATAGGATTAGTCACAGAGCTAAGCTTACACAGTGAACTGCGATTTTCCACTTCGTACCGTAATCAACACCCAGAACATACGGACATGGATGCATTGTGGCGATGACGGACAGAGTTTAAAACTATAAAGCCAAAACATTCGTGAGTTGTTAGATTATAAAGTTTTCACCACTGAATAAAATTTTGATTCAGCAAAATTTTCACAGTAATTTTGAACGTGTTTTATTAAATTGGAGTGTACTTTACAGTTATTTCATAACAAAATGAATATTTATTTACGTCCGGTATTAGTAGAACATGATAACATATTTGCCCAAAACTCCTCATTAAGTCTGTAAGCGGAGGGATTACACTGTTTTTGGGGTTCTTGGAACCCTAAAAACAGTGTAAACAAACATGACGAAACTACAAGGAACCCTTGTAGTTTCGTCATGTTTGTCTGATCGTCTGTCCGTCCGTATGTCACAGCAACTTTATTCCGAAACTATCAGGACTTCACAGTTGGAACTTGGATGTACATAGATGTGTTATGTGAGCCGCTTTACGATTTTTATACAAAAAGTTAAAAAAAATAGGGGCCCCCCCCTTAAATGGAACTGAAACCAAACATTCATCAAACCTATATGTGTGCGGTGTCTAAAGATATGCCTTAGAAAATGGCCTGAAATTGTGGTTCCTGAAACCATTTTTCCTCAAAGTAAATCGTTAAAGAGACAGACCCTTCCAAAGTGCAAAAAATTGTCCCTCCCTCTAACTAGGTGTGTATCTAAACACGTTTGTGTATTAAAACAGATTGGTTTGAATAAAATAAAATAAGCAGTTTATAGATATAAAACATTTATTAAAAACCGCAAATATAACCTTAACATTCAAACAAAAACATTGACATTGAAAAAACATCATGAAAAACAAAATAATTATTTGCTGGTGAAGAATGATAGTGATATTTTGGCTAGGTGTCAGTGGGCGAAGTGTGAGTTTTCAATAAAATTGACTTTACTATCGCGTTGCCTTAAAGCGCCATTTTGTAAAGCAAAGTCACGTGACTAACGAACTTGCGACTCACTGGTCACGTGACTTTTCTAGTTTCTTTTTCCCAGGTGTAAGTGAAGTAATAATATTTTTCCTAATTTTTTTTTTTTGCTTTTATTCCAAATTTATTACGGAACCCTCAATGTGCGAAGTCCGACACGCAATTGGCCGGTTTTTTCTTTGTTACATTAGTCTTAGCAAACTACGTACAACAATCCGCTACGCCGCCCGACCGCCGCACTGCTACGACCGCGGCTAGGCGGCTACGAAAAGTTAGAGCGAATTGCAAACTGTAGCTTTTTGTGAGCAGAAAGGTATTTATTTTTGTAATTCATTTTATTGTTTCCGCTCGGAACCGGTATTGATCGGGCAGCTGTGTAAGTAAGATCTATTTTAAACATTAATATATATTTTTACAATTGGATATTCCACATATTTCTCGTTTTATGACAATTCTTTCGTATAAATTAATTGCATTCTGCCTTGCCTAGTGCCAACACGTTGGTTATGCAAAAGAAAATGATGAATTTGGGTTTAATTTACGATAGCCGAGAAACATTATTAGGGAAAATTGTGTTCCATCCACAATTCCTCCTAGTAAGGGTATATTATTATATTGTCTCATAAATAATTCCGGTATTGTATTACAATAAGAAGGCCAGCGCACTTCTTCTGCAAATAAGACTCTAACAATAACATCAACTACACGTTTTATACATAACCTATATTGTGTATATGACACCGTAAGATTGTCAAAACCGTTAGTTTATATGCTAACGTTTTTTTCTCGTTTGTTTACAAACTATCGATAAATTATAAACTGTACCGTACTGCTTACGATATGATGCGTTAGTTTATAATAAAAACGTTAAATTGTGAACTGGTTTACACTTGAATTGCAAACGTAATACCAGGTAAAACATTGCGGTAGCTTAGGTGAAGACTAGAGGGGACGAGCGCAGCGAAGCCTCCGAAAGTCTTCACAATTCAATTCAATTCACAATTCTTTATTGCACAGAACATTACAACAATACAATTATACACGAAATTAAAAGGCAAATGCGAGCTTATCTCTCAACAGAGATTTCTTCCAGCAAACCTATCTGGATAGGATACATATAAAATGAAAAGGGTAGTCTAGTGCAATTAAATACTTACCAAATACCAATAAAATATGATACTTACTATAAAAATACATATAATCAAATAAATAGTAGATTTAATAAGAATAAACAAATAATAATAATAAATAGATAAATAAAATTACCTACTTATATATACAATACCTATGATGAAAGAGAAAAAGTAAGTCTTCATGTTAGGTTGAAATGTAACAACAAAAGAAACGTAAATTCTAAACCCTGTCGGTCTGGTTTACAATTTGTAAACCGTTACAAACGCGTTACAAACGCGTTGGTTTATAAACTAACGGATTTGACAATATTACGGTGACGTATATATGGTTGATTTGCTTCTACCGTGTGAATACGCAATGACATGATATTGTTGCCCATTCAGAGTAAAGCACGCAAAATTTGTGTCGCAGGTGCAAGGGTAAACTTTTGTTTGTTTCACGTTCTAATTCATTATATCCAAATTGGATTCAAATATTCCGCTGTAGTACATTTTATATCCACACAAAAAAGGTAAACGTTGCAAACGCGCATTTATCTAAGATTGTTTAATATGTTGTGTACCACTGAGAGTAATTTGTACCCAAATTTGCAACCATGGAAACCCTGTGTTATGCCCGCGGTGATCGAAAATCTGCGGAATCCTGGCACTAATTGGCATAACCCTCCTTTCTCCCCTTGTGGAGGCAAATTTCGATAAAAAATCTACTGAACTGACGTCTCCTATTTATTAACTACCTACCTGCCAAAGAACGGCTTCGTAGGTCAAGTAGTTTTTATGTACATAAAGGTTATAAGTTATCCAGGAAATTCCTTCACATGTGGAGAAATGCAGTTTCCAGGAGGGATGGTTTATTCCTGCATGCTAGCAGTGGATGTTCCCGTTTCTGCAAAGGCAAGAGTGCAGTGGTGCAACGTCCTCAAAATAAACCCCCACTGCATAGACATAGCCAGCATTTTCCTAGATCTAGACTCCAACCAGGAAGAAGTAGGAAATGCTGGCCGAGAGGATCTTGCTGAACCTCTATAGGAGGAGATAAGGGTATGCTGAAAACCCTACAATATACAATATTTGTCAATTGTTGCCCATCCAGAGTAATCCACATGTAAAATTTAATTCGTTGGTGTGAGTGGTACACATTCTGGTTGTATCACGTTTGAATTGATAAAATCCAAATTTGTTTATCAAATATTCGGCTGTCGTTTTGTATAATTAATAAGACTTAATTATTAAGATTAATAAGACTTCTTGTATATTTTTAAACCTTAGAATAATAAACAATAATTTAAATCATCGTCACAGTACCATCGCCAGAAACAAATACAGGGTAATCAGAGGCGACTTGATTACCCCGTATTTTAATTTACTTAGGTATAACCAACTGTCAGGAAGTCGCAACAATCCGACCTACCCGTGAGAAAATTCTGACAAGATTCTGTTTTTAAAAGTTTCGAGAAGTATACAGAAAATAAAGTAAAAATAGTTACGTGAGTATTCGTATTGTCCATAAGATATAATCCAGCCAAGTTAGGCGAAACGCTTGACATTGGCTCAAACACAGACAAGATATATTCAGATAAGCGTTCAATTATCTCATCAATGTGTGAAGTAGTCTCTCGATATCATCACCTAAGGGTAGTCAGGAACGGCTTCGTAGGTCAAGTAGTTTTTATGTACATAAAGGTTATAAGTTATCCAGGAAATTCCTTCACATGTGGAGAAATGCAGTTTCCAGGAGGGATGGTTTATTCCTGCATGCTAGCAGTGGATGTTCCCGTTTCTGCAAAGGCAAGAGTGCAGTGGTGCAACGTCCTCAAAATAAACCCCCACTGCATAGACATAGCCAGCATTTTCCTAGATCTAGACTCCAACCAGGAAGAAGTAGGAAATGCTGGCCGAGAGGATCTTGCTGAACCTCTATAGGAGGAGATAAGGGTATGCTGAAAACCCTACAATATACAATATTTGTCAATTGTTGCCCATCCAGAGTAATCCACATGTAAAATTTAATTCGTTGGTGTGAGTGGTACACATTCTGGTTGTATCACGTTTGAATTGATAAAATCCAAATTTGGTTATCAAATATTCGGCTGTCGTTTTGTATAATTAATAAGACTTAATTATTAAGATTAATAAGACTTCTTGTATATTTTTAAACCTTAAAATAATAAACAATAATTTAAATCATCGTCACAGTACCATCGCCAGAAACAAATACAGGGTAATCAGAGGCGACTTGATTACCCTGTATTTTAATTGACTTAGGTATAACCAACTGTCAGGAAGTCGCAACAATCCGACCTACCCGTGAGAAAATTCTGACAAGATTGTGTTTTTAAAAGTTCCGAGAAGTATACAGAAAATAAAGTAAAAATAGTTACGTGAGTATTCGTATTGTCCATAAGATATAATCCAGCCAAGTTAGGCGAAACGCTTGACATTGGTTCAAACACAGACAAGATATATTCAGATAAGCGTTCAATTATCTCATCAATGTGTGAAGTAGTCTCTCGATATCATCACCTAAGGGTAGTCAGTGCCAGTCTGTTTAAGAGCGGTAGTATAAGTACTTCCAAAATATTTTGATATCCGATCTGACAGGCTCCTCGATATTACTTACATAGTTATTATTAAAGATATCCATCTCGTCTTGGTCATTTGGCGCGTAAAGTCATTTGTGTGTGTGTGTCATTAGAAAGCCGATTAAAGTTCGCTATCGTCCCATGAACTTTCCACTTCCGCCACCCATAATCCTTGAGATTAAATATTTTTATTAATTGTTTAGAGAACCTTATGGGGTATTTACCTCAATAGCGGAATTTAATTAAAAAATAAAAAGTTTATTATAGTCTTTTAAGTTATAAGTTTAATATATTCTCTTTAATAAGTCTTAATCAGACTCCGCGTCCAAGTGTGTTTTAGTTTCTTGACAGCTGTGACATAATCTGTTTTATAAATATGATGTTTATTGCAATTATCAGTTGGTAGGGTTTTTTCCGAGGTGTTGGTAGACAGTGATACTTCCAATGGCGAGTGATGACCATCAACGTTTAATGCAGGTGTTGTGTGGAAGACCGCATCCGGAACACCGAAATCAGACGCCGAACCAAGGTGGCTGACATCGGTATGTGGATAACACGGCGGGAAGACGGCAGATGGACCAGATCGGTAACCGAGTGGAATCCAAATGCCAACCAGACCATCTGCCAGGTGATTCGGTGATATAGCTAGGATAGCTGGAAAACAATGGACGAGGATTGCACAGGACCGAGTCGAATAGCGTTTAGTAAACCTGAGGAGGCCTGTACTCAACATGGGCTACCTGGCAGGCTGATGACGGTGATGATGCTGGTGACATATTTGTCGAAAAGATATAGTAAAGTCATTGTCACGTTGAAAAATAGAGCTCCTGATATTAACGAGCCATTGTCATCAAAGTTTTTACCTGACTGCAGCGAAGCGGAAAAGGGGAGTGATAAGAATTTGACATGTATGTATGTATTAGTGTTTGTATGTCAGTGCTTGTGTCCCCTCGAAACTATTCAACGGCTCAACCGATTTGGATAAATGCTACGTCAGTAGATTCGTCTTTTTATTTTATTTTATTTCTTGATGGCACGAGTGTCACATTATCTACCTATTGGAGATAAAAAAACTTCTTTTGACCGACGTCAAAAAGGGAGATGTTTCTCAATGCTCTACGTATGTAAACGAAACGCAAGATACTGACCCATGTTATTCTTTTAATTTAGGTTAGGGGCTTTTTGCATTACTTAAAAAACTGACAGGACCCAAAGCAATTCAAATGTCGGTACAAAAGATTATATTTTTGACGTAGTTAATGGTAAAAAATTAACACTCGTCCATATACAGCTTCTCAAGGCTTGGCACCAATCTAAAAAAAAAGTTTTGTACCTACGTTCGAATTGGTTGCGGTTGTAAAATTTAGAGTATGTAAAAAAAATTATTACTAATGAGGTCGACCATTTAAAAAAAAAAACGTAGTTTTTAAGTTTTGTGGAAATGCTTGTAGTGATAAGTCTTTCATTAGCCCTGTCAGTCTTTTAAGTTCTGCGGAAAACCACAAAACCCCCCGTAATTGTTGCACTCTTATTATATTGACAACTTCAGAAGGCACCGCCAAATTGTCAAGTTTTCGAGCCGTTATTTTTCTGTCCGAAGTCGCATAAAATCCAGCAGGTAAGACTTAACGTAATTATTGAAATGTGATAAAATCATTATAGTACAGCGTTAAATAAAATAAAATTTAAATGAAATGTGTTGGGTTGGGTAGTTGAGTATTTTAGTTTTTTTAATAATCATTTTTAAATAAATTTCACAATCCAGTCAAATACCTGATTTGTGTCTGGTGCCACACTGCCATAATCTGGAAACCTGAGACTTAAAACGAATGAAATTAAAACAATATTTTAAGTTAAGATTTACTCAAAAATTCAATAGGTACTCCCATAAATATCTCACTGGCTATTTGGCTAGTCCATAACGATTCAAAAGAAAATGATTTCAACAACAAAACCATATAAACTGTGTTTTCATGTTTAAGACAATTCCTCAGGGAAGCGGCCGTGCGGCGGGCCCATTAGACTGCTAAAAACATACTCAACTGCCGTGAGGATCTCCCCTACAGGGGGCGTCGTGGGGTGGGAGAAGAGCCGGAGGCCCGCGGGCCTTATGGAGCGTTTTGGGACCCAATCGCGTATAGCGACCTTCCTGCTCGAAGGGACCAGGCAGCATGGGGCCGTGGGGGCCCCCGCTAGGAATTCAAGGCCCAACCATGTGTTGCCCCCAACCGGGGACAGCGGTATTGCCCATCGCCCCCGTGCTTGTTTGGGGCTCGCCAGGCAACACAACATGCGTTCGCGCCCTTTTGGACTCCGGTGTCCAGGGCTGTATGGGCTCAAACGACTTGGCGAATCGGTTCGAGAAGACGGACGACCAAATAGTATTATGCTGGCTGAAGGCTTCGGCCCATGCCTTGAAGGTTTTTTTTTGCGAACTGTGTATCTCTGATTCGGTCTTTTGAGGTCCCACTGACCTGGAGACATGCTCCAGGAGAGTTGAACCCGTCTGTTGGTGCATCCCATGGGATCGATCATCGAACTCCTGAATTGTTGAGCATCATTTGTGGTGGGGTCTGCCTTGGCTTGCCAAGGGGGAATCGGACTGGCCCCATAGCCATGTAGTAGTGTCTTCAGACCATGGCACCCGAGCAGTCGTGTATGTGACCCAGAGTACTGACAATTTTGAGTGAAGTAAAAAAAACTCACGCTGCTATCAATTATAGTAATCACAATTAATCAGCTCGGAGGGCTACCGAACCCGTCACGATCACGGGGCGTGTGAAACCCGTTGGCTGTACACAAAGTATTGTTCAAGACACTCGACGGGTCGCGGGGCCGAATCTTGGCCAACAAAATCTCACGTTTAGAAGCCGGATTTCTTTCCAAATTCTCGGCGCAATTCGAAGGAAAGTTAACATCACTTATCCGACGTAGCCAAATTCATCATGGTTCCATATTTTCATCCGTCGTCACAAGTGACATTTCTAACTTGTTCATAGACAAAAAACCGGCCAAGAGCGAGTCAGACTCGCGCACGAAGAGTTCCGTACCGTTATCTTTAAAAACGGCAAAAAAACATGTCTGTTGTATGGGGGCCCCCTTAAATATTTGTTTTATTTTAAGTTTATGTTACAAATACTAAAAAACAGAATAAAATAAATATTGAAATATATGGGAGCCATACAACAAACGTGATTTTTTGCCCGTTTTTGCTCGATGTTAATAATGGCACTACCAGTTGCCGTCATTGATATCGAGCAAAAACGGGCAAAAAATCACGTTTGTTGTATGGCTCCCATATATTTCAATATTTATTTTATTCTGTTTTTTAGTATTTGTTGTTATAGCGGCAACAGAAATACATCATTTGTGAAAATTTCAACTGTCTAACTATCACGGTTCATGAGATGCATCCTGGTGACAGACGGACAGACAGACGGGCGGACAGCGTAGTCTTAGTAATAGGGTCTCGTATGGCACCCTTCGGGTACGGAATCCTAAAAACGAAGAGTGCGCTTCGATTTATACTAATCGAGACGAAACCACAACTAGGCACCGTTCTGTTCTAAACAACACTAAATCCAGCATTTCCTGAGTGTTTCTAAAACTACCCCCGCGTTTTATTTTCTCTTTGAACTCAGGCCTCTTGAACCGTAAATACTGCTCGTAAAAATGTAGAGGAAACTCTTTATTTCTCATACAACGGCAACTGACCCGCATCGAGAATGGGTGATAAGTTCATTAAAAAGCTTTTTATACGGTTCCCTTCGAGGCCAGAAGCGGGTTAGGGCGCATTCTATTTTTATTTCCTATATTAAATATACCTATAAAATATACCTTTATAATAAAACAAATATAATTGAGGCCCAAAAATAGGAGCAAGTTAGCACTTAACCCGAGTCAACTTTGACAATTATAGATATGTTATATGGAATGGCAAAGTTGACTCGAGATTTCAGTGATGAAACGCTCTCTGTCGTTCTTGCCTAAGATACCAAGTTTATCATATTTTATTTAGGTTTCATATAAATATTTATATAGCCTTTCTGATCGTTATAGTCTGGGGTGATGCTGTAGTAAGCCTGTTATGAACATGTGTTTGATGTTTATTTTAACTCGAAAGTTAAATTAAAACTTTACACACTTTTGTGTTACTTTCTATTGCTTAGATAATTGAATTTTAGAGTTTCAAGTTTGAAAATGAATCAAATAGAAGAAAACAACGACAAAATACACTGACGAACAATGAAAAAGTTCCAGTGAGATAGCACCAAATTACTCCTAAACGGGAAAGGTTAGCTTAATGACGTCGTCTAAAATATTGAAGTACATTTAACAGCGCATCATAATATTGCCAAGTAAAAACGTCAATATTGTGATAAAATTTTAAATTGAATGTTTTAAAAAATTGGATGGGTGTTGGCGCCATTTTGTGGGTGGAACTTTTTCATTGCTCGTCAGTGTACTAAGATCGACTTGTACTATATGTTTTACAGGTAAACCTGGCGGACAGGTAATAACAGGCAGTCAAAAAGTGTGTCACAAGTGGCCCTAAGCTTCGTATCTCTCAACACCTCGACATGCATAGGAGATACAACCGTGCCTATCAATATTCTGTGTCGGAAGAGGCCGCAACACTGCTATATCCGTTTGCCTGTGATCAGTCAACTGAGAGCCGGCTACTATATACTCTCTCCTCTATACTCCGTCACAGACGTCACTGCAGCCGTTTCCAGAGACGTGACAACTTAATTATCTCGTGTCCCTAATCCAGAAAATAGACAAAGAGATATGTTTATTAACAAAAGAAACGGCCAAGTGCGAGTCGAACTCGCGCACGAAGGGTTCCATACCACGAACCTGGTTTGCCCTTAATTGTGGCCCCCCCTCCTAAGTGAAGATCTATTTAACCACTCGTCTGTAATGACCTGCGATCTTGAATCTTATTGCTTGGTAATAAAGTTCAAAAACTATTAAAGAAATCTTCTGTTGTTTCAGAAGTTTCGGACTTTAGGTAGGGGGAGTGGCCTTGAAAAAACGCATATGAAAGCGCATAAAATCCGTCATTTTTTTTTATAAAATGTGAACTACTGACTCTTCCGCTATCACGACAAATCTAATGACCTATCGTTTATCAGAATCGCTTGAGCCGTTGAACAGTTACGAGAGGACACAGGAGCAGACACACAAACATATATATATACATACAAGTCAAACACATAACCCTCCTCTTTTCCGCTTTGCTGCTGTCTGGTAAAAATAAGCTATGGCTCCCGGACAAGAGCTGTTTTATTTCAAGTTGTCAGCTATTTCGCTAGTTTTAACGCCTTCAAAATTGCACCGACAACGCTACTCCCCTGATTGTTTTACATAAATCAATTATCATGTTTCAAGTAAACCAATAGGAATTAAGCGACGTCATTATGAGCGCTTTCGCTAAATAACAATTTCGATTGTTTCGCCGCTAAGCGGAACTTCAATAGATTTTAACAATTGCGATATTATATTAATTAGGTACAATGCAAACTAGCTTTGTTTTCTATCTTACGTCTTAGGCCCACTTAGAACGAGATTCGACACTATTCTCTGAATATCTTTGACGTCTCGAAAAGGTGTACTTAAAAACAAAGAAAGTCTGAATGATGTTCAAAGTCAACTTGTGTTGATCAGTCAGTGGTTTTCGCAAGGTGCAAAAACTAGTCAGATAACTAGCCTAGCGAACTGACGGATTCATATTCTGCAGCTAAGGTAACATTAATACCACAAAAAATATAGGTGTAAAAATGGGAGCCAAGTTCAATATTAACAATATCATGGCTCTCGTCTTCGCCGACAAAATATTTGAGATCTAAATTGTACCTATGATAATATTGCAATTCTAACAATACACAACGTATCTACTTTATGTAGCGTTAGACACACATTAACGTGACGTGATGTAACATGACGTTAACATAAATTGAAGTTAAAGATTTAACTTGCCTAGTTTTTACAGGCAAATAAAATTACAGAAGGGAGATATGTTGACCACACCAATGTACAATGACATACAATGTACAATATGGTAACTATGATCAAATCAAATCAAATCAAATCATTTATTTGTCAAACAAGTAACGTATGTACAAGTAACATAATAACTATTGTTTAACTTGGTGAATTATTTATCATGTCATTGTTTTTTATCTTGAATAAAGGTTTTCACCTCAGACAAGTTTGTCAAACATAGGTAAAATATGTTGGAACAATAGGTATAGTTCTCTATGTTTCGCCGTAGTGCAAACAAATATTTAGTATGTAAAAGTACAGTACATGCAACTTAACTTATCATAAAACAAAATCTATGAGTAATTAATTAGTCTATTGTATATTGACATTATAATTCTTCATATATTCATTATTATTATTATTATATTGTTGGGTCATTTATGAATTCATTTAACGTATAATATGCCTTCTTGATATGTAGCTTTCTTAATTCCCTCCTAAATAGTTTTATATGTTCTATATTACGCACATTATCCGGCAGCTTTTTATAAACTATAGGTGCCATGCCAGATATTGTTTTTAAATAAAGTGGTATTATGTTGGGGCATATGAATTTTTGATTTGTGGCGTTTACTTACGTAATTATTAAATAAATTAGAATTTGTTTTAACGAAAGCAGCTACCTCATAAATGTACAACGAAGGAAACGTCAAAATATTAAGCCTCCTAAAGTGGGGCTTACAGCTGTCTCAACGACGTAAGCCGCATATAGATCTTATACATCTTTTTTGTGCTACCAAGACTTTTTCTTTCGATACCCCGCTACCCCAAAAAATTATTCCAAATCGAAGAGTGGAGTCTACATATCCATTGTAAGCTAGTAATACTGCATCCTCACTGACCGTTTTCGAAAGTTTATACAATGCGTATGAAAACTTATTCAGCTTTTTACATGTGGATTCTATTTGTGTTTTCCATTTAAGATTGCTATCAATATCTATTCCTAAAAATTTTATTACCTCTGTTTGTTCAACTTTTTTGCCAGAGTGGTTAATTTCAATATTAGTAGTCAATGTATTTTGTTTATTTTTAAAGTTCATTATTTTGGTTTTCTCAATATTTATCATTAGATTATTACTGTCGAGCCATTTAATAATTGTGTTTAGGGTAGTATTGATTTCATTTTCAAAGTTATTTGGGTCATCGCAAGAAATTATAACTGTACTATCATCCGCAAATAGCACCATGGGATGATTTGGCACTTTCGGCTTGTCGTTTATGTACGCTAGAAATAATAACGGCCTCATGACACTACCTTGAGGTACTCCATGCTTTAATTATCTTGGGTTGGAGACGTAATTCTGTTCAGTTTTGGCTTCAATGTATATCCTATTTATTTGTGTTATTTGTTTTCGTTTTTCCAGATATGATTTCACCAGATTGATCGAAAGACATTTGATTGATTGAGTGACTCTGCTCTGTGTAGCATTGGTGGTCTTATCGCCGATTTGCAAAGATGTCCTATGACTTTTAAAGGAATTTTTTGTCACACGTGACACCTGTGAGCTGTCTCCTATGTCGTCGAATATGCTGTTGTGTTCTGTCTTCTTTCTGCTGATTTTAAGGCCCTTTTTTTCAAGTGCTTTGATCCATTGGTTAAAGTTGTTTTGGAGTTCAGTTACTTTGTCAGATGTAAGAACGACGTCATCTGCATATAAGATGTTTCACGGCATAGGCTTTTAGCACGCTTCTATTAAGTGATCCATCGTGACATTGAAAAGTTGTGGACTGAGGGTGGAACCTTGGTGCACTCCGACGTTAAGTTCAAAAGGCTCACTGATACCTGCAGGGCTAGCCACTAGTGTAGTTACGTTGGTGTACATGACTTGAATCAGAGCTATGTAACATTCAGGAACTAGTTGTTCTCAAGTGCTTCCCATATTAATTCGCGCGGTATGTGATCAAACGCTTTTTCAAGATCCATGAAGACCATATGCAAGTTGGTACGATTTACTTTAGATTACTTTAGTAATATTCTAACTGTAGTAGTGTAGTGTGATCCACATACTTACTTATTTGAGCTATGATAGCTATGGATACTTCTACACCACGGACCAAAATGCGAGAGGACAGACCACCCTATACAAAAAAACTAACCCTGCTAAAATACGAAAATCTTGTATTATTTCTAGATTTCGCTGAGCCATGCAATTGATGCTGAGTGTTTAGGCTGACGGTGTAGTATAATCCATCGCAATATTGACGAAAAGTCAAAGATGGCGATTTTACTATTGTTTACGAGGGAACGGCCAAAACAACGTACACACGAACAAGTGTACAGTACCTTACAGCTACACAATTCAAATTCACGAGACGTGTCGCATCGCATATAAATCCATATAAAGACGCGTAAGCCTTGTTTGTTCTTAGGAAATGAATGCTTATACCGCCATCTTTTCTTAATTAAGCGCACCACCACAATACTACCTTTACTAGAAAGAAGTTTTGAACTAGTAGCTCTATCTAGCAATAACATCTAAACTAAAAATCGAATCACGCTTCAAAGTATGACGGTTGTGTGTCCTAGGATTACACGTAATAATAGGCTGGTTTTCTATGTCTGTGTGACTAGTAAGTCGGGGGTGGTACACTATTTAGGTTTTCAAACTGTACATATGACAAAGTACATGAGGAGATATTTCAGCATATCTGTGACGGCCGAACTGTTATTGCTGCAGTACGTGAGGTTCGGCACAGAAACTCCCCCATTTACAATGTTTTTATATATGACTTAAAAAAATACATAAAATAAAAAAAATATGTATTATTAGACGTGATACAAATTCGATATAGATACCGCAGGAATCTTGAAATTCGCGAGTCCAGCAGTTAGTTGCACAACAATGCGTGTCCTCAATCAATCTTGGTCCGAAGCCATGTTCGATGTTTAATGCTTCGTACTCAATGTCAACCCATTTGCTTACTCTAACAAAATCAAGTTTCTTGGGTGCAAGGCAAGGAATTTAGCCGTCATCAGTTTTGACTGTGTGCTCTTCGCTTGTAATTGTGCATTATGCATTATATTATGGTACTCGATATCCTGTTCCTCAATGATGACGTAGTTGTTCTTCTCTGGTAGCCAATTTTCGGTGTCTGGCGTGGCGTGGGAATGATGTAGTGTTATTCTGAATGTCGCTCTGCTGATCAACGGCAGAGTAGGCAGCGTTAATGGATGGCCTATCCATGTGCTATACGCCGTACCCTGTCGTGGCGAGGTGATGACAGATGATGATGATGATGATGATGATGACGATAATTTATTCAGGCTGCGGAACTTTTGGCTGTTTTTGGACGTTGGAGCACAGGTAGGTTTGGCTTGGTATTTACTCTTCTTTCATCTTGGCTATCGCCGTAAGTTGGATCTTATGTAGTGGCTTGTCTTCATGACTCGAATAAACCGATAACCGACCTGCGGTCCACAGTTGAGGTTATGAGGTTGCTGGTGTGCTGCGTATTTTCCACTGTTGTGCATTATTTGCTATTTTTGACCATAATTCATTTTACCCCCTCCACTTTTCTGTAGGCATTTTTTCATATCAGACTTGAACTATGTTGCGGTTATTAGGATAAGTATTTTTGCAGAAGATTTCAAGACTCTAATCTTATAGTTCCTGAGAACAGTGCCTGTTACAGACGGACGGACGGACGGGCGGGCACGCGAGTGATCCTTTAAGGGTTCCCTTTTACGTTTTGAGGTAAAATAAATAAATAAATCATGTTTATTCAGTAATATTGCTACAGTGTTGTCATACATTCGTACAGACAATATCTGACATATCTGTCGTTACTCCCCAAAGAAGAGTTTCACCTGTGTTTTGGGATAAGTAACGTACGCTCCTCCCTACTTAAATGCAACAATATTGTCTAACAAAAAATGTTCTGTTAGTATGTACGTACATACCGTTAAAAATAATTGACTTAATTTAAATTTATAGTAAAATTTTATGTTATATTGTTAAGGATCTTATATATTTTTATAAATATATTTTTACAAGTTAAGGGACCCTCAATAAATGGTAAGACATATTGGTTATTTTTGAGGGTAATTCGTTCAATGGTCGTAAAAGGGTGCTGGTCGCGTAAGTGATTTCACCCAACACGTTCTTAAAATGTGCACCGTATGGACTTTACACACTGTATATCACATTCATAGCACGCGAAAGACTTGAAAAAAAATTACGGTTAGTGTAGGATCTCTTGGTAGACACTACAGCTTTTGTTGATATATTGATGATGATTGTTTAGTAAAACGGCCGATTTACGTAAATTGATTTAATTGCGCTAATGCACACGAGCGCACTCCACCTTGCTATATCGTGACACTGACTTGTTAGGTAAATTGGCAGAGTGTGCACATTGTGCGATTGCTAAATCGTACATATTCCCGAGGGAGAAAATAAACAAAATAAATGATACTTGAATTGTTACATAGCATGTTAAAACTAAAAATAAGTACTTAAATAAACTAAAAATCACACACAGTCTTCACTGAACATAATGTCACTGAACTTTCGTAATACGGGACTGGTGGATTTATTTGATGTACTGACTTCGCTTGCGTTCTTACTCTGATATCCAAGTGGGGGCGCTATTGCCTGTCTGGACTTGGGCGCAGTCGTTGCGTTTCTATCTATCTGTGACTCGCTGCTTTCCGGGTTTCGGTTGTTTGGTTTGCTTTTTTGTCTTATATGTCGGATCATCATGATTACTCCTGCCATCATTATCACACACACTACCGCATAGATCATGACATAATGGTGGACGTCATGATAGGTTACATTTTCTGGTAATGATTCTTGTTCTTTCAAATATCCAATCTTATCTTGTATAGCTGCGGTTTCTTGTAAAATATCTAACTCCGTCTTATTTGATATTTCTATTCTTGGGATGGTCAGATTGATGATGTGGTTGATTGGAGATATAGTGGGTGTATACAGACTCGGTGACAGTCGGACCTCGCTTGTATGAGGTTTGTGAGGATAAATGGTAAAGGTGTCAGTCTTGATTAGACAACCATGACCTATATTTATTAACCCAGTACTTGTCAGCTTGTGAGTGGTAACCTTATCCGCGCACATTGCGCGAACTTGGCATTTCTCGCAACAAAAGTAAACATACGTGTTCATAGCGTAGCTGTCTTGCCATTTATTTTTACATTGACTGATTGTTGTTTTGCATTCTTGTTTCTCCAACTCGCACAAATTTTTGTCATTTTTCATCTGAAACTCTGGTTTTTTACTATAACAATAGTATGTTTCCAAGTGCGAGACGCAACTTCGGACGTCTAACTCGCTCATTGGTATGAAGGTATCTTTTCTCAAGCTCATAGCGACGTAATCTGACACTGGAACGATACTGATGATCTTGTTTACTTGTTGTTTAGGTATCGGAATTATTTTTAGAATTTCATAAACTTCTCTGTCGATGAGAGGTATCCTGATCTCAAACAGGAGGATTTCTTGAGTTATCCTTGTCTTGACTTTAATAAGATTGTACAGTCTTCTTAAATCCGAATGAATATTATCCACTGGTAGGGATACTTCTCTGGGCAACTTGCTTGATATAGTACTCAATTGGTTGATAAGTTGTTCCGGTGTCAGCAGATGTAAGTTGAAACGTCCCTGATACGTGTCGGTGACTGTTTCCAACAACGTATTTTGTAGGTTTTTTAAGTTGTTGAGTACCTTGCTTGCTAGGATGGATCCAATTGCGAAGTCATTTAGGTTGTTATTCGTTTCCGCGGTGTTTTTCAAGTGATCAATTGTTTCCTCTAATGATATGAGGTGTTGTTGCATTGTTTTATACTGTTGGTTCATGATAAATTCTGTCTGTTTCAGAATATTGTTTTCGGATTCTATTATTGATGTTTGGTTCTTCCACAGGTGTATGAGGTGATTCTCATTAGATTGAAGTTTGTTGATGTCACTTTCGTACTGCTCCGCGAATCTCTCGTCTAATACCCCAAATAGACTGTTCGCGAGATATCCCACCCCGTTGATAAGACCGCGTCGCCGGCGCCTTGTTGTCTGGCGTGTAGACTGCTCGCTACCGTGCTGATGCTGCAATATTTGATTGTAGTATTGGAGTTCGTTGTACTCGTGACGTAATTGCAATAGTATAGCGTTACAATGGTCTTGTTCTCGCATTGTGAGACACGCCTTTTCTAATGTGTTGATGTACTTGCTCAGGGCTTTATTTCCTTGCCAATATGGTTGCATTTGGTAGTAGACAACAAGTTTCCATTCGTCTTTGATAAGTGACATGTCCGCTACTTTGTCAAAATACAATCCTTGATTTTCTCTGAACTTGGTGACATTGAGACTGCATTCGGAACTTGATATGATGCTTATGAACAACATTAGTGCAGTAAATAATGTTGTTAGACAGGAAACCTGGTTTTTTATTGTTTGCCGCGGCTTGCTTGCGGGATTTTCTTGCTCATCATACTGTTTTGTTCACGGTGTTTGTAGGTTCATCTTCATGGCCGGTAAGTATTGATAGCTTGATTACGGGTCGCCGCATAAAACCGCTCTTCGTTTTCAGTGTTACAACGCGAACATATTCATCTTGTCCGGGATGAAGATCAATTACTCTGCCCATGATCCACTTGCCTGGCGGCAAGTTGTCGTTGTGGACGAGGACTACGTCGTTGATGCTGATGTTTTTGTGGGGTTGCCTCCATTTTGACCTTGCTGTCAGCTGGGACAAGTATTCCGCGCGCCAGCGTTTCCAGATATCTTGTAGGATTTTTTGTGTGAGTTGCCAGTGTGTTCTCAAATCTCTTTCTGTTTCGACCAGTGTCAATGTGGGGCCGTTTGTGAGAAAATGAGAAGGTGTTAGATAATTGAGATCTTCAGGATCTTCTGATAAAGCGCACAATGGCCTGGAGTTTAGACACGCTTCTATCTGGGAGAGCAGGGTCGAGAACTCTTCATATGTAAGCTTCTGTTCTCCGAGGACCCTTTTAAGGTGAAACTTGAAGCTTTTTACAGCAGCTTCCCACAGGCCTCCTGCTGATGGCCAAGAAGGTGCGTTGAAGTGGAACTTGATTTCCATGTCGGTTAATTCTTTTTGTAGATCTTCGTTGAATACTTGTTGGATCTCTTGATATTCTTCATGTAATGTTCGGCTTGCTCCGATGAAGTTGGTGGCATTGTCACAGTAAATATGATCTGGCTTTCCTCTCCGTGCGGCCATTCTGCGGAGCGCTGCGATGAATGAGGATGTGGACAGGTCTGATACCAGCTCTAAGTGGGTGGCTTTCGTGGTCATGCACACGAACACAGCTACATATCCCTTTGAGGTCTTGATTCCCCGACCCTTGTTGGCCTTCAAAAGGACATGCCCGGTGAAGTCTACGCCGGTGTGCTTGAAGGGGCGAGAAGGATTCACTCTTGGCTCGGGCAACTGTCCCATGATCTGTTTATTCATGTTTGTTTTTTGTTTTTTGCATTTCACACATTGGCGTATGTATTTTTTGGTGGTCCTGTTGCCACTCAAAATCCAGTATTTTTGTCGCGTAAATGCTAAAGTCACTCTGGCGCCGCCGTGTAACGTGAGCTCATGCGCATGATTTATAATTAGCACGGTAACGCGATGGTTCTGTGCTAAAATGGCAGGATTTTTCATTTCGGGGCTAATGTGAGCATGCAATAGCCTCCCCCCGACTCGGAGAATTTGATTTTCATCCAAGAAAGGGTTAAGGGTGCATATCTTGCTTTTTGAAGAAACTTGTTTTCCTTCTTTCAGCTCTTGTATTTCTTTCAGGAAATCTTCAGCTTGTGCATATTTTACCAAGCATTCTTTTGCATTGCGTATTTCTGATACTGTTAACCATGATGTGCTTTTCTTGTATTGTTTTTTCGTGATGAAGCGGCGTACCCATGCTAATACTCGTACGACTTTTTTGAAAGAGCTGTTCTTGTCTAACAGATCTTTGATTATGCTTGATAGTGGGCTTTGAGTTACCACGTTGACTTGCTTAGTCCGTATTTCTTCTTCCTTTGTCGTCTATACAGGTTGTTTGACATTGGCTTTGTAAGTGGGCAACCAGTGTGGTCCTTGCCACCACAAAGGATGATCTATCAGTTGGCTTGCTGTTATCCCCCGGCTTGCGGAATCCGAAGGGTTTTCTGCTGACTTTACGTAATGCCAGCTGTCCGGTGGCATTATTGTCGTGATTTCTCGAACTCTGTTAGTGACGAACGGCTTCCAGCGGTCGGGATTGCCTTGTAGCCACCCCAAAACTGCGGTCGAATCAGTCCATCCATAAACCTTTATGTCTTGGTATGACGAAAGCGCTTGTTTGACAGTTTTTATCAGCTTTGAGAGGAGGAGTGCTCCACTAAGTTCGAGTCGTGGTAATGAAATTTCTTTGTTGCACGGCACAAGTCTTGATTTACCGACAACTAGATTGATTTCTGCTTGTTGTCCCTGTTTCACAATTTTGCTGTAAATGACGCAGGCATAAGCTTTTAGCGAGGCGTCGCAAAATCCGTGTAACTCGATCGCGCATGTTTCGTCTGAGCCGAGCCAACATTTTACTTTTACTTGGTTAATGTTTTTTATATCGTCCTTGATTTTATGCCATGCCAAGGCGATGTTTTCGGGGAGCTTGTCATCCCATGCTATGTTTGACTTCCAGACGTCTTGAAACAGCACCTTCATTGAAGTCGTGAGTGGAGTCAACCAACCCAGTGGGTCAAACTGTTTCGAAATATCTGACAGAAGACTTCTTTTTGTATCAGATTTCGTCTCTTTCTCATCATTATGTATTCTTGTTTGGAATGTAAACATATCCTGATTGGGGTTCCAGTAAAGCCCGAGCGTTTTTGTGGACTCCATCTGCTTAAAACTGTATTGTTCTTGATCTTGCTGCTCTTGTCCCAGTAGTAATTCTTGATAATTAGAGCTCCACTTTCTCAGATTACAGCCTCCCGATTTCATCAAGTCGAGTAAATCTTGTTTCAATTTTTGCGCTGATTCCAGTGAGTGACTGCCGTGGAGTAAATCGTCCATATAAAAGCTGTTTTCGACGACTTGTGCTGCTTCTGGGTAATTATCTCTTTCGTCGGCCGCTAACTGGCGTAGTGTCATCATAGCCAGAAAGGGCGCGGCCTTGGTGCCGTAAGTGACAGTCGTCAGTTGGTATTCTTGCAATAGTTGCTGGGGGTGATCTCTCCAGACAATCTTTTGTAAATCTTGATCTTCTTCATGCACCCATATCTGCCGAAACATTTTTTCTATGTCGGCGGTGAAGGCGACCTTGTATTGCCGCCAGTACAAAATGAGTGTTAAGAGGTCTTTCTGTAGGTTTGGACCTTTATACATGCAATCATTTAGGCTCTCGCCGTTTGATGTCTTTTGGGATGCGTTGAAGACTACGCGATGAGACGTAGTTGTTGAATCTTCGCGTAGCACGCAGTGATGTGGCATGTAGAATCCCAGTGACTTGTAACTGTCGGCGAACTTCATGTGGCCCAGATCTTGATATTCATGAACGAAAGACTTGTATTCTTTCGCCATTTCTTGATCTTTGTTAAATTTTCTCTCGAGTTGAAGAAACTGTGCAACAGCCTTGTTCTTGGAATGTCCCAATTGCTCAATACTTGATTTTAGGGGTAGTCTAACTTGATATTTTCCATCGTCCAACCTTGCTGTTGTGGATTTGTAAAAGTTGACACAGTCCATTTCTTCCGTCGAGTAGGTAGGTGTTTCTGCGATATCCTCTATTTCCCAGAATTTGTGCAGTTCGTCGGTGTTATTTATAATCACATTGCAGAGTGTATTGTTGCAATATGTTTGTAACTTGCCGCACAAAATCCACCCGAGTCGCGTTTGTTGTGCGACCGGTGCCGGCGTCATATTACTGGGCTTGCATATTCCTGATAATATAATGTTTGAATAAATTTCTGCGCCCAAAAGTATATCAACGGCACGGCTCTTGTTGAAATCAGGGTCAGCCAATGGAATGTTTTGTAGGTACTCCCATGGCGGTCTTGCGAAAGTGTAGTTAGGAAGGTTTCTTGTTAAACTTTTCATTATAAAAACATCTGTGTCGAACACGAACTCTTCTGCTGTTGAGCTGCATTTGATATTTATCAATCCTGTACATTTGTTGTCCTTGGTGCCAACTCCTGTTATCATTCCTCTGCATTTGCGACACGGTAAACGCAACAGTTGGGCTGCGTTTTCTGTTATAAGCGACACTTGTGAGCCTTGGTCGACGAGTGCTCGCATGGTTCTGTAGACTCCATCCGCCCCTTGTACTTTGATAAGGGCTGTAGCTAAAAGTATTTCGTGTACGTCATTATTTTGAGCCACGTGTGAGGAATTGCTTGGTTTTGATTGTTCACTCCACGACCTCGTGTCTACGGTATAGTTACTGGGGCCGTTCTTTGGCGTCATTCCGTGCGGCGGCGTCATGTTACAGTTTCCTTTTAAAAAAGCCGCATGCAGTAATGTGTTATGAGACTCGTTGCATTCAGGGCATCTCTTGTATGATGTGCAGGGTTTGTCGCCGTGACTGAAGAGGCAGTTTGCACAGAATTTTAACTTCGCAATTGTTTGCCGTTTTTGTAACGGCGTTTGTTCTAGGAATTGTTTGCAGTAGTAAATTCCATGTTCATTGCTTGTACAAATTGGGCAATTATACTTGTAATTTTGCCCGGGTCTTGATGTAGCCTTGTTGCTGGAGTAGTAATTGTAGTTTTTTACTACTCTTTCTTGTTTAGTAGAACCTGATGGCGCCGATTTTGATTGATTGTACTCCTGTTTCTTGCGCGCTGACTCCATGGTGGTAAACTTGTTCTCCATGAAATACAAAAACTCGCTGAGACAGGTTAGTTCTCTTGGTTGCTTCAGAGAGTCCAGATAATCGGCGTGAGTTTCTGAGTCGAGTTTCTGCACTAAAATATGTACCAGAATTGGGTCCCATGTTTCAATATTGACTCCCAGGTTTTTTATTGCATTTAGACATTCTGTGGTGACGTCATGGATGCGTTTGATGTTGTGCGATGATGGATGCTGCATGGTTTGAAGATTCATCAAAGTACTCACATGGGTAGAGAAAATCAATTTCTTGTTATTGTACCGGTGGTTTAGAATTTCCCACGCGGTAAGATAATTCTCTGAGCTGATCTGAAGATGTTGGATCAAACACTCTGCTTCTCCTTTAAGCTTGCTCTTAAGGAACTGTAATTTCTGGGCGTTTGATATCGACGGATTGACGTGGATAGCTTCACAAAATAAATCCTTGAATGACACCCATTGTTGGTAATTGCCGTTGAAAACAGGGATGTCGAGTTTAGGGGTTGATTTTTCCCGATGAGAGACTGACCATAACTTGCTATTTATGGCTTTTTTCATGTCAAAGTATTTCTGTTCATGTTCTGTGAAACGGTCCTCGTATATCTTGTCTGAACCGTTCAACTCACTATCGATTGACCAATGATTGGAGTTGATAGCTGTCCATCGCTCGTGCAGTGTTTTCAAGGTGTCCTCGAATTCCCATTTTTCTTTCATGATTTCTATGTTTATGCTGGAGACTGTTCTTGCAAAGGCCTTGAAATTGCTGAGTTGCTTTTTCAACATCTCGTCCAGCTTGCTGTTACTCCCAACACTAATCTTGCTCGCACTTGTCTTGCTCGCAATGGTTGATGTTTGTTGATCTTGATTTGTGCTGGTAGTGTCTTTTAACTGCTCATCCTTGTCGATGTTGTCGTTAGTTACTTCTTGATACACTCGTTGTTGGCAGCAAACTTTTTCGATGTACTCCCTGGTCTCTAGGTACGTTCGCCTTGATTTTCGAAGTACTTGCCTACTAGGTAGTCATGGTCCTGTGGCAAAACTGGTAGAAGCTTATTGTAATTTTCACTATACTCCTTCCAATATAATTCTAGAGCTTCCAGGCGTCTTTTAATGCTTTCTTGGGTCTGGCGATCCCTTGGTTCTTTCTTGAAGTTGACCAAAATTTTTTCGATGCCTCGTTCAAGCGTGATTTGATTTTGGATTATGTTTTCCATGTCATTGTTTTCTTGATGCATGTTTGTCTTGCTGATCACTTGTTTGATACTTGGGTTACGAACTTGTTGCTTTCGTATTTAATGAATTCCAGATTGCACTAGTATTCTGGATTCTGACTTGATAATTGGTAGGTACCTGCTTTTAACTTGATATCTTGATTATTGATAGTATTCTTGCTGATTTCAATGGACTCGAACTGTCTTCATACAAAGAATCCACCGTAGTAGTAGTAGTTGACTCCTTGGTAAGTCTCGCCTTGCTGCTGGCTCTTGATAGTCTGACGTCGGTGTGGCTTCCGTGTTCCAAAACTCACAAATGTCGCCAAACTTATGCTCGAAGGACCATAAAGATGTAGGATCTCTTGGTAGACACTACAGCTTTTGTTGATATATTGATGATGATTGTTTAGTAAAACGGCCGATTTACGTAAATTGATTTAATTGCGCTAATGCACACGAGCGCACTCCACCTTGTTATATCGTGACACTGACTTGTTAGGTAAATTGGCAGAGTGTGCACATTGTGCGATTGCTAAATCGTACAGTTAGATTATATTCTCAAACCCCTTAACCAAATAATACAATTTCAGAACAATTATGTCCACCACGCGGCTTACAGCGAATAATACATAATCACTTTTTCCGCAAAATGTTTTTCGAAATAAATTCCTTAAAACCTCTTGCCTACTTAATCTTGTTTTCTCGATTTATCCGTTTACGTTTTCTAAGAGGCTTTTTCGTTTTTATAGCGGTAAAATCGAATATTGAGCGACCTGAAGGGCAGCGTATGAGATGTAGAGTATGTTTTCGGCGTGCTGTAACGAACTATGGATGTCCAATGTTAATTAATTAAGTTTCATTACAGACACCATCTACCGTTTACAAGGTCACCGTCGAATATAATCGAAATTTTCAACTCAGCTATACGCATCGCACTGTATAATATATTCCACTTATGTGCTTATGAATATTCGTGTTTTTATGCACACAAGACGAGCAATCGGTAATGTTACGCTCCCACCACACAAAGGTGACATAGTTCCATGCCACTAGCGTGTAGTGGCAAGACTGCCGGGGACAGGGACTGCTAGGACACTTTTTTATTTTAGCACATTTTTATTTTGCTGCAGATAAAAATTCTGTCACGTTGCCATTTGACAAGTGCCGCGTCCACACTGAACGAGCGGTGACTAGGAGCCGTGGCGAGCGCGAATGGCTTTAGTGTTTGGTGTAATAAATACAGTGAATTATACGTTGTATTATCCTTCGGTCGCGTCGAGAGTACATCAAACCTAGGTAAAGTAAACAGGTGAGCAGCTCTCGAAGTTCAGGTAAACAACAACGAAGGTCACGTATATAACAGGCATCTGTACGAGAAATCGTCGAAATTTTGGGGAGATCATAGAAGTTTTGTTAATTTGACAGAGCAATCGTTTGTATAGTACCATTCAAATTTCAAAATCATATAACCCATTGATCACATGGCTATTATTTTCTAAGGAATAATAAAGGAAACGACGCGAGGAACCTACATTTTGATTTTGACTTAGTGCTTACTAAAAGAAAAAAAAACAACGATTATGAGACAAAAGTTATATAACTGCATCTTTTGATTTCTGCAGCTAAATAAAACAGACTTTTGCGTTCCCCACGCGGCTTCCCCCGCAAAGAGTCGTGTCAAAATGACAAAATAACAAGTGCGAGTCGAAAACAAAGGGACCTACCAACAAATATTTTTTAACATTTATCTATTTATGTGAACTCCGAGAGTGGCGTTTGTGTTGCCGGACCGAACGGACGTGCCTATAGACCTCCGACATCTTGCAAACGCATTTAAACAAACAATAGTTTACAACCCGGCGCGCGCTTTTGTTCTGTCTCTGGTTTCTCGCGTTTCGGAGATTTTGTATCAGCGAGATGATATGAGAGTGTCTAATATAGCTACAAGTGTGAAAGTAGAGTGCATAAAGTGTGAATTAGATAGGTTCTGAGCTACGCCCTACCAGATAATAGGCTACGCCACGCTGCTGTGACAATACGTGTACAATATTGTGTACCTACGACAATAGGTGCACATAGCTGAGACAACTCAACGAGTATTGCCTGGTGAGCCCGTTCCTATTCAGTGTCCTAACGCATGCAACCAATATTTATCTCCACAGACGTATCTACTAGAAGAGACCCCGAGTTTACGTCTCACGCAATACATAACAGTACTCCCTAACGACACGCCGTTATCCTGGAGTATTAACCGACCCTATCCAGCACATTAGGTGTGTCATGACACTGGGATATCTCCTCAGCAGTAACCTAACCTTATCAATGAATTGCTTTCTCCGGACACACAAACGATTTCATAGGACGTAGAATCTTCATTATTTAAGGTATTTCTTAAGTGAATCTAACCCATAAAATTAAGCTCTCTCAACAGCAACAACCTGGGAAACAGACTTATTTCATTTCATCACAGACATTCGTGGTGCTTGATACATCATCATAAATACTAAACCAATAGAAACTAGAGTTGCGCAACGAGTCGTGGTGTTATCCCACGCCAAGAGGCAGGCCCTTTCATGCACTTCCTGCAGGCACGTGAATAAGGACACTAAAACCCAAACAATACCGGACAGAAAAAGCTAAACAAAAGAGATAATTTACGACAAAAAAACATTCCTCAAACTAACACAGCTGCAAAACGGCGAAGCAAATGCGTCTTTTTTTGTGCAACAAGCCCCTTCTCTGCACAACGAGCTAAGAAAAAACGAATTCCAACGAGCAATAAACAATAGGGCCTTGCACAGGGACTGAACCTCGACCCGTGTCACGGACCTCGCTACTACGCACTAATGAAGTGAACTGAAGTAGGTGATATCAGTGCAGAGAGTATCACTAGCTGAGCAACAACCTGGTGAGATTGCTTCGATTAAGATAGCCCTGTATCAGATAAAACAGCAAAACTAACTTTATATCTGGCAGGTAACATCCTTCGTAATGCTGGTTACCATTTCATAAACAGATACCGCTCGCGCTCCAAATTACTACGCCAACTCTAAACTATTCCATAGGCATAGTCCCGTACAAATAGGTAGGTGATAGGTATACGAAAATACAAAACTAGGCAGGAACCTACCCAAGCACAATAAAACAAAACTAAACTATTTGCCACCATCCGGTCCAACCAGCCCATCTTGACCTGTTACAAAATAAAAGAAACAATAATGCAAGCCTACTGCATATTCTGAGAAATAGCGAGTAAAAGCCAACACTTGCACATCATAAAAGGATCATTTTACCATCTTGCAGAAAACAGGCAATTAACGAAAGGCAGCTGACGAACAATAACAAAATAAAATCAAAGACTCTTTGTCCTAAGCGGGTCTCTCTCACGCCTATTTTAAAGCTTCCAGGCCCAGCCTCCAATTCTCTTAGAAAATACCGAGAATAAGTGCGCAAAGATACGCACAAACTTTGACAGCCACAACCCGTACCATTAACAATAGGTACGTAGGTAGTTCAAATTAATCAAATTAGCTCTAAGTTCTTTCTTTCAACAACATTCCAAAAAGATGAAAGCCGTATCAATGCCGAGAGATGGTAACTGCCTATTCCACGCAATTGTTGACCAAAATCACCTATATCAATTAACACTCGACCACACCCACATTCGTAAGGACCTAGTTAAATATGTAGAAGAAAACTGCGATGAACAGAACATAAAGTTTGCAATCGCCGAGCCTGAAGAAACCCTCAATGACTACATTAAAAATCTGCGCAATTACGGCACTTGGGCTGGAGAGGAGATTATAATAGCAGCCGCCGAATACTTTCTAATTAACGTAACAATCCACCAGCAAAATACACCATCGCTCACATACAGGCCCAAGAATCCCGCGGATGCAGTGGGATCTATCAACCTCAACTTCACAGGAAACCACTACGACAGCGTATACTTGCTTGAATCACAAAATTTACCCACGAATCTAGCAACCGATAGCCAAACTGATAACAACATACCTTCCCCGATACTTAAGGCAACACCCATGACCTCCTCAGGGTCAACCATAACATCAATAGATGACATCCCTGACAACACCGGATATACGATGACACGACACAGCCCCATATATAAACCAAAAGTCACATGCGAGCGTATGCGCATTGCTACTTGGAACGTTAGAGGATGCGCCGAAATACCTAAGAGACTCAACATTGATGCTGAATTGACAAACAGAAATATACATATAGCCTGTATACAGGAAACAAACATGACATCGGGGACATACGTGTCAAAACACTATCTCTGGTATCTATCAGGCACAACCAGCATCGCACACTGTGGCTTAGCTATACTAATTAGAAAGGACCTGAACTTAACGGTCCACAATATAAATCGCGACCTGGAAACCATGGCAGCAACAATAACATCGGCCACTAATACACTATATGTAATAAACGCACATATCCCCAGCTCTTCCACGAGAGCAACCGCAGCGTTTTCGCAACTTATAAAGATTATTCAAAAGAAACCAAACAAAGCCAAAATATTAATGCTAGGTGACTTTAACGCGCATATCGGACTAGCTGATACAAAGGAATACAGGAAAAAGGGAATTATAGGAAAAAATCTCCTACACAAATCATCAAATATCATCGGAGAAATGCTAATGGATATCTGTTCCCGCGAAAACTCAAAAATAGAAACCACCTGGGCTCGCAAGTCATGTCGGGCCACATGGTCTAACGGGAAAACAAAATCACAACTAGACCATATAATTATCTCGAATAATGCGCCACACACATTTAACTTCATCAGAGGACAATGGAGCTACCTGCATATTTCCGACCACAAGATAATCTGGGGTGAAATAGACCCACTAAACCTGCTTCCAAGAACTGGCGACACGCAAATGGAATCAACAAAGAGTACAACCCAAACTAAGTACAAAGCGATAACAGCTTTAAAGTTCAACTATAAACAGTGTTCGTACACCGCCCTAGCACGAGATGAAATGAATGACACAAAAGTAAAATACCATAACGGGATTATGGAAGAACTTACGGCGAACAACTACAAATTTATAGAAAATGACGACGAATATACGCCCGACATTCCGTGGGAATCTATTACAGGGGTTATGAAGTCAGTAGCCCAAAAAACACTTTCCGTAAAACCCGCTAGATCGCGGGAACACCGAATTGCTCTGGCAAATTTACAAAAAGCCAAATTCCTTAAAAGACGTCGACCAACCGACCAAACAATCAATAAACAACTCAAAGAATGCCGACGACGTCTTGAGGAAATTATTGATAATGAAGAAAAACGAGAATGCAGAGCATTTTTTGAAGGCCTAGGAAAAAAACACCCAAGCAAACGCATGCAAATCGTGTACCACTATTACAGACGACACCAGCTTCAATCGAGACGGTGGAAAAAACAACGATTTATCCCAATGTCACGCTGGGAACAGGAATTAAGGAAATCAGAAGGCCCTAAAATTATGATTATCCCTAACGAAACTTCATTAAACCCTGACTATCTAGAAAATGGTCCAACAATAGCCGACATAAAAACGATAATCAGCCGCATGCGTAACGGAACAGCGCCGGGTACAGATCAGGTAGTCCCGGAACTGTACAAAGGAATACCGCCACAACTGTTAAAGGTTATTACCAAAACAATGCACAGAGCATGGACAGAAAATATAATACCGGAGTCCTGGAATGAAACGGTCCAAGTACCTATCCCCAAAATCAGAAACCCGCAAGACACCAATGACTATCGCCGTATAACAATGTGTAATACAGGATATCGCATATACGCGACATACCTGCTCATCAAACTAGACGAGATAACAAAAGAACTCGGGAACTACCAAGCAGCATTTCTCCGCAATAGATCCACCGATGACCACATCTTCACACTACGCAGAGTATTAGACGAAGAATGGCGCGCGGGTAACAGAACATATGTACTGGCGCTAGATATCGCCAAAGCATTTGATACTATAGACCTAAACGTGCTCAAGGATATTCTCCTTTCAAGGACCAATAAGATTTTAACCAATAGGATAATAAAAGCCTGCATGTATGAACGGACCTGCATCAAATGGTTCGGACAGCAAAGTAACTTGATCAACAAAGGAAAAGGAGTAAAACAAGGCTGTCCACTGTCACCAAGACTATTTACAATATTAATGGATGATGTCCCCAAAACACTGGAAGAAGAAATTCCCAACATAAAACTGGACCAAGATGAAGAAATAGTCTTACCACTTATTCTCTCCTTCGCGGATGACCTCATCATCGTTTGTCAAGATTTACAACACCTTGACCAAATCGTCACGCACTTGAAAGCACTATTAAAAACAGTAGGGCTCGATACTAACGAAACAAAGACGAAAATTCTTATAAGAGACCCCATAAACACCCAGCGCCCACAAGTGATCGTATTGGACGGAGTTCCAATATGACCCGTAGACGAAATAAAATATCTCGGCACATATATAACGGCAGGACATAGTAGGAGAGACACAATAAAGAAGAGATGCCGGCAAGCCATAGGCAATTCCAAGGCCCTAATGCATTTTATAAAGAAATCCAACATGGACTGAAAAATAGTACGCCTGATTTACAAAATGGTTATAGCACCGTGTATAACATACGGACTTAAAGCGGCAGCCCTCACCAAAGCACACCGTTCTAGACTAAGAAAATATGAACGCCTGATCCTCAGAGACATGTTCGAGAACGCCAAAAGCTATCCAAGACACCACAAAATTCATGACTTACTACTGGGGAAAACAATAACCAAACAAATAAAAAACCATCGGATGTGTTACTATACACATATTCTACGACGCCCACAAAAACACCTACTCCACGCTGCATTGAAATACGAAGCAAAGAAGAAGAAAGTTGGCCGACCCATTTACACCTGGAAAGATTCCCTTAAGCATGACATCAAATACTACGGTAAAGAACACAGTTACTGGACAGAATCAGCACACAACAGGGACGAAGTCAGAAAGGCATCGAGCCAAATATACCATATTCCAGAAACAGACAGCGAAAGCGAAACGGAGACCTTACCGGATAACCCAAACGAACACTACAGGACAGGAAACTCAACCTATAACAATTCCTGAAAATAGAAGGAAAACATGAAGTTGAAGAAAACAACAGCTGCTCTCCAAATCCTATATCCTCCCCATTCCACATATCCTATATTGGCTTCAGGCTGAAGAGTCGGTCGATTGAATTCACGCTCCTTCCTCTCCTATCGAGCAGGTCATTCCGCCCCCCCTCAAAACTTGTGCTCTCTGGTATGCCGGCCGAAAGACCGGAACAGGTTTAGAACCCTGGCTGGAGAAGCACCATTCATTCATTCATTCATTCATTTATCTATTTATGTGAACTCCGAAAACGCCGAAAGAAACACGTTTTTGGAATGCTTTTCTTTTGATTTAGTGTTTTATTCCCCACTCCTTCTTGCGTTCATAGTTGATTACATATATCCCTTCCCTGCCTCTTTAAGAATACTACATTTGTACGTTTCAGCTTCAAAGTTCAAGTAAATTTTGATGTTCATATAATCGTACCCCCCTTATTTGTGCGAGAATAGGGGCCCAGAAAATCGCGTATGCCGATATCCTAGAACGGAAATGTGTAGATCGGGCACACACTACGACTGGGAGAGTCCCATCTGACCCGACAATCTCTTTTTTTCAACCCTGAAGGGGGCCATAGCAGAAGAGATGGTGACCAAAGTGATCTTGGACGTACTTACTTGCCGGCGAGGATATCACGAATCGGAATAACCTGGTTAGAAGGAGAAGAACAAAGTTTGTCTGCCCCCCTCCCGACTTTAGTGACGCAAATAAAAAAACTGATGTCACACACTCGTAAACTATCTACCTAAAAAAATCCGCTCATGAAGCAGTCCAGTAGTTTTTGATTTTAATATCTACCCTCCATATTATCCCCTTAGGCTAGTTTACACTGGGCTAGTATTTTAGTCGAGAATTGAGTAATTTAGTAGCTAAACGTGTCTGAACACCAAAAATATAGTCGAGTATGGTAGTTACTTGACTAAAATACTAGCCTATTTTAGTCTAGTTTTATTTAGTTTTAGTATTAATTTCGATTAATCCCTTCTTTGTGGTCCCCTACGCCATATCAGAGACCCTTGTACAAAGTTTTTTGACTCTGGTTCCACACCGGTTTAGGCTGAGCGTTGCATGTCACTAAGCCAGGATAGCGTTTATAATTTGTGCGTGAAAGAGTGGATTAAATTATTTCTATTTAAAAATCGGTCAGCATCAAGAAATCGTACTCTTTAGGAACGTATCGTAGCTTTAGGAACGCCGAAAAAATTAAATACCTAAATGTATCATCATCCTTCGAAGCGACATGACAATAACATTTACGATTTTGTTCTGCCGTGACGAATGCGTCTGTATAGAGGGATGCTCCTCTCCCTCAAATATGGCGAGGGGGGTGATGGCTGGTGCACAAGTCATACTCGTAAACGGGTGCTGATTGGGGGGACTGGTCGAGTCTGGTTTCTCATAAAGTTCATGCTTCAGGGTTTGTTTGTTATTATTTATTTCTTTGTTAAATTGTTATTTTGACACATCTTTTTGGCACTTATAGATACGATGTTGTAATATTGTCCTTAGATTAGATTATTTTTAAATTGTATACTGTATATTAAAAAATTACGTTAATTGAAAAAATTACACGCCTGTAGAATTTCTTCTTCTCTGACCGCCGGGGTACAGTAAGTAAGTGCGCGAGATTCAGCCATGAATCACCACTTGAAAAGGAAATTTCCCTTTTCAAACTCAATCCATAATCAGTTACTTACTCATTAGTTTAGTTGCAAATATCTAATTATTTTTTTTATTTCTCCATGTATAAATTCTGACTTGTAAAAGTGGATTATTAATGCTTAAACTCCAACTCAAAAATATTTGAGTCTGAGTTTCAGCTTGGATAAAGTCACTACTATCACACACAACCAAACTCTCCTTCGTTAGACCCTTACGAGATTATACATAGGTATGTGTGTATATGGTGGTGGGTATACGCTTAGTTCAATTAAGGGGACTCAACGAGGCATCCCACGGTTCTGATGTACGAACCGTCGAAGTTCACTGAGTCGAAGGACAAGGGAGGTAGGTAAAGAGCGGGGCAGGGACGGGGAGTTGTATAAACGGAAACTCACATTCAGTATGATCATGAAGAAATCCAGCGTAAACAGGAACGAAGTTATCGGGTTGAAGTCCAACTGCAACAAAATACAACATTGGTGGAAAACAAGTGACAATTCACTCCGTCACAATTTGATGATCACTGCAGGTAAGGTTGTTCGAAGCTTTATTTTTGACAGCAATTGCGAGTCGAAGTTTGATTGCAACTGTCAATCTAGCTATTTAGATCAAAATAAATAAATAAAAACGGCCAAGTGCGAGTCGAAATCGCGCACGACGGATTGCTTACCATTATCTATTAAAACGGCTAAAAAAATACCTTTGTTGAATGAGAGCCCCCCTTAATTCATTAATTTTGAAAGCGAATAAATGACTAAATATTCTGTGAATATTTCAAGCGTCTACCTATTGCCGTTTTCAATACGCAAATACGAGAGAGAGAAAAAAAGTTTGTTGTTTGGGAGGCCCTTTAAATATTATTTTATTCTGTTTTTTGGATTTGTTGTTATAGCGGCAACAGAAATATATCATCTGTGAAACTGTCAACTGTCTAGCTATCACGGTTCATGAGATACAGCCTGGTGACGGACGGACGGGCGGACAGCGGAGGCTTAGTAATAGGATCCCGTTTGGCACCCTTCATGTATGGAACTCTAAAAACAGTCGTAATCGCCATCAACATGTGCCCTAAAGGTGTCTACCATCCTTCACAATGTCCTACTACCTACTTGCTCCTTATTTGTAAGAACTGAGACCGTATGGACAAAATGATAAATTGCAAGTTTAGGCGCGGAATATAGAAAACGAGTAAGCACAATCTCGGGTAAATGGCATTTCATTAAAAATATCTAAACTAGCATTACCATCATCAGGATATCTCTGAAGATTTTAAAATTGCCATTAGAACAATTTAAAAACAATGTAAACTACTTTGCCTAAAAAGAGATATTTATTACAATATTTAAGATAACGTAAATGACAAGACTTCATGGGGAAAAACACAGAAGTCACTGTTAAAAAATGTAATAATTTATTTCTGCATATTATTTATAATAATTAATATTGTAATATTTGTTTGTTTTTGGTCTGCGCAAGTTTGACCATGTATCGCAGGGAGTTGAAATGGCTCCCGATTCGAATTCGACGGAATTCCCATATCCTCATTTGCCTCTTCAATATTTTATGTAATCCTCGCCATCCTGTCTTCTTACTAGATCGATTCGTTATTCTGTCTTCGTATAGGCCAAGGAGATCTCACACTCGGTCACTAACTATAACTCCGCAACATAACACTGCCGCTTATGAGAATGTTTTCAGACTATGAGCTATCAGTCTCTGGAGCTAACTCCACAGCGCCATCAGATGCAATCCGTCAATTATAGTAGTTTATGTGACTGCTACATAATGGAGAGCATTAACACTCGAGAGTGCGTTTATGAAACGAGCCGAAGGCGAGTTTTATAATAATATCACTCGAGAGTTTTAATGCCTAATTATGTACAGTTACATACCCTAGTATATCTACACACATATCATAAGCTCTCTTTTATGTGTTCAGGAACCGCATGTTTAACCGGCATTGTGGCTCTGCAGTTGTTTAGCTTGTTCTGTAGTAACAACTTCACGCAGGCGAGCGTCGGCGTTCGAAATTTGAATGTCAGTACCAACTTCACAGACAAACTAGGGGCGGCACGCAGTCGGGCGTTGGCGTTCGAAATTTGAATGTCATAATATGTAGAAAAACTACACACTATGGTCATAATGTGTAATTTTTCAGAGAGTTGAGTTTTTACCAAGTAGTTTAACGCTTTATGCTGATCGTAACGTGCGGTTTTTGTACGCAGTAAAGAGGGTTTATGATACGTGTGTAGATAAACATTTTTATAAGTCGTGTGAAAGAACACTATCTTTCTCATCCATATTAGTATGTATTTGAATCTATTTATGTATCTGTTATATATTTATGAATGCATGCATTATTCTTAGTATTATGTAGATATTGCTAAGTAGTTTATTATTTTTAATATCAAAGGTACAAAACTTTGCATCAGTGATAAATTATACATTGAGTGGACTAGTTAAATGGTTACCAATTAATAATCTATAACTAACTGTTCAGGCTTCTCAGCACCTAATGACCTCGTAGGGGCCCATCAGCTACGAGGTAGCGTAACGATCAGTTGCCAAGAAGCGTGAACGTCGGCGATTCACCGAGCTGAAGTTTATTGGGGTCGATCTAACCTGGTCTGTGCTTCGGTCCCGTCAACCTCCTGTCTCTCTGCAAGGCTCGGGTGCACCCTAGGCTCTTCTTGGTAGACAGGTTCTTCAGCCAACCAGGTATGACTGGCGGGCCAGCTTCAATGAGCACAGTGTTCCAACACAGGTTATGTTACGTGGTAAGAACAATCGGGCACGAAAATGCGAACTTTATCTGGTTCGAGAAACAATAACACACTCAGCTATATGAACAATCCTGAGGGAAACCCGAATACATTCCAGATGGCCTGCGATTTAATTTCAACACCCTAATCAAAACGCGTTTACATTGCGAGGGCTTTCGTCTGTCAGTTGTCAAAAAACTGCCAGGTTGGCAGCTAACGTCAAATTCAAAATGGCCGTTCAGAAACCATCGATCGAATATCGATTTGGAATCGAACAATCACCCGCCCGGACAGGCACCCACCTGTCCCCTAATCTACGGGCAGCCGAGACAACGTTGCTACCGCTCGTTTTAGAACCGAGCCTCCTACTAGAACCTCTGCAGACCGGGGGGTCCCGTCCTTGCCAGGGAACAAGTTAACAATGCGCCCCCTGCGCCAACGTAGTGGCGGTAGGTTAGCATCCTTAACCAGAACGAGGTCACCAACACTAGGGGGGCTAGTTTTGTCAGTCCACTTAAGGCGCTGTTGTAAGATATGCAGATACTCGAGCGACCAACGCTTCCAGAAATTCTGAGTAAACTGCTGCAACATCTGATACCTTGACAACCGATACAATTTCACTCCCTCGAAGGGGTGCTCGGGCAACGCGTTAAGTGGCTGACCTATCAAGAAATGGCCTGGGGTCAGAGCCTCCAGGTCATTTGGATCCGAGCTGAGCGGACACAACGGTCGCGAATTGAGAACGGCCTCGATCTTACAAAACAATGTCGCGAGCTCCTCAAAAGTCAGCGCGGTCTGACCTACTATACGCCCCAAATGCGTCTTAGCTGACTTAACTACGGCCTCAAAAATCCCACCCCAGTGGGGGCAAATCGGTGGGCTGAAGGTCCACTGTATACCCCGACGGGAGAGGGCCGTTCCAATATCCACTTTATTTACATTCAAAAAGTTGACTATCTCTCGTAAGTATCGTTCCGCACCGATGTAGTTAGTGCCGTTATCAGAGCGGATCAAAGTTGGAAGTCCCCTTCGAGAAACAAACCTATCCAAACAAGCAATGAAAGCCTCTGTCGAGAGATCAGCAACGAGCTCGAGATGTACCGCCTTGGTGGATAAACAAACAAACACACATAGGTACGCCTTGTATTGCCTAGCGGTACGCAATCGTGAACTCTTCACCATAAACGGTCCTGCAAAATCCGTACCAACACCTGAAAACGGTCTGACCTCATTCACACGATCAGGGGGCAAGTCCCCCATGAGAGGTTGCATCGTGGCAGCCTTAAGTCGATAACAAGGCATGCACCGAAACACGATGTTCCGTATGACACGGCGGGCAGATAAGATCCAAAACTCCCGCTGGAGCGTGGCCAACAACGCGTTACAGCCGGCATGCGCTTTTTTAATATGACGATCAGTCACCAGCAATTCAACTAACTGTCCCCCCTTGGGGAGCAGAAGTGGGTGACGAGCCGAATACGACAGATTCGCATTGCGCAATCTTCCTCCTACCCGAAGTAACCCGGTCGAATCAACATAGGGGTTGAGACGCGCGACGGCTCCCTTAAATTTCGAACGTCCACTTCGTATAATCTCCAATTCTGCCCCAAACTTCGAGGACTGTACCAACCGGACCAAATTCAATAGCGACTCGTTTCGCTCTGCCGGAGTCAGAATAGGGTTCAACGTTCGCTGATCGCGAGGAGTACGACAATTTCGAGCGAATCTCCTAATCCAAGTGGACACGTTTATCAACTTGTCAAGTGAGCTATACCGGTCCAGCAGAAACCCGGCGTCAGGGTCCTCAGCCTTCTGGGTAACATGCACGGCCGCTCTGGGGCCATGATCCGAAGATACTACTACATGGCTGTGGGGCCAGTCCGATTCTCTCTTGGCAAGCCAGGGTGGTCCCCACCACAAATGGTGTCTAACGAGTTCAGGAGCCCGACATCCCCTGGATGCACAATCAGACGGGTTCAATTCTCCTGGTACATGTCTCCAGGTCAGTGGGACCTCAGACGACACAATCTGGGAGACACGGTTCGCAACAAAAACCTCTAAGTTATGGACCGAAGCCTTCAGCCAGCACAAAACAATCTGGCTGTCCGTCCACGCGTACACCGTATCCTCCAAAACCACTGACCCACGCAACACTGTTAGAGTGTGATTCAAAAGTTTGGTCTTTCAAGAGCAGCCCCGGACAGTTCCAGTTTTGGAATCGTCATCCTTGTCCGAATAGGCGCTACCTTGCTTTTTGCCAAAACCAAACGCACGTCGACCTCCCCGGTGGAGGTGACGGTTCGCAAATAAACCGCTGCCGCAAACCCTCGTTCAGAGGCATCACAAAACCCGTGAAGGGTTGCCCTGTAATCCCCAGCAGGGACCAATTTCCTCGGCAGCGATACATTATTTATGTCCGATAGCGAGGTGAACATTCGCGTCCAATCAGTCAACAAATCACCTGAGAGGTGGGTGTCCCAGGTCAACTGAGCCGCCCATAGCCTTTGCATAAAACATTTGAGAGCAAAGGTGACTGGAGAAATCCATCCATTCGGGTCGAACGTTCTCGCAATCGTTGACAGTACTGACCGCTTCGTCCAGGCCTTCGGTGTTTCTAAAACCACCCGATAGGTAAACTCATCATGGACGGGCCGGTACTGAATTCCAAGCACTGACAACATGTTAGGGTTGTCAGGATTCTCAAAAACGTGCGGGTCTTGTTGAAACTCATCTGGGAGACCAGCCATCAACTCAGGGAAGTTGGACATCCACTTGCGTAGTTCATAGCCGCCTCGTTCCAGCAATTGAATGAGCTCGTCACGTCGGTCCAGAGCTTCCTCTACACTGGCTGCCCCTGTGCAGACGTCATCGACGTACAAATCTTGCTCCAGGATAGCGGCGGCTCACACGGTCACGCGACGCCAACTCCCGCAGGGTACGCATCGCCAAATACGGGCTAGACCGTAACCCATACGTGTTCGTGTTTAACTCATAGACCTTGACTGGCTCGGCCGTGGACTCACGCCACAGTATCAACTGATACCTTCTGTCAGCCGGATGAATTACCGTTTGCCTAAACATCATCCGAATGTCTGCGACAAATACAATCTGGTGCCTCCGAAAGCTCGTGAGAATATCCGAAATATCACGACTCAACTTGGGTCCCGAATGTAGACACTGATTCAGGGACATCCCGTTCGAGGTAGGTGCTGACCCATCAAAAACAACTCGAATCTTGCCGGTAGGGGTTCGTAGGACGGCATGGTGTGGAAGGAAACAATGATCCTCAGATCTCCAGTCCACACCCGATACCGACATGTGTCCTAACGACTCATACTCCCTCATGAAATCAACATATTTTTGTTTAAATACGGCGTCCCTTGTCATCCATCGACATCAATCTCGTCTCAGCCATCTTCCTAGATTCTCCTAGTGGCGGTCGATCGGCCCTGAAAGGCAGTCGAGTTACAAAACGACCAGAACGAATGCGACCAGTACTATTCTGGTAAAACAACTCGCACTCTTCTTCGTCTGCGTCGACTCGACGAACGGTGGGAGGTTCCTCTATCTCCCAGAAACGTTGGATAACGTCTGACAACGCTGAGCCAATAAGTATGCCATCTGACTCGGCAGGCCTAACCATTGGCAATGCCGGACCCATGATCACGTGACCAAACTTAGTATCCACAGCAATCAACCCGTCCGGCTGAAGAACTCGCCGATCCGACAACAGAAACCTACCCAGAACGTCTGCTCCCAGTAGCAGGTCGACCGGGGCTGGAGTGTCAAAATCGGGATCCGCCAACTTGAGTCCTGATGTCAGGAATCGAACGGCCGGATTCAACTTCACCAAGGGGTGTCTGCCCATGACATGCGTCATTACTAAAGCTTGCACGGATGTTTTTGTCAAAATGTCATAACGTGGAGAGAACGTGATCACCGATTGACCAACTACATTCGTAACCGTAACATTCCCCACGCCCCGTATTGATTTATTATACCTATTTACCTTGAGGCCCAACCATTTTGCTAAATCATTCGATACAATGAAGCCCTGAGCTCCAGAATCTAATAGGGCGCGAACGTATGTTGGGTTGCCCGCCAAATCCCAAACAAGCACAGAGGCGATCGGTAACACCACCGTCTCCGGTTGGGGGGCAACAAATGGTTGGGCCGCAAATTCCTAGCGAGGACCCCCGGGGCCCCACTGTGCCTGTAACCGATCAGGTATGCAGCTATACGCCAGAGGATCCCATTGTACAAATGGCCCACGCGCCGGTTCCATTCCCAACCTACGATTCCCCGTAAAGGGGGGTGGGCGTGAATTCAACCGTGGCCGCTCCATGAGCGGGGGGGACATCACATGTGACCGACGAGGACGAGGCGACGAGCGGGGCGACAACTGAGGCGGCGTCCGAACCGCACCCGCATAGCTCGAAGGTGTCCCATGACACCCGCCCGTTACGGCCTGCTCAACACACCCAATGTCCCGCTGGGTCGGATGCTGAGTCGCAACCGAAAACTCAGGGCCCCCCATGTAATGGTCCTGAGTGCGGCCCTGCACCCTGGTACTGCCCTGTGCACGTGGGGACGTTGGCCCCTGAGTTGCGCTCCGAGTCGCAAACGAATTCTCAGGGCCCCATGCCGTGTCACCCTGGGTACGGCCCTGTGGAGGCTGTTGGCCGGACCGGTTCATGCACAACAGATTGTTGTGGGGCCCACCACAATATCCGCACATTTGTGTGCGCGTGCAGTCCCTAGCCATGTGTGGCCCGAGGCACAGGAAACACCAGCTCCGCTGCTTGGCCATCCGGCGCCGTCCCTGAACCCTAAGTTCCCCGAACTTATTGCAATTGGCCACAGCATGGCCAATCTGCCTACATAATGGGCAGGTCTCACCATGTGGGGTCAATTCTCTCACAGTCCCATACGACTGCCGGTTGGTGCGGTCCTTCCTCGTCGGAGGGCCCCTACTCACAGCGCTCCCGGCAGCTCTCTGTGGCTCCGAAGGATGGGTGACCGTCAACCCCAAATTCTCTGCCCGTCGAGCCTCCTCTTCCAAGAATCCGACCAAGTCGGAGAAGGCGGGCAGGTCCTCGGCCGACCTCCCGTGAGACTGTTCGAAACGAGTCTGCACGTCAGCGGGTAGGCGGGAAAGTACAATGTACAACAGTAGGTACGACCATTCACCAACCGGAAGTCCAAGATTCTCTAGAGCCTTGGTGACGGACAACAATGGGTTCAAAACCTCCGTCTGTATGGCCCTGACCTTGTTCACAACCGGGATACTAAACAAACGGTTCAGTTGGGCATCGGCCAACCTCCGTTTGTTATGGTAACGTCTGACCAACAATTGCCTGGCCGTTTCATAGTTACCCTCCGTAACTGTCAAATGAGCGACCAGCTCCCTAGGCTCACCCCTTAATGCTGCCACCAGCTGAGCCATCTTGACAGACTTGGTAATGTCCGATCGCATGTGCACCAAACTGTCGAACAGATTGATGAAGATCATCCATTCACCGGACACGCCGTCAAAAGTAGGCATAGTTATGGCAGGTAACCTGGACCCCGATCCCTGAAGCGGCAGAGGTGCTTCAATGTCACCACCATGGCTGGACTCGCGCTGTCTACGTATGTCCGCAGCCTTCTGCGTGATAGCAGCTGCCATCTCCATACATTGGTCGACATCCCCTATCAACCGTGACAGCCTGTCAGGTGCGCAACCATCAACTGATTCCGCCTGCGCGGACAATTCGAGCACCCTATTGTAACGTTCCTTAACGTCCATAGACCGCTCCAATACCACATCATGCCTATCTAAACGGTCTATCAGACCGTGTGCGGAGGAAAACCATCTGAGTTCCTTAGAAACACCCTTCTGGATTTCAGATAACGACATGATCGGAACGATACTTACTCACAATTTGCAGTAACTCAATTTTATTGGACCCTCCAGTCTGCAACCCAAACGAGGGAACCCTAAACCACAACTTAAACAATGTTGTTTTCCTTAAACAATAGGAACCGAGTTTTATATCTATATAAATTCTGTAAATACAATTTAGTTTCCCTTTATCATTATAACACACACAGATAGTCAATATTAGTTCAAGTTATAAATTGCTATAAACTGAAAACAATGTAATAGCCTGCTATCAATAGATGTAACTACCTATGTTAATCAAAACATTCATTCAATAGCATTACTAGTCCACTAATAGATTGACTAACTGGTACTTCAATGCAATTTTCAATTCAATATCTGTCTATCTACTACCAGCAATAGACCTATAGCTTACAATACTACCAATCTATGTGGATATAGGAACAACAACCAAGTTACCTAATAACCGCCTATACCTACAGATTGACAGTCCCAAATCGTGCCTTCCTGGAGCCCTTGACGGCTGCAAATCTCAGGAAGCCACGCTCTAGCTACCAAAATGTTCAGGCTTCTCAGCACCTAATGACCTCGTAGGGGCCCATCAGCTACGAGGTAGCGTAACGATCAGTTGCCAAGAAGCGTGAACGTCGGCGATTCACCGAGCTGAAGTTAATTGTGGTCGATCTAACCTGGTCTGTGCTTCGGTCCCGTCAACCTCCTGTCTCTCTGCAAGGCCCGGGTGCACCCTAGGCTCTTCTTGGTAGACAGGTTCTTCAGCCAACCAGGTATGACTGGCGGGCCAGCTTCAATGAGCACAGTGTTCCAACACAGGTTATGTTACGTGGTAAGAACAATCGGGCACGAAAATGCGAACTTTATCTGGTTCGAGAAACAATAACACACTCAGCTATATGAACAATCCTGAGGGAAACCCGAATACATTCCAGATGGCCTGCGATTTAATTTCAACACCCTAATCAAAACGCGTTTACATTCGAGGGCTTTCGTCTGTCAGTTGTCAAAAAACTGCCAGGTTGGCAGCTAACGTCAAATTCAAAATGGCCGTTCAGAAACCATCGATCGAATATCATAACTATAACCAACAAAAAACTAAAACAAATTATTACAGCAATTAATTAATAATAATTAATATACCCCACCTATTTATTAACCTTTAACTGGTGACAAGGGGTCTTACAGGCCCAGCGGCGTCAGTAAAACAACATTTTGGCACCTTCTCCGGGTTTCCTTGGGCTCATCACCTGAGTAGCTTCGAGTTTACTTGCGTCCATGCCGTAGAAGGGGATAGCTGTGTCGGACAGGCTCAAATCGGTAAGTTACATACATCGGCGTAAAGTTCGGCAGGGGTCTCTCAGACCCCATGTCACCACTTACGTATTTTTTTACGTAATTTTGTTGTATTGTTTTTTCACATTTTTAACCGAGAACAATAAAAACTCCAGGAAAGCAGGAGCCAGTTATCTTCCTCGATAAAAGCGCCAATCAAATTACCAGTTTGAATCGTGTCCAAAACGTGTGTGCTTGCAGTGTGCAAAAAAATTATGCCCAGACTGCATATAAAAATTGGCAAAGTTCGACCATTGTCAATTTCGTGAAAATACACTTTTGATTTTAGTTGTTTTTTTCTTAATTCATTATTACTTCAATATTATAGAAAAAAGTGTTTTTTTTGTCAAAATATGTTGATTAATTTTTTGCTTATGTAATTTGTGATCTCATCTCTAGTTTTTTGATTGTTAAGACGACATACATTAAAATTGCAAGATCGTAACAAAAAAATATATTCAGAGTATAGTTATTTGTTTTATTTTATCCATTTATATATGATAACACAGTTTTGACATACTCTGGCTAGCTACCACACTTAATTTCTATGATTTATACTAGATACCGCAGTGGGCCTCTCAGTCCCCTCGTCACCAGTTACGTTACACAAAAACCATGTCACCAGTCAAAGGTTAACATTTCCTAAATACGCACTATATAGGGACAGCGTATTCTATCTAGCTAATAAATATATTACTAGTGGTTCTGTGAGAACAATATATTAGGTCCTTACATATGAAATTAGCGTTTCGCCGTACTGGTCACTTTGATCTCAAATATCTCCTCTATGGTTAGGAATTCCAAATTCAAATTTATACAGCTATTTACTCATGTATTTGTGTTTCTAAAATTATAATTAATTTGTTATTTCCTCAATTGTTTTTTTTCTTGCGTCACTCAGCTTAAAAGATGGAAAACTTGAAATATCGCGTTATTTACGAGTATGAGTTCTACCGTGGCACCAGTGCTGCAGAAACGGCTTGAAGGATTAATGATGTGTATGGCGACGGTGCCGCAATAGAAAACACAGGGCGTTTTTGGTTCCAACGTTTTCGTTCTGGAAATTTCGACCTGCAGAACAAGCCCCGTGGACGGCCGGAGACCAAAGTTGATAATGAAGAATTGAAGGCTATTCTGGAAGCGGATCCATCGCAAACCACGTCCGAGTTAGCTGCAGGCTGCGGTGTTAGTGATAAAACTGTTTTAATCCACTTGAAGCAAATTGGGAAGGTGAAAAAGCTTGAAAGGTGGGTACATCACGAACTGAGTGAAGCTAATCAACAAACGCGCGTTGACTGCTGCGTTGCATTACTCACCCGGCACAATAATGAAAGGATTTTAAATCGAATCATTACCTGTGATGAAAAGTGGACTCTGTACGACAATCGGAAGCGCTCATCGTAATGGCTGAACCCTGCCGAACCAGCCAAACCATGCCCCAAGCGAAAATTGACTCCAAAAAAGTTACTTGTGAGCGTTTGGTGGACTAGTGCTGGTGTCGTTCACTACAGCTTTCTTAAATCTGGCCAGACGATTACGGCAGATGTCTATTGTCAGCAACTGCAAATCATGATGGAAAAGCTAGCTGCTAAACAACCGAGGCTGGTCAATCGCTCTAGGCCACTACTGCTTCATGATAACGCTAGACCACACACTGCACAGCAGACCGCTATATTATAAATAAATATATTATATTTAAAAAAAAAACTTTATGTTCCTCCCATGCAAAACGCCAATTTCATATGTATATTTAACAGAACTTATAACCATTCAATAACCGATACTTTTCCTTGTCTTCTGGCTTAGCAAAGCCATTTCAGAGTTTTGAAACCAACCTACCTATGTTGAAGAAAAGACCCATCCCCACCCCTCCTCACCTAACACCCCCCCCCACCCACAACCTCCACCGTAGGTAATCCTATTCCCCCTCCTTACCAAAACCCTTTCAGCACGGTCTTCACCCGTTTCATCACTGGCTGCAGAAATCATGATTTTTCGACAGTTAGTATGCCAAAAATGACGACCCGAATGGCCGAGTCGGCAGTGACGCTGCCTACGAAGCCAAGGGTCCCGGGTTCGAGTCCCGGTGGGGGCAAATGTTTGTTTGATGAGAACGGATGTTTGTACCCAAGTCATGGTTGTTTATCTATCTAAGTATAATATTTATCTATATAAGTATGTGTATCGTTTGGGGCTAGATCAATGTGTATAAATAGTGTCCAATGTATTATTATTATTATTATTAAAAATGTGACTTGCCCTTTCTTATACAATAATGGTTTCAGGGTGCTGTGGGGCTCCCGTGCGTTTGCAATGCATCAGGGATGTTTGCAGAGGCGCACACCTCGGACATTTACGCCATAAGAACAGAAAGGGCGGCGCCCGAGGCTCAATTATGTCATGGTTAACGCATAGCAATGGCATATAGATTGCTTCGAACGGCGCAAATACAAGTACGGCTATTTGGCCGTCAGTTTCCAAGCAGAATAGGCACCACTGACACGCTATCGCTGTGCGTTTTCCATAACAGAATAGGGCCCCTGATGTGCTGCGTGAGTGCGGGGCAGCACCAACAGCATTCTGGCCCATATTAAGGGAGTGTGGCCTGTTCAATTTGAGGAGCCGTTGAATGGGGTTCGATAGTCTTGCCAACCTTTGAGGCTGTTTTAATTTATTTTATTTGAGTTTTTATACCCATGCGTATTTCTTGAGTACTGACCTCTTGTTTCTACCTATGTATCCATCCATTCATCCAGGATCCATGAGGCCCGAAATAACGTTTTTGAATTTATTTTAATAAAACATTATAAAACCACTTATTATTCTCGTTTTTGGGCTCAAGTTCTGAAGTAGCATTCTCAGAACCTTGAAATATTTTGATTGCTTCGGGAATCGATACTCGAAACAAAAGAAGATAAGATCTTGCCTCTTCAAGAGGTAAAAGGCAGGCTGGACCCTATTCCTATTAGATAATGTCGGTTTAGTGACGACGATCAATTTTAGGTTTTCGTTATTTGGAGTTTGATTATTTTGGATTTTTTTGGGGCAATCAATGGTAGAAATTGAGGTAATTGCTAATAATTATTTATTAACCAAAGGCAGATGAATTGAAGTGGGACTGGGCCACGTCGCTAGTATGCAACCAGACCGATGGGCCAAATTAACAACTCTCTGGAGCCCGAATGCAAAACGGGGACGTGGCCGACCCAGGAAGCGCTGGAGTGACGAGCTGAGGGACCACGACAACAGCTGGTGGGAGGTCGCCCAGGGGCGTGAATAGTGGAGGAGGGCAAGAGAGGCCTTTGCCCAGCAGATATAGGCAGGCAATAATAATAATAATAACCAAAGAGAAACGGATGACAAAAAAGTCAGTGGATACCTACTGCCCGTCGACATCGCTTCATTATCACTGAACTGTCATTGTCTATCTGAACAGGAGGTCCACAAGGTGTTATGCTGATTCACTTTAGTAATCTAAACTGATCCGCAAAATTACCAAGACTTAAAACTTAAAACAAGTCTTGTTTTGGGTAAATAGCGTATTGTAATGAAAATGGTTGCCATGGTTATGTTCTTGTTTTGAACCTAATCTGAATATCTATAAAGGTTGTGGTAACCGCCCAGGGTCCCAGATCTAATCCCCTTCAAATATTTTTGAGTGTGAAGTGTGACTCAAATATTAATTAATTATTCGTTATTTTAAGAGCGAGCTGAGCATGATTGGAGTCAAGGATACAATTACGAGGAGGCAAGATTTAATAAGGTGCAGTTATATTTTATGTTTTCACTATGAAATCGATTCGATGAGAGCATATTTGTTTTTTACTTTTCTTGCAAATAAGCTGAGCGATCGGCGCAAAATTTACAAAAAATAATATGTAAAAATGTTCTGAATAATTACAATCCTTAAACAACAACTCCTAAAATTATTAGTTCACCTTTCTGTGAAGGATAAATATGACTGAAAACATAACGAGCAATTTGTTCCGATATTGCCATTATAGAGGAAAACACAGCGTGTTTTTTTATGTATGCCGTAGAAATATAGTAGATTAATCATGATGTAATAGTAGATAATATCATGATGGTGGCCATTTCAAGAAAAGAAAAAAAATAGCCAACTCAAACTGACTATGTCGTTGAAACATCAACGTTTGACGATATGGTCGTGCACGTTCGGCCATATCGTCAAACATTAATAATGTAGGGTATGTGTATTATAGCCAAGTTCATTAATAGATAGATCATGAAACGGTTGGCCATTTCCGATCCACGACTTGGCCACGACTATTCAATTACCGGCCGCCGCCTCTTCTCCATCGTGAAATTCAACAAGAAATGGACTTCAGCGCTTCCAACGGTGGTGAATGTCATTATTCTACGGTATGATCACTAACGTTTAACCTCATCATGAAATAGTCATGCATTTTGCAGTTTATATCATCAAACGCTAAACATTCATTGAACTGGTCAGGCCATTTCATGATATGATCAGTTTGAGGTCGCTATATGATGAAATTGTCGTATTTCATGAAATTAGTAATCAATATCGTTAATTATACAATATGGTTACGACTTGTCATTGAGCTATTATAGCTTATTGACAAGATGTTGCTCTTACATCAATATTACCAGAAAAATCTTGTAAAAGGCACAAGATTTTTATGGCATTATCTGGTAATTTGCCTATTTTTATTTTGGTAGGTACTCGTCCGTGGTCTAGTTGGTTTCACGATTGCTTCTCACTTATGTACTTGTGGATTCTTTTTAGGGTTCCGTATCCGAAGGATCCCGAACGGGACTCCGCCGTCCGCTTGAATTTACTTTTCATTTATTTTACTACTGTACTATGTATAATAATTTCATCGAATCTCAATAATTGCGTTAAGTCTTTTCGATTGTTTTAGGCTTTTTAATGATTTTTTTATTTTTAGGGTTAAAAAGCAACCTTTATAAGATCATTCCGTAGTCCGTCTGTCTGTCCGTCTGACACCCTTTTTTCTCAGGAACGCGTGAAGATATTAAGTTAAAATTTTCAGATTACTCAGATCTGTGATCTGTTAAAGTTGTGAAAAAAAACAAATAAAACGCAAATAAAATATCTACGTCCCGATTTTGCTGAAATTTCTGGATATTCGCAAGGAAATCGAAACCTTTATGGTACTTTGCATTGACCTGGAATCATGACATTGGGCATGAAGCAAGGTCTTACGGCACATGTAAAGGGAGAAATCCGAAAACTGTATATTTCTGTATTTCTGCCTGACTGTCTGCCCGTCTATCGAATTCATTTTTCTCAGAGACACGTAGCTATCAAGTTGCAATTAATATTGATTAGTAATCAAAAAATCTAATCTGTGGTTTCTTAAAGTTGTTAAAAAACAAAGTTGTAGGTCAACGCAATCAAAAATATTTTATGTCAAAATTTAGCTGAATTTACTTGATATTTGTAAAAGAATCAAAACCTACAGAATACTAATCTAATAATCTAATACTAATCATGAATTTTGGTGCGAAGTAAGGTCTTGTAGAAGAAGTATATCTGTACGCCGTAAATTTGTAGCTCCTTCACAACAAAATAAGAACCCTCGGTGCACGAGGCCAACTCGCACTTGGCTTTAATTATGTCATTTATTTATGCGAGCGACCGACTTCCACTTGATTGTTTTTTTTTTCATATAAGGGGGTCGTATATATAGAGTCGAGCATTATGAAAAGTGTTGAAAAACACTGTCCTACAGGGTGTCCAGATACTCACTGTTTGTAAGTAGAACAAGTAGACCAGATTAGTTATCTCCACGAGAGACTCCAGGCACATCGCCACCACCCACGGGAGCAACATGAACTTGATATCCTGAAACAAACACAAACAGTCGATGAAAAGATTACTTCATTTCGTTTTACTATTTAATTGCTTTTATTACATACTCGTGTATGGTAAATCCTAGTTCAACCTCGTTAGATGACCTATTTTACCCGACTACGGCAAAGCTAAAAGGTGAGCATACTCGTGTTAAATAATTAGTCGAGCATGCCCTGTAAATGTCGGTGAAATTTCAGAATCAGTCCTATTATAGTTAAGAAGTTATTAACAAACATCTTAAGTTATTCGTAAGCGTACGTTTTCGGGTTTCTAGATCTCGTAAACTACGCGTCGTATGAATTCTTATACTGGCATGATTGTTCTTGGCAATTAGTCCAAATTAGTCATGCAAAACGTTATAGAAAATCCCTATAGTGTACCTGTAATCAAAACCTTATAAATATCTAAAAATATATTTTTATAAATAATGAATTAGCGTTAAAAAAATATTCTGACATCAATGTAATCTAGATACCATTCTTGAAGTATGTGATGAGATTCGTAACGATAACAGCGATATTTAACTAGTTATAGCACTAAAATGACTAACTTACCTACTGATACTTTGCATACCGATAATACTAATAAGGAGTAAACAGATCTAGTTGAAATGCATCAAAAAACTGTCCAACTATTCAATAACCTAAGACTTTCAAGGCAAGCTATCCTTAAATAGGGCAGTAAACATGGACGTATAAAAAAAGTCGGACGTAGTCTCGCTTACAACACAAGTGTGTCGCTCAGAGTCGGCCAGTTCGCTGTACGTACAGGCCGACAAGCACACATTCACACATTAGTCGGCCATTATACGCTCAGGCGTCAACAAAGGCGGTACGTTATGCGGAGAAATAAAAATCTCAACAGCATGTCTTGCGTGGTAAAGTAGTCTTAAAACCGAAGTGACCGGAGGAAAGAACATCCAGGAATCACGTTTCATAGGTAAATGAAAATAAATAATCACTTACTTCCAGTAAAAAATTAAAATCAATCTTCATTCACATGAACAAAATAATTCATCACAAGTCCAGTGTTGTCCAAAATATGGGAAAATACGGTATTATACTTAATTTGAACTTATCAAATTATAATTCGATTATTTATTTAAGCGAAATTATTTTTGGCAGCTCTTTAATTGGTCGGGATTTTGTTATACAGTCAGTTGAATGGCTAAATTGGCAGTTCTTAAATTTTTCGTCACATGAAAATGTGAACTTCGAAGTTACTGGGTCCGATTTTCTTCACAATCGATATCTAGGCCTCTGGTTGGAATCCAATTATGATTCTGAAGTCACATTCTGAAAAAGTGGCGCCTTTTTGAACTTCTTAGTTACTGGTTCGATAGAACACAAAATTAATCTTATTAAGTATATAGCGGAAAAATATTTAACGATTCGGCTTCACCACATTTAAAAATTAGAAGATATATCAAGAACCTCTCAAAGTAAAATACACTATTATAAAAACTTACTCAGCATTTGGGATGTTAATCACTTTTACAGCAGTCATAAACGGTAGGAACAGTAAAATTTTGAACAATTGGGATGATGCACGTTAGTCAAGTTAGATACTTTTTAAGAACTGTCGAAACAGTCGATTTATATGAGAGTTGTATTGAAATCCGAAACATGACGTCATATTTCGTTGAAATCAAATGCACTCTGGCACAAAATTATGTTAATTCATTCAATTGCTTAAAATTATTAACGACTGTGATATTGATATGATATTGACGGTCATTTTTCTTGTTAGGGCTATCAATTTAAACAGAATTAGTATTTTTCTGTCTATAATTCATGTATAATCTCCATTAGGTATTTTTTATACAACTTTGCAGAAAATCCCACAGATGGTGGTGCATTGAATCGTAATTTGTTTCTTGCGCTTACATTACTCAAACGGGTTCATAAATCTAAAAAGGGCCTATGATATTGATATTATTTCTAAAAGATATATCCATTTTATATTATACTCTTTCCCATAGTGTGAGATGTCATTTAGAGTTTAAAAATAATATCAATATGACCATTTTTCGATTTATAGACCCGTTTGAAAAAAGAAGCGCAAGAACCCAAGAGCGATTCACGGCACCATCTGTGTGACTTTGTGGAACAGTGTATTTTTCCTCCCCTCTCTCTCATTGAAATATTTTTATTTTTTGACTGTGTTTTATTAGGGTAAAAATTTGGCTAACTTGGCAACCCTAAATTCACTCACTCATAGATATCCGCCGCCATTACGGTTCCCCAGTTTTGTCTTAGCGAGACTACATCCGACTTTTTTATGCGTCCATGGCAGTAATTAAGTTAAATTCTAAGCAACTACGGTTTCCGTATGAAAAAAGCGCCCGCTCGGTACAAGCCAATGACTTTCATCTTTAGCCGTTTAGCCGTTGCGTGCACTGTACAATGGATCAGTTAAATTTTCAACTTTAAACTTTTTATACGAAAACATGGATTTGCTCCAAATGAATGAGATTTTATATCTAATGTTAGATGATGAGATCCTGGAGAAATCGAGGGAACTCTTCAAATACTATAGGCAGACCTACAGCGATTTGCTTATTGAGCAGTTCTGGTAGCAATCTGTCTTCATCATCATAGGTTTGAATTTTACGAATGTCTCATTTTTGTGATTCCGTTGTACCCGTAGAAAGTCAAAGGAACTATTATGAAGACTCCTCTGACCGCCCGTCCGTCTTCTGTCAGCGGGCTATATAGATATAAAGACTCCTCTGAACGCCCGTCCGTCTTCTGTCAGCGGGCTATATAAGACTCCTCTGACCGCCCGTCCGTCTTCTGTCAGCGGGCTATATAAGACTCCTCTGACCGCCCGTCCGTCTTCTGTCAGCGGGCTATATAAGACTCCTCTGACCGCCCGTCCGTCTTCTGTCAGCGGGCTATATAGATATAAAGACTCCTCTGACCGCCCGTCCGTCTTCTGTCAGCGGGCTATATAGATATAAAGACTCCTCTGACCGCCCGTCCGTCTTCTGTCAGCGGGCTATATAGATATAAAGACTCCTCTGACCGCCCGTCCGTCTTCTGTCAGCGGGCTATATAGATATAAAGACTCCTCTGACCGCCCGTCCGTCTTCTGTCAGCGGGCTATATAGATATAAAGACTCCTCTGACCGCCCGTCCGTCTTCTGTCAGCGGGCTATATAGATATAAAGACTCCTCTGACCGCCCGTCCGTCTTCTGTCAGCGGGCTATATAGATATAAATCGTCGAGTCGTTCATGTTTTCAGACAAATTGATTAATAAAGTTTTGAAACTTGTGTCACATGATAACTTTAGGGAACAACTCCCCCGAGGAACTGCGGCTGTTGCTTCATACACCGCCACATTCACACATTGCCGTTTTTCGAGGTGGTGCGCAGTACAGGTTTTCCAAATCGCCCGCTTGGCCGGTTCGCTCGAGTTCATTCAAACGAGCTGTGATCTGGGCCCCTATTTTCGCATAATATCACCACTATGCTCGATAAAACGGCGGGTATGAAGTGATTCCCTTACAAAATCACTCGATATATTATGCTGACTTGTCTTGCATCTTGCTCTTTTTAAAGCCACGCATTGGCATGCTCGCCAGGTTTGTTTATTGTTCGAAGAGGAGTCTTGTTAACGTACTCATTCTTATCCTATGCTAATACCATGGACAAATAAGTAATTACTAATTTGTCTATGCTAATACTAAGCCTCCACTGTCCGTCCGTTTGTCCATCCCTCATTCCGCTCATCCGCACGTTCCTCCGCCTGTCTATCAGCGGGCTATATCTGATGAACAGTTGGTATTAGGTAGATTTAAAAACTCATAAGGAAACGCCGAAAAATCCCAAATTATTTGGTTCAGTTGATACTTCTGTTCAGCTAGTTATTGATGAATAATGACCACAGCGAAGACAAAAAGAGGGTATGTATTTCACCGGTATGTCTGTATGTATGTGTGTACGAATGATCGTTTGTGCCATCAGAATCTCGAAACTCAGTAATTTCAATCAGTATCAGAAACGAGTTTCATAAATGGTATTGTTAGAAGCGTATTGATTGTTTGCTGATTAAGGCTTTGTAACGTCTCACTAAATTCAATATACCGCCGCCGTCTAGAAGGTGTAAAGAACTGGATATTAAAAAAGTTTTTGAAAAGGGCCGTGTTTGGTATTAAATTAAAGAGCTTAATTAGCACATTCCAAAATACATACATTTCTAGCTCTTGCTAGCTGCTGTGCTTACATTTAGTCGTAAGAAGCGTATTGACCGCCTGGTGGCTATTTTTGAACCTATATTGTATATATATTCCTATTTTTTCCGCAAGTTTATAAATATACTAACCTAACCTAACCTAACCTAACATAACCTAACCTAACCTAACCTAGCCTAATATAATCTAGAAGGAAGTTTATAAATTTCCTAGGAAATTTATAAACTTGCGGATCGTATTATTTTCCGGTGACATATATATATATATCTTATATGATTGTACAAGATACAACACCATCGCACCGTTGCGTGCGAGTCCGGCTCGCACTTGCACGTCCTTTATTTTTTAGAAGCAAGTATTTTAGGCACAGTTCGAACGTACGTTTGGATTGTTACACGTGGAATACCCAGAATTAGGAACCGTTCGCCGATTTGGGTCGTCACGTGGTACGTTAATTACCTTATAGACTCCGATGACCATGAAGAGGCAGGAGAGGAGGCCAAGGGTGCTGCAAGCCAGGAGTGTGATGTTGAGGGATACCGTGACTGGAACAAAAAAAACACCTTGATATCATCGTACAGACAGCATCTGATATACAGCATGTTGTTTTGTAAAGTTACGCCCGACTCAGGGGTTATTTACGCGACACTGAATCAAATATATATATATATATATATATATATATTCAGTGAAAATCATTAAATTGTGGCCTTACTTCTACCGATTGCTACACCGCTCGCATTATCTGGCTGGCACTAGGAGCGCGGCGCGCGTTGCGGCTATTTCAGGACAAATTTAACACAGCAATTTGTGAGTCAAACTTTTGCGAGGAAAAAATAAAAACAAATTGTCAGTTACAAGCGACACGTAAACTATCGTCCCTGAGTCGGGCGTCGCTTTACCTCTATAGGTCCAGCGAAAGCATCAAAATGCTCTGTGTTGCATAGGATGTGTATATTTATTCGAGTAGCTTGCGTGCGTATTGTACATCTGATTATAGATAGATAGATAAAGGTTTTTATTTATTCAATCGTCATAATGCACAAAACAGAACACAGAAAATAACAAGTAGACATAGAATAGAAACAACAATTAAGTATAGTTCAGGGTGATCAGACATATAAGATATCACAATTCAGGAAAAAAGCGTACGTTCTATCGTGGTGAGTTCTGTACGGCGACGGTGAAACGGTTCCGGCTCAACATATGCTACAGGAAGACATGTAGCGCTGGTATTCTGTCGGAATCAGATTATTTTGGGTGTGATATTTAAGGTGTTGATTTGTCTACGTTGTTTATATTGATTAAATATATAAATATGATAAAAAGGAAAGCTTTGCGAAAGAAACTAGGGAATTTGTGTCTAAGTGTGAGATGTGATTTGTGAGAAAAAAATGTTGAGGTTTTATGTAGAAGAATAAGCAAACTCTGTTATTTATCACAAGCCATATTATATTCATAGAAACATTACCACGACACAATCTACATAACAAGAGAATGTAACCATAGCAACCAGTCAACATTACTAGTGTGGAGACACGCAGCTAGTGCTGTACATCTCAACACTCCTCCTAAATGATAACATGGTTTACAGTTATTATTTAATAGACAACTATATTTAAATTAACTAAACAAAAGGTAAACTAACCAACTAAGAATTAGCACAAGAACTTATCAATGCATTTATAAAACTTCTCTGTGCTCAAACTTTTAGTCATAACATCCGCTAAATGTTCATTGGTACAAATATGTTCTATACTGATCACCTTATTGACAACCAAGTCTTTTAAATAGTGAACCCGTATATCAATGTGTTTTGTACGCTTTGAATTCTCGTAATTCTTGGCCATTGATATCGCACTTTTGTTGTCAACAAGTAACACGGCATTTACATCACAATTTAAGTGTTTACATATGCCTTTTAAATTAACGATTTCCTGTGCTAATGATGCGGCAGCTATGTACTCGCTTTCGGCAGACGATAAAGCTACACATTGTTGCTTCTTTGAAAACCAAGCAATGGGGTTTTGCCCTTGTAGGATAATACCTCCGCTAACATTTTTTCTGTCGCTTCTATCTCCAGCCCAATCGGCATCAGAAAATCCGTATAAATTATTGTCATTTGTCTTTTTAAATAACAATCCTTTTTCATTCGTTTCTTTCAAATAACGTACTACTCTTTTTCCAGCTTTCCATAATTCTTCGTTCGGTTTATCTAAAAATCTGCTCAGATATGATACTGCAAATGTTAAATCCGGTCTTGTTGTAACAGTAAGATAAATTAGACTTCCTATTAGTTCTCGATATGGTACATCTAAAACTTTTGTATCGTCCCTTATTTCTATATTGTAATTTCTTTCCATGGGAGTTTTAATTCCGTTACATTCATCCATTTTGAATTTAGTCAATATCTTTTCAATCATTTTAGTTTGTTTAAGTTCTAAGGTATCTTTATTTCTTTTAACTTTCATTCCAAGAAAGTACTTAATTTCGCCCATACATTTTGCGTTAAACTCCTCCTTAAGTGCTTTAATAGTATCTTCCCCGTTTCCAGTGATCAGGATATCGTCTACATAAATCAGCATCCAGCAATCTTCTTTGTAATACAAACAGTAATCATATTCTGATCTTTGGAATCCATTAGCTTTCGCAAATTCGTCAAGTGTTTCATTCCAACACTTTGGTGATTCAACCAATCCATACAATGCTCTCTTTAGTTTTAATGCTGTATTATTATTTTTTATTTCTAGTCCTTGAGGTATTTTGATAAATACATCAGACTTCAATTTTCCATTTAGGAATGCAGTAGGAATGTCCAGTTGAATAATCTTTAAATCATCTTGTACAGCTTTTGATAAGATCATTCTTATTGTAGAATGTCTAGCAACGGGTGCATAAATGCTGTCGAAATTATCTTCTTTCTTTTGTTGGAAGCCTCTAGCTATCAGTCTTGCCTTTTTTGTTCCATCTTCTTTATGCTTAAATATCCATTTTGTATCTATGAGCTTTCTTCCATCGGGTATTTCTTGTTCTTCCCAAGTTTGTAATCTTTGGAGTGCATCTAATTCTTTATTAATTGCGTTTTTCCATTCTGGTTCTTTAACAGCTTCTTCGAATGTTTCTGGTGCATTTGCACTAAGGCATATAACAATGTTAGTTTCATTTATGTTTTCTACATTTGTCGCGTAATCTTTAAGATAAGCAGGAGGTTTTATTGTTCTTTTGGGTCTGGTTGGTTCTTCTTTAGTTTGGTCATTGTTCATTTCTGCATCTTTAAATTCATCTTCATCTTCTACTATATCTTTCTTTTCTGTATTGATTTCTTCTTCTTTGTCTTGAATATACCTTACTTGTTTCATTTCTTCGTTATTTTTGAACTTAATGTCGCTTTCATCAAATCTTACGTCTCTGGAAATAATTATCTTATCTTCTTCTGAATCCCATAATCTGTAACCAACAGTTCCATAACCTACCATTCTTGTTTGTTTTGCTCTCTTGGCTAACTTGTCCGGTTTGGGTATTATAGTAGCCCAAGCTTTGGAACCAAATACTCTCGATCTCGATAGGAAATATTTCGCTGGGTGTCTTGAAGCATATGGCCCATGATGGCGATCTGTTCAATTGGTAAACTGCACATTGTATCGCTTCGCACCATAGATGTTTTGGCAAATCGGTTTCCGCTAATAAAGTCCTCGTTTTGTCGCATAATGTGCGGTTCATCCGTTCTGATATGCCATTAAGTTGTGGCGTGTACGGTAATGTATATTCTAAAGTAATCCCTCTATTTCTGCATAGAAGTTTCAAACTATTGGCAGTGTACTCTCCACCATTATCGCATCTAATTTTTTTTTACTTTATTCCCCGTTTCGTTTTCAATTCTTAATACATAGTTCATCAGTCGTTCTGTTGCTTCAGATTTGTTCTTCAGGGCATATACTACGTAAAAATGAGAGAAATCGTCAATAATTGTCATAAAATATTTCTCACCATTAGGTCCTGGTTGTCTGATAGGTCCAGCTATATCTGTGTGAAGCATCTCGGCTATCATACTCGTTCTAGGCTTTGGGACAGGCGTGAATTGGCTTCTGGTGGCTTTACCCTCCATACAAGGACTGCAAATGCTATCAGATACAGGTAAGTTTAATATATGTAGGCTTTTCCTATTCAAATGACCTAAACGTTTATGCCATAGATCTGCTGCATCAGTAACATTACAGACTTCGTACTTACATAATTCGGCTTGTAACTTGTACAACTTTCCATGCACGTTGCCGCATAAATATGTCTTTTTATTAAATATTTTAACATTGTTTTTATTAAAGTTTACGTTAAAACCTGCCTCGACAATCTTTTTCACTGATAACAAATTGTATGAAACATCTTTCACAATTAGAGCATCAATATTGATCTTAGTATTTTGGTATTTTATTTTAAGTTTACCTCTTTTATTGGTTGTAATACATTGGCCGTTAGCTACGAATATTTTAACATTTTTATCTAAGTACGTAATATCCGTCATATAATTTTCATATTTTTCATTTATTAAATGCTCCGTACATCCCGAGTCTACAATTAGTTCTATGCTACCACACTCACCCACATTAGCAATAATATCACTAGCAATGAAACCTATTTCTTCGTCTTCTGTGCCTGCTGCTGAAGCATGTTGATACGTTGTATGTCGTGCACCTGAATTTCCTCTAAATGAGCGTCCACGCGCCCTTTGGTAGCTCCGTCCTCGTGTCAATGACCGTCCTCTGCTCGGTCGTCCTGATCCTCTGCATTCAAACGACTTGTGTCCACGTTTCCCGCAGGAGTGGCACGTGAGGAAGGCGTTATTCTCATAACTTTCACTATTTCCGTCCATTTTTAACTTTGTCTCCATATCCAGTAGTCTTGCTTTAACAAATTCTATGTTCAGCTGTTTCTCGGAAGCCATAGTCTCTATTGATGTAATTACTTGATCGTATATCTTTGGAAGAGAAGACAGCAGATAGCAAATTTGGTCTTCTACATCGACGTTTACGTTGATTGCCGCTAATTCACTAAGAATTTCTTCAAATCTTAGGAAATATTGTTGTAAGTTGCTTTCATTGTCATACCGCATTGTTATGAGCTTCCGTTTTAAATAAAATTTGTTACAGACTGTTTTCCGTTCAAATATTGCCTCTAATGACGTTAACATTCCTTTGGTCGTATTCGCATTTTTTACAATGTCAATATATTTGTCGCTCAGACATTGTACCAAAATTGATTTAGCTAATGAGTCATCTTTCAAAAATAATACTAGAGCATCTTTATCTGTCGGTATCTCTTTTAACAATACATTGCTTAATTGCTTTTCTTCCAGCAGTAATTTCAGTCTAAATTTCCAATGACTGAAATTTGAATTTTCAGTCAAAATCGGCAAGAGAGACCCCGCAGCTGTCATCTTTCTTTCTTATAAATTTCGCCGATATTATTTTTCGTGGATCGCAACGCAATATATTTTTATTTACTTACTGCACGCGATCTGCTACCATGTTGAGGTTTTGTGTAGAAGAATAAGCAAACTCTGTTATTTATCACAAGCCATATTATATTCATAGAAACATTACCACGACACAATCTACATAACAAGAGAATGTAACCATAGCAACCAGTCAACATTACTAGTGTGGAGACACGCAGCTAGTGCTGTACATCTAAAAAAAAAATAGACATTTTTCAGAATTGGGAAGGGATGTCGCATTTCAATTGAGCTAAGTACAATATATTATTATTATTATTTTCAAAAATGAAGGGCCCAAAGAATCAACGGACATAGCCTCAGACCTCCGTCCTTTGAAAGCCAGTAAATACTCTCTATAGGAGGATTTAAAGCTGTTTACAGAAATTATGACTCTACAACATATATAAATAGGCACGTACATTGTATCTGGCCCCACACCTGTGTCGTGGGAATCAAAAACAGCGACGTTGCACACATGTAATGGCCGGGGATTTATTTACTTCCTCCACAGCCGGTTTTCGAACCTGGGACCTCTCGCGGTTGAGGCAGAACCTCGACTGCTACGACACCGATGTCGTCAGTCGTCATTATCACTATCATTGTCGTCATCGCCGTAAATGTGATGGGCTAGTATTTAATCGCACATCAAAAATACTGATTTTCACAGCAAAAAAGGATCAGCAAAAGCATTTTTAACACGCTTTTATTAGCTTGGGTTGTATGTATGTATGTATCTATGTATGTAACGGAATCTTTGAACTTAATTTTCACCAGTTTCCAGAAGTCTGATTAATTTGAAACTTTGCATACGTATCAAAGACCGATGACAATGCAATAATTTGATAACAGTTTCCCATTATCCTTATTAGGACGGCCAGGATTAATACATAGCAAAATGTTGTTTACAAAGTTATTGGTGCGACTACTTTCATACTTCATGTATCTAACCAGGTGCATTCATAAGTTTGTATGTGGTATTGAAAGAATTATTGTATCGACGCCCCCTTACATATTGATTTAACTCGTTTGCGACAGCTGAAAACCTCGGACGCTTGTTTTGGAGGCATAAACGTGATTCTCTTTGGTGATCTAATGCAGTTACCACCTGTTCGAGGACATCAAGTTTTTCAACAACCAGAACACATGAAGCCAGCTACACATTTGTGGCGACAGTTCGGTCTGATTGAACTTAAACAAAATATGCGTCAACAAGGAGACACGACATTTATAGATGTGCTTAACGCCCTTAGAGTTGGAGAAATGACGTCTAGGCATCTTGAAATTCTACTTGAAAAAGTTTCAACAGATGCGACTAATGAATTCTCAATCGAGAGTGCATTAAGAATTTACCCAACGAATGATCAGGTTGCTAGACACAACGAAAAAGTTCTCCAGAGTTTTAAGAATAAAGTGACAGTTAGTTATACAATAAAAGCACAAGACCAACTCATTGATGCTACTCGAAATCTAGGTAACAAGGACTTAGATTCTGTGATACCTAGCGATATTAATAAAACCGGAGGTCTTCCGAATGTATTGGAAATATTCGTAGGAGCTAAAGTGATGTTGGGGACAAACATTGACGTGTCGAAAGGTTTAGTGAATGGCAATATGGGTTTTATCACAGAAATTATCTGGCCAAATTTTCGCAGAGGCCAACTATACGCGGAAGACATCCCGTCAGTCCGTATCGATTTCGGATCAGATGGTGTGCACATGATTAAACCAATATCGATACAGTTCCCAGCGAAATACAGTTATGGAACTGCTGAGAGACGAATGTTGCCATTAATCCTGAGTTGGGCTTCGACCGTCCACAAGATGCAAGGTTGTACAGTCGATCATGCAGTCATTTATCTAGGCTCGCGACTGTTTGCTGCTGGACAAGCTTATGTAGCACTTAGTCGTGTAAGATCTTTAGACGGTATTCGGATTGAAGAACTCGATTGTTCTAAGTTAACACGAAAAACCCCATGCAACAGTGAAGCTTTGAATGAAATGATGAGATTGCGAAATAATTTCTGAGAAATTTCAATACCACATGTCAACAAATAACTAATTGATAAATCGAACTAAAAAATGAAAAATAAATAATAGTTAAAAAAAACTAAAAAAACGCGCTTTTATAGCTAACCGAACTAAAAATTAGAAAATAATTTTTAATTTCAGAGAGTCTATAATACAGTAGTAGAAGATCGAACAATCAATCAGAATTTATCACCTCAAAATAAAATTATAATTAAGTTTAAGTAATTAACAAACGAATTCAATTCAGAGTAAAAAGCGTGGGGTGCATTTTACTACTTTTCATAACTCTCCTCTCATAGATAGTTGCCAATAGAATGGTTGTTACATTTACTTTATCAAGCAACCCACGCTGTTTACTCTGAATTGAATTATTTTGTTAATTACTTAAACTTTATTATAATTTTATTTTGAGGTGATAAATTCTGATTGATTGTTCGATCTTCTACTACTGTATTATAAACTCTCTGAAATTAAAAATTATTTTCTAATTTTTAGTTCGGTTAGCTATAATAGCGTGTTTTTTTAGTTTTTGACGTGATAACGTCTTTAAAATCGTTTTAGTCGGGTGACATGTTCAGAAACTTGTGTCACACCAAAACCTCACGAGCGCGATCGCAGGTATAACGAGAGAGAGACGGACCGATCTCCCGTCTCATCTCGAGCGCTGCCAGTCATTCCGTGAAACTTGTCACGCGGAATCCTCACGAGCGGAGGCTGGCATAGCGTTCGAGTGAGTGGACCGATCTTCCGTCTCTCTCACTCTAGCGGCATACACACCCTTTATCACGTAAACATCTCGATCGTAAACCTACTTTACAAACAACCAATATTTTTAAACTATTATTTATTTGTGTTTTAAATATTTTATATGTGCTCAAGTTTATGTTTTGGGTATTTTTTGTTATTCTTGCATGTTCAACCTAACACTAAGGATAAAGGGGGCTTCGCTTCGCTCACCCCCTTTACCCTTCACCTAAGCTACTGCCCTGATATTTGCTGTGGAAATCAGTATTTTTGATGGGGAAATATTAAACTGCACATCATAAATTCTGATTTGCACAGCAAATATACCAATTTTCACATCAAATATCAGGGAAAAATACTGCGGTAGCTTAGGTTAAGGGTAAAGGGGGTGAGCGAAGCGAAGCCCCCCTTATCCTTCGTATTAGGTTGAACATGTAAGACAACAAAAATACTTAAAACATAAAAAGTGATTTTGCTGATCCTTTTTTGATGTGAAAATCAGTATTTTTGATGTGCGATTAAATACTAGACTTTTTGATGTGCAGTTTAATATTTCCCAATGTGATGGATCAGCATCAAAAATAATGTTGGAGAGTCGTTTGTAATTAGTTTCGACGCCTGCTATGGTACACGCCTTCTGTGATCCATAGTATCTTTGAACTCTGAAAAAAATTCGGGGTGGCAACGCCCAATTGTGCCCACGTCGAGCCAGTAACTCAATAACAACTAGCAACTCTGGTATCCAGGATTTGGGCATCCGAAACAAGTTAAAAGGCCAGGCCCACAAAGAGCAGCTTAGAAGCCCTTTGAAGTAACTTTCGGGTCGAATGAGTGAGTTGGACTCTCGGGAATGGCTGGACACATGAGTATCGACAGTCCCTGAATTCTGAAGACGTCAACAACGCGGCCGATTCCCGAGGCGTAACTTCTAAACAAGATAAAAAAGCTTGTTACAAAATAGAAAAGCAGTTCGATTCTCTGACAGGTATTGCAACTTTAAATTGTATTGCAATTTTCAAATGTCAACTGTAAAAACTAGCTTTAAAGTTTATTCAATTCCTTCAAAAAACAGTCGCAATCGCAATAAAAATACAATTTAATAATGTTAGAGGACAAACTTACACAAATTTAACCAGGCTAATAGTAGGCTCAATAAGGCTTGTGTTATGGTTACTAGACGACGATATATTTAATGGAGTTAAATACTTATGTAAAATATATAGTTTTCAAAAACTAAAAAGCAAATTTAATATGCTCTGAAGACGTCAACCGCCCTTCAAAATGACACTTTAGAAGGATGGAAGGTGCCTTCAATTCAAAATCAATCCAATAGTAACTAGGCCAGAGCAGTAAGAAATCAACTTGTCCGATTAACTCCGGTTATAGGATCTAATTTTAAACCCGTTTTTGAATATAGTAGTGACGCCTCTGGAATTGGTATGCGTTGCTAACTAGTTGAGGTTTTACGCACAGTAATAATACGTTCTATTCGAATCATTTTATAACTAATTACTGCTATTGAAATAATTTGGATATTACTGCCATAGCCTTCAAAGGAATAACTTCTAATAAATCAAATAGCAATTGCAGATTTATGAATATGCGTCGACTGAGCACATAATTATGTATAAAATTTGTATTGCTTTTGTAACAGTGTAATTAAAATAATATAGTGTGTTTGGTGCATCGTTTTCCAAGAAAAAATGGCGGATAGAAGGGGTCATATGCTATCTCCTAGGTCTACAAAAAAATCTTTTTAATATTTTTAACTTTATTTGAAAAATCCTGCATAATTACTTCTTTAAACTTGAATAAATAAAAAAGCTATAAATAAAACTTGCAGTTTTTTGTGTTATTGGTTATGTAATGTTGTACGGTTTTTTTGAAGTCAAAATACTGGAAATTAACAAATATATATATATTTAATTTACTTACTAATATCTTTTCAAGAAGTGAAATTTTGTAACGAATCATCTTAACCTTGCAATAAAAAAATGAAACGAGGATTTTCTTCTTAAAAGTTTTTAAAAAACGTTCGCTGGTCTATCTTCTTTCTAATAATGTACTACAATGCCATAAAAACCATTATTAAGTTCATTAATTTGCCAACTTTGTGTATCAGGCGGGAGGGCGATACTCGTATCCGAAACCCAACCCTGATTGATCCAATCTTCACTCTGTCTCTTAAGGTAGTGTACTTCTCATTTTAATCATCTATATGTTGATAATAATTAATGCGTTCTCATCCGTCTTGTACAGGTCCCAAAGATAACAATTTTGGAACACGTGTCTGGTTTTGTCGTTTTCTGCTGCACACAGACCTGGAGGATCGTGACTTTAAAAAAGTATCCTGTGGACGGACGAGTCCAAATTTACAAAAGAAACAATTGAAAATCTCCACAATCTGCACCACTGGCCGTCGAAATGACAGAACCCACGGGTCAAAAGACAGAGGCGTTTCCAGAGGAGATTCAGTATCAATGTTTGGGCAGGAGTAGTTGGAAATGAAGTCATTGGACTACACTTCCTACCCGATATTCTGGACGGGGAAATTTACCTTGATTTTGTAGTCAATGTCCTACCAGAATTGTTGGCAGTGGTGCCACTTTTCAATGAAGACAGGCCTATCGTCTTCCAGCAAGACGGTTGTCCAGCTCACTGGAGAACTGCAGTCACACTGCAACACTTGGATAATGTTTTCCCAAATTCGTGGACAGAGAGGGATGGATCTATTCCATAGCCTCCACGTTCTCCAGACCTGACCCCTTTGGATTTCTACATCTGGGGACAGGCGACTGGCGAAAGAAAAGAATTTATCCCAACGGATACAAACAGAATTCGCCGTAATTAAAGAGGAAATTCGCTTACGAACTACCACTGTAGAAATAAGCAATCGATGTTACGCGTGCATACGCAATGAATGTCGCCATTTCGAGCAAGATTTGTATTTTTTTTTTAAATAAATAATGTGTTTTTTTTATTTAAGAACAATTGAAAATTTCTTTCTACCTACAAAATCATATTTATTCACATACCTGTCAAATATCCTCTGTATGCGCAGCGGACGCCCAATACAAAGTTGGCAAATTAATGAACTTAGTAATGGTTTTATGGCATTATTGAACATTATTCGAAAGAAAATAAACCAGAGAGATTCTTTCCAGAATTTCACTTCATGAAAAAACATTTGTGAGTCGATTTAAAAATATTTATATTATTTTCTAGTATTTTTTACCATAAAAGAACCGTACAACATTACACAAACAATAACAGTAAATAATTGCAGGATTTATGAATATTTATTTATTTATTCAAGTTTAAAGTAGTAATTCTGGAGAATATTTCAAGAAATTTAAAAAAATTAAAATAAAAAAATCAATAATCCTGTACAACCTTCAGGTAATTCTGTGTGTAATGGTGTATTATTATCACTGATTTTGTTGAATAAACGATTTTCAATTTCAATTTCAAACAGCAATACAAGCATATTGAACACAGTATGTGGACGTAGTAATTAGTCCACAAGTGTTAATCCCAGCTTACCCCATTTATTTCTGAAATTTTCCAAGCACAGTCTGTCCAGATCAGAGAGTTAACAGCTAACTCGCCTTCTTACTATCTGTCAGGCCCAAATATTCGCCCGAATCGGGAATAATAAAATGTCATTATTCTCTACACAAGTCAGAAAGAAGACTGTGTTCAAGTCGGGTTTCGAGAAAAAGTGTTTGATAATGCCTGAAATACGAATGTGCATTGAGCATTATTTATTAGATTTGTTTGTTACTCTCAGTATGAATTGAATATCACCAACATCAGGGCTAGCCCGCTTCAAACTGAACCGTCGCCCGGGGGGGCACTTTACCTGGCTACGTATTGCCCTAATGCTTGTCATATAATCTCGATTGTCATCCACTAGCAGCACAATGGGGCCAGCGTTTAGCCTGGCATGATAAAGCCAATAAGAATACAAAATGATCCCGATAAGGAATGTATGTACACTGCACAGAGCGCATTCTAGCAAGCTAAAGTTAGTGCATATAGGCTTATCGGTGTTAGTCGATGCTACCCGTCATAATTGGGGCGTTCAGGCAGTGATGATAAGATTGCGCCGGTGCCGGTCAAGCTAGATAATCAGAAAAGCTTTTAAAAGTTACCTGAGTGCAGAGAGAGATTCAAGCTCGCCGAGACTTTATCCCCGAGTTTAAAACGTTTATTTGTTTTAATTTATTTGTTAAATAGCTTCAATCCTTTTACCATACGGGGTGGCAACAACGGAAAATTTAACCGAATATTGAATACTCCATATTGCTTGAAAAGGGTTTATATATATATAAATAAGCCCATCGCTGTAGCTAAGAAGATAATTTTAAGGTTTTTTCACGTTATTTTCATTGTTATTTTTTTCTGTAATGATCATTTCTTATGTCACACTCTCTCGAGTTGAATAGGTATTAAACTTGGAAGTTCACCTGACTCGCTCACCATAGAGTCCGTTTGCAGGTACTTGTATTTATAGAAACTCGTGTCAAACTCAGATGAACGGTACTGTTTGTTAGCGCTCAGATGCACGAAGCTGCCCGTGGGTGAGCTTTGTATGTGTACCCCGGACGCAGTACAAATAGATGAATATAGTGCGCAGTACAAAATACACACAATGCGTTTACTAGCCAGTAGAGTGTGCAGGTTGTGCGGGTGTGCGAACACCTAAACATATCATATGAAAGCGTTCTTGGAATTCTATTTCACGCAGCTCGTGACGTCTGACTTCATCTTAGATCTATGGTCTCCTATTTACGCCGTACGCCACGTCGCTAGTGTTGTTATTGAAACGGTAATTGCCGTTATATACGGCATGACTTTTTTCAGATTATACGGCAGGCTTTTCACTACCGTTGTTATGAAATACGGCAATTAATATATTCCAAAGTTCCAAATGTCTTTATTACTGTAGATATTTACATATACTTAGCAATCGTCATTTTTTGCCACTTCTCTACATTGGACCACTGTGGGAGAAAAAGAAGAATAAACATTTCTTAAATAAATATAATAAAACGGCAATTTTGTGGTTTTTTTTCTATAAATACGGCATTTAGAAACTTTAGATAAGGTAATTATTTTTTTTACAATAACAACACTGCACGTCACTAGCCTTAGGTAGTAATAAAATATACTGGAGCGGTATCCAGTCCCAGTCGGGGCGTCAAACGTCTTGTCGTCGCACAAGGCCTATTGGCCGTTTTATATTCCAACTTTACTGCTCAGCGATATTGACTGCTTGCTCGGCGCCACCGTAGTAGGCAATATGTATGGGACTACATGGCAACGCGTATTTATACTTTGTCTTTCATGTTGTGGGAATTTCCATAGACAACTATACTCTATTTGCCGAAACAAGTAAATAGAGCGTTGTCTCTGTTACAATATTTCATACAAAAGACAAGGTCTAAAAACGCTAGTGGGCGTGGTTAGAAGTAAAAGCACATTTGTAGAATCAACTAAACATTTGTCTGTTTGAGTAACTAGACATTTTCATATTAACCTTTATTTAGCAGGTTTTTTCTAATCTCATTTATATAAGATTAGAAAAAACATTTGTTACGGCTAAAGCTAGGTGTGAAATTAAACTTAAGTTTAGCCGGCTGGTCTTAAGATTAATTTCGAGCCTCGGCTAATGTCCGAAGTCATGTTCGTTTATTTAACGGATGTCATCTTTAATGGGCTAGACTGTACATTAGCTGATGCGTTTCGGTTAATGTTGGACATTAGTTAGCTAATGTTGAAAACGAAGTATTCGTGCGTCTGCGGGAAGTGGGGCGGGGCAATTTTATTCAGATGAGAAAGCTATTTCTAATATCAGGGCAAAACACTGCGGTAGCTTAGGTGAAGGATAAAGGGGGTGAGCGAAGCGAAGCCCCCTTTATCCTTCGTGTTAGGTTGAACATGTAAGAACAACAAAAACTATAATAAGACGAGTATAAGTATTTTTTGTTGTTCTTACATGTTAAACCTAACACGAAGGATAAAGGGGGCTTCGCTTCGCTCACCCCCTTTATCCTTCACCTGAGCTACCTCAGTGTTTACGGCTACCGAATCATTATCATCACTTATTCCAGATTAAGACGGTAATTTTTCAACATTAGCCAAGGTATACTGAAAAATAAACTTAAGTTTAGTCGGCTAATGTCAACCATATTTTCTCACCCATCTTTAGCCTCAACAGCCGCGAGGCTAAACTGCAGTTTAGCCGACTAATGTTGAAATCATGTATCGCAATGAACATTATTTCGGACATTAGCCGAGGCTAGAAATTAATTTTAAGACTAGCCGGCTAAACTTAAGTTTAGTTTCACACCTAGCTTTAGCCGTAACATATACACAAATATGCTCATGATACATATAGGCAGATAATTAAATATACACAACAATTAAACGTATTTTAGTTATGTAGGTAATAAATCTTGGTCCTATTTAATTACAATTACTACAACTAATAGTGGAATAGTCCGTATGCACTCTATCACAAAGTCCAATAAACAAGCTGGGTCACAGGAAAAAGTTATCAATTGTTTAAATACAAGTTCAAAGACAAGCACGTCTGAACGGTACGAGTCGCACGAACAAACTAAAAAAAACTCGCACTGTGAACACTGTCTTAACGTCGTGGCTCTACCAATCAGACGCCAGTGCAGTTCTTTTCCATTATCTTGTTTCGGCAAACAGAGTATACAATATGTCTATGGTTGCGTTGGTTCCTGTTGCCTCGTCGTCGTCCACGCACGACAGTGATGACACTTGCTTGATAATCTTCTCACGCACCCTTTCTGGGGCGTGGGGAGTCGGGGTCAGGTCGACAGACCTCTTCCCGAAGAATCGCCTCTGTCCACTCCTGTGGACAGGTCATCGGATGGCCCCTGCGGGCGGTGGTCTTGATGTGGCGCTGGTGTGCAGTGGGTGATCGCCAGCTAGGCAACCAGGTCGCGTGGCAGGCGGCGGCGGTCGGGCGGGCGCGCGTGGTGCGGCGCCAGTTCGGCGATGTGCGGAAGATGTGAAGCATCCACACGCGCGAACATGCCCTTCGCCAGCCTCTGGACAAACTGGTCCACGGTTTCCCATCTTAGGTCCCTCTGGATAGTCGCGTTCCTCACGTAGCGGGGGGCGCCGACGATGGTACGCAGAGAGAGGTTCTCTTGGGCTCGGAATCTCCGTTTGTTCGTCTCCGAGCACAGGGCGTACCATGCCGGAGCCGCGTAGGTGAGGCATGGTACGCCCTGTGCTCACTGTGTGCGCAGCTACATATAGCTACAATAATTTGTAGTGTTATGCTACTTACGTCCTATTTTCTTGAATGTCTTAAAAATTCCAAGGCTGCAGCTGCTTTCGAGAAACTTAAAGAAGCTTTGGTAACTGCTCCTGTCCTTGCTTGCCTTTCATGCTTTCATGCTTTTCAGCTGGATATTTGCTGAGCTGTACGGCTTCATATTTGGTATCACCTTTATTTTCATAGGACCCTGTAACGTTTTAAACCATAAGAACACATTAACAAATCATTTACGCTCTGCATTTTCATGCTATCAGCACTTCTAAATCGATAGCGAAGGGGCTTACCTTTGGTGACCTTGTATTTGGCTTTCTCCGAAACTCTGCAATCTCGGGCTTCGTGCGCGCTGGTGCGCTACCCTTTTTCCTTTCGCTGTTATGTAATTTTGGCTATGTGAACTTGTTAAATTTTATATTACGAGCATGAAACCTAACTTTGACATTAGTTGACGTCCTTGTTTATCTGGTTGTCATGGCAATGTCCCTTCAAACTAGTTAGCGGTCTGATATGTTTGCTTCAATACTTTTACAAAAATACTTTTTCTCTCTTGGCCACTCACAAAAATTACGTTTAATTTAAATAATTTTTAGAACTCTCCAAAAAGGGTATAAAAGCGGAACATTTCTGAAATTCTGGAGTCTCACATCAGCTTCTGAACTAGAAGTACCACTTAAAGGCCTTATCCCGGGGTCGCACTACCCCGGGATCCTGCGAGCCTTCAAACTCCCTCAAACCTTCAAACAATCCTTCAAACAACGGGATCCTGCGAGCCTTCAAACTCCCTCGAACCTTCAAACAATCCTTCAAACAACGGGATCCTGCGAGCCTTCAAACTCCCTCAAACCTTCAAACAATCCATCGAACAACGGGATTCTGCGAGCCGTGCCTACGACGCGATCCTGCGAGCCGTCCCTACAAAGGGATCCTGCGAGCCGTAACTACAAATACGCCCGCTACTGTTCCTATAACGACGATTTCAACAACATCTACAACAACAAATACACCTGCATCCTGTTCATCACCCTACCGGTCACCTACTCTCCGTGTCCTCCGCTTCCTTTTTTTTACTTAACCTGTGTTTTATAAAAAACCTGTTCTCATCTCATTCATTCTCATCTTCGTATCATTTTTTTATCGTCTTCATTGTAAATAACTAATAAACTGTCTCTACTAAATTTTATCCTGGTTGTTTTCTGTTAGGTTCTGGTTAGGTTAGTGTTGTGACACGACAAATTATTGTGTATGTGTGAAAATAATGTCAGTGAGAGAGCCCCGCTTCCTTGCCCCATTTTACTTCACTGATTATTATGGATCGGTTCCTTTAATAGCGTCGCGTGCACGCGTATTTATATTGCTTTTGAGTTGAAATATTTTTGTTATTTTCGATAAAAGTCCGGACTTTTTAGTCACAAAATCGAAACATTATCTGCTTGGTTACAGTGGTATGGTAGGAATGGTAGCAAACGCTCGGATTTGGCAGGGGGGGTAGGGTGCGGGGTACGGGCGGCGGGGATTGTTCGCCTTGCTTGCCGGCCGGCACGCCAGTCGGGAAACTCTGGTCGGGACTACTCGGGAGCTTCGCGCGTCGCGCGCGTACTTGGCGGCGGGGTCGCGGGGCGCGGCCGTCTTCGTTGCCTCTCTCTCACTCACTCACTTTCAGTGCTACAACGATTAACCAAGGGATTGCACGTACTTGTACGTGGCGACGACGCGTGCTTCTTTTATAGACTTTGTAGTTAGTTAGCTTTTACTCGAGCGTGTGTAAACATTTATAAGTGCGTGTGTTTTTAGTCTAAAATGGCTTCACTACAGGGACACTTTGCAAGCCAAAGAAAGATGCATTACCATTAAAAAAAACGCAATCGCCAGGCTGCCCGTTTTATTGAGTATTTTCGAGTTTATTTTTGCTATCCAGGCTCAAAACGCAAGTGTGGAACGTGTGTCTTCTCTAAAGGGAGCACAATTGACAAAGGAGAGAAAAAGATTGACTGTAGCCTCGGTTAGATAATTAATGATGATTCAATAAAACCTTAAAAATATGAGTTGCGAAGAATTCTACAAGAAAACTTTGAATGAACAGGAGTTGCTCAGTAAAGTATCTGGCGCTGAAAAATTAATATAGGTACTTACCGAAAACTAGCGTTAAGTTTGATAATTTTAAGTAAAACCATTTTTGTTATGATTGAAGAAAGTATGTTTGTTGTTGATTAAAGACTATTTATTTAGATTACCATAATATGTAGTTTTATTACTTATATTCCATCTAATTTGAAAAAATCCGGACAAATTAAAGGTCCTGGCAAAGTCCGGACAAGATTCACGCATGCTCAGCACGCAAACTACGTAATTGACCTCCACGTTCGATGTCTCTCGCACTATGTTGCATGTTGCTGCGACACTTTTCGGCATGATCTGGGAAAGTATACAACATTGCTCATTTTTCTACGACACAAAATTGGAGTCTAAAAGCCCGTTGAAGCGGTGGTGCTGAAGCCAGACGGTGCGTTCAGCGTCAAAATAATAGGAGACAAGAGAGATTAAGATTTCGTTTTCAATCATTTCTAAATAAGTACTTTTTAAGTACCTAATCTATCAAAACTTATTCTAGGCATCTGTGACTTGGGATTTGGTTTTTTAGGGTTCCGTACCCAAAGGGTAAAACGGGACCCTATTACTAAGACTCCGCTGTCCTCCGTCCGTCCGTCACATCACATCACATACAAAATTATGAATGCACCTGGTTACTAACATGGACTTTGAAAGTACCAATAACTTTGTAAGCAACATTTTAATATGTTCAATCCAACTCACAACTTCACTCCACTCCATCCCTGCCATTGTACGGTGGTACGGAACCCTTCGTACGCGAGTTCGACTCGCACTTGACTGGTTTTTATATACATTTGGAGTGATAGAAAATTTCCTCTGCTGTTAACCTGTTGGCATTGGCACTAATTGAGAGACTCTCCAAGAGAAAATAAAAATTTTAGTCACACCCCCCAAGCTCGGGTAGGGAGTCTTTTCATACGAGCATTATATTCTACACCGCCGAATATGATAGAGAGACTTTGTATGGAAACTCGCGCGCTTCCAGAAATATTGCTCATGTGCGAACCCTGGTTATTTGTTGGATGTTGGTAGTTCGGAATAGAGGATAAAAATACCTTGTCATGGCAGGTAGTATAACATAAAACGTAACCATCTAACTTTCGACATAGCCCGACAATGTGGCTGAAGTAAAGCTTGATCAGTCGCCCTGCCTGCCCGCCCCCGGGCTTCGCTGCCGCTGTACGGATGATTGATTGCGGACAATTTGCCTGAGGTGACGCGACGGTCTAAGCTATGGTATGAGTCATTCGGTCTGAGTATGCTATGACCCAATTGGCTAGAACGCTTACAAAGAAAATGGTCATTATTAGAATGGTGAATTATCAGCAGTTATACTTTATAAACGTAATTTTCTGTAAAAAATTCCACTATTTGACAACAAAGTGCTTTCACGTCAGACCCCAGTGTTTCATTACAACGACGACGAACAAAAAAAAACCTCTGCTGTGCCCCAGCTGCTTGGTGTGATGCACATTGGCGGTTCCACAGAGACCTGCAATTTCTCTCTATATACACGGCACATACAATTTCTCATTTCTTTGCACAATTTCATACATCTGATGTAAAATTTTGTAATGGTAAAAATGAAGTATATTTATTGCTGCGGTACCTCCACTAAGCATCACACGTCGTTTGGGATAGAAATGTGGTTTTCAATTCAATTATAAATTATTATTTTAGGATTGATTTAGCCAATCACTATCTTTCTCTTCCATGCTAATTATTAATAAGTATTTGTATCTATTTATGTATATATGTATATTATTATTTATAGCATTACGTAAATATTGGTAAGTAGTTTATTATTTTATTGAATATTTAATGTTGTGCAAATAGATCTACCTGTCGTTTCTTTTTCGCCTCTCCATTCTAGGTTTGCTGGAAGAAATATCTTGTATTAATTGTTTTTATGCAATTCAGAGTTTCGGATGACACGTTAAGCTGTAGGTCCCGGCTACTATAGCTAAATGGTAATGGTCGCAAAAACCCCTCCATCAAACCGCACTGAGCCAGCGTGGTGGAGTAAGGCTTAATCTTATTACAGTCTAACTTTTTATCAGCTGCAGTAAACTGACGTATCTAAATGTCATTCCGTAAAATAATGTTGACAGCCTAATCTCAATAGGGATGTGATTCAGTTCACAGAAGATCTTATTGTTCCATAACTGACTCATAATGATCATACTGAATTCTATTTATTATTCATGTAAACAAAAGGTTGTATAAACGTTGATCCTCTTACACATATACAAGTTATCGCTCAAGAAATCGCTCTCTCAAGTTGGTAGTACTGGTTTTTAGTTACGGTGCTACGATGACGCTTGGCCGCCATTTTGTTTCGTTTGTCATTCGCTCATTCGGCTTCTTACTTCTGTTTTGAGTGCACGAATAACTTTGCTTTGCCCATTGCGCGTTGGTTTTGTTATCATAATTGTTAAATTTATGTTACTTTGTGTTTGTTTTTCATTACCTGTTTTCGTTAATCGTGTTAGTTTTTTTTTGTTTGATACATTGAAGAATGGATGCTCTGCCGAGCACATCGCAAGATGCCCAAACTCAAGCCGAATGCAGTAGTCGTAATGGACTATGCATCCTATCACTCTAGGAAGATCAAAACAATCCCTAAGATGTCGTGGACGAAAGCACGAATTCAAGAGTGGCTGACTACTAAAAATATTGTGTTTGAACCAAATATGGTTAAAGCCACTCTCATAGATATTGTAAAACAAATAAGGGACAGTGATTCCGAAAAAGATTAATTAAAAAACAATATTATGACGTTTTTGTTTCATTTTGAATGTACTATACATAGTCAGGTCATAAGTTCTGTCACATGTGCAATATGAAATAATTTAGACATGTTTATTATTTATGTAAACATTTATATAGCAAAATAAACTTAATAAAACAGATTCTTATGGTAATAAAGTTTATTCAAAATGACCCCCGCGATTTTGAATACAGGCCTTTATTCTGCGCGGCCAGTCGTCTATCGCAGCACGAACGAGGTCCATGTCAATATCGGCGGCTGCCTTAATCAAGGATGCCTTGAGTGACTCCAAATCAGGATGAGGCTTAGAGCAGGCCTTTTCCTCCAAGTGTTGCCATATCTTGTAATCTAACGGACTCAAATCTGGACTGGAGGAGGGCCAGTCTTTGTGCCGGATGAAGTCGATTTCACGCGCCGCCAGCCAGTCTTGTGTGCTTTTCGCTCTAAGAGCTGGCGCAGAATCTTGTTGGAGTACCCAGTGCCTGTTATTAAACATGGTATGAGAAACAAGTTCCACAAGGTTCTTGAGGACTGTATTTTGATATACAACTGCATTCGTTTTTACGCCTTTCTCACAAAAATGTACCTGAGGTACATTTTTGTGAGAAAGGCGTAAGCCGTAAGCGTAATTGTGGTGTTAAGCCCCAATAAGAGACTCCCAACCAAACCATGAGCGAGGATGGAAAATGACCTCGTTGGACACGCGGAATACGGTTGCTCGCTTCTTCACTGCTGTGTGCGTACACCTTATCATTTTGTTTGTTGTAGCTCTCTTCCAAGGTGAAAATTTTTTCATCCGAAAAAAGAATTTCCCGATGCTTTTTTCCCGCGTACCGCTTCAACAAAGCGCGGCATCTCTTCAGTCTCAGGTCCATTAAACGAGCGTCCAAACGATGTCCTGTTTTTCTTCGATATGCCCTAAGCCCTAAGTCTTCATTTAACACCCTTTTCACCGTGGTCCTGCTTAACCCCATCTGAAAGGCCAACAGTTTCTGCTTACCTATGAGATTTCTTTGAATTCGCGCCTTCACAGCTTTTATCACTGCTGGAGTCCTAACAGAGCGAGGGCGACCACTTCTTGACCTGTCATCTACACTAGAGTCTTCATTGTATCGTTTTATGGTACGATAAACGAATCTTTTGGTTATATTCAAATTTTTCAGTAAGTCGAAAATCTGAATTGGCGCGTAACCGCAACGATGCAACGCAATAACTGCGACACGGTCTTCTTTAAGTGTCCACTCCATATTTAAAAATGAGGAAAATTCTAAAAAGCACACATTTTTATTTTCATGAAATATTCGAAATTCGAATTCAATAAACTTTTTTGTGGCCAGCGTTCTAAATTCAAAAGTTTTTATTGTGTGACAGAACTTATGACCTGACTGTGTATATATGCGACGCACGTCTGGAGTGAAAGTCCAAGACTACACTAGGTGTTTCCTGTGTTCTTTCCAGTTCCCTATCATCACTAGGATAGTAAAATAGTGAACATCACACTCCCTATACTTCCACCAAAAAATATCAATCCTCTACTATAGTAATAATAATAGAATAAAAAAATACATTACAACTTAATATTAAATCTCAAAAACAAAAACAAACTGACCATCCATTTATTGAATGATTCACTCACTCTTTTAGCTACATCCCTATTAATTTTTCTTAAAAAAATGGCAACCCACAAAACATCATTTTACTGCAGCTGATAAAAAGTTAGACTTTGGTATCCGGGTAAAGGCCTGTGCCCCTCGGTGGGGACGTAAATGGGCTATATTTATTTATGCAATTAATTATATCGAAGTAATATTGAATGTCACATGTTTTCGAGACAGGTTCCGTGAGCAAAAATACTCCTATCCCGAAATGTGGTTTTTATTCTCCTTATTCTAAAGAAAATGACTTCTGGTTGTCATCTAAGCATATGCTATATTGTAAATAGCAGCAGCAACAGGATTAAAATAAGAAATAATAATGAATTCTGAAGGCGTCAATGTAAACTAAACATAACATGACAGCTTGAAATCTGACAGACTCTTGAGATGTAGGTTCTATTTATTTTCAACGGCTCCCAATTGACTTCCAAATTGTAAATGTTTACCAAAGGGCATATATCCTTTTTGGCATTCTAACTGTCGAAAAATCATGATTTCTAGAGCCAGTGATAAAACGGGTGTCGATCAATATAGTATTATTTTACAAAAATGTGTGTGTAATTATAAATTTCTAAAACGATATACTTGTCGAGAAATCTGACTTCAAAGGGCGACAAACACAAACTTTAATACACTTTGAACTCCAAATTCTCGCAAATGTAGCGTTTTAAAAAAAAACATTATTACACACGTGTGTTTCACCACCCATTAATATAAAAAAAAATCTTATGAACTTATGTTCCTAAGTGATTTTTTCTTGTAGGTAACCCATAAAAAACTGCGATCAGCTGTTCTGATGAATTAGTTCAATTTTAGTTCAAACTGTACAAGCCCCGACGCCACAACGCTGTTGTCAAGTGAAGTCTCCTTATTGGTCAATAAAATGCACTTCATTTTTTTTTGTATTTCTCATTCGTCAAAAACCTTCGCAGGCGGGCCAATCAACATCACAATGTCGTAGTGTGAGTCACACTCACACACCGGAGCGCGCGAGCGGCCTTCGGCTGCTTCGGACGCACTCGCTGTGTCGGCAAATCTATCAAACAATCGGCGGCCGCGCTTTCACCACTTCAATCAAACCCGCAGCGGAGCGCGCGGCGCTGGCCTCTGCTGCGGCCGTCGTTGTCCGCCTCCCCATCTGTTTGTCCCATGCCCCTACCAATACAACAAAGACATCTACGAACGATTTCTACTACACTACAGTTCCTGGCTGAATCATTGACATCGGGGGCGGAAGGGCGCCCCAAGAGAGCCAATTGAGGGGGACATGCAATAGCCTGCTCCAGTTCCTGAGCAAGTCCAACAGCCCTCAGCTGGTGCCGCGCGACGCAGAAGTATGCGTCGACGACACGATCCGCTTACTCAGGAAGCAGCAAGACAGGCTGTTGTAAATTCTTCTAGGATTCGGGCTGAGGCTTCAAGTGTTGTGGCAGTCTTAGAAGGAATTGCCAGCTCAATATACTCAATTGGCTCAATATTGGTTAGAATTGAAGCAATGTGAGAGAAATGTTCACACATTTGGAGTGCACATAATATTTTTGAACAAATTACCCACTATACACGATACATACTACCCACTGTACATAATAATAATAATAATATTCTTCTTTATTTCAGGCTTTCAAAAACCCATATCTATAAATACCTCACAACTAGAGATACATAATGTAATATAAAAAAACACTAAATATAATCTAACCTAGCTAGGGATTTTCTTCATCGTTCTCGCTTCCCTGTAGCGTCGGTAAGCGATGCCCTCCGGCCAGTAATCTTTGGCCGGAGGGTATCGTCTTGAGGTCCGCCGGTACACGAAGTTTGAAGGAAAGGAACTCCTTGGGTCTTTCTGATTCCAAAACTTCGATCTGTACATTCGTCTCTTTTATATTTTTAGATTTTTCTTCAACTTTTCCAGGATATGACGTTCAACGTCCTGGCAGGTCACGTCAATCCTGGAAATGTATAACTGAACGGTGGGAGCGGTAGCTTTCAGACTGCATTCACCGGCGACGGCTGTGCCACGCTGATTGCGGCTGCGTCTGGAGCGGCCCTTCCTGTTTTGGACCAGGTCAAAGCCCTCCCCATCAACAGTCGCGTTCGGCGGGTCACGGGCGGGCCTAGCCGGTGTCGCACGCGGCGCAGCCTGCAGCTTCTGTTGTTCGGCGGCGGGCGGTGCGGGGTGACATAAACAAATAAGTAGGTAGATAATGACAGTTTAAATTCACTTCACGATCGTTCGGGCCTACGGGCTCGACAGATGGATCGAAAAACCTATCGACAGATGGATCGAAAAACCTATTGACAGTTCAAATTCATTTCACGATCGTTCGGGCCTACGGGCTCGACAGATGGATCGAAAACCTATCGACAGATGGATCGAAAAACCTATTGACAGTTCAAATTCATTTCAATATAATTTCGGAAACTTATAATCACTCATTTGGTCCGTCTTCCGGCTAATACAATGTAGTACTCATTTTACGTACTACACTTGCATCCAGACAAGTAATTTTAGTTTTCAATATAATTTCGGAAACCTATAATCACTCATTTGGTCCGTCTTCCGGCTAATACAATGTGGTACTCATTTTACGTACTACACTTGCATCCAGACAAGTAATTTTAGATTTTCAATATAATATCCTATTTTTAACTTACCATTTTTCTGCTCAGCTACACAAATGACTCTACACTTTCACTTTGACAATGTAAATATATACTAAATAACAACTGAAAGGAAGCTGAAACATAAGATGTTTGTTTAGTCCGTCTTCCGGCTTATACCAGGTAGTTCTCCTTTCATGAACTACCCTAGTATCTAAACAACTACACCATTAGTTTTCAGCAACACAGTGACCATCAATGCGTATTAATCCAAGAAATATGTTCGTTTTGTACTTATCCCAACCAGATCTGCTTTGTCTTTCTTGAAAGCCTGGTTCTTCAGGGAGTTTTGTAATCAAGGTGATCATAATTTAAAGGATTAACAACACACGATGTGTCCACTAACTTCACTTCACATAAATAAATTTAAAATCTATTATTTAAAGTAAAATTTGGTGTTACCATCTTCTAAATGTTCCTTAACTGTTGCAACTTTTATCGAAATGAGACTATACAAAAACAAAACTTTAATGTTAAAGTGAGTTTGTAACGTTAACTGCACCAACTAGCACGCTGTAAGTATCAAATATACTTCGCATGGTAAAGCGAGTCATTGAATCGTATAATATCCATGGTAAGTACAACGTATGTAAGTAAAGTACGTAATGTAACATATCATTAATGATTATAGCTTTTACACGACACATTTTATGTGATGTTAGACGTAGGTATGATAGGGCTAGCTCATCGCCACAGTTACCAATGCCGGTTTTAATAAATTGTATCTGGTAACCCTAGTGTGATTTGCTTTCGTATAACAATGCAATCGATGACGGATGCCGGTCTCACGTTACCCGCTGGCGGTATTGTTTGTCATCACATTTAATTGATTTTATTTTACCTCTATTATTTTTTGCATAGTCGCAAGTGTGCAAATTTATACAGGGTGTAAATGAGTATTATGTTGTAAATATAATTGAGTTTATTTTTGCTAACAGCATAGGTTGTTGTTACTAGGTTAGGTATTTATTCTGAACAAGATTTCTGAAGGTATAACTGATAACGTAAATGTGTTATTTTTTTTTTCTTGTCCTATGAGTTGATTACTTATATCAAACGTAAGGAGTAAAACGTAAGTAATTAACTATTCTTATGATTATTTGTTCATTACACCGCAGTGAAGTTTTGTAAATATACATACCAGGAAAATATATTTATAGTTAAAATTAAAATGTTATGCATAGAGAATGCTAATAAAACTTTCTCATGAATCTAGTTTTTCACGCCACTGAATAGGTATCGACAAACAATGACTTCATTATTACACCCTGTAAATTACTTGCATGCTCATCATTTATTTCCAATAAAACTGCCAAAATCGAAAGAAAAATTATCAATTACTTTTGTACCATTGTTGGTAGTAACACCAAGCTACAGACGTTCACGCTAGTGCTCGCGCTCCAGGTCCACCGCGCCCCGTCTTCATATCCCTGCTGCAAGCTGCGTATCCACTGCGTTACAATCATGTCAGTAAGTTTTTTAAGTTATTTTTATAGACATAGTTCTTGACTAATTGTATGTTTTTTGTTTTGCATAGATGGTGTACAAAGCTTATAACTATTTGTTTGGATACTAGGGTAGTTCATAAAAGGAGAACTACCTGGTATAAGCCGGAAGACGGACCAAATAAGTAGTTATAACTTATTCGAAAAGCTTTATAACCTGTTTGAATGCAAGTGTAGTACGTAAAATGGGTACTACATTGTATTAGCCGGTAGACGGATCAAATGGGTTATAATAATCGAATATACCTATACCATGTAATTATTTGATATCTTACTAGTCTTTCCATGTCTTACGTTTTTACATTGTAACTAATTAATCTTAGGTACTGCAAGAGTGTTGGTAAGCTATATTCTAGTTTTATTTTCTCATTTACCTACATATGTACTTATTTTTATTTTTAGGTCGGACACTGAGTACTACACGAAGAAGGCTGCGACTAATGAGAAGCGGAACTCGTTTGAAACGGACGACGAGGCTGCTTTCTTATGGTAAATATCATTATACCTGCTATACGTATATCTTTATTATGCTCTCATAATATTACGTCACCCTGGTACTCACATAGACTATCATATTTTATTGTTAACAGCAACAAAAAGAAAGCCGCTACAAAGTCAACAAAGCGTGTAGTCGAATCGGACGAGGAATCGGAGATTGTGAGGTAATTAACTTATTATTTTGAACTATAGATTTTGATAAATAACATTTTACAAAATTGAAATATGCTACAGCGATGTTTATGTTTTCAGGAACAAAAGGAAGGTTCCCGCTAAGCCGACGGCATCAAAGCGTGTAGCCGAATCGGATGAGGAATCGGAGATTGTGAGGTAATTAAGTTTTTATTTTCAACGATAGATTTTGATAATTACATTCTACACAATTGCAATATGCTACAGTGATGTTTATGTTTTCAGGAACAAAAGGAAGGTTCCCGCTAAGCCGACGGCATCAAAGCGTGTAGCTGAATCGGATGAGGAATCGGAGATTGTGAGGTAATTAAGTTTTTATTTTCAACGATAGATTTTGATAATTACATTCTACACAATTGCAATATGCTACAGTGATGTTTATGTTTTCAGGAACAAAAGGAAGGTTCCCGCTAAGCAGACATCATCGAAGCGTGCCGCCGAATCTGACGACGATACAGTACAAAGGTGAATATTTTTTGTGACTTTTAATTCATGAATCCTAGTTCGAACCGAGCAGCAAGTATGAATAAAATAAGGCTATGTCACGACATATTATGTGTTTAGTTTTAACAGGGATTCTAAAATCTCTCTTTCTATATTTTTCTGTCAATATTTAGGTATCTAGACGTCCAGTAAATAACTTTTGTTTTGTTTCACAGACGCAAACCGCAAAAGGACCTGAAGCCTCCAGCCAAACGCAAGGTGCAGCAGAGCGTTGTTACTAAGAAGCCTGAAGAGAGTTGGCGCGCTTTGGATTCCGAAAGCGAGGACGAGGTGATCTGTAAGAAACCAGAGCTGAGGTCTTCATATTCGAAGCGGGTTGCCGACGGCGTCGTGCGGCGAAGTATTAAACTGGAGGGTGACCTCTACTTGGACCTGAAACTCTACCAGGTGGCGGATATCAAAGACGTGGAACCTCGCAAACGCTACGAGAAGGCGGTGCTGGCATTGAAGTATCAAGCTGACTTCAATTCACCACAACTGGGACTCCTGCGAGAGCTCTTAAAACTCTGCAAGACGTCTTTTACTGAAGAGGGATTTTTCTTCGGTGATAAGAAAAACTTAGATTAGATTTATTGGTTAATAAAATTTATTTAATAAGTTTACTATGTTTACTTTATAATTTATTAGGTAGGCAGGCATCCTTTATTGTAGGCCCCACGAAAGGTAGGTAGGTAGTAAAAATTAGGTGTAACTTAGGTACAGTCTTCACAAAATAAAAGGCTCGGTGACAGCGTCCGTGTCACTGACGTAATAAGGTTAAATTTAGTTTGGGCTACCGACCCTTTTATATTGTGGAGACTTTAGATAGGTTTTATTTATCATTTCTTAGGTTTTGTCCTTACATATAATTAAGATGTCTAATAATAGATTAGTATATTGTACATCCTGTGATGTCTCTGTAAAAAGTAAAAGTTTGTCAGCTCATTTGCGCAGCACTGTACACAAAAATAATAATGCTGTTATTAAGGGTGAGGGTCTTGAGAAGATATCCAGTGCTTTCCGCAGTCGAATCGCAACGTACAGACTAAGCAACGTGGACTCGGGGGCGGCGGCGGACGGCGCGGGCTCTAATACTTGCCCTCCGAACATCTATCTGCGCTCGCTGCGGTCACGCGTACGTGAGCTGATAGAGGCGCGGATCGGCTCCTTTAACAGCGTTAAGGTAAATTTTGAACTGTATGCTGAGTTCTCCTTACCTAAGAATGATGAACGGGAGATTAAATCGTTCGCCACGCCCAATATAGTGATTCACAAACATTATGATTTTGAAGATATTTACAAAAACGCTGTAAATTTGATTGTTGCAAAAATCGATGAATTTCAGGAGAGAGACAGTGGTTGGAGTTTTGTAGCAAATTCGTATCTGGAAGTCAATATCAACAAATATAATCCACTAAGAGGTTCAAGGTTTATCGATCTTCCTAGACCTATTAAATTAAAACGAGCGTGTGTCAATATTCAGAACTCAGATAATTTCTGTTTTCTATGGTGCATAATGGCCGCTTTATTTCCTGCACAACAAAATTCACACCGAACGAGTTCATATCCTCATTTCGATACTGTGCTTAACACAAAAAACATGAAGTTTCCAGCAGGTTTCAGGGATGTAAAGATTTTTGAAAAGAATAACGATAACATAAGTATTAATATTTATGGTCTCAGTGAAAAGTCTGTTGTTGTAGGACCTTTATACAAATCTGTTCACAAGGGGCGGAAGCATCGTATAAATTTATTGTTTTTGGAATCGGGTGCGCTAACACATTATTGTCTTATTAAGGATTTGAGTAGGCTTGTAAGGTCTCAGATAACTAAACATGATGGTAGAATATTTTTTTGTGATGATTGCTTGTTATTTTTTTCTAATGATAAAAAGCGTAATGAGCATGTGTGCAGTGGTGTTAAAACGTCATTGCCTGATAAAGGGACATTGATACAGTTCAAACATTTCGAACGCATGCATGATATGCCATTTGTCATTTACGCAGATTTTGAGTCTATGTTACAACCCTGTTCGGAGAAAAACTCGAATTTTACGGAGTCGATTCAAAAACACGTTCCAGTAGCGTTCGGATATTATATTGTTTGCTCCTACGATGCGTCTTTAAATCGATATCAATCATACCGAGGTCCGGACTGTATTCAACAGTTTTTAAAAATATTAGGCGAAGACGTTGAAACGATAAGTAAAATACTAAACGATCCTATCGACATGTTACCCCTTAATGAAAATGAGCTGAAAAACTTTTTAGAGTCGAAAAATTGTTACCTCTGTAATAAGTTAATGTTTGAAGGAAAGGTTAAAGATCATTGTCATTTGACTGGACGCTACCGCGGGGCAGCTCATGATTATTGTAACCTTCGATTTAAGCTCCCTAAATCTTTCGTCCCAATTTTTTTCCACAACCTGTCAGGCTATGACTGTCATTTGTTTATACGAGAGCTAGGTGAAATGCACGGAAACATAAATGTTATCGCAAGAACAAAAGAAAATTATGTGTCTTTTACAAAGTTCTTTCATGTTAACAATAATGACTATATGGCTGTTCGTTTTGTTGACTCATTCGCATTTTTAGGTACTAGTTTAGAAAAAGTTGCAGAAAATTTAGTAATCGAAGATTTTATCCACCTCTCTCGTTGCTACCCCGATAAACAGCAATTCGACTTATTGAGACGTAAAGGTATTTATCCTTACGAGTACATGAATAAATGGAAACGTTATGATGAAAATAAATTACCTCCGCGTGAGTGTTTCTACAGCAGTTTAACTGATGAGGTTATTTCAGAGTCAGATTATGCTCACGCACAGTGTGTGTGGCGCTTATTCCATTTGTCAAACCTTGGTCAATATACCGATCTATACTTAAAATCAGATGTAATGCTGTTGACGGATATTTTTGAGAGTTTTAGAAAGACGTGTAAAACTAATTATAGGTTAGACCCAGCCTTTTACATAACGGCTCCCAGCTTAAGCTTCGATGCAATGCTGTTAAAAACAGAAGTAAAATTAGAATTAATAGATGATCTGGAAATTATCAGAATGATACAAAAAGGTATTCGTGGAGGTGTTTGTTTATGTTCTACTCGCTATGCCAGTGCTAATAATAAGTACCTCTCGAACTACAACCCCTCGAATCCTGATAATTACTTATTGTATATAGATTGTAATAATTTGTACGGATTTGCTATGTGTAGTTATTTACCACACTCTGATTTCGAATTGATCGAAAATCCTGTGTTTCAAGTTTCTGACATTCTCTGTTTACAAGACAATTCAGATGTAGGTTACATTTTTGATGTCGATCTAGAATATCCTGAATCTCTACATGATCATCATAACGATTTACCTTTCTGCCCACAAAAATTTGTACCGCCTGGATCTAAAACGAGTAAACTGATACCGAATTTGTATGACAAATATAATTATGTTATGCACTATATTCATTTGAAAACGTGTCTGAAACATGGACTTAAATTAAAAAGCATACACAGAGTTATTAAATTTAAACAAGGTCCATATTTGAAACAATATATTGATTTAAATACGGAATTGAGGCAAAAAGCTAAATCTCAATTTGAACAAGACTTTTTTAAATTATTAAACAATAGCATTTTTGGTAAAACCCTTGAGGATACGGAAAAAAGGTTAAATGTTAAATTAGTAAATCAGTGGTCTGATAAACATAACAAAACGAAAAAACATTTAGGCGCAGAGCAACTAATAGCTCGACCTAATTACCATAGCTCAACTATTTTTACTGAAAATTTTGTAGCGGTCCAGATGAATCCTGAAAAAATTACTCTCGATAAACCAATTTACATTGGTTTTTCTGTTTTGGAAATATCTAAGAGTCATATGTACGACTTTCACTATTCTGTTATGAAACCTTTTTATGGCCCTAATATAAAAATGTGTTACACAGATACTGACAGTTTTCTGTATTCCATAACAACGAAAGATGTCTACAAAGACATAAAATACAATTTCCCTCAATACTTCGACACTAGCAACTACGCGTGTAATAATATGTATGGTATAAGGAGGCATAATAAAAAAGTGCCTGGGTTATTTAAAGATGAGCTAGGAGGTCAGCTTATAGTCGAATTTGTAGGCCTACGGTCTAAACTTTATTCCATAAAAACTGAAGATACTGAATTAAAAAAAGCTAAAGGAACCAAAAAATCTGTTGTGAAAACATTGAGTTTTAAGGACTATAAAGGTGTTTTATTAGATAATAATTTAGTTAGGAAAAAAAATATGGTATTCAGGTCATTAAAACATGAAATTTTTACACAGTCGCTTAATAAAATAGCTCTCTCAAGTAATGATGATAAGCGCATCATTCTAAAAAATAAAATATCAACTCTTTCATGGGGTCATGAATCAGCATTTTGAGCTGTATATGTATGAATATAACTTGTCTCTAAACTATAGCTTGTAAGTGAATATTGTTTTAAAAATAAAATATCGTGCTTAGTGAATATTGTTTTAAAAATAAAATATGAATCAACATAGACTCTAAACTATAGCTTTTAAGTGAATATTATTATATTAAAATAAAAAATGTGTTCTCGGATTATGTTTCGTGTTTCTTTTTAAGCTTAATGTTACAACATACCCTACTTAATGTCAGATATCAGCCGGAGTGGACTTGTATGTAGAGGTTAGGTACTTTAGAATGGTTTTCTAAAAGATGGAACATATCGCTTGAAAGCGATAACGTTGAAATGATTATGATGACTAATCGCAACGTGAATATTGCACGTGTTGCGTTCAATGAACTCAATTTGAAAAATATAACAATATGTGCATATTAACGTAAGCAAAATTTTATTAAGAAATGCAAGATTAGGTGATTTGTGTTATTACAACGTGATAATGACCATTTCTAAAGAAGGTAGCTTAAGAAGAGGACGCGGTTCATTACTCCAAGATTATGTCTATATTAAACGAGGTAAAACATACTGTTTATTTTTGGATGATTATTATAAAGTTTATTTTCGCAGTAAACTACATCATGTTTTTTGTTTTACAGTCAATGGATCCCTCTGACTTGTGGTTCCAACACGCTCAGCCTCAAAATTATGACGACGTTCTGCAAGATTCTACACCCAGTCAAGACACCAAAGAAAAGAAAAAGAAGAAAAAGAAGAGATTGGACAGAAATAAATTAAATCCGACAGTGTTGTCATCATACGTAATAACAAAGGCCCCGAAAAGACCTCTTCGTTTGATTAAGATAGAAATTCACGACTTAAATGGACCTCAGACTTGTACAGATGATAGTGTTGTAAGCGTACAGTACGTACAATCGGAAGTAGTAGATGAAATAATGGACTTGTCAGAGAATTTAGTGAATAAAATTTGTAAAAAAATATGCAATGATTCTATTTAAATAAATAAAATTCACTATTAATTTATTTTGATGTTTTATTTATGTACTTTAAGTCTTTAACCCTTGTGTAGTTTAAAGGGATGCTGAAATAAAATCAATAATTTAGGTAAACAAACATTTATTATTAATCATTTTTTAAACTAATCGATAACACATTCACTCATAAAACAAAAGTAAAATAATTACATAGTTATTTGTTTATCTTTAAACCATTTTTTAATACATAATACGTTTCTTAGAGCACAATTGGATTTGTGAGTTATACAACTGAAATCATTGAGATGTGATTTAAACATCTTAAACAACTGTTTTAAATTTGGACATCCTTTTTCTTCCATGTTTATTATTGCACAGTTCTCACACAATTCTTTCAACCATTTTACCTTTTCTAAACCTTTAACTATTAAAAGTTTGTTCTCTAGATATGGTTTGATAATACTTTTGAACTGCAGAAAATCAACGTGTCCCTCACCCCATCTGTACCCGAGATTGTTTTCAATCCATTGTACACGTTTCTTTTCCACTTCTGATAAATATCGATAAGGATACGGAGGCTTGATGAGAAATACTTGAGTGTATTCGGCTGTAGCCAACGCAAGTTCTTTAACAATGAAATCATTCTCAGCATTTTTAAAACCTTGTACGTCTACAAATAAAGTTTTTGTATTCATGATAATTTTCTTACAATATTACTTAATGGTTTATATTCAATTAAACATTCATTCAGAATAAGACAATACGCCGACGTTTGATCAGGTATTTCTACTTCACTCTCGAGCTCTAGGCGTACATTAACCACCGGTCCAGATTTCAGATTATCGCTTTGTCTTGAACAGTCTATAACAAAAAGAGGAGCCAACTCTTTGAACTCTTTTGCACTCAACAATGGCTCAGTTCTTCTGCCGTAATAAGACTGCTGAAATCTAACGTATTGCTCGTATAATATAGCAATATTGTCGTTAGTAAAACTTACGTTCATATTGTCGTACGGAAAGTAGGTTGAGTTTAGATATACTTTTACATCACGCAAATTACAATGATCGAATTGTGACATGTCTTTGTGAGCGTCGTTTTTGCGATTGGTCTGCAACCCTAGTATAACATATCGTGGTTTTTCAATCTGGGAAGATGTTTTGATTGACCATGTATGCTTTGTAGTTCTTGGCAGCAAGGGATATTCATACAAATCCCAATTTCTAAATGGTACTTGGATAGATCTATCCTTTTCCAACAATCGTAGAAGATTGATTCTTTCCGCGTCACTCACTTTTACATGTGGAACTCGCCATATAATTTTATGAATTTTTACGTCTTCTACGACTTCACCGGTATTTAATTTTAGAGCATTCAGGTTTGTGTTACTGCGAAGAAGAACAAGTTCATGTTTGCAGTTGATTATAACTTTCTTATAATCTTCTGCAAATCCTAGGATGTTACACAGAGGTATCGACGCTGAAAATTTTCCTGATTGCACGTTTTTCGTGCCATTGATATCCCAACCCCACGCTTTAGACATCTTTGACTCACTATCATTCATAGACAACAGTGACTTAATTGTAGTAGTAATTCCAGCGTTTTTAACCTTATCTACTTCAACTCCATTCAATTCATAACGAATATCTTGAAAAAAGTATAACAGCGGATTATTTGTAAACTGCACACTAGCAACCGTTTCCTTTGCAGCGTTCTTCGAAACATTGACGACACCTTCCAAATATAACGTGCTTGCCGATGGGAGTATGTACAGATCTTGTTGATTAATCGGTATACGAATTTCATCATTACGATTGAATGTAGTGACATAAGGTTTATACGAATGAATCTCAATACCATCAATGCTATTATCATAGACAGGCGCACTCAAAATATCTAGAATGTTACTCATGATAAAAGTCCAATTTGTTTAAGGAATTTTATATTTTTTGCAGTTAGTTTCTTCTTCTTCCAAGTCCTTTCCTTGTGAGAGATTGAAGTGTGACTAATCGTTTTTGGTAGTCGTGATAAGTTTTTATTAAAATCAATCATTTTTTCTTAAGGTGTAAATACAGTTGAACTTCTTCACCACGTAAATTAATTAAATTATTCTTAATGTCCAATATCCTTACAGTTATGGTGCTTATGTTATTTTGGTTTACGGGAAAATAAATAACGTTCTTTGGTATTTCTATTAACCTATAACCTGGTGGAACGTTAGGAGCAAACTCATGTATAATGTGACTTGATATGCCATTTATATATGATCCACTCACTATATCACATTCTATTCTCACCACAGTTGTTGAAAGCATATTAACAGGATATTGTGATTCGTGTAATATATTAGCTTCAAGCGGTTGATTACCAAATCCTAACAAATTTCCTAGACTATTTTCTTTCTCAAAATGAATAGCTTTGTTGCTGATAATGTACGTTTTCAATGTATTATTGTTGCATGATAAATTAAAGTTGATGTCTTGCAATTTTCCTTTCAGGTAGTCGTTTATATCTTGCAATTCGTATGTTCCTTCAGGAATTTCAATAACATCATTTTCACCGTAATAAAACTTGTTATTTGTACTATCAACGTTTGGAATTGAATTAAAGGTAGATAGGTATAGCAGAGCGCACTCATATTCTCCCTCTAGTTGTAATGTAGGAGAATAATTCGTAATTAAAAGCGACGTATTGCCTGTTATTGATAGGGTGAATGACATTTTAACAATGGTGAAAATAAACGCTAACATCAATACTTTATATGTTTATTCCAAAAATCTTGCAAGTACTTTAAACATAAATGTCCACAGTTCACACTTTCATAAGTCTGATATCGAGTATAATTGTAATACAAATTAGGAGTATTGAGATATTTCACAACTTCTACCGGCGGCTTCAAGTTTCCAAAGCTGTCAAAATATTCATAATAGTCTTTCAGTTTTATGTAGACTACCCAGTGTGTTCCGGCATTGTGCGAATCGTCTAAATTTATAATACCACATTCTATACTTCTTGGTTTTCGTGGTAAAGCATCTTTCATGTAAACTCCACGAAAATATGGTATTTCTCTAGCATATTCGATGATATCTAAATTGGTCAGAGCACGCTTAGGCAGCCTGTTTATTAGTTTTTTGATTTAATAAACAAGCCACTACCTTTTTTGTAAGGTTTGATGTATAAGCCTCGACCCACTGAAATTGATTCCATCTTTTGATTGTGACGTTTTGATTCTCGCAAACTTTCTTGAGCAGCTTTATAATCATTAACACTTTTTGCTATTCCAGCTGCCCCTCCAGCAAGACTTCCTAAAGCAGACAACCCAGCAAAGATAGGTATTAAAGGAAGAAATCCTCCACTTTTAGGGAGAGGAATAATTCGTGGTATCCTTATGTTGTGTTTGGTATCTACATCAATTAACTTTTTGGCGACCGCATAAGCAACTTTAATAGCACTATTACTATTTTTTGGTTTTAATTTCTGAAGATGACCTTTTATTTTAGATACCATATCTTTAAAACGTCGTACCCCAGACCCGGTTTTAAGTTTTGTCTTCATGACTTTATTAACCAACCAAGAAGCTATCTTTTCACCACGCTTAGCGTCTTTTGATCGTAGTCTCTGTTTTGTCATATTCAGTAAATCCAAATCAGCTTTATGTCGGTTTTCTAAATCAGAGAATTTCGTATACGCTATGTCGTGATGCATACATGCGTTGTCCAATAGATTGATGCCCTTATCTCCACGTGCTAGACGCTTCACCAGCTTTGTTCCAGGACCACAATAATTATAGCCAGGTAGATGTAGCTCGATCGGTAAATTATTGATAAAACTGTTAATAAGACCTCCGCCATGCATTACTGATAATAGACTAAGGTTATAGTTTATACCATTGCCTTTTTATCGATCCAACTATTTTGAGTTTCATCTAAACCTAACCATTTTACAAACAACTTATTCCCTTTTTTTCTTATGACTTTTTCAATTAAATATACATCAGGATATTTGGTCTTCTGGAGTTCTTGATCATAAAAACTTCCTAAAATCGGTTGACGACGACTATCTTCAATCAAATAAGTAACAGGAATCGTGTTGTTTACCTTCTTGATAAGAAATATTTCTGTCGACCAATTAGGCGTATAGCCTTTTTTAAAACAGCTTTTGTATTTACTTATTCTTACGTTATCGCCAACACAAAATTTAGGTTTCTTAACGTGATTAGTTTTACTCTGGAACTTTTTGATATTGTCTAATACTTTGCTTGCATTTAACTTTGTTACTTTTGCAGGCTCCTCTTGCGTAACACGATGTTTTGTATGATTGTAAGAATGAACTACACTTTCTAATGGTTTACCTAGCCACTTGTAACTACCTTTAAAAGAAAAATTCTTATAGAGATGTGCTTTTAATGTTCTGATTAATCTTTCCACTATGGATGCTTTTTTAACTGAATATGTAGAATAGTGATTTATTTTGTAGGTTTTCATTAGTCTTTTGAATTCATCGTTGTAGAATTCAGTTCCCATATCTGTTTGTAGATTATTTGGTTGTCTTCTACTTTTCTGCAAGATGCTTTCGAAGACTTGACACATTTCTTGTTTAGATTTAGTTTTAAGAGGTACAGCCCACGCATATTTTGAGAAGCAATCAATAACGACAAGAATAAACTTATAACCTTTATTATAAATTTTCAATGAAATAACATCTATCAAATCTGCCTGCCACAAATCATCAATTCCTTTGAGAAGCACTGATCGACGAGAAAAATTTTTTCTTGCATTTTTATGTATTTCGTTTACCACCTGCTGCTTCATCTTTGTTCAACGATTTAATGATATTATCTAATTCACTCCTCGTATAAACATCCTTTATAAAGTTATTCAGCACTCCTTGTATATCTTTAATTGCTTCGTTCAGTAGAAATTGACAATCTTCCCGTAAATCTTTACTCTTCATATCAACGTACTCCTTGTTTACGGCGTCGTCTGACTCTTGTGGTGCCTTTAAACCTTTTAATCGTGACGACTGAAGATCAAAAAGTCCTTCTTCGTTTTTGGTCAACGCATTGTCAGTAAAATCAAACAATTCAGATAAACGTAAACGTTTATGAACATGGTGACCGAATTTATCAATATTCATAGTACTGAGGTAGATTACCCTAGTTATTTGTAGAGAGTTGAAGATGAAGTGCTCAAAATAATTTAAGTATGATTATTTATTCTAACCAAGCAAACCACTTTCTTTGAGTTCTTCTATGATGGATATTATTTCATTATCAAGTCCAGTGTTTCCAGCGTCACGAGATGCTATAAGTAGTTTTAACCTATCCACTAGCTCATTTGGATCATCCCAGTAGACATAGTCTATATTTTTCTTCCATTTTTTTAGTACAGGTAAACCTGAACCTTGAACCTGATTGCTTTCACTATTGTCATGTTTATTAAATAGCGGTTTAATAATGTTTAAGTATTTTATTCCTTTGTTGCTTTTTACTGGTTTATTTGAGTCGTAATCTCGCCTATGTGCATTTGTCTCCAACAGCATTAACTTGTAATTTGCCAAGTCTTCCTTTGTTATATCTGCCAAGTCTGGTAATTTTTTGGTTAGCAATTCCATCAAGCCTCGAGTCTTATTGTAATCAGATGTTCCTATTGTAATGGTTTTATCGGTGATATTTACATTCGCTGAGCCCATCAAAAGTTTTCCTCTTTCGACTCTTACTCCAAAAGGAGTATTCTTTAAATACTCCGATGTAAGCGACCATGATGAACAATTTTGGTTCTGAGTGTTTGCATCAGACTCAATCGAATTTTGAGATATATCAGATTCTTGTCCTTCATTAAAGTCGTTGTCAGAATCTTCGCCTTCCATTTCCGCTGCACGATCTAAGCTATGAGTAGGTGTCATAAATTGATCAGAACGTCTTATATTTCGTAAAGTGTCGATTTCATTTTCAAATTTCGTCTCTCCATTTTTGATAGGACATGTTGTTTCTTTGCTCTCTGTTTGCCTCATAGCATCAGTAATTTTATTAAGGGGGCTAAGAACTGGTTTGAACACGTTTCCTATAGCTCTTTCATATTCTGATTCAACGTTACGCATTTTTTTAAACTTTTTCTTTACTGCTTCAGCAGCAGTTACGATTTCCTTTAAGTTATTTTCCATATCTAAATAATATCTTGTATGCTCGTCCTCTTCTAAGCTAAGTGCTAAGCTATCGAATAAAACAGCATTTATATATACTTTCACTCAGGTAAAAACGACGAACGTGTCAAACTGTTTACGATAGCACCCTTTATTTTTTTCACAATCTTTGTTTATGACCAAGTAGCTATAAGAATCGTTCCATATTTTTGAACACATTTCTCGAAATTCGTTCCATGTCATATCCGTGTTAACATGTTCATCATATATATGTCGTAAATTAATGTCATCTTGTTTAAAAAGTACAAGTAGGTTTGCATTGTCTCTAACAAGTTGTTTGGGTATTTTAGTATAAGTCTGGTTTAAATAAAAACAATCAATATTTTTGTGTCTGCCCATTGCGAAATAATCACGCATGTTGTTTTGATTTTCACATGAGACATCATCAAATATAATTACTGAGTTTGATTGCGCTTCCTCCGTGCTGAGTACTTGCTGATTAGCATGGAATTTAAAGAACGATATACTCGGAACTAAACTTAAGACCTTCTCAAGAAATTCGTATTTTGGTTGATGTAAGGTTTTTGAATAAACGTAAATATTCTGGAAGTGGAGCCCGTTTTCATGTAATAGAAGACCGACCATCAGATTCGTTTTCCCGCAGTTTGACGGCCCGCATATCAGACATCGTATGGAATTTGGTAACAGGTTACCATGGCGAAGTATTTTAGTTGAGTCAGAAGTACATAATTTATCTAAGTGTAATGTACTTTTTTGTTTTAAAAATTTCATATTGAAATCGGTATGATTCACTTGGGAATCTGCATAAGACTACAAATATTTTGAATATTAATAACATTATATTGTGTAGCAGCCTGGTTCTGGATCAAGAATCATCCGACCTCGAACTTAGGCTCTACGTCGTGAAATGAATTTGAACTGTCAATAGGTTTTTCGATCCATCTGTCGATAGGTTTTCGATCCATCTGTCGAGCCCGTAGGCCCGAACGATCGTGAAATGAATTTGAACTGTCAATAGGTTTTTCGATCCATCTGTCGATAGGTTTTCGATCCATCTGTCGAGCCCGTAGGCCCGAACGATCGTGAAATGAATTTGAACTGTCAATAGGTTTTTCGATCCATCTGTCGATAGGTTTTTCGATCCATCTGTCGAGCCCGTAGGCCCGAACGATCGTGAAGTGAATTTAAACTGTCATTATCTACCTACTCAAATAATACTTTCAGATTGCCCGTAGCTGCCAAAGACGAGCGACCAGAGTCTGACGCTTAGCTACACCCTGCCGCAGCTCTTCATTCATCCCTTGACTAGATGCAATAAGGTGAGGTTTAACTTGCATCCTAGCTTCTTGAATGGCCTCAAGATCTGTTAAATATGGCACGGCTAAATTGGCTTCGTTGCAAATGTTGTGCAACATAACACAGCACTCACAATTGAGCCAGCTACCCAAGGGTTGTAATGCAGCACTCTCTGTACTAAAAGGCAACGAAAACGTGCCTTAAGCACACCAATGGTCCGTTCCACAACATTCCGAGTGTGGATGTGTTTCATGGTATAGTAGGCCTCCGGGGTTCCAACTGGAGGATCAACAATTGGTGTCATCATTGTCCTTCATCGAGGATGTCCTGAATCACCTGTAAAAAACAGAAAGTCTAAATATATTTTCACAAAATAAACCTAAAGGACAGGAAACAAAGATGTAATTACCTAATAGCCAAATTTCCTGAGATCTACTGAGATTCTCCATGTAAGCTTTCATTGGATGTCGATTCCAAATGAAGGAATCGTGATTGGCCCCACCTTGACTATCATCCCCACTTGTAATTTCCATATCAGCATTGCATCTCTAAAACAAAGTTTTTGCTAGGTAAGTAATTACACAATAATGATCATTGCTGAATTTTTATATAGTTACTTCTGTTGTAAAAATACGAATTATGTTGGTACTCACTATTTGTACATTCAATGAATGATAATGGTTCCGACAGAAGAAGCGTTCTTAATTTTCCACCGGCCTCAAAATTGCAACGTGAGTGCAGTCCAAACAGCCCAACACTCCGGGGAATCCAAATGTATTGCAAAATCTGAAATTTAATTAATACTATCAGAAACGCCGTTTTCAGTCACAGTGAAAAAAGAGGACGTATAGACGTCTGCCGTCTGTATAGACTAATAAAAAACTTTTTCTTACCAACCTATATTGTTTTTGCAAACAACTTACCTTTAGTATATTTTCTTGTTGTTCAGGCACAGTCCTAGGAAGTTTTATACTTATATTGTCTACGCATTTGTGGTGTATTCATGGCAGCAGTCACTTGGGCCACAATATTTTATACGGTCGGTTGCGCCATGGAATACCCGTGAATGTCCCCTGCAGGCTTTTGATAGGAGCCGGTGCCGAAGAAAGATAAAGCTGTTAATACCTAAAACCAGTATTTTAAACGCGACTAAATTTCATATAGCTACTCAGCAATGGGCAGAGTTGGGCTGATTTGATAATGATGAAATAGGTACCTATAACATATTTTTTATTATGGATAGAGTTCACCTTCGTCCACACAGATAAATCTGTGGATTTAATTGGCACCGGCAAGTGGTCTAATGTCTTCGCAAAGATTTTCCACTAAAACCTTAGAAAGTCGATACCTCCGAATAAAATCCAATTCGTCGTAAACTTTGAATGGATTGCTGTGCTCTCCTACAATTTTACGCCACGCTTTTTTCTCCATATTACGGAAAGCGTAATCACCCTCCAAAAACCATTAAATTTCTTCATCTCATCACTCATTTTGACTAATTTTAACACGTAAAGTAAACACTAATTCGCTTAGCAGGTTTTTAAAATCTGCACGAGAGTAACTTTTAAATAACTGCTAAGAACGACAGTTCAGCAGCGCTGCGAGCGCGCGCAAACTGAGCTTAAAGTACAGAATACTTAATCGCATAGAGTACGTTAGCAGCGTTGATTAGACGGTGAACGTCTTTTAATTAACAGCGCTGTTATTGTATAGCTCATGGTATCATTATGCATGGCAATTTTTTAAGGCTTAAAAATAACTTCTAATATATAGTGCTTGAAGCCTCCAGATCGTAACTGTTCAGTCATTTGAGCTACATGTAGGTATTTATTTGTTGCAAATCAAAAAGCCCTATCTAGGAAGGTATAAGTACGTCGGCACATAATTATTCTACTGTTCTAATCCTAAATTATGTCAGTGTCGATAAGGGCGCGCCTTAACTCCAACCCTAAATCCATATCAAATCATTTGGTTCCGACCTACCTACGTGTATTACCATTTACCAACTTTAAGATTTGATACTATCTCAACTTTTCACATGCACAAACGACGCTTTTCGGCGCCTTTTAAATATAATATATGCGATAATATACTCTCGCACGCTCTGCTCGCACTCGGGTGCCGCGGGCAAATATGTAGGTACATTGATAGGATTTTCTACGGGGTAGAGAGAGGAGAGAGAGAGGAGAGAGACAGAGAGAGAGAGAGACTGGTTGCGTCGGCTTTTCTCGTGGTCCGCAATACGTGCGTTCTCTTTCTAACTGCAGTAATTGATATTTCCTTCCCACTTGTATTCAACTGGTCGACTTGAGTTGATACGTTTCAAGGTATACAAATTTATAGTTATGACTTTTAATTGCTCAATGAATGGATTTATGCTAGAGAAAAGTTTATTTTTATTGTAAGATTTTTATTTAGAGTAATCCACCTCATAACGTGTTTTGACACCGTTCGAAATGGACCTGAAAGAACCCTGAAATTTGGTCAGCTAATTAAAAGTCACCCTGTGTATCTATAATCTTCATGTAAAATAGGGCTTATCCACATAATCGACCGATTATAATATTATAATTATGGCCGATAATTTCGCGTCATCAAGTAGTCGTTTCGGTGGTCAATTAATGTCGCCAACGAAAATTTCTGTGAATGCAATTAAATGTATAAACAAATATGGAAAAATTCTGTGTTTTGAATTTTTCGATATCTTAAAAATTGACGGAGTTATTAAAGCTCAAAGTTCGACTCCCCGCGAAACGATTTTGTCAACTGAGCGTAGCATGTAGGATCTGCGATGACGTCACTTTGTCAGGCGATCGGATCGCTCGGGCTCATTCGGCTCAAGCGCGCCATACTGTAAAGAACTCCCCACAATACTCACGAATAAAGACTAGAATGACCAAGAAATACTGCATTGTGCCCATGTGCAGTAACGCGAGTGTGAAAACACCAAATATGTTATTTGAATTGGAAAAAAGTGGATAAACGCCGTAAGGAGAGCAGATCCTATTAGATATAAAAGTACTCCTTACTGTTGTGAAGATCATTCTGACGTATCTAAGTTTTACGCCCATTTTTAGATGTTTTACTTGTAATTCCTTTTTGCAAAATTCCGACACCTTAGACTTACTCGTTGGTTTGACATCGGATCCACTATCTGTAGGGTTGGGGTGGTGCTAGTTCGGGCATATTTATTTTTTGTTTTTGTTTAATGTATTTTTTTGTCCTTAAGTTCTTGTACGATGGTACGGAATCCTTCGTTTGCGAGCCCGACCCGCACTTGACCCATTTTCATAAATCAGTTAAGTTTTATTTGTAGCCTGCGGAATCCGCAACTGTCACCTTTGTTTACAATCTCGCAGATAGGCGCCTACTTTTCTTGGCTATAGCTGTGGCTATAGTGTCACGCACATCCCAATATGGGCTAGCAACGTGAAGATCGTAAATCGGTTCCATTTTCGCATGTTTAGGGACTAACCCATCGCCGCAGCATACCATTACGAAGGTTTACTCACCATATTTTCTATCACCGTTAGAAAGTCCGCGTAATGTCCGTCCATTCTATTTTTACAATCGTAGTTAAACATCGCTATGGGCTAGCCCGCTATAACGCATAATTGAGTAATGAACACTTGCTACACGTGGGCAGAACTGTTCCTCTGCCAGCCCGTATGGTAAAAGCCGTAACACTGTCTGTGTATGTTATGTTAAGTAAGTGTTAATACATATGAGTTACGATACAAACGTAGGTTAAAAGCATAAAACTGTTACGTCAGTGACTGAGCAAACCATTGACAAAGTTAATCTAGATTTGGTCGCTTTTTTGATGAATGTATTTTAAATTAATATTCCTACAAATAAATGAAGACATAGGTTTATGACGGTGTTAAGGTTAAGTGTTTTTTTTACCAAAATTAAGGTGATGTAATGCCCTTAGCTTTAAACTCGCATTACAAAAAGATGCGCAGAAACAAAGATAACCAGGTCATTAACACCTTAATGTACTACAATATACTATAATATAAAATAAACGTGCAATGAATGAGAGTGATGGCTATACTACTTCACTCGCGAGTAATAAACTGGAATAACTTCATCGGCTCGCCCGCGCCTCTGGATTCCATGGGCCGAGAGATTCGATTCCAAAGGGCGCAAATATGTATAGTATAGCCATGTCCGAGGACTGCATATTATTTGCGCTTCTTAGTAGCTTTTGCGGTTATGTTATGCCATGTCAGTTAGATAGTGGAATTAAGTTCCGGGTGCGAGTGGTATTGGTATCCCGACGCGTCATGATAATTATATCAGCTTTATTGACCGCAGCACCGCAGTCATTTAATATAATCCTATTGAGTTGTGTCTGACGATAAAACTTACACGGCTACGTGAAAAGATGGCGCTCGGATCTTTGCTCAACCTTTATTACTGTAGGTAAAGGATAAAGTTCCATCACAGCAACGAAACACTGTTATATCTACACACGTATCATAAACCCTCTTTACTGCGTCCAAAAACCGCACTTTACGACCAGCATAATGATATAATTCTTGGTAAAAACTCATTTCTTTTCTGAATATTGATACATTATGACGATAATGTATCAATGTTTCGACGTATCAATTCAAATTTCGAACGCCGACGCCCGCATGCGTGCCGCCCCTAGTTTTTCTGTGAATTTGGTACTACTGAACAAGCGGAACAAGTTCAGAGCAATGATCAATGCCACAATGCCGGTCGAACATGCGGTTCCTGAAGACATCAAAGAGAGTTTATGATATGTGTGTAGATGTAACTGTACATAATTAGGCATTAAAACTCTCGAGTGATATTATTATGAAACTCGCCTTCGGCTTGTTTCATAAGAGTAGTGTGTTTATGTTCCTTCTAAATCAATTAGAAATAGAAACTTACTTTCCACGTTTACCTTCGCTTTTCCTTACATTATAGTTCAGAGAGGAGCGGAGCGAAGGCTTGAACGTGTTTAAATTGAACTATAATGTATGGAAAAGCGAAGGGAAACGTGGAAAGTATGTTTCTATTTCTAATTAATTTAAAAGGAACATAAACCCACTACTCATAAGCCCAATCTCGAGTTTGATGCCCTCCATTATGTATCAGTCACATAAACTACTATGTTGGGAGTGTTTTAAGGCATGGAAACTTCAGCTATACATATATAGGGTGTCCCATTAGTCACACGTCACACACAGCGACACCGTAGGTAGCCCTGCCTGCTGAATTGTAGAATGACTTCAGAGATCGTATAATTTGATATATATGTTATTAATTATAATTTGTATTTATGTTAGGAATCGCCAAAATAACACATGTGTCATAATAATTAACTATTCCCGATTGCGTAAAAATAAAAACTAACCTAAAGAGAGGACAATCTAAGAAATGGCTGACACTATAAAAAATGAGGAATTTGAATAAATCCTTTAAACCGTCGTATCTCAAATTCTAAGCAACTCTCACTTGTTTATGTTATACTTATTCGATGAATCTAATACATCTACCTTCAGTGTCGCTGTGACGACGTCCGACTTATGGGACAGCCTCTATTTCAAAATTGAGGAAAGAAAAAAAAATGTCAGAGAAAAATAGATGTGCAAAGAGTCACTAAATGACGTCTGACATGGTCGACCAGCTATTTGGAAGCTTCTTGTCGACCGAGCGAGGGAAGCGTCTCCGTTTCAGGATTGGGAAAAAATGCTTTCGTATGTCCGGATGTGTGTCCGGCTGTTATTCTCTAAAGACCGCATTTCTCAACTGATTATTTTGATTTTTTTGTGAGCAGGTTCGATATTTAAATAGATTTTCCTTTGTCGATACAGTTTTTGGATTTTTTTCAACATGGCGGAGATGTGGGCGTTTTCAAATTTCAGAAAACCGCTACCGTCCAAACAGCTTGACGGATTTTAACAAATTATGTGTCGTTGGATTTGTTGAGACCGTGAGAGTAACAGGCTTTAATAATTTTAGTGAAAGTCATTAGGTTAGATTTAAGACCGTAAAATGTATTTTACAAAGTTATTGGTGAGGGTTCTTCCATACTCCATGTAACACATACAAAGTTATGAATGCACCTGGTTAAGGCATTCATACGTTTGTATGTGTTATTAAAATTATCGCGAGGTCCACAGCTCAATGAGTCACTAGTTTTAAATACAACCTATTTTTAAAAGAGATCTAAAAAGCAATCTGTGGGAAATACTTCGCCCTTAGAGAATAGCAAGAAATACATTTACTAAGTATATGTAAATAATAGTACATAATAAAGAAATGTTTACCTGGCCTTTGACCTAAATCAGCTGTCAGAAAACCACTCATTGAGTGTTGATCATTACTCTTAAAAGTACGCTCCAATTATGTCAGAGAACACGACACAAAGGAAGTTTTTTACGATAATGGCAGCACCTCACAACTACGAAGAAATATCGTCGCTTCCAGCTCAAGTTATACTCTGGCAGTAGGAAAGTAGTTCCAGTGACACAAACAATAAGAACGGTTTGCCCAAAAGCTGTCTCGAAGAAAACGACTTTGTTAGCGGGTACTGGAGGGTGGAAGAAGCGGAAGGGGGGAGGAAGAGGGGACATCCCCCCTCCCCCCCACCCCTCCTCCTCTAACCTCATCTTACGCCTGTTCCCTTAAAACCGAAGACGGCGGGACCCAAACTTAAATTTATTCTTTGAAGAAACTTCAATAATTAAAACATTTATATTGCGGCTAGCGGTGAATAGAATAGACAGATTACGATTTTATCAACAGCCTCTTGGAACTTAAATTGACTTTTTTATTTTTAAATGGCTGGAACCGTGTTAAATCTGCACCGTGCATAACATTCACTGCAGAGTAATCGCTCCCAGGCATTGCAAAGCAATCATCGGCTTAGCTCGGGTAGATTTAATTAAGCACATACCGTTTATGCAGCATTCAATTTCCCCGCAAACTTTCTAGAACTCTATTAAATTAATGTTTTCTGATCGTAAAGTTATCCCGAAGCGCTCTAGGAAAACAAGTGCTGGCAACAAAGTAATTAATGTCTCCGGGTAGAGGAGAGTATTAATGATCTTCTTAATGTGTGGGATGTTAACACACGACTGTACAAAGTGCAACAGAAAAATGTAGTAAAAACAACTTTCAATATGAAGCCGATTTTATCACACAACGTATTTCAAATATCAGCTGACCTGTCATTGACCTGAGATTCCTCCATTCGAATCCTCTCGGATAGCATGGCCGTCCTACAAGCCCTAAATAGCAACACTATTAACTCAGGGCTAATCTACGAGTGTCACAAACGACTAATGGAGGTATGTCAACACAACCGCGTAATCCTTCAATGGATAAAAGGACACAGCGGATCAAGAGGTAACGATGCAGCGGATGAGTTGGCGCGTAAAGGATCTAGCTTGACAGCGTATGGTCCCGAACCTATCATCCCTCTTCCCTTCAAGATGGTACGCTCATTTCTGAGAGAGTCGACCAGGAATGATCATGCCACTCTTTGGACAAACCATGAGGAGTGCAGGCAGGCTAAGCTGGCCTTGCCGTCCCCTAGCGCTAGGCTGGCTAAGACCTTGCTTCGACTTAGTAGGCCGCGCATGCGACTGGTAACTGCAGCACTTACTGGCCATGGTTTCTTTAATAAACATCTATATGTCCTAGGTGTTACCGACAGCCCCCTTTGCAGAGCCTGCTTGGAGGCAGAAGAAACGGCTGCTCACGTCCTCATGGAGTGCACAGGAGTAGCGGACTACAGGGCTAAACACCTCGGTCAATCGAGGGACCTTCCAGGGATATTCGGTAACGTAAAGGGCCTACTGGCGTTCCTGGAGGAGTTGGGTTGGCTCGAATGATGTCGCATTCCCACCCACACGCAAAATAGGCGCTTTCGTCGTCGAGTTGCGGAAACCAGCCCGTCTTACAATTGACAATTGACAATTGAGGTTTTATTTTTAATTGAAACATTTGATACATTATCACAACACAGCTTGTGAAATTAAATCAATCTAAAACTCATTCATCATACTTGTAATATTCTGAATTCATTTAATTAATTTAACATTAAGTAATTATGAAATGTGTCATTTTATTGATACGCCATTGTTATTGGTTTGGCTCAAGTTGTCAAACATGGACCTTACAATACAAACCGCGTCATGTCATGGCTCTTGCGGAATGGCAGAGAATATGTCACGCCCACGTTTGCGATGTCAATCGGAAGAAATGGGTATTGTATTTTGTACGGTAAGAAAGAAGAATAAGCATCCGTGGTCTATCGGTACTCGCACATCGGAAACAATCGTGCGTGTGGCACATCTAGCCAGACGAATACTGGATGGGTGTCCGTTTCTATATGGCATTTGTTTTGGGCGCTTTCGTGTTTCGCATTTGGCCCCGGCTACTGTCGCAGGTAGTAGTCGTAAATCTGTATCAGAAGCCCTAATAGACAAAGTCGGATCATAGGGTCAACCATGGACTGGACGGACGTGGCATATGTAACAAACAATGCAATACCTCGCGACAACTTGTAAGCAATCTACTGGATAAGTCATTTTGCATCAAATTTCGAAAACTCAAACATTGAAAAACCTAATTTCATTAAGTGCTTCTTCAGCTTTAATATTACACTATAGTCGTTTTAATACTTATTTTTTAATAAAGCGAAATTATGTTGCAAGTGTGGTTATGGTATTGAGCAATCCACTCATATGCTCGATGCTTCAAATTAACTATTCTCGAGTGGCTTGGGCTGGTCCTCATAACAGATCTTATCAGGAGCTTACTATTCGACTTGCTAGTAATGTGATCAGGGCGGGCCACTAACTAGCTCATAGCGGATGCTCATAGCTCGATTTGATCGTAATGTGAACGAGTTGGTCCCTCTTTGCTCGATTAGCTAGCCATGCGAATCATAGTAACAAATTATACTACATCAATCTAACAACAATATAGCGTCACACCTTTTCCCATACGGGGTGGCAGAGACACAATTGTGCTTAATACTACAAATTGACAGTGAAAGATTTGCAATATACACAATTGGGGTTGCTAACTTTCTGGACAGGAACGGAAATCTCAAAACCATTTCGAGAAACATGTTTTCTGTACAGTTTCTATTTATCAGATTAATAAATAAGTCCATATATATATATATATTTAAGATAATTTAATAAAACACAATGATATTCATTTGACCTATCTATGACATCATCATAAGATGTATGAAAAAATACCTTAACCTGCCCGCCTACAAAAGGTAGGTAAGGCACCTACAAAAAAAAACAATGTAAAACGTCAATCTATTCCCTGTAAAGTCTGTGTTCTATTCATCTCATAGTGACATCTCATGATTGTACGTTATATTCAGCTTCGATATTCAAACTACAATGTGCTCTTCCACTCAACGACCCAAGGCATCATATGATGCCATTTTCCCGTTACAGGTTTTGAATTCTAATAACATGGCATAAGGTTCAAAATAGCGATGCATTAAAACAAACTGGTGGTTTGAGAATTAAGCATATTGTAGAACTTAACTTGTTTGTTGTGGTGATAGGTATGCCATTTTGTATATTATTTTACATATCTTTACTTGAAACATTAATAATAACAATTATTTTTATTTTAAGTTGGCTGCAACCATTCCCTCATTCTTTTATTTTGGCTTGAGAAGCGGACCTGTGTTCACATATATCACGATATACCCGTGGTATTAATGACCTGATAAAGAAAGATACTATTTGATGAAAAATATCGAATCCATATAGGAACAAGCGAAAATGGGGTTATAGAAATAGATCAACAGGCGATCATTTGCTTCACGGATGGTTTAAGAAGAGAGAGCACATAATTAGCAGGAGCTGGTTAATGTATCTCGAATAGTAACGGACAAGACAAATCAATTGCCTTGGGGCTATAGCCGTATTGGCGTATACGCCAGCGTGTTCCAAGCGGAAATCTTCGCTTTAATGGAATGTGCTGCTAAAGGAAACGTCAGATACTGAAAATAAGACTGTAGTAATATATTCAGATAGTCAAGCAACCTTAAAGGCGCTAGGACAAATATGAATATGAATTTCCGTATTGCCTGAGTCCCCGGACACGAAAGGATCGAAGGAAATGAAAAAGCAGACGATCTGACAAGATTCTGTGCAGACCAGAGATTTATTGGGCCAGAACCCAGACTGCCTATAACAGCAACTCAAGAACAAGGAGATTTTGGGAGGGAAGTCGGCTGCATCAACAGTAACTGGTGCTCAAACACTGGGAATTGGGTGACATAGTCACAATAGAGGATCGATCACCCGCCCGTGTTCAGCGGACGTCCCACCTCATCATCTATCTTTCTACCCGTGGTACTGCCGGTTGTTCTTCTGATAGTCAGCGGCTCAACTTCAATTTTGTGTATAGTATTTCTAGTAAATGTTTTGTATTAATAGAACCATACATATTCTTAAAATAAATATTAATTTTAACTATATGCATCCTGCATTTATGAGCCCACAAGCAATCATTACAATTTGATCCAAGTAGCCCAAACAAAACTGCGAATATCTAATTCTTGAAATATTCTGCGTTCACTTGACGAAACCATTCTTCACGCAGACGTTCTAGAATTGGTACGAATAGCAAATTCGGGTTATAACTGATGTTTGAATATGACGGGATGAAACTTGCTTTCCATTATGAAACACAATTCCATTATTTAAATCATATCACAATAATAATCAATAATTTTATTTTAGTTTGTTTACGCAGGACTGACGTGAGTGACGTGATGTTTGTTTGACAGTTGACTTGACTTCACTAATATACTTGGCAATCCCCTTCGTGTCATCTTCAATACGTGATATTGGCGGAATTACTGTAGGGATCCACAGTAGAAGCCATCGAACCAAAAATTTAATTGAATATACTTGGCACTCTGTGGTCTGGGATTGGACATTGGACTTGACTGCCACTTATTTTTGTGGTAGGCAAAGAAATTTATCCCATTACGTCTCTAGTGACGTCACGTTTAATTTTGGCGGGAAAAACTTGAGTTTGGTTTTTGAAATAGACGCAATGTATAAAACCCAAAATATATATATAAGAAAAATGCATAGCCACAGTTTTTTTTTAATAAAATACAAATTTTGTAATAAATACAAATGTGTTTGTAATTATTGGGATACCTAACTTTGTTGACAACAACAATTTTGTAGAACTGTGCACCTGTGTGTGGGTACATACACTTTGTGTTTTAGGGCCCTGGAAGCTCCCGGACTCTTGTCCTGGCCGACCCAAGTATTGTCGACTGGGGAGCAAAATGCTGAAGCAAAATGACGCCACTCGATAAAAGTTTTATTTATTACACCATAAATAACGGGTAGTTGTTAATCGTATGACCGTACAGGTTTTGACTAATAATGATTTTGCCTGAAAATTACTGAGTTGCGCGATAAACTGTGAACGACAAAAATACTGGATTTGTCTGACAACATTACTGAATTTCGCGACTAGAAATGTGAAGAAGCAACTTGAGATCCGTAAGAGCCCTAATTAGAATTGAAAGACTCCTTCTTTAGGTATTTGGAGTCAGCTAGCAACACACAGTGGTATAGCAGTGCGCCTGTGGGTGTAAAATCTGTTGCTTTACTGACGACGCCGACTACGCGAAGTTGATACTTTACGCGCTTTCTTCCGTCGCAACACCCGTTTTGCTGTCACTTTCCTGCAGCTTCATGTTCTTTTCTATTTCACCTACCCTGAGCCACCACTTCGCCCAGACCGTCTTAATATAGCCAATTAGCGATGGCTAAACCATTTAGTAATCTCGACGCGTACATAAGTCAGTAATTATGTCGCGTACTTCAAATATTTTTTGCTCATTTCAGGTAATCCGTTGTTTATGGTCATTCGCTCAATTTTTTTATTCTGTCTATTATTCCCCGTAAATAATGAACGTTACTCTCTGGGTATAATCTTTCCTGGCCTCAGAAAGCCTAGCACAGTTGGGCGTTCAGCCAGCTATACAATACTCCCTTTTGGTTGACAGGGGGCTACCCCAGCGCTCGCTGTTACTCACTGGGTGTAATCTTCTCTGGCTCCAGGAAGCTCTCTGACTCCGGGTCTTCCATGCTGCCGGAGAGGTAGCGTTGCTCCACGTCTATGAAGTGGCCCATCGTCACGATCGTGATGGAGAAGTAGATCTGGAAAAGACGAGTTGCTTCAGTCTTCACGTGCATGACTAGGGATGTCACGAATATTCGCATTCGCATTCGTTTATGAGAATCATTCGCATCATTTCGAACATTCGAATCGACATTCGCATCAAACGAAGCGAATGTTTTGCAAATGCGAATGTGGGCTATGGTCTTGTACGCCATGGGGACCGCGAGAAATACCTATTTTTTCCGAAATATTATTGCCTTTTTGGAACTTTAACGCAAAACTTTGTGAGTATGTATGGATGTTTGTTACTCTTTTACGCAAAAACTACTGAAATAATTTTAATAAAACATTACAATAGCGTAGCTTGTACATAAAAACAACACATAGGCTATAATTGATAAAGATATTTTGCGAATTGTTCAAAATTTACTGATAAGTGTCAAGAACAATATTTACATCGCGTAACAATAAAATAATAAAAAGTCGGATGACCTAACATTACATGGAAGAATACGCTCAACCAAGACATGGCCTAATACGACCAAATCCAGACGTTCTGGGTTTAAGCTGCACAGGACAGAGGCATCAACTTCAGCGGAATAAAGCTACAAAATCCCAGGAATCGGATTAAAGACTAGGAGGAAACTAATTCTTCATCACGACGACCGAGACTTATCAAGCTAACAAGAGGATCACAAAAAGGAGAAGCAGATTTAACAACAATTCCGGTCTCCAAATTCCTAATCCTATCTAATCTACTTTCCTGTGTTGGCTTTAGGGTGAATAATAATGTAAGTCAATTGAATGTCCCACTTTTGCGCCACCCGGTACACAAGCTGAGTTTATTTTACCGGGAGAGGTAATCTCTGAATGTTGTAAGCACCAGTCATTACCCCAGACACTGACTTCTTCCGACCAAATCGGAGCTTCGATTTCGTTCTTCTATCATTTACAAGTAATAATAATGAAGATTTAAAGTTTTTTTAACTCTATTTTCTAAAAATTCGCATTCGCACATTCGCATCCTTAACATTCGCATTCGCGTTCACGAATGTGAAAAATCTGACATTCGTGACATCCCTTGTCTTGACGCAGGTCCCTGCAGAGTAGCGGTGCAGGAGGGGTGTGTTTTCATGAAGTACAGCGCGAGACTCCATCCACTCCGGGGTCGGCACAATATGTAATCTCACCCCTCCCGCGCGCCACCAACTACCTACCTCAGGAACCTACTCAGTTAGGCAATTTCAATGTTCTATCTATACTATGGGTGTACATCGGTAAGAGAAAAGTTCCTCAAGATCGTAAGAAAATCCGTGGTACCTAAATCGGTACAGCGTGTTGTTTTGTCAAGTTATGATTATATACACTAAAGCAAACAATAATAATTATTTTTTTACTTCTATCGCTAGCCACCGCGATCACAATTCAGGGCAGTCGGGGCCCCTTCGTGGACCGGGCCCGGCGCGGCGCGGCGGGCGTATCCGCACGTTGCGGCTGTTTCCGATTATACACATGTTGAAAGTTGGAACCTATGTAAATATTCGTTCAAGTGCGGGTTGGACATGCAGACGAAGGGTTCCATACCATCGTACAAGAAAAATTAAGCACTAAATACACTAAAATAATAAAAACAAAAATAAAATAGTCTTATGTCGCTGGTGTAATTGGACGCTGCTTATCTGTCAAAGTTATTAAATTCTATGTACTTCGTATAATGACTAGCTCACCTCATCTCAGGTTCATTTTGACAGTGTCAAGTGTATTTGAATGATCACGTGACGTGTTTTAACCTAACCTCAGATGAATGAAACTCTTCGCCTCTAACTACGCCAACGCCACCAAGATTGAGCAAAGGCGGACATAGATGCAATCTCGCAACCACAACCGTGCAGTAGGCCGCGAAATCTACCACCAAATTTGAATCATGATATGGTTTGATATATCGCGGGGGATGTCAACAGACGTCTCTTAACTCTTTGTCTATTACGGTTCATGAGGTACAGCCCGCTGACGGACGGACGGGCAGAGACGGTCAGACGGACAGCGGAGGCTTAGTATTAGGGTCTTGGCACCCTTCGGGTACGGAACCCTAAAGAAGCAGAACAAGCTGTATAAGCCCTCTACCTTTATGCTCCAGTTCACACTATGTTGGACCGACAATTTTCCGGATCCAATTTGGATATTTGCATATGTATTTCAATAGCGCTGTTCACATTAGGCGACCCTATTAAACAGTCGACACATTTGTATATGCCACCGTAAGATAGTCAAAACCTTAAGTTGTTAAATTAACACGTTAGTTGATCAACTTTCGACAGATAGTAAACCAGACCGACAGGGTTTACAATTTACGTTTATTTTGTTCCTACCGAGTCAACCTAAAACGAACACTATTCGGGGGCTTTGCTGCGCTCGCCCCCTCTAGTCTTTACCTAAGCTACCGCCACAGAGCATTGAATATTAGAGAGAGGGCAAGCCGCCGCGTAACGGCTGACTGTTGTATGCCCAGTGTGCATACAGTGCATTCATTTGCTCTCAGCGAGAATTCCCGAGTGCACGCGCCGATCGCCCTAGAAAACTGACAACACTTAGCTTTATTTTCTATAATACCGACTTGTGCAGTTGTCCTATGTGAAAATCGCAGTGATTCGACAAATTTCCATAACAAGGTAAATACTGAAAATACAATTTCTTCAATAAAACAACACGATTAACGAAATATTCCAAGGAAGTAATGCTATTGAGTCGCATCCAGATTCCGTCTCTCTCATACTCATTAGCGTTACCTACTAGCGAGAGAGACAGGAAATAAATGTAATGTCCATGACGCTGTGTGTGCTGTGTGCGTGCTTTATGAATCAATATGCGCCTCATGCGCACATATACAGACATGTAACTGCTTTGCCTGTGTTTACCAATACGAGAGTAGGGATAAATGTGTAAGTATTTATTATGTGTGCGTGTTCGTTGTGTTTATTTAATGATACGTTGTGTGCGTGAATTCAGCTTGCGACAATCGGTTTGCATACAAAATAGGCTGAACGCCCTATCTCCTATGTTGAGATATCTGTGGCTACCGCAGTGTTTGCCCTGGTATTTCGTTTGCGATTCAAATTTAAACCAGTTTACTATTTAACGGTTTTAACCGTTAATTTATCAACTAACGCGTCATATAGTATGTATTACGCTACAGTTTACAATCTGTCGATAGTTGATCAACTAACGAGAGAGAAAAACTTTAGTTTATCAACTAACGGTTTTGACAATCTTACGGTGACATATACAACTGACACCTTGCCGAATCCGGCAAAACTGTCGATCCGACGTAGTGTGAACTGGCTCTAAGGGTAAATAAACTAACTAGATTAGTTAATAGGTGCCATATTCAGAGACACTGACTCAGTGTGTGAAGTAAACGTTTCAGGCATAAATATACAGGCTGTAACAGAAAGGCGTTATCAAATCAGAGCGACAGTTCGAGGCTCTGCAAGCATGCAATAGATCCGGGGTTCGATTCCCGGCTGGAGGGGAAGAAAAATATACCCAGGTCTTGTTTATCATATACAGTGTCAATCTTCATTAAGTGCACATAACGATCTGGGTTAAGAACATCAAAATTCATCGACAAAAAAAAAACTAATTTCTCCCATTTTTTTGATAGCCATTTTAATATTGAAATGCGCTATCTGGGTACCAACTGCAAAAAATATATATAACTTTTGGATGGACTGGTTTTTCGTAGTGAAATTGACTGATTCGTGATGATGATAAGTAGTATTGACAGTAATAAAAAGTTGCAAAAAAAATGGTAACGTAAACTAAAATTAAAATTGGTTCCCTAAATGGAATTATTTTATTATGGAATATTATTCTTAATTTTGTTAGCTTTCAGACGACACTAAAATTGAGTTTCTAAATAATAAAATTTTCGTACCACTTGCTCAAAAAAGTGACATTCTATGCCACAAAAAGCGAACATAACAATAGTCATTTTTAATCTGTTAAAAACAGGGAAAGAGAATTGTACTGAATTTCATTCATCCTCTAGGGGGAGAATGTGATTTATATTTGGAATACTTACCGAAATTCATACTGAACTACATCTGTGTTTACACCATTGAGTTTGTATATAAAGCATTATACATCTTTTTGAAAAAGGAATACGCATTAATTAAAATTACGAAAACCGACGAGGCCGTAGAAGCTTGATGCCTTTGCTTTTCCGACAAAAAAATATTATTCTAGGAATTTGCCGCGTTTTTATTTTCTTCAAATACATAGACGTTAATTTAATTTATTTTTATAAATAAGTCAATGTTCTAAAAAACACGTTACGATGTTAAAGCAAAGCGACAGTGACAGTGAATTGTCGGATTCCATCAGTGCAAATGCTGCCGCAATTATAAATAATTTGCTTCCAACAAAATCCAAGGAAAGTTATTTAAAAACTTATGAAGAATTTTCAACGTGGAGAAGTGCGAAAGGCCTATCAATTTCAGAATCAGTACTTCTTGTCTATTTTGATTATTTATCCAAGACAAAGAATCCGAATACACTTTGGTTCATATACTATAAACTGAAAGCTACAATAAGCATCAAACACAGCATTGAAATAAATAGATTCACGAAATTACTGGCGTTTTTTTAAAAAGAAACACGAACGAGTCCTGAGTAAAGCGAGGGATTTAAGTTCACCCAAGACTAAGACACCTTTATCACCGAGGAAAATACTCTACTTTTCGTACCATTTGCAAAAAATTAACACAATAATAATATGAGATAAGCCTTTATTAAAAACAAACAAAAAACAAAAACAAACATTGGTCCAAATATTGATAGAGAGAGTTACATTTTTGTTTGGTACATTTATTGTTGATGAGTTGATTTGAGTATTTCTCTGTTCTTGCGTCTGAGGAACTTGCGTTTCATTGTAGATAGTATACGTCGCAGATAGTGGTGGTGGTGCATCGTGAGTTACGGACGAAGATAAGATGCCGGAAGTTGATGGTTGTGGCTCTGATGGATTAAGTTTTATATTTTTGTTAATTTGACTGCTTAATATGGTTTTATTCGCCATTGAGCTTTCGATATAACCCTCAGCTACTCTATAAGAGCTCCAAGAACCGTGTCTTTTTATTGACGTAATATCCGCCCCTGAATCCGCCAAGAAAGTCGCCGAAGTTCTTCTAAAGCAGTGACCTGTGTAGAGTTCAACTACCCACTACTAGGACTACCCACACATGGTGTGGGTAGTCCTACAAAGCAACAATAAATAATCTGCTTAGTATTATTTTAATTTATTTTATTAGTAAAATCAATTTAATGTTCAATCGTTCATAAAAGTACTGACCTGGACCCTTTACTGCACACATCTAATTCAAAATCACCACAATCTGACCAGTCTACTCAACATAACCTAAAAATGGATCAGTACTCAGAGCTGTCAAAGGGTATGGAAGACATTATATCTTCTTTCAACGATCGCATGGCCAGGTACGAGAGGGATCTGCAGCTAGCTGCCGCCTCACCCAGCCCTCAGGATATTAGCAGCCTGGCGCAGCAGTTCACAGACTTCAAATCCTTGATCTGGAAAGCTCTCGGAGTGCTGAAGTCGCAAGTTGAGTTTCTGGGTCTGGGGCTTGACAGGCATGAACAGGTAATGCGGCGCAAGGTCCTTCTTGTCCATGGCGTGGCTGAGGAACCGGATGAACAGCCTGTTGCTGTACTGTCTGCAGTTCTGTCTGGCCGCTTGAAGTCCTCCGATGAATGTCTTGGAGATGTGAAAGTGGTGCACCGCTTGGGAGCGAAGGGGGCCAAGACTAGGCCCCTCCTAGTGCGCTTTGCATCCTACAAAGCACGTAGCGAGGTGTGGGACTCGAAGAAAGCCCTCAAGGGTTCCGGCATCACCATAACGGAGTTCCTCACAAGGTCGCGGCATGATGTGTTCATGGCAGCGCGAAAACACTTCGGGGTCAATAACTCATGGACTTCCGATGGCCGAATCTTCCTGCACCTGCCCAACAAGACTCGCCAGAAGATCGAATGCTGGACGGAGTTGCGGCCGCTCATGAACAAGTTCCCCAGTAAGGATGCCCCACAGTTAGCCGACAAGGGGAAGAAACCTACTGCGCAGACTTCGGCGGGCGCCGTCAAAGGCGTCGTTACGAGGAGAGGTGCGTCTCAAGCTCGGGCTGCGAAGTGATTGGTGATGTGGGGTTAGTTAGCCGGAGTGTGGTTTTCAGATGCTCGCCGTGCCATGTTATTCAGCGATACGACCTCATTTTACAAGTCCCATGCTGGTAATTCTCTTGTGCAATGCTTTGGGAGGTAGGTTTATTTATTCTTCGAACTTCTTTGCATTTGCCCGACTATAAATTACTATTTTTTTTCCTTGCATTTGTCAATCTGTCACTGTCATGAAATGTCACCCTGGGCTCACTTTTTAAATATAAAGTTGTGTTCCGATTTCTGCCAAACCGCATCGTCTACGAACCTATACATTTGTATATTATTATTTTTTTATCTTGACTCGCTGTCTACAAAACAAAAGTGCGTGACTTTTGCCCTGTGTGTTTTTGTCTTTTGTGTTTTATATTATGGGATCTTATTATTTACCAGATTCCTTTCATCACTCCTGTGTGGTTAGGGTCTAGGTCAATATTTATTTAGTAGTGTAGTTGTAGTTTTATTTTGTGTTAGATAACGCATTCTAGCATATTTATTATATTATTAATATATATTTATTTTATTTGGTATGGAGAGTTTATGTAATATTGATAACAGTTTCTTTTCATGTTCTTCAAGTGATGACTATATTAGTGCGGAGAGCGATAACTCCTTTGTGGAGAGACCGCTATCCGTCGAACTGACGTCTGTCTTTGCGGGCCTGGGGAATAATTTTAATATTGTTCATATTAACGCCCAGAGCATTCACTCCAGTTATCCGGACCTACTCGAGTCGTTCAGTAGCAAACATGTAGATGGTATTCTTGTATCTGAATCCTTTCTCAAGCCAACTTTACCATCCACTATGTTCTCGCTGCCTGGATACCAGCTCTATCGGAACGACAGAGTTGGGAAAGCGGATGGCGGCGTAGCTATTTACCTTCGCTCGGATATCCCTTGCAGAGTTATAAGTGCCTCCCCGAATGAGTACTCCGAATCAGCAGAACATCTCTTCCTCGAAATCTGTCTTCACCATAGTAAAGTTCTGCTCGGAGTCTTCTACAGTCCCTCACTTCGTATTGATTACTTTGACTCTTTTGAGACTTTGCTTAATGAGCTGACTCCTCTTTATAATGATACCCTATTTCTCGGCGATTTCAATACATGTCTTCTTAAAAATGATTCCCGCTCTGCTAAATTACAGTCCATTGTAAATTCTTTCAATATGCATATTCTTCCTCTCAACGCTACTCATTTCCAACCACATTGCACTCCCTCTCTTCTTGATCTCATGATAGTTTCTAATTTGGACAAAGTTGCGGCACATGGACAAATTAACTCTCCTTTTTCCTATCATGACCTGATTTACCTCTCATATAAGATTAAGACTCCCAAGAGCAATGCAAAACTTATTTACATTCGTAGCTTCAAGGGTATTGATTCTGCATCCCTTAAATCAGATGCCGCGTCGATTGACTGGACACCTATTATCACTAGTGAGACCGTTGATGATAAGATCCACCACTTCAACGCAATTATTCTGGGACTATTTGACAAGCATGCACCGGTCAAGAAGGTTAAGGTGAAACACCTTCCAGCACCCTGGCTCACCGACGTTATCAAACGTTTGATGGCTAAAAGGAACAGAGCCAAATGCCTGAACAAAAAGGAGCCTACAGCCGAGAACCTTGCCACTTTCAAACGCCTCCGAAACCGCTGTAATCGCATGTGTCGTGATGCCAAGCGCCGTCATATATTTGAGTGTATCGAAAGATACACACCTGCTCAAGTATGGAAATTCCTTAGAACGCTTGGTGTCGGTAAGTCTCAGGATCAAGCGGCTGGCATTGTTGATCTCAACGGTCTCAACATTTTTTTCTCAGCTCCCCCTGTCGTCATGGATCCCACCTTAAAAAATGCCACTCTGTGTCACCTGCGCTCGAGGTCTGCTCCCACCTCCACTCCATTTGACTTCAGACCTGTCGGAATTGATGCGGTTAAGAAAGCAGTGCTCTCCATTTCCTCCAAAGCCGTGGGTGACGATAATATCTGCTCCAAAATGATCAGCAACGTACTTGACGAGCTTCTTCCAGCTATCACACATATAATAAACTTCTCTCTCTCCAATAGTTCCTTCCCAAATGTGTGGAAAAAAGCCTTAGTTATCCCATTACCCAAAACATCAAATCCCTCCTCTTTTAAAGAGTTTCGTCCAATTTCCATTCTGCCTATCCTATCCAAAGTCCTTGAATCCATTGTCCATTCTCAGTTATCCTCCTACTTATGCTCAAACAACTTGCTGAATCAACTGCAATCCGGTTTTAGGCCCGGTCATAGCACTGTCACGGCCTTGCTTAAAGTCACCGATGACATTCAGCATGCGATGGACGAGAAACAGCTCACTGTGCTTGCACTGCTGGACTTCAGCAGCGCCTTTAACTGCGTTGATTTCGATATCCTCGTTGAGACCCTGAAGTCCTTGAATGTGTCCTCCGTCTCTGCTTGCTGGTTCGACTCTTATCTGAGAGGTCGCCAGCAACGTATTAGGTCGGAGGTGACTTCAACGGAGTGGTGTGACCTCGTTGCGGGGGTCCCTCAGGGTGGTATTCTCTCTCCTCTTCTTTTCTCCGTCTTCATAAATTCCGTCTCGGATACTCTCTCGTCATCATACCATCTTTACGCAGACGATCTCCAGATTTATCGTCATTTTTCTCCCTGTGATATGGTGTCTGCTGTGGGAATGTTAAATGCCGATCTCGAGCGAATTAGGGACTGGGCCACTTCTTTTGGACTACTTGTCAACCCTAGTAAGTCCCAGGCTTTGATTATTGGTTCCAGGTTTTCCCTTAACTTGTTACAGAATCTGTCCATTGCCCCTATAACCTATGATGGAACTATAATCTCATATAGTACTAAGGCCAAAAATCTAGGAGTTTTCTTCGATAACCAATTTTCCTGGTCAGCGCATGTCAGCGAGGTCAGTAGGCGAGTCTTTGCCACTTTTCACTCCCTCAAACGACTACAGTACTTCCTGCCTCGTCAGACAAAAATAACGCTTGCCCAGTCTCTTCTCCTCCCCCTGATCGATTACGCTGACGTATGCTGGGTGAGCGCGAATGAAGAGCAACTGAACAAACTCGAGCGACTTCAAAACCTCGGGATTCGGTTTGTCTTCGGCCTGCGCAAGTATGACCACGTCTCGGAGTATCGCAGGGAGTTAAAGTGGCTCCCTATCCGTCTTCGTCGGGATTCTCATATCCTCATCTGCCTCTATAACATCTTATTTAATCCTCGCTATCCTGTCTTCTTACGAGATCGTTTTGAATTTTTGTCCTCGGATAGGCCTCGGAGATCTCACGCTCGATCACTGCTTATAACTCCGCAACACAATACAGCCGCATATGAACATGGGTTCAGACTACGAGCTATCAGGCTCTGGAACAAACTTCCTAGCGCCATCAGAGACAGCCCGTCACTTTCTATTTTTAAAACTCGCTTAAAAGAACACTATCTTTCTCTTCCATACTAGATTTATGTAGGTTTATTGCTTTGATATATATGTAGTATAATTTTGTCTATTTGTATTGATATTATGTATTTATGTACATATTAGTAATTAGTTTATTATTTTAATATTTTTAACGTTGTGCACATAGGTCTACCTGTTATTTCATGTATTCTGTCCATATTAGGTTTGCTGGAAGAAATCTCTTTTTAGAGATAAGCTCGCCTTTGTACACCTAGTTTCCATTTTTTTGTATCTGTATCTTCTGTTTTTGTGCAATAAAGTATAAAGACTCGTCTGAAATCCCTCGCTTCGCTCGTGATTTAAGTTTTTAACACCCTCGCTACGCTCGGGAGTAAACCTGGAGTGCTTCTTTACGCTCGCGATTTAAATCGTCACCCGCGACAGAAGACACTGCTTTATCCCCTTGGTTAATAATCTACTATTTTTTTTAAATCATTATATGATTCCTATTTTCACTTTTCTGAGCTAAGCTTAATCATAAGACCTACAGATTAGTGATATACCGTGAAGTCATAAGGTGGTAAATAAATAAATGTAGCCTACACTAATGAGAGCTACTGAGAGGCCTTTTATGGATATGCGTAAGATTGAGCCATACCGCATCAGTGCGAGTGGATGGGCGAAGATAAAAAATAATTATACTTTGGGACATATACAGGCTATAAAAATACTTGATTATTAATTTAACCTTCTGAATACCATAGCGTTAGCTCACGCCACTTTTCCGGTATAGGTTTTAAATTTTATTGCCATGGCATAAGGTTCAAAATCGCGACCCGTCCCAACTACCCGCGGTTATGAGAGGTTACAACTAACAGAAATACTTACAGTGAAATTAAGTTACGTTATTACAACAAAAACAGCATCAACAAATGAATCAGTTTTTCGAAGCACACATACTTTTTTAGTTAAAGGCACAGGCTGAGTCGAACACAATTTTCACATATGTAAACGTTTTTAATTTTGAGGTTGTAGACCAAATACAACCAACCTCTTTGCTACGAGTAAGTACTGGCTACAAGCATGCATATATTTTGTTTGTGTTTTTTTTTGTTTTTCAAATTATTATTTCTCCGACCAACTTAGAAAAGTTTAGCCCTGATATTTTCTTAAACTTTTTTCTGCTCAAGCTTTTTGAATATTTCCCATTTGACTGGATTCTCTCCCGCTGAAATAGCCGACATCCATTATTATTATAGTATGTCACGTGGAAGGTTGAGTGGCGCAAGAACCGCATATATCGCTGCCTTCCCGACCGACGCCGGCCATCCGCGCGGAACATTCCAGAAGTTCATAGAAGACTCTCCTTGGCAGGACTTGGCACCACGAGTTAAAATCGACGTGTCCGTGGAAGAAGCAATCTTAAGGAGTTGATATGCGGGTCCAGGTATCAGCACAAGACGTTTGGCTACACAACAAGGTGTCTCTCAGATAATTGTGAGGAAGGAGGGTCTTCACCCGTACCACTATCAAAGAGTGCAAAATCTCGACGAAGATGTGAACAACGGGCCGAGGTGCATCATGTCGGCATAGGTCCAATGGAGGACATCTGCCGACCACGAATATTTCAAGAAAATTTTGTGGATGGACGAGGCATCATTTAACAGAGATGGCATCAGAAACTGCCGAAACCAGCACAAAAGGTGCCGTAAAGGCCCAAATCCAAATTTGCAGAAATCCTCCTCATTCCAGTGAGTTTTTTTATTAACGTATGGATAGGGCTCATAGACAACATGCTGATTGGTCCTGTAATATTACCAAGTGCTTTGAAGGACCAACGTTTTCTGGCGCTTTTACAGGACGAGTTACCTATATTGTTGGAAGAGGTACAATTGGTGTAAGTCAAGATATGTATCTACAAATGAACAGCCCATAACTACACGCCTAAGCCCAAGGACATATTTGAATGAACAATTCCCAAATCGCTGGATTGGTCGGCAAGGGCCGGTAGGATATCCTCCTCTTTCGCCATATATGTCACCACTTGATTATTTGTTATGGGGCACGATGAAACAAAAGAAATATAATGCCCCATCAACACGGAGGCAGACTTGTTATCGATCGGTTTCTAAGTTGCACTTACGCCATCCGAAACGACCCAGACATGATACGAAGAACTGCGCAGCAAATTGTGTTTCGCTCAGCATTGTGTCTTCAGCAACAAGGGGGAGACATCGAAAAACGAATGCATTGATATATTTATCTACACACGTATCATAAACCCTCTTTACTGCGTTCAAAAACCGCACGTTACGATCAGCATTATGTTAAACTACTTGGTAAAAACTCGTTTCGTATCTGGAAAACTACACATAATGGTCATTATGTGTAGTTTTTCTACATATAATGACATTCAAATTTCGAACGCCGACGCCCACCCGCGTGCCGTCCCTAGTTTGTCTGTGAAGTTGGTACTGACATTCAAATTTCGAACGCCGACGCCCGCCTGCGTGAAGTTGGTACTACAGAACAAGCTAAACAACTGCAGAGCCACAATGCCGGTCAAACATGCGGTTCCTGAACACATCAAAGAGAGCTTATGATATGTGTGTAGATAAACTAGTGTATGTAACTGTACATAATTGGGCATTAAAAGTCTCGAGTGATATTATTATGAAACTCGCCTTCGGCTCGTTTCATGAACCCACTCTCGAGTATTAATGCCCTCCATTATGTAGCAGTCACATAAACTACTATTTTAATGTAATTACTCTGCTTATTTTCCTTGTTATTCTGTTATAAATAAATTATAAAATGATAAGTTTTATTATCTTCACCCATTTACCCGCACTGAGCCAGTTTGATGAGGTATGGCTCAATCTTACGTATGACATAACATAAGGGTCCCCGCCCACTGGCCACCAGCCACAGCCACAAAACGTCGCTTCCGGCATATTTCCTGTAGTTTTCATACATTTTATATGGATTCGCCGCACACAGTTGACGCCGTTGGCCGCCACAAAACTACTGCAAAACGTCACTGCTCGCTTTTTGTGGCCCGCACCGGCCACAAAACGCCGCCACACGTCATTCGCGCGATTCCCCACCTTAAGTCTATTATGACACTTACACTTACGCCTTTTCTCATTCGGGGTGGTAGAGGCACAATGGGCCCACTCTTAGCCTGTTACTCAACACTTTATTTTGCGTGGCCCATCGCCGCAGCTGTGGAGTAACGATCAATCAATCTTAAGCATATCCATATATATAAAAGGCCTGTGCCTCTCAGTGGGGACGTTAATATGGGCTACATTTATAGATTTTCTACCTTATGTCTTCAAGGTATATTGCTTAACTCTAGGTCTTACGATTAAGCTTAGCTCCGATAAGTGAAAATAGGCATCATATAATGATTTAAAAAACCGGTCAAGTGCGAGTCTAAATCGCGCACGAAGGGTTCCGTACCACCGTTCAATGGAAGCGATGGTGTGGAGTGAATAGTTTGGATTTTACACAGCAAAATATTGTTTACAAAGTTATTGGTGCGGTTACTTTCACAATCCATGTACGTAACCAGGTGCATCCATAAGTTTGTATGTGGTATTGAAATAATTGTTGTATGGGAGCCCCCTTAAATATTTCTTTTATCCTGTTTTTTAGTATTTGTTGTTATAGCGGCAACAGAAATACATAATCTGTGAAAATTTCAACTCTCTAGCTAGCTAGGTTCTTGAGATACAGCCTGGTGACAGACGGACGGACGGTCGGACGGACGGACAGCGAAGTCTTAGTAATAATCCGTTTGGAACCCTTCGGGTACGGAACCCTAAAAAATAAGGTTTATTTTTAGAAACACAATTTTGGTGTCGTCTGAAAGCTAACCAAATTAAAAATAATATTCAGTTATAAAAAAAAACAATTAGGGAACCGAATTTTGTGGAAATCGGCAATTACAAAAAAAATAACTCGAAAAAACCACTTTTATTTCTTAAACAAAGCGTTATTATAGTTTACAGTTACCACTTTTTCTGTAACTTTTTGTTACTGGAAACACAACGTGTCATTCATTATCACGAATCAGTCAATTTCAATACGAAAAATTCTTCCATTCCGAACTTATTTTCTTTTTGCATTTGGTACCCAGATAGCGCATTTCAATAGTAAAATGGCTATAAAAATGGGAGGGCGGAGTTTTTTTTTGTCAATGAATTTCGATGTCCTTCAACCCAGATCTTTATGCGCACTTTATGAAGATTCACCTGTACATAATACTAGCTGAACCGGTGAACTTCGTACTACCCAAAATTTGATTGTAAAATAAGTAATATGGTAATACCCTCAAGTGTCGCGTTGGGGAAACATTACAAAAATAGTTGGTCGTTAAAGAAAAGTCGTTGGTAGTTTACACGTAGGTAACATATTTTGTACTTAGATCTACGCTAAGCTGATTTGGTGGACAATTAACGAAGAGGTTAAATGTAATTAATCAATGACAAAGGAGTTGGAATGATCTGTGGCCACCAACGCCATCTAGCGACAGGAAAGTCTTCCACTTCCCACACAAAAGTTTTTTTAATTTTTGGTTGTTTCTCTTATTTTCTTTTTACTTTAACCTCCTCCGGACTGAGGAGAATAAATGTGAATATAAATTATTCAAACTGTTCGGGCATTTTAGAGATTGAGTAAGATTAATGTACAGCGATTCATTGTTAGGGTTCCGTACCCGAAGGGTGCTAAATGGGACCCTATTACTAAGCCTCCGCAATCCGTCCGTCCGTCCGTCCGTCTATCACCAGGCTGTAATCTCAAGATCCGTGATAGTTAGACAGTTGAAAATTTCACAGATGATGAATTTCTGTTGCCGCTCTAACAACAAATACTAAAAAGCAGAATAAATTAAATATTTAAGGGGCTCCCATACAACAAACGTTTTTTTTTGTATTTGCTCGATATTGATAACGCATGAAACATTCACTGAATATTTAGTTATATATTCACTTTAAAAATAAATAATAAATAAAAATAAAACAAATATTCAAGGGGGACCCCCATACAACAAACGTGTTTTTTGCCGTTTTAATAGATAATGGTACGGAACCCTTCGTGCGCGAGTCCGACTCGCACCGGTTTTTCATAAGCATAGAAGATGTTTGTGACGATGCTTTTTCTGGTTCCCTCGGCACGGGGTACCGTAGTGTGGGGCCAGACAGAAGCAATATATGTGCCGGTATATAAATGTTCATGTTCATGTGGGTCGCGCCTTGCGTCGGTCGGTCGGTACGCTGACTGACACAGTCCCACATACAGATACAGGCGACTGCCCGGAAGCAGCAGCTGGCGCGGCACCCAGCGTAGCGTCCACCGCGGAGGGAAACAAAGGGAGAAAATATGCAGCCCTCAGACATTGATACTACCTTTTGGAGTCGAAACTCTCGGTCCATGGGGTACAGGGGCGCGAGAGCTGTTCAAAGAAATCACCTTGCGCCTGGTCGACGCCTCTAACGACCGGAGGGTTGGAGCCTCTCTTGGGCAACGGCTGAGCAGCAAGGCAACGACGCCAGCCTTCTGGGCACCCTGCCCAGTGACGGTGCTAGTGACCTGGCTCAAATTTTATATCTTTCTTGATATTAAAATATATATGTCACCGGAAAATAATACGATCCGCAAGTTTATAAATTTCCTAATTTTTTTCCGCAAGTTTATAAATTTCCTAATTTTTTCCCGCAAGTTTATAAATATACTAACCTAACCTAACCTAACATAACCTAACCTAACCTAACCTAGCCTAATATAATCTAGAAGGAAGTTTATAAATTTCCTAGGAAATTTATAAACTTGCGGATCGTATTATTTTCCGGTGACATATACATATCATTTAAATGTACATATTTAACTAGGTTAGATGTCTTGTTCTTGGAATGTATTTGGAATTATTATTATTATTATAACCAAGGTCTTCCCGCAGCTGGGCAAAGGCTTCACTTCCCCTCTTCCACTTTTCATACTTCTGGGCTCTTTCCCACCAGTTCTTGACGTGATCCCTCAGCTCGTCACTCCAACGCTTCCTGGGTCGACCATGTCCTCGTTTTGCATTTGGGATCAAGAGAGATGTTAATATGGCACATCGGTGTGGTTCCATACGAGCAACGTGGCCCGCCCAGTCCCACTTCAATTCGGCCGCTTTTTTGGCTACGTCTTATATTTTAGTTTTAGTGCGCAAATCGGTATTCCGGACTCGGTCCAGCCAGTCCACCTGACCGGACACCCAGAATATTGCGCCCCATTTGTCGCTGGCAGACCTCAAGTCTGGATTCTTGGTTGTCAGTCAAAGACCAAGTCGGGAAGAATGCTTTTGGCCTTAAGTTTACGCTTCAGAGTTAAAGGAAGATTTCCTTTCATCAGCTCTTTCATCGACCAATAGCGCTTCCAGGCGTTAACAATTCGTCTTTCAACTTCTTGTCTGGCCTATATGAAGACTATTTGGCCCAAGTAGATATATTCTCGGACATATGCAACTCTGGACTTGTCCTCGTCCCTGTACTGTTTGTAATACCTACTTATATTAAATATCTGAAAAGGCAATGGAATTACATTGAGTTACTATTATAATTAAACAAGGTGGTAATATACCTACGGTTCCAAAGTTTATTTTATATTCTACTACTTTTGGTTAGGGCCGATCGTCCATCCGTTCAGTTTGGAGAAGTAAAAACGTTGCTTTCTAGAAAAACCGACTATTTGACGCCACAAGCAACTCGTAAACATTTCATGGCGGCGCAGCTCGAGGTCATAATTAAACATCACCTTCGTACCAAAATAATATGATGTACCACATCGTATCGTTGAAACAAAATATGATGACCGAAAATGCGGAAGCGTAGGTACTAAAACTATTAAGCATAACTTCTTTGCCTGTTTAGAAAATAGGTATTGGTTATAACAATGTTGCAGTGTATTTTTGTTTTTTGAAAATAAAGTTGATTTGAGGAAACATTTGGAAAAAACAGTACTCTAAAAATCACGCTCTGTATGGATAGTGTTTGTCAAGTAATAATACCTTGGACACCATTTACACACATTGATCTAGCCCCAAACTAGGATTCCCAGTATCTTGGGTACTAGACAACGATACACATACTTATATAGATAAATATTATACTTAGATAGATAAACAACCATGACTAGGATACAAACATCCGTTCTCATCAAACAAATATTTGCCCCCACCGGGACTCGAACCCTTGGCTTCGAAGGCAGGGTCACTGCCGACTCGGCCATTCGGGTCGTCAGTATCACGCTTAATGATTAGTAGGTCTAGCGGGTCATACATACCATGGTGTAGACGGCGGAGGCATAACAACCCCTGCGCAAGCTGCGCCAACAACAGCAGGACTGTATGATCGCCATCGCAGTGGCTGTTACACCTGAAACAATAAATACATCCTATTTCATATCAAATAGTATTCATTCAAAATACACACACCAGGGCCATCGCCTCAAGTCCCCCCCCTCCCCCTTTATGAAAATGACCAAACATACAGTAGTTTAGGATTAGGATAGGCTTAAAAAAAAAAATATAATAACTATCTCATAGTAGCGGGGGCCAACTGCCCCCTAGCATGCCGCTATCACGCCCTTTCGCCCTTTGACTATAAGCTGATATCCGCTCTTAAAAATCGGGTACGCAGGCAAACTCCTCCCATATATATTATACAAAGGAAAGTAGAAAGCCTTCTGCATATGCCGAGGCCATGGCTCAGTTATATCGATTTTATCGATAACTGTCATACAACACAACAAAGGGGTTGTCTTTAGTTTAAGATAAAGAGAGGCGGTAAACAGGAAGACCAGCTGTCTCCGAAACTTGTTACCCGCAGCAATGTTCGCAGGACAGACCACGTAAGGAATACCATACAGCGCTCCTTAAATGGCATCGCTGATGTGGGGGACAGACCGGCAAGCTAAAGTGGAACTGGGCCGGCCACGTCAGCCGCATGCACCCAGACAGATGGGCGAAAATCGCCACTGAATGGGTGCCACAAGACGGCTACCGGCATAGGGGCCATAAACATTTATATACAGGCACATATATTGCTTCTGGCCCCACACTAGGATACCGTGTGTCGTGGGAACAGAAACAACGACGTCACAAGCATATAAATACCCAAGACCTGGGGAAAATAGCACAATGCTACCACAAAAACTACAGACAGAGGGTCACCCAGGCCATCTTCGGAGCCCTTATAACTTCGTTGTGGTTAAAAGGCTGAATTTTCTGTGATCAATATGGAAAACTGAAACGCCTTCTAGAAATGCCATCTACAAATATATCTAGACATTTAATCCTTTACTAATTATAAGCGACGAGCTCTGTGACGCTGCGGTTGCGGCTCTGCCTACCATGCGAGAGGTCCCGGGTTCGATCCCCGGCTGTGGGTAAAGACAAAAAAATCCCGTACGTGGAGGAAGAAAGAAACATCCCCAGGTCTTGGATGTTTATGTGAGAGATGTCGCTGTTTCTCGTTCCCACGACACAGGGTATCCTAGTGTGGGGTCAGAAGCAATGTATGCGCCTGTATATAAATGATTGTGTATATGTTTATGATTACAAAATAAAATGTATTTTTAGAATATACCCTTTTTAGGGCTCCGTACCTTAAAAAGGAGAAAAAGGAACCCTTATAGGATCACTTTGTTGTCCGTCTGTCCGTCTGTCAAAACCACTTTACTCAGGAAAGCGAGCAGATATCGAATTGAAATTAACATAAATTACTAACGTCTATGGACCCTATGCAATCAAAAAATACGGCCGTTTATGTTCTAAAATTTCAGATTTTGCTTGATGTACCCGCAAGGGTATCAAAACTTGTAGGGTACTTCCGATTGACCTAGGATCAGAGAAAGCAAGGTATTACATCACAGGTAAAGGGAAAAATCCGAAAACTCATAAAATAATGTCTGTCTGCCTAACGTCTGTCCGGACCCTTTTTCTCAGGAACGCTTGGAGATATTAAGTTGAAACTAATATCAATTGCTTAGGTCTTTAGTCTCTTGCGAATAAATAATATTTTACGAATGAAAGCTAGACAAAATCTTTATTATTCAATGTTGCTTTTTGAGGTTGTCCGGACGCGAACACCGCTTTATCTTTATGATAAACTCACCTGGTATCTGTCCCAGAGAGTCGCTCCTCTCCTCTCAATGCCTCGACACAAAAGTGGAGCTTTCCGTGGCAGTTTTAAATACCGTGCCACAAAGTGCTGGAATAACATCCCATCACCCCTTCGATTGCTAAATAGTAAGGCTGATTTCAGAAGTGCCTTTAGAAGGTTTTTAATACTGCAGCAGAAGGCTAAGGAGGCAAAACTTTAAAATAACTGTAATGCCCTTGGTTATAACCTGAAGAAATCTCCTACCACATAAAATTCATTCTTTTTTATTTTGACTACCATACGACATAATCATTGACATTATATTATCCTTTTTCTATTCATATTATACAATTCTGAAATTTCATCTAATTTAAATCCCACAATTCCGATACTATTCTATGCATTATTAATTCAATTTAAATTCAAATTCAATTGCAATAATTAATTCAATTCCATATTAGTAGATTTAAATATTTTATTTTATTTTTTTATTTTATTTAATTGCTGTAACAATTTGTGTGTTTTGTGTACAAGCCTATTGCTGTCTCGTCCGCTTTGGCTCTGGCAGAATAACAGCGTCACAGATTCGTCTGTGACATTGCTGAGTCAGGGCCATTTCATTGTCGCGGTACAGTCACGGTGCCACATAGTGATTCTTACTTTCCATATTTTTGCTGTGTTAATTATAATTTTTTTCATTGTTTTATTTAATTTCTTTGATGTTTTTTGTCATAATTAATTTTGTATGGTTTGTAATACGACTGAATAAATTCTATGAAAAATATAACATACTACATGATAACCAATACGGGTTCCGTAAAAATAGGTCTACTATATTGGCAATATATAACTATGTGCAAAAAATTTTTGAATCAATAGACAATAAACGGTATGCTGTGGGTTTACTGCTCGATATGAGCAAAGCGTATGATAGAGTAAGCTTTGAAACTCTATTAGAAAGACTATACGACTCTGGGATTAGAGGCTTAGCATACAGGTGGTTCAAGTCGTACCTGCATAACCGTGTCTAATACGTAGAGATTGAAAATACCAATTTTATCACAGGTAAAGTAGAATGCGTTAGATCAGATAGAGTCCTTTCTACTGGATCTATTCCCCAAGGTAGCGTCTTGGGATGTTTATTATTTCTTATTTATATAAATAATCTACCTAATATAATTGATGACCCTTGCACCCTTTTCGCAGATGACATTTCCATATTATTTTCCTGCTCGAATACCACCGAATTAAACCAAAGCTTAGATATGACCCTAGATAAGATCACCGACTGGCTAGATGAATCAAATTTAGAACTCAACCTTAAAAAAACTAATATAATTCAATTCAAACCCTCACAAAAAGTCCCATTACAAATTTCATATTGCTATAAACAAATACCACTGGAGACTACAAAGACAGCAACCTTGTTGGGGATCGATCTAGACACAAACTTGAGCGGGAAACCTTACATACAGAGATTGCAAAACAAATTATCATCTTTTACTTATGCCCTCCATCAACTAAAAAGGGTAACTGATGTCAAAACTGCGCTCACAGCCTTCTATGCATACGCACATTCCAGACTATCGTATGGTATTATATGATGGAGGAATTGTTGTGAAATAAAGGATATTTTTATTCTACAAAAGAAATTTATTAGAAAACTTACAATTATTGACCAAATGGTATAAAACTCCAAATACTTACCTTAACTTCTATATATATATTAGAATCTTGCAAATTTGTAAGAAAACATGGTAACTTATACTCCCCTCTAGAAAATAAAAATAAAAGGAATAATCGAGACCAAAATAAATTAAAGAAACCATTTTCAAAGTTAGAACTCGTGTCTTCTAGTCCCCATCATATGGCCATCAAAATATATAATCACATACCAAATTACTTAAAAAACATAGAGAAAGAAACACTATTCATTACTTATTTAAAGAAGTTCCTCATTGAAAAATGCTATTATGATGTGAAAGAATTTTTCAATGATAAAATTAGGTAAACATTTCTAGTCGCTAATTACTTGTTCATTACATGTTATTACTAATTTAATGTTTATATAATTTACTCTTAATTTATTTATTTATTGTTAATAATAATAATCTCTACAATATTTTGTTAATTGTCTCTATACAATTTTGAACATAAATGTAATAATTTTTCATTTTTTTTTCAATTTTTCATAAAATGGACAACTGGCTGTCCTTCGCATGTTGCTGTGCCCTAGCAGGGCGTCACAATGTACTAACTTTTATTTTACCACCTTGTGAAATTTTGTGACTTTGCAATAAACTATTATGAATTATGAACTATTATTATGAATTAATATGTTAATAACCAATAATGTTTTTGTGTTTGTACCGAACAATGAATAAAAGAATTATCTATCTATCTATCTATGTTGAAGAAGTGAGAAAAACAAACTTAAAGGTCAATGCGATCAAAAAATACCGCCGTTTATGTCAAAATTTCGCTAAATTTGCTTGATATTCGCAAGGGAATCATAACCTACAGGTACTTCGCATTTAACTGGAATGATGAAATTTTGCAAAAAGTAAGGTGTTATAGCACAAATAAAGGATAACATCCGAAAACTGTAAATTTTTAGTTTGATCACAAAAAAAATATTTTTGGTGAAAATACATCCCTACTTATAGACCCTATCGTAAATGTATCTAAGAGCTTCAGTGGTTTAGTGATTACACCCTCACCACACAGGAGATGCAGGTTCTAATACCGGTGCTGACCAGACCTCATACTTATGCCTCTGCCACATCTTGTGGGAAAAGGGGTCGCGCAATGTATGTAACTGTACAATTAGCTAACTGTTATTTTTATACGTACTTAAGTTTTTAGGCTTATCATAGTTTACGACCAGAAAATTGGATCTCCCTTTAAGGTACTTAAGCATCATCATTATCATCAACTCAGTTCATATCGATATAATTTTGTTGGGCTCGGGCTTTTCCTTATAGAATCCAAAACAGACAAAGGAAAAGATAGAGCAATTACTTTTTGTTTTACACAGTTTTTCACCTACCTGAAATAAGGTTATGCCTATACTTATGCTTATACCTAAACCCTGACCTGACCCCGGGATGCGTCTTCGGGAGTGGCAGAAATCCCTGGCGGACGAAGGAACAGTTGCAGTGGCGATGATGGCCGGCGGAATAGCAGTGACAATGAAGAACCGGTGGCAGTGGAGGCACTGGCGGGCGGTGTAGCAGTTGTGATGAAGAAGATGGCTGGCGGTCAGTTGGTCATCAGTGGCCCTCAGACACCGGTGAGCACTAGTAATAGCAGAAGCGTCGGCCAGGAGTCACCAAAAGGTAGTAGAAATAGAGACCCGCGAAGGGGCGGCCAGGAGTCACCGACGTGCAGTTGAAATAGAGGCCCGCGCAGCGCCGTTCAGGAATCACCGAAGGATGACCCAAGTGCGGTGGGACGCACGAGAGGTGGTTTCTTCTTCTTCTTGTAGAGTAGGGTTGACTACTTCAAGCAGATTCTTCAAGGTTTTCCGGGCCACCTGGACCCGGGAATCTCGCCTCTAAGTAATTCTCTACTACGAGAGCTATATAACACTGACACAGGAAACCTCGGGTCGATTTGAATATTCCAAGCTTCAAACGATTCCAATATTCCAATCTTGAAATTTAAAATTCAAAAAAAAATAATTGAATTTTATGTATTACATCCCAAGGGGCCACCAAACCATAGCTAAAGACTATGGAGTACATGGATGTAATATAATTAACATGGAGTAAGTTAATTATATTGCGTTAATCATGAAGTGCAAAAAAACATAGATCAGATACAATGTTGTCAAAAACTAAACTGAAGAAAAAGATGAATAACAAACATTTTAAATGGTTATTCCTATAAACAAAATTGGAAATGAAGTACAATAGTCTCGTCAAGTCGTTTGCAAGGCTGGACTATCTAAAAGACGATAGTAATTGATTGCAATTTCAGGTCGTTTAAAACTTGAGAAGGATGTCATTTGATTTTTCAAACCTTGTCTGCATTTGGGGAGTCATTTTAGGGTACAGAGCGGTTAGTGTACAGAAAACCATACATTAACCCGAAAACCCCGAGAAAAAACAATTTTGCTTAGGTTATTTTTTCGGATAAATACAGTTTATACATACATATTTACATAGAAGTTGTCCTGATGTCCAAGGGACAATTCTTAACTAGTCACCATATCTCCACATGCATACTGTCCGACAAAAAATATCTTTCATACATCACGCAACCATCACGCAAACTCCAGAGACGGCACTATTGAGTCACACTCTCCTGACGTAGGCTTTCAGAAGTTTTCACCCGGTTTCTTAGAACTAGGCTATTTATAGAAACAGAGTCAAGTTTTTGAGGAACAGTTCACTACCCTGTAAGTAAACACGCCACATTTAGGAGAGATGCCTAGGTAATTCCTTAAGTGAGGGAATATTAGAAGCGAAAACTAGATAGATTTCTAGTAATCAAGAGACTAGATCTGAAGTTGGTTAGGTAGGTCCAACTACAAGAAATTACGTTAAAATATATTGAAATGGCTAAAAAACGTATTTTAATTAAAGCACCATTGTTATTTACATTTATACAAGGAAGAAAAGATAGTTAGTAGGGAATAATATACAAGAGCTCTGTTTTAAAATCTTTAACATGCCAAAGGCTTCTAGTACATTTGCATTTTCTTTAAACTCATGTCTCAAGACATAGAGGGCTGCATTTTTAGTGTGAGCTACACGTAGAGCAAACCGGCAAACATAAAGTTTCATCGAGATTACAGCTTTGAGAGAAGATTGAACTAGAAGTAACCGGTTCACGGCCAAAACTTAAGAATGAAGAGGTAAATCTTGTAACATTATTTACAGAATTGTTCATGGCAGCCTGAATAGTCGGTAAATGGTTACCCTAAGTTCTATGATCTTCGCCAATCAGAGAAGCTAAGGTAGTGGTAATAGTTTTGTTATACCTTTCGGTAGGGTTAACTTGTGGACAGTACTGAGGATTGAAATAAACAAAGGGAATCTCATATTTTCTCATCATCATTCATCTCATATATAAGATTATGAAATTCTCTCGACTGAAATCTAGCGCTATTATTCATAAAAATTGTTTGAGGAATGCCTTGGGCAAGGAGAATGATTGGAGTTTTAATAAGCAAGACATATTTCGCAAGCAGAAATAACTTTAGCCAGATCTTTGAACGACCCTGTCCAGAAATATCTCAAGAATAGTTTTTAAAGGTTTTAAATATTCCTAAATAAGGTTCTGATAAGGAGATATAATGACTTTTAATAAGGGTTTCTCTTTCACATGGAGGTGGTACTTCTTTTCAAACAAAATCGTCAGTTAGAGAATGAGGATTAAAGGTATGTCGAAGTAGTTTATTCTGTTTGATAAGTGTAGATAAGATAACTATCTGGATTATTCTGATAACACTGAAAAAGGATGTTATATTGATCACCAGGAGAGGGCGGGTTGTTTGAGCAATGGGAGCAACAGGCTGAAGAGCCTTGACCGTGTTAGAATTAAAAGAACGTGAGAGTAAATCTGGAACAACATTATCTTTACGACATTTAAGTTTCAGATCCATATTAAAAGCGTAAAGACGAATGGCCCATCTAGCTAATCTACCGAAGGGATGGGATAGATTAAAAAAACATTTTAATTCGGCGTGATCAGTAAAAACCGTAAATTGATTTCCGTTATCCAATATTTAATCGCACATCAAAAGTACTGATTTGCACGAGATAAGAAAAATAAAGTTGCTCTGATGACGACGGTTCCATAGTAAAAGTTGTTCAGAATGATGTCTCTAAGAACCACGTTTCGGCTTTTAACTCCCTTTCTGTTAGACCCTGTTTACTTTATCTACGAACTTCTTAAAACGTCTCCTAAACGCCTGCACACGAATATTCACAAAGTATTATTTAAATAACAATACCGAAAACATCATGCGAGAAAGTTAGTACAGGGTGGCCAGCACAATTTATATTTTGTAGGTAAGACGGGCAGGTAAAGGCATTTTTTCATACAACTTATGATGATATCATAGAAGGTCAAATGAATGTCATTATTTTATTAAAATATCTTAAAATATATATACTTATTTATTAATCTGATAAACAGAAATTGTACATAAGACATATTTTTCGAAATGGTTATGAGATTTCCGTTCCTGTCCAGAAAGTTTGCAACCCCAATTACTCTTTGTTCGGAAGTTAAAAAGTCATAAGGAAGAACTTTCTTTTCGATAGGGGCATTTCCATTACAATGAAGTTAATTGAAGAAAGTAGAATTAAAGTGTTCTGGAACAAGATTGAATTGTTTCCAAAAGTCTACACCAAGTATAATGGAGGGGTGTACGGTACGTCAGGGAAAACGGGACATCTGATTACATGAGTCTGGTTATTGAAAGTTAAAGGTCAATATGACCAGAAGAATTATTACTAAGTGATTGAACAACCACTATCTAATAATCCGATGAATGAGAAATTTTTTACGAGTATTTTTTAGAAAGACCTGTTGAAACCGCTTTCTTCTTTGTAGAGGATTGAAGAAGTTTTATAGTGATAAAATTTTTACAATATTAATTATTATACACAGTCAGGTCATAAGTTCTGTTTTATTGTGTTCACACAATAAAAACTTTTGAATTTAGAACGTTGGCCACAAAAAAGTTTATTGAATTCGAATTTCGAATTTTTCATGAAAATAAAAATGTGTACTTTTTAGAATTTTCCTCATTTTTAAATATGGAGTGGACACTTAAAGAAGACCGTGTCGCAGTTATTGCGTTGCATCGATGCAGTTACGCGCCAATTCAGATTTTCGACTTACTGAAAAATTTGAATATAACCAAAAGATTCGTTTATCGTACCATAAAACGATACAGTGAAGACTCTAGTGTAGATGACAGGTCAAGAAGTGGTCACCCTCGCTCTGTTAGGACTCCAGCAGTGATAAAAGCTGTGAAGGCGCGAATTCAAAGAAATCCCATACGTAAGCAGAAACTGTTGGCCCTTCAGATGGGGTTAAGCAGGACCACGGTGAAAAGGGTGTTAAATGAAGACTTAGGGCTTAGGGCATATCGAAGAAAAACTGGACATCGTTTGGACGCTCGTTTAATGGACCTGAGACTGAAGAGATGCCGCGCTTTGTTGAAGCGGTACGCGGGAAAAAAGCATCGGTAAATTCTTGTTTCGGATGAAAAAAATTTCACCGTGGAAGAGAGCTACAACAAACAAAATGATAAGGTGTACGCACACAGCAGTGAAGAAGCGAGCAACCGTATTCCGCGTGTCCAACGAGGTCATTTTCCATCCTCGCTCATGGTTTGGTTGGGAGTCTCTTAATGGGGCTTAACTGAGGTACATTTTTGTGAGAAAGGCGTAAAAACGAATGCAGTTGTGTATCAAAATACAGTCCTCAAGAACCTTGTGGAACCTGTTTATCATACCATGTTTAATAACAGGCACTGGGTATTCCAACAAGATTCTGCGCCAGCTCATAGAGCGAAAAGCACACAAGACTGGCTGGCGGCGCGTGAAATCGACTTCATCCGGCACGAAGACTGGCCCTCCTCCAGTCCAGATTTGAGTCCGTTAGATTACAAGATATGGCAACATTTGGAGGAAAAGGCCTGCTCAAAGCCTCATCCTGATTTGGAGTCACTCAAGGCATCCTTGATTAAGGTTGCCGCCGATATTGACATGGACCTCGTTCGTGCTGCGATAGACGACTGGCCGCGCAGAATAAAGGCCTGTATTCAAAATCGCGGGGGTCATTTTCAATAAACTTTATTACCATAAGAATCTATGTTTTATTAAGTTCATTTTGCTAAATAAATGTTTACATAAATAATAAATATGTCTAAATTATTTCATATTGCACATGTGACAGAACTTATGACCTGACTATGTATTAATAAGCAGGAATAAATAATTACAAAATTAGGAACAGCAAGGTCTGAGTTGAGTTAGATTAACCCCATACAGTTCCGTCATTTAAGTCACCTTGAACATTGTAATAACTCATTTTCGACAAAGTCGCTTTAACATGCTTTTTAAATGGCTCAATGGTAATTTCAAAATCTCCAGAAATAATTGCTAACCTTCGCGAGTCTAAACCGGGGCGCAACGTAAGTTCTAATTAAATCATGGTTGGCCAGTATCATCAGCAAACAATATTATGTCAGTCAATTTCTCCACCATGAAATGCAGATCGTTAATATATACCAGGAGTAAGAAAGCGCCTAATATGGAACCATGTGGAACGCCAATTTTTACACCCGATTTAACGCCGCTGACTTCTGCCTTTTGAATTATATGGCTTTAGTATAATCTTAGTAGATCTAACGCTCTACTCATAACTCCGTAATAATTTAATTAAATTGGGAACGTATCATAATCAACACAAGCAGTTTGTAGTCATAGTCAAACTCAACAAAGTCTTTTACAAGAAAGTCGCAAAGTTTAGTCCAAGTCAAGTCAGGGTATCGATTCGTTTGGAACCTATACCAATGAAGTGCTTCGTTAGTGAAGAGTTCAAAGGCCTGATCTTAAATTTTATCAAGAAAGAAAATTTCTGTTAAGATTTTTCCTTCTAGGTAAGACACTGTAGCTTCAACCTGATGCACATTTTCATTAAGAGGAAGGAGAGGTTACAATTTCAGAGGCTTGATTGTCTCTAATCAAAGATTCAATCTGCTCTTTGAGGTTTGTGAGGGAATCGGCAGGAGTTTCCAAACGGATTCGCACGTCATATTCGAGTTCAGCTTTGTTCAAGTGAGATGCCTTCAAGGGACGAGCCATTGCACTGACGTAAGGTACCTATGAAGTAATTACCACCTATGCGGTTATACCTACTTAATTAGTAATCAAGAAATAGAAAATTAAACCTAAGTAGAAAGAGTTGGCCAAAGAGATCAGATAAATACACTAGTGAGAGTGAGTTTTAGAATTTAGAGAGTAGAAAAAGGTAAAGTGTGAAGAGTATGGCCGGCGGTAACACCGGCCCGGAGACACCGGCACGCAGAAGTAATAATTGCCCGTGAAGCGTCGGACAGGAGTCACCGACGGGCAGTAGAAATAGAGGACGACCTCTAAGTAGTAAGTAAGAATCAAATAGGTTACAGAATAGATGCTTGACTCCATCAAGCAGATTCTTCAAGCCATCTGGCCTCTTAGTATCTCTCTACTTCGAGAGCTGTTGAACACTGACCTATCTTGGTTTTACATTTGTCAGGAAACCGCGGGTCGATTCAAATATTCTAAGCTTCAAACATGATTTTGAATTTGACGTTTTTCATCCCAAGGGGCCAGCTAAGGACTATATGGAGAATAAAAACACAAAGATCAGATAGAATTTTGTCATAAACTAAATTGAAGAAAAAAATGCTGTCAAAAAATGTAAACAAACAATTTTAGCAGTTATTCCTCTAAACAAAATTGGAAATCATTTTCAATACATATGTTGTTTGCAAGGCTGGACGTAATCAGACGATATTACTTGAGTGCAATTTCAGGTCCTTTAAAACGTGAGAAGGATGTCACTTTATTTTCAAACCTTGACTGACTTTGGTGAGTCATTTTAGGGTACAGCGGTTAGTGCAGAGAAAATCCTACAATATACATGTCGAACTAACACGAAGACTATTTAGTGGCTTCGCTGCGCTCGCCCCCCTTAGTCTTCACCAAAGCTTCAGCAAAGAATTGTTCGTTCAATCATGGACCAAAAATACGAGAGGACAGACAATCGTCCTACTTTGAAGCGTAATTCGATTTTCAGTTTAATTGTTGTCGTTAGAAAGAGATAGTTGTGTTCAAAACAGTAGAATTCAATCGGATTCACGACTTTTGTACCTTATTTCTAGTAAAGGTAGTATCGTAGTGATGTGCTTAATTTAGGAAAGATGGTGGTATAAGCGTTTCCCATCCTAAGAACAAACAAGGCTTACGCGTCTGAGCACGGGTTTATATTCATGTTCGGTACTGTAAACTTGTGTGTGTGCGTTGTTTTGTCTCCCTATAAAGAATAGTAAAAGCGCCAACTCTGATTTTTCGTCGATATTACGATGGATTATATTACGCCATTAGCCTAAGCACCCAGCATCTATTGGTAGGTAAAGCTAGGCGGGCGAAATAGTAGTGACATCTAGAAATAAGACAGGATTTTGGCTTTCTAGCAGAGTACGTTTTTTGTATAGGTGGTCTGTCCTCACGTATTGATGGTCCATGGATCGAGTGTATATATATAAATTTTCGCGTTTTTTCCCACGATTTATTTTTCCATACGATTCTTTTACCAGTAGTATATTCTTCTACACGCTTTAATTTCTTCCGTTTATTTTTGCCTGACATATAGTTTTCTATGCATTTATTTTCTCAATCCGTATTTTTCATATACATTGGTATTACCGATATAATGATTTTCCAGGTGTTTATTTCCTCATACACTTGATTATTTCCTCATATGCTTGATTTAACTTACATCCATAAACGTCACGCCTTTTCCCATACCTGGTGGCAAAGGCCCATATGCGCCCCCATTTATTCAGTTTTCACTACCCCTTTTTGCGTGATAGGGGGCTAACCCATCGCCATAGCTATGGAGATAAGTATGACACAAAAAAAACACATAAAATACAACAAGTTAGACATCGCGGAATTAAATCACCAGCCATCCTAGTTGTTGTATCCAATAAATCGCACGCTATTGCATAATGTTAGTCCGCTAATAGTACACTGTTTTGACGTTTTAACGCTGATGGAAAACATCGTGGGGAAACCTTCATATCTCCGCAGCTGTCACGAAAAATTTACGTGTATGGATGTCAGTTAAATCAAGAATAAAATATATGAGGAAATAAGTACCTGGAAAATTATTATACCGGTTTAATATATGTATATGAAAAATACGGATTGAGAAAATAAATGGATAGAAAAATATATGTCTGGCAAAAAAAAAACAGAAGAAATTAAAGGGTGTAGAAAAATAGACTACTAGTGAAATAATCGTATGGAAGAAATAAATCGTGGGAAAAAACGCGAATGGAAAAAAAATAAAAGGAAAATATTATTTCGGAAAATGTATCTATACACTTCATGGATCAATCAATCAATCAATCAAACAAATGTCTTTATTACTGCAGATATTTACATATACGTAGCAATCGTCATTTTTTGCCGCTTCTTTACATTGTACCACTGTGGGAGAAGAAGGGCGTAGAAACTCCCACAGATTAATTTTAGATCTCTTTTAAAGATTGGTTGTGTTTAAGTAATACAATTCTTACAATATTAATGATAATATCTAGTAATATCTAGACATAGAGGCATACGAACCAGATGATGTAGTGGACGGCAACTGCTTGGTACTGAAGCTAAAAAATGACTACACGATTATATGTTCTTATAGACCATATTGTTTTGATAATCCAGCAAATTATATTGCTTCCTTGGACAGATTACTACATAGTATACATTGTAAAAATATTGTTTTTACGGGGGACATCAACATTAATATCATGCCTGACTCTCTTACTGGACAAACTGCTGAATATGTAGATCTTATGGCCGCTTTTGGACTTAGACAAGGAGTTGATCGACCAACACACCAAAAAACTTGCTTGGACCATTTTATGGTAAAGGCGTGTAATAAGGCATACACAGTTGTATTCAATGAGTTCACAGACCACTGTCCAATTATGCTCATCATAGATAACAATGAAATGAAGAAAAATAAAACTTGTCATGAAAAGGTCCGTATAAATACTGAGGGCATAGGTCTACGCCTAAGGGATCATACATGGAATGAGCTTCTGGCTACTACTGATGCTAATGTAGCAGCTGAGCTCTTAGTCGAAACTTTAAAAAATATTATTGAGGATAACACCACTGTTACTAAGGTATCTAAACGTAGAAAGCCACTGAAGCCATGGATTACGATAGGAGTAATAAAATCAATTGGGAAAAGAGATAAACTACATAAAAAATCTAAGAAAAACACAAATAATGAGATTATGAAAGAAAAGTATACAACCTACAGAAATATTTGTAACAATATAATAAAAAAACTCAAAAAAGAATATTACGAGCAAGAATTTAGAAAACACTCTAGAAATTCTAAGGAAACCTGGAGGATTATTAAAGAAATCTGCTCACTAAATAAGACAAATGTCTTTACTTCTGATTTGCTCAATATAAGACCGACCCATGTAGAGTCGCTGGAGGAAGTCAATAACTACTTTACCACAATAGGTTACAAACTGGCAAAGGGCACCCTTACTAGGCTTAATAAAACTGAAGCGGATCTTGCATACCTAGCGTCCTCTAGAATTACACCAGCAAGTTCTATGATGCTGTATCCTACTGACCCAACGGAAATATTGCAAACTAGGCCCATAACCTTGTTAACTACGATTTCTAAAATAGTTGAGAAGGTAATGAATAAAAGATTGGTCAGCTATCTGGAATCAAAAAATCTATTGTCAGGCAACCAATTCGGGTTCAGGTCGGGAAAGAGTACAGAGGATGCGGTGATGAAGCTGACGTCGCTTGTAACTGAACACGTCGACAGAGGTGAAAAATGTGTGGGCGTATTCCTCGACTTACAAAAAGCGTTCGACACAGTGTGCATTCCTATCCTACTAGCGCGCTTAGAGAACATGGCTGTGCGCGGCTCCCCCTTAAGATGGTTTACTGACTACCTAACTAACCGCAAACAAGCTGTGCGCATAGAAAATCTCTTGAGTGGGAGTGCCTCATGCATGTATGGTGTACCACAAGGCAGTACGCTGGGGCCGACCCTATTTTTGGTATACATCAATGAACTCTGTAAACTGGATATGATAGGAGCTAACCTGATAATGTTTGCTGACGATACGGTCATTCTCTTTCATGAGACAAATTGGACCAAAGTGCAACGTCTAGCTGAGACAGGACTAGCTAAGGTGACATGTTGGCTAGAGGACAGTCTGTTATCGCTTAATACGATGAAGACCAAATATTTGTGCTTCAGTAAAACTGCTGCTGGAAGTCCAGAACAAAACTTCGAGCTTACTATACACACGTATCCATGCAACAGAGAATTAGTGGAAGGTGTTATGTGCGGCTGTGAAACTCTCTTGAGGGTGCCCAGCATAAAGTAACTTGGTGTCGTTGTAGATGATAACCTACACTGGGGTCCGCACATTACAGCGACAGCTAAAAGGATACGTAAGCTCATATTTGTATTCAAGCACCTCCGTTTATATGCAAATAGAACTCTGCTTTTACAGACTTATAGCGCCTTATGCCACTGCGTGATTGAGTACTGCATCTGTGCTTGGGGAGGTGCTCGCAAAACTATTCTACTGGAGGCCGAGCGCGCCCAGCGTACCGTGCTTAAAGTTCTTCTGTACGCGCCCTGGCGGCACCCCACCACGCTTGTGTATAAAGAATCCAAGTGCTTACCATCAGGCAGACCTTTATATTAACATGTATTAGGCGATATCATAGTCGTACAGTCCTGCTCCTACCTATAAGTACCAAGAGGATTTATCGTTTTCCAGTTCCACGTGCCATAAGTGCTTTTGCGCGTAGGCACTACAACTATGTAACACCTCGCTTGTACAGTACTATACACAGTAAATTAAATATCTCAAAAGAAAGAAACTACACTTTAAAAAACAGAGTCTACACCTGGCTCAGATCCCACGATTATGAGGGCACCGAAAGCCTAATGGACTCTGCGTACTAAAACCATTAAGATAAGTATATTACACTTACATTCACCACACTGCACTCACTACAAGCCTAACACACACACACACACCTACACTAACAACTACACCTACACTACACTTGATGACTCTGGTTAATTATTATAATTTTTAAATTTTATGTCTACTATATAAAATCTTTTTGTTTTTGTAATTAATGTACATGCTTAACTACTTTATTAATTTCACAAACATTGTGACTATAATCGGGAAGAACTGTTTCGCTAGATACAGTTTGAACTAGTTAGGGAGACAGGGATCCACCAATATGGAATAAGGATTTATTGTGAATAAAATTAGGCAGGAATAAATAATTACAAAATTAGTAACATAAAGTTCTGTGTTGAGTTAGATTAACCCCCATACAGTCCCTCATATAAGTAATCTTGAACATTGTAATAACCCTTTTTTGACAAAGTCGCTTTTACATGGTTTTTAAATTGCTCAAATGGCAATTTCAAAATCTCCAGAGGTATGTTCTTGTAGCAGAGAATGCACTGACCCTTGAAAGAATAGCTAACCTTCGCGAGTCTAAACCGGGGCGCAACGTAAGTTCTAATTCAACCATGGTTAGCCATTTCATGGTATGGTCACTTCTGCGACATGGTTACGTACGACAATACTCCATTTAAAGGAATATTGAGTCGTTGATATGCCATTAGGTGTGCTATAGTACCGCACAAATCGCATTTTTGTTATAGAAAAGACTGACAGATAAAGACAGACAAAGTGATCCTATAAGGGTTACTTTTTCCTTTAAAGGTACGGAAATGTAAAGATATAGGTAGCAGTTCAGTTCTGAGGATTTCGAAATAGGCCGTTTAAAGGATTAAATATGGCCAGAAATGCATCTTTAGCTTCAATTCTAGGCTAAAATAGACAACATAAAAATGTAGGATAAATATATGTATATAAAAGGTCTATTAGAGATAAGAATGGACTTTTAAAATTTCCGGATATCTGTTATATTTAATACTTAAAAATATTTTTCGCAATGCATTATTATTCAACTAAATGAACAAGCGCTCGGAGACGAAATCAGTTTCCTATATGAAACTAACACGCAAAAATAGGTAAAAAAAAAGGAAATTTTTAAGTTGTTTTATTTTATTTTTAATGTTATTTATTACAGGGGTTTAGTAATATTTTCTATAATTTTCTTGGTCTCAGAGCTCGGGCTGCCCCGCGGGGCTCTGCGTGGGAGCATGCGTCAGTCTGCTTCGACGCGATGTGATGGGTATTTGTTTTCTTTGTCTAATTCTCAATGCCATTGGCCTTCGTTCAGCCCTTAAATGGATCATTAGGTGATGAGATGATCCTGGGAAGTAAAGATAAAACGGTTACGAAGTTTCGAAGGAGTTAATTATAAAGTTTTCCTTCGTTATACTAAAAGACTACTTACAACTTCTTGTCAAGTTTCTTGTAATTGTAGAGGTTGGGCCTTGATAGATGTTGTTGAATAAAAGAGTAGTTACGCACTTGTTGAGTGTCTCATGTATTAATATCCCATATGACAGTACAGTGTTGTATCTATAGAGATGAGGTTTGAGTGTGTGTGTGTGGACATGTGGATACATGTTACTCCTTCCCCCTCTTTTAAAAGTTTTTTTATAAATCGTAAAATCTAAATGATAAGTAATCAGCTAAAGTTAACCGCGACAGCATTCATTTATTTGGGCCACCGGGCCTTTTATTTTGTGAAGGCTGTAAACACCATTAGTATTATATATAAACTTAATTAAGAGCTCCTTTAAAGAAAACTGATTTTATAAACATAATCTTTGCGTTTCTCAATTCTAATTTTTGTACATCTTTATTCATATTCTTTATTGCATAGAAATAGTAAAATAACAAAAAAAGAGAAAAAAAAGCAAAGGCGAGCTTATCTCTAAAGGGAGATTTCTACCAGCAAACCTAGGCAGGACAGGAAAAGTTGTGCAACGGGGGACTCCTAGTGCGCAATAAAACTATATATATATACCTCTGATTAAAACATAATAATATAATAAATTATGCATATACATATATACAATACTTACTATTATATACATATATAAAAATCCCTATCACGGAAGAGAAAGGAACAGCTGTTTCAATCTTTTCTTAAACCTTTCAAGAAAATAAAACTAAACACTACTAAACAAACATTTAAAGAAAATAACTATAAAATATTTTACACATACCAGACTTTCACATAAAAATTCAAAATAAGTCATTATTTCTTTCTTTTCATAGTTACTTTAAGCGGAGGTCTTTGCTAGGCTATTCTGTCTATTCAATTTCATACTTTATGTAATTTGGTACATAAATTGGAAAACACCTTGTTCCTGTACCATTGAAAAACTGAGAGCTTCGACCGCGAGTCACAAATGCGCATGAGAAGGGAGTTCGACAACTGCTTCTTTTCCATACAAATATTGCAACAAAATATGAGAAATGCTAAAGAAAACGTCGTACAACTCTCTTTGACACGTCACTGACAATGACGCATCATGAGTGTCGTAAAAATAAATTGCCTACTCTGCCATTGGCGACTTTTTCTGGAGAGTCAACCGACTGGCCTTCATTCTACGAACTGTTTCGTTCACTAGTGCTCCGACAAGTCAATTTTGTCGTTGCGTACACTGATGAAGATCTATCATGAAAACATTCAGGCCCTTGAAATGATGCAATTTCCTTTAAGCGAGTGGAGTTTCATTACATTGAACATATTGCTTCGAACGGTACCGATAGCCATACGCACTAGATTTGAATTATCATTAGTTAACGCTTCTGAGATTCCCCATGTACAAATTCTGATAAATTTTCTTGAGAGAGCTTTGCGCATTCGAAATATCCGCAAATTCAAAATGCGGGCAGTCCACCAATACACCCATGGAACATGTAGCTAGTTTACCATATCATAGTCCAGCTGTTTTACAACCAAACAATATGAGTGGTTCTTTCGCGGCAGACACGGAAGCCAGTACGAACGCTGCCACCGCCGCCGACGCCGACGCCGCCACCTCTGCGAGTAAAACGCGTCCGTATAAGATGTGAATTGTGTCATGGAAAATTGGAAATCATTTTCAATACATAAGTTGTTTGCAAGGCTGGACGTAATCAGACGATATTACTTGAGTGCAATTTCAGGTCCTTTAAAACGTGAGAAGGATGTCACTTTATTTTCAAACCTTGACTGACTTTGGTGAGTCATTTTAGGGTACAGCGGTTAGTGCAGAGAAAATCCTGCAATATACATGTCGAACTAACACGAAGACTATTTGGTGGCTTCGCTGCGCTCGCCCCCCTTAGTCTTCACCAAAGCTTCAGCAAAGAATTGTTCGTTCAATCATGGACCAAAAATACGAGAGGACAGACAATCGTCCTACTTTGAAGCGTAATTCGATTTTCAGTTTAATTGTTGTCGTTAGAAAGAGATAGTTGTGTTCAAAACAGTAGAATTCAATCGGATTCACGACTTTTATACCTAATTTCTAGTAAAGGTAGTATCGTAGTGATGTGCTTAATTTAGGAAAGATGGTGGTATAAGCGTTTCCCATCCTAAGAACAAACAAGGCTTACGCGTCTGAGCACGGGTTTATATTCATGTTCGGTACTGTAAACTTGTGTGTGTGCGTTGTTTTGTCTCCCTATAAAGAATAGTAAAAGCGCAAACTCTGATTTTTCGTCGATATTACGATGGATTATATTACGCCATTAGCCTAAGCACCCAGCATCTATTGGTAGGTAAAGGTAGGCGGGCGAAATAGTAGTGACATCTAGAAATAAGACAGGATTTTGGCTTTCTAGCAGAGTACGTTTTTTGTATAGGTGGTCTGTCCTCACGTATTGATGGTCCATGGATCGAGTGTATATATATAAATTTTCGCGTTTTTTCCCACGATTTATTTTTCCATACGATTCTTTTACCAGTAGTATATTCTTCTACACGCTTTAATTTCTTCCGTTTATTTTTGCCTGACATATAGTTTTCTATGCATTTATTTTCTCAATCCGTATTTTTCATATACATTGGTATTACCGATATAATGATTTTCCAGGTGTTTATTTCCTCATACACTTGATTATTTCCTCATATGCTTGATTTAACTTACATCCATAAACGTCACGCCTTTTCCCATACCTGGTTGGCAAAGGCCCATATGCGCCCCCATTTATTCAGTTTTCACTACCCCTTTTTGCGTGATAGGGGGCTAACCCATCGCCATAGCTATGGAGATAAGTATGACACAAAAAAAAAACACAAAAAATACAACAAGTTAGACATCGCGGAATTAAATCACCAGCCATCCTAGTTGTTGTATCCAATAAATCGCACGCTATTGCATAATGTTAGCCCGCTAATAGTACACTGTGTTGACGTTTTAACGCTGATGGAAAACATCGTGGGGAAACCTTCATATCTCCGCAGCTGTCACGAAAAATTTACGTGTATGGATGTCAGTTAAATCAAGAATAAAATATATGAGGAAATAAGTACCTGGAAAATTATTATACCGGTTTAATATATGTATATGAAAAATACGGATTGAGAAAATAAATGGATAGAAAAATATATGTCTGGCAAAAAAAAACAGAAGAAATTAAAGGGTGTAGAAAAATATACTACTAGTGAAATAATCGTATGGAAGAAATAAATCGTGGGAAAAAACGCGAATGGAAAAAAAATAAAAGGAAAATATTATTTCGGAAAATGTATCTATACACTTCATGGATCAATCAATCAATCAATCAAACTAATGTCTTTATTACTGCAGATATTTACATATACGTAGCAATCGTCATTTTTTGCCGCTTCTTTACATTGTACCACTGTGGGAGAAGAAGGGCGTAGAAACTCCCACAGATTAATTTTAGATCTCTTTTAAAGATTGGTTGTGTTTAAGTAATACAATTCTTACAATATTAATGATAATATCTAGTAATATCTAGATATAGAGGCTTACGAACCAGATGATGTAGTGGACGGCAACTGCTTGGTACTGAAGCTAAAAAATGACTACACGATTATATGTTCTTATAGACCATATTGTTTTGATAATCCAGCAAATTATATTGCTTCCTTGGACAGATTACTACATAGTATACATTGTAAAAATATTGTTTTTACGGGGGACATCAACATTAATATCATGCCTGACTCTCTTACTGGACAAACTGCTGATTATGTAGATCTTATGGCCGCTTTTGGACTTAGACAAGGAGTTGATCGACCAACACACCAAAAAACTTGCTTGGACCATTTTATGGTAAAGGCGTGTAATAAGGCATACACAGTTGTATTCAATGAGTTCACAGACCACTGTCCAATTATGCTCATCATAGATAACAATGAAATGAAGAAAAATAAAACTTGTCATGAAAAGGTCCGTATAAATACTGAGGGCATAGGTCTACGCCTAAGGGATCATACATGGAATGAGCTTCTGGCTACTACTGATGCTAATGTAGCAGCTGAGCTCTTAGTCGAAACTTTAAAAAATATTATTGAGGATAACACCACTGTTACTAAGGTATCTAAACGTAGAAAGCCACTGAAGCCATGGATTACGATAGGAGTAATAAAATCAATTGGGAAAAGAGATAAACTACATAAAAAATCTAAGAAAAACACAAATAATGAGATTATGAAAGAAAAGTATACAACCTACAGAAATATTTGTAACAATATAATAAAAAAACTCAAAAAAGAATATTACGAGCAAGAATTTAGAAAACACTCTAGAAATTCTAAGGAAACCTGGAGGATTATTAAAGAAATCTGCTCACTAAATAAGACAAATGTCTTTACTTCTGATTTGCTCAATATAAGACCGACCCATGTAGAGTCGCTGGAGGAAGTCAATAACTACTTTACCACAATAGGTTACAAACTGGCAAAGGGCACCCTTACTAGGCTTAATAAAACTGAAGCGGATCTTGCATACCTAGCGTCCTCTAGAATTACACCAGCAAGTTCTATGATGCTGTATCCTACTGACCCAACGGAAATATTGCAAACTATAGCAACGCTAAAAACCAATGGTGCGCCTGGCTGGGATAACATACCTACTACTATAATTAAAACATTTTGTCATCTATTGGCTTCACCACTATCACACATGTGCAATTTGAGCCTGGCCAACGGTACCTTTCCTACTATTTTAAAAAAAGGAATAGTCTGCCCAATTTTCAAAGCGGGGGATAGAAAATTGCCAACCAACTATAGGCCCATAACCTTGTTAACTACGATTTCTAAAGTAGTTGAGAAGGTAATGAATAAAAGATTGGTCAGCTATCTGGAATCAAAAAATCTATTGTCAGGCAACCAATTCGGGTTCAGGTCGGGAAAGAGTACAGAGGATGCGGTGATGAAGCTGACGTCGCTTGTAACTGAACACGTCGACAGAGGTGAAAAATGTGTGGGCGTATTCCTCGACTTACAAAAAGCGTTCGACACAGTGTGCATTCCTATCCTACTAGCGCGCTTAGAGAACATGGCTGTGCGCGGCTCCCCCTTAAGATGGTTTACTGACTACCTAACTAACCGCAAACAAGCTGTGCGCATAGAAAATCTCTTGAGTGGGAGTGCCTCATGCATGTATGGTGTACCACAAGGCAGTACGCTGGGGCCGACCCTATTTTTGGTATACATCAATGAACTCTGTAAACTGGATATGATAGGAGCTAACCTGATAATGTTTGCTGACGATACGGTCATTCTCTTTCATGAGACAAATTGGACCAAAGTGCAACGTCTAGCTGAGACAGGACTAGCTAAGGTGACATGTTGGCTAGAGGACAGTCTGTTATCGCTTAATACGATGAAGACCAAATATTTGTGCTTCAGTAAAACTGCTGCTGGAAGTCCAGAACAAAACTTCGAGCTTACTATACACACGTATCCATGCAACAGAGAATTAGTGGAAGGTGTTATGTGCGGCTGTGAAACTCTCTTGAGGGTGCCCAGCATAAAGTAACTTGGTGTCGTTGTAGATGATAACCTACACTGGGGTCCGCACATTACAGCGACAGCTAAAAGGATACGTAAGCTCATATTTGTATTCAAGCACCTCCGTTTATATGCAAATAGAACTCTGCTTTTACAGACTTATAGCGCCTTATGCCACTGCGTGATTGAGTACTGCATCTGTGCTTGGGGAGGTGCTCGCAAAACTATTCTACTGGAGGCCGAGCGCGCCCAGCGTACCGTGCTTAAAGTTCTTCTGTACGCGCCCTGGCGGCACCCCACCACGCTTGTGTATAAAGAATCCAAGTGCTTACCATCAGGCAGACCTTTATATTAAAATGTATTAGGCGATATCATAGTCGTACAGTCCCGCTCTTACCTGTAAGTACCAAGAGGATTTATCGTTTTCCAGTTCCACGTGCCATAAGTGTTTTTGCGCGTAGGCACTACAACTATGTAACACCTCGCTTGTACAGTACTATACACAGTAAATTAAATATCTCAAAAGAAAGAAACTACACTTTAAAAAACAGAGTCTACACCTGGCTGAGATCTCACGATTATGAGGGCACCGAAAGCCTAATGGACTCTGCGTCCTAAAACCATTAAGATAAGTATATTACACTTATATTCACCACACTGCACTCACTACAAGCCTAACACACACACACACACCTACACTAACAACTACACCTACACTACACTTGATGACTCTGGTTAATTATTATAATTTTTAAATTTTATGTCTACTATATAAAATCTTTCTGTTTTTGTAATTAATGTACATGCTTAACTACTTTATTAATTTCACAAACATTGTGACTATAATCGGGAAGAACTGTTTCCCTAGATACAGTTTGAACTAGTTAGGGAGACAGGGATCCACCAATATGGAATAAGGATTTATTGTGAATAAAATTAGGCAGGAATAAATAATTACAAAATTAGTAACATAAAGTTCTGTGTTGAGTTAGATTAACCCCCATACAGTCCCTCATATAAGTAATCTTGAACATTGTAATAACCCTTTTTTGACAAAGTCGCTTTTACATGGTTTTTAAATTGCTCAAATGGCAATTTCAAAATCTCCAGAGGTATGTTCTTGTAGCAGAGAATGCACTGACCCTTGAAAGAATAGCTAACCTTCGCGAGTCTAAACCGGGGCGCAACGTAAGTTCTAATTCAACCATGGTTAGCCATTTCATGGTATGGTCACTTCTGCGATATGGTTACGTACGACAATACTCCATTTAAAGGAATATTGAGTCGTTGATATGCCATTAGGTGTGCTATAGTACCGCACAAATCGCATTTTTGTTATAGAAAAGACTGACAGATAAAGACAGACAAAGTGATCCTATAAGGGTTACTTTTTCCTTTAAAGGTACGGAAATGTAAAGATATAGGTAGCAGTTCAGTTCTGAGGATTTCGAAATAGGCCGTTTAAAGGATTAAATATGGCCAGAAATGCATCTTTAGCTTCAATTCTAGGCTAAAATAGACAACATAAAAATGTAGGATAAATATATGTATATAAAAGGTCACTTAGAGATAAGAATGGACTTTTAAAATTTCCGGATATCTGTTATATTTAATACTTAAAAATATTTTTCGCAATGCATTATTATTCAACTAAATGAACAAGCGCTCGGAGACGAAATCAGTTTCCTATATGAAACTTACACGCAAAAATAGGTAAAAAAAAAGGAAATTTTTAAGTTGTTTTATTTTATTTTTAATGTTATTTATTACAGGAGTTTAGTAATATTTTCTATATTTTTCTTGGTCTCAGAGCTCGGGCTGCCCCGCGGGGCTCTGCGTGGGAGCATGCGTCAGTCTGCTTCGACGCGATGTGACGGGTATTTGTTTTCTTTGTCTAATTCTCAATGCCATTGGCCTTTGTTCAGACCTTAAATGGATCATTAGGTGATGAGATGATCCTGGGAAGTAAAGATAAAACGGTTACGAAGTTTCGAAGGAGTTAATTATAAAGTTTTCCTTCGTTATACTAAAAGACTACTTACAACTTCTTGTCAAGTTTCTTGTAATTGTAGAGGTTGGGCCTTGATAGATGTTGTTGAATAAAAGAGTAGTTACGCACTTGTTGAGTGTCTCATGTATTAATATCCCATATGACAGTACAGTGTTGTTTCTATAGAGATGAGGTTTGAGTGTGTGTGTGTGTGGACATGTGGATACATGTTACTCCTTCTCCCTCTTTTAAAAGTTTTTTTATAAATCGTAAAATCTAAATGATAAGTAATCAGCTAAAGTTAAACGCGACAGCATTCATTTATTTGGGCCACCGGGCCTTTTATTTTGTGAAGGCTGTAAACACCATTAGTATTATATATAAACTTAATTAAGAGCTCCTTTAAAGAAAACTGATTTTATAAACATAATCTTTGCGTTTCTCAATTCTAATTTTTGTACATCTTTATTCATATTCTTTATTGCATAGAAATAGTAAAATAACAAAAAAAGAGAAAAAAGAGCAAAGGCGAGCTTATCTCTAAAGGGAGATTTCTACCAGCAAACCTAGGCAGGACAGGAAAAGTTGTGCAACAGGGGACTCCTAGTGCGCAATAAAACTATATATATATACCTCTGATTAAAACATAATAATATAATAAATTATGCATATACTATATAAAATACTTACTATTATATACATATATAAAAATCCCTATCACGGAAGAGAAAGGAAAAGCTGTTTCAATCTTTTCTTAAACCTTTCAAGAAAATAAAACTAAACACTACTAAACAAACATTTAAAGAAAATAACTATAAAATATTTTACACATACCAGACTTTCACATAAAAATTCAAAATAAGTCATTATTTCTTTCTTTTCATAGTTACTTTAAGCGGAGGTCTTTGCTAGGCTATTCTGTCTATTCAATTTCATTCTTTATGTGATTTGGTACATAAATTGGAAAACACCTTGTTCCTGTACCATTGAAAAACTGAGAGCTTCGACCGCGAGTCACAAATGCGCATGAGAAGGGAGTTCGACAACTGCTTCTTTTCCATACAAATATTGCAACAAAATATGAGAAATGCTAAAGAAAACGTCGTACAACTCTCTTTGACACGTCACTGACAATGACGCATCATGAGTGTCGTAAAAATAAATTGCCTACTCTGCCATTGGCGACTTTTTCTGGAGAGTCAACCGACTGGCCTTCATTCTACGAACTGTTTCGTTCACTAGTGCTCCGACAAGTCAATTTTGTCGTTGCGTACACTGATGAAGATCTATCATGAAAACATTCAGGCCCTTGAAATGATGCAATTTCCTTTAAGCGAGTGGAGTTTCATTACATTGAACATATTGCTTCGAACGGTACCGATAGCCATACGCACTAGATTTGAATTATCATTAGTTAACGCTTCTGAGATTCCCCATGTACAAATTCTGATAAATTTTCTTGAGAGAGCTTTGCGCATTCGAAATATCCGCAAATTCAAAATGCGGGCAGTCCACCAATACACCCATGGAACATGTAGCTAGTTTACCATATCATAGTCCAGCTGTTTTACAACCAAACACTATGAGTGGTTCTTTCGCGGCAGACACGGAAGCCAGTACGAACGCTGCCACCGCCGCCGACGCCGACGCCGCCACCTCTGCGAGTAAAACGCGTCCGTATAAGATGTGAATTGTGTCATGCATGTGTGAAGCTCATCACGATTTGGCGACATGTAACAAATTCCTGAATTTGTCTCCGTCGGATGGATATTCTTTCATTCAAACAAAAAATGTCTGTTTCAATTGTTTGAGTTTCGGACACGGCGTAAAATATTGTAGGTCAACTTTGTTTGTCGAGTTTGTTCGAAAAATCACCATTCGTTGATCCACTTCGTGAAAACAACAAACGGTAGGTTTGTTTTTTTTCACGTGTTTTATGTGTTTTAATTACATCGAATGAGTTAACGGGTGAAACTATTTTCCCGCCTTCCCCCGCGGAAGAAATTGCGAACTCTGGTACATACACTTCACCTGAGAGTTCAATGACCCAATACGCTGACGTCCGTTGACCCCACGTTTTCACCGGCCCATTCGCATTCTGTAGGTGCAAGCACGGTGCTCTTGTCGGTGGCGCTTGTCGATGTGTTTTTGTGAACGAACAAAAGCATAGTATGATTGACACGGGGAGTAAGGCGACTTTTATTACAGAGGCATGCGCACAACGTTTAGGCTTGTCTCGTAGAAATGTTAATGTGCCGATTATTGTTATCGAAAACCAACCCGTTCAACGCTAAGGGCTCGTGTCTTTTGCTATATCTCCAAGAAACAAGATCGAACCATGAATTCCCATCAACGCGTTAATTTTGCCAAAATTAATATCGCAAATGCCGAATGTGCCATTGCCCCATACAGGTTGGTCACACATTCAAAATCTGAACCTGGCTGACCCGACATTTGATACGCCACAATCGGTGGAAATGTTATTAGGTGCGCATACCTATACTATCCCATATTTTACTAGGTGGTGTCATAACGGGTTCACCTGTGTCGCCTATCGCCATGAACAGTGTATTCGGTTACTTGTTGTTAGGAACCTCAGGATTACTTACGAAAAACGTAAGGATTCTAAGCACGAGGATACGTCTCAAACTCCGCTTCGAGTGTGTTTCAGCCGTTCGAAAATTATATGGATCCCCAGAGGTTTTGGTAGTTAGAATCATTACCAACATTATTTTGAACATTATTTACATTATTTAAATTATTATTAACATTATTAACATTATTATGAAGTACACAAGTTGACCCCCGATGAACTCCTTTGCCAGTACTTGTTCGAAAAACCTCACACTCGTGATAAATCAGGTCGCTATATTGTTGCGTTGCCTTTCAAACCCGATACACCAAAGAATCGGTGAATCGCGAAATACAGCCTTCTCGAGATTCCGTAAGCTGGAACATAGGTTAGAATCGAATCCAAAACCGAAGGAGGACTATCACGAATGCTTACAGGAATATGTAGATCTTGGTCATATGGAGCCCGTTACAGAGTAAAGTAAAGTAAAGAAATCATCTGATACGTGTGCGCATCCGTAGTATATACCACACCACGCAGTCATAACGACGTATTGACGACCCGAATGACCGAGTCGGCAGTAACCCTGCCTACGAAGCCAAGGGTCCCGGGTTCGAGTCCCGGTGGGGGCAAATATTTGTTTGGTGAGAACAGATGTTTATACCCTAGTCATGGTTGTTTATCTATCACTACACTTAACTTAAACACATGGTGGCGACCGGTACAGGTCGAACAGGTACCATTTGCGGAAATGGAGTCTGACAAAAGTAATAAGGTAAGGTCTTCAGTGAAACCCTAAATCTGACCACTTTACCTTCATTCAGTGTTCAATCAACCACGGACAAAAGTACGAAGCGAAAATATATGACCCAATGGGACTTCTATCGCCCGTAACCTTATACGCAAATCAACTTATGCAACATTTATGGATTGCTGGCGTAGAATGGGCTGCTACGCCACCCCATGACATCAAACATAGCTGGAATAGTTTTACAACTGAGTTACCATGTCTTTCGCGTATATAGTTTCCGCGTCACGCGTTTCCACATAATAAGGTGTCTGTACAACTTCACGGCTTCTCTGATGTGTCCGAAATAGCTTATGCCGCATGCGTGCACGTCCGTTTTGAGTCCAGTGACGGTACAGTAAAATCATTTTTGCTTCTAGCAACAACGCGCGTCGCACCCATAAAGTTACGTTACTATACAACAAGCCAGGAACAATCAAATAAGAATATAACACGAAGGAGGAAAGAGGGTTATTCATCGTTACATTAAATTGTTTTTGCAATGGTACTAATGGGACACATCGGTACCATTTGTACAATGAATTGTACTAGTGGGATAAATTGGTGTCATTTGTACCATCAATGGTACTGACCAATGGTACAAGTGGTCCAGCCAGCGGGAGCTATACCCCGTCTTGAACTCATGATTACTCTCCATACGGCTATACGGCCAGATTACTTTCCATACGGCCATACGGCCAGATTACTTTCCATACTGATTGATAAGGTGATGCACACTTACGGTGAGCGTGTTAATATTGATAAGGTCTACGCTTGGTCTGATTCGTCTATTGTACTGGCGTGGTTGTGGTCCCCACCTTACGAATGGAAGACTTTCGTATTAAATCGTACTAGTGAAATTCTTTCTCGCGTGCCTCCTAGTAGTTGGCGCCCTGTTCCATCAGGAGATAATCCCGCGGACTCCGCGTCACACGGATTACTCCCAAATATCTTCATAAATCATCCCTTATGGTTTCATGGACCCTCTTGGTTGTCCATGGAACCTCAATCCTGGCCGAACCTTAGAGATGTCGTTGCCACAAACGAAGAGAAACGCAACTTACCGATGATGTCTCATCCGATCATATCTACGAATGACAATGATGATGACTTCTTTTCTCGGTTTGGCTCATTGCAAAAACTGGTTCATGAAACTGCTGTAATATTCAGATTATATTAAAAAAAAAACACAGAGTACTTTTCAACCACATGTGACCGTATCCGAATATAATTACAGTCTGAAACGACTAATACAAATTGTTCAACATTCCACCTTCAAAGACGACATTCACAGGCGGTCTGCAGGGAAATCGCCGTCAAATACATTGCGACAACCCCTTCCTAGATGAAGATAATTGTTTGCGAGTTGGTGGCAGGATAGATAAATCTATTTTGTCCTATGAAGCGAAACATCAATGGATTTTACCTAAAATGTAGCCATTAACCATGCTTATTATAGATGATGCCCATATTATGCATTTACATGCTGGGCCACAGTCTGGTCAATATTTATTTGGTTGTTAAGAAAAATCGAGAAGAAAACCATAATTAACCGGTTCGCGGCGAAAAATTTAAAATGAATGTGTAAATACTGTAACAGCATTTACATAATTGTTCATGGCAACCTGAATGGTTGGTAATTGGGATAGCCCCAAGTTCTATTATCTTCGCCAACTAGAGAAGCTTAGGCAGTGATAATACACAGTCAGGTCATAAGTTCTGTCACACAATAAAAAATTTTGAATTTAGAACGCTGGCCACAAAAAAGTTTATTGAATTCGAATTTCGAATTTTTCATGAAAATAAAAATGTGTACTTTTTAGAATTTTCCTCATTTTGAAATATGGAGTGGACACTTAAAGAAGACCGTGTCGCAGTTATTGCGTTGCATCGTTGCGGTTACGCGCCAATTCAGATTTTCGACTTATTGAAAAATTTGAATATAACCAAAAGATTCGTTTATCGTACCATAAAACGATACAATGAAGACTCTAGTGTAGATGACAGGTCAAGAAGTGTTCGCCCTCGCTCTGTTAGGACTCCAGCAGCGATAAAAGCTGTGAAGGCGCGAATTCAAAGAAATCCCATACGTAAGCAGAAACTGTTGGCCCTTCAGATGGGGTTAAGCAGGACCACGGTGAAAAGGGTGTTAAATGAAGACTTAGGGCTTAGGGCATATCAAAGAAAAACAGGACATCGTTTGGACGCTCGTTTAATGGACCTGAGACTGAAGAGATGCCACGCTTTGTTGAAGCGGTACGCGGGAAAAAAGCATCGGGAAATTATTTTTTCGGATGAAAAAATTTTCACCGTTGAAGAGAGCTACAACAAACAAAATGATAAGGTGTACGCACACAGCAGTGAAGAAGCGAGCAACCGTATTCCGCGTGTCCAACGAGGTCATTTTCCATCCTCGCTCATGGTTTGGTTGGGAGTCTCTTATTGGGGCTTAACTGAGGTACATTTTTGTGAGAAAGGCGTAAAAACTAATGCAGTTGTGTATCAAAATACAGTCCTCAAGAACCTTGTGGAACCTGTTTCTCATACCATGTTTAATAACAGGCACTGGGTATTCCAAAAAGATTCTGCGCCAGCTCATAGAGCGAAAAGCACACAAGACTGGCTGGCGGCGCGTGAAATCGACTTCATCCGGCACGAAGACTGGCCCTCCTCCAGTCCAGATTTGAGTCCGTTAGATTACAAGATATGGCAACACTTGGAGGAAAAGGCCTGCTCTAAGCGTCATCCTGATTTGGAGTCACTCAAGGCATCCTTGATTAAGGCAGCCGCCGATATTGACATGGACCTCGTTCGTGCTGCGATAGACGACTGGCCGCGCAGAATAAAGGCCTGTATTCAAAATCGCGGGAGTCATTTTGAATAAACTTTATTACCATAAGAATCTATGTTTTATTAAGTTGATTTTGCTATATAAATGTTTACATAAATAATAAACATGTCTAAATTATTTCATATTGCACATGTGACAGAACTTATGACCTGACTATGTAATTATTTTTTATACCTTTCACTAGGTTTAACCTGTCGACAGTAGTGAGGATTGAAATTAGCAAAGGGAATCGCATATTTTCTTATAAGGTTATGAATTTCTCTCGACTGAAATTATGCTTTTAAAATTGTTTGAAGGATGCCATGGGCATGGAGAATGATTGGAGTGTTTATAAGCAAGACATATTTCGCAAGCAGAAATAACTTTAGCCACATCTTTGAACATCCCTGTCCAGTAATATCTCAAGGATAGTTTTTTTAAAGGTTTAGGAGGGATGCCATGGACAATAAAACAAAATTTTCCCAATAGAAATTAATAATAAAAGCTGCAGCTTTTTTAATAGGAAAAATTAGAGAATATTTAGAGAGACAACAATTCACTATTAGAATGTTTTGATTGCGTTTCCTAGAGATATGCATGGAAAAGGTCTTGAGCAAATCTTTGGTGCACCTATTGGGCCATAATGACAATGATTGGAGTGCTTATAAGAAAGACATATTTCTATTCACGTTATATAGCACCAGAACCTTGCACTTAAGTATTGTCGTCTGATAAATAGTCCAGCCTTGCAATCGATTCATGTAATGAATTTGATTTCCAGATTTCTTCGTAGGAATAACTATGAACATTTTTATTGTTTACATCTTTAACAGCATTTTTTTTACAACTTGCTATTTAATCGATGTTTTTCATACGCTTCATATAGTCTTTATATATGGCTCTAACTGGCACCTTGGGTGGAGTAACGTCACATTCAAAATCAAAATATGTTTGAAGTTTGGAAGATTGGGAGGAACAAGAGTTTTTTCTGAAACTCAAAAAACCGAGTAATTGGTCTTAGGCTACAGAATCTCGGAAACCTAGAAGAACCCTGCTGGAATAAGTCACCCCTACTTACTGCTTTCACCTGCGTCTACTGACCGGCACGCCAGACGGCTGCTACGCCTCCTGCCTACTTCTGCTACTTAATGTTTTGCCTGCCGCTACTGACCGGCACGCTAGACGGCTGTTGCGCCTCCTACCTAATGCTGCTTCCGCCTGCCTCTACTGACCGGCAAGCCAGATGGCTGCTGCGCCTCCTGCCTGCTGCTACTACTAGTCGGCACGCCAACTCAACGGCGCCCGTGGACCCACTCCCAGGGTCAAGGTAATTATTTGTATAAATGTTAGGTGATATATATAGTGTTAGGTTAGGCTAGGTTAGGAAAACTTGTATAAAATAAATAGGACTTATTCTAAATTTCTCTCTTTCATTTTCTTTATGCTCTCAAATTATCTTCATTACGCTTCCGTTACGGGGGTTGTTCACCCCAACCCTCCGTAACGTGATACTTTTACCGCTCAACGGGTTTTTATTTTACATAAGTTTAAAAGATTTTCCGTTCTCTCAATTCAAAAATTCCTCCCACTAGTGACTAAATCGGATTTCTTTGGCTAACTCTTTCAACCTATTTTTTTTCTTGATTACTACTTATGTAGGTACTACCGCATATGTAGATATTACTTCATAGGTAGATAGGTGAATTTCTTACTTCAGTGCAGTGGCTCTTCCCTTGAACACTTAAACAAAGCGGAACTTGAATATGAGGTGCAATCCGTTTGGAAACCCCTGCCGATTCTTTCTTAAACCTCAAAAAGCAGATTGAACCCTTATTAAGAGACAATCCTGCCTCCAAAATTTTAACTACAGTCCGTCGTCCTGGTGAAGATGTGGAACAGGCTGAAGCTAACTTGTCTTACCTAGAAAGAAAAATCTGTCTACTGGAACAGAATGATTCTTCCCTACTTTCTAAAAAGGTTGAGGCTTACCTGAGTCACCTCTAATATTGGCTGGAACAAATCAACAAAAACTCAAGTGCCCGCACTCGAGGAGCGGCTGCTCACACTACAATCGAAACTCTCCTCTCTTAATACAAGTTATGAAAACCTCCTGTTCATACTAGCTGAGTCGTCTCCTATCACACACAAAACACTCAAGTCACTCAAAACACTATTCCTGTGAACAAACCTGTCGTTAACTCGGATCCAACATCTATCACTACATACTCTTCCTACAGCCATTCTTATCCCACATAATAGCCTATGTAATAACCGATCTTAAAAGGATTACATATGATGGCACTACTTGCCCAAAATCTTTTCCAATTAAAATAATTGAATTTAACACCCCTAGGCAAATCCCAAAGGAAAATCTTTTAGACCAAGGCTTTGAACTCTTTTATTTATTTATTTATGTATGTAAATGTACTACACACATGTATGGCCATAGGTCTCCCTCTTCTTCTTCAGGGGGTTAAAGTGCCTGCACCTGGCCCACATAAGCGGGATCTTTGTGCATGTCCCCTGGAACCACTCTTCTCATTCAGCCATGCTAACTCCTGCACCAGCTGGAGTATGAGGCCTGGGTGTTCAAGGAGCTCTGAGGTCGGAGCTTCTCTTAGAATTGCCTTCCTGGGTTCTATGGTGGATTTCCGCGTAAGCAGCATGTGCTCCATGGTCTCATCCACTTCCATGCAACCCCTGCACAGCAAGCTATCTGTTGCACTTGTAACTTTGCTAAAAGTATACGTGGGTTGTTATCTGGCCAGTTAGTATATTTATATTACTGCGTCTCAGTCTTATCAGGTAGTGTGAATTTATAGTTATCTTATTTTAATTTGGTGTTTTTGCAGTCTTCCCTGCTCCCCCATAATTCATCATGTTACGCAGCTGTGACTGAATTGAGGCTCTTCCTTATTATTTCTTCTGATGGGAGCCAAAGGTTTGTAGGCTAATTGCCGTCTTTCCTACCCCTGCTTTGGGTAGTTTGCCTGCCTCGTAGTTTCCTTGGTGCTGACTCCTAACACCCTTTACTCCTTTTACACTTTATCCCTTTACTCACAACAATTTGACTTTATTATTCTCACCCAGTCTGTTGATCATCTCGTGACATTCAAGTTTGAGTTGGTTAGTAGCTTTCTTAAAGCCCAGAGGAAGAGAAGAGAAGGAGAGTCTTTCTGTTTTCAAGACAACTTCGCTCCTCTCGACGCTCCCTACAGGCGTTGATCACTGTATAGTGTTATTTTGTTACTTTGAATCAGCTCCTCCATGTCTACCGTGACTGGTACTTTGTTTTATAGGAAGGCTTTTTATGTGGTTTATCGCTATAATGGCTTCAGTAACCTCTTCGACGGCCTTTGCCTTTCCATCGTCCCGTTTTGTACAGTCTTAGAGCTGCAGGTTTTACCTCTTGCTGAGAAAACTGGAGTGTATAGGAGAGGAGAGGAGAAAAGAGTCGGTTGTGACCACGTTGTGACAGATATTTGAACATTTGGATCTGAAATCAACAAAAACTATAGCAATTATATGTCTAGTAATACTAAGTAGAACTTATTTAATCTGAAAACAGATAATTGTTAAAGATATTGTTACCAATTACAAATACGTGTTTTGCTTTGATGTCTTCAGTTGAAATTAAAAACAAAAGCAAACATAAGAAACGATAAAAAAATGTATGGTCGGAAGTCTTGCTAAGGATAAAAACAATTAAAGTTACCACAAAATGGCGCTACTCACAGTATTTTGGAGAGTATTACGAACAAATCAGCTCCTAATTGATTGGGATATATTTATTTCATAGTGTTATAATTTTTCCTGTGACTAATTAACATGTTTATTTACATATATTTTTTTATCATAATCTGCTCTGTTGAAAAGTGTTTTAAAATCAATAAGATTTTTGCCTTGTTCAACATTTTCGATCCGACTCGTAATAAATACCCTCGAAGCGTCAGTAGGAAAGTGGTGACGGACGCTATGACGTCATCAGAGCGAGGTTTTGGCGTGTAGTACAAACATAGAGGAATATACAATTGCCTCTAGTCTAGTGGATCGAAAGCTACAATTGCAACAATTACTTTTGAACAAATTAAGTTAGTCTACGGGCCGAAGCCAGCTGGTCTCGCCGTAACTCCTCGTCAGGCTCCAATTAGGCTTACCATTTTAAGATGGCCCCTATCATCAACAACCTTGAATGTTATTTTCTTGCGACAACTTTTCAATCGTTTGCACTTTGGATTCGAAATTACAAATCGTGATTGAAAGAAAACTCGTCCATTTGAAGGACTTATTTACGTAGGGTTTTTTACCTTTCTTTCAGCCCTGAAGCAACGTAACTACGTATACATTACCAGTCATAAATATTCATTCTTCCGAATAATTTATGTTTCGTCGGAAGCGTTGTAAATGATGTACCTACTGTTATCCTGTGGTTTGTTAGGGAACATGTTAAATTTTGTACTGAAATCCCGGGTGTAAAGTCAAGGTCATATGGCAACACTGGCTATATTTGCTTAGGAGACCCTTTCTTACATTATATACATTCAAGAGTGAGTCAACTTGGAGGTAAAGTACATCAAATATAAGTAAATACAAGGAACATTTTTATTTTTTAAATATATGCAAAAATACAAGACGTTTTTTTTGGAGCAAACGCAAACATAGGGGTTTTGTGCAGTCCGGATTAAAATGAAAGGTGATGGCTAGACGACTGTTGATTTCACAAGTTTTTATGGTAGATTATACTACGCCGCCTATGAAAAACATGCATGCACATACAAAAATGCAAGGAAGTCTCGCTGCTTGAATTTTTTAAATACGTATGCATGTTTTGTATGCGATCTTGTTGCCCTTTGTTAGAAATCTTCTTTGTCTTTCGGTTGCTATTTCTTGTGCGTTGTTATATTATAAGTAAATTTCTCAAGCTTATTTTGTTCGCGGCGTGGCTTAAAAATCAGGTTATAAAATGCGTGTAAATCTGTGACGAATTTTAATGGCCATAATTCTCCATGACTGGCCAAAAATAATAAATTGTTAAGTAATTCGGAATAAAGAATAGATAATAAAATACTTTGCGTAAACATTTAGGTGGAGCGTGCGTCCAGAAAGCAAATCGTTGGATATTTTTAAATCTCGCATATACGCTTAAACACAAAACTTCACAATTATATTACGCATGGATGCATCTAATGATAATTTTGTTTTTATATATGGCTTCGTAACTAATCCAAGATCTTTTTGAAAACGTTCGTCGTCGCTTAAAGATAAATTTTAGTGGATTTTGGTGGTAACCATAGAACACATGTTTCATCATCGGATAAGGTTGATGACCCAGTTTTATTCAAATGAGAGATCTTACGTAACAGAAAAGGACATGTGCTATATCTCCCTTTTTCTTACAAAAAAAGTTCATTCACCTCTTCGAATCCGAACGCATCTATAGCTGCTAAGTCAAAATACCGTTGGTTTCCTGTAATCTTTGGCTTAAGTTCTATTTTCTGAAATTTTTTCATAATTTTCTTATTTATACTATGGTGATAGTGTTGTTGTTTGTGTGGAATTGAGGTAAGTCTTTGTCTTATGCCTATTTACAACTGTTTCTGCGATAAACAATACACATTTCGCAGTGAAACTTGATGTTGATGTTTTTCTTATATCGGCTAGATTTGCGTCGAGAGGGAACATTTTCATAGAAGTCGGTGATTATCATGTCGGTACAAATAAAAACTAAGGTCACAGTGACATTTGTTTCGCATAAACTAAGAGAGGGTTTCATTAGCTACTCAGATCTACAATTCGTATAGTTCTAAGAGTTACCATTCCAACAGAATCACTTGATACGTCAGTCAAGTGCCGCGCGCGGGTGGGCTCCAAATATGCCGCGGATCCTAGCTGTTTCGCGCCGCGGCGGCCAAGGATTCGAAGAGGTTCATTAATTAATAAGTGTCAACATTTCGGATCTGCAATTTTCTGTTTTGATGTTTCGGTTTTGAGCCTTGAGTACAATATTTTATTTTGATCGGTATTGTGATTGGTACGTTTTTGATGTGGCATGATGGCATTCGACTATTATGAATTATTTTTGACATCTACATTTTCAAAACTTCATGTTGTTGTAGAAATTTTGGTGGATTTAATTAAGTCCACCAATTTTTGTTATTTAAATAACTCCATTGGTCTTTAAACTGATTGGTCTGTTTTAAGTATTGTTCTACGAGATATTGGGGTTAATCTGGCTCAACACAGACCTTGCTGTTAATAATTTTGTAATTATTTATTCCTGCTTATTAATCATAACAATTAAATTTTTCATATTTGTATTAGTTAAGCACAACCTATTTTTAAAAGAGATCTAAAAATCAATCTGTGGGAGTTTCTACGCCCTTCTTCTCCCACAGTGGTCCAATGTAGAGAAGAGGCAAAATTGACGTTTGCTAAGTATATGTAAATATCTCCAGTAAAAAAAAACATACATTCAGATAATCAACATTTAACAATATATGTACTCTTTTATTCAATAACACTTTTATCTTGGCCAACCTCTAAATGGTGACTGTGCCAGGCCAGCCTTTCACGAGGTGATGCTGTGCCGAATAGCAATAAGAACATTCTAAAGAAGAACCTAAAGAAGACATATCATTAGGGTTCGCAGAAAATAATTAAATAAGATATAACCATGGACGAATAAAACTAGAGGATTGACAACGTCATATCAAAAAACGTACCCTGCTCAAATCCTGTATTATTTCTAGATGTCTCTGTACCCTGCAATAGATGCTGGGTGCTTAGGGTCACGGCATAGTATAATCCATAGTAATATCGACGAAAAATCAGAGATGGCGTAAGCGTAAGCCTTGTTTCTTCTTCGGAAAATAACGCTTATACCGCTATCTTTCCTAAATTAAGCGCGCCACCACGATACTACCTATACTAGAAAGAACTTGAACTAGTAGCTCTATCTATCAATATAAATTTAAACTAAAAATCGAATTACGCTTCAAAGTGCTACGGTTGTAGGTCCTCTAGTTTTATTCGTCCATGATATAACATACTTTTAGAAGTAAGAAAATAAATTACAGAAGAAGGCGCTGCTTGGTGCCGGGTTTATTTTCAAGTCTATCTATGATCTGGATAACGCACGGCGCTGGGGGGTATTATGAACCGGTCAAGCAGCTGGCAGATCTACGTAGGCCTAAGATCACCGTTTCAAAGTCTTGAGCGCAAACCATAGATATTGAGATATAGGCCCTTGGCGCTAAGCTTGTATCGTCGCTGCTTGATTGATTGACGCCACCAGTGTTGCCAACCCCAATCTAGACTAAAACTGCAAACAAGCTTTCAAAAAGCTGTAGAAAACTGAAAATTTCTACTTACAGAACTGTAAATCTACAGCTTTTCTTATTTTGTATTAATAGCAATAATCAATAAAACAACATAATAAAGTAATAAAATTATACTTGTAGTAATAAATCAACTTTAAATCTTAACAAATTTACAATATTTCTACTAAGACTTCATCGTTTTCAATATGCACATCCTCCTCATTTTCAGTTTCATTTTTATTCTTGAAATCGTACATATTTTTATTAAATCTCTTTAAATGCTTATTGGCAGCATCAAACTCGAAACAATTTTTAATTTCTCATTTTGTATGTAAAGTGCTTTTTATGGTGGTGGTAGAGAGTTTATTCCTATGTTTGGTTTTCATAAGTTTTTTTTAATTTATTTATTTATTTATCCACTAACGCCACCTCTGCAATTAAGCAAACCGTACCTTAGACGTTGCTAAAATCGAGTTGTACGGGTTACGCAGCGAATAAAATAGGTGGCGTAGTATTATATAGAAAAAACTGTAGATTTGGAGGTCTGAACTAAAAACTGTGACGATATGGACAAAACTGTAAATCTACAGTTAAAACTGTAGAGTTGGCTACACTGGACGCCACCACAAAACGCAGTTACACGCCACTCGTACGAAACCAACCCCTCCCTCCCGGCACTTCAGTAGACTCGTTCCAAACAAACGCGACGCACCCACGCGGGCCTTTAACCCTTTTATAATGGAGACATTTTTTGTTAAATAATGAGAGTTCTTAATTGGCCTAAGTGAAGACTTATAATCCTTATTTACATTAATAGTCTTGAGCTGTGAACTTACTAATTAAATAATAAATAATTCATTAGTACAAATAAAAAATATCTGGATCAGATAAAGAAATTGTTCTTCCACTATATTTTCTCTCCTAAGCCGATGACCTCGTCATCGTTTGTCAAGGCCTGCAACACATAGACCAAATCGTGACTTGCCTAAAAACTCTACTTAAAACAGTAAAACAGTAGGCCTGAACTCCCCACCAATGCCCACGATTTATCGTATTGGACCAAGTTACAAATATAACTACAGGTCACAGTGGGAAATATACTACAAAAAAGAGATGCCACCAAGCCATCCCATTAGTATCCATTCCCATTGCTCTAAACCTACATATACACAATTATCAAGAAGACAAACATGGACTGGAAAATAGCTCACCCGATCTACAAAATGGTTATTTTGCCGTGTATAACGTACGGACTAAAAGTGGCAGCCCTTAGCAAAGCCAACTGCTCCAGACTAAGATAATACGATCGTCTGATCTTGAGAGGGATGCTCGAGAGCGCCAGGAGCCATCCCAGACATCGTAAAATTCAAGATTTACTACATGGCAAAACAATAACCAAGCGAATTAAGTGGGCCCACGCACAAAGCGGTAGGCCGCGCGACTGGCCATCCACTCTGAAAATATCTAAATCAAAGAGACGACTGTTCAAAGTTGACGGTAAATATTGAGATTTGATTCGGTTCATTTCCTTAACACTTCTTAATAATTATATATTTGCTATAATTATATCTAAATATAAAATTTAGTTTGTTTCAATTAATGATCGCCCTAAACAAAGACAGGGTAATCAAGTATTTACGTATTCCGCCTAAAAGCAGGTTGTCCCATTAAGGCTAGGCCAAACCAACGCGTTCAAGTCGCGTCCGCGGTGGCGTGCACGGTGGCGATCAGTTGTTGCGTATGAACTTGTAGCGACGTGTTTACATCGAGGCGTCCTCTGTTTGGCCGCGGCGTCCGGTGCAGCGCCTGCACGCACGGTGGCGATCAGATCGCGCTTGTTGCGTTAGGACGCTGCACGCAGCTATTGTTGTTGAGAAAAACTGTGTTTTTTAGTTTTTAAAGTATGGTGGAACCGGAAGGAATTACAAAAGAGGTTCACAAATACCCACTGTTATATGATACGTCTCATTCTGATTATAGGAATCATAGAAAAAAGGACTAGGTGTTGGACGAAATAGGAAGGAGAATAGATTGTTCCTCATCATCTTCAATGAGAGCAGACAGAAGTAAAACTTCTTCTTTTAATTTCACTAGATGTATCGGAGAGCATTGTTGTTAATGACGTGACTCCAGCCTGAACGCAAGAACAAACGCGACAGTGTACACAACTATTGCACGCGCAGTAAACGTCACCGTGCACGCCACCGCGAACGCGAATGGAACGCGTTGGTTTGGCCTAGCCTTTACTAAAGCTCGTGCGACAACGCGGACACTAAACGGTCCCCGGTGGCGTGCACGCACGGTGGCGATTACTGCGCGTGAAAAAGTTGTGCACAATATCGCGTTTGATCAGGCGTTCACCAGACTGGCGTCACCACAATGATACAGATGATGAAATTGATGAATTCTTAATTACCTTACCTAATAAATCAACATAATATAGAGCTTACCACATAATCCGAGTATTCTTCCTACTTCGTCCCACACCTGGACCTTTTTTTATTATTTCTATAATCAGATTGAATCTAAAAAATATAATTTCCTCAACAAATGATAACTGCGTGCAGCGTCCTAACTTAACAAGCGCGCTGATCGCCAGTCGCCACCGCCCCGCGCGCAGATGCTGCACCGGACGCCGCCGCGGCCAATCAGAAGGCGCATTGATGTGAACACGTCGCTACAAGTTCGTACACAAGAACTCCACCGCGGCTGAACGCGTTGGCCCGGCCTAGCCGTAACTCCTACAACATACCATTAGGGATTTATGTACTGTAAATATAATTTATTTATTCATCTGAATTACTGCAATAAGTAATTGTTTTGTTAGAATATTGTCAACAATATCATGGTGGCCCGGCAGGGAAATATTTACGAAGGACTTAAGATTCTTTACAAATATTTATAAAATAATTCGATGCAAATATAATATCGTACGCAAGTAAGATTACGCATAGAAGATTAGTAGAAAAATCGTGTGTGTTGTTATTAATAATATTATACTTAAATAGACAATCAATCATGACTAGGGTACAAACATCCGTTCTCATCCAACAAATATTTGCCCCCACCGGGACTCGAACCCGGGACCCTTGGCTTCGTAGGCAGGGTCACTGCCGACTCGGCCATTCGGGTCGTCAAATCAAAATGGTTTAAGCTTGCGGGTAAGTGCTCCAGAGGCATTTGGAGATATTCAGATCCCGTTTATTTAACAATCAATAGGAGCCTGATTAAATTCTGTTGTGGCAGCATGGCACCCGAAGCCTTGTTGATTCAATACTCTGGAATCTTTTTCACGTCATCGGCAAATAATAGTAAATTAGAATTAATAAGGCAACATTTAATGTTATGTACAAGTATAATGAATAGTCGTGGGCCAGGGCTATCCCCGAGACATTGTTAAAACATTTAGATTACACAACATAAAAAATAATAAAAAACCTGAAGGGTATATCAGAGAAAGTCATTGGTTCACTAATTCTATTTGAAGCACTACACTTAGCTTGTATTTCAATGAATGGTTGTCCTCATTATATATATAATAAACTGATACCTCTGTTCAAGACAGGAGACAAGGTTGATACTTCAAATTTCAGTCAAACTTCAAACTTCATTTTTTTGTTTCAAATTAGATTTTTACGAACTCTTATTGAAAAAAACTGAAAAAAAATGCAAGAAAAACTACTACCGCTTCGAAAAGTGTTATGGCAATTGAGAAGAAGCGGCAAAAGAAACTCGAGTCCTGTAATGCCCGGCCCAGTATTTTCCGGCCCAGGAATGTCCGGCCCCGGAATTGGCGTCCCGTTAGCCCACGATTCCGGAGTCGGGCATTCCTGGGCCGGGCATTCCGTGGTCGTACAAAACTGTGCTCGACCCCGGAAAGCCCGGCCCCGGAATTGGCGTCCCGAGTACCATAGACAACTGCTACATCAGAGATTAGGGTGTGTTCATAGTGTCATCTAAAAAAATATATTCGTATCATTAAATGTTTTTTTTTTATTTGCATACGCTTCGATCCGCTCCGCTTCGCTAGGCTTCGGTTTAGCTTCTTCTTAGTTTCAACTTACCTATAACCCAATTGAAATTTAGCCACAATAACCGACTCTAGCCAAATTTGACTCAATAAATATACTGCTACTTGAACTCAGTCTTCACAGTGTTTATTTTTTAAATAAATGGCAGAATTGAGAGAGTTTATTTTAAACTTACCAAATATGTATCACTTTGAGGTTAGGTTTAGCTTATGTGTGAATGTTACACTTGATTACACAAAAACCTCACTATTATGACCATGGCGTTAGATTCGTCTAAGGTAAATCGAAAATGTTCGACCAATCAGAAGCCAGTATTTCCAGCCAATGAGAGACGTCCCACAATTCCGGGGCCGGGCATTCCAGGGTTGAAGAGGCATTGCACGGCCCCGGAATGCGCGGCCCAGTAATGCGCGGCCTGGAATGTCCGGCCACGGAATTGACGTCCCAAATCCCACGATTCCGGGGTCGGGCTTCCGGGGCCGGACATTACTGGGCCGTGCTTTCCTGTAACCCAAGAAACTCGTACACTGCAACACGGCCTACTTTTCTTTTCAATTTTATAGACCTATCCTTAGTATTTACACAGGAAGTGACCTAAAACAAACATTTCGGTTTAGTGAAACTAGATAGGGTCGCCTCGCTCCGCTCCGCTTCACTCGGCTCCGGGGCGTTCATAACGTTGTGACCTAACACAACCTATCTTTAGTATTTACACAGAAAGTGACCTAAAACAAACATTTCGGTTTAGTGAAACTAGATGGGGTCGCCTCGCTCCTCTATTAATAAGTCTAAAGGGATAGCCAAAGTCGTCGTAAATAACAGAAATAACACGGAAAAGTACATTCGCGTAGCTACGAGAGAAACGGAATGAAGATGCATCATTTTTCGACCACAGACGAACATTAATGCCGATGTTTGTTGGGCTAGCGCCAACGAAGAGCAACTGAACAGACTCGAGCGACTTCAAAATCTCGGGATTCGGTTTATCTTCGGACTGCGCAAGTTCGACCACGTCTCGCAGTATCGCAAGGAGTTAAAATGGCTGCCGATCCGTCTTCGTCGGGACACACACATCCTCACTCTTCTATTCAACATCTTAACCAACCCTCGATACCCTAGCTTTCTCCGTGAGCTTTTTCAATTTCTCCCTTCGGCTCGTCCACGTAGAACTCACACGGCTTCCCTGCTCTCTATACCTCATCACAACACCGTCGCATACAAGCACTGTTTTCGATTGCGGGCGATCACTCTCTGGAACTCGCTTCCCTGCACTATCAGAGATAGTCCATCTCTGCCCGTCTTTAAGAATCGTTTGAAGGAGCATTATCTTTCTCTATCCTAGATTTGAGCTTTGTATATATTAGTTTATTTTGGTGTATTTATATTTTTATATAATATTTATGTACTTGTGTATGTAGTGTATATAATCTAGCAGTTAGTTCAATAGTTCAGTAATATATGTAGTATCTTATCAGAGCACATAGGTCTATCCTGTATATTAAATTATTCTTATCTACCTTGGGTTTGCTGGAAGAGATCTCTATTTAGAGATAAGCATGCCTTTGTAGATGTCCTTTCTGTTTAATCTTATGTTGTTTTATGTGCAATAAATATATACGAAATACGAAATACGAAATACGAAATTAATGTCAATACCACAGACAAAACGTCATAATTTTGTCTGTGAATTGAACTATTTTTGTCTGTGAATGGTACTTTTGCGTTTCGTTTCGCCCATTTTCGTAGTAAAATGTGTTTCGTTCACCAATCTTCAATGTGGATTTCCAGAAAAACTATGCATTTCCGCGCAAAAAGAAAAGCACTTTGGTATGAAAAGCGAGTGCCAGCTATCCTTTAAGCATATCATTTTATTCAAAAAAAGCTATATCGGTTTAAAAACCAACCCCGCAGTAATCCGCTTATATTAATTAAGTTAAGTTTCCATTTTTTTGCTACATTAAATTGCCGAGCTATCTGTGTCGTAATTTCATGAAATAGACAACCATGGGTGGATTATTTCATGAATTGGCCAACAATTTCTTGATACAGTCAATCATTTCATGAAATGATCAGAAAGGGTTGAATTTTACAAAAACATGTCTTTTTAAAGAGCTCCGTGGTCTAAAGTGTTTCAGGCTTGCTTCACACACAGAAGTTGCAGATTCGTTCCTGACCGTGTACCAATGTGATAATTAATTTATCTTAAGTACATTATATGGACGTTCTTACGGTGATGGAAAATATCGTGAGGAAACCTTCATTACTCCATAGCTGCGGCGATGGGCTAGCCCCCTGTCACGTAAAATGGAGTATTGAATAAATGGCTCAAAGTGGGCACAATTGCGCCTCCGCCACCCCGTATGGGAAAAGCATTTGTATTCAGTACTATTTGGTGTAGTTGTGTTATACATGTCGAACTAACACGAAGACTATTCGGGGTCTTCGCTGCGCCCGCCCCCTTTAGTCTTCACCTTAGTTCCGCAGTGTAAAAACAAAGGTAAAAACCTTAAACATCTCTTCGTTCAATGATAGTTCTAATTCAACCACGGTTGGCTATTTCCTGCTTGATTTAGCAAATTCTACGAAATGGTTACGACATGTACATCTAGCTTAAAAAGGTTTCATGCAAAATAAATTGGAATTTCCACATTAGTGTCAATCGCCGATCGATTAAATAATATAATCAACTACATTGTTTACTCAACTACATTAAGACTAACATCGTCACAAGTTTGTATTTCATATGGATAGAGGAAACCTAAACAAACAATCAAATATGGTAATATTTAACCTATAGTATCACGTTAGCGAGATAAATGGACGAAAGGTAAATACTTGAGAACATTGACTCTTTGATTCCAATCACAAATGTGATACATAAGGTACCATATTACTAAACTTTTTTTGTTTCTGCAACGCCTTCTGCTGAATTATTTAAATGAGAGTATCCCATAGTCGTTTTCCGGTGTTGGCGGCTTGCGGCTTGTGGGAGTTCCGCAACCCACTTCAAGCATGTTAATCGAGCAAGGAGATCAAGGTTTGCTCAACCCCCGGAGCAGTGTTTGAAGCAGTGGTAATTCCTGTGGGTTCCTACTTTTGGCTCGAGACATACAAACAAGTAAAGGGCATATTATCAGTCTAAGAGGGTATATAAATCAGAGAAGTGTAACAGTCAGTCCGTAAAAAATAAAAATAAATTACATCGGACACAAGGCCAAGGCAAATACTGTGCCCCAAAGCGTCGCTGTGGTCGAATTTAGTGTTGCCGCGTGTGTAAAATGCCATAATTAAAAATAAGTGTGTAAATAATAATAATTGCGAATTTTTCATATTTACTCTTATATTTTTATATATGATTGTCTCAATGATTATAATTATTGATGATCATAATAATATAATTATAATCCTGTAATTATTAGAGGATTATGATTATATTTTAATGCAATAATTATGATCATGTAGGCAATCATCTGCGAAATCATAGGTCACTTCGTCTGAACGTGACTGCTTTCACTTCCACTATCACTTTCTAAATTTACGATAAATGGTTCATCTAAATAAATGTCTTTTTTTAGGTACTCATTTTCGATGTTCTCATGGGCACAGTATTTTTGCCATTCTGCTGCTGATATTTTGTTAAATGCTACTGCGACAAACTGCGGCATTTCAGCCTTTGACTTTCCAATGTTGTGTTCTGCAACATGACGTTTCATTGAACTCCAGATCAGTTCTATTGTGTTTAAATCGCAATGATAGGGGGGCAATCTAAGGACAGTGTGCCATTGTCTGTTAGTAAATTATCAATTTCATATTGTTTTGCTGGTCTGGGCCTTTTTATTAATTCATACAGCTGGGGTTTAGTGAAACTTTCATTGAACTCCACATTATTTTCAGTAAGCCAATTCTGCATATCTGCTTTTTTAGTATTTGAATTAGGGCATTTGTTAATACAAATACCGAGGTAAGGAGCGTTATCCATTACAATTAAAGTGTCTGTATGTAAATTAGGCAGCAATTTTTCTGTTACCCATTTTTTGAAATAGCTATTATTCATTTCGTCATGGTAATCGCCACTTTTAGTGTTCGATTTAAAAACAAGTAATGCATTCTCAACAAACCCTGTTCTCTCCCCGCATGAACTATAATCCATCTATTTCCTTTTGATACAGGATTCAAAACACCGTTAACATCATTACTTTGCCAACAGCGACCAGCCGTATGTGACGAGTGTATAAAAGTCTCATCCAAAAATATTACAGGCTTTTTTTCACCGCATTCGTTTTGCTTTATTTTATGCAGATAAGATGATCGTAAAGCAGATATATCATTGCGCTCAATGAGGACTTTTCTATTGGATTGCGTTTCCTTGGATCGAAAACCAATTTCACGCAATAACTTTCTGAGGGTTTCACGACTAGCATTAAAATCGATTTCTTCTTTCGTAGGTATTTCTTTCTTCATTGTGTAAAATTCATGAATTTTTCTTCTGATGACACCGAGGTCAAAATCATCAATTTCTGTCTTCCCCTTGGTTCTAGTCCTTTTTTTCCCTGGAGTAGAAATTATTGAGCCAGTAGCATCTGCCTGTTTTTGTTCTTTAACTAATTGTCCTACAAACGGTTCACTTACACCTGCAAAATAGAACACAAGTACTTGTAGGAACCATGTCATCGACTACTGACAAGAAATGGGTGATTCATAGAACAACAACTGGCAACATTAACCTGTAGCAGCAGCAACTCGTTCGTACAGTTTTTTAAATGGTATTATCAGCGCATTTAAACGTTTCTCTCCCTGCATAAAAGCTAAAACATTTAAAATAGTGTTTCTCGCGGCACTGTTCAATGCTTTCGGCATTATTTATATCATTAAAACGATAAAATAATGAATAAAACACCAAGCGTTGTGCACAACAACAAACTTGACAACATTATGACATTTCAAAATGACATTACGTAGTACCAGTTTCGCCACCGGATCAGCTAACTTTGTGGCGCTGTATACAATTTGGCAGGAAACTCCCGAAAATAAATTATGGCAATATAAGTGATATATTATTAGCAGACAACTGCGTACTGCATAGAGGTGCCAACGACAGAGTTTCTTGAGTGATGCCTAAATCTATGGTTCTAACAGACAAACCAAAAATTTCGTTAAAAAAAAACCATTAATGTGGTTACTGTCACGCCCACGCTGAATATTGCGCACTAAAAATTGGGTTAGTATAAAAACAACACATTTTTCTCATCTCATGCTTACTAGCTAAAAATTAAGAGATTTTTTTACTTTAACCTATTGCACATAATCATTAATGTGTAAGCTAACGTATGTCAGTCAACAAATACCGTACTAATAACATTATAGTTTCGTAATTAATTTTTGCCAAGTTTTGGATAAAATATCAGGAAAAGTAAAAATATAGATAACTCGAAACTAGTCGAAACCCATTAATTTAAAAGACATTACATGGTAAAATTTGCTGGAAGTGGGCTTTACTTTAACCTCCCACAATATGTGTATTGAATTACCGGACATGGTTTTCTATATCTTGCTGAAACTCCTGACGTCTCTGTCTCTGATATAATTATATACAACCTGTATACCTTCTGCGGTATACGGTACGGTACGTACGGTATGGGATATACCTGTTAAAGTATACCGTCTGTTATGTTATCATATTATTATTATCAAATATATCAGTAAGCAATTGTCGCTCAAAAACTTGGTTGCTTTGTTACGTCCCAAGATTCCGGATAAACTTCAGAAATCTAGAAAAAAATGTTTTAATCCAAATTAACATGGTATTTCTTTCGTAGATGTCGATACTATGGAATGACCGAAAAATTGACATCTTTATGCCATCCGTCGCTGGAAACATTGCTTCATGTATAAAAAAAGTCTCAACCATTTCTCGATTCAATCAAGCCTTGCTCGTAGGACACGGTTGTGTGTCAAATTGTAACACTCAGTTAACCTTGTTCATCAATAATCGTCGCGGTGGAAAATGTAATTCTCAGTTTTCTCTTGCGGTTGTCAACGCGGAGTGCGTAAATTTTATTTGTCATGGTTGTAAAGAGCCCAAGTTTCAAATAACGTAGGGAAATCAGTAAACTAAAGTCATTGATTGAATTTGTCAACATCAAACTTCAACCAGCCTCTTTGGAAGAGGCAGGCCGAGTGGCGCGGTAATAGGTTTCCTTCCTAGACGAAGGTGGTGGCCCATCTATCAAACGATCAATTGCACGCCGACGAAGGTCAGGCTGGGAGCTCGGGTCCGTCTGGCATTGGACCCCTTACATCTGCAGTCATCCATGGTTTTGAAACGGACGGAGTTAGGTGGTTTGGGAGTTCGGAATTTGGGTGTCTGAGACCCAGCCGGCCGGGGAGAATCGCCAAATCAATGACCATTTTGGTAGCCCATTCGGGGAAGCTGCTAAAACATCAATTATTTTGCGTTGAAATTTTCTTGGACAGTCTGATACTATTTCGATTATACTCTGTTTCATTTAATTATAAACTGTCTTCACTATCATCTGCAAATGCTTATTCCCATGTGCAAAATGTTTTTTTTTATGTGAATGGCCGTGACTTTTTTTATCAGTATACCCGTGTGTGGCCTTTCCCTAAGTTAACCCTAAGGACTCGTAAGAGCAACTGAAGGAATCAGGGCCTTTTTTACATAACTCTGTTTTACAAACACGAGCCAAGCTCGGTCGCCCCTATGCTTTACAGAAACAATCAATATGCAATGTTGTTATTTGTCGTTCAAAACTTCTCGGATTATTTAAAGTTAAAACTGTTCTATAAATAAATTAAATCTATTTTCGATATTCTTTTACCTTTACAATGCATGGCGAGGAAGTTAAGTGAAGCGCTTCAGGTGGCGTAAAGTTGAGTATTTATAATTTCTATCTAACATTTTATAACTATCTCGGCTATAGATTTTTCATATTTACAAAACGTATTTATTTCATTCTGTACTTTCACCATGATTGCAGCAACACAGGATGTAACTGACGGTTTTCCGTACCAACTGAATCATAATGCCCTCATGTGAAGTGTTTCTAGCCAAGTTCGTGACGCACCAGCCGTGTTTTACATTAGTTAGACGAACCATTTCGGGCTATATTGCTTTTAAAGATTCAATTTCCCTTAAACACTCATAATATGGAGTAAAAACAGTCTTACAACCCGTTCTCACAAAATTGTGATTTATGAAATAAAATCTGTATTTTAGTTTTTAGTTTAGGGCAAATATTTGTTTGATGGGAACGGATGTTTGTACCCTAGTTATGGTTGTTTATCTATCTAAGTATAATATTTATCTAGTATGTGTATCGTTGTCTAGTACCCAAGATACAGGGAATCCTAGTTTGGGACATGATCAATGTGTGTGAATAGTGTCCAAGGTATTATTATTATTATTATTATTATTATAGTTTCGTTATAAACCTTCTACAACTTAAAGTAGCTCAAACCCTTCTATAACTGTCCGATAAGCCCATTTTAGGCATTATCACACATTATATTCTCTTTGGTGTACACCAAATGCCAAAAGCAAACGTCAGCCTGTTGTCAATGTATGAAATTTAGCCAAGAGTTTCGTATATCTAATAATTTATGTTGGCGAGCTCCGTGGCCTAGTGGGTTTTACGCTTGCTTCTCACACAGGAGATGCAGGTTCGATTCCTGACCATGTACCAATGAGATAATTAATTATTATTAAGTACATTATATGGACGTTCTAACGGTGATGGAAAACATCGTGATCAAACCTTCATTACTCCATTGCTGCGGCGATGGTCTAGCCCCCTGTCACGCAAAATGGGGTATTGAATAACTGATGGCTCAAAGTGGGCACAATTGTGCCTCTGCCACCCCGTATGGGAAAAGGCTTGACGCTATGTTATGTTATGTTGGTTGTTTTTTTTGTTTGTTGGAACACAAAATTAGTAGTAAATTTTGTCACATTCAAAGACCTTTTTTAAATTAATTTAACGGCTTTGTATTCTCTTCCTTCAGCCGTCATCCACAGACCCTAAAGAATAAACGAACTTATGACAGTGTTTAAGTTAAAACTGACTCGCTGTACTTTTATTAATAACAAAAACATAAAACAGTTTAAAGAGGATATTGCTTAAACAGGTCTAAATACATAAATTAGTTATGTTTTATATGTAAGACTGTAAATCTATAGGATCTACATAAATGAGACATAAGATGCATGACACATAAGATGCAGAAGTCCATATCGAAGCTCCGCCAAACTCAGCACCGACATGACTTTTCTTCGACACTACGGAGCTCCGATATGTCGTAATTTCAGTACAGTACAGACAGTACTTAAGTTCAACATTACTTTACTTCGAAAAGACAAGTGTTTGATATTATTCTTCGACAACAATTCTACTCGACAGGGTTCAATATATAAAAGCTGTAAGTTTTTCCCAGCTGGAGTGGCAGAGGCATAACATCACCTAATATAACCTTCCTATCTTCATGAAATGTTTGACAGCTGTCACTATTTTTGACAGCTCTAAAGGTGGTATTCAATTTTGCTAATAATTTACTTGAAAACTTCAACTCTATTAATTGAACCGTCAAGATCTTTAATTAAATTTTCTGTCCATCAAAAAAAATATTGCTTTTATTCCAGTCAGTAATTTAAATATTACGTCAATATACTTATTATTTATTATTCTTCTCTTCACTAGTGTCCCTTCAATTGTGTTCTGTGGTCCATATTTCGCAATATTTAGAGGAGAGAAGGCAGATTAGTATAGAGGGCTTATTTCTCGACATCAGGTCAGGATCAGATGATGGAATCCTGGAGAAATCAAGGGGACTCTTTCAACATTATGAGCTTAGGGTAACATAGATGCTAAACCAATAAGGTTCAATTAATTTGAATAATTAAAGTGGTTTTTACATGGTTGCTAAATGCCCAAATGGTTTTCTAAATAAATAAAATAAAAATCCTTTATTTAACACTTTTAACGCCAATTTTCGAAAAAGTTTTTTTCTTATAGTTTTTTAGTCTGGGTGAGGTCACCGGTGACCTACATAGCATTTAATTCACAACAGTAACATTTAACATTGTAATAAATTAAAATTTTAGTTTTCATTGATATAATTATAGTTTTAGATTTAATTTTATCTTGATTATATTTGTTAATATCAACAAACATTTTATAAGTTTCTAAACCTCCTCCATCCGTATGATTATCGTATTATTACCATAGTATAAATAAGGAATTATTACTGTATGTATTAATTTTGTAAAACCGTAATGTCGTGAAGTTGTTTCGTTTGGCTGAAATTTGAGAGCATAATAATCTTTTCAAATATTTTATTTAGTTATGAAATTCTCATAGCAAAAAAAATAACTGTAGTTTATTCAGATAAATTAAGTATAGGTTTTGGTACGCTTCTGAACTTAAGCAACAAGTGACAAATATTTGTTGTCCTGATAGTTCCATTGAGGAAATTATAAAAAGTTAGCTTTAGGTAATTTTGATGAACATACTATCATTTTTATCATGGTATTAAACCACTCGAACATTAGTCGGAATGCATTAGACACTGGTTTAGAAGTGCTGCTCAATTTATATAATAAGACAAAGTGCTAGTTTATTCTTTGCAATTTTCCTTATTGTTCTGATTTTTCTGAGCGACAAAATAATTGTGTGCATGGAATGAACAGGCACCTGTAAAATATAACGTGTCATCATAGGGATGCTGTATTATATTTCGATGTGAATAACTTTATTCAAAACTTTACTTTTTTACCAAACATAAATAAAGGGGAGCTACATGTTTAGCGTATAATACATGCGACAATATTAAATAAATATTTAACAAAAAATTAAAAATATATAGAGATACATATTATAACACAGTACCCTGCAGTGTTTGTAAATATTAGTACTAATAGTAGTGATTTAAACTAGAACGTTCGACAAAAAAAACCTCTAAACATAAGGTAATTTTACAAAAAAAGCAGGGGTTTTCTGGCAATCAATTGACAAACACTAGTACAAAGGAAAAGCACGGTAATATTAAAATAATGCACCAAAATATTCAGGGCCTTTCCAGCAAAATATTACAAGTTGAATTATTTTTAGAAAAGCATAAATATGATAACTGTTTGTTTGACAGAACAGTTCTCTCAACCGACAGTTCGCTATTCGCGGAGGTTCTCTAATAATTATAAGAAACAATATTCAATTCAAAGAACGAAAAGACCTCGTTGGACTATCGATTGAAAGATGTATTGAATTATCTTGTGTTGAGCTGAACAGAAACGTTATACTATGTGTATACAGGCCTCCCAATTCTCAAAACTATTCTACTTTTGAATTAGTGAGGGAAGATGTTCTAAAATTAGTTACTAAAACAAAGAAAAGGATTAAAGTTGTTGGAGACTTTAATGTAGACACTTTAATGAAGATGATTCATTAAGCAATAAGATATTAGGTTCTTTTTTTTAATCATTTAGTCTAAATAATGAATTTTTAGAACCAACGCGAGTTATGTCAACTACTACTACCTGTCTTGATAATGTGTTCTGTGATTGAGACCCTATAGAAAAAAGTATAACTAGCTTCAGTCAGATCATAGAGGTCAAAGTTGAATTTCAGTTTATATTAAAAAATGATACGAAAGAAATTAATCTCAGATTTAAGTTCAGTGATTGGGCGACCACAGGTTAGCGGATTAGCAGAGATAGACTTTTTGAACTTTATGAACAAAGAAACATGACAAATAGTGACAGTTTTAAAGAATATCTCAAATATTACTCCAAAACTTTCCAGATAGCGTGTCTTAAAGCTAAAGCAAATTTCATAAGTAGTATAATTAAATCTGCGGACGATAAAATATAAAATATATGGAATGGTACAAATAGCGCAACAGGAAGTAAACGCGAGTTAAACTTTTCACTTACGACAGATCGCGGCATTATTGATGAAAATTCAGAAGTAGCTCAGGAATGCGAGACCTTTTTACCAATATACCCTTAAAAACTACTAAACCACTAAATTATTCACCATCCCTTTCAGCTACATTGCTTAAGGAATACGTGGGCGCCTGTGGAACTGAATTTGAATTTAGTCATGTCAGTCCCCAGTATATTATTAAGACTTTTAAAGACATTAAAGTTAAGAGGACTGAAAACTTATGGGGAATGTCAGTCAAAGTGTGCAGCTCAATTGTAGATATATTAGCTGCATATTTACCTTACATATTTATTGATTGTGTTGATAACGGTACCATTCCCGATTTAATGAAAAAAACAAAGTAGTTGCTCTCTATAAAGCTGGTCAAAAAAAAGATCCCAGTAACAATAAGCCTTTATCTGTTTTAATGGTATTTAGTAAAATGTTTGAACAGATCATGCTCAATCAAATGAATTACCATTGCTTTCCCATTTTAATCGCAATAATCCAATACATAACCAGCAATTTGGCTTTTCAAAAGAATGTTTTACCACAGATGCTGGTGTTGAACTATTTAAACATATTTTTAGTGCATGGGAAGAATCGGAAGAAGAAGACCGACCCCGGAATCGTGGGAATTGACGTCCCAAATCCCACGATTCCGGGGTCGGGCTTCCGGGGCCGGACATTACTGGGCCGTGCTTTCCTGTAACCCAAGAAACTCGTACACTGCAACACGGCCTACTTTTCTTTTCTATTTATTTTTTTCAAAAATAAGTCTCTTGTTACAATCGTAGCCCTTTTGCTCCTTTTGCTGACAAATCTAATATCTCTTCCGGTATTTTGTTATAGACCCACAAATGAAGTTCTAACTTTAGCTAGTCTACCTACACAGTAAGGTTGGTCAAATTTATTTCCGCATCTTATATTATTGCGCTTATGCCTGTCAACGTTTTTAGTGAAGCTGTTTATGTTATTCCTACGTTATATTTTCATAAATATATTGACACGGTGCAACAGTTCCCTCAGGGTGCTGCGGAGGTTATAAATTACTCTAACAGCCCCTTTTTGTAAAACCAAAACTGAGCCAATATTAGCAGCTCGGCCCCAAAGCAAAATTCCATAGGACATAATGCTGTGGAAATAACTAAAGTAAACAAGTCTCTTGATGCTCTATGTGATGATCTCTATGCAGCTGAACTTAGTATTTCCGATAAAGATGTGATGTGAAGGCTCCATTATAGTTTTGAGTCAAGTGTTATATTTTCATTATTTAATATAACATCATTGTTTAAGGAATTAACATTAGGCAAAGCAATTTTTTTTTCGCATCAAGCACTTGATTGTTAACAGCTAACCAATTATGAAGTTGTTCAAGAGCGTTATGCGTAAGAAGCGAGACATGTATGCCAGGATCGTAGCAGGTGGAGGTCTTTAGACTCTGACTACCGGTCTTTCAGGAAATAGGCGTGAGCATATGTATGTATGTATGTATGTCGATCTACTTTAAATATAAGAGATGTCTCATCAGCAGAAAACAAAATCTTTGACAAATTCTGAACCACGTAAGGCAAATCATTAATATAGACCAAAAATAAGAAAGGACCTAATATGGCACCTTGAGGTACGTCAATTTTCATGCGAGATCCTAATGATTTGGTTCTGTTAATCTGAACCTTTTGAATTCTATTAACCAAATAAGAACTCAAAAGTTCCAGAACTTCATTTTTAATACCGTAGTGTTCCAGTTTTAACAGTAGGTGTCTTGATCTACGCAATCAAATGCTTTATAAAGGTCACAAAAGATACCAATGGTATCTTCCGATTCTTCCCATGCACTAAAAATATGTTTAAATAGTTCAACACCAGCATCTGTGGTAAAACATTCTTTTGAAAAGCCAAATTGCTGGTTATGTATTGGATTATTGCGATTAAAATGGGAAAGCAATGGTAATTCATTTGATTGAGCATGATCTGTTCAAACATTTTACTAAATACCATTAAAACAGATAAAGGCTTATAGTTACTGGGATCTTTTTTTTGACCAGCTTTATAGAGAGCAACTACTTTGTTTTTTTCATTAAATCGGGAATGGTACCGTTATCAACACAATCAATAAATATGTAAGGTAAATATGCAGCTAATATATCTACAATTGAGCTGCACACTTTGACTGACATTCCCCATAAGTTTTCAGTCCTCTTAACTTTAATGTCTTTAAAAGTCTTAATAATATACTGGGGACTGACATGACTAAATTCAAATTCAGTTCCACAGGCGCCCACGTATTCCTTAAGCAATGTAGCTGAAAGGGATGGTGAATAATTTAGTGGTTTAGTAGTTTTTAAGGGTATATTGGTAAAAAGGTCTCGCATTCCTGAGCTACTTCTGAATTTTCATCAATAATGCCGCGATCTGTCGTAAGTGAAAAGTTTAACTCGCGTTTACTTCCTGTTGCGCTATTTGTACCATTCCATATATTTTATATTTTATCGTCCGCAGATTTAATTATACTACTTATGAAATTTGCTTTAGCTTTAAGACACGCTATCTGGAAAGTTTTGGAGTAATATTTGAGATATTCTTTAAAACTGTCACTATTTGTCATGTTTCTTTGTTCATAAAGTTCAAAAAGTCTATCTCTGCTAATCCGCTAACCTGTGGTCGCCCAATCACTGAACTTAAATCTGAGATTAATTTCTTTCGTATCATTTTTTAATATAAACTGAAATTCAACTTTGACCTCTATGATCTGACTGAAGCTAGTTATACTTTTTTCTATAGGGTCTCAATCACAGAACACATTATCAAGACAGGTAGTAGTAGTTGACATAACTCGCGTTGGTTCTAAAAATTCATTATTTAGACTAAATGATTAAAAAAAAGAACCTAATATCTTATTGCTTAATGAATCATCTTCATTAAAGTGTCTACATTAAAGTCTCCAACAACTTTAATCCTTTTCTTTGTTTTAGTAACTAATTTTAGAACATCTTCCCTCACTAATTCAAAAGTAGAATAGTTTTGAGAATTGGGAGGCCTGTATACACATAGTATAACGTTTCTGTTCAGCTCAACACAAGATAATTCAATACATCTTTCAATCGATAGTCCAACGAGGTCTTTTCGTTCTTTGAATTGAATATTGTTTCTTATAATTATTAGAGAACCTCCGCGAATAGCGAACTGTCGGTTGAGAGAACTGTTCTGTCAAACAAACAGTTATCATATTTATGCTTTTCTAAAAATAATTCAACTTGTAATATTTTGCTGGAAAGGCCCTGAATATTTTGGTGCATTATTTTAATATTACCGTGCTTTTCCTTTGTACTAGTGTTTGTCAATTGATTGCCAGAAAACCCCTGCTTTTTTTGTAAAATTACCTTATGTTTAGAGGTTTTTTTTGTCGAACGTTCTAGTTTAAATCACTACTATTAGTACTAATATTTACAAACACTGCAGGGTACTGTGTTATAATATGTATCTCTATATATTTTTAATTTTTTGTTAAATATTTATTTAATATTGTCGCATGTATTATACGCTAAACATGTAGCTCCCCTTTATTTATGTTTGGTAAAAAAGTAAAGTTTTGAATAAAGTTATTCACATCGAAATATAATACAGCATCCCTATGATGACACGTTATATTTTACAGGTGCCTGTTCATTCCATGCACACAATTATTTTGTCGCTCAGAAAAATTAGAACAATAAGGAAAATTGCAAAGAATAAACTAGCACTTTGTCTTATTATATCAATTGAGCAGCACTTCTAAACCAGTGTCTAATGCATTCCGACTAATGTTCGAGTGGTTTAATACCATGATAAAAATGATAGTATGTTCATCAAAATTACCTAAAGCTAACTTTTTATAATTTCCTCAATGGAACTATCAGGACAACAAATATTTGTCACTTGTTGCTTAAGTTCAGAAGCGTACCAAAACCTATACTTAATTTATCTGAATAAACTACAGTTATTTTTTTTGCTATGAGAATTTCATAACTAAATAAAATATTTGAAAAGATTATTATGCTCTCAAATTTCAGCCAAACGAAACAACTTCACGACAAATACGGTTTTACAAAATTAATACATACAGTAATAATTCCTTATTTATACTATGGTAATAATACGATAATCATACGGATGGAGGAGGTTTAGAAACTTATAAAATGTTTGTTGATATTAACAAATATAATCAAGATAAAATTAAATCTAAAACTATAATTATATCAATGAAAACTAAAATTTTAATTTATTACAATGTTAAATGTTACTGTTGTGAATTAAATGCTATGTAGGTCACCGGTGACCTCACCCAGACTAAAAAACTATAAGAAAAAAACTTTTTCGAAAATTGGCGTTAAAAGTGTTAAATAAAGGATTTTTATTTTATTTATTTAGAAAACCATTTGGGCATTTAGCAACCATGTAAAAACCACTTTAATTATTCAAATTAATTGAACCTTATTGGCTTAGCATCTATGTTACCCTAAGCTCATAATGTTGAAAGAGTCCCCTTGATTTCTCCAGGATTCCATCATCTGATCCTGACCTGATGTCGAGAAATAAGCCCTCTATACTAATCTGCCTTCTCTCCTCTAAATATTGCGAAATATGGACCACAGAACACAATTGAAGGGACACTAGTGAAGAGAAGAATAATAAACAATAAGTATATTGACGTAATATTTAAATTACTGACTGGAATAAAAGCAATATTTTTTTTTGATGGACAGAAAATTTAATTAAAGATCTTGACGGTTCAATTAATAGAGTTGAAGTTTTCAAGTAAATTATTAGCAAAATTGAATACCACCTTTAGAGCTGTCAAAAATAGTGACAGCTGTCAAACATTTCATGAAGATAGGAAGGTTATATTAGGTGATGTTATGCCTCTGCCACTCCAGCTGGGAAAAACTTACAGCTTTTATATATTGAACCCTGTCGAGTAGAATTGTTGTCGAAGAATAATATCAAACACTTGTCTTTTCGAAGTAAAGTAATGTTGAACTTAAGTACTGTCTGTACTGTACTGAAATTACGACATATCGGAGCTCCGTAGTGTCGAAGAAAAGTCATGTTGGTGCTGAGTTTGGCGGAGCTTCGATATGGACTTCTGCATCTTATGTGTCATGCATCTTATGTCTCATTTATGTAGATCCTATAGATTTACAGTCTTACATATAAAAAATAACTAATTTATGTATTTAGACCTGTTTAAGCAATATCCTCTTTAAACTGTTTTATGTTTTTGTTATTAATAAAAGTACAGCGAGTCAGTTTTAACTTAAACACTGTCATAAGTTCGTTTATTCTTTAGGGTCTGTGGATGACGGCTGAAGGAAGAGAATACAAAGCCGTTAAATTAATTTAAAAAAGGTCTTTGAATGTGACAAAATTTACTACTAATTTTGTGTTCCAACAAACAAAAAAAACAACCAACATAACATAACATAGCGTCAAGCCTTTTCCCATAAGGGGTGGCAGAGGCACAATTGTGCCCACTTTGAGCCATCAGTTATTCAATACCCCATTTTGCGTGACAGGGGGCTAGACCATCGCCGCAGCAATGGAGTAATGAAGGTTTGATCACGATGTTTTCCATCACCGTTAGAACGTCCATATAATGTACTTAATAATAATTAATTATCTCATTGGTACATGGTCAGGAATCGAACCTGCATCTCCTGTGTGAGAAGCAAGCGTAAAACCCACTAGGCCACGGAGCTCGCCAACATAAATTATTAGATATACGAAACTCTTGGCTTAAATTCATACATTGACAACAGGCTGACGTTTGCTTTTGGCATTTGGTGTACACCAAAGAGAATATAATGTGTGATAATGCCTAAAATGGGCTTATCGGACAGGATTAAATCCAAACTAGGATTCCCTGTATCTTGGGTACTAGACAACGATACACATACTAGATAAATATTATACTTAGATAGATAAACAACCATAACTAGGGTACAAACATCCGTTCCCATCAAACAAATATTTGCCCTAAACTAAAAACTAAAATACAGATTTTATTTCATAAATCACAATTTTGTGAGAACGGGTTGTAAGACTGTTTTTACTCCATATTATGAGTGTTTAAGGGAAATTGAATCTTTAAAAGCAATATAGCCCGAAATGGTTCGTCTAACTAATGTAAAACATGGCTGGTGCGTCACGAACTTGGCTAGAAACACTTCACATGAGGGCATTATGATTCAGTTGGTACGGAAAACCGTCAGTTACATCCTGTGTTGCTGCAATCATGGTGAAAGTACAGAATGAAATAAATACGTTTTGTAAATATGAAAAATCTATAACCGAGATAGTTATAGATAGAAATTATAAATACTCAACTTTACGCCACCTGAAGCGCTTCACTTAACTTCCTCGCCATGCATTGTAAAGGTAAAAGAATATCGAAAATAGATTTAATTTATTTATAGAACAGTTTTAACTTTAAATAATCCGAGAAGTTTTGAACGACAAATAACAACATTGCATATTGATTGTTTCTGTAAAGCATAGGGGCGACCGAGCTTGGCTCGTGTTTGTAAAACAGAGTTATGTAAAAAAGGCCCTGATTCCTTCAGTTGCTCTTACGAGTCCTTAGGGTTAACTTAGGGAAAGGCCACACACGGGTATACTGATAAAAAAGTCACGGCCATTCACATAAAAAAAAACATTTTGCACATGGGAATAAGCATTTGCAGATGATAGTGAAGACAGTTTATAATCAAATGAAACAGAGTATAATCGAAATAGTATCAGACTGTCTAAGAAAATTTCAACGCAAAATAATTGATGTTTTAGCAGCTTCCCCGAATGGGCTACCAAAATGGTCATTGATTTGGCGATTCTCCCCGGCCGGCTGGGTCTCAGACACCCAAATTCCGAACTCCCAAACCACCTAAATCCGTCCGTTTCAAAACCATGGATGACTGCAGATGTAAGGGGTCCAATGCCAGACGGACCCGAGCTCCCAGCCTGACCTTCGTCGGCGTGCAATTGATCGTTTGATAGATGGGCCACCACCTTCGTCTAGGAAGGAAACCTATTACCGCGCCACTCGGCCTGCCTCTTCCAAAGGGGCTGGTTGAAGTTTGATGTTGACAAATTCAATCAATGACTTTAGTTTACTGATTTCCCTACGTTATTTGAAACTTGGGCTCTTTACAACCATGACAAATAAAATTTACGCACTCCGCGTTGACAACCGCAAGAGAAAACTGAGAATTACATTTTCCACCGCGACGATTATTGATGAACAAGGTTAACTGAGTGTTACAATTTGACACACAACCGTGTCCTACGAGCAAGGCTTGATTGAATCGAGAAATGGTTGAGACTTTTTTTATACATGAAGCAATGTTTCCAGCGACGGATGGCATAAAGATGTCAATTTTTCGGTCATTCCATAGTATCGACCTCTACGAAAGAAATACCATGTTAATTTGGATTAAAACATTTTTTTCTAGATTTCTGAAGTTTATCCGGAATCTTGGGACGTAACAAAGCAACCAAGTTTTTGAGCGACAATTGCTTACTGATATATTTGATAATAATAATATGATAACATAACAGACGGTATACTTTAACAGGTATATCCCATACCGTACGTACCGTACCGTATACCGCAGAAGGTATACAGGGTGTATATAATTATATCAGAGACAGAGACGTCAGGAGTTTCAGCAAGATATAGAAAACCATGTCCGGTAATTCAATACACATATTGTGGGAGGTTAAAGTAAAGCCCACTTACACATTAATGATTATGTGCAATAGGTTAAAGTAAAAAAATCTCTTAATTTTTAGCTAGTAAGCATGAGATGAGAAAAATGTGTTTTGTTTTTATACTAACCCAATTTTTAGTGCGCAATATTCAGCGTGGGCGTGACAGTAACCACATTAATGGTTTTTTTTAACGAAATTTTTGGTTTGTCTGTTAGAACCATAGATTTAGGCATCACTCAAGAAACTCTGTCGTTGGCACCTCTATGCAGTACGCAGTTGTCTGCTAATAATATATCACTTATATTGCCATAATTTATTTTCGGGAGTTTCCTGCCAAATTGTATACAGCGCCACAAAGTTAGCTGATCCGGTGGCGAAACTGGTACTACGTAATGTCATTTTGAAATGTCATAATGTTGTCAAGTTTGTTGTTGTGCACAACGCTTGGTGTTTTATTCATTATTTTATCGTTTTAATGATATAAATAATGCCGAAAGCATTGAACAGTGCCGCGAGAAACACTATTTTAAATGTTTTAGCTTTTATGCAGGGAGAGAAACGTTTAAATGCGCTGATAATACCATTTAAAAAACTGTACGAACGAGTTGCTGCTGCTACAGGTTAATGTTGCCAGTTGTTGTTCTATGAATCACCCATTTCTTGTCAGTAGTCGATGACATGGTTCCTACAAGTACTTGTGTTCTATTTTGCAGGTGTAAGTGAACCGTTTGTAGGACAATTAGTTAAAGAACAAAAACAGGCAGATGCTACTGGCTCAATAATTTCTACTCCAGGAAAAAAAAGGACTAGAACCAAGGGGAAGACAGAAATTGATGATTTTGACCTCGGTGTCATCAGAAGAAAAATTCATGAATTTTACACAATGAAGAAAGAAATACCTACGAAAGAAGAAATCGATTTTAATGCTAGTCGTGAAACCCTCAGAAAGTTATTGCGTGAAATTGGTTTTCGATACAAGAAAACGCAATCCAATAGAAAAGTCCTCATTGAGCGCAATGATATATCTGCTTTACGATCATCTTATCTGCATAAAATAAAGAAAAACGAATGCGGTGAAAAAAAGCCTGTAATATTTTTGGATGAGACTTTTATACACTCGTCACATACGGCTGGTCGCTGTTGGCAAAGTAATGATGTTAACGGTGTTTTGAATCCTGTATCAAAAGGAAATAGATGGATTATAGTTCATGCGGGGAGAGAACAGGGTTTGTTGAGAATGCATTACTTGTTTTTAAATCGAACACTAAAAGTGGCGATTATCATGACGAAATGAATAATAGCTATTTCAAAAAATGGGTAACAGAAAAATTGCTGCCTAATTTACATACAGACACTTTAATTGTAATGGATAACGCTCCTTACCTCGGTATTTGTATTAACAAATGCCCTAATCCAAATACTAAAAAAGCAGATATGCAGAATTGGCTTACTGAAAATAATGTGGAGTTCAATGAAAGTTTCACTAAACCCCAGCTGTATGAATTACTAAAAAGGCACAGACCAGCAAAACAATATGAAATTGATAATTTACTAACAGACAATGGCACACTGTCCTTAGATTGCCCCCCTATCATTGCGATTTAAACACAATAGAACTGATCTGGAGTTCAATGAAACGTCATGTTGCAGAACACAACATTGGAAAGTCAAAGGCTGAAATGCCGCAGTTTGTCGCAGTAGCATTTAACAAAATATCAGCAGCAGAATGGCAAAAATACTGTGCCCATGAGAACATCGAAAATGAGTACCTAAAAAAAGACATTTATTTAGATGAACCATTTATCGTAAATTTAGAAAGTGATAGTGGAAGTGAAAGCAGTCACGTTCAGACGAAGTGACCTATGATTTCGCAGATGATTGCCTACATGATCATAATTATTGCATTAAAATATAATCATAATCCTCTAATAATTACAGGATTATAATTATATTATTATGATCATCAATAATTATAATCATTGAGACAATCATATATAAAAATATAAGAGTAAATATGAAAAATTCGCAATTATTATTATTTACACACTTATTTTTAATTATGGCATTTTACACACGCGGCAACACTAAATTCGACCACAGCGACGCTTTGGGGCACAGTATTTGCCTTGGCCTTGTGTCCGATGTAATTTATTTTTATTTTTTACGGACTGACTGTTACACTTCTCTGATTTATATACCCTCTTAGACTGATAATATGCCCTTTACTTGTTTGTATGTCTCGAGCCAAAAGTAGGAACCTAAATAGAATTACCACTGCTTCAAACACTGCTCCGGGGGTTGAGCAAACCTTGATCTCCTTGCTCGATTAACATGCTTGAAGTGGGTTGCGGAACTCCCACAAGCCGGAAGCCGCCAACACCGGAAAACGACTATGGGATACTCTCATTTAAATAATTCAGCAGAAGGCGTTGCAGAAACAAAAAAAGTTTGGTAATATGGTACCTTATGTATCACATTTGTGATTGGAATCAAAGAGTCAATGTTCTCAAGTATTTACCTTTCGTCCATTTATCTCGCTAACGTGATACTATAGGTTAAATATTACCATATTTGATTGTTTGTTTAGGTTTCCTCTATCCATATGAAATACAAACTTGTGACGATGTTAGTCTTAATGTAGTTGAGTAAACAATGTAGTTGATTATATTATTTAATCGATCGGCGATTGACACTAATGTGGAAATTCCAATTTATTTTGCATGAAACCTTTTTAAGCTAGATGTACATGTCGTAACCATTTCGTAGAATTTGCTAAATCAAGCAGGAAATAGCCAACCGTGGTTGAATTAGAACTATCATTGAACGAAGAGATGTTTAAGGTTTTTACCTTTGTTTTTACACTGCGGAACTAAGGTGAAGACTAAAGGGGGCGGGCGCAGCGAAGACCCCGAATAGTCTTCGTGTTAGTTCGACATGTATAACACAACTACACCAAATAGTACTGAATACAAATGCTTTTCCCATACGGGGTGGCGGAGGCGCAATTGTGCCCACTTTGAGCCATTTATTCAATACTCCATTTTACGTGACAGGGGGCTAGCCCATCGCCGCAGCTATGGAGTAATGAAGGTTTCCTCACGATATTTTCCATCACCGTAAGAACGTCCATATAATGTACTTAAGATAAATTAATTATAACATTGGTACACGGTCAGGAACGAATCTGCAACTTCTGTGTGTGAAGCAAGCCTGAAACACTTTAGACCACGGAGCTCTTTAAAAAGACATGTTTTTGTAAAATTCAACCCTTTCTGATCATTTCATGAAATGATTGACTGTATCAAGAAATTGTTGGCCAATTCATGAAATAATCCACCCATGGTTGTCTATTTCATGAAATTACGACACAGATAGCTCGGCAATTTAATGTAGCAAAAAAATGGAAACTTAACTTAATTAATATAAGCGGATTACTGCGGGGTTGGTTTTTAAACCGATATAGCTTTTTTTGAATAAAATGATATGCTTAAAGGATAGCTGGCACTCGCTTTTCATACCAAAGTGCTTTTCTTTTTGCGCGGAAATGCATAGTTTTTCTGGAAATCCACATTGAAGATTGGTGAACGAAACGCATTTTACTACGAAAATGGGCGAAACGAAACGCAAAAGTACCATTCACAGACAAAAATAGTTCAATTCACAGACAAAATTATGACGTTTTGTCTGTGGTATTGACATTAATTTCGTATTTCGTATTTCGTATATATTTATTGCACATAAAACAACATAAGATTAAACAGAAAGGACATCTACAAAGGCATGCTTATCTCTAAATAGAGATCTCTTCCAGCAAACCCAAGGTAGATAAGAATAATTTAATATACAGGATAGACCTATGTGCTCTGATAAGATACATACATATATTACTGAACTATTGAACTAAATGCTAGATACACTACATACACAAGTACATAAATATTATATAAAAATATAAATACACCTAAATAAACTAATATATACAAAGCTCAAATCTAGGATAGAGAAAGATAATGCTCCTTCAAACGATTCTTAAAGACGGGCAGAGATGGACTATCTCTGATAGTGCAGGGAAGCGAGTTCCAGAGAGTGATCGCCCGCAATCGAAAACAGTGCTTGTATGCGACGGTGTTGTGATGAGGTATAGAGAGCAGGGAAGCCGTGTGAGTTCTACGTGGACGAGCCGAAGGGAGAAATTGAAAAAGCTCACGGAGAAAGCTAGGGTATCGAGGGTTGGTTAAGATGTTGAATAGAAGAGTGAGGATGTGTGTGTCCCGACGAAGACGGATCGGCAGCCATTTTAACTCCTTGCGATACTGCGAGACGTGGTCGAACTTGCGCAGTCCGAAGATAAACCGAATCCCGAGATTTTGAAGTCGCTCGAGTCTGTTCAGTTGCTCTTCGTTGGCGCTAGCCCAACAAACATCGGCATTAATGTTCGTCTGTGGTCGAAAAATGATGCATCTTCATTCCGTTTCTCTCGTAGCTACGCGAATGTACTTTTCCGTGTTATTTCTGTTATTTACGACGACTTTGGCTATCCCTTTAGACTTATTAATAGAGGAGCGAGGCGACCCCATCTAGTTTCACTAAACCGAAATGTTTGTTTTAGGTCACTTTCTGTGTAAATACTAAAGATAGGTTGTGTTAGGTCACAACGTTATGAACGCCCCGGAGCCGAGTGAAGCGGAGCGGAGCGAGGCGACCCTATCTAGTTTGACTAAACCGAAATGTTTGTTTTAGGTCACTTCCTGTGTAAATACTAAGGATAGGTCTATAAAATTGAATAGATTGGTGTCATAAATATGGTGTTTTTCTTCATTTTCCTATCAAATCAGATGAATCTAACCTCAAAACTTAAAAAAATCATATCTCAAAAAGTATACATTTCCGCACTTTAAAAACTATATGGGGGGTAGGGGGACCCCCCCCCCCCCCCCCCTCTCCCCCCCCCCCCCCCCCACCCCCTCCTTAGCTATATCGATTCAAAAATTTACACTTACTGCGTGTTTTATTATATATGTCAAATGTTACCATTATTTTTTTTCCACATCAAATTGACAAGCCCTATGTTATGCTTGAAAATACATCACATGAACAATTGAATGGAAATAAAAAACACTACAACCATTTTCGACTATCATGGGGAAGAATTAATGAAGGAAGAAGGTAATAACTGGCTCGTGCCGAACCTCAATTCACACGATCACGAAGGGTAGCGGGCGTGTTAGGGGGGTGAGGGGGGGGGGGGGGGGGGGTGCCACCACTCATCGCTAATCCACCAAAGACATCTGTTTAAACCATGACGCTAAAACACCGGTGAGACAAGTTTGAAGCTTTTATATGTCTGCATATGTGTGTGTTAGCAGGTGTTTTAGCTCATAATTGGGTGGACCGACTTGAATAAGTAAAAAAATGAAAGTTGTTTTTCTTGCGATTGGTCGTAGATACCTTGAATAAAAATCGGTTCAGCCAAATGAACGATTGATTTTTTCTTAGATACTAATAGATACTTAGATAGTAATAGTAAATCAATGCCGATATGTATATTTTTAAGAACTGTTCGATTGGAAATCCCAAACCCTTCACGACGTAATAAAGGATAGACTGCTATACGAATGAATGAATCAAGGGTGAAGCTAAAGATTTACCCTGACACCAGACATTTATAGGATAGATGCTGGGGCCCGCAAGTTCATTTCAGGAAACGTTTCGTTCGTTCAGTTCGTAGAAACCAAGAAATTATTACCCACCCACCGTGCAGTCTGATAAAAATAATTCTATATGTCAATTTCACTCATAAACTTGCCGTTTTAGCGGCGTTTTTAGGCTATTTAGGCACAAATCCATTCATCGCAACTTTCACATTATAAATTAGTGGGATGACAATTGTTTAAAATCTATTGAGCTGAGGGTTCACTGGTCGGCACTAGTTGGTGGGCCTGACATCACATTTAGGAAGGAGTAGAGAATCAAGTAACCCATAGATATAGTTTCGTCAAGTCTGTCTGTCCGTCCGTCCGTATGTCACAGCAACTTTATGCAGAAACTATTAAGACACACAGTTGAAACTTGGTATGTAGATGTATTCTGTAAAATTGGTTTAAAGAAAATAATATAAGCATTTTTTAAGATATAAAACATTTATTAAAAACCGCAAAGATAGCTTTGTCATTCATACAAACTCTATGAAAAACAAAGTTACAACGCAAACATCCAGTTACATAATTACTTGCTAAAATGGAACCCTTCATAGGCGAGTCCAACTCTCACTTGGCCACTTTTATTTATTCATTCCGCTCATGCCTTGAAGCGTGATCTGATATTCATCGCGGTATATTTATTATACTCGTACGTACGAGCTACATAACCTAACATTGTACGTTGCTTTGTCTGGTTGTACCTTAATTTAGGCAGGTAGAGATACCGCAGCACTTAAGCTCTACCTACCTCATCTTCCCACTCTTGAACGCAATAAGTAAAGTGACGTTTACGTAGGTACCAATGGATTCCTCCATACATTACATACTTACTCGTGTGAGCGCGGGGTGGAGATTGCGGATAGCGTCATTCAAAAATTTCATAAAATGAGATCGACTAAAATGTTTTCCGCCTTCTAAAACCAAAATAGCACATTCGCCGCTTGATTTTGGGTTCTCAAGCGGACTATTCGTAACTCGTTCGAAAAGGATTCTCTATGAACCTCGCTACGACCCACGCCTTCGTCTCGTGCCGTAAACTTCTCGGTTCGTAAAATAAACATTTGCGAACTCGTACGAAATGTATTATCGCAGATTTGTTATACTTATGTTTGCAGTTGGAGAACAAGTGGCGTTTTAAATGGATGCAAAAGGTTTAATCATATATTATTAGAATAAATTATGTTTTTTTAGTAATTCGAAAAAACTATTTCACAATAAATATTTAGTAAGCAAATTAATAAATTTAAATTACTACTTTCGTAAAACGCTTGGCTTGTCATGCTGGCGACACTTGTGTCTTCATGAATTTTTAAATGAGAACAAAGAGTTCCGGTTATCTGAGTCAAGGCAAGAACAAGACATCAAAGAGTTGAAATGGCTTAAGCATTCATAACATGTTTTCCGTTCTGATGGTGTTTTTCAACATTATAGCCGACTCGGGCTTGGTTAGGTGAATGCAATAGTTAGCTAATTTTTAGTTGCAGTTATAATCCGAATTCAGGGATCTTTGCCCGTACAGCATGCAGTCAAATGGCCCAAGCATAGACAGATGCTCCAGTTAAGTGCCGCCTAAATAAGGTGCTGTGCTGGGGCTGTCATTTACCAAATGTGAGACAGTGCCACCATGGTTTTGGGTATGTGTCAAACCTTGAGCTGTCGTTTGTGTAGCCGAGCCTAAGGGTAAAATATTCAGGTATAATTAGCTACCGAAAGTTATCGGTACCTTACAGTCGGATGGACTCGGATAGAGCACAGCGATGGAGATTAACCAAGTTCCTACCTGTATGGCGTGTGTTAACCATAGATTGAATAATGTGTTTTCAAATTAACCGCGATGATAGTCGACCGCGCAGCGCAAATTAAAATTCGGCGGCCATTACCTACGCTGCATTTTGATCACTTTACTGCAAAATTAATTCGCTAATTATCGCTATATCGCGCTGTGGAGTACTTTGAACTATTTGGTGGACAAATACCGGGACGTTATTTGAGTTTGTTTGGTTTTCATCTATTCGGAAGTGCCGAAAACTATCGCCGGAAAGTCCAGCGCAGCCCGTCACGTGGCCGCAGAATATATTCAAAGGTATGATGTGTGATATCCTTTCATAGCGAATTGGATTTCCATTCTTACCAACACTCCACAATTCAGTTCGTATTTTATTTTTACATTTTTTTCAATTTTAGCAACAGTAGCCCATATCGCAATTTTACAGTCTATGTTGCTCATCCGCGGCTCGACCATTTGTTGATCCCATTCGAGCCGTATTTCGTTGCAACCATAGTTTGAAAACACATAGTCGTAACCGCATTTCGTTTGATAGTTTATTCCATCGGGAATAACCGCGCCTAAATCCTAGGCATTTAGGTATAAAGGTTAGGTATGCTACGTCAGTAGGTATACAGGCACGAAGTAGATATCGAAACACCGCTTATACTTATAACCTCATTCATTTGTTGGATATTCATCTTTCTTTAGTTACCGGTACAAGCCGGCCGCAAGCGCATGCCGATAGACAGGTAGGTAGGGTCATTATGCCAGTAGACGGCCAGAGGCTAGTTGGCGGCCATTTGTGGGATCTACTGCAGAAATATTATCATAATCATAATTCTGATTTTTGGAAAGTAGGATTGTGCTAGAATGCAGGATAGTTTAAGTTGTCTGGAATAAGTGAATCAGGTAACCAGACGATTTCATTCATTTGGACGCATATGCTGTCCGAGTCGATATGTTCGCAAAAGTACGAAAAAAATTGCGAGCACGTGCCGCTTTAGAAGTGAATATTTTCCTGTGCTTTTTAGTTATTCATAATAACTAAAAAGCACAGGAAAATATTACTTTTACTAGCTGATTTTGTATCTGAGGTATATAATCAATATAATTTCTTACTTATTTGGTAAAAAATGTGGAGAAAACAGTTAAACATTACGTGGCTGCCAACTGACATATGAAAATGCAATAATTTTAGTTTGCGTTCAGGTGGTCGGATAACTGACATAATGAATCAAATGTATTTTCTTCTTTATTTTTGCTTTGAGTATAAGATTCATGATTTTCGACCTATTTTAAAATTTGGAGATTTCATATTTCTTCACTGTCAGCTATTAAGTATTCTGTGCTGTTAGTTTACGGCCGCCAGTATATTATTTAATGCTATGAAAAATGTGGTCGCAATCTAACTGGTTGTCAGTAGGAGGGGGTCAATTTGCGGCCGAATCAAAAATGTAAGGAAATCATCTCTAAGTGATTTTGCTATTCCAGTAAAAATAGTTATTGGACGTTGCATGAATAGTTATTGGACGTTGCATGAATAGTTATTGGACGTTGCATGAATAGTTATTGGACGTTGCATGAATAGTTATTGGACGTTGCATGAATAGTTATTGGACGTTGCATGAATAGTTATTGGACGTTGCATGAATAGTTATTGGACGTTGCATGAATAGTTATTGGACGTTGCATGAATTCGCATTGAGCTGAAAATATTAATTTCAAAAGTCTTCACCAAGCCCACCGCTGGTAAAGAAAATATACAAAGTCAAAGGTGAAAACATCAGTTTTTAGCTTTTTCTGGTAAACGGTATGTTTAATCAAAAATCATTTTTAACTAAATCTGTCAATCATAATATAATGTACAAAAAATATTTTTACACCTTTTCTTCTTAATCATTTTTAATGAGACATTACGAATCTATAAGTTAAACAGTCGTATTTTTAACAGACAGAAAGGAATCTTCTATTTTGTTTTGTATGAATGTACCCCGATGTCTCCAAGATGGATGGACCGATTTGGAATTATTTTTTTTTGTTTGAAATGGTTACCTTTCAATTGGTCTTATTGACATCAGGCCAAGATTTGATGAAGGACTGCTGGAGAAATCGAAGAAACTCTTCATATAGCGATTTTCGAGTTCAGTTTTTCAGTCTAAAGATTTTTATTCATAATAGCACTAAAATTGAGACTTAATGAACGTCATAACATGATTCTCTTCCTGCACCTTCAGAATTGATTCTTTAGCCGCTTCTCTTAAATCTTCTCTTTCTTGTGAGAAACAGTAGAGACTGTTATAGCCCAGGAGTATAGAGATACTCCTGGGCTATTAATTGATGGATCTCAAGGTCATCTTTATTCTTCATCTTCGTCCCGACCAATAACTCGAATGGCGTCGTATTGATGGTGCGTTGATGTGTACTGTTTAGTGCTCTCTGTGCTCTGCTGACATGTTTCTACCAAGCGCCAGGCTCTGAAATACACTTACTTGCTTCTTTAGAATTCTCGTTGTTTACCCCAACTCGCGCCCCATCCCGGACGAGCCCCCAAGATTTGTGGGATTTAGGGGCGAGAAATGATAAAAAAAATCTTCGGCCGTCTTTTATTCCAATCCTCCATCTCCATGAATCACAGAGCCAGAAAAAATTAATGCTCACTCATCTCTCCTGTCAATTCCCGGAAACGGATCCATAGCCAAAATACCATAGACAACTTAACCCTACTTATTATCTACGTTTCATTTCATGCATCATCTATTCCATCACCATTATTTCATAAGTTCCATTCTTCACTGCCCACATATATGTTTTTATAATAACTCGTGCATTCACTCTCGGGAAGCTCCATTTTGTAAATCAGAACTCATGATGAAGACCACATCAGATGACCACTGGAACTGCTCAATACTAGGTATCCCAGAGATTGCGTCATAATGCTCATGGTGAGGTGGAGGCGGTGAGGTGACGGTGACATGCCAGGAGAGCTTCTCAACGATGGACAACTCTAGGGAACTCTTGAAATGATAAAGACACATCTATAGCAATTTAGGTATTTTTTATACTTATTCATGTATTTTTTATACTTATTCACTCTCGGGAATAAAGACTTGATGTCGCAATGTGAAACTGAAGATGAAAACTACAGTGGCCACCAGAACTGTTCGTTTCTAGATATTTAATGGGTTGGGATACGATTGCTTAAGTGGTTGCTTATCAAATTGGGTTTGATTAAGATCTTATTTTTACTTATACATAAGCGACACCGTCTGAACCACCTTTAATGTGGTGTACTTGGAACCTGAAGAGGGTTGCTTACCCGAAGCGTACCTAAAATAGGGACCCTATTAGAAAGAACCCGTATTTCAAACATATTTTAGCACAAAATAAAGAGTTTTGTTCTTTGAGTAATAATAGGTAGTAGGCGCCGCAAACTGACTTTTTTGCAGCTATAAGTAGAGCTAATTCACTCAACCCCAATTCAGTCTGTGCCAAGCGCTTGCCGAGCCGTGACGTGTTTGATTGCGAGAGTAAGCCACTAAATAATGACGTCTTGTGTTCTGCGGTACTGTAAAAACTACACAGTTAAGATACAAAAAAGTCAAGGAATAACTTTTCATTCGTAAGTACTATCAGTAAATACGCATGTTCAATAATATTTTGTGAATTACAAAAATCAACAAAGCGACATTTTCTCTCCGAAAATCAAAGAGTAACAAGATTTTGACATGCAGATGTGACATTTCCGAATACGAACGTGTTTTGCATGTTGTATATTTTTATTGCACAAGAAAATTCACTTTAAATACTAATGGAAAAGACATTTACAAAGGCAAGCTTATTTCTAACAAGAGATTTCTTCCAGCAAGCCCAAGATGTTGAGGATAAATTTCATAGCAGAGGTAGACCCTTGCGCAGAAATACAAGAAAGCATGTCATGATACGAACGCAGATGAAATTGTAGTAGGTACTGAAGGCTTTTGAATTTTATTTAGTATATATGTTACCGGCCATACCTGATTTCAGGACAAACTAGTTTTGCCTAGGATAAACTAGTTTATTTGTACTTAAGTTTATGTTTTAAGTATTTTTGTTGTTCTTACATGTTCAATCTAACACGAAGGATAAAGGGGGCTTCGCTTCGCTCACCCCCTTTACCCTTCACCTAAGCTACCGCAATGTTTTTCCCTGATATAAGCTGCGCAAACTAGTTTATCCTAGCCAAAACTAGTTTGTCCTGAAATCGGGTTTGGCCGGTAACATATACATCATATATTACATTATTACGTTTTAATTGTACACAATTAGATGTATACAGTTTTAATGCGCACTACTACTCTCCTGTTGCACAACTTTTCCTTTCCTGCCTAGGTTTGCTGGTAGAAATCTCTCTTTAGCTCGCCTTTGCAGGATTCACTCGATAGGTAAACTTTTGGGCAAAGGTGAATTACGCAAAGAGGAGCGCAAAGATTTTCTATCTATGACAACTGACACGCCCGCTCTCGCCCCGCGCGCACCCCTCTCTTCAAGAGGCCGGGCACATATTTTGTTCGAGCTAGCGTCTCTAGTATTTATACATTATTACTCAAAGGTTTTGTTAGAAAAATTATAAATTTTAGTTTTTAAGTTACAACTTCTGCTGAAATCACAAGCGAATGCAAATTCCTCGCGGTTCCCCCGGGGAGCATCGCACGGGGACCGCGAGTCCGGAGCGCTGCAATCGCTCCAGAGGTCATGGCTTAGTTGTTTCACGAGTTTGAAAACGATTAACAAAACACTTTGCTTAAATAAGAACTCTTACGCACATACCAAATATCTATGTTGTTCAACATAACATGGCCGATTGCTGTATGTTTTCGTTTTATTTTATGATTTTGAGGGTACCATAAAAAAATGGAACCATTACAGTGTGTGAAAATAATATTAAAAGACTGAATTCTGAATTATAGTACACTTTTGTATTTATGTGTGAGGAAAGACATTGAATTTTGGCAACAATTTTTTTACCTTACAAAAGGTAAATATAGTATTTTGCTGATATTTTGATGCACTTAAGGTGATACGTAATAAAGTCTATGCAAAGCCAATTCAATCGGAACAAGAATTGCGACGACGTGTTTTCGACGCATCTCAAGACATATCAACAGTAAGCATGAGACGATTAAGCAGAAACTTCAAAAGGAGATGTCTCCTGTACTTAAGCATAAGGCTATGGCTATACGAAATGACTTATTCCAACCCTTAAGGCTTGGAGAAAGCCATTTTGAGCATCTGATGTAATGGCTTATATGTTTTGACGAGGATAAGGGATATTTTGTTTTAATTATTTTTTGAAGTCGACGTTTATTTTTACCTTTTGTAAATACGTTGAAGTTTAATAAATAAATTTATGATTATTTTATGCAGCGTAACTTAACATAACGTGATCAAACCAAAGATACAATAATCTCACTTATGTTACCCAAACCTCACCTGAGGTAAGGTTAGGTTAGGTTGTGACAAAGAAATTAGATTAGTTTAGGAATGTATGCCGCCTTTGGTTATCAATTTAGAAAATGCCAATATCTCATTTGTTACCTGGCAGATATCTCATCTGTTTGACGCCTCTGGAATAGGTAATATCCCATCTGTTTGACGCCTCTGGTCACATTTTTCAACATGATAAATTTATCTATCTCGCTTGCTATCAAATCGTACAAACTTTAATATTTAAAAAGAAAATGAGATACAGTGTTCTTGTTAACCTTTGTCCTACTAGGCGGAGCTCCGGATTGATGACTAAGTGTGGCGTGAACTCACATTTAGTGCTATTTCTTGATACAAGTATGCTACCATTTCATATAGGTAACATACGCAAGTTTTTAAAGGTATTATTTCATTCCGTGCTAAGTATATTTTTTTTCAGGACAAGCGGTCAATGAAGTGGTCAAAGTTTGTGCAAAAGATTTAAGCTTTGACTAATTCATCATTATCTCGTATTTACATAAGTTATCGACAAAATAATACTTAGGTCGTCTTAAGTATCTTATAGCAACAGCTTAAAAATAAAGAACATGTAAAAGAATGGGATATGCAAGTAATGGCATGCCCTAACAATGTAAAAAATGGGGATTTACATGAAAAACTTTTTAGGGTCAATATCTCGAATTACATGAAACTTTCACTGAAGTCAAGTTGGGCTTATTCGATGCGCCTAAGGCAGTTCTACCTCGGTGTCACTGTGGCGCGTGAGTTTTGAGACACCCGGTGTATACAGTGGTGGTCATCTATTAAAAACACAGTTCCATACTGTGGTTCCATACAACCATGATGATACGGATACGCTACTGAAATGGTATTATTTGGTATTAAATGTATTGTGGTGTAAGTTAAGTAATAGCCTCATTATTATTGTATAAAATATCCAAAACAAATATCATGTGAGTTATCAACAAGAATTATTTATTCCATTACCTAAACTATTCGTCATATTGGCTTACCTGCAGTTGGACAATTAATTAGAAAAAAAAATGATAACCTTTGTGACGTACAAAATAATTTAATAAAAACAAGAAATATTTATGCAGTTATAATGAAACAAATAACATTACTATATTAACTAACAAATTAGTATTAAGTTGCACAGCCGTGATTATGAGTTACAGCTTTACAACGACGCGGCATTGACTATGAGTTTTTCGCATGTTTGCAGAGGGATGTTGCTCCATGCCTCCACAAATCCGTCGTAAAGCGCCTGCATATTTCCATACTTGGTATCCGACACCTGTTTCTTTTCAAAGCACCACAAATTTTCTATAGGATTGCAATCTGGACTGTCTGCGAGACAATCTAATACCGTCAGATATTGTCCGCGATGAATGCCTTCACGCTGTTAGCAGTGTGTTTCGGATCGTTATCCCGTTGGAATATCCATGCAACGGGGAGATTATCGACAGAATAAGGAATCATGGTTTCTTCTAATATATTTTTGTACTGGTATATCAGTCGCAATGCCATTAAAATTCGCAAAAAAGCCAGCCCGTGGCCAGATTTGGTGCCAGGTAATTTTAGAGTACGTTGTTTGTAATTAATAACACGTTTATGAAAGTTCTCAATTTGCAACCAACCAATATGCTGCGTGCGTGAGTCATACATAGTATAGTATAGTATGTACCTATGACTTAACTGACAAGATTTAGGTGCCTATACTTGCGCCCAAAACGGTGAACCATTCGACTTAGAAGAAGAGTACCGCGCAAGTATGCTTCATTCGACAACTTATGAAACGGTTTCTGAATTAAAGGCCGCAGGAGATTTGTTTTTGATTAAAAGCTAATCAATATAGTTTATTGGGGAATATTTTAACAAAATAAAATTATGCGAACTAATTATCTTCACTGATTAACCTACCGTATGATAAAAAACTGACTACTCTACAAATAAACCATTTGATAAACAAAACAAGCACCACCAACAAAATTATAAATCTTATCAAAACAAGCTAATCTTACTTACACAGATCACAACAAATATCTGGCTTTTCGAACACAAATTCCGTTTTCAATATAAAAATATTCTTAGTCAAACTAATATACTGACTTGCACTCAAAATTCTCCGTCCATATGACGAAATTTCTAAAATTCGCGTTTTTTGCTGCACCACGCTGATTAATGTTTACTTTACCAAATTATATTAAACAATTTTATCATTCTTGCACCTAAAAAGCTTACTACTATAGCTACATTTCTTTTTTCTTATCTGTTTTAATCAAAATTATATTTAAAACATCCCTATTGGCATAAAGCGAAAACGCGGACGCCCTGCTAAAGCAAGACCTGCCTTCATCATACAATGAAGAGTTTGAGGCTTTAATTGGATTTAATTGGGAAATATTAAATCGCACATCAAAAATACTGATTTGCACAGCAAATATCAGGGCGAAGTGGTGCGGTAGCTTGGTGAAGGGTAAAGTGGGTGAGCGAAGCGAAGCAAAAGCAAAAGAAACATAAAATGTTCGAACATTTAATAGCATAAGAAACATAAGTGTTTTTGTTGATTTTTTTTACTGTGCAAATAGGACATATTTGATGAGCGATAAAATACTACCCGACTTAAATTACTTTTTTTTAAATATTGCAATTGCAAAAAAATATTTTTTTAAATGTGATTTATCGTTCTATGTTGTTATTAAGTTTGAATTTTGGTGGTTTTTTGATTGATTAATTAAATAATAATGATTGATTAAATGTTGTTTTCATTATCAAAACTTATGGGCCCCAAAGAATAATAGGTGTATAATAGTAGTTTATGTGCCTGCTACATAATGGAGGGCATTAATACTCGAGAGTAGGTTCATGAAACGAGCCGAGGGCGAGTTTCATAATAATATCACTCGAGAGTTTTTATGCCTAATTATGTACAGTTACATACATTAGTTTATCTACACACTTATCATAAGCTCTCTTTGATGTGTTCAGGTTCGACCGGCATTGTGGCATTGATCATTGCTCTGCAGTTGTTTAGCTTGTTCTGTAGTACCAACTTCACAGACAAACTAGGGGCGGCACGCAGGCCGGCGTCGACGTTCGAAATTTGAATGTACAAATTTTCAGATTAGAAATGAGTTTTTACCAAATAGTTTTACATTATGCTGGGCTTAACGTGCTGTTTTGAGACGCAGTAAAGAGGGTTTATGATACGTGTGAAGATAAAAAGTAATAGGAACCAAGCGTTTAACAAAAGTTGGGTTTTAGTTTTAGTAGTTAATAAAATAATTGTTAGATATACATTCATATATCAGATAATCACATAGTATAACGGTTTTACTTAAGTTATTTTTGTTGCAGTTTTGAGATATTTTTATTAAAAAAATCGGGGATTAATACATGCCCAATTTATTTACAAAAAGTAATGATATCCCATCAAAAACATAAATGTGAAAACGGGAGCCAATTTCAATATTAACAATGTCGTGGCTGTCGACACGCCGACAAAAGATTTGAGACCTAAATGAATGCCAAGTTCTGTACTTATGACAATCCTGAAATTCTAGCATACTACCATGTCCCATATTTGGCTTATAATGAACCTGTTAGAGTTATAATGTTTTATGCTTCTTACGTCATTGTATTGGTGTGGGCAACGTATCTTCCCATCTAAAATTTGTTTTGCCGGTAAACACCAGCCAAGGTAAATGTCGATACTGGTGGTTCTGCTAACTGCTTTGTCAAGTGCTATTCTAAGCTAATGTAAACAATATTTTTTACGAGAATGTAGGTATTTCCTGAATTTTCTTACTTCCTATGTGATGACATATATATATATATCTAATCCAAGATTTGCTAATTATTTATGCGCGGTAAAATATATGAAAAGGGCTTCATACTTTGGGGCGAAAATGGAGCTAGAACATAACGTAAATGTTTCACAAATTTACCTTAAAAATTATATATACGAATTGTTGGCGCTGTGCTTATTCACTGCACCACCACGCACTGTTATATAGGTATACCATATTAAATGTCCCTTCTTTTATAAAAACGTTTATTTAGTTAAACATTAATTTCTCAAAAAGGAACTTGTCTCATCTCAGAATTTTTGCCAGCTCTTTCACTCTTGTATCTTTACCATTATACACAGTCAGGTCATAAGTTCTGTCACACAATAAAAACTTTTGAATTTAGAACGCTGGCCACAAAAAAGTTTATTGAATTCGAATTTCGAATTTTTCATGAAAATAAAAATGTGTACTTTTTAGAATTTTCCTCATTTTTAAATATGGAGTGGACACTTAAAGAAGACCGTGTCGCAGTTATTGCGTTGCATCGTTGCGGTTACGCGCCAATTCAGATTTTCGACTTACTGAAAAATTTGAATATAACCAAAAGATTCGTTTATCGTACCATAAAACGATACAATGAAGACTCTAGTGTAGATGACAGGTCAAGAAGTGGTCGCCCTCGCTCTGTTAGGACTCCAGGTAGTGATGAAAGCTGTGAAGGCACGAATTCAAAGAAATCCCATACGTAAGCAGAAACTGTTGGCCCTTCAGATGGGGTTAAGCAGGACCACGGTGAAAAGGGTGTTAAATGAAGACTTAGGGCTTAGGGCATATCGAAGAAAAACAGGACATCGTTTGGACGCTCGTTTAATGGACCTGAGACTGAAGAGATGCCGCGCTTTGTTGAAGCGGTACGCGGGAAAAAAGCATCGGGAAATTCTTTTTTCGGATGAAAAAATTTTCACCGTGGAAGAGAGCTACAACAAACAAAATGATAAGGTGTACGCACACAGCAGTGAAGAAGCGAGCAACCGTATTCCGCGTGTCCAACGAGGTCATTTTCCATCCTCGCTCATGGTTTGGTTGGGAGTCTCTTATTGGGGCTTAACTGAGGTACATTTTTGTGAGAAAGGCGTAAAAACGAATGCAGTTGTGTATCGAAATACAGTCCTCAAGAACCTTGTGGAACCTGTTTCTCATACCATGTTTAATAACAGGCACTGGGTATTCCAACAAGATTCTGCGCCACCTCATAGAGCGAAAAGCACACAAGACTGGCTGGCGGCGCGTGAAATCGACTTCATCCGGCACGAAGACTGGCCCTCCTCCAGTCCAGATTTGAGTCCGTTAGATTACAAGATATGTATGTATGTAAGATATGGCAACACTTGTAGGAAAAGGCCTGCTCAAAGCCTCATCCCGATTTGGAGTCACTCAAGGCATCCTCGATTAAGGCAGCCGCCGATATTGACATGGACCTTGTTCGTGCTGCGATAGACGACTGGCCGCGCAGAATAAAGGACTGTATTCAAAATCGCGGGGGTCATTTTGAATAAACTTTATTACCATAAGTATCTATGTTTTATTAAGTTCATTTTGCTATATCAATGTTTACATAAATAATAAACATCTCTAAATTATTTCATATTGCACATGTGACAGAACTTATGACCTGACTATGTATATATCTCGCTCTGGTTATTCACTGTTTTACTGCATAGGGATCGTTCAACAATTACGTGATCATTTTTGGCCGTTTTTTTAACCCCCCCCCCCTTATGTGATCACAACGTAATCTTTAGTTTTTACCCCCCCCCCCCCTCGCCTTGATTACGTAATCTTCGTCCGTGCTTAAAAATTTTGCTGTTTATTAGCACTGACACGTATGTCATGTTTCTGTAGGTCTTAAATGACCTAAATTGACCGGAAGAGGGTGTGTCATTTTGTCAAAATGCATAAGGTAAGAACTATGGTTATATCAATAAAATAGATACTTTCGTTAGTATTTATTGAAACGACGAAATAAAATCAACTCTTTCTCACTATTAGTGACTAACGTAACTTAAAGTTATGTTTAACAAGTTATTAAGCACCTCAAAAAAATGCTGAAATATACTTATTTGCACAAGGGAAATATACCACTAAAAATACTGATTTTCAAAGCAGGTTTTATGTATTAATCATCACGTCATTCATCTAACTAAAACATGTTAGATGAATGTATTTAGTATTTATATTTTTGTATTTAAAAGTGCCATTACAGGCTAAATCAGGGTACATCTGAACATCAATATTCAAGGGCACGACCGCTACAGTTTTGATAACTTTTTACCTAAAATATACCCTAAATACTTACTTCCTCCAATATACCTATAACAATACTGATGCTTGGAAAAGTCGGTAAAATATTCCGAAAAAGTATAAAAATACTGAATCTGGTCACACTGTTCCACAGTTTGTCTATCCACAGGGGAAATGCCGTTTCATCTATCTAATAGTAAGTGCTACCAGTAATAAACTTCAAAATTGGACGTAAATATTTAAATATAATTTATTTTCGGAAACGAAGCGCAGATGACGTAATCATGGATTCTTCCCCCCCCCCCCCACAATAATCTGATGTATATACAAGCATCCGACCCCCCCCCCACTTCCGGTGATCACGTAATTGTTGAATGATCCCATACCATGAATTTTATAAGTTTTTATTCCTGGATAATTTCCCAAAATCATTATCATTATAAGCCTAAATAATAAATAATATATAAAGCATCCTATAGAAGACTCACAAGCAGTCCAACAGAAAATATACTAAAAGCTTGTTATGCCAACCAAGACAGCAGAGAGATCTGCACTGGGAGCACAGCAACTATGACACTAAAGCCTGTTTCAAGACGTCACGACTCACGGTAAGCCTATATTGAACATATCAATCACTGCATAAATAAAATAAAACAGTAGAACCGGTGTGTCTGTAAATTGAAGAACAGTAATAACAATAGAAGGGGCTGCTAAAATACCCATAGGGCACAAGCCCATTTCAAGCGTTGGCAAAACTGTTTGAATGAATCTTCCTTTTTGTTAGGCCTCAGTACTGTAGACAGAAACAACAGAACCCAGTGTCGTAGCCTAAATAAAATTAAATAAAAAAAACGAATATTAGTGATTTATATTATATATTTGTTTATATTTATTTGACGTTTTCGCTTTCAGAGCTAATGTAGCGGTAAATCATCGAACGTTGGAACTGCTTGAAGAAATTAAAATCACCAATTAGGCCTTAAAATAAATTCCGAGCATCATAGAACCTATAAAAAGTGGTATTACACAATATATTGTGTTTAATAGAAGCCCATCTATTAAACATACGCACATAGGTGGCGGCCATATTGGATTTTTAGCAACCAGGCCACCTTCGCGCACAAGTGTCGCTTGCGGTGGTTTCCTAAATCTTAAGACCATTCCAAATATCAAAGACTTCATCACAATGTGCACGATTCTTATGAATTCCCCCTCAGCGGTAGTTTATTTTCTAATAAAAATTTGAGAATTCGGAAGCAAGCCTGAAGGATGTCGGAATTATTCCGAAAAATTGTAAAATTCCGATTGATCAGATGGACTCTTTTACACTCTGCATTATTTCCGTATGAGACGTCGATTGCCGAATCAAAGCTAGGCACTTACATGGAACTGTATCAAAGCAGATGCAGAAACTGTTTCGGGGTAGAATAGGTTTATTATCAAAAAGCCATATTGTTTAAACTTCCAACACGAGTTTAATAGAGCACCTAACATTATAATTAGTGTAAATGTATTCCGGTTTTATTTTTTAACACTATACAAAAGAGTAATTCCATTGTGGTTTTGCAGAATTGTCATCATATTGCCATGCATTTAGCAGAATAGGTCCCATGGGCACCCATCGAGGGCTATGTTGTGTATGAGACGTAGGTGACAGCGGAATTTTGAAATCTATGTTCTATTTTGTAGCGACAGCAAGCTCAACAAAAAATTGCAATCCCACTATTATTATAACTGCGAAAGTTTGTGTGTGTGTGCTTTTATATGTTTGTTACTTTTACACGCTGAAAACGAACGGATAGATTTGGATGAAATTCGTAATGTATGTAGCTTATACCCTGAGTTAACATAGGCTTCCTTTTACATGGCTGGCACATTCCAAAGCATCACGTAAAAGCGAATACCGCGGACGGTGGCCAAACGGAGCCTCAGGCAAAACCTAGTAAGTAATAAAATTAATATAAATAATAATTTGAAAGTTTTGTGTAACTCCATACCATTACCATTACATCAGGCACCTTTAGCTATCGAATGTCATATATACAGACAGTCATTACGGAGTATGGAATTGTTAGTCTCCTTTGATCGTTTTTATGATACTGAACCTTTATATTTAGGAAATAACTTCATCAAAGTGTCGATATCTGTCTACTCTGTAACAACAGAGTGGCCTTCTTGGAGGTATACAACTTTTTTTTGCCGCCGCATGAAAATAACTTTGTGTAGATACGGCAAATTGTTATGGAGCGTTTTACGACTGAGCAACGTGTTTTAATTATTAAAAAGTTCTACTCAACCCAATCGTGTATTGCGGAAAGGTTAAGAAAATTGCGGCCAATTTGTGGTAGAAATGACTCACCTTCGCGACTAACGATAGCTCGTTTAGTGAATAAATTTGATAAAACAGTTCCCCATCGTGTCAGAAGGGCTCTTACAGAGCAGTTTATCCAAATTGGTCGCGAAAGTCTACACTTTGAAGAACCCACATTGTCTACCAGGCGACGTTCTCAAAAACTCGGAATTAAGAGGACTTCTCTACAGACGATTTTGAAGAAATACCTTTGTTTGTTTCCATACTGTTTCCATTTCCATCTGCCATGATGCTAGAGGTGGACATTTTTCTGACATTATTTTCCATATTTCATTGCCGGTCCTGAATACTATATTACTTAAAGAAATACTTAATGATTTTTATATTTCATAGAATAAAATTACAAAACTAAAGTGTATACCCGTTATTTGACCACTCTGTATTTCACAACTTTTTTTAAGCGGTATACTGGCTAATAGTGAAACATTAAATGAGTAGGGTCAGGGAAAACATTAAATGAGTAGGGCCGAGAAATTATACAAAGATCAGAAGTTACCCAAATCTCGACAGCCACCATACAGCCGATAGTTACTGGCGTTCTCAAGGAAGCTGCCAAGAGATATAGAGAACTGTCATAATTAGAACAATCCAATTCATCATCAGCCATCACACCACCCATGTTCGTGATACCGGGATTGAAGAGACCAAGGTTATCACTGAAAACATATTTGAGTGATGGACCATAAAAGCGCCGAATCCGGCCAGGACCATCATCGTCTTCATCATCACATGAGAAATCTGAGAGCACACCGAAGATGTTCTCGATAGACAAAAATAGTCATTGCAGTTATATAATCATGGTACCTCGACTACTTGAGCATATTGTTTTACTTATTTGTTAGGCTGAATTTTCGAACTTAAAAAAGGGCTTCCTTAATTTATGACTACAGTAAGTGTAACTAAGGGTGACTTCCAATTTCAAAATGTCATCATTACTGTCGATTTTTTTATTTACTTAGCAATAGTCAGTTTTTGCCACTTCTCTACATTGGACCACTGTGGGAGAAGGAGGGCGTAGAAACTCCGACAGATTGATTTTTAGATCTCTTTTAAAAGTTGGTTGTATTTAACTACAAATATTATAGCAGGAATAAATAATTACAAAATTATTAATAGCAAGGTCTGTTGAGCCAGATTAACCCCATACAGTCCCGTCATTCAAGTAATCTTGAACATTGTAATATCCCTTTTTCGAAAACGTCGTTTTAACATGGTTTTTGAATTGCTCAAATGGCAATTTCAAGATCTCCAGAGGTATCTTGTTGTAGTAGAGAATGCATTGACCCTTGAAAGAATTGCTAACCTTCGCGAGTCTAAACCGGGGCGCAAGTAGTCTGTGATTATTTTTTAGGTTAACTTTATATTTATACTGTATAGGTGATAAACATGCGTCTACTATGGATATTACATTAGTTTCATGCGTGCGTATTTTTTGCTGTAATCTATTATAATATATCCATTCGTTCATCAATCACCTTTTTTGCAGTCGGTACATTGTGCGAAACTATTCATATCAACAGAGCCTGCGATATCTGCACCTATATATGTAGTGTGAGTGTGGCGCCCCTATTACCTTTCTACCTTCGAAGATCGTTTATCGTAACTTATAACACCGGGATCAGGATTCAATAGACTGCCATATTTCTTCGACAGCCACAATATTTGGCCACCTCTGAGCATTACCCAGATGCCACCCAATAAAATTTACATCTGGCTCGCCGTTTTACAGCCGATTCTCTCGCCTAAATTAAATTAGCTTTAATTAAATGTTTTCATTAAAACTTGTAGATGTAGATATTTTATGTATATGTCAATATTTTGGGCTGCTCTCTTCATTCATAAGTAGTAATTATAATTTCTCGGCAATCGACGGTGAAGATTACATATCAGGGTATAGGTTCGGGTGACGGTCGTTACCAGGAAAAAAACTTGCGGGTGGTATGGGAGCTCAATTTTTTGTTGTATATCTAATGTAACACCCCTTTATATCACATGGGTGTGGAATAGGCACATCACAGGTATTCACAGCCATGCACTTCACAATATCATGTCTTTTCAAAGATGGGGCGGCAGAGGCACAACTTCACATAATACAACAACTTTATGATTGTTGACAGGTAAAAATAGTGACACCTGTCAAAATTAGTGGCACCTGTAAAAATCACGACATTTGTCAACAACCATAAAGTTGTAATATTATGTGAAGTTGTGCCCCGCCACCCCATCTGAGAAAACGTGTGTTAGATTAGATATACAAAATATTTTCGAGCTCGCGTACCACCCGCAATATTTTTCGGCCTAACGTTATTCGAATCTGCGCCACGGACCGTAAATATTAATATCGATGTGCAGATTTTCTCTTCACTTATTTACGAGTATACACAGACTTGAATAGTAGGGACAGGGCACGGAGCGCTTGAAAGTGTCGCTACAAAAACAGTACAAAATCGGGAAAATTGGACTGTTTGCAATCAGTCGCGCTTGGACGGTGACAGCCGATTGACATATCGGCAGCAAAAACAAAAATGCTGACCTGCGACGTCAAAAGGTGTAAATCATACCCAAATCGCAAAACACAAAAACAGGGAGTGTCGTATCACAAGTAAGTATTATATTTTCAATTACTATTGGCTTTAAATTGATTATCTATAAAATATTGTTCTAGAAAAAATCCTCAAACGAAAATCAACCATTCGACTGACGTAACTTTGTAGCGACGCAACAGAATAATATAAGGATAAATAATCTAACCGGATGTCCTAACGGTGATGGAAAACATCGTGAGGAAATCTTCATTACTCCGGCTTCATTACATTAGCTGCGGCGATGGGCTTGCCCCCTGACACGCAAGATGGAGTATTAAATCACTAGCTAAGTGGGCACAGACCGGCACAGTTGTGCCTCTGCCAGCCCGTATGGGAAAAGGCGTGACGCTATGTTACGCGTGTAATGTATTGCTAAATACTCTATTTTATACACGATGACTTAATCAGTGATATCAGGTACCAATTTTCATAACTTTTTCTATGATTAGGTATTTTATTACTTATAAATCAAAATCAAGATCTTAAATTCCAAGTCACGCTACTATTGTGTATCTGTGAGCTTACATCCTCTTTCATTATTTAACGGCAAAGACAAAAATTTATATGCCTATTTAATTATGTTTCAACATTTTATATATTAAACATGAGGTAATTGCGTGAGACCTCGCCCCTTAAGTAAAATTTTAGCTAGATATATTTTATTTCTACTCCTAATCACCGATTAAAAGTCACCGGGTATTTGAGAGTTATCCGTAGATCAACTTTCCTAATATTGTGTCTATACACCACAATTCGGAACGAGACCGACCGTGACGCCGTTACAATTTTTCGTACTGTCTTGGTTCCGACGAATTCCGACAGGGGCGCTATTTTTCTTAGCCTCAAAATGGTAAGAAATTGAGTACGGAAGGCCTATCCTTAGTATTTATATCGATGCGAGTATAGGAATAAATATGGTATTTCGATTAACATGCAAAAAGTTCTGTGCGCATCAAACGAAACTAGGAAGGGGAGGAAGGAGGAAATCTCAATCCAAGCTGAATATCAGGCTTGCTTTATGTGGCCGTTTCCTAAAACATAGGTTAGCATTTTACAAGTCTAAATGGCTTTCTATGTTTCTATTCATCACACTTTCTTACTAACGCTGCTAGTAAAGTTGCTGAGCACACTTTCTTACTAACGCTGCTAGTAAAGTTGCTGAGCACACTTTCTTACTAACGCTGCTAGTAAAGTTGCTGTGAACACTTTCTTACTAACGCTGCTGGTAAAGTTGCTGTGCACACTTTCATATTAACGCTGCTGGTAAAGTTGCTGTGCACACTTTCATATTAACGCTGCTTGTAAAGTTATTGTGCACACTTTCTTACTAACGCTGCTAGTAAAGTTGCTGTGCACACTTTCTTACTAACGCTGCTATGAAAGTTGCTGTGCACACTTTCTTACTAACGCTGTTAGTAAAGTTATTGTGCACACTTTCATACTAACGCTGCTGGTAATGTTGCTGTGCACACTTTCATATTAACGCTGCTGGTAAAGTTGCTGTGCACACTTTCATATTAACGCTGCTTGTAAAGTTATTGTGCACACTTTCTTACTAACGCTGCTAGTAAAGTTGCTGTGCACACTTTCTTACTAACGCTGCTATGAAAGTTGCTGTGCACACTTTCTTACTAACGCTGCTAATAAAGTTATTGTGCACACTTTCATACTAACGCTGCTGGTAAAGTTGCTGTGCACACTTTCATATTAACGCTGCTTGTAAAGTTATTGTGCACACTTTCTTACTAACGCTGCTGGTAAAGTTGCTGTGCACACTTTCATATTAACGCTGCTGGTAAAGTTGCTGTGCACACTTTCATATTAACGCTGCTTGTAAAGTTATTGTGCACACTTTCTTACTAACGCTGCTAGTAAAGTTGCTGTGCACACTTTCTTACTAACGCTGCTATGAAAGTTGCTGTGCACACTTTCTTACTAACGCTGCTAATAAAGTTATTGTGCACACTTTCATACTAACGCTGCTGGTAAAGTTGCTGTGCACACTTTCATATTAACGCTGCTTGTAAAGTTATTGTGCACACTTTCTTACTAACGCTGCTAGTAAAGTTGCTGCGCACACTTTCTTACTAACGCTGCTATGAAAGTTGCTGTGCACACTTTCTTACTAACGCTGCTAGTAAAGTTGCTGTGCACACTTTCTTACTAACGCTGCTATGAAAGTTGCTGTGCACACTTTCTTACTAACGCTGCTATGAAAGTTGCTGTGCACACTTTCTTACTAACGCTGCTAGTAAAGTTCCTGAGCACACTTTCTTACTAACGCTGCTAGTAAAGTTGCTGTGCACACTTTCTTACTAACGCTGCTAGTAAAGTTGCTGAGCACACTTTCTTACTAACGCTACTAGTAAAGTTGCTGTGCACACTTTCTTACTAACGCTGCTATTAAAGTTGCTGTGCACACTTTCTAAATAACGCTGCTATAAAAGTTGCTGTGCGCACTTTCTTACTAACGCTGCTAGTAAAGTTGCTATACATCACATTTCTCATGTAAATTTTACTCCATATGATAGCACACTACATGGAGAATGACTTTCTAATGCAATTTTATATTATTCTCACTGATAGATCACTTTTATAATTTAAATAAGGGGGTAAAATGATGTTTTACTGACATCGCTGGGCCTATAAGACCCTTTGTCACCAGTTAAAGGTTAAGCAAAGAGTTTCCTGAATCGGAGGCTTTAACGCCCTTGCGTGTGCAAAAACATTGTTTGATTATGAAAGAAGTATGTATGCATTTGTGGGAACGTAACTATGATATGGGTATGCAAGCATAGGTGGTTTTGGTAAATCTTTATTGGAATTAGTTTTGTACATTTTCAAGGAAAGTCGTGTTCCTACCAATTGCATGCATTCTCTTTTAATATATATGTATAAGAAATTAAGAACTCTTTCAAACACTAAAAACTGTTTTAAAGATTGAGAAAAGAAAACCTTTCGCTTCCAAAGCCACACACATGTACACCCACCTCAAAGCAAACTCTCGTTTTTAATATTCGAATAGAGGTAGAACAATATACTGGAAGTAGGATAGGAATTTATTTGAAAAATTCTCTAGGTAAAGAATTTATAGTGATATCCGGGTTTAGGTTACAGCTCAACGGATTCCACAGACGCCAAAACTAAACTAATAAAAACACGCGTTTGAGGATATCTATAGAAGGCAAACAAGAGCTCTCGGATTTTAAGCTGTTAGTTTAGTTTGGTCAGTTTAGTAGCTTTGACGCCTTCAGAATCAGTATCATATAGATAAATTCATGATCGTCCAAGGAGCGGGTCTAATACTGAAACTGGCAATAACAACGATATGGCCCATAAATACGAGTGCAATAAACGCTATAATACATTTCCACAGGCATTTACTACCAAAATTGTAGTTGCACATAAAGTTATAATTTAAAGCGCGATGTTGTCCTGTGAACGTGCCCGGGATGCACAACTGCCCCTTCAATTAACTTATCCCCTTTAATACTGGCGAATATTCAAGTCATTCTCGCCGTTTTAAGGTGTACTTTAATTGAGCAGCAGTGTGCTATTCGGTTTTAGCCGATCATGATCTACATACTCTCTGTCTTCCCTATACATAAATTAATATCTGCAGGTACAGTCAGCGTCAGAAATATGCATATGAACACGCATGCAATTCAATCTTCTCATTCTTTAAATAAACATCAACACAGCGAAATCTATTTTAATACAAACGACTGCACAGAACTGATTTAAACCTAATTATCTTATCTAGGAGTATAAGCTGTTTGATTAGTCAACAGTTATCTGTTTTCCATTCCGTAGCTTAAAGGGAAAAAAGGAGCACTTACAGGATCACTTCATTGGCAGTCCGTCTTCTGTCAAGTAAGACGCGTGGAGTAAGTATCAAGTTTTTTTTAAATATAGTTTCTGTATCGCACTCAAGGGGACTCTCACACGAAGGGTTTCGTAAAGACAACTTAAGTTTAAAATAGTAATAAAACCAAAACATGATTGTTTTAATCCAACTACCACCACTCTACAACTATCCCTACAGATGGCGGAGCCGTCGTTTTTCGATTATATTTGAATGACGATGATTTGACGCAGGGGCGTCAACATGTCTCTTGTATGGGGACTCTCTACTTTATTTAATGAAATCTCGTGTAGTTTATTTGCTGTGGCGGCAACAGAAATACACATTCTGAGAAAATTTCATCTCTCTACTTCATCAGATAGATCACCATACCTACAGGTAAGTGTGTTGATCACATCGATTGGAAGCACTGGCAATGTTTCTTATCAAGCTCATCCGCCAGTTTACCCTTCAGTTGTAGCGGTCCAATAGGCATTCGTTTGGTTTTTTGGGCATTCAGGGCTAGGCCTGCGTCATGACACCATTTACTCAGGTTGTAATCAGGATATAAGAATAATTTATACAGTAGTAATAAAGCTACAAAGCTCAGGTTGTTAAATTCAATTATTTAGGGCTGAGGTGTGGAAAAACCAAACTTATGGGTCAATGCAAACAGAATTTACCGCCGTTGCTGCCACGTCGCTAAATTATCTTGATCTCGCAAGAGAATTAAATCCTAAAAGGCACTTCTCATTGACCTAGAATCATGAAGTTTCGCACTTAATGAAGGTATAATAGCACATGTTAAGGAAATAATCCGAAAATCGATACTACTTAAAGTACTTCGTCAATAAAAAATGCGATTTGTACGGGACCCTCGGTGCGCGAGTCCGACTCGCATTTGGCCGTTCCATTTGCAATGGCTCTGACTTTCGTGATTTGTATGAAGATACGGAGACACCGTCGTGACTTATTGAGTAAGGCCCAGCGCAATAGTCTGGAACATCAACTGTAAGGTGTACGACATAAGGTCGATGAAGTCAATGGTAGGGTTTACGACCTAAGGCCCTGGCCACATCACTGCATAGCGACATCTCGCATCGCAAAAATCTACGACACATCTTATTGGTCAAACCGAGTCGAAGGTGACGGTCCTGGGGTTCGAATCTCGGTGAGGGAGATATTTGTGTGATGAGCATGAATATTTGTTTCTTGGTGTTGGAAATTTTCTATGTGTTTATCTCTATTAAATATATTGTCGCATAGTATCCATAACACAAGCCTTGTTGAGCTTAGTATGGGCCTAGTACGATTTGTATAAGAATGTTCTTTAATATTTATTTACTAATTGAGTTTTTTTTTATTGAGTCAAATATCAATTCCAAGCAGATGAACATCCTTCAAAACATCAATTTGAAAGGGATTGGGATAGATATCAAAAACTCCGACTTCAAGTTCAAGCCCTATTTCTTCCTCCCCTGTCGGGATGCGAATGTCATATTTCAACAAGATAATTCACCGAGTTCAAAACTTAAAATTCCGATTTCAAGTTCAAGCCCTATTTCTTCCTCCCCTGTCGGGATGCGAATGTCGTATTTCAACAAGATAATTCACCGAGTTCAAAACTTAGTATTCCGACTTCAAGTTCAAGCCCTATTTCTTCCTCCCCTTTCGGGATGCGAATGTCGTATTTCAACAAGATAATTCACCGAGGTCAAAATTTAAAACTGACTTCAAGTTCATGCCCTATTTCTTGCTCCCCTGTCGGGATGTGAATGTCGTATTTCAACAAGATAATTCACCGAGTTCAAAACTTAAAAAACCCTAGTTCAAGTTCAAGCCCTATTTCTCCTTTCCCGGTCGGGATGCGAATATCGTCTATATACAAGATAATTCAATTCAATTCGAAATCGTTTATTTCGGATAACCATAGGATCCACAGATATAAGACACATAAAACAAATACACAGATAATAAAGGCTTGTGTTTAAACGATTACCAAAAACGCACCTATTTTACTACCAATAAATTCGAAATGACTGCCAGAATGGATAAATATCCACCAAATTGTGTTTGGATAAATGATCACCAAACTTCTTTTTATGTTTTGTGTGCTTAAGTTTATGTTTTAAGTATTTTTTGTTGTTCTTACATGGTCAACATAACACGAAGGATAAACACCTAAGCTACTGCAGTATTTTGCCCTGATATTTTTTGCAACTTTTGGTGTTCATTTATCCAATTTGGGTAGGAAAAAAATATTTTGGTGATCATTATATTTGTTGCCGAAAATAAATAAGCGGAAGTTTAAGGCAGAATATCCGTTAATTCATGTAAAAATTAAAAATGTAAAACACCGACTTCAAGATCAAGGCCCTATTTCTTTCCTCCCTGTCGGGATACAAATGTCGTTTTTAAAGAAGATAATTCACCAAGTTCAAATCAAAACTTTAAAAAAAAACCACGCCCTGTTTCATCCTCCCCGGTCTGTCGGACAGTTAAGTCCACACGTATTACGGTACTTATATACAGAATTCATCTTATGACAATGACCGTAAACACCACTGATAAGTCACAATAATACGCAATTTTGTTTACCTGGATGACATCATAATTCCTGTCTTTTTGCTTTAGAAACCGAATACTGGACAGATTTGGTGCTATTTTTTGAAAATTAGAAATCAGTTTTTTAATTTTCAAATATTAGGACCGAACTGGAAGGTCACCCCTTTAAATAAAAAAGATTTTTTGAAATCGGTTCATAAATAGTACCAGTTTCTAGGTAACAAACATAAAAAAAAACGTATTGAGAAATCAGATTCCATACGCAAGCTTTTTTCACACGGGTACGGCACATATCTTAGTCGACTTGCACGACACTTGCTAAATCAGTGAAGAGGGCTAAACGGAATTAGCAAAAGTCAAATATTCCACATACTCCATTGAATACCTGAATATCCATTAACTTTAAGCCTGCTTATTCTGGACACCAATACTCCTGTAGGAAAGCTTGGCAATCATGAAACTATTATTAGAGAAATATCTATGTTTCTTCCGTTATTCCTGTGTTGGGTCGAGACCTCAATTATTTAATTAGTACACAAATGTATCATTTCCAGTGGATGTCTTAAAAGTCGCATAAAAGAATTGGTTTCTTCACAACGGTAGACAACAGAGAGAATTTTTGCTTTTTTCTTCAATTGTATGGAAACATTGTGACGTCATATCATAACACATTGGTTTTATTTATCCAAAATTATGTTCGTAAAATATAATTTACGATTTTATGATTCCACACCTTAACCTTTTGACCGCCCCAGTCCCACCCGACAACTGAAAGTCGTGCCACTGGTGCCACGCCTTCGGCTACACTTTTTTATTAAAACAGACCTTATCTTGTATGAATTAATTTGAATTTTGCATAGCATAGCAAACATGTTTGGCGTGTGAGTGATACAGTTTGTGTTTGATGTCAAAAGGTTAAAAAGAAAAAAAATAACCCTATAGGATCGCTTTGTTTTTCTGCCTGTCTGTCAAGAACCTTTTCTGAGGAACGCTGGGCCCTTAGAGCCCACAGACCTGAGTCAAAAAAAACACAAATTCAAGTCAAAAATAAATCAAAAGACATGGCCGTTGAATGTCGAAAATTTGCTGATTTTAGGGTATCCATTCTCGCTCACCTGATAGTACGAGTAAAGACAAAAAATCCTAAAATCGTAAATTGCTATCTGTTTGTCCATCTATTATTCTGTCAACGCCTGTATTCTCAGAAACAAATAAAAATACCGTAATTTTAGTTCCTTCATTAAAAAAGGTATTTGTGCGTAACTCTGTGCGCGAATCCGACTTGCACCTGGCCAGTTTTTTATAAGGCTTCAACTAATTTTTATATTTGTTAGACTACCCAGTCTAGTAGCCAATTAGTTCTATCGAGCGATGAGCTAGAAACTTGTCAACCTTTTGACACCTGCTCATATCTTGCTGAACATGGCCACCTGCGTCAACTCCTTCACTGGGAATTCGGTCTTGAGTAGATATAGGTCAAATATGTATTATAAGTAGATATGTACGTACCTTTAGAACCCTTAGCAAAATCGTTGTTAACGGCATCCTTATTTGTGACTAAAATGATATGAATTTCTTAACAATTCATAATACGATGTCATTCATCCAATTACTTACATATTCTGGACTTTATGATGGCATAAAACTACCAGGGTTCTCCCTTCAAAAGATAGCTAATTTCTGTTTTACCGCATATTTACATGAAACGTCGATATTACCTTAACCTTAACTTTTTTCATTAAAATTAATACGTTTTAAACCAATAAATATGGGAATAAATAAAAGTTGCTATTCATTCACTATAGGAAGATTATTTTGAATTTTCATAATAAAGATTGGTCTATTCTATGAACTATTCTAATGACATGGTTATCAATGCTATACAACATTTCAACAAGAATTTCAGAAGTTCAACGAGACCGACAACTTACCTAGGTAGGTAGAAAGATCCGTTCAAGGGATGTTTGGTGCAGGAGGGTCGTAGGGTACGTTTGCAAGAACAATAACAAACTTGTACGGAAGTGTGTGGAAGGTGCCACTTTTGAAAAAGAAATGTGATAAGACAAGATTAGCGTTCGCTAAAAAAAATTACCACTGGACTGAACGAGAGCGGAAATGCGTGGTATACTTATAATTTGCCCTCTTAATTTTGAGAATCGGTAAAGTTTAAGGAAGTGTACGTATAGTACGGTTATCCTTTCTTTTCCGTTCGACACTTACATACACGGCTTTTATCGGCACGGACCGGAAGAAAATATACATTGCTGCATATTCATCATACTATTTATCTTATAGTAGAAAAAAAAGTGATGTACCGAAATCACATTTAGTAGAGTAGATCTACCTATAAACTACATACATGTGTCATTCGCACAATCACTTTCACTGTCTGAATCAGACACAATGACTATAAAGCTGTCAGTAAATGAATCTAGCTTTCTTCTTCATTTAAAAATTCTTCCTTACATTTTGGGAGGAAGAATTCATATACCTTTACAAAACTCTCTGTTTTACTTAACTACTCTGTATCAATCATCATCTCAAAAACAAACTTTAAATTTGTCTTGTTCATGTGTTATGATTATTGAATAATATCTAGAAATCAATTAAAATTACGTTAAAAACTGATTTCAGCGACTAAAACAGAGAAGTGTCGAGAGGAAAAGAGAAATAATCGTAATGTACATACCCACCTATTTTGTTTAAACAATTTTGACTTATTATTTCATAAATAAATGACGAATTAATAGTTACTCCACTCCGCCTCCAACTCCGTTAACAACCACATCCGAGGCATAGTCCGAATCCGCCACCACTTCCGCTAGCAAGACCTCCATTACACCCCTAATCATGTGGTAAGGTGGAAAGCATTCTCCTTTAATTTAATAAGGGTTAAAATACAAAATTGTTCATTTAAGTAGTCGGAAATTAATCATCACTGCTTAAATTATTCTTATAAACCCTACTTACTAACTTTTCTAGGAAAGTTGGTAGAAAAATAAATTGAGTTACACGGTTAGAATTTTAAATTATCTACCCATGATATCACGCTCTTAAAACATTGTTTACAGGTTTTTACTGGCGCGTGTATCGGTAATAGTACATTACTGCAGAGACCGTAAGAAAGCCGACGAGTAGGTACGAGGCCAGGATGGCACTTATGGTCGAAGCGTGAATAGTGCTTTTCTCAAAAATATAACAATATGTTTGAATAAAAGTTAGAAGTTCATTGCTAGACAATTATATAGACATATAAACATTTTCTGACCAACTTTTAGTTTTATGTTCAGCTTTCCACTTCATGAACTTTTTATAATTGTGCAAATATCTCTCCTTGGACTTGGGTGGAAGTAAATTATTTCTCGCCAATTCCGCCTCGGCTTTTTAATAGGGAGGCGCGCAATCTGACTCATCAGAACTCATTTTTAGCTATTTTTATTCTTTCCTAATTATTTAATATCAATGAAGTCAATCCCGCCAAAATACGAGAGCGACGTTTTTTAATTGCTTTGTTGTTTAAGATACATACTATATATTATGCCATAACCCCAACAGAATAAATACATAAATTTCGTATGGGTTATGTTTATTGTGAATATTTTATTTTATTCTTCTTTTAGAATAGAATTCCTTATTCCTAATTAGTAAGAAAATAGTAAAAAATACGAATGAACTGAGTTTTCAGCCATTTTACATCATGCAATATAAGTGCAAATCGGACACGTCAACCTCTATGATACCTCCTTTTTATTAAAGGCCATTAACTGCCAATAACCTCCTTAGGTTATCTTTGAAAAAAAAAACAGACACTTAACTAACTCTCTAGACCGTTAATTAAATACCGACGTTTAACCAAGTCACTCATTTTGATTTAAATAAAGCATCGTCGAAAACGTTTAACAATCGGTCTTACCGAAAGCCGGCGTGTTGGAAAACAAGATGGCGTCGCGACAACAGCTGATTTGCACAGCTTATGTCAGGGCAAAACATTGCGGTAGCTTAGGTGAAGGGTAAAGGGGGTGAGCGAAGCGAAGCCTCCTTTATCCTTCGTGTTAGGTTGAACATGTAAGAACAACAAAAAATACTTAAAACATAAACTTAACTACACAAAAAAATATTCGTTTTGTGTCACTGACGACCCGAATAGCCGAGTCGGCAGTGACCCTGCCTACGAAGCCAAGGGTCCCGGGTTCGAGTCCCGGTGGGGGCAAATATTTGTTTCATGAGAACGGATGTTTATACCCTAGTCATGGTTGTTTATCTATCTATGTATAATATTTATCTATATAAGTGTGTATCGTTGTCTAGTACCCAAGATACAGGGAATCCTAGTTTGGGGCTAGATCAATGTGTGTAAATAGTGTCCAAGGTATTATTATTATTATTATTATTATAATTTGTCTTGTTGCCTAAGAACGTTTAGACAACTTGTTAAAGGCTTCGTTCACTCACTTGTCTGACGGAATTTTAGTGACTTGGTTAAACGTCAGTATTTAATTAACGGTCTAGAGAGTTAGTTAAGTGTCTGATTTAACCAACTATTTGCGACAGTTCCATATTTAAATATTATGATATGTAATGGGATTTCATACTTACTTACTGGACATTTCTAAAAACTGTCCAGGTGAGTCACTTTCGTACTATCTTCACAGATGTGGGAACATTTCATACTATTTTTGAGAAAAAAAATCATCTCGATTCATGGTGGTTAACATTATGGACACAGCCATATTAAAACTAGTGACCCTATAAGCTGTACACCTCGCGAGTATGTTTGTGGAAAGCTGAACTTCTAACAAACAAACTTATGAATGCACCTGGTTACCTACATCGAGTATGAAAGTAGCCGATAACTTTGCAACGTACATTTTGTGGTCTAAAATCAAACCTTTTACCACAAAAAAATAATAAACATCATTTAACCTAAAAAGAAACGTAAAATCTCATACACTTTTGATTTTGAACAAGTGTTGAACAGGAGTTTATTTTTTTATGGTAAGGCCATTTGACTTTTCACTAAAATTACATAGCCTACGTCACCCTCACGGTCTCCACAAATCCAACGACACCTCATGTGTTTAAATCCATCGAGCTGTTTGGGAATAAGTTTTTTAAAATATTTAAAACAAATCTACCATTTTCAAAAATTACCAAAACTGATTCGACAAAAAGCGGCCAAGTGCGAGTGGGATTTCGCACATATAGAGTCGTAATAAATTTAGAATATAAGCCAAAAAAAATAATTAGGAAGGTACTCACTTCACGTTGACCTCATAGACCTAGCCAAAATATCACTATCATTCTTCACCAGCAAATAATTAATTTGTTTTTCATAGTGTTTGTTTAAATGAAAAAGTTATATTTGCGGTTTTTAATAAATGTTTTATATCTTAAGGCGATGAAGGAATAAAAATTCGCTGTCGAGTGGAAGTGAGATGCAATAATGCACTCGCGACTAATCTGAAACAACGTAAGCGCCAAAACGTAAAAAAAATCATAAAAAATAAACTATTTCAGGGAATTAACTTTCAAATTGAAAATCGTTAGAAATAACAATTTTTCATACATTGCAATTATCACACAGTCATATTCACTTACTACTGCGGTGTAATAGGATAAAACCATAAAAAAGGGTTGACTTTGTATTTATTTTCTATCGAGAAAATTTTATCCAAACATGTTTTCCAATTAAGAATCTCTAGATTATATAGTCAAATTACATATACCAGAAATTAATTACGATTTGCCCAGTATTTCCTGAAAAACACATGAAAACAGCACCCCATATTTATTTAATCAGCGTCTTAAAAACTGCTCATTGTATTTTGTTCAAACCAATTTTCGTTGAGTGTTTATTGAGATACACAATATATATTTTTTTATCACACCTGCTCTGAAAATACATACTAATTATACCAATTAGAGGGAAGAAACGCTTTTATCCCGCCCTTCAAATCCTTTCATCCCAAGGTATGGAAGTTTGTATGAAAATCCTTCCGACCCAAGGGTGGGAAGTATGTATGAAATTCCATTACATACCCGGTTTTTTTTTTAATTTGTCAGTAGTCATACTGCAAAGAGACTTTAACTGTCTACTAATTAAATTTCAAGTAAATTGTTACTGGCCACATAGTTTTTTTTTTACCAGTTACCAACCTCCTTGGTGCATACAGAAAATTAAAAAAAATATATTTTTGTATATAAAACGCGCGGAATCACGGAAGAAGTGGCTTCATGACCTTATGATCTTAGCCTACTCCAGAAACGGGCGAATAAAAAAAGGAAAAGCCCGCGCATTTTCGCAAAAAATTCGATTGATTTAGCATTTATCTTTGTGTTTTTTGTAAAATATGGATGCATTTATGTCTATAATTTTCCTCGTAGGTGTAATAAAAAGCACTATACATACCTCAGGATAAAGTACAGTTCCATACCTCAAATGGTTTGCGCCCCTCGCAAGCTCGTGGCGCAAATGCCATAATCTCGGTATGGAACTGTCACTTTCTTCCCTCTGAAGTAATGTACTTATATAATTATACTACACCTGCACGGAAAGTACCTTGATACTTTATCAAATTTACGGTAGAAAGTACGTCATTGCATATCGAACAAATATGCGGGGAGAAAACGCATCTGAGCGGGAGAGAAAAGTGTATGAAAATCCATTTCTTACGTGTTTTTTTTTTTTTATTTTGGGTAAGACTATGCGCCGGTAACCTAAATATCAAAAGCCAAAAAGTTTTTACAGTGAGTTTTTATCTCCAAGTTCGCAAAATGACACTGGCCACTAGCTGTGTGTTGGATGGTGTCAAACAATTTGAAAAAAGAACATGTGAAAATTGCAGACGCCATTGGCGCCATTTTCAATTTGTGTTGTTTGAGGATTCAGTCTTCGTAGAAAGTAAAATAAAACTATCAAAATGATAAGTAGTGATAGTGATTTTTTATTTTCATCGTAGGAGTAGTATAAAGCACTATGTATCACTCGAGAGAAAGTGCGATTCCCGATCTCGGGTGTTTTAAAGCCCTCGCCTACGGCTCGGGCTTCAAACGACACCCTCGACGGTAATCGGTCACTTTCTCCTCTCGGTGAACAATGTACTATTACATACAGACGGGCAGTCAGACATGGCGAAACTATAAGGGTACCTTGTTTCTCTACGGAACCCTAATAAAAATCCTTATAATTATCGAACTTGCTCACTACGCTTCACGAGCAACGGCTGAGGAATGGACCTGTAGGAACAGCCGGACAGCCATACGAAAGCATTTTTGGCCATGCTGAAACGGAGACGCTTCGCACTCACTTAGTAAATAAAGTTCTTAACAGCTCACACTCCAATATGGCATGGCTATTACGTCAGTCGCTGTAGCAAAATAGTGTGAAAATTGTACCTTTCCTATAGATTTTCAAACTTATTTGTCTTTCAAACATCACTGGGTTTTTAAAAGATAAATAAGTTTGAAAGATAATCAGTATTATTTCTTAATTTCAAACGTAAGTTAAGATATTTTGAAAACATATTTTTTGACGCAAGAACCATATCAATAATAATTTCAGATCCCAACAAATAGCAAGTTTAGATGGGAAAAAACTGTTCAGTTTTTTTTCTTATAGTTCTCATTGATATAAGTATAAAGTTTTTAAACATACACATTCACAGAAAAGGGACATCTTTTTCCTTCAATTTGTATATGAAAGCTAATTAAAAATATATTCCGTGTCTGACCAATTGCCTTATTATTTTAGTTTCCGAATCCCTAAAAATATACACATGCAAAAATATGCCGTATCATAGAATTGATCAGTTCATGAAATGATCAGAAAGGGTTGAATTTGATGATACATTATTTCTACCTAATATTTTTTGTGATATACACGTCGAACAAACAAGAAGGCTATTTAGTCTTTATCTTAACTACCGCAGTGATTTTCCCTAAAATATTTCTTCGTTCAATGAAAGTTCTAATTCGACCACGGTTGCCGGTTTGGCCATTTCATGATATGGTCAATTCTACTATATGGTTACGACATGTGCAAGGAAGACATCCTCTTCCTACAGTTTGTATGTTTTAACACTTTATATGTCAACTACAAGAAGAAATACTGAATAGATAGGGACAGTAGCCTATTTATTTTAGGCAACAAATATAATGACCACCAAAATATTTTTTTCCTATCCAAAATGGAATGACCACCAAAAGTTGCAGAAAATATCAGGGCAAAATACTGCGGTAGCTCAGGTGAAGGGTAAAGGGGGTGAGCGAAGCGAAGCCCCCATTATCATTCGTGTTAGGTTGAACATGTAAGAACAACAAAAAATACTTAAAACATAAACTTAAGTACACAAAATATAAAAAGAAGTTTGGTGATCATTTATCCAAACACAATTTGGTGGACATCCATCCATTTTGGCAGTTATTTCGAATTTATTGGTAGTAAAATAGGTGCATTTTTGGTAATCGTTTAAACATAAGCCTTTATTTTATCATGTAATTGGGTCATCCAAAAATGTAATCAATGACAACAGGATTATTTGACACGAGCTCTCCTTTATTGCGACCTGCTTGGTGATGCGATGTTCTGAATGTGAATTTTTTCAAAGCTATTGAAATTCCTGGATCTCCGAATTAGATGTTATCATATCATCTACTGCTACTGTTCTCAATTAATTTAGAAGTGACCGTCCAAAAAACTCCTCAAATAGTAATCTCTACTGTATAAAAGAAAATTGTCTCCGTCACATTCGTCGTTAAAATGCAAGCTATTTAGTTATCCGCAGGCTGGGTAAAAAACTTTTGACTACACAACACAACAAAAAAGAAATCGCGTTGCAACAAGGAGAAAATGTAACAAAATATTACGCGAGCACTCAAGAGAATGAGGTTGTTGACACCCCGCAGTCGCATTGTACTATCAACTTACAACTAAAATTAAGTTAGCCAGTTTATAAACTAACCTTTATAGCGCGAATACTATCGGCCGGAGCGCTCGCCGGAGTTGGCTGAACATTCCAAGAGAGTTTCTAAGTCATAACCTCACTCTTCTAAATCAATTCGAGGTCCATATTCTGGACACTATTACCACAAAGTTAAAAATACAGTTTCACACGTTTTAAGCACTGTCTTTTTTTCAGTTTTTAATTATTTGGCGTCGAGAAACGTGTGGTGTCGCGATCAGAAGCAGCGAACGTACCGTCCGTCCCAGGGCGGCGGGTGAACGACTGCCGCCCTGGCCGCCCGCCCTTCCCAAGTTCGCTCGAGACGTGCGCAGGCCAATTTGAAATACTCGCACCTACCGCGTTATCTTTTCGACCTTACGAATTTCGATCTAACATTTTTGTGAGTTTCCGGCGCGAAAACGATAAGGTCCGGCTGACATTAAATTGAATGGTTGTAATTGTTCGGTTATGTTTTAAGTTTCGAATTATATTTTCGTTTATAATAAATAACCATAGTAGTTCTGTGAGAACAGAAGACCTCGCTTGTTTAAACTTACAATCTGTAGGTCTGCTTTAATACATAGAATTTTGATGATCGATGATGGATGAGTCAGTCAGTGACAAAATGACGGAACTTTGAACGGCTGTCGTTTCCAATCTAATGGTTCACATTGACTGAATTTTGGGAATTTTCATATTTAAATTGTACTCTATTTATTAGTCACAGAAAATTCAAGTGTCTAGCTTTATCTACAACATAGGGAAGTCGAAAATACCCCGAGGAGCTTCTCCCTCCCCTCCTGCCCTTTTTTCGCAGCACTTTGTGTAGAATTAAGTCCTTAGTGTGCCTCTCAAATTTGATTATAATCCGTCGATAAATAGCGCTACAGAAAACTTCCCCCTTTTCCCCCTAATCGAATATCGCGATCGATTAAAATAATAAAGGAACTTGTGCCAATTTTCGACAAAATCGGTTGAAAAATGCAACCTGTAGGCGAGAACAGACAGACGGACAAAGTCATTTTTGGCCGAGTTTTATGCGTATCGTCAAAACTGTGTTTCGTCATTAACCCATTTTTGCCAAAGGTGTGTTTCGTCAAATACCTTTTAGTCAAAACTGCTTTTCGTCAAAATACCATTTTTGCCAAAGATGCGTGCAGTCAAATATTCTTGGTCAAAATTGCTTTTCGTCAAAATAGGTATACCTGTATCTATCTATCTAGCGTTTTTTCTGCCACAAAGTACCAGGGCAGCAGACCTTTGAAGGAGGTAATGAACACCTGTGAACAATGAAGTACCTGTCACCCCATATGGGAAAGGATGTGACTTTTCCCATTTGTGGTGGCAGAGGCACAATTGCGCCCGCGACAAAAACTTGGATGATTACAAAGCGATATCCAGCACTACTATGGGGGTATGCTTCAGTCCCACCATACCCACATATGATGGGTCCAAGGCGTATCCTTGGATTTAGCAAATAAAATATATCTTGAATAGAATTTATCTTGCTCTTGCCGATGCTTGCCCTTAATGTGCGAGCGCCATAGTGGGAATAGGCACGAAGCCCGAGCGACATCGTGGGAATGCGTTGCAGGCGCAGAGCGGCGTAGCGAGAAGCGAGATAATGGGAACAAACAGCCTCTAGCACCTACTGCTGAGAAGTAATAAGGCCTCCTCTGCACTTCCTGTATACCTATTGACAAAATTCCGTAATTGTGTTAAAAATTAAAAGTAAAACAATTATTTACACGTACTTTCGCTTAATTTATTGGATGTAATAAACAAAAGGGATACCTCTTATTAACCAAAAATAACGTTAATTCCATAATACACGGTGTCACTTCAGTGATAATTATTGCTATACATCATATTGAATCCATCTTAACCTCGTTATTCTTTTTAAATACTTTATAACATTTATCTTATCATAAACGAAATCATTTACATATAATATTTTTAAAACCATCGTCATATAGAATGCTTGCTTTGGGTCTCTTTTTCATAACGTAATAGACTTCGCTTTTCCTAATTTCGTAGTCGTAGTGGATGGACTCTTTTCGCAATTTATTTATGAAATAAAGCAATGAGTACTTTCTATTAACCTTTGATTGCAGTCGTTTGTGCCAACTTTCTATCATGTTAGTTGTACGGTGACGTTCTGAACTGCAACAGAACTTTTTCACGGTAATGACACCCATCTATTGCCCATCAATCAATATACTCGACAAAGTTTTCCTTTCCTGCCGCTTGTTTTCCAAGTTCCTGAATTGATAGCCATGCTTATGGAATTGCTATGGCGGGTAACAAAGCCATATGTGCTGTCAGTCTAGTTATTTTCTTCCCTTCTTTGGAGACACAAAAATTTGCTTTTTTGAGTTTCTCCATATAGCTTGTTCAAAGTGGAAGTAGCATCCAATTACATGTGCAGCAGGGAATACTCCTTCAATAGCATTGATAGTTGCTAATTCATAATCGCAACGGTATTGCTTTATCTGCATTCCAAATTTGTCTCTAAGAATTACAAATAGACGGCGATATGTTGTCTCACTTTTGTTCGGCAGCAGCGCATAGACGATTGGAACAAAATTAGTGCACTCATCTGTACTATTGAGATCAACGTGAAGTGTATACAGCTAGTTTAAGGTGCTACGAAAAAAAAAACTTTTTTTTTTCGAATCCATTTACTCCACCATGAAGTCATCTACAGATTTGATTTTTGGGTAAACGTTTAATGAGTATTTGATTATGATTTTCACCAAAACAAAAACGCGATTGTATGAAATTTTCTCTATAGAATTTAATTACGAAAACACCTCTAAATTATTTTATTTTTTCCTGTAATTCTGAAATCCTAACTAACTTCATTGTGGAACTGCATTCAAAATGCATATATTATCTATTCGCAAAATCTCCTTAAAAAACTTTTTAACAATATAGCGTAGATTATTTTTAAATAATTATTGTGTGGTTTAACGCTACGTTTTTTCATTTTTTCCCGATTCCGTCGCTCTCACACTGCGGGTCTTTCCGCCTGGAGTAACGGGGACCTTTGCACGGGCGAGGTATCGCCTAAAAATTGTTTCGCATCTTTCCATATGTTGTTCTAATTTCGTTGCGAAAATTAATATTTTGTCAGTAGTGTCGTCATCAGCAATAAGAAATTCGGCCGACAGTATTTCCGGAATTTCAACATCTTCTAAATTAAGGAATCTAGTCCGTCGTAGGTTCCAAGCTTTCAGTCGTAAACGGGACCCTATTACTAAGACTTCGCTGTCCGTCCGTCCGTCCGTCCGTCTGTCACCAGGCTGTATCTCAAGAACCTAGCTAGCTAGAGAGTTGAAATTTTCACAGATTATGTATTTCTGTTGCCGCTATAACAGCAAATACTAAAAACAGGATAAAATAAATATTTAAGGGGGCTCCCATACAACAATACCACATACAAACTTATGGATGCACCTGGTTACGTACATGGAGTGTGAAAGTAACCGCACCAATAACTTTGTAAACAATATTTTGCTGTGTAAAATCCAAACTATTCACTCCACACCATCACATCCATTGAACGGTGGTACGGAACCCTTCGTGCGCGATTTAGACTCGCACTTGACCGGTTTTTAAATCTTCAAACTGCTCCTCAAAAATTTGTTGTATGGGATCAAAACTCTCTTGTACTTTTAGTTTGCTTACGTCCATTACCTTAGGTATCAATTTTGTTTTGCACAATATCAGGGAGGCAACTGTGTTTCTTGTCACTCAATATGTTTTCACGATTCCTACACAATGTGAGCGAAGTATTACACTGACCACGTTTTACACATCTCCAAATCGAATTCCCGTTTTCATATTCCATATTTTATATGGAATATGAAAACGGGAAGTATATAGAAAAGATATAAGTACCACTTTAGTGGCACTTATATCCACCTCGTACAATAATAGGTTTGCCTGTTTTACTATTAATACAATCCAGTTCAATGGGCTTGCTGGATGAAGCCATGTTCGCGAAATTAATTTATACTTGATAGGTCCGTAATAAAATAACCACAGAAATAAGGCTCATTCCGTGATAATGACTGGTATTCATTGTCAAGTATAAACGCCAATCTACAAGATAATAGAAAAGTAAGTGGCCAGCCGAGACTTATGACAGTAAAGAGGTTTTATGCGCGACCTGACAAATAGTCTCACTTATTACTTATATACTTGACGAAAGGCAAGCATGGCAACCACTGCCCTTGACCAAAAGCTACTTTGACGTAAAAGTCTTGAGCATATATAACTTTGGCAAAACGAACCTTTGACGAAACGCACCTTTGGCAGAAATGGGTTAATGACGAAACGCAGTTTTGACGATACGCATAAAACTCAAACACATGAGATTGAATTAGGATCGTCGGCAAAAAATGTTTCATTTATTGTTGTTGAAGAAGAATATTTAGCAGTAAACGCGTTACTCGGGAATACATTTTCAGTACTACTTACATATATTAAAATAAAATAAAAATACATAACGTTTATATGTATTTATTCATCTTATGCGGTAAATGACAAAAATATGTGTTTTGATAAATGTACGTAAATATGTGGTCGTAGGTTTCAAAGCAAATATAAGTGAAACCCTGATTTGTTTGTTTAGATGTAGTTATGTACACCTACTTAATACTATTTCTTAACATACTAGACAGATAATGGGGAAAAGAATGTGACACTATGTTAATATACCATAGTATAAAAAAGAGCCGCCACATGATGCGGTGCGGTGCCGCTGCGGTGTGAGAATTGTAAGGGCGAACCAAGTCTCTCCTCGTTGCCTGTCGCGTGCGGCGCCGCATCGCATCGTGTAGCCCGGCCCTAAGACTGAATAGATCACCAAACGAACAGGTCTTATCTACAAAATAAAGTCAGTCGTCCAAACATTTATAACGCCATCTCAGTAATAAAACCAAAATAATCGTAAGAAATACAGTCGACGCGATTATTTTCCGACCCACCTAAGGTGAATATCGTATAGCAAACTGGAACCGGGACCAGGCCATCTCTGCGATGCGGTGCCGCAACGCGGTGATGTGGCCTGGGCCTTAAGCTTGAGTGACGCGGCGATGTAGCCTGGGCCTTAAGCTTGGGTCTCGCGATCGCAACGAACAACACTGCGGTAATCGTTTTGCGGCGTAGGACACTTAATTGTGTTAAAAACGTTGTTACGCCGAAGCACGCGTGGCGGCCAGGAACAAACTCAAGACGCTGCATATGTATCGTACCGCGTACCGCAACGCTGCATTGCGTTGCGACCGCGAGACCCGACCGAATAATGCAACTCTAAAATACATTCTTGGCCAAACTAGTTAGCTGGAAAATGTAGGATAAATGTATGTTATTTAAGTTTCGTTGGAGAAAATCTTGCGCGTAAAATATATAGACTATCTGTTAAATTTATAATATAAATGACTTTCTTCCTGATGCATTATTATTTTCGAAATCAGTTTTCAATACGCAACTAACAAGCAAAAAAAGGTAATAAAATTGTAAAAAATGTGCTTTTTGTTTAGTTATTATTAATCGAGTTAATTTATATTTTATATAATTTGTCAACTCGCGGTGCCGCAGGGCTGTGCGGTGCGGTCAGTCTGCTTCGACGCGTCGTTCAGCCAAGAGCTATGATGGCCAGGGACGTATATTGCTATGGCGACCTTGCATGCATTATTTTCTCGTAACTAGGCTACTGATTAATTATGTCTGTGATTGAGGAAACATTTTACTGATATTTTTTCGCAGTGAAAAATGGCTATCACAATGAAAAATTGTTGTGTTTTATGTTTTGATTACAGAGCTATTTAGTAAACAAAGAGTTTATTTAATCTGAGGTTTGGACAACGGGGTTGGCAACTGTCAATGTGGCGCTGGTATCGGTTGGTTCCACTAACGTTAATGTCACGCTTCTGTTCTGAACCAGTACGCTGCGTTCAATCGCCAGTCAAGTGCTGTTGTATTGTAAAAGTTGTATAGTAGTTTAATTACATGAAATTATATCAAACACACGAAAATGTTCATTTCTTGTGTAGTAAATAAATAACCATTATCACAGAAAAAGTCCCAGAAATTAGACGACCGTTGAAACTGGCAACTGGATGAAGGAACCAAACGCATGTGGCGCCACCTATGATTAGATTCCACCCATTTATAATTGACATTGATATTTCAATAACTGGAAGTTTCGACCTTTATGCATTTTGAATGTCTAACGAAATGGTTAAGGAATTGATTACAGAGACTGTACACTGTACCCAGAATGACCCACATGAACAGGGTACGGGATTATCATTAACAGGGTACAGGAACGCTGATCGACCGAATGAAACTGTTTATAAGGAATATGACGCTGGACTATTTCGTGAACAAGGGCCTCATTTAATTTACTTCACCAAAGGACTCCAGATTATAGTATTATAATTAATACTTCAAATGTGAAATGCAATAGAATATTAAAAGTACCATCTGGTAAATGTTGTCTTTAGAGGTATTGTTATAGAAATATTTTGCGGACGAGTATTATGTTATGACGAATGTCTTTACAAATGGCGGTTCGCACAGGATTTTGAATCGCTCGTAAATTAGACGATGTCAAGGACGAAATTTACTTTACATTTGCTGGACTGAACAGTCAGCATCAAATATAGACAAATGGGCACCCAAGATATACTCAAGCAGACATAATAAATAATCAGAAATATATCGTCCAAAGTCTCAAAATGATGTTAACAACCTCTGCGTCAAAATGGATGTTTACAACGTATTGAGACTTTCGCTGTATAGATATTTCTGGTTGTTTAGGATGTCAAGATCTAATTGAGTAGTAGATGACTGTATGTACCAACACAAAATATTGGAATTACTTATTCGCCAAGCGAGTCACTAATAGTAAGGTCATCTGAAGTGGATGGCAATGTCAAAAGGGCCACGAGTGCACTCGCTCCTTGAGTAAGGCCCGAGATACGGACAGCTTTTGGAACTGTTACACCCGAGCTATTTTAACTTTTCATCGGTGTCACAGCAACGTATATATGTCGTAGCTATATCGTGGAATTTGATCATTTCATGTAATGGCCAACCATGAACGATTGACACTTTAATCTTCACCTAAGCTACCGCAGTGTTTTGCCCTAAAATATTTCTTTGTTCAATGAAAGTTCTAATTCAACCATGGTTGTCTATTTCATGATATAGTCAACTCTAAGATATGGTTACGACATATACAAGGTGGCATTTAATTAGCTGACCATATTTTAGGGAATAGTAGTACCCGTTACCATTATGAACAACTTTCCCCAAGAACCATATGGTCGCAAACGAAAAAAAAAATTGGTTCCCCATAGTAACTTGTAATCAGCTGATCGGGTCAATGTACTGAGTGAGGGACAAATATTTTTTTCCATTTGCGACCATTTTTCTTGGGGCAAGTTGTTCATAGTTGGGTACTATAATTAATTTCCCAAAATATGGTGGGCTATTTAAATGCCACCTTGTATAACAAGACATTTTTTAAACGACCAAAATCAGTGAATTTGAGAAATTTATGAATTTGCAATTACGATTTAAGTGTTTGTTTGCCTAAAAGTAGGTACTACACAACTATAACTGATTTTTTAGAACGAATTACTGTGGTAGGTTGTGCAACGTAGCAATGGCGATTGGCAATTATTGAAATACCTATTTAGGTTATTGTAGTACATTGATGTTGAAACTTCACCGACAATGACAAGCAGCTCAGTCTTAAATGATGCCATAGTAATAATTTGTAAAAATCGATAAAGGACTAACCTAGATAGTTAAAAATCACAATCGAACTATACAGACTTATGTTAAGGCTCGACTGTCGCTCTCAGAACTGAGAGGCTGTACAAAATATAGCTCTTAACATGGGTCTTACCACAAAAATATAAACTACCGTAAAACATTCGCTTATTTTTGTTTTTTGTAGTAACACGGAATCAGGCTAAGATAGCGTTGCAGAGCAATGTGTTCCGACAGCGACATTCGACACGGAATCAGGCTAAGATAGCGTTGCAGAGCAATGTGTTCCGACAGCGACATTCGACACGGAATCAGGCTAAGATAGCGTTGCAGAGCAATGTGTTCCGACAGCGACATTCGAGACTTCGAACCAACAAAAGATGTATTTCTTAATTAAATTTGGATATCTAATCATTCTTAATTCAAGTTATCCTAAGAGTTGGCTATAGATTTTATTATAATACGAGAAAAACACGACCAAGAAAAGTAAACCTAATTAAACCTAGGTGTGGCTACATTCATATTGAGTGTTAAATTTCGCTTCTGTGCTTATTCAACATAAGATAATGCTGTGATCACGTTGTAATGCCAGGTGCACAGCGTTATACGTACAATCAGCGGCATTAATTTGGATACTTATGCTTGTCATGCGTACGCAAAAGCGGCATTTGATACCAGTGCCCGCGCGTGCAGTTTGGAAAAAGACAAAAGAATTTTTGGTAAATGTTTAATCTAAATCACTCCCAGCTAAATGCCGCCAACTGTATTGTAATGTACTGTAATGTGGTCCACACATTACAGTACACATTACTTTACAAACAAGTCAGACTTAAATTACAGACAATATATACTTACTTTTCAATGTGTAGGTATTTCCTGGTCGTAGAAATTAATACAATAGAATTATAGTAACATTCATTACATTAATACAATATTCACTTAATGACTAAATAGTGAAGCAATACTCTGTTAGACGTAGAAAAGCGGTGATTACGAAAATATCGAATTTTTGCATAAAAAATAAGATTGTCTATGTGTGTTTATGCTATGATGTATCATATTATGTTATGTAAAACTAGGTAATGTATACGTGTATGTATATAAGGCCTACGGGAATGCAGCTATGTTTGTAAACTCTCCTCCCTGGGAGCCGAAGACCTAAAACAGAGTGTGTCTGGCCTGGCCAATCGTGTTTAGTTTAGGAGCTAATCTGGCCAAAAGGCCAAAAGGTTGGGTTGGCCTGGTCAATATTAGCAATTGCTAATATTGACCAGGTTCCCAACCTTTTGGCCTTCGTGTGATAACATACTATAGTAATTTATTATACAATTATGCATAGCTGCATAGTTGCATAGTAAATAGAATTGTAAGACTTAAGTGAATCCTCACTCAATTTTAGATTTTCGCGCTTATGCTAAAACAGATGAGTTGATTAGACGGCACCGAATATATTTATTTTGTAGTGCGAGAGACAGTGCAGATTCTATTACAAGTTATGTACTTGAATAACTTTCTTGTTGCAGCGTGGTGAAAAGAATAAAACTGCTCGATATACATTTGTAAAATAAATGGGGCGAAGCCTAGTAAGCCCTAATAAGTCTACATTTTCGTTAATACGTAGGTAATAATAATTTCGTTTCGTGTTAGGTGTTTAAAGCTGGACCACTTTTATAAGCAGACACCTAGATCGCGATGAATAATTTAATACCTGAATCTAAAAAAAGGGTATTGTTAAATAACAAATGTTTATTTCCAATGCACTAACGTCATCGGTTCTCAACATGACGGAGACGTCTGCAGAAAGGTACTGCACACCGTTTGAGTTGAGTTTTGATAGTGCTTAATTTAGATAACATATTATGATACCAGCATGGTCCATACCTATGAAGATGGGAAGAACATTGGAGTAAGCTTCCTCGCTACTTGGATAGGTGATGCGCATTCGAGATGAAATGAATAGTTCGAAACATCTAATTATCGATTTGACCAGGGTGGTAACCACAACCTTTATCGATTCAGATTAGGTTGAAAACAAGAACATCAATCACCGTGGCAACCATTTCCATTCCAATACGCCATAATGGGCTCTATTTACCTAAAACCAAGACTTGTTTTAAATCATTTCGTTGCAGTACAGAGGCCTAACCTATATGCCGTTAAAAAGCCGAGCTGATATAGCGGCGAAAATAAAAAAATGCATCCCGAATTTCAACCTTACACCATGTCAATAGAGTTCATCCCTATAAAAAATCCATTATACTGAGTGGAAGAGTGAGAGCTTTTTCTTTCAAATTTGTCTCTCGACCATAGAGAAGGAAGATAATTCCGATATTTCCGATCAGTAAAACCAGCGACAAAAAATAGATCGGGGTTCGTACATGATCAATATTTCCAGATGGGGCCTCCGGCGAGCGCGGTCACCGGTAGTATGGAGGTAGTGCTTACGCGACCGGAAAGGAGAAGGTCGTGGTAATTTTACGGATCAGTTTAGGTACCTAAACTGAATTGGCATAAAAATAGTATTCCCGCTGATAACACAATACAGCACTTTGACCGTGAAGCAGTAGAACAGGTGATAGGTGATAAACAAATTATGCGAGAGGCCTATACCGAGCATCGGGCAGAAGTTGATGGCGATTTTAAAGCTAGAAATCATCATTTTGCAATGTTAAGTATATAGTAGAGAGCACCTATGAAAGTCTATAAATAATTTTATATCCTGTTTAGGGGCATCGCGTAACCAGGATTCCGATATATACAGCGTGAAACAAAACTGCGATTTATGTAAATCCATTATTGAGTTTATGTTTCGGCTCCAACCAACTCTGAGAAAGAGGAGAGGCCTTTGCCTAACAGTGGGATGAGGCCAAAACAATTATAATAGGGTCCATAGTGTCACTTGCACTCTATGAATTGTATCAAAATTGAAGTCGAACAGCGTATGAGAAGGATTCCAGAGGACTAAGGTCCGTTCCACCTTTAGTTTACTTTTGACATTTCCTTATATTGCGTCCTTATTCTTATGATATAGAATTTTTTTTTATTGCACATGTCAAAAATGTAGCCATACTATACTTCCATATTACTTTTTTTTTCTTAATTTATTGTCGTTTTAGGTGCATGACTAGACCAATATTTGAGGCTATATTGCTATTCCATAGTAGAAAAACCGAAACATAATCTACCTAGCGTCCGCCGTTCATTATCAAGTTTGAGCCAAAAGTTTGATTGTACGTTCAACCTGACAGAAGAAATAAACGTGCTTTTTGATTCTAAGAATAAATAAAGGAAACATTAGAAAAAATAAATGATTTTATAACCTTTCAATTATTTTTCACCAACAATCTGGGTCTAATAGCCAGGCCATAATTAGACACGCATAGATTCAGAAAATTGGCTGTTCTTTAAACAACCAAACCAATCAAGGTCACAAACTTACATTCAATCATTAATCAACATTTTTTTCAACAATATTCAACAATTTGTTTTCATCCAATCAACACTTTATATCTAGATGATATCGTATAGGCCTGAAGTCCTAGATCCGCGATAATATTGAACATAGTACCTACAACATAACAGGTGTAGCCAAGAATATCAAGGACGATTTTACGATACGTCATCATCTCGCCTGAGCTAGAATGCACCTGTGAATCACATCCTCTCTTTCTACCATAGGCGTGATGACGTATCGTGGCTTCGAGCTTGAGTTCCATAGCTATTATACTTTTACGGTTCTATGATAATTAGCTTATAAACAACTAAGGAATTCAGTATCGTTTTCAAAATTAGGAACATTTTTGACTTATAGGGATGTTGAATTCCGTCACTATGTACGCACCGATATGAGTAGTCGTGTAGTATTAGTATTTACCGCATTAGGTCTAAGCCTGTAATGGTAGATATTTATGATAAATAAATAAATGACGTCCATCAAATGGTGGAATTATGCCAGTAAACCCAACGTTTATAATGGTTTTGATATATAACAATGTTAATTCAACGTCCCTATAATCTGTCAAGGTGACCTTCCTGTCTACCGTCGTACATAACTAAACATTATAAATGAGAATCTTCAGCCTGCATGGTGAGCAAGCAGCCTTCACTAATTCCTGTTCAGCTTTTCAAGATTTTGTTGCTCTATGTACTACAACTGTCAAATAGACAAAATCCTCTGGATTTCTGTCAATTTGATATTTAAACCACACTTTTAAGAATGTGTTTGCCTCGGATTGGCTTACTGACTAAAGGCTGATATTATTATGCTTATTTACATAATGCAATTTCTCTTTCTCAGGTAATGTTACCCTTGTTAAGAGCAAAGTCAATTGACAGAAAAAAATGTCAAATCTTCACTGTCAAACGTCAATCTCCATTGCCGTTGGTATGGGTATAAATTATCATAAGTAACAGTATTAACACTCATACACATTTAATTTGGCGGATCCGGGAATTTTGGGCGTTTTGTTAGAAACACTAATATTAGGAATTCTTTACTACAGAAAAGAAGAAATTACTCACATTTATAGTCACCCGGTAGGACTGCCACAGAATACATATCTACAATACTACCGCGTTCTTTTTATAATCAATTCTCAAATCCGTTTCTGTTAAATTAGGGGTTTCCTGACAGCTCAGTTATCAAAGTAGCTCGCCAAAGGGCGGATCTTTTGCGGATCTACCACAGAGTACAATCATATATAATAAAGGGATGGTATGTGATATTTAGCATTTAATATTTGTATTGTGGCCTGAATTGTGGAAGAGGCTACGCTATAACATTTTCATCATTTCGGACCGCAGAGTTGAACTAAAAGTTAGTGTTGCCACAATCAAGTTTAAAAATCCCTTCCGAGGTTAAAATATGAAATAGTATCCGTCATTTTGACTTGTTGAATGGTCTTCCCACATTTACTACCAATTATGTTCCAATCCTATTAGATACATTGAAATTACGTCTCATATAGCATAGTTTGGTAAATCCGTAAAAGGCTTTCCATAAACCGAGACTACACTGAATCACATGTCACAGCAACACCGCCGTAAATTCTCTCACGGCCTCTAGCGCGAGCTTTATGTTCAGAAAGCTTTGTTTTTTTTTATAAAACAACTGTCAGATAACTCCTCAATGTACTCTTACCGTTTGATTTGAGAATCGCAATAACGCGACAGTATCCACACATCCACCAAAAATATACATATAAAGAAATAATACACGTTTACATAAAACAATAGTTGTGTATAACTCAAATGGGTTTTTATGGCATAAATAATAAGATAGTTGACTGGGTAATAGAAAATTCAAAACTGTGAAACAAGACGGCATTATCTACGGAAAAAGGTTATCATCACGACAGATTATTGCTTGTAAATAAAGTCCAACAATTCACTTCATGACGTTACCATGTGCTGCACCACCAAACTAAATAAAGATATAGTTTTTTCATTTGCACAGTTACTTTTTTATAGCCTGTCACAGGAATTGAAATACAAAAGTAAATATTTTGACTAACCAGTCAACTACCGGAAGCCATGCTTATACTAGTCGCGAATACGTTCAGTTTCCTCGGCGCCGGTGGGCGTGGCTTGTCACATGTCGTCGCGGCGGACGTTCAAAATGGCGGCGCGGCACATTGGGCACTCCTTGAGCTGCGCAGTGCACACTGAGCAGAATCCCCTGTAACAATATTAAGATTAGTATTATTTTTGTTGTAGGGGAAAATAATGGTTTTACCCATGCCCAGGAGTCAGGCCTCCCTGCTAAGTGCGGGACCCTACACATTGAGCGGGCATCAGCTCGTGTAGTATACGGACTAAAAACAACCCCTGTGTTGTATGAAGCAGTTACCGTGAGATGTTACTGCTAGCCATGGCCTCGGTATATGCTGAAGGCTTACTACCTGCAAGTTGCCCATTTGAGCGATATGTATGTGTGTATGATATATTTGGGAGGAGTTTGCCTGCTTACAAGATTTTACGAGCGGGCATCAGCTCATAGTCAAAGGGCGTGATAGCGGCAGGGGGCAGATGGCCTCCGCTACTATTAGAGGCCAAGATTAAGATGGTGAACCTTGTCGGTTATTTATTGTGTGAGACAGAGAGATGAGAATTTGAGAAAGAGAGAGAGCCTTCAAACAGCAAGTAAAGCCCGCGCCAGCTTTTTTGGCCTCTCAGCAAGCTGACACCTCTCGCTCTCGCCCATGCATCTCTCTTGTACCCATGCGTCGCTACCGCCTCCGGGCGGCATTCTTTCTCGGTCGCTCTCGCTTTGACGCATGAACAGGACGATGACCTGACGCCATGTCGTCATCAGAGAGAGGTGCCTAGTTTACTTTGCCGTGTAGTACGTGAATTTACTTATTACTCCACGAGCTAAGTGTGATAGGAAGAATAATGAGATCACCTGTGTCCGCACGGTTCGAGCACACAGCACGCTGTGTCGTCGAAGCATAGCGTGCAAGAGTCCTCGCGCACACTGGAACACCGGAGTTGCTCCAGGAATAACCGCCGAGGGATCACCTTCAATGAATGAATGAATGAACGATCGTTTCAGGCTACTTACTAGGCTGGGCAGTCCAAAAAATCAGAAAATCATGTCAGACCTTGACCTTGATAAACAAAAGGTTTCGGAGATATAAGAATTGTAAATTTTTAACAGATATATTTAATAAACATAATTTTGTCTAAGAAAAACCAGCATTTGACAACAATGTATGACGTACAAAAAATTTTTTGACAGTAGGTACAAAATAGAAGTTTATGTGACTGCTGCATAATGGAGGGCATTAAAATTCGAGAGTGGGTTTATGAAACGAACCGAAGGCGAGTTTCATAATAATATCACTCGAGAGTTTTAATGCCTAATTATGTACAGTTACATACACTAGTTTATCTACACACATATCATAAGCTCTCTTTGATGTGTAGAGGAACCGCATGTTTGACCGGCATTGTGGTTCTGCAATTGTTAAGCTTGTTCTTTAGTACCAACTACACGCAGGCGGGCGTCGGCGTTCGAAATTTGAATGTCAGTACCAACTTCACAGACAAAATAGGGACGGCACGCGGGTGGGCGTCAGCGTTCGAAATTTGAATGTCATTATATGTAGAAAAACTACACATAATGACCATTATGTGTAGTTTTCCAGATACGAAACGAGTTTTTACCAAGTAGTCTAACATAATGCTGATCGTAACGTGCGGTTTTTGAACGCAGTAAAGAGGGTTTATGATACGTGTGTAGATAAAATATATTTACGTTCAGCTAACTGTATAAAGTAACGAATCCTGGTTATTAAGAACAACTTTCTGAACAATATTAATCATTACTGACCAGATCAGAGCAACTTCATTTTTCACTCCTATCTGGCAGGAGTTCATCTACTCTACTTATTCATTCGAATTGCAAGTGCTCAGTTATTACTGGACAATAAATTATTGAGAGTTAAACTAAAATAAATAAATAACTAAGGACTTCAGTTGAAAGGATAATAACTGACTTAAAGAGGTAAATGAATGAATGACAAATCATTTGAGAACAATTTAAATTATCAACAAAATATTGTTTTCATTCCCAAAATGGGTAAATGATCACAAAAAGTTGCAGAAAATATCAGGGCAAAATACTGCGGTAGCTTAGGTGAAGGGTAAAGGGGGTGAGCGAAGCAAAGCCCCCTTTATCCTTCTTATTAGGTTGAACATGTAAGAACAACAAAAAATACTTAAAACATAAAATTGAGTACACAAAACATAAAAAGAAGTTTGGTGATCAATGATTCCAAGATGAATCCAAACACAATTTGGTGATCATTTACACATTCTGGCAGTCATTTCGAATTTATTGGTGGTAAATTTTCGAATTTTTTGGTAATCATTTAAACACAAGCCAAGTCATTTTAGAGCGTAGCAACAGAGACGATTGAAATGTTATCTAAGAATTAGTGTTTGCACTACCTTCTTCTGTTCATCAGTGAGCACGCCATGCTCGTTGAAGCTCGAGAACGGGCGGTCGGTCGGCGGGAACCGGAATGGCTTGTGGCCAAAGTTGAACTGGCATTGCTGGAACGCCATAAAACTGCCGGCGGCGAAGAAGCCTTGCCTGGAATTGTGATGGAAGTTTTCTAAAGCATATCCATATAACGTTTCATACTGACAGGTATATTAATTACCGACAGACTGTTGCTCAAAGACGGTGCCACATGTCGTATCTACTGCTCGTTACCGCGCGTGAGCTGGCGGCAGCATAACTGAATGTTAGATTTGTCGGTTGTGCATTTAGGCCTAAGATCACTACCGGCCACTTTTTTTTATGTAGCCTGTTTTGTGTCCCACTGCTGGGCAGAGTAATCCCCTTTCTTGGACCACTTATTCCTATCCTGAGCTTCCCCCGCCCAGTCTGGCAGGAACTTGTCCAGGTCATCACGCCATCGACCCCTTCGGTGGCAAGCTTCGCCCACTTCTGCGAGTGAATGCGGCCTAGTCCCACTTCCGCCTAGCGGTCTTTGCGCCTACGTCAGCAATGCCAGTGATGGAGCTTAGAAACGTGATCCGTCAGTCTAACAACTGTTATGCTTCGCTCCATCGCTCTTTGACAAACCTTGACTCTGGACTTCTGCATCTCCTTCAGCGACCAAGTTTGAGCACCGTAGGTTAGGATAGGCTGGATACACATGTTGACGAGTTTGCGCTTCAGTGATAATGGAAGGTTGCCCTTAATCACATGCCACACTGGCCACATAAATGGGATGAATTTGTCGCACGTCCGCGGACCACAAACTTTTTGATCGGCCGATAGTATGGTCTGGTTGGGCGTAGCGCCAGCGTAACTCGGCGGATACCGAGTCATTATAATGTGCTTGCTTGCATCTACAATCTCACTAATTAAGAGCCCGACTATACAATCGATCGATAGAAACTCTGTGGTCTGCACCGCGGGTAATATAAATATCATCACTGACTTCTTCGACCCCGTTCCGTACAGCTAAATATCTTTCAAATGTGGGTTTTGGTTGTGCTCTGTAGTTGGTGGTATGGAGTTTTTCGTTTGTGGCAAGCTTGATTTATGTCGGCAACATGGACTATATATCTACAGAGCAAATCCTCAAACCCATATTTGAATGAACATTCTCTTGCCGGGTGGGTGAGGGGTCATATGAATCAGCAATGACCTTTCGTCAGCTCCGACTTTAAGCACACATAATAAGTGGCGTCTTACCTGGTAGTATGGAATATGTATTTGGACGGCGGCAGCTGTTTGCCGTTCAGCGAGAATATCATCTCCTGCGCCTCCAGGTCAATGAGGCAGCCCAGCACGTCTCCCGGCTGCCAGGCGGGCAAGCCGGTGGCCGGCGTGGGGCGGGCCGCGTGCCAGACCAGCTTGCGGCAGCCGTCGTACGATATTGAGTAGCTGTCGTCACCGATGCCGTAGCCCTCCTGGGTACAGGTGTGAAATATTTACTATCCGCCAAAGTTCTAAGCACCCGAATTTCACGAAAACATGTCATTTTAAAAGCATTTGTATTCAGTACTATGTTGTGTTTTTTTGTGTTATACATGTCGACCTAACACGAAGACTATTCGGGAGCTTCGCTGCGCTCGCCCATTTAGTCTTCACCTAGGCTTCAGCAGTGTTTTTCCCTCAAATATTTCTTCGTTTCATGAAAGTTCTAATTCAACCATGGATGGCTATTTCATGAAATAGTCAATTCTATGATATGGTAACGACATACAGTGTGATTATTCATAAACTGGACATATTAAATAGGGTTAAAGAGGACACTATTTTATCGACATAAAATGTTTTTAAAAAATCCCACCCCCCTATTTTTTTACAGGCATTTGATTATAAATTTTCGTGAACCATGCCATGCACCAATTGCAAAAAAAAAATATAACTTCGGACTGAAAGGGTTTGTCGTGGTCAAATCAACTGGATTGTAATGATGAAGAGCAGGCAGTACTGCCAGTTACAAAAAAATGCTGAAAAAGTGTTAACTGCTTACTAAAATTACGCTTTGTTTTTGAACAATTGTGATTTTTCGACTACTTCTTTTAGTAATAGCAGTTTAATTCAGAATTTGGTCCCCAAAAATAACTATGATATGACGAAATATTATTCTCCATCTCATTAAAGTCGATTTCGATAGCATTTTACAATAATGTAAACAAAAATGTCAGTTGACAGTTGTCCATGAATGAGTGAGATTTGAGTGTTGTACCTACACTGATGTCAAAGGCATTGATTAAAGAGATATAGTTCGCTGTCGATTATCGATCGTTTTTTTTTCTATGAGTAGTACAAAACCAAGGAGTGGGGCGCGTAATTTCAGCTTAGACGAGCTCTAGCATCATACTAAAAAACTTAATTAAATTGTCGATCCCACACAAACACACACACACACTCACACACCCTCATACACCATTCAATCAGCAGGTCACCATGTCGTCAGACCAGTTTGAACTAAGTTTATTACTTTACTCACTTTATTATTCCTATAGATAGGTTCTTATATGTCCATTTTATCTTTCTATTGTTTCGTAATTGGCATTAATTTTTTTTTTTCTTATTAATTAATATTGTGTTTTAATTGCTGTGAAACATGAATAAATAAATAAATAAATAAATATAGATTTAGCCATCTCCTTTAAGTTCTTCGTTATTCTTTTTATAGGTGCAAATCAATCAATCAAACCGATTGATCGATCGAATCGGATCGATTCAAAGAATGAACCACACTAGCTTTCCAAAGACAATAAGACTTTGATGCGCATTGATGAGTAAAAAAATAATATGACTTTTTACAAACTATGGAAATATTCGTCGTCCGATAATTTTGCAATAAAATAACTATCTTAGGGGAGTTACTTGGTGTCAAAATGATGTAAGAACAATAAATGATTCCTTGGTATGTGAATATGTTCAGGATTGATATTCAAATGTAAGTAGTTATGGCGTAATCGTGTGTAAATTAGCTTGTTTACATCATTGTGAAATGCTATCGAAATCTACTGTAGCTTTCAATTAGCACCTACATTATGTTTCTAAGTTAATTACTTATATATTTTTTAAATAAGTCCCCGATACCGCTTTTTCACTTTTCGGAACTAAGAATAATCCTAGCCTATTGATACTTCCAGTGGATTAATGAGGTGAGATAAATAAATCTAGCCCATCAATGTCCCCAACGAGGGGCACAGGCCTTTAACTTAAAGTTAACTAGCGCAAAAGAAAAATACCAGAAGAAATCAGCGCATCTGACAGTTTTCCGCATTATTTGAAAAACACAAAAAAAAAACAAAAAAAAGCTTAATGTCATTCGTACTAGTAGCAAAAAAAAACCTCGAAGAAGGGCGCATTGTGCCTTCAAAAACAAGGAGAATATCTCTGTTTTTGTTGTAATTACTATCGAACCATCTGAATCATGACCCACCATAAGCTTAATTTGCTAAACCCCTTAAATGCAAGTAGGTCGAAATTCGCTTGAAGGTTTATTTCGTTGGTAACGAACTTGTTATCATTTGATTAGACACTGACATTACGATAGATCTTACAAGTTTGAAAGTTTCAAACGAATTATCAGGCAAATGGGTCATTCAGTTGGTTCGATTGTACATTTACGTCGATGGATTTCCTTTGATCTGTTTTTTTTTCTAACAAAATAAATGTAATGGCTCAATCTTACTCGTATCCGGTTAAAAACCTGTGCCCCTCGGTGGGGAGGTTGATGAGCTAGATTTATTTATCTCACCTCATTAATCCACTGGAAGTATCATTAGGCTAGGATTAATATTAGTTCCGAAAAGTGAAAAAGTGGTACCACTGTCTTATTAAAAAAAAAATTACTTAGAAACATAATGTAGGTGCTATTTGAAAGCTAATGAGATGGAGAATAATATTTCGTCATATCATAGTTTTTTTTTTGGGGACCAAATTCTGAATTAAACTGCAATTACTAAAAAAATAAGTCGAAAAACCACAATTGTTCAAAAACAAAGTGTAATTTTAGTAAGCAGTTAACACTTTTTCAGCATTTTGTTGTAACTGGCAGTACTGCCTGCTCTTCATCATTACAGTCCAGTTGATTTGACCACGACAAACCCTTACAGTCCGAAGTTATATATTTTCTTTCAATTGGTGCATGGTTCACGAAAATTTATAAGCCTGTACAAAAATAGGGGCTTGGGATTTTTATTAAACATTTTTTGTCGATAAAATAGGGTCCTCTTTAATCCTATTTAATATGTCCAGTTTATGAAGAATCACACTGTTTATACATAAGGGTTTAGTTAACTTTGGGAAGGAACTGGCAATAGCAGCGCTATTATTTGCAACTCACTCAGATTTTGTACCATTTGCCGCCGAGTTTTTATGCCGTCTCACTCAAATATACCTATCTATATGCCTTGTGGCGTCATTGCCACTCGAATCCCTTTCTCTATTTGAATGGTTTATAGTTTGGGCGGTAATTTTGGCCCTGGATATTTCAGGGACAATATCTGTCACTTTTGTAGCCCACCGAAAATTCAACATGCTGGCCAGCTGTCATGTCTATTCATCAAAATAAATCGATATATTTCTAACTTGAGATCGAAAACTCTAAACCGGTTGCAATTGGTTCTATTTTTGAACTCGTTTTAATAAATTTAGATGTGTGTCTTGGTCTCAATTGGTCTCAACATTTCAAACATTTATGCAAATCTAGCTGAACAAGATTTTTTTAACATTTAGATACTGGCGCATACATTGCTTCTGGCCCCAAACTAGGATACCGTGTCGTGGGAGCTAGAAACAGCGACGTCACGCACATATAATCATCCAAGACCTGGCGTTTTTTTACCTCAGCCGGGGATCGAACCCGGGACACCTCGCATAGCAGGCAGAGCCACAACCGCTGCGCTACAGAGATCATCAGAGATAAGTTTTACAAGATATCGAACTTCGAACCCCGGGTTGTAAAGGAGAGAACCTGGATCACTCGGACACAAAGATCGTCAGTCAAAAGTGCTTACATCATTGAGGAAGTGACTATTCTTCGTCGCCCATCCGATCTGCATGACACCAGGTGTAATTATTGTGCACTCATAGTACCAACAACCCTCGTCCACCTGTGAATACAACATTCTATTAGACACAGTCACAGTAAGTACTTCCGTATACCTATAGGAGGAAATCTATACTACTCAAAAGAAAATAGGGGCCACTAAGTATTTTGATTGCTACGTGAAAAATATAGTAAACAGTAATGTATATTTATTAAAATAACATGTAACAAGGCTTTTGTTTTAACTTATGCTAATAACCATTTAATTGTGTAGTCAATTGTTTCACTTATTTCAATTAACATGAAATTAGTCCATTGTCAACAGCAATATCTAAACTGAAACTCTTTGCAAAACAAATTAAAAACTGACACAAGCTGTTTTTTTTAATGGTTTAGTAACGGGTGTGTCCTCCTCTTCTGTTTTCACACTCCTGGAGTCTTGAATGCATACTCTCGATTAAGTTTCTGATGTTTTCATCAGGTATCTCTTCCCGCGCACGTTTCAGAGCATCCATAAGCTGTTGCTGGTTGTGAACCTCTTGCTCATGCTCCCTAACCCTTCGTTTTAATTGGTCCCACATATGCTCTATTGGATTTAAATCCGGACTATACGCTGGCCATGGTAGGACACGAATATGGGAGTCATCCAGTACAGTCTGAGTGGCCCGAGCTGTGTGTGGGCGGGCATTGTCATGCATTAACCAGAACCCTGGCCCCACTCTCTGTGAGAATGGAATCACATGAGGCCTGATGACTTCATCGATGTACCGTTGTGCAGTTACTGTGCCTTGATTTAAGAAAACCAGCTCCGTTTTGCCTTGTAAGCTAATCCCAGCCCAAACTATCACACTAGGACCTCCAAAGCGGTCAATTTCCTTGATGCAGACATCGGAAAATCTCTCACCCTGTCGTCTCCATACTCTAATCCGCCGAACATCACTACAAAGCTTCACTTTACACTCATCTGTGAAGAGCACCATACCCCATTGATTCATGCTCCAATCTGAATGTTCGCGGCAAAAACTTAAACGATTTCCACGTTGAACCCTAGATAAAGGAATTCGTACTACTCGGCGTCTGGACCTTTGCTGGTCTTCATGCAGTCGATTACGTATCGTTTGGTCACTAACACGAGTCCCCGTTGTCAACCGTACGCGATTTTGTAACTTACGTGCCGTCACAGAGCGCTCTCGACGGGCACACAATCGGATGTAGCGATCCTCTTGTGCCGTAGTCGCTCGCACCCTGCCCGATCCAGGCCTTCTTGCAACATTGCCAGTCTCTTGGAACCGATCCCACACATTGTGGATGGCTCGGCGAGAGAAACCCAACGAAAAAGCTACAGACCGCTTTGAATGACCTTCAGCAATCAATGTAACGGCTCTGGTGGCAGTATTGGTATCCATATGCCTTCGTTGACGTGGCATTATTAACAAAAGATGTTAAAAGAAGCAAAAGATGGACAGAAATAGTTTTTTAACAGAATAAAATTGTGATTCCATCTGAAAGGAATTTGACCTGAAACTAGTTTTTTTTATTTGCTTCAATTTCTGGGCAGCTGTAAGACTTAAACACCAGCATTAAAGAGGTTGGATACTTAAGGAGGCCGGACATCATTAGTTAGTCACTAATTAATTAGTTTACATCTAAAAATTTACTCAAAAACAGAAATATGTAAGTGGCCCTTATTTTCTTTTGAGTAGTATATGTAAATATTTGTCTGAAAACACAAGTCTCCAAATATAAATGAGATGAACTACTCAAAGTTCGCTCAACCGGCTCTAAAGGTTGAATCAGACCACCGGCGGGTCGGTGACATGTCAGTATGGCCGCCATTATATATTTTCCCCTCTCCGTTAAGTGAGTAGCAATGAAACCAGCATTACTAACTTTGAAAAAAAAAATGTGTTTTTCCAAAGTTTGGAACAATAAATCTTAATAGTTTGGTATTCACCTACCAAATTATCAAGGCATCAAAACTATCTTTAAACCCATTTGGGTTTAAAGATATTATTTATCCTATAATTACGCCCAATTTTTTACCATATTTATAGGGATAAATAATTGGGCGTGTTGTGTCATTTCTTTAATAGTAACTAAGAAAAGGACGATTATAGGATGGAGTAGGGACGACTCCATGTGAAAAGGCATAGAAAATTGTCCCTTTTAGGATGATCTAGCAATTGCATACCCGCTAGCTTATTGTTTGAAAGTGGGGAATTGTGATGAGTGTAGAAACCCATTTTTTGGCAGTTGTGCACCTCAGGCAACTTAACGGCGAATGAAAAAATTATATGGAATGCACTACACAACAGCGCGGGCCCGGGCGAAACCGACCGCTGCCGACCCACCCACCAGCCTTAACCAAACATAACTTACGTTGCCTATTACCCTACAATAAAACACCCACCCTGTCACCATATAAAATATTAAACAGCGTTTAACATCAAAACAAACGTCACATCCCATACGTTTTTGTTTTTAAACAAGTGTTGAATAGTAGTTTATTGTTTGTGGTAAGGCGGCCTGTCGTGGGAACCAAAAACAGCGACGTCAAGAATATTTGAACATCCAAAACCTGTGTTTTTTTAAATCCTGAAATCGGAAATCGTGCGAACCAGAAACAAATGTCTGTTGTACGAACCTGGAACGTGCACCGAACACTCTCGAATGAATACGAGTCGCACCGCGCCTCCAGCCCGTCGCACGATATCTTGAGGTACTCGCTGACGTCCTGGCAGTTCAGGATCACGTTCACGCCGCTCATGTCGACGCCCTCGAAGGACAGCGGGCGGCCCTCCACCACGACTGGGAGCAAATTCGATCGTTCGTTATATAATAATAATACCTTGGACACTATTTACACACTTTGATCTAGCCCCAAACTAGGATTCCCTGTATCTTGGGAACTAGACAACGATACACATACTTATATAGATAAATATTATACTTAGATAGATAAACAATATATTCACTCATTCGTGAACGATTTGGAAGAGAACTGAGGTTTTAGTTATTATCAAAGAAACGTTAACATAGTATCATGCCGTCTCCCTTATGGGGTGGTAGGTGCACATTTAGGCAGTTAGATAGATGATAAAGATTATGAGGTGGGACGCCGACTCGACGTGTCCTCTATTGTGACTATTTCACCCAATACCCAGTGTTTGAGCACTGTTGATGCAACCGACGTCCCTCCCTAAATATCCTTGTTATTTTAGTGAATTCCAGTATGTCGCCGAGTTTGAAGTGTGCAAAGTCTTCTTCCTTGGTGTTATCCATAGAGGTGTGTCTAGTGTTCGCCATCTTATGTTTGAATACATGACGAAGGGCTAACTAGTTTCCTCCAAGCCACATTGAAGTTTAGGCAGTTATTTAATAATCCATTTTGCGGACAGGGTGGATAGCCCATCGTCGGTATTATGGCAATTGAAGGTATCTCACGATCACCGTTACAACGTCCCTATAATGTACTTAAGTTACATTCCTTATCTCATTGGTACCTGGTCAGCACCGGATTCAAATCCGCATCTCCTGCGAAACGAGCGTAGAACCACTAGACCACGGAGCCCTTTTATTGTATGTGAATTTAGTGTGAGTAGTAGCAATGTGCCCACCAAGGAGCAATTCGTGTCGATAAATGTAAACAAAACAAAGCACAAATGTTACCATAGGAGACATGTTTAGATTTCACCCAAGCCGCAGTTGTCAATAATGGGCATGTGATAGATGAATCCTGAATTGGCCCAAATATAATCGTCGAACACATGATTAGCCAAAAATTTAATGCCCTTGGTAAGTGGTTGGAAAAAATATATATATACCAAAACCTACATATATGTTCTTCGTTCACTCACACATGTTGTCCAGCGCCCATTGTGCGCAGAACCCGATTTGCCGCCACACGTAGTGGTCGCTAGTGACGTACTGCTCGAACACGAGGAGAGGGTTCGTCTCCTCTCGCTCTAACCGCGACTTGATGGTCAGCTTGTTCTCTGTCGTCTGAGCGAACTTCTCAAGAGCGATAAGTGCGAAGAGGACTACGCATGCGTCGCGGCGGCTGATCTGGATTCAATCAATGCATTATTTACATAAATTAGGGCTCTTGATGCTGCCATTCAGCCGGCTCAATTGATTAATTCATTAATAAACGTAACTCTTTAGTTCACTAACATAAATGTTATAAAAATACAACACATTATTCTATTCCCTTATTGCAATCCTCATTAAGCGTAGATAATGTGCAAACGCGGGCCAAACTCTAACAGAGATGTTTTCCAGAATCAAACAATCAATCAAATGTCTTTATTACTGTGTAAGTGTAACTTAAAAAATAACTAGAACAATAACTGAGCACTGAGCTTGATGGCATATGGCTCAATCTTACTCGCAGACAACCTCTTAGAGAGGTGTTCTCCAGAGTGTTAGGAAAAGCAGCCTGTTGACATACATTAATCAATAGGCTACATTTGTTTTTAGGGTTCCATACCAGAAGGGTGCCCAATGGGACCATATTACTAAGCCCCTTCGTCCGCCTGTCTGTCTGTCCGTCAGCGAGATGTCTCATTAACCGCAATAGGTAGACAGTTGAATTCACACAGCATGTGCGTTTCTGTTGGCGCTACACCAACTAATAATGAATAAGACGCAATTTTACAAATTAACGGTGGTCTCCATATAAGATGCCTGATTCTTTTTTGCGTTTTTTCTTGGACGATGCTACGGCACCTATAGTGTGAGAGTCCGAATCGCAGTTGGCCGGTTTTTGTACTTTAGACTACTAACTAATACATACTAATATTTTGTTATTCATAACTAAAAAGGCGCAAGCATACTTTTTATGTAAACGAGTAAGCACTGTAATCTGTAATAGGTGTTCAAGACGCAATACAGAAATTACCATAAACTCGAAAAAGTAAACTCGAAAAATAGTGATGGTGGTACTTACTAAGATTGCAAGTAGATAGTCCAGGGTCTCAGTCGTTAATACAGCTACGCTGTTTGGGCCGGCTAGCTTCTCCGCTATGCAGCCGAGCACGATGCAAATGTTACGTTCAATCCGAACGTTCTGGTCTGTGGCGTTCGCGCGGGCGGTTGAAAGCCTCAACAGTTTCGTCACCTGGTAGAAGAAATGCTGGTTGAATGGCCACGAAGGGATAAGCGGGTATTCATGATTATCTTGCGTACATTTTACGGACGGTAATGGAAAACTTATCATTATCATTCGTCATATAGTTAGTGTATGTCCTTTTGCAGAAACTATCCAGTCCTGCCTAGTTTTTCTGGAAGAAATATCTCTTTAGAGATACTCTCGCCTTTGCGTACGTACATTCCTTGTAACTGTACCATTATATTTCTTGTGCAATAAATAAATGACTATACTAATGGTCTACTATTAAACTATTTTACGAATAATCTTTGTGTTCGCGATTGAGACAACGATATGCGCAACATAATAGTGTTGTCTCAATCGCGAACACAAATCTGACAACTGCTAGGCACTTTATTTCATCAGCAGTCCATATAACCCTTTACCTTGATGACAGATTCCTTCGATGGAAGCGGGCAGTCGTCCAGCATAATCGTGATGGCCGAGGGTCCGAACGGGTCCCAGAGCGGTATCACGTTCACCATGGAGGTCACGACCTGGATCCAGCCGTCCTCCTTGTCGGCAATCATGTGGAGCATCACAAGAGCGTGGGGGGACTCTTCGTCACTAGAAAATGGAGAAGGGAGATTTAATTAGAAAAAAAAGTACGTTTAAGTTTAGTGCCTTTTTAGATGCATACGACACGGTACGGTCACGGTGCCGTGTAAAGTATAAATGTATAAGATACATCACGGCATGGTCGCCGCGCCATGTGAAAGCTCTCACAGATTACTACTTTACACGGCACCGTGGACGTGCCGTTACCGTGTGCATGTGAAAAGGCACTTATACATCGATTTTTAATTTGAGGCCAGAAATGTAAATAAACAACTGTCATTTTCTAGAACAAAACCGTTGACTTTGGCATTCATATTATACTTTTTGTACATTTTGTTTACATTTCTGGCCTCACATTAAAAATCCTAGTATAGGGCTTTTTTGGAGTTCGTGTCAAAATGGACGACGTGTCGCGTGAGCCTGAGACAACGCTAGGTTAGGTACCTACTAGACTCGGCGCCACGACTAAAGAGCTTTGTCCTTGAATGCGCAGTAGTCACTTTTCACAAGTGTTTGGCGCGGGGAAGTGAGGAGCGACGGGGGCGGTCGGTAGTCAGCGCCGGCACCTGATTCGTTGATCAGTCGCTTCCCGATGCCCGCACCGAAAGCACGTCTCGAAGCTTCTTGAGTACAGTCGCATACAATATTACCCAACGTTATCTTTCGCCCCGGTCGAAAATGCCGAAAAATAAAGTACTGACTAGGCAAGCTAGAAAAATGGTTTACGATGTGAACTGTTATATCAAAAAAGAGTCTGATGAAATACTGATGAAGAAGTCTGATGAAAAACTTAATTGTGGTTTAATTGTTACAAATTATTAGTCAGCGGGAAGAAAAGAGTGTGCAGGACTATTACTACAAGTATCTATATTCACTAGGCCCTAGTGACTAGGGGCATTCTATGCTAGGGGGTTATTTATATATAGGTTTCAACCTTGACGTTAACAAATGTTGTCAATAGAGAGTACCTATAGTTATTTGACACAAAGTCCATTATTTACATCGGCTAATATCCCAATCAACAAAATATCAAACAGAGAAAAAATAGAAGTGAAGAAAGTCCTGAACACTCATTCCTTCACACTAACCCTAAAAACGCACTTCGGAATTATGCCGCGACTGTACACATGCGCAGTAATCCCCGCCAGTTTCTCCGAGAGCTCTTTATTCGTGGCGCCGAGTGTACCAGACTTTCATATAACGTTATTATCCTCATAACGTTATACATCATAATAGAGCTATGGAAAGCGTCTTATAACGTTATAATTCCATAACTTTATACGGCTATAACGCTCTATTATCTTAGTTTTATAGCGCTATATTCAGTAGCGCTATGCACAACATAATATCATAACGTTATAGGGCATCCCTTTCACGCCCACACTCCGTCATTATAGTCCATCTCTATCACGCGCGTGAGTAGTGTAGGTACCTAAACAACACACAGTAGACATAGCGTACGGCAACATCGCAATAACTTTATTCACGTTTATTGTAATTTTATTTTTTCATTTTGGTGACGCACCCACCACATATTTATTGGTCACAACATCAAACATATAAACCCTTTTTATTGTTCTCAAAATCCCATACAGTTTTGCGCGCGCAAGAGTTACTTTTTTGTCAGAGCTATACGTCAATCTGCTTCTCCTTTTTTCGCTTGGAAAAGGAAATAAGACTGACGCATAGATGTCACTATCACGGTGACAAAATGTCACCCATGCGCTCCCCCTTAGCATCTAAACATATGTGTTTTGAAACACCGGTTAGCTAAATTTAGACATATTGTTGACCCTTATAACAACCGCGTAAAACTCCCGAGATCCGCATCATCTTCAACAACTGGTTTTGTTTCAGCTTCGCACCTCCTTGGCCGTTTTATTAATGCACACAACCAGCACTCATCCTTGAAGTACCAACATAAACAAACGTGTTTTCCAAATATGTAGAAAAGGGATATGAATATAAAACGCAATTCATGTCTTGTTATACTTTATAATTGTAATACAAATAGAAGACTTACGGTTGCTAAATAATGTACAAATCCGAGCATAGCTAAAACAAGAGATTTCATCCAGCAAACCATGGTTGATAGGAGAAGTAGATTTCTGAGCGGGGGAAGACATCTAAGCGTACAACTATCTATAAATTTAAAACATAAAATACCTCCTAGACATTAATGAACCTTACGGCTAAAATTTGGTTTACACGTTTACTATTCAGGCTGATAACTTTGGAACCGCTGTACCGATTTTAATAATAAACAAAACATGTTTTTTTTAATAAGCTTTACAATAAGTGAAAAATAGAACTTATTAAAAGTCGCTCTGTGAGCTGTAGACCTCGCGAGTGATACTTTCTTTTAATAACAAATGAATGCACCTGGTTACGTATATGGATTATGAAAGTACTGTTATGTCTTATCACTTCTTTGAGCACTACCTATACTTGAATTTCGTAAATATAAAGACTTGACTTGACTTGACTTGCGTTTTTATTTATCATGTATGGTTACAATTTGTATAAAATGGATCAAACTGGCTCGATAGCCATTACGCTAATCCTAACTATATAATTTAGCTCAATCGCTGGCCGAAGCCTAAGGTGAAGTGTGTCACAGTGTGACTTTTCACATCCAAGCCTCTTTCTTTTTAAAATTACAAATTCCGTAACAGTGTCAAAGTGAACACCCACTCTAAAGAGGCCCGTATACAATATTATCGTATAGACAAATATCGAACCTAACTATATACCTTACAGTACCAATAACTTTGTAATCTACATTTTGCGGTCTTAAACCCAACCTGTTGACTTTTCACTATAATTATATAGCCTGTTACTCTCCTGTCTCTATACAAATCCAATGAAATCTCATTTGTTAAAATCCGACAAGCTATTTGGACCGTAACGGTTTATGAAATTTAAAAACCCCCACATCTCCGCCATTTTAAAAAAAATCCAAAAAATGAATCGACAAAAATTTGTTAATTATCGAACCTGCTCACAAAAATTTACGAGCCTGTAGAGGATAACATCCGGACACACATCCGGACTTAAGAAAGCATTTTTGTACAATCCTGGAACGGGGACGCTTCCCACGCTGTCGGTCAAATACGGAACCCTAAAAAGTGCAAAAGTAATCTAGGACCTGAGGTACCTGTCAAAACAAATCCGACAAGCACAATGCGGCGATGGGGTTAGATCGTTTGTTAGCGACGCGTTCTAATATTTCTCATACCTATTGATTTGTGTTGGCAACAAGATTGTTCACATAGTTTTAAGATTTAGAAAATAAGGTAGTTAGCAATTAAGACCGAAATATGTAAGTTTACCCTATTCTGTTTTGTGATCGCCGGCCGGGGCAGTCCGCTACCAATCGCGAGCCACCCCGCACGGCTCTGCTGTAATTTTGGAAATAAATAACCTCATAATAGTTTTCACCGCCTTTAATTCCTCGCGTCAGTGCCTACAATCAACAAAGTGGTCTTCGAACCAGATCATGTTCCGTACGCCAGCTAAAATGGAAACACGCAGTGCAAAAGCGCGTCGGGAACAAGCCGAACACATGGCGCACGAGAGAGAACAAAGGCCCGAAAGTGAGGTTATGCCGCTAAGAGACCAAACCGCGCCCGAAAAACCGTTAGATCCCATGGTGAAGAGGTTTTTAATGAATAAAACTGCTACAAGTAGCATAAAATCGGAACCGATGTTACACAATAAACACGTTCCTGAGACAAAGCCTGCCACATCGTACGTCGGCGCACCTTTAAGCAGTAAGAGGTCACGGAAATCGTCGGCATCTAAAGAAGCCAAGCGGAAACAGTTACTTCTAGAAGCCGCAAAAGAGAAGGCTGCGATAAAAATGGACCTAATCGATAAGACTTTAGACGCGCAACTTGCAGCACTTAATGAAGAGGAGGACTCAGAGGAATACAGTTCACAAATCGATGGCAATTTACCTCCTCGGCCCCGCAGTGAAATAGCGGAGTGGGTCGAGCACCAGAGTAACCATAAGGAACCACTAGAGGAGCAGCAACCCCCCAACAATGGTGAAATAACGGGCGCGCTGCACATTCCGGTTCCAGTATGGAAACCAGCGACTGCCGTGCCACATGCATACACCGAGCCTGCTCAGCACGGCGCTGGGCCCAGCTCGGCCCCGCACGCCGTTGGCCCCGCGCCGCCCGCGCCGCTCGCGGCCGACGGCACCGTCAGCGCGCTCAACCACACGGTACAACTATTGGCCGGTGCACTTAAGGACCTCTCCACCGGCAGCAATCAAGTACCAAACGCTAGTTTTCTCAGCCGCATCAGCACGCCTAAGGACTTACCTGAATTTCAGGCGATCAGGCTACAGTTCAAACAAGCCTACGACGAGTCTACTGAGGTCTGTAAATTTACCGATAAGGAGAATTTATGGAGGTTGCGAAAATGTCTTCGCGGAGCCGCAAGAGATGCAGTCGCAGCATTATTTATCAGCGCCACGTCACCCGATCGAGTAATAACGACGTTGGAGCTACGTTTTGGAAATCCCGACAGCATAATTTCCAGCATTTTACAAGACATCAAAAGGCTGAAACCCCTGCCTCTCGAATATCATAAGGAAATAGTTATGTTCGCAGTAAAATTTCAAAACTTTGTGGAAGCCGTTCGAGCAGTAGGACGTGAGGAGTACCTACAGGGCATGAATATTGTCTCCATCATCCTGTCCAAGCTGCCCACTGTGCTCATATCTAAATGGTCAGACTACAGTTTTAAACTAATTAAGGATGCACGGAAATCAAGGTTAGTCATTCTATCGGACTTTCTTAATGACGAAGCAATGAAGATATCTACGACGGCTAGTTTTTTTACAACTACACGCAGTGATAGCTATAAAAACAAACATAGCGACCAGTCATCTTCACGCACACATACTGTTTTACTACAAACCGAAGAAGGTGATTCTAAATGTATATTTTGTCGTACATTTGTCCATAAGCTAACAGAATGTAAACAATTCAAGAAGGCGCTTTGTAAGGTGCGATGGCAACACGTTAAGAGAAACGGCTTATGTTACAAATGCATTATGTTCAAGCATGAGCGCGACACGTGTAAAGCCCCTGCGTGCGACAAGGACAGCTGTGGAGCTCCGCATCACCGCCTGCTACATTATCCGGTAAAAAACAATAGCGCGCGTGACGTCACGCCGCCCGCGCCGTTATCAAGTGCAAGTGCACCGAATAGTAGCCCCGCGATGAATGGACTCGTACCGCGAGAACCCGCGTCCAAACCGGTGCCAGAAACATTAACGCACATTAACGCGAGTGACAGTAAGGTGTTGTTAAAAGTGGTACCTATCCGCGTTCATGGACCTAATGGTGTGTTCTCGAGTACCGCTCTTCTTGATGACGGTTCGTCTGTCAGTTTACTGAGTGCGGCATTGGCGTGGCGCGCCGGCTTGCGCGGCGACGCGAGCACGCTGCGAGTGCGTGGCGCATTCACCGATAATGAACTGGTATATGAATCGACCGTAGTGAATGTGGACCTTATGGGTATAGATGATAAGGTGCATAATATAAGAATGCGCTGTGTTGATGAATTAAATTTACCGCTGCAAGGCCTATCTATTTTGAATTGTATTAAGTCTTGTCATTTAAATGAAATAAAAGACAAATTATGTACTTCAGATTCAAAGCCTGAATTGCTGATAGGCCAAGATAATTATCATTTGTTGTTGCCTTCACAGATTAAAGTAGGTAAATCTAACGAACCGTGTGCTACTCTTACCCCCCTAGGTTGGGGCGTCCATGGAAAGGTATACGTGCCGCAGGGCGTCCGCACGCCCACCGAGGCCGAGTCTAACTTTTTTATTGCAGAAAGTGAAGAAGGAACGGCCACTGCAGAGGGTGAACACCTGTTACGGCAGATCCACGACGAGGTACGCCGCTCGTTCAAGCTCGAGGCTATGGGCGTGACGTGTGCGCCGCGGGAGAACGCCGAGGACGCGCGCGCCGTCGCGCTGCTGGAGCAGTCGGCGGAGCTGCGCGACGGCCGCTGGCATGTCGGCCTGCCGTGGCGGGACGCGCGCGCCATGCCCGACTCCCGCCCAAGCGCGCTCATCAGGATGAAGGGTATCGAGCGCAAAATGAGCAAGGATCAAGGATTCGCCGAAAGGTACCGTGAACGAATCAGTCATTTGTTAAAAAATGACTACGCCAGGGAACTAACGGACATCACGGCCACGCCGAGGACCTTCTACCTTCCTCATTTTGGCGTGGACAACAAAAATAAGAAGAACCTTCGTTTGGTCTTCGACTCAGCTAGTCAGGTCAGTGGTCGTTGTTTGAACGATTACTTGCTCACAGGGCCGGAACTTTTGTCATCACTTTTAGGTATAATGCCGCGCTTTAGGGAACACAAAATAGCAGTCACCGGTGACATCAGGGACATGTTCTTAAGGGTCAAGATCCGAGCAGAAGACCAGCACGCACTGAGGTTTCTGTGGAGAAACAGCCCCACCGACGACATTAAGACGTATGTGATGACGTCACTTATCTTCGGTGCCTGCTGTTCTCCGTTTGTCGCGCAGTTCATCAAAAATAAGAATGCGCGGCGGTATGAGTCATCACATCCCGCCGCCGTCGATGCCGTAGTGAACTCGCACTACATGGACGACTACATCCACAGCCTTCCAGACGAAGAGACGGCCATCGAAATGGTAAGGAATGTTAGTGATATCCACAAGGCGTGCGTGCGGCGCCGAGATAACAAATTGGACGAGTAATAGCGTCGCAGTTTTAGACAGCGTACCGAGGGAGACCTTAGGTACTGCTGCTGTAAGGTTCAAAGTCGGCCAACAACACGAAAGCGAGCGTACCTTAGGTCTCATTTGGTATCCTGCTGAGGACATGCTAGGTTTCTATATGTCGTTTAAACGCATATCGGACGGCGTGCTAACAGGTGAAAATAGGCCTACAAAACGTCTTATGCTAAGAGTTATAATGTCAATTTTTGATGTACTAGGTTTCTTAGCACCGTTCAAGATTCAAGGTCGAATCATGCTACAAGATGCGTGGCGATCGCATATGGATTGGGACGACTACATTCCGGACGACTTATATCAAAAGTGGCGGAAATGGGTCGACCTACTTAAGGTAATTAACGATATACGCATACCTAGATGTTATAAATCAGCTGATCGCAGTCACTATGCGGGCACCTCGAGCGCGACGCTGCCCCGTAGCACAGGTCTCGCGCATGGCAACGGCGCGGCTACGCCGAGCGCTACGATCGAATCTGTAGCGGCAGCCACCAGAGCTACGATGGCCGCAGGTTATAACAATCTTCAATTGCATTTATTTTGTGACAGCAGTACTCGAGCTATGTGCACTGTGGCTTATTGGCGGTGGGATGTGAATAATCATATTAAAGTTGCATTTATTGCTAGCAAGTGTAAAGTAATGCCTGTAAAGTCATTAACAGTACCCAGGGCCGAGTTACAAGCTGCTTTATTAGCTGCAAGGCTAGCTAATACTATAGGGAAGGAACATAAGTTAGTTCCGGGCAGTCGATTTTTTTGGTGCGACTCCACTACAGTACTGCACTGGATTCGAAACAACACGCGCACTTATAAAACGTTCGAAGCGAACCGACTGGGTGAGATCGACGAGTTATCGCGCGTGGACGAGTGGAGGTACATACCTGCGAAATTAAATGTCGCTGATTTATCCACGCGGGAAACTTTCGATCACACTCAGCTCAGTGAATGGTTCGCGGGTCCGAACTTTTTATATGAAAGAGAATCTTCGTGGCCCAGGGATGTTATTGCATCACAGTTGACCTCAACAATGCCTGAATGCGTCACTATGGTACAGGAAGCTTCAACTGGACTGGCAGTGCCAGACCCTCTACGGTTTTCTTCTTGGCTTCGCTTAAAGCGGGCCACGGCCAATGTACTCACGTTTATAGACAAGTGTAAGGGCATTTCAGGTCAAGTAGATTGCAGCACAATGGATCGTGCCCAGCAACTGTTGCTAAGGCACGCGCAGGCGGAATCCTTCGGCGAAGACATCGCTACAATTAAAAAAGGTAAACCTTTACACCGCAATAGCAGATTGATCGCTTTGTCACCGCTACTTGACGAACATGGTCTGCTGCGCGTGGGTGGCCGCATAGACGCCGCCATAGGTGTAGCCATGGACGTGAAGCGGCCGGTGATACTCGATGGTCGGCATCCCGTGGCTAAGCTGATTGTCCGATATTACCACATACAGGCAGCCCATGGAAATCAGGAGACCGTGGTCAACGAGGTGAAACAGCGGTACTGGATATTACGCCTCAGACCTACCGTGAAGTTCGTGGCATCCAGGTGTATGCTGTGCAGGATCCGCAAGTGTCAGCCTCGAGTACCGCGAATGGGCGACTTACCTAAGGGTCGCATGGCACACCACCAGCGCCCCTTTTCATACTGCGGTTTAGACCTGTTCGGCCCGATGGAGGTTGTTGTGGGTCGCCGTCGTGAGAAGAGGTACGGAGTTTTGTTCACTTGCTTGACGGTGCGCGCGGTCCACATTGAGCTGGTCTCCTCGCTGACTTCAGACTCGCTCATAATGGCGCTGCGGCGGATGGCGGCAAGACGTGGCTGGCCGTCACACCTGTACTCTGATAATGGTACAAACCTGAGGGGTGCCCATACTGAGCTGCAGCGGTCGATGCGCGAACTAGACACCGAAGAGCTGGAACGCCAAGGTGTTAACAAAGGTATGCAGTGGACCTTTATCCCCCCTTCCACCCCTCATTGGGGTGGGGCGTGGGAAAGGCTCATACGTAGTGTAAAGACGTCACTTTAAGTCGTCTTGAACGAGCGTGCACCACGGGACGAGGTATTAAGCACGCTTTTGGCGGAAGTAGAAAATATAGTTAACAGCCGTCCCCTGATGCACGTCTCCGTCGAGACAGGTGTAGAATCTCTTACTCCAAACCACTTTCTTCTCGGTACCTCGTCAAATCTGCCTACCATTGGTTCATTTGACGGTTCGGACCTGTACCTGCGGAAACATTGGCGTAGAGCTCAGAGGCTGACCGATATGTTCTGGCAGAGGTGGATGAAGGAAATTTTGCCCAACCTTTTACCGAGAAGAAAGTGGCATGAGGAACAGAAGCAGCTGCAAGTGGGCGACCTCGTTCTTGTGGTAGACCCGAACTCCCCTCGCAACTCGTGGCCTAAAGGCTTGGTCACACAGGTGTTTCCCGGGAAGGACGGGCGCACGCGGCTGGTCGAGGTGAGGACCGCCACCGGGACGTGGCGACGGTCTGCGGCACGCGTCGCACCTATCTCTCTGGGAGATGAGTGCTGATTCAGCACTAGGGTGGGGAATGTTAGCGACGCGTTCTAATATTTCTCATACCTATTGATTTGTGTTGGCAACAAGATTGTTCACATAGTTTTAAGATTTAGAAAATAAGGTAGTTAGCAATTAAGACCGAAATATGTAAGTTTACCCTATTCTGTTTTGTGATCGCCGGCCGGGGCAGTCCGCTATCAATCGCGAGCCACCCCGCACGGCTCTGCTGTAATTTTGGAAATAAATAACCTCATAATAGTTTTCACCGCCTTTAATTCCTCGCGTCAGTGCCTACAATCAACATCGTTAATGACAGAGTTCTCACGGCAACCTGCCGGCCCCAACTTCCTCCATTTCATAAAAATATTGTATTGTCGTCGAATTTGCTGGGAAACTGGGAAGTGGGTCATATTTAAATTGCAATATTTCATTACAGACGGACAGAGCCCGGGGCAGGTGAAACTAAATAATAGCTCATAAATATTTTATCTAAGAACCACCGCAGTTATGTCTACCAACAATAAAAAAACGCATTAAATAAATAAATAAATAATAAAATAATATAATTGTTCTGAGGGACAGACAATTATTGTTGTGAAGGACAGACAGTTATTGTTCTGAGTTATAATTCTGAGGGACAGACAGTTATTTTTCTGAGCGATAGACAGTTATTGTTCTGAGGGACAGACAGACAGACACTGCAAACTTTTAACAGCCTTCTTTTTCGTCGATGGTTAAAAGAATGAGATCAGAGTTAGATCTACTAATTTCAATTACAACATTCAACTTTATCTTCAACTACAACATTCAAGCAGTTAGTTTAGTTCGTTAGTCAGTGTCGACGACTTCAGAATTCACCTGTTTAGTGTTACTAAAAATCACCAAAATAATGTATTTACCTCACCAAACTTTGAGTTCTAAATTAAAAAACAAGGATTTAATTTCATAAAATAGCTCCGTTTATGAAGATTAATAAAAAAATATAAATCAAAACAACAAAATACAGATATCCGCACTGATGTTGAACACCATCAGGGCGGAAATTACGTCAGGTATGCATAAACTAAGAATTATGTTAACAGTTCATATTTAGGCAAAGAGTTTCATTTTCTAACTCGTGACATCACAAGCGATGCCATGAACTTGAGTTTTCGGCGGAAGTACTAACTTGAAAACCAAAAAGTACTATATTTCTGCCCAAACCTTCATTTATTGCTAAAATGTGATTGAAATAGTAATAAAGATATGTATACGGATTATAAGAAACTGTTTTTCAAAATAACTTAACAGGCGGTGTGCTAAATAAACGACACATCGGCAACGGGTGAAGGTGAAAGAGCTGTCAACAACATTGTTTTTTTCGCATGCGCACGCGCTGGTCATGGTCAGTGCGAATCAGCAAACATTGCCTCGCGTGAAGTCTCCGAGATTAGCAATATGTATAAAAGTACTTATAGGTATACCAGACGCCGAGTTTTTTGGTGTCTGGGTGCCGGCTGGGGGGGGTCGTGGCGAGAACAAGAGAGAGATGGTGGCATCCCTCAGGAGCCAACCAACCTTGCGATATCTGTAGTGAATGCAGCATTTGATTGGACAATGAGACCTCTTAAAAGTAACTAGACCTCTTACATGGTCACCATATCTTAGCAATTGTAGCTCGATTCTGAGGCTTTTAAAATATCCTTATTCCTTTCAAATTCAATATACAGTCGCTATAATTGACAGCTCATGTGAAATAATTGCGATGCGCTTAGTCAAACGACCATTTGAAGTTTGCAAGACATCTTTCAAAACATCAATTTGAAATGCAACCCATATCACTTTGATATTATATATATCAGAGATACAGGATGATAGAGCTATAGTGTAGCTGTTACCGGCAATCTGTACAATGCAGATATTCTATATAATACCTAGGCAATACATAGGGCGCACTGTAAGTTTCCGGAACTGGCCACTTACATAAACAATATTTAAAAATTTATTGCAACATTTGAAAATAGAACTCTTTGGCTGTAGAATGCAGTTTGTTTCATCTGACTGCCTTTTGTTTTTACCTTGTGGCGCCATTTAAAAAATTGTGTGTGCATCAACATGGATTTAACTCGGGAAAATTTTCGTAGTATGATTTTCTACGATTTTAAGTGTAATTTGACAGCTCAACAGAGCATCGCTCGGCTTGAAACAGCTTTTGGCAATGAAGCACCATGCAAGACAACTGTTTATAGCTGGTTTGCAGAATTCAAGCGTGGTCGTATCAATCTCAGTGACGAATCTCGCGATGGTCGGCCGTCCACCGCTGTGACAGGCATGTGACCTACCATGAAATTCGCGCATCCTTAGAAATAGGCATGAGTCAAATACAATTAATCCTACACAAACATTTGGGTGTGAGAAAGCTGTGCTCGCGGTGGATCCCACACAACTTGACCGAGGCTCAAAAAACGGACCGCGTCACTTGGTGCAGTGCCATGCTTACCAGATTCAACGAAGGTGCGTCAAATTTGGTGTGGGACATAGTAACAGGTGACGAAACATGGATTTATTGCTACGATCCCAAAACAAAGCAGCAATCGAGCGTATGGGTCTTTCAAGATGAGCCGAAACCAACCAAAGTGGCGCGCGTGAAAAGTGCAACTAAGCGGATGATTGCTTCTTTTTTTAATAAAACTGGACACGTGGCTACTGTTGCTTTAGAGAATCGTCGTACAGTGAATAGTGACTGGTACACGACCATTTGTTTGCCGGAAGTTATTGACGAACTCCGTAAAAATAACCGTAAACGCCGTATCATCCTGCACCACGACAATGCTAGTTCTCACACGGCCAGACAGACAAACGACTTTTTGAAGGCGAAAAATGTAGAACTCATGAGTCATCCTGCATACAGTCCCGACCTGGCACCTTGTGACTTTTTTCTGTTCCCAAAAATTAAGAACCAATTACGCGGTGAACGATTTTCATCACCAGAAGAGGCTGTCGAGGCGTATGAAAAACACGTTTCAGAGGTCACCACAGAGGAGTGGCACAAAAGTTTTCAAAACTGGTTTCATCGAATGAAAAAGTGCATAGACGCCAAGGGAGATTATTTTGAAAAACAATAAATTTATTTTGTACCTTTAATAGTATTTTTTCATATTCATTCCGGAAACTTATAGTGCGCCCCACGTATATACAATATCTGGGACGATCAGGCAATATATGAAATATTAATAATATTATTGTCCATTACATACTCTACCTAGGTAATGTATATGTCACCGTAAGATTTTCAAAACCGTTAGTTGATATTTGAATGTAAAAACCAAATTTCAAGTAACCGATTTCTAGACTTGTTTTGTTGGATTACTTAAACAGTACTTAATTATAAATGTTTTGAAAAACAATCAATTATTGTTCAAAATAGCAATTATTACCAATCAACTGTAAAGTTCTAGGATTTTTCGTCAAAAGCAATAAAACATCGATAAAACGTAACGATAAGACTTCTGCTGACACCAGTACGGTCTAAATGGTCCTAAATGATCTGAACTACCTTCGTTTTAAGACTTTGCATCGGTCCATCAGACGCCCTGTATGCATAAAATAAAACGTAAAGTGTGATAAAGTGGGAATACCTACATACAACAAAAAGGGAAATATTTAACTGCACATCAAAAATACTGATTCGCACAGCAAATATCGGGGCAAAATGCTGCGGTTGCTTAGGTGAAGGGTAAAGGAGGTGAGCAAAGCGAAGCGTGTTAATTTGAACAGGCAAAAAAATCAAAAAATACTTAAAACATAAACAAAGTGTTTTTGCTGATCCTTTTTTGCTGATCCATAGAAAAATAAAGAAGGTCACTAAAGAACATCCACACCAGCCACAGATCGACATAAATCAGCGATTATTAGAATTATTTTCTCTGTATATGTCTGTAAATAAAAATATATATATGGTAAATAAAGTCCCATCAAAAACAAGCATTGCATGCATGTATAAAAATCAAGCAAGTCTCGCTGCGCATATTACTCAGCTCAGCCGTAAAAAATTGTGAGATCCAATGTAAAACCAAGTCGGCATCTTCATTCAGTACCTATACATGCAAATACCTATTCAACTTCATCATACATACCTTATTTGTTAATGTACAATATTTTAAGGTATATTATAGGTACTGACTGAACGAGTTGCCGTCTTGGTTTCTAATGTAAAGATCTCACAACTTTTTGCAGCTGATTATTTGCGCTGCGAGACTGGCTTGATTTCTGTATATGCATGCGAGCATGTTTTTGATGGGATCTTATTTATTTTTGTAAGTAAGCCTCCTTTTTCTTTTCGGGTACTTTTCTTCTTTACAATTTTTGTCAAGTCTGAAAGCTAGATGCTGCTCTGCTACGTACTGGTTCTAAGTCGGTTTAATTGGCCCCAGTCTCGTCGAGGAAATAAAATAGTAGTTTATGTGACTGATACATAATGGAGGGCATTAAAACTCGAGTGGGTTTAAGAAACGAGCCGAAGGCGAGTTTCATAATAATATCACTCGAGTTTTAAAGGCCTAATTATGTACAATTACATACACTAGTTAATCTACACACATATCATAAGCTCTCTTTGATGTGTTCAGGAAATGCATCTTCGACCGGCATTGTTGATTTACATTGATCATTGCTCTGCACTTGTTTAGCTTGTTCAGTAGTACCAACTTCACAGAAAAACTTAGGGCGGCACGCAGGCGGGCGTCTGCGTTCGAAATTTGAATGTCATAATATTTCGAAATATTGAAACATTATGGTCATAATAATGTATCAATATGCTACATACATATGAAATCTAAAATAATTTTTTATTCGTTACCACTTTGTTCATTCCTTCACTAAATATCGCTACGCTATCTCCTATTATCGCTCCCGCGCGCCCCCGCTGGCACGGACATGTACCTGCATTGCTTGCTACAGCATGCACGCGCGCGCGCTAACTACGCCACTTACTCACCGCTAAACAGGAACATTGACACTTTTGAAAACCGTTTCTCCGAGCTTGACATTTTCCTCTTAAACCGCCGCGCCCATTTCTCATGGAAAATCAGACGGCACATTAAGGTACGTCGGCTTTATTTATTTTATTTATTTATTTATTTATTTATTATATTTGGTTGATATCTTAATTCTTTTTTTTTTGGTTTTGTTTCGTAATTGGCATTCCACGATCTATATTTTTATTATTATTATTACGTTTATGACTGCTGTGAAACAACTGATAAATAATAGTAGTTTATGTGACTGCTGCATAATGGAGGGCATTAAAACTCGAGAGTGGGCACTCGAGAGTTTTAATGCCTAATTATGTACAGTTACATACACTAGTTTATCTACACACATAACATAAGCTCTCTTTGATGTGTTCAGGAACCGCATGTTTGACCGGCATTGTGGTTCTGCAATTGTTTAGCTTGTTCTTTAGTACCAACTTCACGCAGACGGGCGTCGGCGTTCGAAATTTGAATGTCAGTACCAACTTCACAGACAAACTAGGGACGGCACGCGGGTGGGCGTCGGCGTTCGAAATTTGAATGTCATTATATGTAGAAAAACTACACATAATGACTGTAGTCTTCCAGATACGAAACGAGTTTTTACCAAGTAGTTTAACATAATGCTGATCGTAACGTGCGGTTTTTCAACGCAGTAAAGAGGGTTTATGATACGTGTGTAGATAAATAAATAAATATTAGGTTAGGGTACAGCCCGCGCCTAATTTATCTGGCTCTGAGCGATGAAACAGGGCCCGCACTGCACATTTTTGATTTGTTAATATTAAAGAACAAACAGTATAAACAGTAGAGGTATGGAAGAGGGCGACCTTTATCACCAAAAATGTTTACCAGAACCCTCGGGGAGGTATTCAAACAGCTAGCGGTCCCATATCAGGACAAGGACATTGTCGTCGGAGGCAGAAGGCCAAACCTTCGCTTCGCCGATGACATTGTCTGATGTCCGATGACGGCAGCAGAACTGCAAATAATGCTACATCTTATAAAGCAATATATGAAAGTAGCGTCCGGATGCTTTTTCAGTGCTGTATCTAGCCACCCAAATCCGCTTGTCATACAAGCAACCTTCTACCCCGACCCCAGTAATAAATAAGAAACACCCTGCAAAAAGGGTCCCCAAAGACTTCCTCCTAGAACCGGAGGACGATATCACAATATCTCTTAAATCTCAAACACCCCCCGCCCCGCCTCTCAGGCACGTCAGCTCGATGAAGGCAAACACGCAATATATCGCCAAAATGTGCAACTTGCAGGTAGAAAGCCTTCAGCATATACCGAGGCCATGGTTAGCAGTGACATCTAACGATAGCTGCTTTACACAGACAAATGGGGTTGTTTTTAGTCCGTATACTACACGAGCGCCCACTCAAAGTGTTGGGACCCGGACATAGCAGGGAGTTCTGACTCCTGTTAATTATTTTTTTTCCCATCCAGCAAAAAAAAAAACGCTCGCTCGGCATGCCACGGGTGCCTACGGGGTACGGGGTTCTACTTGCTACGATCTTAGCATACTACATCACTCGCTCAGCTACAGCTGCCTGCAGTTAGATAGAGTTTAACGAAACATCACAAAATGTGTTTACTGAACCTGAACATACAATACATAATAAACAGTCACATACTTATGCATCTGCAACACAAGTAATTACCCTGTGTCGTGTGAACCAGAAACTGAGACATCACAAGTATTATAATATCTAGATTCAAACCCGGGTCTTCTCGTTGCTAGGTAGAAAGGTAGAATCTCACTCACACAGAAGTTACCCTTTATTTATCCTAAACTTTTTTTACCATAATAGGTACTAGGTTGGTAGTGATTCGCCGAGCGTTCGCCAGCTTAGATAAGGTTTTATATTTACTTTAAATGATTCTGCTTTTTTGTAATACGCAAGAGCCTTGGAAGCCTTCTATTTTTATTTGCACAGTGTATGACCAATCTTTGTTAGATTCATAAGGCTTGTGTTTAAACGATTACCAAAACGCACCTATTTTACTACCAATAAATTCGAAATGACTGCCAGAATGGATAAATGTCCACCAAATTGTGTTTGGATAAATGATCACCAAACTTCTTTTTATGTTTTGTGTGCTTAAGTTAAAAATAAAATATAACTAAATCAATAAGTATTAATCAATATTCCTCTAATTAAACATGTTAATAAAGTTTGGACAATAATTATTTAAGTATTTTTTGTTTTTCTTACCTGTTCAACCTAACACGAAGGATAAAGGGGGCTTCGCTTCGCTCACCCCCTTTACCCTTCACCTAACTACCGCAGTATTTTGCCCTGATATTTTTTGCAACTTTTGGTGTTCATTTATCCATTTTGGGTAGGAAAAAAATATTTTGGTGATCATTATATTTGTTGCCGATTCATAATTCCCTATTGAACACAAATATTTTACCAGTTACATTAAAATAAAATGCATGTACAAGGGCGAGCTTGTCTCTAAAAAGAGATTTATTCCAGCAAACCCAAGGCATCAAAGGACATATTATCATAAAAGGGTAGGCAGTGCACAATAAGTATTATAAATAAAATGCCTAGGCATAAATTAAGTGCTACCCATGAAATAAAGACAGTAAATACTAAATAAGTAGACTACACTTTACATAAAATACACAAAAACTTTTACGAAAGAGAGAAGTAGTGCTCTTAAATACGGTTCTTAAAAGAGGAAAGAGTGGGACTGTCTCTTATTATGGATAGTGCAAGGAAGTGCGTTCCAAAGTAGAACTGAGTCGAAGTAGCATCTACATCAGGTTGGTGTAATAATGATCGTCTCTAATAAGGGCCAAGAGCACCCTTCCATTGAGGGCCCTAATTCAGGCTAGTGTAATATACAATATATCTACCTCTACATACACAAAAAAAACCCAAATACCGTTATTTTTTAAGCATAGACTTCGCTGTGCAAACAACATGCGATGATATAATAGTTGACATGATGTGTCAATGGCCCAGCCGGTATAAACTTTGTCAATAAACCACTGAGAGAATTTCAACATTGAAGTGCCGGTTGTTGACCTTGACACAGCCACTCCGGCGCATTGAGCGGATTGCTCCGAATTACCGCCTTGCACCAGTTAGATAGGTAGATGTACGTAACGCTAATTTTATTACCTCTCTCAATGCCTGGCGGAGGTGGCGGCGCAAGGGTACAAAAGAAATGCCTGCGTGGGCAAGAGAGAGACCCCCCTAACATGCCTCCCCCCTAACATGCCGATATCATGCCCGCTGACTATGAGCTGATGTCCGCTCGTAAAATCGGGTAAGCAGGCAAACTCCTCCCATATATTATCATATACACATATATATCGCCCAAAAGGGCAAATTACAGGTAGAAAGAATTCAGCATATACCGAGGCCATGGCTCACAGTAAAGTCTTAGAAAGACAACTGCAAACATAAAGGGGTTGTTGTTAGTCCGTATAGCACACGAGCTGATGCCCGCTCAATATGTGGGGACCCGGACATAGCACGGAGGTCTGACTCCTGGGCATGGGTAATTCCATTTTTTGCCCCTCCAACAATATTATACTAATGAAGCCTGCGATTTCTAGTAGCATTACCCCCTGGTTGAAATGACTAGAGTATAGGTATGCAGGCCTTGCGGTCCGAGGGTCTGTCTCGCAAGCGGTCCCGGATTCCATTCCCGAAAGAAAAAACCCAGGTCTTGTATATATACATCATGTGTTGCGTCGCTGTTTCTGGTTCTCACTGAGTGCCTATCCTAGTGTTTGGCCAGAAACATCGAACCTATATGTGCCTGTATATAAATTGATATTATTTATTTATAATTATAACACACATGAAGATGTGCAGTCGATGTGGAAGAATCACGAGCGTAATAATCGATCAATCAATCAGCACTCATTTACTTACTGCGAATAGGCTTCTTCTTTATTAGCTATGTACGCCATATCGTATAAGGTAACATATCTAATCATTAGATCTTAAGTTGAATTTTTCATGAAAATATTTTTCTCTCATCAAGCATCTATAGACAAAATAATAAGAATCGCTCATGATCATGATCCAGCCATTTATAAATACTTGTATTGTATAATCCATGACAGGATTCTTGGCCAGAGGGGAGACACACCCGCAAAGGCCATGCCATAGTGCTGCGCTGGGCACGTTCGCATCGACACTGTTTATCGATTTCGATATTGCTAACGTTGAGGCTTGCACTTGCACTTGTGTATTTAATTAAAATGGCGTGGGCTGCCTCTTCGTCTATATGAAAAAGGGAAAATCCATTAATCCATTCTCAAGCACGAGAACTGGCTAGAAAATGACTGGAAAATTGTGACATTGAACGGTAAAAATATTTCGAAAACATATTGAGAAACTAGAAAATGAATACCCAGAATCAAATGTTAAAGGAATAGAGAAAAATTTATCATAGAAGTCGGAGTAACCAGCCAGTGACGTGCGAAGATTCCTTAAGAGTTTCATGCGGTTATAGTATATGTACATTTGATTTTGATTTTGATAAATAAAATTTTTGTTCTAACAAAAAGGTGATAGATACTAATAATATTCAACTCCAGCTAGTGACCTACAAAGATTCCTTAAGAGTTTCTTGTGGTTATAGTATATGTACATTTGATTTTGATTTTGATAAATAAAATATTTGTTCTAACAAAAAGGTGATACTAATAATATTCAACTCCAGCCAGTGACCTACGAAGATTCCTTAAGAGTTTCTTGCGGTTATAGTATATGTATATTTGATTTTGATTTTGATAAATAAAATATTTGTTCTAACAAAAAGGTGTTACTAATAATATTCAACTGTATTCAATTCTAACATTTCATTGGTAGTAATTTATTAGGGTTCCGTACCCGAAGGCTGCCTAACGGGACCCTATTACTATGCCTTCGATGTCCGTCGGTCTCTCTGTCTGTCAGAGGGCTATATCTCATAATCATAAACCGTAATAGACAGAGAGATTTTCACAGAATCTTTATTTCTCTCGCCGCTACATAAACAAATAATGAACTACTCACATTTTTTTTAAATTAAGGGAGTTTCCCATAAGTTTTTAGCGTTTTTTCTTGTACGATGGTAAGGGGTGCGAGTCCGACTCGCACTTGACCGATTTTATTGAAATTGTTAATTAAAACAATTAGGTACGAATTAATAGTAGTTGCAGGTATTCATGTTACAAGCATGATCCAGTGTTTCTGTATGTACAGACAATCTAGGTATAGAATTGCTTTGAATTGAAACGTGAAACAAAGAATCGGCATGCAATCGTGCGAAGGTCAATATTTATTTTCGTCGTATAATACTAGAATCGAGAAAAACAGGCAAACATAAAGTTAAAAATGCTACTTAGGTACTTTATGTTATTAGAAGATATTAAACAAAGATATGTAAATGTTATTTTAGTGGTGAAATTGGCCTATCTAATCACAAGTTTGCACAAAACATGATTGCACATTTCATTTTATAATCGTTGCTTTTGCTGTCCGTCCGGTAAATAGGTGTAGTCCTGGAGGCCACGCACGAGGCTATTTCGTAAGTAACTCGAGCGCATCACATTAAGATATGTGAGATACCTTACACCCTGTTTAGTAACTCCACAACAACTGAGCTTTCCATCTATGGTCTGTTATTTAATTCGACGGACCTGTTTCACGGCTCAAAATGTACAAATGTTGCTAGAATTTTCGAAGTGCTGCACATATTGATTACCAAAAAATACTCAGATTCTAAGGCAAACCTCAAACCTCAAAACACACGTAGATGGATCCTCTGCCATGGTTTATTGCTCTGCCAAATAATGTAGTACTCGCCATAGGTTTAGTTTCTCCGACAACAATGACATCTTCAATCAAATCGTACAACTGTTCTGTCATTTGTCACAAACAAGATGTGAACAAAACATAATTTTCTTTCGTAAAACACTGTACTATAATTTCATGTTAATTGTCACATAATATCAATTACCAATCGCAATAGGGTCGCAATGGATATGAAGAAATCGTGCTAAGCCAGAATGTCTCACGTAAGCGCTTTTTATATTTATTCAAGGATAGTAGATAGATACAGTTATACAGATAAATCATTTCATTCATTAGACGACACAAACACACAATTCCAAAAAATAGAAGAAATCATCAAAAAATAAAAAACACATTGCAACAGTTACAAATTGCACAATTACAATTTTCACACAAAACAAAAAATATGTAGAAGCTGGAGCAACCATGCGGTATTGTGATTAAGCCGCGATAATGAAATGGCACTGACTTAGCAATGTTTCTGGCAGAGCATAACGGACGAGACAACAGTGGCTCAAGAACATATTAATGTAAATTATAATAAAATAACTGATGCCCGCAACTTCATCTGCGTGTTCTTAGGAAGTATAATTTACCACGATAACGTTATCCTCCTTATGGTGCAGTCGGATAAAAAATATCCTATCCTAATCTCGCTCATTGTGCTAAATTTCATTCAAATACGTTCAGCCGTTTTAGCGCGATGGAGGCACAAACACACAAACACACAAACATCCAAAATTCCAAAATTCGCTACTTTCACATTTATAATATTAGTTGGATAATTTACATGAAATAGGAATTAATAATCATGTTATTTAAATTATGAGTGAGCTAAAAATAAATGAAATATGAAGTAATAAATGATTTAATTGAAATAAAAAATGAAAGATATACTGAGACTACTCGATCGGCGCCTAAAACTCTGGGCAGACAAACGTTTCGAGGAACTCATCACGGAATCCACCAAAGCAGATAAATCTATATGGAATACAAGAAACCGGAAACAAAACAACAATGACCAAGAAACAAAATTATTCACACGACTGATACTACATGGAAAAACGCGGGAAGCGCTCAACTGGCTCCTCACAAAAGACACGAGCAAAGTTTTAAACCCAGACACTGAAGTTGATCCATCCGGTAAAACCGTCAGTGATGTGCTGAGAGAAAAGCACCCCCCGCCTAATACTCCAGATCCCGCTTTATTCACTCTCCCCAAAGACGTCACAAAACTCCCACCACTCCTTGAAATCGAAATAACTTGTGACCATGTCGAAACAGTTGCGAGAAAACTACACGGCGGCGGAGGCCCCACTGGATGCACAGCCGAAAACTGGAGAGATTTCCTACTTCGCTTCGGCCAAGCAAGCGCCCATTTAAGAGAAGCCGTAGCGCAGCTCACAACGAAACTTAGCAACGAAACCATACCCTGGACCCAAATACAAGCATTAATGTCAAGCCGACTTGTTGCTTTAGACAAATGCCCAGGCGTAAGACCTATCGGCATCGGCGAATGCCTACGAAGAATATTATCCAAATGCATGATCTTAGCAACAGGCTCTGAAGTCACTGAAGCATGCGGCCAGTCACAGCTCTGCAGTGGACTGGGCAGTGGCATCGAAGGCGCCATTCATGCCATGACCGATGTCTTCCAAAGAGATTGCCAACCTGGTTCAAACTGGGGAATGCTCCTCGTTGACGCGAACAATGCTTTTAACGCCGTGAATAGACAACTAGCCCTCTGGCAAGCAAGAATATACTGGCCACACTGCGCCCGCTTTCTTTATAATACTTACAATGGCCACGCTGAATTGGTATTTCGCGATTCTGATACAAGACTATATAGCAGAGATGGCGTAACCCAAGGAGACCCACTCGCAATGCCACTGTACGCGCTTGCAACACTACCAATAATTAACAAACTTAAAACCGAAAACACAGTCACACAATGCTGGTACGCCGATGACTCCTCCGCGCAAGGCACTTTCCAAAGCCTACGACAATGGTGGGACAACTTAAACAAAACAGGCCCAGCATACGGATACTTACCACAAGGTAAAAAATCATTTCTAATAGTGTCAGAAACTGACAAGTCTACCGCAGAAAAGACGTTCTCCGGTACCAACGTCTCCATAGTTACCGGCTCCCGCTTCCTAGGAGGCTACATAGGGACAGGAGGGGACGACTTCGTAAAAAAGAATGTAACCGAATGGATATCTATCATCGAGAAACTCACAATAATCTGCAAAAACTCACCTCAAGCCGCTTACACTGCCCTAACTAAAGCAGCTCAGTTTAAATGGTCCTTCCTACTACGTGTCTTAAAAAATTCAGAAGAACTTTTTGAACCCTTAACTAACACATTACACGACAAATTCATACCAACACTAATCGGAGGCGAAATCACAAAACTTGAAACCCAGCTATTTACCCTCCCAGTCCACAAAGGCGGACTTGCCCTTTCTGACCCCTTCAACACACCAAACCGTGCATACCAAATCTCAAAACAGGGATCTACAATACTTTCAACAGCCCTAACCGAGATAAAAGACATAAACCTTGCTGAACACTACAATTCTTTGCGTGACGCAAGAAAGGAAGGAAACAAGGAAAAATAAACATACGAGAACGAAACTCTAGAAAGCATTCTAACAAAATTACCATCCAAAAAGAAAAGAGCAATAGAAAGATCAATAGCGACAAAAATGAAAAGAAAAACATCAACATGGCTTTCAGTAATACCGACAAGAAAAGACAACTTCGACTTATCACCCCACGAATTTAGAGATGCCCTGGCCATAAGATACCACCGCACACCAATCTCCATGCCTGCGACTTGCGACGGCTGCGGCAATGACAACTTCAACGTGGACCACGCCTTGTGCTGCAAAACAGGTGGCCTTATCACACGCAGAAATAACGAAATAAGGGATCTTTTCTGTGAACTGTGCCAGCAAGCCTGGGGAAACGTCACGAAAGAGCCAGTCATCTCCGAAGGCGATACTGGGCTGCGCGGAGACTTGGCTTGTCGGGGGGTATGGATTGCCCAGAGGGAGGCGTTATTTGATATCCGTGTCATAGACACCGACGCTCCCTCCCACGCATCACGCCCCGTAGCGGCTGTCCTTCGTTCAGCTGAAGAAGAAAAGAAAAGGAAGTACTGCGACCCATGCGAGACGCGCCACACCACCTTCACCCCTTTAGTAACCTCTGTCGACGGAGTTTTTGCTCCACAAATGATATCATTCACTAAACACCTCGCCGAAACACTGGCGGACCGCTGGAACCGGACCCCTGCCACAATAATGGGCTGGCTACGAGCAAGAATTCAAACCGCCATCATCAGGGCTAGCAGCATGTGCATCCGCGGCACCCGCCATAGGTGGAATCGCACAGGCCTTTATGAGGATGGAGCGGCAGTCCCACACGTCTTGAACTAGAATGAATATCTTATTTATATTCTCTGTACTTATTTTCATGAATCTTTTGCTTAATAAATTTCTTATCGTTAAAAAATTTAATTGAAAGTATTATTGTCATCTATTGTGATAATATTGGAATTATAATAGTATTGTATTGAATTTATAAATATTTGAGAATAATTATTTGTATTGTATTAATAGGAATCAATGTGATGTCAGTGTGGGGGTACTCGGATTAAAAGAAATATTGTGTCGTGTGAAAATTTTCTTACTCATAAGCGTGTAGTAATGAGTTATGGCGTTGTTTTGGATAGAATAAGTTAGATTAAGACTTAAAACAGTGTTTACAGGCCCAGACATAAGATGTACGCGTATATTTTAGCAAAATTCATAGTATTTTAACTTTTACAAATTTTGTCAAGACGTTTTGTAGGGATGTATAAAATTGATATCGATAATTCGATAAGAAAATAACAGCGTAATTTATTGTTCATTATTTCCTTTATCTATTTTAGGACGATTTGCCGCTGCATCAGCTCTGAAGAAAATGATAAATATATATAAGTACGTATGCTCCTTCAGAAACGATACACTTACGCCAACGGATAGTCCAATCATCAAAACATTTTTAAAACGCTTTTTCCGGAATTGAGTTCAGTTCTCGTCGCGAATTCTCCTTTATTTAGATTTAGATTTAGATTTAGATTTCTTTATTAATCCATAAATCACACTTACAGTTTGCACCAACACATGTGAATAGTAATAATACAATGAAATAGAGATATTAATACAATAATATAGCAATACAATTTATAAAATAACAAATTAAATTAAAATCAACAAATTAAATTAAAGCAAGTTCATTGTAAAAAACTAATTATCAATAAATTTCTCACACGTAAATAGAATTGTGTTAAGGTACTTAATAACTATTTGAGTAAATTGCCAAAGGCGCATACCAAAAATATCAGTTTCCGGGTACTGAGTGATACACGCATTCAGCAATGTCAGTGCCTGGAAGGTGGGCGCGTGTCGAGCATGCTCTGTACGGGCCACACCCGTCGCAAAAAGCGGCCGAGAGCGCAACATTGCGTAGCATCTAGGAGCCGATAAGGTACAGCTTTGCAGAGCTGTGGGATTGTCCACTCTATTGTGCATAAGGAGATAGTAGTGCACGAGTAGCGCTAGCTTCCTCCTCAACTCAAGGGTGTCAATTCCCACCATTCCTGCTACGAACAAAGACGGAAATAAGTGTGGATAGTACCCATACATTATCTTATATAGGGATCTTGCAAATTTACGCTGGACTTTTTCCAACATGAGCTTATATTTGACTTCATGTGGGTCCCAGATGATTGCATTATATTCAAGCCTGCTACGGACAAAGGCATTGTACAATGTTATGACTGTAGATACGCTGCTGAAATCCTTTGCCTGCCTCATCACAAACCCAAGCGACCTGTAAGCTCTCTTACACGTATCCTGGATGTGGTCATTAAAAGTTAGTTTTGTGTCCATAGTCAGTCCGAGGTCACGAATTTTGGTAACTCTCACGATAGGAGTGCCTGATATAGTATAGTCATGATGTATAGGAGTCAGAAGTCGAGTGTAAGTCATAGTCTTGCACTTGGAGCTATTGAAGGCCAAGTTATTTCTCGCACTCCATTCAACCACCCTATCAATGTCTCCCTGCAATAACTTAACATCATCATCACATCCAATGCTCCAAAACAACTTTAAATCGTCAGCAAACATGAGACACTCGGCAGTCTCGATGACTTCAGGAAGATCATTTATCATAATGAGAAACTGGGTAGGGCCAAGGGTGCTCCCCTGACTTACTCCAGAAAAAGTATCATAGGATACTGAACGCATACCTGAAACCTGTACGTATTGTAGCCTATTCGAGAAGTAATTTGCAAACAGGTTTAGAAGCTTGGGAGTGAAACCTATGGCAGCAAACTTATGCAGAAGCACATCGTTATGGACCCGATCAAAAGCTTTCTTGAAGTCAAAATAGTTCACATCTACTTGCTTCTTTTTGTCCATAGCAGATGACACGTAGTTGACAAAGTTCAGATGATTAGTAACCGTCGAACGAGCAGGACGGAATCCATGCTGTGCATCTGCTAGCTGAACTCTAATTTGCTGTGTGACGTGACCATTAATTATTGATTCAAAGATCTTACCAAAAACAGAGATGACAGCTATGGGTCTATAATTAGCTACTTCAGCGCTAGAACCGTCCTTGAGCACGGGCGTGACACGCGACAATTTCCAACGTGAGGGATATGTTGAGGTCTTCAAGGCTGTGTTGTAAACATGGAGGAGGGGTTGCGCCAGCGCTGACAGACAGTCAGCGCTGGCTGTCAGCGCTGGCGCAACCCCTTATGTCTTCTACCGAATGAAAACGTGTGCCACGAAGTGGTAATTTGAGTTTAGGAAAAAGGAAGAAGTCGGCTGGAGCCATATCTGGTAAATAAGGTGGTTGCTCGATAGTATTTGTTGAGTTTTTGGTCAAAAATTCGTTTACAATTATGGCCTTGTGCGAAGGCGCATTATCGTGATGCAAAATCCAAGAATTTTCTTTCCACAAATCTGTCCTTTTTCGCCGATCTTCTATCACATCTCGACCGCTTTTAAACGTTTTGTACCACTCATAACCACGTGTTTTTGATAAAATCGATTCACCGTAAGCCTTCTGTAACATTTTCAGTGAATCCGAACACGAAATTCCGTTGGCGATGCAAATTTTAAGACAAACTCTTTGTTCGATATTTTTGTCCATAATGAAATTCGCAGAACACACTAGCTATGATCTAACTAAAAACAGCACTATAATAAACATAAACAACAGATGCAACTCAAAATCCGCGCCAAAATGGAAAACAGGTGTGCCAATTGAAAAACAACAAAAAAAAACAAAATTTGAATTTGGAACCATAGACAAATTATCCATTCCCGATACTTTTTTGACTGAATGTATATATTGTCTGTAGGAAAGTCGGGTAAAGTTGAAGATGTACAGAGCACGGGATGAGCCGGAAGTGACGACACGCATGATTTTATAAATTTTACTCATTAGAATTTAAATAATTATAATAATAATAATAATACCTTGGACACTTTACACACATTGATCTAGCCCCAAACTAGGATTCCCTGTATCTTGGGTATTAGACAACGATACACATACTTATATAGATAAATAGTATACTTAGATAGATAAACAACCATTTCTAGGGTACAAACATCCGTGCTCATCAAACAAATATTTGCCCCCACCGGGACTCGAACCCGGGACCCTTGGCTTCGTAGGCAAAGTCACTGCCGACTCGGCCATGAACAATAAATGTGATGTTAATCGATTCGTTATAATAGTGTAAATGACAGGCTGTGTGATGGCGGCAAACTAAATTCTATATGACGCCATCGAAAGTACATATAAAATTCACGTGTGACTTCACTTCCCGGATCATCTGCTCTTTGTACGACTGCTCTCTACTGAGATGCATATGACGTGACGTGTGACGTCGTTGTTTCTGGTTCCCACGACACAGGGTATCCTAGTGTGGGCCCAGAAGCAATGTATGTACAGATGTAGTGAATAATCCTTTCCTATCGGCAAAACTCGAAACAACGATAACACCCGAATGGTGCCGATGTGTCTATGAATTACTGTATTATTAAATTACGTGTAGGTATCAAATAAATCGCATACTTTATTTATCAATGTCAAATGTCAAATTGCCCGTTTGACGTATATTACACTGAGATGTTAAAACCACCACGATTCTATCAAATAAAGAATTCGTTAGGTAAACAAAAATATAACTAGTTACTGAGGACGTTTTATTTCAATAAAACGCAGTGATAAAAAGCAAATTCCGGTTGGGATGATCTAATGATTCTATAAGGATTGGAACCCCAAAAGTCTAACTATAAGTCAAAACTACAGTAGGATTTTGCAGACCTTTTTTATAACAATAAATTTTTGTAATTAATTTAAAATACTATGACATAACAAAAAAGACACCTCAACATAAAACAAAACAAACCAGCAGAGAAATTAATATAAATAAATATGATTTTCTGATTGGATGAACGACTTCGATTATGACAGCGGGATAAGAGGAGGAGAAGCGGGGTGGACAGTGTGATGCGAAACAATACTTCCAACTTCCATATCACAGTCAGAATCAGAACTATTTTCTGGTGTATCATCGTCAGAGTTTTCATGAACGGTGATTACAAAACTAGCCATATAATTTTCCAACTCAGGTTAGTGTTTTCGGTACTCGTTTTCGCATTTGATGGCGTGGTCACATACTTTGGCCCAAACATCGGAACCAATCATATTAACCTTTTCCTGTACCAATTGTTTCACAGTAGTCATATTCATACTGATGTTTCTTTTGGATACGTATCCCTTTATTTGAGACCATATGTTTTCAATCGGATTGAAATCAGGATGATATGGTGGCAATCTTAGTACGCTGTGTCCATATTCGTTCATAAGTTTATCTATAGAGTATTCTACAAAGTCTTGTTTGTACTTGCAAATAATTTCATATATTTCAAGTTTTGTTAATGACGGATCAATCGGAACGTTATGTTTGGATAGCCAATCAATCATGTCTTGCTTCCTGGTATTTGAATTAGGAGGTTTTTCTACGTACTTATTATGATATGCAGCATTATCTACTACTAGTACCGAATGTGGAGCTAAGTTTGGAATGAGTTGATTACGAAGCCGTTTTTCATAGTTTTCATTGTTCATCGCGTTGTGATAGTCACCTGTTTTATCAGTAGACTGACACATTAACAATGCCCCAGGTATAAACCCCTTTCTACTACCAGCGTGCACTATTATAAGACGTTGCCCTTTAGAAAGTAACTGTTTCACTCCGTTTTCTGACGAGTCAGCCTAGCTTTTACCTGCCAAATGTGAGGTATGGATGTATGTTTCATCCATATAGACAATCTCTCTCCCTTGCAATCTGTACTTTTTTATCGCGGCTAAAAACTTTACTCTTACCGAAATCCCATTTTTCTAAGAATTTTTCTTAGCGTAAAGTCACATCCCTTAAAATTTATGGCTTCGGATAACTGGGACTTCAGGGCTTTAATTGTAGGTACTTGTTTGTATATCAAATGGAAATTATACACTAATCGGCGTATAACGTTGTAGTCAAAATCGTCAAGACCTAGACAAAATAATTTATTTGGTCTACCCAACTTTGCCGACTTCGGACTATTGGAGGTGGATTAATTTATGTATTCATTTGCAATATTTTATTTACTGTTCGTTGAGAAATTCCACTGGCCTCCGAAACTCGTTTTTGGACTTTACAAAAGTAAGCAGTATAGTTGGTATGTTTGAATTTATCATTTTCAGTTAAGAAATATAAATAAATATTGAAAATAACTTCGCAGGCTTGCCGATCTAAACGTTTCCCTTTTCTTAGTGCTTTCGGCATGTCTGTTATAAATTGTTAATGTGGATCGAATAAAATCAATGTTTATTATTTACAAAAATGACAGACAAGAGTGAAATGCAAAGTCAAAAAAAATATATAGGTGGCCTGCATTAATACACGAGTTCATGAAGTTTATCACAAAATCTAACATAAATATCAACAAAATATTTCTGTGGTATTAACTACTCTATATAGATACTTCCTCTTGCAATGCGACCTTTCCCTACGTTGTCTCGATGGGTACTGAGTGCGAGTGAAGTAGTAAGACAAAAGCGAACATTTCCGAGAAAATACGAAAGGAAAGGATTATTCACTACATCTGTACCTGTATGTAAATGTTTATATTTAAGTTCATCTCATATCAGACGGATCTTAATATGCATCGTCGCACATACGGGTATTTGGGCAATCTAGCTGGCCAAAATTACTTTTTTATTTGGGTGGGTTTAGAGATGATAGAAGGAAAGGGCACAGAAAGTCTTTCCCGCAGTTTCGAGCCTACGCTTGAACCACATTTGAGATTATGTTTCAATATTCTGACAGTATTCCGTTCTCCTTCAATCAATTCGTTCAATAAATGACGTGTGCGAACAGTCCCCCCGATATTGTCATCCTTGTCTTGTCCACCATGACAGTGACATCTGGACAGCGCGGGGAGGCCATTTTGTCAGAATGTCAGTACCTTTTCAATATTCGTGCCGTTCAGTCAAGTAACAAACAAAATAAAGTGTATCTACAATATCATCGAACTGTTCGACGAGTGAAAAAGTGAGAGTGAGTGAAATAATTACATTGTTTTAATTAACATACTCAAAACACGAGACGATTTCTGTATTTTCGTAAGGCGCCTCAGTCTTACGACGGTATTCCACTTCTTTTGGCCCAGCGACGAGTCGATTCTGCTTCCCCGGTACTCTTCGACATATTTTTTTTTTCTGTACGTAATGATCGTCGCCTCGTCATTTCTGAGAAAGCAATCATGGCCGTTGGCAGAAACGGGTGTAGTCTGTCTACACATTTGTCTGCCCGCTTATGTGGTCGTCTCATTTGAGATGACAGCCGTCTCGACTGAGAAGAGTCGGCCGTCCGACAACAATGGGTGCTTTGGCGGAAGCCCCGCCTCATGGAGAAGACATTTCCTTTGGTGCCGTCGTATCCATATTGAAGAAATACTTTCCGGAGGGCTGGCGCGAGTGGCCTATTTCAAATCATACACACGAAGAGCTTTTCGGAGGAGATGTTGTGCCGGCAGCGTTCGGTGCCAAGATACGGTTTGCGATCCCTACTGTGTAGTTGGTACGGGCGTTTAACCTGGAACTACGGCCTCTATTAGAGAAAAAGTACCGGCATATTAGAGGCAGTGTATTGAAATGGCGCTGGGCAGAGCACTACTGTACTCCCCGCGCAACCTGATGCGATATAAATCTTTTGACCAGTTTATTGACACAGTTTGTAAACTAAAACCAATACTGTTAAAACGATCTTACACCTAATCAGTTCTAAAAAATCACGACAGGGAAGGTCGTAGAGAAGAAACTAGCTCCAGTGGAAGTACTGCCAGGTCACGCTCACCCGTTCGTCGTGATTCTCCAATGAGGAATAAAAAGCAAGCCTCAGATCAACTGCTGGTCTCTGTACTGAACCAACAGACTCAACTGTTAGGAAACTTACTGAGCATGCAGGAGGAGCATAGTGAAAATATAAAGAAATTCATGATGGGGTCCTCTCAAGTAGAGTCTTTTGAAGAACTAAACAGTTCGTTTGAATCCATGCCAGACAGTACGATAGAAGAGGATGACACCCGAACCCAGTCTTAATCGAGAAAGATAATGAGTTAAGAAAGCGCAATGTTAATGCCTAGAGCTGCCTTGCATCGTAGACTGGTGTCTCTGTGTAACACTGCCAAGCCCGGGTGCCTTGAAAGTGAATAATCTTCTACTGGAGCAAACACCTGATTGGAAGACTACATCTATCCTCGAACGAACTGATCTCACGATCGGAAACGGCCAAATATCAAACGGCTCTATCAAACAAAGAATAATTTTCCAAAAACTACTTGACAGCCTTCCCGATGATATCCAAGAGAAGATATGAGCCAGACTTTGTTCACGCAGCCTCGGAAGTTAGAAAAACTTCAGATGATCTGTTGCAATATCTGTGTGGGCGCCGTGCCGAGGTGATTCAAGAGAGAAGAGAAATATGTTGCACTAGATCCCACCCTCTGAAACACATCTGTTTGAGAAACAGAAATTTTCTGAAACGTTCAAAGAGCTAGTTGGAATCCAAAAGTTCTTTTCAATGAAAAAGCGATCAGTTGGACTTACAAACATTCAAAGTAGTGTACAGAGCAACTATGAGTATTGATCCATCGTTGTGAGCGGTGTTACACCCTCGCTGTTATTCTTTTTGCACCATTTAATTAAATCAGTCAACTAAATTCCTATTGGTGAAATTCTGCAATCACAATTCCTTGTCTCGCAAGTGAAGCTGTTACGGACTGGCTCCTCCTCCTGGGCGTGTCATAGGTGAGACAGCATATCGCTTAACTGTGCCATACCTGCAGCCTCGGAGTTTGAAGTTCTGCAGAGCCCGCCAACAAATACAAACTTTACAAATACCAACGGCGCGGCTGGGATTTGAACCACTGGACTCTCGGGCTGTGGTCGGAGGTAATACCGATTCGTCTATCGAAGCATAGTCTGAACCGGGTGAAATCTGCAATCTCCAGGTACGCGCCGCTTCACCACCTGTGCGTCATCATCTGCTACGCCGTCTAGCCGCTACGCCGCCACCGTTACGTCACTGCTGCTACGTCTCAAGTTTTGCCTAAGGAATCTCCTAAACACAGGCGACTTCTGGTGTTGGATTTGGGTACCTTAGATTTGCTCTGTTAATCCGGCAGATGGAGTGTCTTCGACCTCGCCATCCTCGGTGGGTGATGCCTCGATAGTTGATGAGTCGAAGCGGGTGAAATGTTGGGGCTGTTCCGGAATCATAAATTCGAGGCAGGTAACGCCTCGAATTTATGATTCCGGAACAACGGTATGCAGAGTATGTGAAAAAGCTTATGATTTGGAATGCGCAAATGTTCCTGAATGCCGTTTCTATAATACTATGTCGGATGAGAGTAAGAAAAGTTGGAAATGTCTGGAGTGTATAAGTAAAACACCCAAAACTGGAAACCTCAATACATCCGTGGGCTCTGCCTATGCTCAGATTCCTGCGAGAAGACTGAATGTCAATGCCGATGATGATCTTGCTCTCCAGACTCCAGATACTGGCTACTCCAAAGTGAACATGAAGCGCGGAGGCTCTAACATGATCAAAGTATTTGATGACACTCAGTATATGTACAATATTCGTACCATCATACGCGACGAGTTCTCGCGATTCACGGGAGAGCGCCTTATGAAGATTGTTAAGACCGTTATTACTGAGAACTTTGCAATTCCAGTCCGCGATGAGCTCTCCGCGTTGAGCAAGAAAGTGTCAACTCTGGAACTCAAGGTTGAGGAGCTTGCGCGTGGGGTGCGTGGTCGGGTGTCATGTATGGACGGCGCAACTGAACATAATAATCTAGTTCCGGTTGAGGTAGACAGGGAGAAACCCACTCAGAAGAAAAAAATCGCAGTAGTAAGAGACAAGTGCTCAGCAAATCTGCCGTCAGCAAGTGTTCGAGTGCAGTCTTCTTCTTCTGACGTTTCTCTTTCTGCATCACACCCGGATCCGTTCGGTGCCTTGCGTCAAATTCCTGCCTCGGATGTACAGGATCTCCCCACTGCGGCATTGGTAAATGCAAATGAGTCGGACTGGATTGAAGTTAAAAAGAGGCGGCAGCGCAGCGCTGCAAGTCTGTCCAACGTTGTGCGCGGGACTGCTACCATCATTCCGGGTCAAACACTCTTGGAAGCTGCTGAACGACGCCGCTATCTGCGCCTGTATTATGTCAAGATTGGCACCACTACTGAACAGGTAAAAACCCATCTTGCCACTTTATGCGGCCATGACGCCTGTTCTGTGTCGTCCCTGAACGCCCGAGGGGACTATGCTTCTTTTAAGTTAAGTGTTCCGCTCTTTCTGCTGATATTGTCTTGTCGCCTGCTAACTGGACTGAAGACATATGTGTGAAGCCGTGGCGTCAGAATTTTCGCCGACAAAGCAAAGACACGTAGAAGTAGAGATACTAAACTTAAACTTAATATTATTTATCAGAATGTGAGAGGACTCAGAAGTAAAACTCATATCTTTTTAAATAGGATTGTGACGTGATAGCTGTGACTAAAACCTTTCTGATTACCTCTGTAATGAACGTGAATTATTTCCCCCTGGATATAAAGTGTATCGAAGAGATCGCCCGGAAAACGTTGGCTGGGGCGGAGTTATGTTAGGGGTGAGGGATAGCTTCTCTATTAAAGTAATTGATAATATTGACAGTCTGACTGCTGAAATTTTGAGTTTGATTATAACTCATAAAGGTGTGAAATTGGTTATCTGTGTAGAATATTTACCACTTGATGTATTAGAATGCTTAGAAGATATATACTGTCGGTACTCTACCCTGAATTTCTTGTTATTAGGAGATTTCAACATCAATTCATGCAGCTCAAAAGTGAAATCACAGGTAATCAACTTTATCCAATTCTGTAAAGGTAAGCAACTAAATGTCACACCTAATGCTTATGGAGGGATTCTTGATTATGTAATCACAAATATTAAATCTGAGCAAGTATTAATTTCAGCTGATGTTGAACCGTTGGTTCCCCCAGACCTGTATCACCCACCCCTGGAGATAATGCTAGCCATGCCCAGCTCAAAACATTCTTTACCTTCTTATATAACCCCAAAATCTCCCCCGAACGGTGATAAGCAACCCCCTAAATGGAATTTTCACAAAGCTGATCTAAGCGAAATGTATCTCGAACTATCTCGCATTGATTGGACTAGTGTATTGAGCTTGGAAGACTGCGATGCTGCTCTACATGCCTTCTATGATGAACTATACCGGATTCTTGATGACAATGTGCCATTAAAAAGTATTACGCAAATCAACCATAGACGTTATCCACCTTGGTTTACGGATGACATTAAATCAAAATTTAAAATCAAGTACTTTCACCTAAAAAAGTATAAGCAGTTGGGTCTGGATTTCAATCATCAGGTTTATAAGTACTATCGAAGTCTTATAAAATCACTAATAGACATAGCGTACCGGCGCTACATAAAATCAGTCGAACGTAATATATATGAAGACCCCAATAAATTCTGGCAGCATGTTAAAAGCTTGCGGAGTGACCTGAGCTCGGGCCATGAATACATGCACAAGGGTAAATGTGTAAGCTACCAGGAAGCTGTTAACGCGTTTGCAACTCACTTTCAGTCTGTATTCTCAGACACAATCCCGAGTCTTAACGCAGAGGATGCTGAACAGTGTTCTGGAGGTTGCTTAGACGCTCTCAACATTTCCATAACTGACATAACATTTCAAGAAGTCAAGCGCGCCATCCAGAGCATCAAAGTTACAGCTGCCACAGGACCTGACTCAATACCAGCTTTCTTGATAAATGATTGTAAATATGTGCTAATTAAGCCGCTTCAGCATATATTTGACCTCTCTATAAAACAGTGTAAATTCCCAGTAAATGGAAGATATCTAGAGTCACGCCGGTGCCTAAAACTAGCGCTATTAATGTGACTGAGTTTAGGCCTATTGCTGTCTTGTCAGGTTTTTGTAAAGTTTTTGAGCCTATACTTAATGCGCAAATAGCTCGACAGGTAGAGATTCGTCTTACAGACGCACACAATGGTTTCCGTGCAGGACGCTCTACCACAACGAACCATATTAACTTCGTTGACTACACTCTTTGTCAAATGGACACAGGTTGTCAAGTTGACGCCGCATTTTTTGACTTTCGGAGGGCCTTTGATATCGTTGATAATGATATACTCCTACGTAAGCTATCTGGCTTTGGTTTCATACCCAAACTTCTAAAATTTATTGCCAGTTACTTAAGGGATCGTGTCCAGTATGTCCAGCTTCAAAAATACCGTTCTGTCGACTACTACACTAGATCTGGGGTAGTCCAAGGTAGCACACTCGGACCGACGTTGTTCGCGCTCATGATCAATGACCTCCCCGACTTTGTGAAGGGGTGTAGATGTCTCGTGTTTGCTGATGACTTAAAATTGTTCACATCTTGTAGAGATACTGCCGATGGTCAAAGAATGCAGAATGATGTAAACGCTGTAGCTCAGTGGAGCAAATCAAATAAACTTGATTTGAATATTGCGAAGTGTAAAGTCATCACGTTTTCTAGGGTACGCGCACCTGCAATACATCTATACACGCTGGACGGACAAGTCATGGAAAGGGTTGACAAGATCCGTGACCTGGGGATAATGTTGGACCAAAAATTAACTTCTAGAGACCACATTGAAACCACTTGTAAAAATGCCAGCAAGACTTTAGGGTTCATCATGCGGACTGCTTCTCATTTTAGAGACCCGAGAGTTGCCATTATGCTTTACAACGCATTTGTTCGAGGTAGGCTGGAGTTTGACGCTATAGTTTGGGATCCTCGCGAGGACAAATACACTATTACGATAGAGCGAATACAAAGGAAGTTTGCTAGATACCTCTATAAGCGAATGTATGGTTATTATCCTTTCCTTTTCCCCTCCCTTTTTGTGGTGGGCTTGGTTGGCCTGTATACTCTAGAGCTTAGAAGAAAACTGGCCCTATTAGTCCACTATATCAGTACATTGAGAAACACAGTAAATAATCCAAGCGTTTTGCGCAGCGTCTATTTAATATTGCCACCACTATTGGCTGCGTCCCACGATTTCTGCGCGGAAATCGTGGGACTTACTTACTTACTAATTATCTAGCAATAATCTAATGATGGATGGGTGACTATTAATAGAAAACAGAAGAAAAATAGTTTCTCTGGTAGAAAGGGTACAGCAACGGTGAGCCCGTCGTGTAAATTCAAGGCTGCTGATGCCAGAATCCCACTGTTTATTTACAATGTGACCAAGGAAGCCTCAGTCAAAGATGTTGCGGAATATATATTTAAAAAGACCCAAATAACAGTCTTACCACAGAAAATTGATATGAAGGTGCCTAAAGATTACGATTCTTACAAAATATACATACCTAGAAAAAGCTTGTCATTGTTTGATGATGATTATTTATGGCCTAATGGTATTTTCTTTAGAAGATACTATTTATTCAAGAACAACGGGATTTTCACGGCCCAGGCCGCTATCGATTCACAGGCCTTGCAATAAATCACACATCGCAGCTAAAACATAGCTATTGTATGCTGGCAAGCTTCAACTGTAAATCTTTAATGAGAGCCATAGACCATGTCAGAGAGCTATGTACTAAGATGGACATTGTGGCGCTCCAGGAGACCTGGCTCATGCCCCACGATCTACCGTACCTAAGCAGCGTCCACCCTGACTTCGCGGCTACTGGAGTGTCAGCTGTGGACACATCGACGGGAGTGATACGGGGTAGACCATACGGAGGTGTCGCTATATTATGGCGTAAAAGTGCGTTCGATCGAGTTTCGGTCATCCAGTATAAAAGTGTTCGGCTGGTGGCTGTAAGGTGTGAAGTGGCAAGTCGTTCTGCGATTTTCTTTTCAGTATACATGCCTACAGACTCGAAGGTAAATCTAGTAGATTTTACTGAGTGCCTAGCGGAAATAAGTGCTATTATCGACGAAAACAACGCTGACAATGTATACATACTTGGGGATTTTAACGCTCACCCAGGTGAGTTGTTCTGTCATGAGCTACTTTTATTTTGTTCGGACCAAAAGTGGATATGCGCGGACATAGAACCGCTAGGCATTGACTCGGGCACATATACCTATATAAGTGACGCTCACGGTAGCAGTAGGTGGCTTGACCATTGCGTAACTACCAGTTTAGCGTATCAAACTATCAGGAACATTGAAGTGCGGTACGACGTCACGTGGTTGGATCACATTCCACTGCAAATTGAATGTGACTTTACGGTACTTTTACCTACAATTAATATATTTACTCCAGCACAGTGCAAAGTAATATGGGGTAATAGGGACGAAAATCAAGTTAAGACATATACGGACTTGTGTAATAGACAATTAAGATCCGTTGACTTTCCACCAGAGCTGAAAGATTGTGGTGATAAGATATGTGCTAATCGTGATCATAGAATAGTAATAAGTAATCTTTATACCAACCTAGTCAGTATTTTGTGTGAATCTGCTACTATCAGTTATCGCGGCCGTGATCCTTCTAATAAAAAATATGTTGTTGGTTGGAACAAACATGTAATGACGTTTCATAAGGATGCTCGATTACACTTTCAGACATGGCTATTGTATGGGAAACCTACTACAGGATTTATTTATGATAATATGAAAAAAGCTAAAAAGTATTTTAAAAACAAACTGAAATGGTGTCAGGACAATAGTGACCGAATCAAAATGGACATAATAGCGACAAGTCACGAAGCCAATGATTTCAAGAACTTTTGGAAACAAACTAATAGATTGAGTCCAAAGCCCAGCCAACCCGTGAGTGTGGAGGGCCTGACCGACAACAAAGACATCGCTAATATGTTTAAAAATAATTTTACTGTAGCACCTTTATCTGTGTCAACTGCGCCGAGGTTCGACACTCACACCCATCATGCTGAGGAACGTGCATACCAAAGATTCACTATAAAAGACGTAGAGATGGCCATACGCGGTATGAAACGTGGAAAGTCGCCGGGACATGACGGGTTGAGTGTTGAGCACTTAAGACATGCGGGTGTGCATCTCCCCCGAGTTCTCAAAATGTTTATTAATGCCTGTATTGGACACTCTTATCTACCTGAGGATTTAATGAAAACTATTGTAGTACCTATAATAAAAAATAAGACAGGAGATGCCAGTGATAAGGGTAATTATAGGCCTATTTCTTTGGCAACTACTATAGCGAAGGTGCTGGACAGTTTGCTTGACAAAACACTTACTGCATCTCTACATTTATATGATGCACAATTCGGGTTTAGGGCCGGGTTGTCCACAGAAAGTGCAATATTGTGTCTCAAGCAGACTGTCCGGTACTACACAGATAGAAAGACGCCGGTATACGCCTGTTTTCTTGACCTATCTAAGGCTTTTGACCTCGTTAATTACGAGATCCTTTGGGACAAGCTGACAAAGGAGACCGACTTACCTGATGAGCTTATTGTTATGTTTAAATACTGGTATGAAAATCAACGCAACGCTGTCAGGTGGGCCGGCTCATTAAGTCAGGAATATAGGCTTAATTGCGGAGTACGGCAAGGTGGGCTGACGTCTCCTAAATTGTTTAATATACCAGGGTCACGCAGTTCAAGTACCTGGGCCATGTGGTCACGGACAGGCTCACAGATGACCTGGACATGGAAAGAGAGCGCAGGGCGCTGGCGGTTCGATGTAACATGCTGGCTCGCAAGTGAAACTCACATTGTTCAGAGCGTACTGTCAAACCTTCTACACCTGCAGCCTGTGGGTTAGCTACAAGCAGAGGACCTACAGCGCTCTTCTTGTTCAATACAATAACGCGTTGAGGATTGTGTTGGGGCTGCCGCGATTCTGTAGCGCCTCAATCATGTTCGCAGAGGCGAAAGTCGTCGACTTTTTTGCGATTCTGCGAAAAAGAATCGCTTCAATAATGATTCGTACACGCGGCAGCCCGAATACAATTCTCGATACGTTGGCAAATAGGATCGACAGCCCTATTATGAGACACTGGGTAGGTGTACATCTAGCTCCTAATAAAAATGATGTACCTAACTGTGTTTTTCCTGATTGCTTCATGTAAATAATGATGTGTAATACGTGTGTGTAAGTGGTTGTGTGTGAGGGTAGAGATATGTGTGTGAGGGTATGTTTGTATGTGTGTATGCCTATTAATTTGATTATGCTAAAATTAAAATTTTATTTTGTATATGTTGTGTAAAAATATGGATTATTTATATGTGAAATAAATTGATAAATAAATAAATAAGTGCAATTTGGTGAATAATTACTGTAAGACTTATTGTAAACTATTGAATAAATAAATAAATAAAAAATAACTCAAGTCACCAGAGATTTCGATCCAAATCATCAAACCCACAATAATTTCAAGGCCAAATGATCAGGCCCAGAAGCATGCCAAATTCCAAATCCAAAAGGGGGAAAAGTGGGAGGTGGCTCACAGTAACTCTTTCAAAGCCGGGCGCCTCGCAACATATGCTCATCAATGGTCAGCAGCGCCCGAAAGCCTTCTAAGAATAATCAACGGATACAGAATACCCTTTATTCAAAAAAACCCTCTGGTCAGATTCTCTCTAGAAAACATCCAACGTTTCATTACACCACAATACCTCGGAGATGACAAAAGAAGTAGAAAACCTTATAAAATCGGGAGCTCCAGCAATGAGTGTAGAGAAAAGTGGGATCCTCTCTACAATGTTCTTATGGAAGTAAGCGAAGATTTTGTATCGTGTCGTGTGAGGATACGAACCTAACAGAACCTAACAGAAAACAACAACCAGGATAAAATTTAAATTGTCAGTTTATTGGATAAATACAGTGAAGTCTATAAAAAAGATGATGCGAAGATGAGGATGGATGAAATGAGAACAAGTTTTATAAAAGACCAATTAAGTATAAAAAGGAAGCGGAGGATACGAAGAGTAGAAGACCGGTGGAGTTAGTGTCCAGGATGCAGGCGTATTTGTTGATGTAGATGTTGTTGAAATTCATTAAAATCCATTCGGTAGTTTTTTCGTTTAAGAGTTACAAACATCCATACATACCTACTCACAAACTTTCACGTTTATAATATTATTAATATTAATTAAGTAATATTAAATACAGCCCATGAATGTACCTACCTATGTACATACATGTAAGTCCACACAAGTAGGATTTTCTGAAGCACATCAGAATAAGATATGGTGAGTTAATGACATGCCGGTAAGTGTACTTTAATACAGTAATAAAGTAAATTTCAATAAACTTAAGGATTTGATGGTAATGTAAGGGCATGGGTCGGTCTCAAAGTTTCTTACAAAAGTTGCCACCAAGTATATGTATATAAATTAGTTTTAGATTTGCCACCAAGCAAATATAAATTTAAAATGAACCTTTCTTTCTTATCCACACCCGGTTTACTAGTAGAGATCTCTTGTTAGAGACAATGTTCAGACTCACAAAAGTAAGTAGTTCTTTTATGGGATACTGAATATGCTTCTACAATAAAATTCCACAAGAAATACAAATCTTAACTGAAGCACGATAAAAAAAATGTATAAAGCACACTTTGTGCACCTACTACAAAATTAATGACTTTTTGCAAGACACCGCATTAAACCAGTTCATTGCACCCTAAATATTATGTACTTATCATTAGGCACCTACTTAATGTTATATTATACTTGCTTGATTATGTTATGACGTTCATTAAGTCTCAATTCTTGTGTTATTATGAATAAAAATATTTGAATTGAATTGAATTGAATCAAATTCCTTAAAAATATAAGAGATGTTTTGTTACAAATAATCACACAATTAATACATTCTCTCAAACTTCATATCTTATTATGTCAATGTTTTTCAATGATTTTTCGAAGTACCGCCCTTACCGCCCGGAAAGTGCATCATGTGAAAATGAAAATAAATATAATAAATAAAATTCCAAAACACTCACTTATCAACAAACAGCGGTATCAGACTGAGCATCTCCAGCACCAATACATCCACCACCTTGGCGTCAACTGGCTTGCTGCTGGTAGGACGGACCCAGTGTGCAGACCCGTCGGCCCGGACAACCGGCTCGGCGCTCTGGTAGCCCGACTCCTCATCCTGGCTCTTGTGGATGCAACAGCAGTTGCCCATCACCTGTGTAAGAGAAGTTGTAGATGTAAAATAAAAACCAATAAATGGTTTCTTTATCTTAAATAAAGTTTATTCATTGATTGATGCCCCACTGAGAGGCATGGGCCTTAACGCAACATCTAGGAAGATCAAACTGTACAGGAAGAGAGATTAATAAGGTTCAAATTTCTGGAAAAATTTTGAAGTTAATTCAATAAATAAAAAAAATTAGAGGACCATCTTACACAAATCGAACTAGGTCCACTAAGATCAACAAGACTTGTGTAATGGGTACTAGACAACAATATATTAAATAGATAAATACTTATGAAGTATGCCATAGATAGTTTTTCAGCTTTACTTTTGAACCTTATTGCACAGACTCTTTGCATTATGGGGATCCAAAGTAAATCTGAAAACTAAGAAAATAACAAGTTTTTATGAGTGCCCCATATTATTATTTTTCTTATAACATTTTGTTGTATATTAATCACACACTTTGTAATTTTTTTATGCATCTGCATAATAAAATTTAAGAAATACAACAAAACCAGCAATACTAATAACAATTGAATTCAAACAATTATGTGGACTATTCCTGTGACTTACTAGGTCTCAATGATAATTCTAACCCTAACATATGCATACAGACCCTGGAGAAGAGAAACATCACATAGAAATAAATAAATATGATAAATATACCTACAATTTTCTCACAAAGGATAAGTCTGATACACTAGATTATTCTATTGTAGCAAATATTGTGTGCTATCCTCTACAATGTTATTCAAGTAGCTTAAATATTCAGTTGTATACTTACAATTGCAGACATACATGACTGAGTAAAACTTAGAAGGAATGAAAGAAATGCACAATCTATCATTTCACCATGCACCTCAAGGACAATCAGGTAACAGCAAACTTTGAATCAAACAAATCTTAAAAATATAGGTATCTGCGGTTGTGCTTCTACTGTAACTGGATGCAGGCAAATGATAAACGAAATTTGATCATAAAAAACGAGGATGTCACAATCAACCAGATTTCAAAATCAAGGTTAGCACAACAGAAGCGCAAGGCGACTCACGCGGTTGCTGATGACTGTGATATATCTATCGCATTTCTGAATAAAGCGAACTTTATAAAATAATACGGTGAGAATACATTTAAACCACTCATTGCCGAGAGGGTGACAACTGAATCGAATTGTGCAATCCATGCATTTTTAGACCAAGCAAAACCTGCTAAGCTTTAAGAAATTGCGCTGTGGGATGGCAGTTTTAGAGATAAATGAGTAGTCTTCCTGGCCAGCACGGCCGACTGCATCCTGCAGCTTGCACAACATCGCATGCATGACATGCAACACGACTCCACTAGTTAGTACGCTGCGCTTTCTAACTAAAAAGAACTGACTCACCAATTCATGCAATTCATGTCCTGCCGCGAGAAACAATGGTTAAAGGAACGTGCAAGAGTAATTGACAAAAATTATGTGCATACGGAGAAAAAACAAATATTTTTTGTAAACACAACACACTCGTATCCTTTCTGACATTCATTCATTCAACAATAAATATTCTTGTTTTTTTTTTCTCAGTGTTGCCATAATGTTGCCAATTGATTGAAGTAGCCCAAATCCGAACGCACTTATAACGCGTACAGATGTAGTGAATAATCCTTTCCTATCGGCAAAACTCGGAACAACGATAACACCCGAATGGTGCCGATGTGTCTATGAATTACTATATTATTAAATTACGTGTAGGTATCAAATAAATCGCATACTTTATTTATCAATGTCAAATGTCAAATTGCCCGTTTGACGTATATTATTATAAATCCTTTATTGCACAGAAAATCACAGTGGAAATTATAACAGAAACAGTATGCAAAGGTGAGCTTATTTCTAAAAAGAAATTTCTTACAGCTAACCTGTGAAGAAAAGAGAAAAATAAAATATAGAGAGGTAGTCCTAGTGTACAATTAAGAGTTAAAAGAAATAAATAAAATAAATATACTATCAAATAAATCACAATACACCCTATGTAATTACTATAAAATAAATAAATAGAATACAATAAATAAATAGATATACATAAATACTATGAGATACCCACTATTCGGAAGAGAGGAGATGCTGTTTCAATTTTTTCTTGAAAGTGACCAAGGATTTGCAATCCCTTATAGCGCAAGGAAGTGCATTCCACAAACGTATTGCCCTTAACCTAAACGAGTGCTCGTAAGCAACAGTGTTGTGCTGAGGAATTGACAAAAGTGACACCGTGTGAGATCTCCGAAGTCTATCCCCTGAGAAAAGATACTCAAAACGTTCACGAAGATATGCAGGGTAGCACGGATTTCTCAAAATATTGAAGAGGAAGGAGAGAATGTGCATATCACGACGAAGTCGGATCGGGAGCCAGCCTAATTCCCTACGATATTGGGACACGTGGTCGTACTTACGAAGTCCGAAAATAAACCGAATCCCGAGATTTTGGAGTCGCTCGAGTTTGTTCAGTAGATCTTCGTTCGCACTGGCCCAGCAAACATCGGCATAGTCTATTAAAGGCAGAAGAAGGGTCTGAGCTAGCATGATTTTAGTCTGCCTAGGCAGGAAGAACTGCAAACGCCGAAGAGAATGAAAGGATGCAAAGACTCGTCTGCTGACCTCACAAACATGGGGCGACCAGGATAATAGATTGTCAAAAACAACGCCAAGATTTTTGGCTTTCTCGCTATACTTGACAATGGTACCGTCAAATAGAACGGGATCAACGGACTTATTCTGCAACAAATCAAGTAAGTGCCGTGAACCTAGTATCATCACCTGAGACTTGTCCGGGTTGACTAATAGCCCATACGAAAGAGACCATTTCCTGATGTTGTCGAGGTCAGCATTCAAAGCCTCAACAGTCGAAGTCAGATCACACAGGGGAAAATGCCGATAAATTTGAAGGTCATCTGCATAAAGATGATACGAGGAAGACAATACATCCGAGATGGAATGGATGAAAACTGAGAAGAGAAGAGGGGAAAGGATGCCACCCTGCGGAACACCTGTAGAGAGCTTGCACCATTCTGTAGTGACCTCTTCAGACTTCATGCGCTGCTGGCGGTCTCTCAAGTAAGAGTCAAACCAGCGAGCCGAGTGTGAAGAGACGTTAAGCGATTTTAAGATTTCAACAAGTATATCGAAGTCGACGCAGTTGAAGGCGCTGCTAAAGTCTAGGAGAGTCAGGACTGTCAGCTGCTTCTTATCCATTGCCAGTTGGATATCGTCAGTTACCTTGAGTAGTGCTGTGGTGGTGCTATGCCCCGGTCTAAAACCAGACTGAAAAGGGTTCAGTAAATTCATGGAGGAAAGGTACGAGGACAGCTGGGTGTGGACAATTGATTCAAGGATTTTGGAAAGGATTGGTAGGATGGAAATGGGACGGAACTCTTTGAAGGAGGACGGGTTAGACGTTTTAGGTAGGGGTAACACTAATGCTCTTTTCCACTGGCTCGGGAAGCAGTACTCGCTCAGCGACGCATTGATTATATGCGTTATGGGTTGTAACAAATGATCAAGTACACTGAAAAGCATCTGAAAGCAGATCTTGTCATCACCTATAGCCTTTGACGATATTGCTAGAAAAGCCTTCCTTACTGCGCCAACTCCGACAGACCTGAGGTTGAAAGGTAAGCTACTGGATGTCTTTCTGGTGCGCAAGTAACGAATGGTAGCATCCTTGACAGGGGGGTCCATCACGACAGGGGAGACAGCAAAGAATTTGTTGAGACCGTTGAGGTCGACACTACCGGTTACTGCGTCCTGGGACTTACCAACACCGAGGGTCTTCAGGAACTTCCAAACCTGTGCAGGAGTGTAACTCTCAATACTCTCGTAGATATGGCGGCGTTTGGCATCTCGACAAAGACGGGTGCAACGATTACGGAGGCGTTTGTATATAAGGAGATTATCGTCCGTCGGATCCTTCTTATATCTACATTTGGCACGGTTCCTCTGGGCCATCAGACCCTTGATGGTGTCAGTAAGCCAGGGCGCAGGGAGATGTTTGACCCTAACCTTTTTGACAGGAGCATGTTTGTCGAACAAACTCAGGACAATCGATTGGAAATGCTGGACTTTTTCATCAACGGGCTCACTACAGACGACAGGGGACCAGTCTATAGAGGCGGCCTCAGACTCAAGGGAGCTGAGATCCATACCCTTGAAACTGCGAATATCCAGGAATTTCCCTGCGCGCTTGGGAGGCCTTAACTTGAACGAGAGATAAATCAGATCATGAAAGGAGAAGGGGGCGTTAAGTTGGCCATGCGTTGCAACCTTGGATATGTTAGAAACAATCATAAGATCCAAGAGAGAGGGGGTGCAGTGGGGCTGGAAGTGAGTTGCACTCAGGGGAAGAATATTTAAATTTAGGGAGCTTACGATAGACTGGAGTTTGGCAGAGCGAACATCATTTTTTAGTAAACAGGTATTGAAATCACCTAGGATAAGTGTGTCACTGTATAGGGGAGATAGATCATTAAGGATGCTTTCAAAAGAGTCAAAGTAGTCGATGAGGAGAGAGGGGCTATAGAAGACACCCAGAAGGACCTTAGTGTGATGGAGGCATAGCTCAAGAAAGAGGTGTTCAGCGGATCCAGAGTACAGACTAGGTGAGTGGCTGATGACTTTGCAAGAAATGTCGGAACGAAGATAAATAGCAACACCGCCACCAGCCTTGCCCGTCCTATCATTCCGATAGAGCCTGTACCCCGGCAGAGCATACAAGGTAGAAGGAAGAGAGGGTTTGAGAAATGATTCGGAGATCAGAATACCATGAATGCTCTGATCGCTGAAGGAGTCGAGAAGGTCGACATGACTGGAATGAATGCTCTGAGCATTTATGTGAACGACGTTGAAGTTTCTACTGAGGTTGGAAAACACACGTTTAAGGGCAATAGGCAAAACGTCGTCCGTGGACGACAATCCACTTCCTACGCTATCGGAAGCTTCACTTTCGGAGTAGGAGAAGTAACTATCACTAAATAAGAAGGTATCCATATGAGTAATTATAATATAATAAATAGATATATAATAAAATAAATACAATAAAACCTACTAAAAACACAAAAAAATAAAAAAGTCAAATCCAAAAAAACAGAAAGGCCCGAACCCAGCCAAACCCTGGGTTTACAAAAGTATAGTACATATGGAAGGAAATACATTATACAAGATAACAAATAATAGATGAGACGTGGGTGGGCAGCACAAACAAAAAAGAAATGAAGAAACAGCAAAGTGAATCCAAATACGAACATACAAGATCCGTTCGCACCGTCCGGTTGCCCGTCCGTTCCGTCCGGCTGTCTGTCCGTCCGTACAATAAATAATAATAATAAAAAAAAAACTTCAAGTACACAGACCACACTATGCTTGTCAAATGAAAGACTGCGTGACCTAAAAATAAAAAGTGAATCATTTACATAATCTAATCTAATTCAGTCTACCCTTCACGTAAAATTAAAATAACCCGACCAAATCACGCGACGTATATTGCGCTGCACACGATGGGATACAACTACTTTTTGGTACCTGCCTTCGTCTGGCCGGCAGTGGCACGCCTAGCGCTGGGTTCTCGCTGCTTGCTTGCCGATTATTACACTGAGATGTTAAAACCACCACGATTCTATCATATAAAGAATTCGTTAGGTAAACAAAAATATAACTAGTTACTGAGGACGTTTTATTTCAATAAAACGCACTGATAAAAACAAAATTCCGGTTGGGATGATCTAATGATTCTATAAGGATTGGAACCCCAAAAGTCTAACTATAAGTCAAAACTACAGTAGGATTTTGCAGACATTTTTTATAACAATAACAAAAAAGACACCTCAACATAAAACAAAACAAACCAGCAGAGAAATTATTATAAATAAATATGATTTTCTGATTGGATGAACGACTTCGATTATGACAGCAAATCAAATCAAATCAAAATCAAATCAAAAATCATTTATTTCCATAGGATGTTGTTACATCACTTAGATCCGTCATTACATTTTTTTGGGTGAGTTCACTAACACAATGGCGGAATAAGCGGGATAAGAGAAGGAGGAGCGGGGTGGACAGTGTGATGCGAAACAATACTTCCAACTTCCATATCACAGTCTGAATCAGAACTATTTTCTGGTGTATCATCGTCAGAGTTTTCATGAATGGAGATTACAAAACTAGCCATATAATTTCCCAACTCAGGTTCGTGTTTTCGGTACTCGTTTTCGCATTTGATGGCGTGGTCACATACTTTGGCCCAAACATCGGAACCAATCATATTAACCTTTTACTGTACCAATTGTTTCACAGAAGTCATATTCATACTGATGTTTCTTTTGGATACGTATCCCTTTATTTGAGACCATATGTTTTCAATCGGATTGAAATCAGGTTGATATGGTTCTAAGAACTTTTCTTAGCATAAAGTCACATCCCTTAAAATTTATGGCTTCGGATAACTTGGACTTCAGGGCTTTAATTGTGGGTACTTGTTTGTATATCAAATGGAAATTATACAGTAATCGGCGTATAACGTTGTAGTCAAAATCGTCAAGACCTAGACAAAATAATTTATTTGGTCTACCCAACTTTGCCGACTTCGGACTATTGGAGGTGGATTGATTTATGTATTCTTTTTGCAATATGTTATTTACTGTTCGTTGAGAAATTCCACTGGCCTCCGAAACTCGTTTTTGGACTTTACAAAAGTAAGCAGTATAGTTGGTATGTTTGAATTTATCATTTTCAGTTAAGAAATATAAATAAATATTGAAAATAACTTCGCAGGCTTGCCGATCTAAACGTTTCCCTTTTCTTAGTGCTTTCGGCATGTCTGTTATAAATTGTTAATGTGGATCGAATAAAATCAATGTTTATTATTTACAAAAATGACAGACAAGAGTGAAATGTAAAGTAAAAAAAAAAAAAATAGGTGGCCTGCATTAATACGAGTCCATGAAGTTTATCACAAAATCTAACATAAATATCAACAAAATATTTCTGTGGTATTAACTACTCTATATAGATACTTCCTCTTGCAATGCGACCGTTCCCTACGTTGTCTCGATGGGTACTGAGTGCGGTGAAGTAGTAAGACAAAAACCAACATTTCCGAGAAAATACGAAAGGAAAGGATTATTCACTACATCTGTACATGCCAAACCAAAAATATAAAACATCGCCATGTTGCGGAAAACCTATGAAACAATTTTCTTCAGTTGAAGAAAATTGTTTCAACAACTTGCAACACTTTCTTTAAATGACCACCAAATTGTGTTTGGATAAATGATCACCAAACTTCTTTTTATGTTTTGTGTACCTAAGTTTATGTTTTAAGTATTTTTTGTTGTTCTTACATGTTCAACCTAACACGAAGGATAAAGGGGGCTTCGCTTCGCTCACCCCCTTTACCCTTCACCTAAGCTACCACAATATTTTGCCCTGATATTTTCTGCAACTTTTGGTGGACATTAGCCATTTTGGGTAGGAAAAAAATATTTTGGTGGTCATTATATTTGTTGCCAAAAGTAATTAATGTCATGTGTCGATTATTCATCAATCAAAATATCAAAATATTTGTCTCTAGCTCTATTCC